>CM060922.1:64661127-65971127 GCA_030737875.1 Allium sativum
CTTGAACCATAGAGCAGCCGCCACCAAATTAAAGAGGAAGAACAGAAAATCAAATCTGAACTATTCAACCCTAACAATGAATCTTCTTCAAAGGAGAGCTAATGCAACTCTAGAAATCAGAATTCAGAACTCAAGACCGCTTTTGAGTTGTGAGTTTGACCACTTTAACAAAATAATTGCTAAATCAATTATGATGTGATATATGTTGGATTATAAGTTGTGGTTGTGATCTAATTCATATGTTTAATCATGTATGTTAACTTGATTCATGTTATATGATGTTATGTAAGTTTGGATGTAAAATATATGCTAGTAATTCATAATGTTAACTTGAGTCAATGAATCCCTTTTTATAATCCAATCACCTAGGTTCATAACATCAGTTTTTATGCGAATATGGATGTGGAACATATATATAAGTATTATGTACATATGCAAGTTTAAGTGATAATTGGATTCATATATGTACAAGTTCACACCTTTAAAGTTTAGATCCATATTCAAGTTGACATTTTTATGTTGAATCTATGACATGCCTAGTTATGCAAGTTTACACCTTTATGTGGATCCATAGTTTACTCAAGTTAACACCTTTATTGGATCCATAGTTATGCAAGATGACACCTTTATGTTTAGGTTGACGACATACACAGTTTATGTAAGTTTGTGATAATTATCTAGGTCGGTTGGGTGTAAAACTATGTTCATACATGCAAGCTCACACCTTTTAGATCTATGATTTTTGGATCCTTGTTAATACAAAGATTATGCGAGTATGTTGTAATTCTTAATTGCAAGTTAGATGCAAATTAGATCTATTATTGTGTGTATGTGACTTTGTGACGTTTATTCCCTTTTTTAAGTATCAGACTAATTGCTAGTCTAATACGAATATGTCATGTTAAGCGAACGAATAACGGGGGTACGAAGGGGATAATATTAAAAAGATTTAATTGGCATAAATGCCTTAAAAGGAATAAAATATAATTGTGGTGAAATTGGTATGATTTTACATACCATAAATGGATGGACATAATTGAGTCAATTATGGACATCGTTAAATTTGGAATTGATTGATAATTTGAATAGGGAAAGTAATTCAAATTGGGGAATGATTAATTAGGAGTAATTAATCGTCTAAGACACGAGGTTAGGCTCTTTTGTGGTGTAAGACTGCCCGGACCCGCCCGGCAAATCCAGCTGCCACAAATGCCAGTCTAATGTGAGAGGTCTTAGGCATAAATTAAATACGTAACAATTGTAAAGACATGAGGTTAGGCTCTTTTGTGGTGTAAGACTGCCCGGACCCGCCCGGCAAATGCAGCTGCCACAAATGCCAATCTAATGTGAGAGGTCTTTATTAGGTTACGGTCTTAATGAATTAAGAAACACTTAACCAGATAAACATGTAGTGGAACATGAGGGGTTAAGTGGGTGCCTTGGGTGGCATGTGGAATCTAGTGGGTGCCTTGGGTAGCATGAGGAAATACGATTAGTAACACTTAACCAATTTAAAACATGTAAGTGGGACATAGGGGTTAAGTGGGTGCCTTGGGTGGCATGTGGAATTACTAATAGAAACCCCTAACCAAATTTAAAACATGTAAGTGGACATGAAGTGGGTTAAGTGGGATGTACTAGAGGGGACCAAGCATAGGTAGATAGCTTGTGTCAAGTAATGGGGGCCCTTTTCAGTCCAGTAGCCCATTAAGTATCTTTGTGAGCTCGACCCAAGTCGAGGACGGGACACACCTACTGGGTCTGATTGTTAGAGGCCAAATCGGATTAGCGGTGGCAACGCAAGTCCAATGGGGTCACGTGCGTGCGTGGGTCCGGGCTGGTAGGTAAGACATTGTTGCATCATGTAGGTATAAGCCGTGCATTATTAGTGGTATCAGGTTGCAACTTTGGGGAGTGATACACCCCACTGTGGGGCCAGCACGGGTATCTACGAGTTAGGGAGCCGATCGAATGGGGTAGGGTAGTGGGTACATCTAGTGGAGATAGGAGCAGACGACACCTATGTAGTCAGCTAGGGGTACACGAAGCTACCACTATTATTAATAATTATTAAGGGGGTACACCTAGTAGAGATAGGAGCAGGCGGCACCTATGATGTCAGCTAGGAGTACATAGAATTACCATTATTACTTATTGAAGGGGTACATCTAGTGGGGATAGGTACACGCTGGGTACCTATGATAGCAACTAGAGATATACAGTCAAACATGGAGGATAGTGGGTACATCTAGTAGTACACGAAGCTATCATCGTTCTTTTTAGCCTAGAGGGATCAAAATTCTAGAGTGACTAGTAGGGGTGCAGTTAGTGTTAGTACAGTACAATATGGTACAGTACGATAGAGTATAGTAATTATCCTATGTTGATTAGGAAGTGCCATTTACGTTATCTCTGTATCTCTTGATTGCCTTGCCATACCCATGTGGTTCACACAATCATTACCTTATTCTCCAGCTTATATCTTATCATATTGCATTAATAATTATGTTGTTAAAGTTATCGCACTCGCTAGACTTTATGTCTGACCCCCTTTGTTTCCACCTCTTTTCTTCCTCCCCCCGCCCCCAGGTTCTAAAGGTGGGACTAGTACTAGTGGAGCTTGATTGGGATCTCTTTGGGAGCACTTGGATTTGGATTGCCGAAGTAAAGTTCAGCCTATCATTTTCTTTAAGGCTATTTGTAGTAGTGGGATTATGTACTTTGTTTTATCCAGATGGATATTATGTACTTGACTTTGGTTCATGGTTTTTGATGATGTAACCAAACATATTTACCTTCTGCTGCAATAAATAAAGTTTTAAATTTTCAAGTACTTCTTTATATCTGTCTTGTTGTGATTTTCTGTTCTATATTCACTTAAAATGCTCCATGGAAGTTAATGCATTCCCTTTGCGAGTGACATTAATGGACATGGGGTGTTACACGTGGTATCAGAGCTGAAGGTTACCATAACAGATAAGATATTTTGAAAAACTATTTTTCAAAAGCATTTTTATAAAGAATACTTTCAAAAATATGTTTGTAGAAGAGTATTTTTGAAAGAAAGGTTTATTTTAAGAACATAATCCCCAAAAGCCATATATCCTTCCTTTGATTCTCCGTTTAGAATCTCTTCCTCTTTCTCTTTTTGGGTTTTCCCCCTCCGCATATAGATTCTTTTTCTAAGATAAATAAGGACTTCCGTACGAAGGACGGAAAACCACTTCAATGGACTTAGACGTTTGTCGGGCTAGAAGTTAGTCCAAGAACGTGGAGGGCATGTTGGTACCTTTAAGATAGACGATGGGAGGAAGGTCCAAATAGCTATTTAGTTAACAAAGGACGAAACCTCATCTTGGTGGGAGGTCACAAATGGAGAATGTGAAGTAGAAGGCTAGTTGTTTTGGAGAAATAGGACACCTTAGGATTGTCCAAGGAGGCAAGGACAAAGTACAGGATCTTCTGAAGGGTAGTTGTATTCCCTCACAATTGGTAAACTTGATGGGGGTAGGACCATCTAGGTTGAAATTTGGTTTTCTTTATCATCCTATTTGAACTTTGTTCGATTCTGGCGCTTCATACTCATTAGTATCTGCTTCGTTAGTTGAAACACTGCACCTAAATACTAGTCTAGTTAAGGATCCCATACTAGTCTCAAATTCTGTTGGTGGTTCGGCTCATCCTTTAATGGTTTATCGGGATTTGAGAGTTTCTTTCTTGGGCGTTGGATTTGAATGCAACGCCTTTCTCCTTGGTTTCACGGGCTATAGTTTGATTCTAGGGGTGGATTGGCTAGCCAGGCGGGGTGCCATCCTAGGTTGTGAAAGGAAGGTAGTTAGACTATTGATTCGTTATGGAAAGACCCTCATATTTCTTGTGACCCTAGGGGTTCAGTGATGCTTAGCTGTCTAGAATCTTCTAACGCATCCAACGATGATTGAATCCATGTGTGTGGTCCGTGAGTATGAAGACGTCGATGATAAAGTGCGGGGTTTACTCAGAGGCGCAAAATAAGTTTTCGTATATGCTTAATAGATTAAGCAAAGCCAGTTATGTGACCAGCGGTGGATTTGGAGCAAGACTGGCAAGGACAGCCAGAGTCGGTCAAGTACTCAATTGGTTGGTCGTCTTACCAGTATCATCTCACGTAGGTCGTCTGAATTCGAAGGAGGTATCCCTTGGGTGATATATTATGGTGGATGGAGTTCTTGGCGTCCTACGATTTCGAGATAGCATATACCCCTGACAAGGGTAACGTTGTGGCGGATGCCTTGAGTAGGAAAAAGTTGACATTGAGTCCTTCGTTTGTAAAGCGGCGTAGCTTAGAGTTTATCTCTACCTTTGACTTTAGACCATCCATTGATTTTGTACCCAGTTTGCTAGCGTCCTTGAGGTCAGACATACGCTTTTGGGATGGGTTGGAGAGGCACAGCGTGATGACCCACAGTTGATGGAGTTAGTAGAGAAGCTCATAAGAGGGGAGTCATTAAGCCACCTAAATAGGTATACCCTAGATGATAAGGGTTGGTTGCGTAGGGAAGGTAGACTTTGTGTACCAAAAGACGATGACCTAAGGAAGACCATTCTTGATGATGCACATCGTTCGAAGTTGACCATCCATCCCGGCGGGGACAAGATGTACATGGACATAAGATGAGTTTACTGTTGGGCCGGTAAGAAGAGGGATGTGGCCGAGTGTGTCGCTAGATGCTTGGTGTGCCAACAAGTAAAAGCATAGCAAAAGAAGCCCAGTGGATTTCTTCACCCATTAGAGGTCCCACAATGGAAGTGGGAAAGTGTTTCGATGGACTTTGTTGACGAATTACCAAGATCGAGGAAGGGTATTACGGGGATTTGGGTCGTGGTAGACAGACTATTAAGAGCACCCATTTCATTCCCATGAAGAGAAAGAGGACTGCTCCATGGTTAGCCTCCGTATACATTCGAGAGATAGTTCGTTTGCACGGAGTTCCTTCTAGCATAGTGAGCGACCGCGATCCTATTTTCACTAGCGAATTTTAGAAGAGCTTGCAAGAGGCGGTAGGGACTCAGTTATGTTTGAGCACCGCATATCATCCTCAGACGGACGGCCAGACCGAGAGGGTGAATCGTATCCTAGAGTACCTATTGAGGTTATGTGTCTTAGACTTCGGAGGTACATGGGAGGAACATCTTCCGTTGGTAGAGTTCGCATATAATAATAGCTTTCAGTCTAGTATTGGCATGGCACCGTTCGAGGCTCTTTATGGACGGCCGTGTTGTTCGCCTACAGGTTGGTGGGAGTCTACAGATAAGATCTTACTTGGGCCCGATATGATTAGACAGACTTCAGAAAAGATCGATTTGATTCGAAGGAGGATGAAGATGGCGCAAGATAGGCAGAAATCTTATGCGAACAAGAGGAGGACAGATCTTGAGTTTGATGTTGGGGACATGGTCTTTGTCAAGGTGTCTCCATTACGGAACGTCGTTCGCTTTGGGTCCGTTGGGAAGTTAGCACCAAGGTTCGTAGGGCCGTTTCCTATTAAGGAAAGGATTGGGCAGATGGGGTATAGAGTGGAGTTACCCGAGAGACTTAGTGGTGTACACGACGTATTCCATGTATCACATTTGAGGAAGTGCTTGCACGAGACCGCAGAAGTAGTAGAGCCGAGCTTGCTTAGAGAGGTGGATATCGAGCGTGATGCGACGATTCGACGAGCTCCTACGTGCATTCTTGGGTCGGAGATTAAGAAGTTGAGGAACGAGAGGTCAAACTAGTCAAAGTGCAATGGGGAGATGATGACAGCAACGCTACTTGGGAGATGGAAGCGAAGATGCGTTCTTTATAACCTTTTCTTTTTGAGGGTATGTCTTTTAATTTCTCCTTTATCGCTTATCTTGTACTTATCTTATCTTTAGTATGTCCTCTCGCTAGTGTCTTTGACCTTTAGATAGGGTAGTCCTATGGTTGAAACATGTGTTTGAGACATGTTATGTATGATGGATGCAAGTGGTTGCTAGTGGTTGCTCATGGATGCATATACACACACTTTAGGCACTCGATCGGCTCAGTCACTTCATGTTGAATATTGTATATAAATGTGTGTACATATTTAAGTAATTGATGTATAATGGTTGTACCATCATATGGATGTTGTATTTTGGTGAATGGTTGTGCACACATGTAGAAATAATATGTATCGATAGGGTTCTTTCGCATACATAATGGATGCATTGCACTATCATGGTTTGCATTAAGGAGGTCAACTGAATCAGTAGACCGCCTGATTTTGCATTAGATAAGGAACATATACACACACTTCTTGCATATGTTCATACAGCATTAGAAATTTTATAAGGACAATGGATGCCCGTGTTTTATGGTTGAGTAGATGGTTGTTTGGATGGTAGGATATGCATTCTCCTTGACTTGGAGATTTCGAGAACGAAATCCTTTAAGGATGGGAGAATGTAACACCCCGGATTTTTGCATAACCAAATTAACTAAATTAAAGAATAATTAATCTCAGACGTGAGAATTATGGGGATTTGGTTGTGCTATTGTGTTCGTCTCGGAATTCTGGTTGAAATAGAGTCCGAGTTTGCGGGAAATGTGTACCAGTTGAAGGAGTTATAGACGAACGAAGTTTGGTGGCAAGAAAAAAAAATATTGCACTGGCGCACTTGGGAAGTGCGCCAGTACAAATTTACATTGGCGCATTTCCCAAGTGCGCCCAGGCCGAGAGCAAACCTGCACAGCCTTCTGGTTCAGTCTGACCCATGTTCTACCCATTGTTGAGTCCTTTCCGACTCCTTGCTGAGTCATTAGGGCTGACTTGTCACCCTATCATGATCGAATGGTTTCGATTAACCCTAAGATCATCCGACGGCTTAAATTAATTCAAAACTCTATAAAAAGACCCATAGACTCAAACCCTAAATCAGAATTAAAACTAAAACTATGGTCGTCATGCTGTTGTCTTGAACCCTATAGCACCCGCCACCAAATTAAAGAGGAAGAACAGCAAATCAAATCAGAACTATTCAACCCTAACAATGAATCTTCTTCAAAGGAGAGCAAATGCAACTCCAGAAATCAAAATTCAGAACTCAAGACCGCTTTTGAGTAGTGAGTTCGACCACTATAACAAAATAATTGCTAAATCAATTATGATGTGATATATATTGGATTATAAGTTGTAGTTGTGATCTAATTCATATGTTTAATCATGTATGTTAACTTGATTCATGTTATATGATGTTATGTAAGTTTGGATCTAAAATATATGCTAGTAATTCATGATGTTAACTTGTGTCAATGAATCCCTTTTTATAATCCAATCACCTAGGGTCATAACATCAGTTTTTATGCGAATATGGATGTGGAACATATATATAAGTATTATGTTCATACGCAAGTTTAAGTGATAATTGGATTCATATATATACAGGTTCACACCTTTAAAGTTTAGATCCATATTCAAGTTGACATTTTTATTTTGAATCTATGACATACCTAGTTATGCAAGTTTACACCTTTATGTGGATCCATAGTTTACTCAAGTTAACACCTTTATTGGATCCATAGTTATGCAAGATGACACCTTTATGTTTAGGTTGACGACATACACAGTTTATGTAAGTTTGTGATAATTATCTAGGCTAGTTGGGTGTAAAACTATGTTCATACATGCAAGCTCACACCTTTTAGATCTATGATTTTTGGATCCTTGTTAATACAAAGACTAAGCGAGTATGTTGTAATTCTTAATTGCATGTTAGATGCAAATTAGATCTATTATTGTGTGTATGTGACTTTGTGACGTTTATTCCCTTTTTTAAGTATCAGACTAATTGCTAGTCTAATATGAATATGTCATGTTAAGCGAACGAATAACGGGGTTACGAAGGGGATAATATTAAAAAGATTTAATTGGCATAAATGCCTTAAAAGGAATAAAATATAATTGTGGTGAAATTGATATGATTTTACATACCATAAATGGATGGACATAATTGAGTCAATTATGGACATCGTTAAATTTGGAATTGATTGATAATTTGAATAGGGAAAGTAATTCAAATTGGGGAATGATTAATTAGGAGTAATTAATCGTCTAAGACACGAAGTTAGGCTCTTTTGTGGTGTAAGACTGCCCGGACCTGCCCGGCAAATCCAGCTGCAACAAATGCCAGTCTAATGTGAGAGGTCTTAGGCATAAATTAAATTCGTAACAATTGTAAAGACATGAGGTTAGGCTCTTTTGTGGTGTAAGACTGCCCGGACCTGCCCGGCAAATGTAGCTGCCACAAATGCCAGTCTAATGTGAGAGGTCTTTATGTGGTTACGGTCTTAATGAATTAAGAAACACTTAACCAGATAAACATGTAGTGGGACATGAGGGGGTTAAGTGGGTGCCATGGGTGGCATGTGGAATCTAGTGGGTGCCTTGGGTGGCATGAGGAAATACGATTAGTAACACTTAACCAATTTAAAACATGTAAGTGGGACATAGGGGTTAAGTGGGTGCCTTGGGTGGCATGTGGAATTACTAATTAGAAACCCTTAACCAAATTTAAAACATGTAAGTGGACATGAAGTGGGTTAAGTAGGATATACTAGAGGGGACCAAGCTTAGGTGGATAGCTTGTGTCAAGTAATGGGGGGCCTTTTCAGTCCAGTAGCCCATTAAGTATCTTTGTGAGCTCGACCCAAGTCGAGGACGGGACACGCCCGCTGGGTCTGATTGTTAGAGGCCAAATCGGATTAGCGGTGGCAACGCAAGTCCAATGGGGTCACGTGCGTGCGTGGGTCTGGGCTGGTAGGTAAGACGTTTTTGCATCGTGTAGGTATAAGCCGTGCATTATTAGTGGTATCGGGTTGTAACTTTGGGGAGTGATACACCCCACTGTGGGGCCAGCACGGGTATCTACGAGTTAGGGAGCCGATCGAATGGGGCAGGGTAGTGGGTACACCTAGTGGAGATAGGAGCAGACGACACCTATGTAGTCAGCTAGGGGTACACGAAGCTACCACTATTATTAATAATTATTAAGGGGGTACACCTAGTAGAGATAGGAGCAGGCGGCACCTATGATGTCAGCTAGGAGTACATAGAATTACCATTATTACTTATTGAAGGGGTACATCTAGTGGGGATAGGTACACGCTGGGTACCTATGATAGCAACTAGAGATATACAGTCAAACATGGAGGATAGTGGGTACATCTAGTAGTACACGAAGCTATCATCGTTCTATTTAGCCTAGAGGGATCAAAATTCTAGAGTGACTAGTAGGGGTGCAGTTAGTGTTAGTACAGTACAGTATGGTACAGTACGGTAGAGTATAGTAATTATCCTATATTGATTAGGAAGCGCCATTTACGTTATCTCTGTTTCTCTTGATTGCCTTGCCATACCCATGTGGTTCACACAATCATTACCTTATTCTCCAGCTTATATCTTATCATATTGCGTTAATAATTATGTTGTTAAAGTTATCGCACTCGCCAGACTTTATGTCTGACCCCCTTTGTTTCCACCTCTTTTCTTCCTCCCCCCCCCCCTCCCCACCCCCCCCCCCCCCAGGTTCTAAAGGTGGGACTAGCACTAGTGGAGCTTGATTGGGATCTCTTTGGGAGCACTTGGATTTGGATTGCCGAAGTAAAGTTCAGCCTATCATTTTCTTTAAGGCTATTTGTAGTAGTGGGATTATGTACTTTGTTTTATTCAGATGGATATTATGTACTTGACTTTGGTTCATGGTTTTTGATGATGTAACCAAACATATTTACCTTCTGCTGCAATAAATAAAGTTTTAAATTTTCAAGTACTGCCTTATATCTGTCTTGTTGTGATTTTCTGTTCTATATTCACTTAAAATGCTCCATGGAAGTTAATGCATTCCCTTTGCGAGTGACATTAATGGACGTGGGGTGTTACAGTTAGAATTAGGTGTACACTAGTAATGGGCCTTTACCACCCCCAACAGACGGTACCACACAAAAACAGACAGGTGTTACCAACCTAACAGAAACAAACGGTACCCCAACAGAAACAGACAGAACTAAGTGTACCCTAAATTCTACCCCAAGCGATCGGCTCCCTAATGCATAATTACCCTATGCCAGCCCCACAGAAGGGTGTATCACTCCCTAATGTGGCAACCTATAGACATAGACCTATTTACAGATGTCACAGTGTCTTACATCCTCAGAGTAGACCGGATCCATGCACACACATGACCCGGTTGGAATGCGCAATCAACACCCCTCGCCATTATTAGAGTGAACCTCTTACAATTAGTTCAGTAAGCATGCCCTGGACCCCTACCTAGAGTTGGGTCATAGTTTTGATACCAGAAAGGGTTACTGACTAATATGGGTCCCAAACAACAGATGACACAAGTAATTACCCCTCCTAACCTTGTGTCCCCAGACTAACAGATTTCAGATTGTCTTGCTTACAGATTTCAGATGTACAAAGTTCAGATTAACTAGTTCTCAGATCAGACATACAAGTTAACAAGTTTTCAGACTAAGTGATCAGATATATAGATTAACAAGTTTTCAGACTAACAGATCAGATATACAGATTAACAGACTTACAGATTGTTTCACCTAACCTTGTATTAGGCCTATAGATTTTCTTTTCAAATGGGTTTATTATATTCATAAGTCCAGTTGATTTAACCTTATCTACCCAATACGTTTTAAGCATCATATTAATCTTAGATTTTCATTAATTAAACATTAATGCACAGACCTCTCGCATTAGGTTTGTAGCTTGTGGCCGCTGGATGTGCTGGGCGGTTCCGGGCAGTCTTCAACCACAAGCTAGACCTAACCTCGTGTCTAAGCATCTTTATGCCTACGACCTCTCACATTAGACTGACAGTTTGTGGTTGCTGGTTAAGCCAGTTGGGTCCGGGTAGGCTTCTACCGCAAATAGAGTCTAACCTCGTGTCTCAGCATTCTTATTTTAGCTAAAGTATTCATTCACAGATTATGCCAATATCAGAGTAATTATGCCAATTCAACAAATTAACTTCTTTACAAGTTACAGCAGATTATCCAAAGTTCTATTAACATGTTTTGCTCAATTTTTAGATCGAGCCTAAAGATTTTCATACCCAAATTACTGTATTCAGTTTCAACAGATTTAACAGATTAGGCAATTTAACAGATTTAATCACCCCTTAAAATTCCATTGACATACCTCGCTTAATTATAAAATTAAGCCTACTTTTACATGCCTAAATTATGGTCATAATTAACAATATAACATATGCCCCAAATTTCTAGTTAAATTTACATAGTACAGAATATTCTCCGAAAACCCTAAATCATGACATACAATATGAATTATGCCAAATTATAGCCTTTGGTTTCAGCGTTTGTCAAATATCCAAAATCCCCATTTAGGCGTATTCACAATTAATAGTTATCCTATTTTAATATAGATCTTTTACGCCTAAATCATATATCCTTTTTCTTCCAAGTCATATATCGTCATATAAAATATGCCCCCAAATCTAGATCTTAAATTACAACATATATTATGTCCTCAAAATCAGATTTTTATAACATGCATTATGTTCCCAAATTACAAGTCATATGTTGTCATACAACAATTCTCCTTCTTCCAAATCATAAATAATCATATGTAGTATGCCTAGATCTAGATCTTGAATTACAACATATGCCTTTTTCTTAAATCAGTCACAAACAAGTCATGTCCAATTATGCATCATTCATTATTTTCCCCAAATTTAGCGTTCGTGCGTCAATCTCTTATGAGATTTGGCTCAAGCTCGTGGTAGCCTGGTTATAGAACAGAAGGAAGGAAGAGATATAGAATAGTTACAATAATAAGATAGATCTGCACAGAAAAACAGATCTAATAAACAAGAATAAGATAGATACAGGAAACCAGATCTGATAAACAAGAATATGCATAATTTCGAATTCAGATTTATAACCATGTCAACATCATAATTAAATTTCATATATGAAATAAATGTACACACAATTCATGGTTTAAGAAAGAGAAGAACAATTCTGGGATCTGATTTTCTGGAGTTGATTTAGCTTTCCGTTGATGTAGGCGTTGATTTGTTATCTTTTAATCCTATTCAGATTAGAAGAAGAAGAAGCACTAGTTCTATCTTAGGTTTCAGCAGAGTAACGACGCCATTGATTTATTTTAATATGAATTAGGGCAGAGTATAGGCGAAATGAAGTTGTATGAAGAGAAAGTTAGGTTTAGGGGTGTTTAAATAGCTTAAGAGCAACGAATCTGGTCAGAAGGGGCGTCTAAATGCAGAAAAATGGATCTGTCCTCGGATCTGGAAAAGGAGGGAGGTCGACCCCCAGGTCGACCCCATGGTCGACCTGTTCTACCCAAGTCGACCCCCTGGTCGACCTGGGTCCTGGGCTGGAATTTTCCCCCCCAGCCCGGGTGTGTGATTTGAATTTCGTAACTTTGAATTTGAATTCGGGCTGGTTTTCATTTTAAATTCGTGAAACTTCTAAGTGCCATAACTTCTTCATACGGAGTCCAATTTGTAGAGTCAAGGATTTCAAAGTATTTTGACTAATAATAAGGAGAAGTTTCATGATAAACAAAAAGAAGAGAATGATATCATAAGTTGGAGCGTAAGTAAGAGGTTGATTATTTAGTGTTTTAACTGTGTTATAAATGTTAAAATCTATCCTCAAATAATCATATACCTCAATATTGTGAATGTATATATGTATATATATGAATGCACATTTGTTGTTCATATTGCCAGAAACCGGTCGACCGGTTTCAAAATAGGCGGTCGACCGTTTCTGGGTAAAAATGCACAAAAATGTGCACATATATATGCAACGTATACATATTCAAATTTCAGTCTACTAGTTAATTTTGACCTGTCGACCGATTTTCGAACTAAAAGCAACACTTTGAATAGACATCTCTTTTCATCAAAAGTTGCTTCTTTTTCCTTTCATCAAAAAATCATTTCTCTTCAATGCTTCTCTTCACTAATGGTTACGACTGTTTAATCATTATATAAACATCGTTAAATCATCATCCAAAAACAATATAATTCTAAATTCTTTGATATATCTTGCACTCTACTCTTTATTCAAAAAGCGCTCATATTCAATACACTATCGTTTGAATCTCAAAGCTTACTTAATATTCTTGTGATTCAATATGATATTCACTTCCAAATCTTCACATACATCAAATTATATTTGAGGATAAGATTATAGGAAGGTATACTACAAGTGACAACCGTGTTGAAAAGAGCACAAGTTGTCAACATACAAATTGTAATCTTAGTTGTTGAAGTCCTCAGAGTTGTAAGAGACGAGTTATGAAGTCCTCGTGTTGATAGAGGTGTGAAATCCCGTTCGGCTGTTCGGGTGTTGTAAACCTGTTTCTCCGGGTGAAGGGAGGTTATTTGTTTAGTGAAAATCCAGATAGAAGTCTGGGAATGGACGTAGGACAGTGCTCCGAACCAGTATAAAAATCTCTGGTGTGATTTTTCCTTTTTACTGCATTTACTATTATATAGTTCTGTGATTAGCTATTACTTCATTCTTGAATATTGTTCGTCATATTACACGATCCTTGTGTGTATTATACTTAGCATATATACATGCACAATTCTTTCAATTGGTATCAGAGCATGGTCATCTTATAACCGTAACACAGATATTTGATATATTCTTGTAATATGGCAAATAACCCAACTTCTAGCACTGAAAACACCACCTAAACGGAAGGTCAATCAGCACAAAGACCTCCATTCTTTAATGGTCTTAATTATAGCTATTGGGAAACACGTATGTCATTTTATATGCAGTCAAATAGCTATGATGCCTCGAATGCTACACAAAAAGAAATAGTGAATCCAATAACTGAGTATTCAGAATGGACACCGGTTGAGAAAATGGCAGCAGCCGTAAATGCAAAAGCAATAAATATGTTGCTTTGTGCATTAGACAAAAATGAATATAACCGTGTTAGTATTTGCACCACTGCTTATCAAATTTGGCAAACGCTAAAAACCACTCATGAAGGTACTAACAAGGTTAAACAAGCCAAAATAGCCATGCTGAAAAGTCAGTTTCAAAATGAACTCAAATGAGACTATCAATGATATGTATTCACGATTTCAAACTATTCATCATGCACTTATTGGCTTAGGACAAAAATATTGAGATTTTGATGTTGTCTCGACAGTCCTACATTCTCTGACTAGTGAATGGGAAGGAAAAGTATTAGCGATTGAAGAAGCTAATGACCTTTCCGTCATGAAGCCAGATGGATTGATAGGAAATATAATGTCCTATGAAGCTAATTTGCAGGCTAGAAAAGAACAAAAAGAAGAAAAGAAAATTGTAGCATTTCATGCTGAGAATGATGAAAATGAATCAGAATATGAAGAAGAAGACTTAGCTTTTATTGCAAAAGGATTCAAAAAATTATTAAAACATCGGAAAGCTAGTCGATATAATAAAATAAATACTGGTTCAAATAAACCTTCATCATCAACCATAGAATGTTTCAACTGTCATAAAAAGGGGCACATGCACAATGTAACGACCCACATTCTACGCATCATAGGATCGTAGAATATTTATTTCTTTCACATACGAAGTCGTATGGTCATGTAACTTTGGGAGACGACTATTGGGGTCATTTCCCATGTTCATGATTTTTCCCGATTTTTAAATGACCATTTTGCCCCTAGTTGGGACTGTTTTGGCCATAACTTTTGACTGGAAAGGAATTTTGACCTGAAACCACTTCCTTTGGCTCCGGATGATGGTTTACAATTCCGTAGAGTGGTCACATTAGCCAAACGGACTGACCTTTTGGGAGATATGGCTGAAACAAGTTTCAGATAGTGAAAAACAGCTTAATTGGGCTTAACCGGGTGATTAACAACTAGGCCCAATTGGGGATTTCGGGATTAGGGTTATGAGGAAGCTAAAATCAGTTAGAGAACGATCTTATTTTCATTTTTCAGCCGCCACTTTCATTCTTGAACCCTAACAATGGCCGCCAACATCTAGAAACATCCCCAAATCACTTTCTAACCAAGGATTAAGCTTAGCAACATCAAATCAAGGAGAAATAGCACCAAATCAATATTAGAGCTGCTGTTAGACATCAGTACTCACCCAAATCAGCGAGGTTTCAGTTCTGAAAATTTTATTTGTGGCCAAGGTGAGTGATTTGCATAGTTTTGCACTAATTACGGTTAATTAAGGGTAATTAGTGAAGATTAGCGAACTTATACATTAATAAATTCTGGAAAAATGTTTAGAAATTCTTAAATAATATTTTATGCCTCTATTAGAAATTTGGCTCAGTTTGGTTAAGTTTTGTTAACCCTGTAATTAGTTTTGCTTAAACATGCTTAAGGGAAAATATGGGATTTTGGGTATGTTTGATCCATTTTACATGCTATAGTTATTGTTTTGATGTTTGTGGTTGATGTTACATGTTGCTATGACTGTATGACAAGATTTGCGATTGTCTAGAAGTGTTAGATTGGTCGAAAATGCCGTCGAATGGCGTAAACAGTCGATGGAATGAGTTGCAGGAATTTGGCCGATCCGGACCGGATCGGAGGGAGGAGCCCGAACCGAACCGACCAGGAGACCTCCCCACGAACCGATGTTCTGGAGTCAGATAGCCTCACGAGCTGAACTGAAGGAGTATATCAGAACTGAACCGACCTAGTGCTATGGAGCTAGAATCCCGAGCCGACCCGATGGAGAAGCTTGAGAGACCCGACCCGATCCGATTGCTTGGGAAGAAGGACCGAACCAGAGGAGTTTTCCAGGAAGCTAGGAGGTGTGGACTCCGATACGAACTGCTGGAGGAAGATCACCCCAATCTAACCCGAAGCAGAGAGGAAGGTTGAGCTGGAGATTCTGAACCAATCCGATTGCTTAGGGAGGAGTATTCCGATCCGAACCGAGGAGCTGATGACCACGACCTGAAGTAAAGTAAAGTGAAGAAATGAAGACCGGTCCGGAGAAGAAGGTGATGACCAAAACCTGAGATGTAAAGGAAGTCCAAATGTGGAGCTTTGACTCAGGATCCAGTTGGGAACCAATGAGTGAGCTTCATGATTGGGCTTTGCTGCGGGACGTGTGCAAAGGGGTTGTCGATGTCTGTAGCTTTGAATCACTATGTGTAGGGAGTACGTGAACGGATTCAGGGCCACAGTGGCCTAGGTATGACTAAAGGGGCTATAGACCAATGAAGTGGGGTCATTTGTAAAGATTTGGTCATGACTCCATGTGGTAAGCTTGGTAGTAGCAGTAGTTGTACAAGTCGAACTCCGTCACTACTTCGATGGGTCTAGTGATTGACAGTGGTGGACATTGTATGCTTTGCGCACTGAGTGAGAGATGTGAGGATGGTCGCTATGCTTGATTTGTTTGCCATCATTATGACATGCACACCCCACCCCCGTATTCTTTACACCATATGCTGTGGCACCTTAGAGTATTGTACGGTATGTAGTGCTAACTCTTTGGTTGCAGGTTCAGGTATGGTTTAGTATACCTGTTGTTGTTCTGTTTAGCTGCTTATCGCTCATACCAGACTTTTTGTCTGACCCAGAGTTTTATGTCTCTTCTTATTATTCTAGGTGCTCTCACGAGCAGACTAGAAACAAGTTAGCTGGGTATGCACGGGTAGCTGATCCGGAGACGAGCATGAGGCTTCCACGTATGATATATATATAGTATTCTCCCTGTATTGTTGAAGATCACTGCTTGGGCATTAGTAGTGCATCCTCTACTTTAGCTTTCTTTTTCTTTAGAGATAGTAAATTTGGAAAGTTGTAATAAGCTGTATTTGGATTTCCGCTACTCTGATGTTGATGTTTGTTTTAGTTATAGGCTTATGCACTGTCTCACCTGTTTTATGTCAAGTATATTATTATTATATTTTGTTCCATACGCTGTGAGACATTCTACAGGTTCTTGACTAGTTCATTTTCTTCTTTCCTTTCTTTGGCGACTGTTCCGTGCTAGTCGGGCATGTGTACAGCGCACTTTCGGAGGAAATGTCGGCTGGTGCGTGCGGGCCGTCACACTTGGTATCAGAGCTCTAGGTTGCGTAGTTAACCTAGGGAAGTTATCAGGGAGAAGTAGTATACGTATATGAGAGCGCGTATTTGTGATTATTTTGATTTTTAAAAGCTATATATATGTACTATTAGTAGTTTAAGGATGAAGTCGTACTGCACTAGCACCACTATGGAGATGGTTAATTGTTTTCTCTGTGCAGATTAAGCAATGAGCCGATACGCAAGGGGTACCAGTAGAGAAGCCAATAATGGGAATGCTGCTGACATGAGGACGATGTTTACTGACCTCATGAGGGAGATGCTTAGGGACGTGCAGAGGGCAGCTCCCAATAACAGTAATGATGGTGGTACAATAGTGCAGGCGCCTAGGGCCAATTTCGCCAAGCTGAATAAGGATTATACTAGTCTTGGTGAGAAGCCGTTCCACGGAACGGAGTCGGCTACGGATGTTCAGGATTGGTTGGATAGTTGCGAACGTATCTTCGAGGATTTGGGTATCGAGGATGCGATGAAGAAAAAGCTAGCGTCCCATCAGCTGCAAGGGCAGGCAATGAATTGGTGGAATGCTATAAAGGCAGCTACTCCCGAGGATCAGATTACTTAGGAGCAGTTTAAGGTTCGCTTTAGCGAGAAGTTCATTCCAGCTGCTCAAAAGTCAGTGTTGTTTAAGAAATTCTTGGAATTCAAGCAGAATGGCAGAGCTGTCTCGGAGTATATTGCTGAATTCGATACTTTGTCGAAGTATGGGTTATCTCTTATTGATACTGCCGAGAAAAAGAATGAGAAATTCATAACTGGTTTGGATCAGTACTTGGGGGAAAGGCATACTAACCACATCGATGAGACGTTTGAATCGATTGTGGGGAAAGCATTAAGATCAGAAAGTCTCTACCCTAATCTGAAGACTGAGGTTGCATCTGCAGAGGAGCCAAAGCCACAAGCAAATGGTGGAGGCAAGGGTGGTTCTCAGAATAAGAGAAAGCAAAATCAGACTAAGGATGGTCAGAAGAAAAAGAATAACCAAGATGTTGAGTGCTTCAGCTATGGTGAGAAGGGCCATTATGCTAGTAATTGCCGGGCCAAGCTAGCGGATAGGAAGTGCTTCAATTGTGGCCAAATGGGACATCACAAGGACAAGTGTCCGCAATCCCCTAAAGAAAAGCAAATGGTGAAAGCATATGCCCTTAATGCTATTCCTTCTTCTTCGAATGCCCCAACCGTGGCGGAGAAGGGAAAGAATGTCGTCATTTAAGGTATGCTTTCTGTTTATGATGTTCCTGTTAGAGTTTTGTTTGATACCGGGGCTTCCAGTTCTTTCATATCTAGTGACCTGGTAGATAGGTTGGGATTGGAGCCCGAGATTGTCGATAGACCTTTAGTAGTGACGAACCTGATTGGTGGTTCGACTAACCTTAGCATGATTTGTCGTAGTGTGGTCTTATCGAGTCATGGATGCATGTTTGTTTGTGATTGCTTTGTTTTGGGCTTTACTGGGTTTGGCATTATTTTGGGAGTAGATTGGCTTTAAAGATACTGGGTGGTGGTAGACTGTGAGGGCTTTTTGGTGACAGCTAGAGCGGACGATGGGCGGAGGGTAGTGTTTGGTGGTCTATCCAGTGAGGGGGTAATGGATAGTTTTCTAAATTCCCTCGACATCCCGCATAGTGAGTTGTCAGGTTTGCCCGTGGTTGGCCAGTATTCGGATGTCTTCGAGGAAGTGACCGGGCTTCAACCACGCCGAGAGATTGAGTTCCGTATTGATCTGGTGAAAGATGCCAGACCTATAGTGATGCCACTTCGTCGTATGGCACCAAGGGAGCAGCGAGAGCTCGGGGTGCAAGTCAACGATCTTTTGAAGAAGGGATTTATCAGAAGGAGTGTTTCTGAATGGGGAGCACCAGTTGTGTTTGCTACCAAAGCGGATGGTTCCCTTCGTTTTTATGTAGACTACCGCGAGTTGAATAAAGTGACGAAGAAGAATAAGTATCCGCTACCGCGGATAGATGATTTGTTTGATCAGTTGACTGGCGCGAGAGTATTTTCTCAGTTGGATCTCGTGACAGGTTTTCATCAGCTTAGAGTAGAAGCTGAGAGTATAGCTAAAATGGCATTTCGGATGTCGTCTGGATTTTATGAGTGGTTGGGCTGACCAATGCCCCAACATATTTTGCGGATCTTATGAATAGGGTATTCAGAGATCAGTTGAATAAGTTTGTCCTTGTGTTCGTGGATGATATTTTGGTCTACTCGAGAACAGAGGAAGAACACAAGGAACATTTGAGGATAGTGATGGAGGTGTTGAGAGAACACCAATTGAAAGCAAAGTTTTCTAAGTGTCACTTCTAGAGAAGGGAAGTGAGATTCTTGGGCCATGTTGTTTTAGAAAATGGTATTGCCGTGGATCCTGCGAAGGTGGCTATGGTACAAGATTGGTCTACGCCCAAGAATGCAACGGACATAAGAAGTTTCTTGGGATTAGCCGGATATTATCGTAAGTTTATCCAAGACTTCTCCAAGATAGCAGCACCATTGACTCAATTAACCAAGAAGAATCAAGCTTTTGTCTGGGACGAAAGGTGCAAGAATGCATTCAAGAGTCTAAAGGAAAAGTTGGCGCGCGCTCCAGTGTTAGTCAATCCTAAGGGGAATGAAGAGATGACGGTATACACGGATGCCTATGGTACAAGACTAGGTGCTGTATTGATGCAAGGCGGTATGGTTGTAGCTTATGCAAGTCGGCAATTGAAACCGCACGAGAGAAGATACCCTATCCATGATTTGGAATTAGCAGCGATCGTGTTCGCATTGAAGATGTAAAGACACTATCTCTTGGGAGAAAGATACGAGTTGTTTACAGATCATAAGTCGTTGAAGTATCTTTTCTCTCAGAAGGATCTAAATCTCCGACAACAAAGATGGTTAGAATTCTTAGCTTCCTATGATTTCGACATCGCATATACACCAGGAAAGGGCAATGCGGTGGCTGATGCATTGAGTAGAAGACATGCCAGTTTAGGGGCTATGTTTCTAGAATGGAAGCAACTGGAGTACATCGCTGGGTATGATTTCAGGCCAAAGTGCGAATTGGATCCATAAATGTTAGCAAGTTTGATGATCAGACCCACTTTGATTGAGCGGATAGGTTCCAGCCAGAGGAACGATCCTAACCTATTGGAAATCATCTCAAAGTTAAAGATGGGAATCGACGGAGAGATGAACAAGTATGGGCTTGATCGAGATGGATGGCTTAGAAAGAATGGAAAGCTTGTTGTACCCAATGTCAATGGATTGAGAGATGAAGTGCTTAGTGAATTTCATCACTCAAAACTGACTATACACCCCGGTGGTAACAATACGTACCGAGACATGAAGCGGACATACTACTGGGAAGGGATGAAAAGAGACGTGGGAAAGTTTATATCCAAATGCATGAACTGCCAGCTAGTTAAAGCTGAGCAAAAGAAGCCTAGTGGTTTGTTACAACCATCGGAAATTCCAAAATGGAAATGGGAACAAGTGTCAATGGATTTCATTGATGGGTTACCAAGGACTAGATCGGGCCATGATAGCATTTGGGTGATTGTGGACCGATTGACCAAAAGTGCAAGGTTTATACCCGTCAAGTCAAACAGGATGGCAACTAAGTTAGTGGAACTGTATATAAAGTGGGTAGTGAGGTTTCATGGAATACCCAAAGGCATTGTGAGTGACCGAGATCCATTGTTCACTAGTGAATTTTGGAAGAGCTTACAAGAGGCGTTAGGACCAGAATTACATCTCAGTACCGCATACCATCCTCAGACCGATGGACAAACAGAGAGGGTGAATCGAGTATTAGAGGATCTCTTGAGAGCCTATGTATTGGATTTTGGTGGATCATGGGATGACCATTTGCATCTAGTAGAGTTTGCATATAATAATAGCTATCAGTCTAGTATGGTATGGCTCCGTTTGAAGCTTTGTACGGAAGACCATGCAACTCACCGTCATGTTGGTTAGAAACTGGTGAGAAGTTTATGCTTGGACCGGATGTGATAAGAGAAACATCAGACAAGATTAAGGCTATCCAACAGCGAATGAAGGCTGCCCAAGATAGGCAGAAAAGTTATGCTGATAAGTGGAGAAGAGAATTAAAGTTCTTTATTGGCGACTTGGTGTTTGTCAAGATTTCTCCGTTAAAGAGCGTAATACGATTTGGCAGGAGAGGCAAGTTAGCACCAAGATTCGTTGGTCCATTCCCCGTTCTCGAGCAAATTGGGAATTTGGCATATAAAGTTGAATTACCAGAGAAGATGGCAGGAGTTCACAACGTATTTCATCTTTCCCAGTTAAGGAAATTCGTTCACGACCCAGATGTGACTATTTCACCTGATCAGTTGGATGATATCGAAGTTGAACCCGAGGCGGTTGGGAACCGCAAGCCTATGCGTATTGTTGGGAACGATACGAAGCAACTTCGGAGGAAAGTGGTGAATCTAGTCAAAGTTCAGTGGGGCGAGGATGAGAATGACTGTACTTGGGAGACAGAAGAGAGCATTAGGAAGACGTATCCAGAGCTCTTTGTCTGGTAAGATTTCAGTTTCGATTTAGTTTTTCGCATGCTAGGATAGGCTTGTTTGTTTGTTTTGCATGTTTGATTGTTGTATGTGGCTAGTAGGCATGCGGGATCCTTTCCATGTTTTGGGTTAAGGAATTTCGGGGAAGAAATTTCTTAAGGGGGGAAGAGTGTAACAACCCGCATTCTACGCATCATAGGATCGTAGAATATTTATTTCTTTCACATACGAAGTCGTATGCTCATGTAACTTTGGAAGACGACTATTGGGGTCATTTCCCATGTTCATGATTTTTTCCGATTTTTAAATGACCATTTTGCCTCCAGTTGGGACTGTTTTGGCCATAACTTTTGACTGGAAAGGAATTTTGACCTGAAACCACTTCCATTGGTTCCGGATGATGGTTTACAATTCCGTAGAGTGGTCACATTAGCCAAACGGACTCAACGTTTGGGAGATATGGCTGAAATAAGTTTCAGATAGTGAAAAACAGCTTAATTGGGCTTAACCGGGTGATTAACAGCTAGGCCCAATGGGGTATTTCGGGATTAGGGTTATGAGGAAGCTAAAATCAGTTAGAGAACGATCTTATTTTCATTTTTCAGCCGCCACTTTCATTCTTGAACCCTAACAATGGCCGCCAACATCTAGAAACATCCCCAAATCACTTTCTAACCAAGGATTAAGCTTAGCAACATCAAATCAAGGAAAAATAGCACCAAATCAATATTAGAGCTGCTGTTAGACATCAGTATTCACCCAAATCAGCGAGGTTTCAGTTCTGAAAATTTTATTTGTGGCCAAGGTGAGTGATTTGCATTGTTTTGCACTAATTACGGTTAATTAAGGGTAATTAGTGTAGATTAGCGAACTTATACATTAATAAATTCTGGAAAAATGTTTAGAAATTCTTAAATAATATTTTATGCCTCTGTTAGAAATTTGGTTCGATTTGGTTAAGTTTTGTTAACCCTGTAATTAGTTTTGCTTAAACATGCTTAAGGAAAAATATGGGATTTTGGGTATGTTTGATCCATTTTACATGCTATAGTTATTGTTTTGATGTTTGTGGTTGATGTTACATGTTGCTATGACTGTATGACATGATTTTCGATTGTCTAGAAGTGTTAGATTGGTCGAAAACGCCGTCGAATGGCGTAAACAGTCGCTGGAATGAGTTGCAGGAATTTGGCCGATCCGGACCGGATCGGAGGGAGGAGCCCGAACCGAACCGACCAGGAGACCTTCCCACGAACCGATGTTCTGGAGTCACGTAGCCTCACGAGCTGAACTGAAGGAGTATATCCGAACTGAACCGACCTGGTGCTATGGAGCTAGAATCCCGAGCCGACCCGATGGAGAAGCTTGAGAGACCCGACCCGATCCAATTGCTTGGGAAGAAGGACCGAACCAGAGGAGTTTTTCCAGGAAGCTAGGAGGTGTGGACTCCGATCCAAACTGCTGGAGGAAGATCACCCCGATCCGACCCGAAGCAGAGAGGAAGGTTGAGCTGGAGATTCCGAACCGATCCGATTGCTTAGGGAGGAGTATTCCGATCCGAACCGAGGAGCTGATGACCACAACTTGAAGTAAAGTAAAGTGAAGAAATGAAGACCGGTCTGGAGAAGAAGGTGATGATCAAAACCCGAGATGTAAAGGAAGTCCAAATGAGGAGCTTTGACTCAGGATCCAGTTAGGAACCAATGAGTGAGCTTCATGATTGGGCTTTGCTGCGGGACGTGTGCAAAGGGGTTGTCGATGTCTGTAGCTTTGAATCACTATATGTAGGGAGTACGTGAACGGATTCAGGGCCACAGCGGCCTAGGTATGACTAAAGGGGCTATAGACCAATGAAGTGGGGTCATTTGTAAAGATTTGATCATGACTCCATGTGGTAAGCTTGGTAGTAGCATTAGTTGTACAAGTCGAACTCCGTCACTACTTCGATGGGTCTAGTGATTGACAGTGGTGGACATCGTATGCTTTACGCACTGAGTGAGAGATGTAAGGATGGTTGCTATGCTTGATTTGTTTGCCATCATTATGACATGCACACCCCACCCCCGTATTCTTTACACCATTTGTTGTGGCACCTTAGAGTATTGTACGGTATGTAGTGCAAACTCTTTGGTTGCAGGTCCAGGTTCAGGTATGGTTTAGTATACCTGTTGTTCTGTTTAGTTGCTTATCGCTCATACCAGACTTTTTGTCTGACCCAGAGTTTTATGTCTCTTCTTATTACTCTAGGTGCTCTCACGAGCAGACTAGAGACATGTTAGCTGGGTATGCACGGGTAGCTGATCCGGAGACGAGCAGGAGGCTTCCACGTATGATATATATAGTATTCTCCCTGTATTGTTGAAGATCACTGCTTGGGCATTAGTAGTGCATCTTCTACTTTAGCTTTCTTTTGTTTTAGAGACAGTAAATTTGGAAAGTTGTAATAAGCTGTATTTGGATTTCCGCGGCTCTGATGTTGATGTTGGTTTTAGTTATCGGCTTATGCACTGTCTCACCTATTTTATGTCAAGTATATTATTATTATATTTTGTTCCATGCGCTGTGAAATATTCTACAGGTTCTTGATTAGTTCGTTCTCTTCTTTCCTTTCTTTGGCGACCGTTCTGTGCTAGTCGGGCATGTGTACAGCGCACTTTCGGAGGAAATGTCGGCTGGTGCGGGCGGGCCGTAACACACAAAGATTGTCCGGAGCAAAAGAAGAAGTTAGAAAATGACAAGTTCAATCACAAGAAGGACAAATCCAAGAAACGAACTTTCTCAGTTACATGGGATGACTCAGACTCATCTTCATCAGAAAGTGACAGTGATTCAGAAGATGAACAAGCAAATTTTTGTTTCATGGCAACAGAAGATGAGGAACAAATTCCTACATTTGATGAAGTTCTTAATACTAATGCTGAATTAATAGTTAGATTCAAAGATATGAAAAGACAATGCAAACAAGCCAAAGCAGATTTAAGTAGAGTAGAATTTGAACGTGATATGTTAAGAGATGAGAAGTAAATATTAGAAGAGGAACTTGAAAAAGTTCAAGAATCATCATCTAATATTGATTCTCAATTATCACTTTTGAGTCAAGAAATTGAAACTCAAAAATAGAAAAATGATGCTCTTACTACAGAAAATCATGAGCTAAAGGCAAAAGTCAACATTCTAGACCTAGAAAAAGCTAGTTTGCAAACTAAGTTAGACGACATTACTCAAAATGTTTTTAACTTCAACAAAGGTCAAGAAAATTTGACAAAGATTATTGAAAATTCACAGTCTGCATCAAATAAGAAAGGTTTGGGATATAAGAAACAAGGAACTCAGAAAAATCATTCTTACAAAAAGAAGAATGTAAAAGTTAAGAAAAATACTAGTTTATTATATTCCAAGCCAAAACCAGTTGTGAATTCTCAAAAGAAAAATGTCAAGACTATCAAAATATGGGTTCCTAAAAAAAATTATTAGGAACAAATATATTCAGCAGTTCATAAATACTGTACATCATAATTCTAATTATGCATACAAAGGGAAAACCAGACCCGTATGGGTTTGGACTCCTAAGACCTAACACTTAGGACCCCATAAAAAGTGGGTACCATGGACTTAATTTTATTTTTTGCAGGTCCCAATAAAGAAAGGAGGAAAGTGGATATTGGACAGTGGTTGCTCGAAGCATATGACCGGAGATAAGAGCTTATTGACAAATATCACTTATTCAGATGGTGGGTCCGTCACTTTTGGAGATAATTCAAAATGTTATA
Source organism: Allium sativum (assembly GCA_030737875.1). NCBI lineage: Eukaryota > Viridiplantae > Streptophyta > Magnoliopsida > Asparagales > Amaryllidaceae > Allium > Allium sativum. The sequence continues at coordinate 64,686,548 of CM060922.1, forward strand.
TCATCGACAAAAGCGATGTGAGAAATTGCGGTACATCTAACTTACCTCTTATTACTAATGTCATGCTAGTTAAAAATTTGAAACACAATTTACTTAGTATTAGTCAGTTATGTGATAAGGGCTTTACCATTTCCTTTTCTGATAATAAGTGTAGTATCTTAGATAAAGATCATGAGTTAGTTTTCGAAGGATATAGAGACAGAAATATTTATATTCTGAATATGAATATCAATCATAATTCAAATATGTGTCTTGTAGCAAACGATAATGATCCATGGCTATGGCACAAACGTTTCTGTCATATAAATTTCAGAACTATTGACAAGCTAGCAAAAAATGATCTAGTTAGAGGACTACCCAAAATGAGCTTTACGGTTGATAATATTTGTGATGCATGTCAATTAGGAAAATTGACTAAATCATCATTTAAATCCAAGAAAGTCATATCAACATTACAACCACTTGAACTACTACATATGGATTTATTCGGACCAACACAGGTTCAGTCGATAAATCATAGTCGATATATGTTTGTAATTGTTGATGATTACTCTCGTTATACTTAGGTAATTTTCATGAAAAACAAAAGTGACACTTTTTAATCATTTCAAATCTTTCGTCAAGAAAATTCAAAAATCAAAAGGGCTTAAAATTAAGAATATAAAAAGAGATCATGGAGGAGAATTCGAAAATAATGAATTTGAACATTTTTGTACAAAGAAAGGTATATATCATAACTTTACGTTTCCTAGAACTCCTCAACAAAATGGAGTTATAGAACAGAAAAACCGGACTTTATAAGAATGTGCAAGAACAATATTAAATGGATCTACTTTACCAAAACATTTTTGGGCAGAAGCTGTTGCAACTGCATGTTATGTTTTGAATCGTGTATCCATTAGACCTCTCACCAAGAATACATCTTATGAGTTATTTAATCAACGAAAGCCAAATATCTCATACTTCAATTTTTTTGGTTCTAAGTGCTTTATTTTAAATACGAAAGACCATCTCGGAAAATTTGATCCAAAATCCGATGAAGGAATATTTGTCTGATATTTGGAACGAAGCAAGGCCTATCGTATATTTAATAAAAGGACTAAAACTATTGAAGAATCACTTCATGTTTCATTCGATGAATTCTGTAAGCCATCTCATAATATAACAGATGATGACGATATTATAGTCACTAAAAATCCAATCATCACAAATACTGATTCTGACTCTGAAATTATTGAGAATATTCCTCAACCAGTTGTGATACCCTCTCCACCAAGATTTCGATCTCCACCTAGGATACTAAGAGATCATCCAGTACAAAATGTAATTAGAGAAGTAACATCACAAATTAGAACAAGGAGTCAATTCAACCAAATGGGTCATGTTGCGTTTCTTTCAAATATCGAACCTAAGAATCCAAAAGAAGCTGCTACTGATGATTACTAGATCATTGCCATGCAGGAAGAACTAAATCAGTTTGAGCGCAATGATGTCTGGGAACTTGTTCCAAGACCAACTGATCAGTTAGTTATTGGTACAAAATGGGTCTATAAGAATAAGGTCGATGAATAAGGAAATATAACCAAAAATAAAGCAAGATTAGTAGCATAAGGATATAATCAGGAAGAAGGTATCGATTATGAAGAAACTTTTGCACCAGTTGCATGACTAGAAGCTATCAGAATCTTATTATCCTTTGCTTGTCATCATAATTTCAAACTTTATCATATGGATGTCAAAAGTGCTTTTCTAAATGGATTTATCAAAGAGAATGTATATGTCGAACAACCTCCTTTGTTCGTACATGAAAAACATCCGGATTACGTATACAAACTTAAGAAAGCTTTGTACGGTTTGAAACAAGCACCTCGTGCTTGGTATGAATGATTACGCAGCTATCTCACTTATTCAGGATTTCAAATTGGTAAAGTCGATCAGAGTTTATTCATTAAACATTCTCGACAAGATATATTGGTAATTCAGATATATGTAGACGATATTATCTTTGGTTCCATAAACTCTACAAAGAGTTTGCGAATATTATGACCAAAGAATTTGAAATGTCTCATATGGGAGAACTATCATATTTTCTTAGTCTTCAAATCAAGCAACTTTCCAATGGTATTTTTATTAATCAAGAAAAATACTGTGGAAATCTAATCAATCGCTTTGGTTTAGAAAATACATCCGGTAAATCTACACCTATGAGTACATCTATACATCTTGAAAAAGATGAACATGGGAAAAGTGTTGGCCAGAAATCATATCGAAGCATGATTAGTTCTCTTCTTTATCTTACCGCAAGTCGTCCAGATAAAATGATGAGTGTTTGTCTATGTGAATTATTTCAAGAAAATCCTAAAAAATCACATTTACGAGCAGTAAATGTTATCTTAATAATACCAAAGACTTTGGTCTTTTCTACTCAAAAGATTGTCCATTCGAATTAGTATCCTATAGTGATGCTGATTTCGGAGGCTCTCGTACGGATAGAAAGAGTACAAGTGGTACGTGCCATTTTATTGGAAAATAACTTGTCTCTTGGTTTTGTAAGAAACAAAATTGCGTTTCACTATCGACATGTGAAGCTGAGTATATATCAGTAGGTCTTGCTTGTACTCAAGTACTATATATGTAACAAACACTTTGTGATTTTGATATTCATTTATCAAACTCCATTATATACTGTGATAACACATGTGCGATTAACTTATCAAAAAATCCAGTAAATCATTCTCGAACGAAGCATATTGATATTCGACATCATTTCTTGAGAGATAATATTGAAAAAGGAAACATATGTCTTGAATATGTCCAGACTGAACATCAACTAGCGGACATTTTTACTAAGCCTTTACACGAATCAAGTTTTATTTCTTTGCGTAGAGAGCTTGGTTTGATCTCTAGAACTGAACTTGATATGTAAAACTATAAAATTATATACATATGAATTGTCAAGTTCTTTTTAACCGGTGCTTTCATTTTTCATATTTCAGCTATTAAGTAGCTATCACTATTTTTAGTAAGAAATTATAAGCTATCCGTTTTTTTTCCGATCTATATTCCTTGAACCTTTTTTGATCACTACTCTATATGTAGGCAAATCTATATATATGTGTATCACTCATTCTCCTTTTTGCATCCCCTTACTCTCTTAATCGAGTTCAAATATTTCAAAATGGCTCATATTTGTAACGAATGTGCACAGAGGTCACATATTTCGGTTACGAGTTCTGAACCGGAGGAATACTATTATCCAGAAACACCGAAAAGTAGACCAAAATGTACTCATACCCCCGGAAATACATCAAAGTCTAAACATGCAAAGAAGGCATTGTTTTGCTCCCCACGAACTAGAGAATAAATATATGAGATTCACCACTACCAGAAACATCAAATGGATCTCCAGCGACAACTCCTTTACGAGCAAAAACTTATTTCCGACCGTTTATCTCTCTTAGAACACATGGCTTCATTTTTCTGTGGTATGGAAAAACTTGGAGTTTAGGAACCTATGCCTCATGTTCCTTTATTTTCAAGGAGTCCTAATTCATGTCACCATGGACACCAAGAGTTATCAATATCAAAGAAGTTTCCGAGAACAACTCGTCCACTTCAAATTGATTGTATATTGTGAATGATTTGTTGCTCTAACAAGTGTTTTATATACTTATCTATTTCATATTTGTTGTTTGTTCATTTCAAATTTTTGAAATAAATTCATTTTATATGAAATAGTAGAGACTCGGAAAAATCTTAGATAAACAAGAAAAAACAAGGCTCAGATGAACCAGTCGACCGTTTGGTTACAACCATTCAACCGTTTATGTTTCTGGTAATAAAACGTTTTTAACATCAACCAGTCGACTGATTGAAAATTCACCAGTCGACCGTTTCAGTCTCTATTTCAAAACAGTCAACCGGTGAATTTATAACGGTCGACCCTTCATGCTTTTTTATGTTTTTAAAATTCAAACTTAAAACGTTGGTTCTCCACTCTCACCTATTCATTTACCCTTTTCCTCTTTCAAACTCACAAACCTTTAACAACCCAAACATCCCCAAATTCAAATTCCTTCAAAATCAATGGCTCCACCGCAAAAGAGATCGAAGAAATCATCTTCTACACAACTTCAACCTATTGATTCCAATATAAAACTATGGTTAATGGTCAATAGCAGTCAAGAGATGGAATGATTTGAAAGAATATACGATTCATGAAGGTTCATTCATCAAATTCTCTAATTTCCCTCTCTATGATGTTAAGGAATTAGCAATCAAAGCCCGTCTTCAATCTCTTCTTGACTTTGACAAGAACAAAGTGGAAATCAATCATATCATGATCAAGTTGTTCTACGCTAATCTCAACTTAGAAAAATTTAAACCCGAGAATTCTACTTATTGTCTATGTTCGGTTGTATGCTGTGAGCACGTATTTATTTCAAAGGAAAGGATGGCAACAGTTCTTGGTTCAGATAACAATGGAAGAAAGTTCTCTACCGATTTTTGTACTACTCATACTCGAGACAAGGTAAGTCATCTATTTACTGAAGATCATAAACTTAGTACAAAAGCAATCAACATACGGCCTCCTGCTAGAATTTTACATCATGCTATTGTGCATTCTTTATTATCGAGAGCTGGTAACTTCGACGTGGTTTATAAAGAGAATTTTAAGGCTTTGTCCGCTATATATGGAGATATGCAAATTAATTGGATCAGCATGATCTTTGATGAGATTTTACTCGTAAATGATCGTACGAGTCCACATTTATTCTACAATGAATATATCATGCGACTACTACTCGATTGTGGTATCAAATCTCCCGAATCTAAAGTCTCCAAACCAAAATGTATCAACAAAGCATCGAAAAAGAGAATGAAGCTTCCTCAACCATGTTTAAGTATCATACCCTTCGAACAGTATAAGGAACAAAGTCACCAAGAAAGCACTTCTTCACAGCCCTTCAAACCTAAACCGGAAGAGGTTAAGCTTCTTCAACCATTTTCGTCGACTAAAGATTCACTTGAAAAATTGCTCGAAATCAATTTCTTCTTGAAGCAAGACTTAAGCGTACAGATAATAAGATCAATAATTTAAATTCAAAACTTAACAAACGCTTTTCAAAACTTAAGTCTTTCTTTGGTATACTTTGGGATGCAATATCCTGTGGAGCATCATCCTCCTCTACGCATATACAAGACCCAGGCAAACGTCCAATGCCTCCTACTTTTACATGGTCATCTTCAGAGGAAGGCACAAGTTCTGGAACAAGTAACGGACGTGGCCATGGATCATCATATAGTGAGGAAAAAGACGACAAAGAAGAAGAGGACGAAGAAGAAGAAGGAGATAAGACTGGATCCGAATCACCATCTCACTAGTTCTTTTTATCCATCTTTTATGGTATTATGTCTATTATATTTAGATCTATATCAGCACTTGTACATAAGTAGTGCTGTATTTTATTTTGGGTTTGTGTGTATTAACTCATAACTACATGACTTGTTGGGTATGTATGATATGCTTTGTGTAAGGTTGATATATGGTATGTGTGTCTTAACTCTTTACATTGCACTACTCCTTTTTGTCGATGACAAAGGGGGAGAAAGATGTTTCTAACAATATTTTTTTGCAGGTTTTCTTTTATATATATATATATATATATATATATATATATATATATATATATATTTCTGGGGGATTACATATACAAGGGGAGAAAGCGTTGTATTGTCATCAATCAAAAAGGGGGAGAATGTTGAGTCAAGGATTTCAAAGTATTTTGATTAATAACAAGGAGAAGTTTCATGATCGACAAAAAGAAGAGAATGATATCATAAGTTAGAGCGTAAGTAAGAGGTTGATTATTTAGTGTTTTAGCTGTGTTATAAATGTTAAAATCTATCCTCAAATAATCGTATACCTCATTATTGTGAATGTATGTATGTATATATATATATATATATATATATATATGAATGCACATTTGTTGTGCATATTGCTAGAAACCGGTCGACTGGTTTCAAAATAGGCGGTCGACCGTTTCTTGGTAAAAATTCACAAAAATGTGCACACATATATGTAATGTGTATATATTCAAATTTCAGTCTACTGTTTAATTTTGACCAGTCGACCGATTTTCGAACTGAAAGCAACACTTTGAATAGACATCTCTTTTCATTAAAAGTTGCTTCTTTTTCCTTTCATCAAAAAATCATTTCTCTTTAATGCTTCTCTTCACTAATGGTTACAACTGTTTAATCATTATATACATCGTTAAATCATCATCCAAAAAACAGTATAATTCTCAATTCATTGATCTATCTTGCATTCTACTCTGTATTCATAAAGCGCTCATATTCAATATACTATCGTTTGAATCTCAAAGCGTACTTAATATTCTTGTGATTCAATACGATATTCACTTCCAAATCTTCACATACATCAAATTATATTTGAGGATAAGAGTATAGGAAGGGTGTACTACAAGTGACAAATCCGTGTTGAAAAGAGCACAAGTTGTCAACATACAAATTGTAATCTTAGTTGTTAAAGTCCTCAGAGTTGTAAGAGGCGAGTTGTGAAGTCCTCGTGTTGATAGAGGCGTGAAATCCCATTCGGTTGTTCGGGTGTTGTAAACCTGTTTCCTCCAGGTGAAGTGAGGTTATTTGTTTAGTGAAAATCCAGATAGAAGTTTGGGATTGAACGTAGGACGGTGCTCCGAACCAGTATAAAAATCTCTGGTGTTATTTTTCCTTTTTACTGCATTTACTATTATATAGTTCCGTGATTAGCTATTATATCATTCTTGAATATTGTTCGTCATATTACACGATCCTTGTGTGTATTATACTTAGCACATATACACGCACAATTCTTTCAAGATTTACGCAAACTCAGACTCTATCTCAAGCAGAATTCCAAGATGAACGCAATGGTGTAACCCGTTTCCCTTAAATCTTCTCTTAAAAATTAAGTATACCTTGTTTTGCTACTATATGTTCATAGAAAATATGAGGTTTTACAGGAAGTTTCTTCAATGCAATAAGCAAACAATAATCGAGTTTTTCAAGCTTGGGATAATTCATCTCTGCATCCGATAATCTCTTACTGATGTAATAGACTGGTTTTTGTACCTTCAAATCTTCCCTAATCAATGTTGCACTCAGGGCATGGGCAGATACCGCCAGGTATAGAAACAGGTCTTCTCCGTCACTAGGCTTTGATAGAATAGGAGGTGTTGCCATGTGTTGGATCAGTTCCTCGAAGGCTTTCTGACATCCAGAGGTCCACTGTATCTCTTTCTTTCCTTTCCTAAGGGCATCGAAAAACGGAAGACATATGTTCGTTGCCTTGGGTATGAAGTGATTTAAAGCTGCAATCTTCCCATTCAAATGCTGAAGTTTCTTCTTGGTTCCTGGGGCACGCATTCCTCTTAAAGCTGGTTTTTTGGCCGGATTAGCTTCTATTCCCCTAGCGTTGACCATGAATCCATGGAACTTGCCCAAACCGACCCCGAAAGAACATTTCAAGGGATTCAACTTCATGCCATATTGGCGTAAGATATCAAACATTTGGGCTAGATCCTCCAGATGGTCTATTGGTCTTTTGGACTTCACCAACATATCATCGACATGGACTTCCATCGTCCTACTGATTTGCTTTCTGAACATAGCATTTACCAGTCGTTGGTAATTCGCCCCCGCATTCTTTAGGCCAAACGGCATCACCTTATGGCAATGTAGGACGTGATCAGTAATGAAACGTGTGTCTTCCTGGTCTAGTTCGTGCATCATGATTTGATTGTAGCCGGAATATGCGTCCTTGAAAGACAGCAATTCATGTCCGGCCGTAGAATCTACTAGTTGATCGGTTCTAGGAAGAGGGAAACTATCTTTCGGACAAGCTTTATTAAGGTCGGAATAATCTACAAAGACTCGCCATTTTCCGTTTGATTTCTTTACAAGCACAGGGTTGGAAACCCATTTTGGATAGGTAGATTCCCTAATAAAACAATTTTCCATTAACCAGTCAACTTATTCCTTTAAGGCGCACGACCTCTCCGGTCCCTGGGTTCTCCTTTTTTGTTTGACAGGTGGAACATGCGGGTCAATGTTTAGCTTATGGACCGCAATGTTTGGAGATATTTCACACATGTCGGAGTGGTTCCATGCGAACACATCTAAATAAGCTCTTAGAAAGATAATCGGTTGATTTTTTAGTACAGGGCTTAACCGAGATCCTATATTCAACACACGGTTTGGGTCCTTCAGAATTATAACTATAGGAATTGTGATTTCGGCCGATGTCGCCCTTTCGTCCTCTGCACTAGCTTTCCTAGGGCCAATTTCTTTTTGCGCTCCACTATGTTCGCCAGTGCATGGACCCTTCTTTAACTGCTATAAAGGGAGTTTGTAAATGGGGGAAGAGCCTCTACATCCTTTCATGAGTCTTTTTTCTTAGCTTCCCTCAGCTCTGTCACATAGCAGTCTCTTGCAGCGATCTGGTCGCCTTTAATCATATCAATTCCCTTTTCAGTTGGAAACTTCATAGTCAAGCACCATGGGGCTAGTGCAACCTTAAAGCCCGAAAGAGTTGGCCTCCCAAGGAATGCATTGTAAAGAGAAAAATCATCTATTAGGACAAAAGTTTGTACCATAGAGACCCAACGTTCTCCATTTGCCAATTCCGCAGGTAAGTCTATTGTTCTGATGGGTTGTGTAGGTTGACCTACAAAACCATGGATCTTATTTGGATATGCGCGCACTTCTGCCATAGGGAGATTCAATTTTTGGAACGTGCTTATGAAAATCACATTAACAGATGCCCATATGTCAACCAGGACCCTTTTTACAACTGCGGGACCGAGACCAATTGTGATCACCATGGCGTCAATAGTTGGTGTAACTAATCCGTCTACATCTTTTTCTTTGAATATCACATCATCGTTGGGCATTTTCATCGGTAGCTCATTGTTCAAGATCATGCATCTTTCCTCTTTCAAGGCATCCCTCAATTCATTAGCGTACTTTTCCATATCTATCCAACTGCTTCCGGACGGGTGGGGCCCTCTAAATATCATATTGATTACTGGCCTCGAATCGACTGATATTTGAGCTTCCTCACTTGAGTCAGGTTGGCTAACCATATTATTATGCCCTTATGCAACTGGAGTACTTTGAGGATTTTTCACATACTGTTGGAGTTGATTCTTCATGATGAACTCTTCAATTAAACTCTTCAGGTGCCGACATTCGTTGGTGCTGTGTCCTGGTTGGTTATGAAACTGGCAGAATCTACCGGAATTTGCTTGTTGCTCAGTTATCTTTTGTGGCTTCATCTAAGGAAAGATACCTGAATCCATTGCAGCGGAGTAAATTCTTCCTGGAGTCTCGTTTAGGAGGGTTAATTCGGATAGTTTATATAGTCGTGTCTTCTTATAGGCTTTGCTATCCTTCTCATCACATCCCCTCTTTTGTCCTGCATCATTCTTCTTCTCAGCTCTGGACTCATTGCTTTTTCCTTCTCTGGTGGCATTATTTTCTATAACCTTCTGGATGTTTGGGGCTTCATCTTCCACACTCACGTATTCCTCAGCTTTCTTATAAAATTTCTTCAAAGTTTTTGGTTTCTTCATCTTGATCCACTTCCCAAATTCTGACTTCTTATCGATAGCCCCTTTCAGGGCTGCCAATAAGTGCCAAGGCTCTGTATCCATGACTTCTGCTACTGTAGCCAGGAAGCATGTAAGGAAAGCTCTGATGGTTTCCCCAGGCATTAGTTCCATCTCGCATAGTGACATTACATCCCATGCCTTGGTGGTTTGTAGCCGGAATTGATCTTGAAATCTCCATGCCAAGTCGGTGAACTGATCAATACACTTAGGTGGAAGTCTGGTGAACCATAGCGCCACACATTCTAGGCAAACGGGAAAGTATAAGCACTTGATTTCATCAGTAGCCCTAGCTCCGTTCATGTGTTAATCGTACTTAAACAGAAAAATTTTCGGATCTCCAACTCCGCTATAAGTAGCTATTGTTGGGGACATGAATTTCTTGGGGAACTTTGCTTGACGAAGTTTTTCTATAAACGGATTTTTGCTAGAGGAAAACTCCCATTCTCTCTCTTCATCCTCTCGGGTAGCTTTCTCCTTTATTATTCACTGGATCATGTCTGTGATGCGCCTCTCGTCACTTGCTTGTTCATCGGAATCGGCATCGATGTTTTTATAAGAGCAACCACGATTTGAGCTTCGACACCTAGCACCTTTTTTGGGAGATGTTATGTTGGTGGGACTCGCGATAGCCTGAGTTACACGTTTTTCTTTACGCTGTGGAGATCTGACTTAGAGTCCTCAACGCCAGCCTCTCCCTTGTCTCCCACTAAATAGTGAGATCGACAAGGGTCTAAGGCTGATGAGTCCTCTTTTTCACCAGCATTATCTACAACATTTGGTGGCAGTAAATTGGTTTGAGCATTAATCAGGACATTAAAACTTTCCATCATCATCTTCGTCGTAGCGTCCATCTTTTCGTTCAGGTCGGTTACAACCACATTCAACTCGTCTCATGTTACAGATGGCCTAGGGGTTTCCCCAACCCCTTAGTTTAGAGTTTGTGGTGTAGTTTCATTAACTTTATTATCCTCTCTGATCGTGGTAGCTTTAGCAGATTTGCTGCTTTTCTTTGATCTGGCCATGGCTTCGAGGGAGAAAGCGATTTTGGATTATTATTTTTAGGTTGCTGAACTCCGAAGGAAAGTACGAGGCAAGGAATTATGAACACGGCCCCATGGTGGGTGCCAAATGTTTTCATCAAAAAATGGCTTAAGCACCAATGGTACTAAAATTGTACTTCACCAATATGGTAGGAAAATAAATGGAGCCGTATTTAATAACAGTTGAAAACGAAAATGCGAGTAAGGTAAAATAGAGACAAGATTTAGAGTGGTTCAGCCTTATGCTAGGCCTACATCCACTATGAAGATAGCTTGCATTCTTAAAATGGAGATTACAAAATACATGAACTCTTTTTTATCATACATCTTTATATTCATTCAACATAATCTCAATCATACATGTCAATCTTGGGATTTTATGTGAGAATGGTAGAGTTTGACGAGGAGAAGGATGGATGAATGATTGAGAAGGAGGATTTCTTTGATTTTTTCGACTACACAGTTGTATTGGACACCATGGCCAGATGAACAATGAACCTTCGAAAGGAGAAGATGATCATTCCTTCTAAAATGCTTAAGGGGTGACCGAGGATAGAATTTAGTAGCACCTTGTAGTTGAAAAGATCCCCCCCCCCTTTGTGATGGCAGCCATGGCCTATTTATAGGTGAGCTTCCTCAGAGAAGTGAGCTCAGGTTCATATATGCCAGCAACAGATTGTTGCAATCGTTAACCACCAAAATGCCATTGCCTAGTTGTAGCCAGCTGTCTGTAGCTGTATCCAGCTGTCATGTGCGAGCGACTCTATAGGAGTGAGTGTTCTGAGTAGTTGAGTGGGTGACTTTAGTCGGTGTTTTTCCGACGTGGCTATATCTGGCAATCGATGAGTGGTTATCTGATTCACTTGATTGTGAAATGAGCGGGCGGCTAAGATTGTTTTTATGGTCGAGCAACTTCGTAAGAGCGGAGTATGGGACTGGACTTAATTCTTCTTTGTGTCTTGTACGACTGATTTCTTTGGCTTAAGATCGTTCGACCTTCAATATTTTTGTATCACGCCATTTCTCTATACGGCCATGCTACATGGTCGCTCCTGTTTATGCTAAATGAATTATTTGTCCCGTGTTGATGTTTGAGCAGTTTTGTTTTGATACAAACGGCCGCCTCTTGCTTCTACACTCGAGTTACAACTTGCATCTGGCTTCGGCTTTGTTCTGTGTAGTTGCTTCCTATCTTTTGTGAGTCACTTAAGTGCCTCGGACAAATCTATGCATGATCGACCCTGAAGGCGTTCGTCTGTAGCTCCTGCTTAGATCTTGTAACTCAATATGCATATGGATTTTTAGGGATCAACATGTATAATATTAGAAATTCAGATTTGAGCATATATGACGATGTCTATGTTGTAATCACGAAATACTCAACAAGTGTTTGATCCTTTCTCCTTATTATTTACTTATTTATTTATTTATTTTATAAAAATATACACATATATATTTAACTTTTATTTAAATCAAATTGATTAAATTTGGTGGATATGATTGTAATAGGTCCAAACCCGTATGACCAAGTTGTTTCTATCGACTTTGAAACAAGTCCCCTCCTTCTCATTGTTATTATATATATGTATAAAATGTTAACCGTATGATTCTATTTCTACATTTTCCATTTTATTTTATTTTTTATTTTCTTCGTGTGGCCCAACTCGGCCCATCTTCTTAAAGGAAACCATCTCCCTAATCTATTCTTTCCCTCTTCATGTGCCAGGCAAACCAAAGAAAAACTCAGGCAAACGTGGATCTGGCAAGATCAAAAATTGGATCTCCTTCATTCGATCAGCAAACTCTTGCCTACGCCTGTTATTTCTTTTCTCTACTTTTGTTTCTTACCCTTTTTTTGAGTTTCTTCTTTCCTTCCCTCTTCTATCATCTCTCATTTTACTCCCCTGTGCACAAATATACACTACCTTACACGTGCACCACCAAATCTTTGACTATCTTGCCCCTTCGACGGTCGTCACAACTGACTTCCACTCCTGTCAAACCATTCCCGTCCTTTAAAACATATTTCTTCAATCCTGTAAAAATCTTGACTTCCATCAGATAATCTATCAAAGTATGTCTTCGCCAAATGGCCTCTCACCGCCTCCTCCTACATCCAGCAGCTTGCAGATTCCACTCAGGAAAAACTGACCCTTCCCTCTTTCCAGCATCCCATGAGCGATCATCTGAAACTCCCCCATTTCGATGCAGTTTGGCGACGAACACTGGCAATCAAGTAGTATTTAAATATCCTAATTCAATCTGGTCCCCAACATAGTTGTTTAAAAATTATAACAATATTTTTCCTATGTTCTCCAATCATCCGCGCCTCACTAAATCGATTGCCATTGACTATGATTGCTGCCATACCCTAAAATTTGCCTAAAATTCTGTTTTCAGTCCTCTCAAAAATTCCACAATCCACTTCATTAAAAGTTTAGATTTTCTTCTTTTAAAATTCGTGATTTCTTAATACCGTTGTATTCATATCTCTGAATCATGAAATAATGCCATTTGAAAATGTGAGTTTTACTTCCAACTTAATTTTATTTTATGGATTCTAGGAATATAAGCAACTGTTCTTTTCTTGAAACCATTTTTGAAACCCCTGCCCGACACAGATAAACAACCTTTGTTTTGATTTTCTTCATAAAACAAACTAGAATCTAAATGGTTGGTTTTTGAACTTATGTCTCTACTGTTAACCCGCATTCATTCCACTGTTTCCAGTGATCCAACCAACAAGAGTAGTTCGATGATGTTATATGATGTTATATACTTAATAGCAGTCAATGAAAACATATGTATGAATAGTATACATGTACAGTTCAGCTTATATCAAAAAGTAACACTGTGGAGTTTTATAAATATACCCAGTGTTACCATTTTCCATCCTTTTATGTTTTCAATTTGAGATGGGACCTTGTTTAACTAATTAACAAAATATATATACTAATAAAAGGAATAGTGACTGATTGTTTAATACAAGTTACTAACGGGGTGAATTCCTCTATTCAAAATCTATGATTACCAATAGTGGGGGATGCCCAATATATATATATATTACTTACCGTTCTTGGATTTTTTTTCCTTCAGAATGTTGATATACTCTTTTGATAGGGAGAATGTCTATAATTGTATACATATATACTCAGTAGATATATTTTAAATAAGGTATAAATGTAGTTTACTTACTATATACTTGTTGACAGTTTTAGCTCCGGGTTTACGTATTTTGTTTACTTGATTTCCAGAGGTTGAACATAAAGGTTACATTCAAGATAATAAGTACTTATCATCATCCAAATGATATACATATAAATTGTGAAGATTAAGTGTTTACTCATATTGTTTTTGTTCACTGTTAGCTCCAGGTTGATGTACCTTGGTCATAGATGCTCAATATTTGCTCACTGACTTGCAAATTTGTTTAATGCCTTGCCATCAAATTTCCAGGTCCTTACTTCACTGTTTTGTATCCTTTCTCAGGTTTCTCTCAATGTTTTGCCTAATTTCCTCAAGTTCCTCTTCATATTTCTTGCCATTATCACAGGGTTTGTTCATAGTTTTTAGCACCAGATATATTCTTTCTTTTCACATTGTTTTTCTGTTATTCACTCATTCTCTATTTTCATTTGTTTTTCTCTCATTTATATTACTCTGTTTTGATTTGTTTTAAGTGAACTGATATGTGCATTGTGTGTGGTTTCTATGACTATTTATAGATGGGAGAGATGAAGGTTTTATGTTGGGTAGGTGCTTAATGGAAGGAAGTCACATATGTAGTATATACAGTGAGATAATGTTTGATGTTATAATCTTGTTCTGGTTATCAGTCTTTACTATAGCCTAGCCAATAGCCATGTTCTTACTTGTCTACTTCGGCTACCATTTCTCTCTTCAATGATAAGACAAGTTGTGTATCAGTGTATTTTTCTTTGATCCTCCTACCTTACTTTTCATCTGTGCTTGACGTTACACGGATGCATTTCAATTGGCTAAGATTGCCTAATCCCATAGGATATCACATATGCAGACCCACCACTCTCATGTGAGCTGTTTACTTAATTTCTACTGCTAGTGTCTAGACTGCATATGCCTATTATTTTCATTTGTCAATTCTTTTATGTATAACAGGAATTCTTCTTTCATGTCACAGTATTTTTTTTTCAGAATTTCATTTCATTTCAGATTTGCTTTTTATTTGATACTTCATGCACACATTTAGATATAATGTACGTATCTTATATTCACATATAAATTCATTTATATATGTACATACTATATCTACTTGTCTCATTTGTATTTGAAGTCAGGTTCTTATGTGTATATGAAGTAAGATAGTGTTCTACTTTATGTATATTTTTATTACTTACTTATGTAATTCTATGTAAAAAAATTTAAATCAATTTCTAAATGCAACAAAAGATGTTCAAACAACGTACACTTAATTATCTATATATAACCGCTTAATATGATTATTCTAAATTAAGTGGATTCAATTTCATTAATCAAATAAATGCTACAAATCTTTGCATTATTGCATACCTCCTTTTTATTTCTAACTTAAGTATTCGATATTCCTAGGAGTTTAAAAGCAATTAAAAACACAAAAACTGATAAAACATCAATTATTTATTTTATATACATATATAACATTGGTTAAGAAAATTTTAAATCATCGATAAATATATTTATATGGAAATTCCGCTGAAATATTTCAAAATACATCAAATCTAAATTTATTTAATTAAATTAAATTATTCGTATAATCTATACACTATAGATCATAAAACTAGTCTAAACCCCCGGGTCGTTACACTCATCTTCTTCCTTATTCACAAACTTGCTTTCAGTATGTCCTCTTCTACATGCACCTACCAACCAGGACTACATGCACAACCCTTTTCCCTTCAGTATCTGCCAACCCATGTCTTTTCATTTGCGTTAGCACTCCCAAAACAAAGCCTGCTACACCATGCTGACACCCACATCACTCCACTATTATCATTAAAGAGGAAATCCCACCGAACCACATTCAAACGCGCAGCCTCCCTTATCATCTCCGCTCCATGACATATAACCCATTTTCAGCGCGCCTACACCCTCTCAACGCATTACGTGTGCACTACACCCCTTACACATACCCAAAATACTATAAAACAACGTATTGTACTTCCAGATCTGAGAAGAAATGGCACCGTCCACGCATGTCCATATATTCACTTATATGTACATTTGTTTGGCGGTCATTCTTTTTCGGTGACCATTCGAACTTAGTCCTTCTTTTCCGTCAAAGTCCATTACTTTTCCTCTCCGCCTACCAACAACATCCCTTCCACTTCGAACATGTCCATAACCCTGCGATATCGGCCTTCACATTGTTTCAGACTAGACCGCTGCTACAGTGTTTGAAGAAAACACGCCCGAACCGCCATTCATTACTTTTAGAATTTATAGGGTTTTCGATTGCTTGGTATTACTTCGGTTTGTCAGTTTGATTTAGAGAGACAGGAGTAAAATCTTTATTAAGTATCCGAGGTATACTTATAAGGTTTAATTTCTTAGTGGGGAAGGAATAAAGTATGTATAGGTCGATTGTTTCTTAACTGTTAAGCAATGGAAACGTAAAGTATTTTAATGTATGAGTGGATATACTTAAATGCTAAGGAACGTGTTATGAAATGAGGTATATTGAAATGCGAGTTGTCTTGTTGATGTGTACGTGACTTGTCTCTCTCTCTCTCTCTCTATATATATATATATATATATATATATATATATATATATATATATATAATAAACATGTCTTATTAGCTAAGAAATAGCGTACCCCACCATGAAAAACCCCGTTCATTTATGGATGATTGACAAAAATAGAAATACCACTGTGACGAACAAGGTGCCACGATCCCAAAAATATAACAATATAGACAAGTTAGCTTATTCTGTGGAACCCCAAAATGCTGGTTTAGGGTGTAAAATATGTTCAACCAAAAAATTGCTTATTTTTCAAAATAAAAATTATAGAAATATTCTATAAATTAAATTACAACTACGTCTTAGAAATCTCGTCCAAATATGAAACCAATATTTAATTATAATTAAATATATCGTTATGGTTTATAAACGATTCCATAGCTACTATTTGGAAATTTGATTTAGACATAACTCACAATATATAAGACAAAATCTCCATTTTTCACTTCCGTTAGAAAAATACAGCTCAACATATTCGAACGTTTCTTATTTCGAAAAAATCCGACTTATAACAGATCCTGTATACTCAGTTGATGTTCAAAACTCAATATTACGAACTATCGCGATGTTACGAGCTCGTTAATAATTATATTATAATTATTACATTCAACTGTCATTTAAATAATATATTTGTTATTCAACTCGAATATAAACTCTATTAAATATCTTATATTATCCATTTTACACAATATTGCCAATCCAACTATTTCCGACCGTTCCAGAAATAAATATTATGATTCCATTATTAATATTAATTAAATAATCTAAATTATTTAAATTAATACCATTTAAATTATCAAACAAATATTTTAAAATAATTTAAATTAATTATTAAATCAATAAAAAATATGGGTCGTTACATTATTTCCCCCCTTAAAAGAATTTCGTCCCCGAAATTACTAGAGTGGGAAGAATACTACGAACTCTATTAACTGGGTTATAAATCATTTGTTTTACTTATTAATTTCAGTTTACATGAACTAAATAATTTCAATTAAAAATATGAATTTATACTTATTAATGAAAATTTTCAAAAATCCTGAAAATTTTCTAACACCTTAACTTTTTGAAAAAATTCGCTAGCGTCTTCTTTGTACGGCTCAATAGGTACAACTACAACTAGCCTCTCTAGGCCTTCTTCAACCCAAAAGAAAATCAAACAGCCAAGCGGCTTGCCAAACTGGCTCAAAAATATCATACTCAGTATAAAATATAACTCGTACCTTTTTGTCGACATATCACACTATCACTTTCATTTGCAGCTACTTTAGCATATATTCTGGCATTTCCAATTGATCTCCAATCAATTCATCCTCAAATAAATCTTTGCTCAAACCAATCTCTATTCTCCAGCCCATAATTCTCTTGTACCCAAGCCAAATTCCAGCTTCGTTCTCATATCCAAATTCCAACTTAACAATCCAATTTCATTCCAGATTATCTCTAATCCAATCCAATTTTATTTAACTTCGTTTTAAGTTGAATTATAATTTATTTATTTACTTCCACTATTTTCAACCTATTTAAATTTTTAAGTTAAACTTAAATTTCAGCATTCAAATCCTAGGGTTTTTATTTCAAATTAGTTTGAAATCGTTTACATATAATAATAGCAATTCAAAACATTTGAATTTCCGAACACTTATTTCCTCAAAACAAATTAAAAAACAAAATCTCTGGTAGTAATCCACCACTTGGAAACTCAAAAATGACACTGATAATGCGCCCGTCATTATTAGAATTAATTTCCAGCGATCATAGTGAGTTCAATACTATAACACTTTCAAAACTCATTTTTCAAACACTTCCATTTTGAAATTACTTCAAAATATTCTTCAGAATACTTGGAAAACATTTTCAAATTCCCCTAGGATCTTAAAATTTCCGTACATTAAATCCAAATCCATTTACAAACACTTATTCAAATTCCCACAGTCCTAATTCCAATCCTAATTTAAATTCAGATTAAATCCATTTGATTTTATATATTACTCTTATACGAATTTTGATTGGTCATTCATAACCATTTCGATTATAATCTTATTCGATTATATTAAAAAAATCAACGCATACCATATATATTATAATAATTCCAATATATATACCTTCTTTATATCAAAATATAATTTAGGTAAATTATTTCACTTACCCTTTTTTTCAAAACATACTGTGTCAGTTCATCGTATTCTAGTGTTTAGAAACCCCTATCAACCTTGTGGTGCCCCACCGTCGACCCGAATTCATAAGCCACTCGATCAATAAATCTCCATAATATAAAACCATTTTTATACAATCTACAAATACGCTCTCTTGTATATATACACTCAAACTCAATCTAGGGTATTTCTAAACCTATCTCTATGGAGTCACGCCACAAAGTCAAGGTAATCACTTAACCTTCAGCTCTGATACTACTGTAACGAGCAAGGATTTCAACTCTGAAAATCGACACAAACACAATGTTGATTAATCAAGAATCATAAATCATAAATACTAGATCATTAATAGAAAGAGGTTAGAGGGTGAGAAATAAAAAGAAAGTTAGAATAGAAAAAGAAAAAGATCACAACACAATAAAATCAGAGTAACACGAATCTCATAGCGGAACGAATAAAATATGTCATATAACAACATTTGAAATATAAAACTTTGTTTGTACTTATATATCTGATCAGAGTACATCACATTCATATCACAATGGAACTAAACTCTATATATATCTAACTCTGAAGCCTCCTACTCCAAGCTCCTCCAAGTATAACTGAAAATCCCGACTACTTGACTGCCCGTACAAATTTGGGCACCCAAGAGTTTAGGGAAAAACAACACAAAATAAACTCTGGGTCAGTCATGTGACCGATCCATACAAAAACACAGATGGTTTTTACCTTACGATGGCCCAAAACATTTCTTAAAATCAATACTTATCTGATATTATAATAATGTCTAAATCAAGTAAATAACAATCTAGTAGAATGCTTTCATCTCACGCTCTACATATATAATAAACAATCAAAAACCACTGCGTCTTATTGGGTAATGGATTTCCAACTATGACAAGGTATGGAACCACCTTCTGATCAGTGTACTCTAGAAGCGATACACTAGAGTTCAACAAGAACATCTTATAACTCGGCCATACATGACCGGCCATTCATTTCGCTTGAATGTTCCGAAAATATTATCACTTTACAGTTGGTATACCAACATAACTATTCCCGGAAGATACAGAAGCGAAAGATGTAACAAATATGAATATTCTCTAGGTGGTGACAATATACCCTAATTGGGTGCGATCCACTTAGCCATGCTGCCAACCCGATTTTTGTAATTTCCTGGTTGATGAGGCTTGACGTCGTAACGTACGTTTTAACAATCACTCCTTTATTTACTTTGAATGCCACATCGCCATACTCGTCAAATCACAAAATGATTTCTCCAAAAATACCACGGGTATAAGCTAAGAGAAACGAATTCCTCAACCACCAATGTAAATACATTTGAAACGATCTACCAAATATACTCTGTCAGACATTCGCCCATTCAAGTTATCCTGGACTGGAAAACCCAAAGGAATTATTCTGTAAATCCATCTTTGGCAATTTCTACTTAGGATCGCCAGAATAACCCTTGTATAAACTCCATCTTCAATTATCTTCGAGCTATTTGTTTCGAAACGATAATGCCCATATGGAGTGGTTTCCAGATAATAAATCTGATCCCAGTCTCTCCGTATTGACAACGGAAATGGTCAAAAACTTTGATAGTCGGTTATTTAACTATCAAAGGAAAACATGTGTACAAACAACGATCGTATTCTCAATTGCAAATCTTACCGATCAATCATCATTTCATTCCCCAATTTCCCTTTAATATCTTTACCCAAATATTTTTCCAGCTCACTTAGCCATCTCACGATTTCTTGGAAAACGTTTCCAAATATTCACAATTCTTATTTTCCCGTATTTCGAAAATACACGTTATTAACTTTGGAAAAAATTTCCATACCTTATTCACGCATCACTATCCATCAGTCCTTAATCGTAAACCGGTAATAGAACAATTCCCGAAGTATAAACCCCGAAGGCCGTAACCAACATCAGATCGATACTCAGACAATCATTCAACATAACTAATTTCCCGTCTATTTCAAATGTTCTTAACCCCATCTCTATATTTCTTATTTACAAAACTATTACACAACTCTCTATTCAATTTATGAATCCACTTCTTTACGGAAATCTTTGATTATAATGATAACATTATAATCTCTGCTTTTGAAATATTGAATTTCAAGATATATCTTTTATTTAAATAAATAAACAATTAAATTATTTATTTGATAAATAAATAAATATTGACTATAACTGAAGTAAATGGTACTATTCTGAATTCGATAGAATCGAATTCCAACGTATAACTCACTTCCGTATAATCCCTATTCAAGTATCATTCAGAACGTCTGAATAAATTACCATTTCAGGTCAACTCCATTCCTAAATTCATTTTTGAATTTATCATCTTTAAAACATTTATCAGTCTCCTTTATAACCATTCTAAGTCTTCAAAACGTTTTCTTTTAAATCATTATTCACTTTGAAATGTGAATATTATTTCTTTACGGAAATCTGGACTCATTTAAGTATTAAATACCATTACAGTTTGGTAATTCCATTTATCTAGTTCTTTTATAAATTTATATTCATATTTCATTCCATAACACCGTTTTTAAGCTATACCTAATCTTGATTCTGAGTTCAATTATAAATTAATGGTTTTGAAGCCCTATATTAACTATCTGGTCAAATCCCAAATTCTAAAATATATAATTTAAAATAAATAAATTATTTAACTAACATTCGACATAGTCGAATTTTGATTATAAATCTTTATGGATTTATTTCCATTCTATATACATTTCGAACATCGAAAAACTTTATCGTTCTCCTTTCAAACGATTTTTCCCATTTCCCTTTTCATCACTCATTTTTAAATTAGCATTCACGGATTTTTTTAATAATAATTATTTAACAATAATTATCTTATTCCATTTAAAAATATCGTTAATAAATCAAACTATTTGTTTTATTATAACTAAAACAAGTTATTAAAACTCCAAATTCGTTTCCAATGTATTCGAATCTATTTTACGGTATTTAAAAACCAATTATATTTGGTCAATGTTATTCAAACATCCTAATCACACAATAAACAAATCACGGATTATTTATCACATCATATATACAATATATGAAAAACAACAATAATCGTTGAGGAATCCAGTCGGATTCCTCCAATCTATTTCCCTGCATCCACAGATGTTAATCACAATAATAACAATAATTTCATATATATATGAAATATTAAGATAAATAGAATCAATATTTAAGCAACGATTTATATATATAACGGTGTATATAATTTCAACCAATTAATTAGAAAATCATCCAAACAACCATCACACACAACATTCAATCATTTTCATCAATATTAAATAACGTTTATAAAATTATTAAAACTGGACAGAGTTAGTGAATTTACTGACTTTGGTCGTTTATCATGGAATAACGATAATGTTCAACGGTTCCGTTCAGGCGTTTTATTTTGTCATAAATCCAAACGAGCCCCGAATAGTTCCAACCCAGCTTCATCGCGTAGCCTGTGCTCATACGATCCCAACGTATCTGACCGTTTGTGAAATTGACAAAGTATGTGCGAGATATTTAATTTACAAGTTTATGTACACAAATATCATTTAATTTAAATGATATGATATGATTGGGCCTTACTTACCCAAGCTAGCCCGCTACACTTCAGATCTGCAACTGACCAACACTGCTATAGCTGCTTCTTCCATGTATGTTTCTAAAAACCCGTTACATAAAATCTACCACTATTCCAAAAATAATCCGCAAACTTCTTCCTTTTTTTCTCTTATTTCCTTTTTAAGGACTGGACTCATCTCAATAACATAAGGCCCAATACCAAAGCCCGCATTGAAAAGCCCCACCTGCTCCTCTTTACAATTTTAAATGCAAGCAAGCTACATATTTCCCTTCTCTTGTTCCAAGAAGCAACCGCCCTCCACTGATAATTTCTTCTCAAAAATATGACCGTGAGCTCTCCTGTAAGAAAACAATCCTCCGTCAACTTTCCCTTCCGCGTTCTCATGCAGTACCCTCATCTTCTTCCTTATTCACAAACTTGCTTTCAGTATGTCCTCATCTACATGCACCTACCAACCAGGACTACATGCACAGCCCTTTTCCCTTCAGTATATGCCAACCCGTATCTTTTTCATTTGCGTCAGCATGCCCAAAACAAAGACTGCTACACCATGCTGACACCCACGTCACTCCACTATTATCAGTAAAGAGGAAATCCCACCGAACCATATTTAGACGTGCGGCCTCCCTTATCATCGCTACTCTATGACATATAACCCACTTTCAACGCGCCTACACCCTCCCAACACATTACGTGTGCACCGCACCTCTTACACATACCCAAAATACTACAAAACAACGTACTATACTTCCAAATCTGAGAAGAAATGGCACCTTCCATGCATGTCCATATATCCACTTACATGTATATTTGTGTGGCAGTCATTCTTTTCCGGTGACCATTCGAACTTACTCCTTTTCCGTCAAAGTCCATCACTTTTCCTCTCCGCCCGCCGACACCATCCCTTGCACTTCGAACATCTCCATGACCCCGCGATATCGGCCTTCCCATTGTTTCAGACTAGACCGATGCTACAGTGTTTGAAGAAAGCATGCTAGGACCGCCATTCATTACTTTTAGAATTTATAGGGTTTTCGATTGCTTGTTATTACTTTAGTTTGTAAGTTTGATTTGGAGAGACAGGAGTAAAATCTTTATGAATTTCCTAAGGGTATACTTATAAGGTTTAATTTCTTAGTGGGGAAGGAATAGAGTATGTATAGTTCGACTGTTTTTTAACTGTTAAGCAATGGAAACGTACAGTATTTTAATGTATATATGAGTGGTAATACTTAAATGATAAGGAACGTGTTATGAAGTGATGTATATTGAAATGCAAGTTGTGTTATTGATGTGTACGTGACTTGTCTCGATATATATATATATATAATAAACATTTCTTCTTAGCTAAGAAATAGCGTACCCCACCATGAAAAACTCCGTTCATTTATAGATGATTATCGACAAAAATAGAAATACCATTGTGACGAACAAGGTGCCATGATCCCAAAAATATAATAATATAGACAAGTTAGCTTATTCTGTGGAACCCCAAAATGCTGGTTTAGGGTGTAAAATACGTCGAACCAAAAAGTTGCTTATTTTTCAAAATAAAAATTACAGAAAAATTCTATAAATTAAATTACAACTACACCGTAAAAATCTCGTCCAAATATGAAACCAATATTTAATTATAATTAAATATATCTTTATGGTTTATAAACGATTCCATAGCGACTATTTGGAAATTTGATTTGGACATAACTCACAATATATAAGACAAAATCCCCATTTTTCACTTCTGCTAGAAAAATACAGCTCAACGGATTCGCACGTTTCTTGTTTCAAAGAAATTCGACTTATAACAGACCCTGTATACTCAGTTGAAGTTCAAAACTCAATATTACGAACTGCCCCGACGTTACGAGCTCGTTAATAATTATATTATAATTATTACGTTCAACTATCGTTTAATAATATATCCGTTATTCAACTCGAATATCAACCCAATTAAATATCTTATATTATCCATTTTACACAATATTACCAATCCAACTATTTCCGACCATTCCAGAAATAAATATTATGATTCCATTATTAATACTAATTAAATAATCTAAATTATTTAAATTCATACCATTTAAATTATCAAACAAATATATTAAAATAATTAAATAAATTAATTATTAAATCAATAAAAAATACAGGTCGTTATAGTTACCAAAAGGGGGCCCAATTTATCTATAAATGAGACCCCCATGGTCTCATGTGAGGGGACTTTTCCTTATTTCATAATCTTGTATTTCATTTTGAAAGATCAAACTCTAATTTGCAAATCAATTTGGGGATTTTACTTGTAATCACTTATGTACTCAAACAAATGATCAATAAAGAGAGAATCAACACTTGTTATTAATTCCATGGATTTTCCTTGTCACTTACGTTGCTCGGTTTCTTAATGCCTTCCCACGACAAAGCTTCATATGAAAGCCCAATTACTAAAATACCCTTCTACAAATCGTTTAGCTACCTAACTTGTATTGCGCTTAGGGTACCCTTATCCCAAGGTAATTATTGGTCTTTAAGTCTCATAAGCGTGATACTCACCTCTTTGAAGGAAGAGAAACAAGTCTTCGGGCTTAAGACCTTGATATCTAGGAAAGGGTGAACTCCTCAAGCTCGTGAGAACTAAAAAATACGTTAGTCATCCCTAGGTCCATTGCTTGACCCTATTTCCGGTGTTGACAAAAAATATCATTAACATATGCCATAATTGAACTAAATTATATTATATAATCTACATAATACACGTAGTTGTACAGGGAACATTAACGAATACACAAATTTTAGCGAATATATGTAATTAAACTATACAACGAATACATGAAACCTATTTATTGAGTGTTTTTGGTAATTGGAGATTTATGAATTGGACAATTTGGATAAAGGAGACAAAATTCTCAAATTTGTTCAATTACATTTCCATCCTTATCAAAACACACCTCGCTAGTGTAAAGGACTCGATCATATTCATCCATTTGAATTCCTTGTTTTTGATCTTATTCTCCTTCCTCTTTCCGTCCTCTTCTTCTACTTCTTTTTCTCCGTTTTCCATGGGATTATGAATTTTAATGTTAGACGATTCATCCTCGATGATGATTGGATTATAATAGCTATCCATTAGAAATTTTTACAAATTCTTAATGATTTTCCCTTGTTTCTCTTGTTCTCTTACCATTCGTAGTTGCATTTGTTGGATTTCAACGAGAATTTGCAATGCATCCTTTGTAGTTTCTTCTAATTTGATTACTCCTGCGAGCGTAGTTCATTGAAACGGGTCTTGAGAAGATGTAGGAAAGGAAAACACATTGTTTTGGTTAGGAATTGATGAGGAGACCATTATTTATTCGTTTCAAAAGATTATTACATAGAAGAATGAGTGAAGAGATAGGAATTTTCGAAATTGAGAGTTTAAATAAGTATAAAAGATGATTTTAGAGGGAATTTTAACTTTGAAATTTTATTGTTATATGTCGACATGGGGAGTAGTACATGTCGACATATCTCCTAAAATTTGAATTTTTTATTTTCATATATTTTATAATACATATATACTAATGTATCTAGTTATTCTACTTCGATTAATGAGCAAATACCTAGTTCTCTTCATAATCTAGTAAACATTGCCCCATTCAAGCGTTTAGTTAAAATATCTGCAAGTTGATTCTCTGTTTTTTAATAAATTCTAGTGAAATATTATCTTTACTTAAATCGCCTCTTAGAAAATGATGTTTGACATCAATATGTTTCATTCTAGCATGATGGGTAGGATTTTTAGATAAATTTGTTGCACTCATATTATCGTAGTATATTAGTGATTTAGTTATATTTAATCTAAAATATTTTAGAGTTTGTTGCATATAAGTTACTTGAGAACAAGCTAAAACAGAAGAGATATACTATGCTTCAGTTGTTGATAAAGTAACAGTGTTTTGCTTTTTTTCTAAACCAGGAAACTAAGAAATGTCCCAAAGAATGACAAGTTCCACTTGTACTTTTCCGATCTGATTTACAACCGGCATAGTCATCATTACAATATGAAATTAAATCAAATGAATCACCCTTAGGATAAAATAAATCAAAATCTATTGTGTGTTTCAGATATCATAAATTTCGTATTACGACTTTTAAGTGAGTTTCTTTAGGTTGAGACTGATAACTTGCACAAAAACAAACACTATGCACTATATCTGGCCTACACACAGTTATATATAATAAAGAACCTATCATACCTCTATATAATTTTTGATAAGTCATCTTTGCTTAACACTTCATTGGTTGCCATGGGTGTGGGTTTTCCTTGGTACTAGCCATATTAAATTTATTGACTATGTCTCTACCATATTATTGATTAATAAATATACCATTGTCTAATTACTTTATTTGTAAACCTAAAAATATGGTGGATTCCCCAATATGACTCATTTCAAAACACTTTTGTCACAATTTCAAAAAAATCTTGATTCGTTTCATTATTTGTTGATCTAAAAATAATATCATCGATGTAAATTTGTATTAATTGAATATCAATTTTACCTCTCTTAATATAAATAGTATTATCTACTTTACCAATTTCAAAATTTGATTGTAATAAATAAGATCTTAACCTATCATACCAACCTTATGGAGCTTGTTTAAACCATATAGGGATTTCTTTAATTTATAAACATGATTTGGAAAATTTTCATCTTTAAATAAGGAGTAGTGACCCTCCCTCTCGATCGATCCAAATCGGTCGTTAAACCGACTTAAATCGAACCAAAATGGAGGATACACTAACTTTGGGCGCACAACACATCAGAACAAACAACAAAAGACTTTTATAAACATCATAATAATGTTACATTAGAGTGCAGAATATCAGAGTATCAGAAATAATATACAGCGGAAAATAAGTTTACATTAATGTAATACAATGCACCGGAAACAAATAAACTAACACAGCGGAAGACTATCAATGCTCTGGACACAGCTTTAAGCTTCGATCCAGAATCCTGCTAACTGAAATAATCTGCAAAACTAAACTACTGACTGCCCATGTGGAAAATATGGGCACCCAGAGTTTAGGTAGAAACAATAAACTCTGAGTCAGTCATGGGACTAGTGTGATAACTCAAAACAGTTATTAAACTTTACTTTAAAATAAGGTAAATCACGGGACCATGCCGTATGTCATAGAATGGGTTTACCCCCATGAATACTAGTGCATAAAATAGAAATATGGATCTACTATGCATCATAAAACATGCAATTCCTCAATCTACCAATTTAGGCTTAATCCCAAATTTAGTTTTTCCAAATCCAATTCAATTCACAGAAATTATTCCTTTGGACTTTATTTCCCGATTTCTTATTTCAAATCATTTTGAAATACATATCTAGCTTTATATCAAAGTATATTTCACTTCGGGATCTCAAACCAAAATCATTGGAAATATGAATTCCAAAATATCACAATGCATACAAACAAGTATGCAACCAAATATTGGGCTCCCCTTAGACAAGGAAAAGGGTACGCACCTCACCACCTCGATATATAAATGTGCACCTCCCACTATGGAGCAGGCTACACTGACCACTCGCCAATTATGGCTCTGGGTCTCTCTCTCACCCATACTTTTAGTCGTCTGGGTTACTCGAATCTTTAGCGACATACCAAATCATTTCATATCCCAATGTAGGGAAAATCATTTCACAACATAATAATCACAAGTACTTTCCAAAATATAGTACTTTGCATTAGCAATTCACACGTATGATCAGTCACTATTTATCACATAAACTTTGAGCTCGTACGTCTCAAAGAAGGGTGTTAAGCAAGAGAATAAATTCTCCGCCACTAAACAGATACATCATCAATAGCAACTAATCGGTTACATAATGAAACACAATGTCAAACACATAATACATTTCAAATTCATTTCGATAATATCGGGTTTAGCCCTCGAAATCCTTTCTGTTTTATAAAACATTTTTATAAAACATTCCCTGTCCAAAACCGGGAATAACTTTCTTTTCACTTAAGAAAATATCATTTCAAAATCATTCATTAAATTTGAAATGAACTCAACATCGCTAACAGCTCATAGTCAAACCGTGAAGTGTTTCACAAGGCATTAGCATACAAATATTTCTACCCAACCCAATGCTAAATGTAAAAGCATACTTGCTCATAAACTGGTCAAGCACAATCCAAACAATCAATTCTTCATAATCAATATCAACAACCAAGTATATTTGGTTTATACCACATCTCGTGTTTTGGCCAATTTAATTAACATTCATTCATTCCAATCTAATTAAAGATCTATTACAACTCTTCTTAGTTTTAATCTTCAAAAATCATTACTTAATGATTATTCAACTTTCTGGAAATTAATCATGTCTTTAGCTGGGTTAAAGAATCAATGTCCTTTAAAACAAAGTTCACGATAAACTCAAAATCATCTTCCATTCACATTGGAATCTTCATGGAAATCATAACAGTATATATAATTGATATAAATTTCTGTATCAAACTAATACTATAGGTGGAATAGCGGCAAGGCTTTTTAAATTCCATAAATAGTAACGACCTTCATTCACAGAAGTTCACCTCGATTATTACCAAATCGAATTCCATTCAATTCCAATTTAATATTTTAAATTAGAAAATTTTACTTTGGAATATTTCCATTAACCTTAATTAAATGATTATAAATTCCAAATCATAACTTCACTGTTAACCGGGTTAAAGAACACGTGTTATTTAAAACATTGTTCACTACAAACCCCAAAATCCAGTTTCCATTAAATTCCAATTATCTTAATTTATTGGTAAACTTCTCCAAATCTTATTTAAAAGATTTATTCTATTCTCAAATGGGTTTAAGAACAGTGTTAATAAAGACATCACTCACGACAAACCCAAAATCCAATTTGATATTAAATACAAGGCTCTGAAAAGAAATTATATCGACTTATATTTAATATCAAATTATGAAACCAACAAATATCATATTGGGAATAACGATATATATATCTTCTAAATTCCTCAACAATATCCGTATAATCATGGAATCTAATATCGAAATATTCTAAAGATTATTTCCATTTAAATCCATTCCAATTCATACGATGGAAAATTATGGTTATATTAAAACCATTTTCAAATCCAATTTATTAATTTAAAAGTTATTGGATTATTATTCTAGTTAATAACTAGTTCATTTTGATAAAAATATATTTTTATCTTTTCAAAACTGGAATTTTTCATCCAAACTCTTTCCAAATCATTTATTATGATTCTACACAATTTCTCCATATTTTTAATAATTTTATTAAGGCCCGTACAGTCGGTTTCCAATAACGGCTACCGAACTACTTCCATAGCGACCTTTTCTAAAACTGATTTGGACATATTTCCAAATATAACCATTAGATTTCAAATCACCTATATTTATTGGAAAGCTCTTTTCGATACGAACCCAACGGTTCAGGTTATAGGAGAATCCGACGGTCGGATCTCCTGTTACATTAATTTGAATTCAATGGTCGAAACTCGCGAACGGTCGCTGCGCGGTGCGTTCTATTCAGGCCATTTAAATATATATATATACATATATATATATAATATCATCGATTTCCATTTAAAACGTATTTTATAAATCATTTTAAATTCGTTTTAAAACGATTTCGACTTCATTTTCAATTTTAAATCAAAATTGAATATTCCATTACATGACAATTTTATGCAGTGCATATATATGTTAAAAATTATATTTTTAACAATCCAATAATTTTTCCATTACATGACAATTTTATTCATCGCCTATGTAAGCTAAAAATAATATTTTTAGCGAACAAATATTTATTTCATTACATGACCATTTTATATATCGCATATATAATATAAAAATAATATTTTTAGCAAACAAATATTTATTTCAATACATGACCATTTTATATATCGCATATATAAGCTAAAAATAATATTTTTAGCGAACAAATATTTATTTCATTTCATGACCACTTTATATATCACATATATAATATATACAACGCATATATATAATTTCACAACGCATTTATATTTTAATACAATGCATATGTATATTTTATTTCACAATGCATATATATATATATAATTTCATGATGCATATATATATATATATAATTTTTACAAAGCATATATATATATAATTTTCACAATGCATATATTTTTTCCACATCGCATATATATATTTTTCACATCTGATACATATATATTTCACATCGCATATATTTTTTTTTCAGATCATATATATATCACATCGCATATATATATATATATATATATATATATATATTATTCACATCACATATAATATATATATATTATTCACATCACATATATATATATATATATATATATTATTCACATCGCAATCACAACACAATACAGTCAATTAAATCGTCCATGGTCTGTGGACGAGGGACGCGAGCTAACAGGCACTGTATACAATTTATAATGATTAAAACTGATAAAAATCAATACTGGCAATTCTATATATTTTTATACATGAATACAATAACATGATAAAATATTTGTGAGTGAGAAGGAGTTCTCACCTTGATCGGTTTCAGAAATCATTATATAACGATTGTTCTAATTAAGTTAAACCGATCATTTAATTTAATCATAAATTCCCACTAGCTCCATTTCTGTTCTGGTCTTTTCCATTCGTAGTGTTTGACTCTGCGAATCCAACGCACTTTGTTTCGTGCGATTCTGTTGTCATATGAAAGTGATATGGCCAATTAAATTTTATATTACATAATTATCATTAATAATTAATTAATTTTCCACTTAACCCATCATTAAAGAAATTTGGCCGCTTAATTCCCTTCAACATCGTTTCTTGCCTGAACCGTATAACCCATTTCATCGACATCAATTTTCTCCCAGCGCACGCTATCCAAAGGGGAGGACCCAGATTCATCACCACCATTCGAAGCCCACGACAACCACCACCCTCAAGCTCACGCAACTCGAAACACCCCAGGCCCTGGTATCAGCGTTCGAACGTAAGCTCTTTGAGCTGAGAGAACTTGCGATTCAATCAACGAAAAAAGGATGATAATGGTATCAAATCAAAGAGCGAACAAGGATCTATGTTTATGCTTGGGACTCATATTCCAATTCGAAATCAATTAGGAGAATTTAACGATTTAGTTTTGGTGTTTCTGGGCCTTTGATCACTATTGACGGCGGCAGACAATTGAAAAAGTAAACTAGGATTTCCGGAATTTTCTTTTATACCCCTCCATTTTTATTTATTTTTCTTTTCTAATTCCAATTTTATTCGTTTAACCTTCGAACTCCAAATCAAACCCAACGACTGTCGCCCCTAACTAAATACCACCATTTCAGACATAATGGGATATGTTTCATAAGCCAATTCAACTGTTTTGATCAGTTTTCATCAAAACTAAAATATAAATTAATATAACGTTCAAAATTGATTTCAACGTACATTTTAAATTACCGGAGCCACATACTAACTCCAAAATTTCCACAAAAATAAATCTAGCTATGTTTTGGCGATACGGTCCGAACAAAACTAATTTCGTCGAATTTAGAGGCCATTTGAAAAATGGTCATTTTCCAGTCGATTAAATTCAAACTGAAAGTGCCAAATGCATTTAAATCCACCACACTCACAAAACAATTCCAAAAATTATGAAAATTGTAATATAGTAATAATTTGACATTATGGATCCAACAAAAGTGGTTTCATCGAAAACGGAGATCGTTTGCAAAATTGCAATTTTTAAGGGCTTTATATAATATTAATATATATATATATATATATATATATATATATATAAATTCCATAGCGACTATTTCAAATTTTAAACTGGACATAACTTTCAATTTATAAAGAGAAATCTCAATTTCCTACATTTGTTAGAAAGATATAGTTAAACAGATTCAAATATTTTTGGTTTCGTCCAGTTCTGACTTGTATTGATTCTGTACATTCAATTGAAATTTAAAATTGAATTTTCAAACTACTGCGCCATTTTAGGCTCGTTTTGTAATTAAAATTAATTTATACATTCTAACTTCGATTAAAATAAATTTTTAGTCGTTATTATTTAAAATAAATCATTTTAAATATTCAAAATCCATTAATATAGCTAAAATAAAACATTTAAATTGGTTCTAAAAATCCGGTTTGTTACATAAGGAGGGTTGTTCAACGTAAACATCTTTAATAAATCCATTTTAAATGCACCTTTTACATCCATATGAAATAATTTGAAATTATTATAATTAGCGAAAGCAAGTAGGATTTTAATAGCTTCTATCTAATCTTGCTACGGGAATAAAGTTTTCATCGTAATCTATCCCTTCTTCTTGAAAGTATCCTTATGTAACTAATCGTGCTTTTCTCATTTTCATTCATTTTATTTTTATAAACCCATTTAGTTCTTATTGTAGATTTATCGTCAGGTCTAGGAACAAATTCCCATATATCATTTCTCTGGTAAATTGATTTAATTCTTCCTGCATAGCAAGTATCCATAAGTCATCAATTGATGCTTTCTTCGGGTTTTTAGGTTGGATAGTTGATATAAAAGCTACGTTACTCATATTATTTAATTGGTGTCCAGTTCTAATTATAAAGCTAATATCTCCTAGTATATTTTTTATGGGATGATCTCTCAAAAGTCTACTTCTTTTATTAGGTTGATTGATTTCATTTGATTCGTTATTTTTATTATCAAATTCATCTTCATTGTGTTTTCGACTTACTTCTTTAAAATATTCATTAAAAGGTACTTTTATAATTTCTTCAGTAATGTTAGTCTTTAAATTATAGACTCTATAAGCTTTACTTCTATTTGAATATCCAATAAAAATTCCTTTACCTGTTTTGGGGTCAAATTTATCTAATTTTTTTAGTATTTAAAATGAAACATTTATTTCAAAAATATCTAAAATAAGATATTTTTGGTTTCATATTATAAAGAAGTTCGTCTGGTGTTTTAATAGTTAATGGTCTAATTAAAATTCTACTCAAAATATAACGTGGTGTAGCGACTGCTACAGCCCAAAAGTTTCTTAGTAAATTACAATCAAAAATCCTACTTCTCGCACAGTCTTAAATAGTTCTATTCTTACCCTCAACTACTCCGTCTTGTTGTGTAGTTCTTGGAAAGGAAAAATCATGAGTAATTACCCTTTTTATTATAGAATTTCTCAAAATTTTCATTCTAAAATTCTCCTCCATGGTCAGTGTGTATAGTTTTGATTTTTGAAGAAAATAATCCTAAATTCTCTTTGCAAATGTTTTAAATAATTCAAAAGCATCACTTTTATGCTTAAGAAATAAATTCCAGGTGTATCTAGAGTAATCATCGACAATAACAAAAACATACCTATTATGATTTATTGATTGAATTTGAGATGGACCAAATAAATTTGTGTGAAGTAATTCTAAAGGTTTTGTCAAGGAAATTTCAGCTTTTGGTTTAAAAGAATTTTTTCTTTATTTACTTAGTTGACAAGCATCACATATGCTATCTAATTTAAAATTCACTTTTGGGAGACCTCTTACTAAATCTATTTTGGAAATTTTAGAAAGGAGTTTAAAATCTAGATGTGCGATTCTTTTATACCAAATCAAAGGATCACTTGTACCAGCCAAAAGACATAAGTTATCATATTTTTCTTTCTAATTCCTTTAAAAATTATTTTTGAATTATTATCTTCAATATAACATTTATCTTTTTCAAATTTCATTTTATTACCATTATTGTATAGTTGGCTTATACAAAGTTAGTTGTGTCTCAAATTCCTATCTAATAAAACATCAGAAATAGTAGGAGTTTTGGAATAACCGACATTACCGATGCCAATCACATATCCTTTGAGTTATCACCAAAATTAACCATTCTTCCATCTTCATTAACTATATCTTTCAGTATCTCAGAATTTACAATCATATGCCTCGGGCAACCACTATCAAGTATCTATTTATCTTTCTTGATTCACATCAATTGTCCTTTGAGTGTTGAATCATCAAGAGCCATATAACACATCTGTCCCTGTACAACACGCCAATTTGGTTGATAACTTGATTTTTCAAAATAATTAAATACAGACTCATGAAACAATGATGAAATGAATATTTTTGAACAAGTGTTAAAATAATTTCTGAAAATTGCCATTTAAACTTTTCAAAACTAAGATTATGAAAACTTTGAAAACGAATGCTACGATATCAATTGTTAGGAAATGCGGATTGAGGATCTTAAGGAAAACTTAACACTATAGGAGAGGTGAATAATGTTTAGTAAAAATTTACAACTTTTACAAAATCTTTTTGAATTAATCAGAAATGTTTGCAAATCACAAATGTATAACGATCACAGAATCAAAAACGGATGTAGAATAAAAATAAAAGCAGTAAAGGAAAGAACACATTAGGATTTCAGTTTTAACCTAAATTTAGTCCTACACAAATCTGGATTGATGCAGATTTATTTTCAATTATAATATTAAAATACTGTGACGATCGCCCATAACCCCACACTATACAAGAGGAATAATGCGCTGAAGGATGTGCCAGGAAGTCATGGACGATCATTAGAGTAGGTAAACTCAAGCAGAACCTGTCGTAAACTCACAGCGCAAGGATAAAATACAATAGAACATATACAACAGGTAGTAATAGCGAAGCAGAAACACAAGACTTTCATACAACAAGAAAGTAATATCCATAACTTGGAAATAGTGTTTGTACAAAGTTGCCTCACTACATCACTCAGAAAAGCAAACAGCGGAAATCCAATTATTAGATAGTAGTAAAACTGGTACGTGAGCCTCCTGCATGCCATCGATCAGCATCGTCGTCCTCACTAAAGCATTACCTATCACCTGTTACTTAGTCTGCCCATCCACAACCGGATGAACAACCCAAGGTAATAAGAGGAAACATAAAACCTTGAGTCAAACAGCAGTCTTAGTGAGCGATTAAACGGCTAACAAACTTCAACAATAAAGTGTATGAGAAGGGATAGATAAACATACTAATCTACCCACGAGACCAGAGAAAAACTCAACCTTATCTTCCCCACATCGGACAGTGATAGCCTTTACTATAAACAATTCAACCATTCATCCATGGAAACCAGAACACCCATTCAATCATGGAAAACACTCAGAACATCCAGATTATATAAGTCTCACATAGACAACCCTAATTGAGTTTGACATTCCCCAAGTACTCTCCGCCGAGGCCTAAACCAATATCAATTAAGCACTCAAAGAACATCTCCCTCAACTTTGGATAATCTATGTGAGATAATTACAAACAGAACAACCAATCATCCATGACTGACTCCGGCCATCACTGCCAATCCTGCTTTGAAACCATCATTAATCGTATGACGGCCAACCTAAACATATTTCAAGGGCTAATGGTAACACTAGTTCTAGCCTAAACTCTATTTGTCCAACCTTAACAATGTCCAACCTTGACAACTAGGCCTTTACAATGATACCCAAGGTACTCGACGTACCCCTGCTTCGAGCCTGCTAGAACTTACGACAACGATGACTTCTTGGCCTTCGCATCTCTAGTCATCCAACCTTGACGATGTTTCATAGCTCAAGCAACCTTCTTGAGCAACCATTATCCACCAACTCACAACCTTTGAGTTGTCACCTTATTCGTTGTTCCACCTCAATCAACGAACACATTCAATACTTCGAACCTTCCTGGAATCGACACCCGATCGGCCTTCCCCCTTCCTGGAGTACACCGGTCGGCCTCCCCCTTCCTGGAATACATCGGTCGGCCTTCCCCCTTCCTGGAATACACCGGTCGGCATTCCCCCTTCCTGGATTACACCGGTTGGTCTATCCCTCTGGAGCACCGGTCGGTCCTCTGAAGCACACCCGCTGATCAGTTATGGAAGCACACCACCGGTCGGTCCTGGAAGCACACCACCGACCGATCCCCTGACGTCACTGATCGGTCCAAAACCTGGAACGCCTACCTACCGATCGGTTTAGAATTTGTACTACACCATACTTCATTCGTACTAAACCTGTACTACACCACCGACCACCTCTTACCGACCGATCGGTCCCCTGTACAGCCATATCCCAAATCCAGTTTCGACCAAATCTTCGCCACACAACAAATTCGACGAAACCAACTCATGCAATACATCCAATACAATCATAAGCATGTTATGGAACCACTAATCATCATGAAAATGACAATTATCATCAAATTGTGCAAATTCACCAAAATCATGATAATTGAACATGTGATCTAAATCATGGATTTAACTTGCACATTCATACGAATTATCATAGAAATTACTTATCTAAACTTACTAAATCAGATCATGGGGTGATTTATACGAAAATAGACACATAATGGTGTAAATCTATGGTAAAACATTCCAATTTGATGAAAACATGCACAAATACTCATATACTTCATTGTATTCATGTGAGAGACGTAAATCACTCACCAATTAGCCAAAACAAAGCAAAATCAAAGAAATAGAATTCCGGACAGCGAAGAGACAGCTCCTAGCCCTTCGATTTGATGAATCCTTACTTGAAATGATGTAGATCTAGCCTCCAATGGTATAGATCTTCGTTTTCCCCCCTTAGATTTGGATTTTTAATGGTGGAAAGGTATTAGAGGAAGAAGGAGATCAAAGCCTCCCAATAAGAGAATGGAAAATTCAAACCCTTCCCCATATCCCTTATCACATATTTATAGCCTCCACCGACCCCCTAATGGACCTTCTCCAAATCAGCTCATTAGCCCTCCAAAACCTGAACAACCAACTGAAAAACCTTAAAACAGCGATTTCTCCCAAACCGCTGAACCAAATCCTTAATATAACCACTCTATGGAAAGAGAATCATCAATTCCTTTTCAATGGCACAGGTCTCACCCTCTGAATCGACCTGAGTCAAAAGATATGCCCTGTACAAGACTGACAGGGGCAAAATGGTCAAAAATAGAATAGGTAAAAATTATGGACATGTCTCACATCCCCATAAGCAACATATCAAAAGATGAGAATGACCCAACCCTTAGTGAATGAAATAAAAATATTTTACTATCTTCCGATATGTAAAATGCGGGCTATTACAAATACATTCCTTGACTTCACATGCCACGAGGTATACTCCACCTATTTCCAGTGTACGGTGAGACTCAGTTGATTTCCAGACTATAATTACATCCAGTTGATTTATATGGGCTGCAACCACACATTTTCAATCTCGGTATTTAGAAGAAAGACTTGCTATAACTTGATCTTGCGATCTTTGATTACAGAAACTCCTATAAATCTTAATAACACTTGAAATCTTGAAAGAGTTCGATAGAGAATCAAACTAGAATTAAATTGGTTTAATTCTCTTTGAAATTCGCAGAGTTTGATTATAGAATTTAACAATTAAGAGTAGAAATGGAGAGGAAAAAGGAGAGAAGAAGATAAATGAAATTACTTATGAAAATTCGAATTTAGAAGGCTATTTATAGTTGTCCAACAAGCATATCCTTTCAGGAAAGGATTCAAACCAATAGGCACAACTTTTGAAAACTCAAAGTTTAAAAGTAACGGTAAGCATGTCGACATACCTAGTACCCCATGCCAACATCCCTTAGGCAAAATTTGGAATTTGAATTCCTTTTAAAATAATGTAAATGATATTGAAATAAATTAAGGTAATTCTAGAGTTTAAACATACTATTGTTTCATATAATAAAATAGTATAACAAGGTAAAAATATAAAATAAAAACTTTTAATTATAATTTACAAAAGTAATATAAAAGTCAATTTAAATTTATAAGCAGAAATATAAAAACTTGGTAACTTCATATTCAAAGCTATAGATAAATGAGAAACTTAAAACTTAATACATAAAGTTATAAATATACGAAAATAACAATATTAAAATTTAAGTAATCATATAAATAAATATTAAAATATAAGTAATAAAATCTAAAATATTTAAATTAGAAATTAGATTTAAAAACCAAGAAATAATCTTAATTATATATATATATATATATTAAATAGAAAGTAATTTTGAAATCAATATGGAATTAAGAAAATTTAAAATATGGTAAAAATGATAAGAGGGTTGAAATAGAGGTTCAGTGCTATTACAGAGTTTTAACAATAAAACCTAGATTTCATAATTAATCCTATTTTCTTGAACTCTTGTTACTCATGAGTCTTCAATCTTGAACTCTTCTTCTTTGATATCTTGAATCTTTAATACAGTATTCAAATCAATACTTGTAAATAATTCCTACATACACACACACACACAAATATATATATATATATATGTATGTATGTATGTATGTATATGTAATGACCCGCATTCTACGTATCAGAAGACCGTAGAATATTTATTTTATCTTCATACTGTAACACCCTGAATTTCGGTTAATGCTAAAATTCACAAATTAAAGAATAACTAATCCCAGATGTGGGAATTAGGGGAAACAGGTTGCACCATTGCGTTCGTCTCGGAAAAATACGCGAAATAGAGTCCGAGTTTTCGAAAATCGGAGTCCGTATGAAGAAGATATGGACGAACGAAGTTAGGCAGAAAAACCGAAAACAAGCCAGAATGCACTGGCGCACTTGTGAAGTGCGCCAGTACAAAAATACACTGGCGCACTTGGGAAGTGCGCCCGTGTCGAGCCAGAAACCTGCACAGCTTTCTGGCTTGACCCTGGCTGGCTTGGTGCACCTGTTTTGGTTCTCTGGTCTGTTCTGCTGGCCTATGACGATTTTTGATGGTTTAGATCTAAACTAGGGTTAATCTAATGGCCTAAAACACTTGCCTAATCCTATAAATAAGAACCTAAGCTAGCCCTAAAGGATCATAATCCTATCTCCTAACTAAACTATGCCAAAATTTTCTAGATCATGGCCTCCACTCAAAACCCTAGCCTCCATCCTATTTCTAAACTATTTCTATGAAGGCTTTCATGTTCATACAAGCATCTTTGAGTTGTATGAGTGATCATTAGCTTGCATTCATCATCAAGTTGCAAGCTTTATGTTCAAGGCTAGAGTTTTTGGGTGATTTTTGGCAAGGGTTTGCTTATTGGAGTTAGTGGTGAGTTTCTATAGCCTTAATAATCAATTGTTAAATTGATTATGATAGGATATGATAAGATATGGCTATGTTTGTGGATAAATGTGCTTATGCAAGTTTAGTATAGTTTATGTTGTGTGTTTTGCAAGTTTTATGCTATATGCAAGTTTAATGCTATGTTTTATGATGCTCACTATGCAAAACACTATGTTGAACATGGATGCATATGTAACATGTTATGCAAGCTATATATGAGATTATATGCAAATTTATATGTAACATGTCATGCAAGTTATGTATTTGGTTTTATACATGCTAAGTATTTGGTTTGGTGCATGCTAAGTATTTGGTTTTATGCATGCTAAGTGTTTGGTTTTATGCAAGTTATGATGCAAGTTCATATGCAAGTTATGATGCAAGTTCATATGCAAGTTATGATGCAAGTTCATATGCAAGTTATGATGCAAGTTCATATGCAAGTTATGATGCAAGTTTGCCTCTATGTATGACATAAGTACATGTGCAAGTTCATCCTTTTTAGACCTATGACATGTATGCAAGTTGACACCTTTATGATAGGTCTATGACATGAACATTTAAGCAAGTTACCATCTTTATGACATATGTGATTCATGCAAGTTTGGGTTGGTTATTTATGCAAGTTGGGTTTATGGTCATATATACAAGTTGACACCTTTTAAACCCATGATAATGCTAATGATATGCTAAGTTGAACCCATTGTGTGTATGATGAATCTCCTCTTTTGAAGTATGTCATGTTAACGTATTTACGTGGGGACGATGGGGTAAAAATTAATGAACACATAAAATTGTGTGAAGTGGGTATGATTAAACATACCGTAAAGTAGATGGACATAATTGGGAATTTACCTATTAAGTTAGGTCTACCCATATTATGGAATTGGGAATTTACCTATTGAGTTAGGTCTACCCATATTCTTAAATATTTGTAATCAATTAGGGATAATTAATAAAATTATGGGGGTGATTAATTAGGTGTAATTAATCTACTAAGACACGAGGTTGGACCCTTTTGTAGCATAAGACTGCCCGGAACCGACCGGCAAATCCAGCGGCTACAAATGATTGGCCCAATGTGAGAGGTCTTAGTCATAAACTAAATACGTGACAAGTGTAAAGACACGAGGTTAGACTCTGTTATGGTGTAAGGCTGCCCGGAACCAACCGGCATATCCAGCTGCCATAAAAGACAGTCTAATGTGAGAGGTCTTTACAAAGGTTACGATCTTAATTAATTAAGAAACACTTAACCAAATTAGCATGTAGAGAGACATGATGGGTTAAGTGGGTGCCTTGGGTGGCATGTAGTAACTAGTGGGGGTGCCTTGGGTGGCATGAGAAAACTAGTGGGTTGCCTTGGGTGGCAATAGAAAATACGATTAGAATACTTAACCAAAGTGGAACATGTAATTAAACATGATTAAAGGGTTAAGTAAGTGCCTTGGGTGGCATGTGGGAATCAAGTAAGTGCCTTGGGTGGCATGCGGAAATCTAGTGGGTGCCTTAAGTGGCAATTGAAATATAATTAAATGACAAGCTTAAGTAGTAGCTTGTGGGGGCCTTAAGTGGCAATTGAAATATAATTAGATGACTTAACCAAACCTTAACATGTAAGGGGGCATGATTATAAAAGGGGTTAAGTGGGATGCACTAGATAAAATGACAAGCTTAAGTAGTAGCTTGTGGGGGCTCATTTCAACCAATATCCCAAACGTATCTTTATGGGCTCGACCCAAGTCGAGGACGGGACACGCATATTGGGCTTGACTATAAGAGGCCAAAACGGGGTAGCGGTGGCAACGCGAGTCCAACGGGTTTCATATGCGTGTGTGGACCCGGGCTGGTAGGTAAGACGTTGTTGCATCGTGTAGATATAAGCCGTGCACCATTTGTTGTATCGGGTTGCCACTTTGGGGAGTGATACACCCCATTGTGGGGCCAGCACGGGTATCTACGGTAGGGAGCCGATCGCTTGGGGAGTAGTGGGTACACCTAGTGGAGATAGGGGCAGACGGCACCTATGTAGTCAGCTAGGGGTACACGAAACTACTATTAATAATTACTGAGTACACCTAGTGGAGATAGGGGCAGACGGCACCTATGTAGTCAGCTAGGGGTACAAGAAACTACTTGGTAAAATTACTAAGTACACTTAGTGGGATCAACCTTTAAGTAGGAATTACCCTTGGGTGGGTAGAACTGGTGTGGTGCAGTGTAGGAATTACCCTTGGGTGGGTAGATCTGGGGTGGTGCAATCTAGTAATTATCCTTGGGTGGATAAATGCGTCTTTTCGGTTATCTTAGTACATCCTGTGTTTAGTTGGCTACTTAGTGTAGTCATTATCCCCAGAGGTACCGTACCTTGTTATATCATACCCTAATTACTTTAATGATTGTATTGTTAGGGTTATAGGACTCACTCAGACTTATGTCTGACCCCGTTGTTTCTTTATCTTTTTCCCAACCCTCAGGTTTTCAGAGTGGGCCTAGCACTAGTGGGCTTTGATCAGACTGCTTTATCTATCTTTTGGAGCTTGGACCGTGGATGTAAAGCTCAGTTTATCTTTTCTATTATGGCTATTAGGTTATGTAGTGGGATTATGTACTTTTGTTTTTATCAGGATGGATATTATGTACTTGAATCTTATTTATGGTTTTGGTGTAACCAAACATGTTTTACTTTCCGCTGGAATGAAATGATGTTTTAAATTCTCAAGTATCACTTATATCTGTCTTGTTGTAATTTTTCTGTTCTATATTCACTTAAAATACTCCACCGATGTTATGGCATTCCCTTAGTAAGTGACC
Source organism: Allium sativum (assembly GCA_030737875.1). Taxonomy (NCBI): domain Eukaryota; kingdom Viridiplantae; phylum Streptophyta; class Magnoliopsida; order Asparagales; family Amaryllidaceae; genus Allium; species Allium sativum. The sequence goes on from CM060922.1 coordinate 64,728,791, forward strand.
GTAGCGGGTGTGGGGTGTAACACGTGGTATCAGAGCTTAAGGTTACCAGAACAGATAATTTTTTTAGAAAAACTATTTTCTAAGAATATTTTTGAAAGGTGTATTTTCAAAAACATGTCTTTTAAGAGAAAAGTTTTTGAAAGAAAAGCATAATCCCCAATAGCCATATCTATATCTTTCAAATTCTCCGTTTTGAATCTCTTCCTCTCTCGTTTTAAGTTTCCCCTTCGTGTATAGATGATCTTTCTAAGATAGATAAGAATGGAAAACCACTTCAAGGGACTTAGACGTTAGTCGGATTAGAAGTTGGTTCAAGAAGGAGGAGGACTGGTAGGTACCTATTGATAGATGATGGGAGGAAGGCTCAAATAGTTGTTTGGTTAATGAAGGATGAAACCCCATTGGTGGGAGGTTACGAGTGGAGAATGGGAAGAAGAAGGCGAGTAGTTATTCCTTTGGAGGAATAGGACACCTTATTAGGATTGTCCAAAGAGGCAAGGGCAAGGTACGGAATCTTTTGGAGGGTAGTTGTATTCCCTCACGGCTAGTGTACCAGATGGGGATAGGACCGTCTAGGTTGGAATTTGGATTTCTTTATTATCCGGTTCGAACTTTATTTGATTCTGACGCATCGAGTTCATTTATTTCATCATTGTTAGTTGAGTCACTGCACTTAGACACCAGTTTGGTAGATGATCCCTTAGTTGTTTCAAACCCAATTGGGGCTCCATGATGTGTTTGGGTTTGAAAGTTTCTATACTTAGCGTTGAGTTTAGATGTGATGCTTTTTGGGCTTCACGGGCTATGGGTTGTTTTGGGCATGGACTGGTTATCCAGTAGGGGTGCCGTTCTTGATTTTGAAGGGAGAGTGGTTAGGCTTATGACCCGCTTAGGTAACACTCTCGAGGTCTCTTGTAATCCCATGGAATCTGTTATGCTAAGTTATCTAGAATTGCTTGACACGTCGGTCGAGAGTTTGCGATCTGTTAGAGTGGTCCGGGAATACTCGGATGTGTTTGAGGAGGTGAAGGGCTTACCTCCGGAGCGGGAGATTGACTTCCGAATATATCTGGTAGACAATGTCAAACCAGTATCTTGGCCAGTGTGCCACATGGCTCCTCGTGAGAGGAGGGAACTCCATAAGCAAGTAGGCGATTTGCTTGAGAAGGGGTTCATAAGATGAAGTATATCGGAGTGGGGTGCTCCAGTAGTTTTTGCCACGAAGGCGGATGGGTCCCTCAGACTTTGTGTACGCTAAAGAGAACTAAACAAACTCACAAAGAAGAATAGATACCCATTGCCGAGGATTGATGATCTCTTTGATCAGTTAGTTGGCGCCTCAGTATTTTCGTAGTTGGACGTAGCCACGGGGTTTCGACAGTTGAGAGTGGCTGAGGATAGTATAGAGAAGACTGCTTTTAGGACTCCGAATGGTTTTTATGAGTGGCTGGTGATGCCATTTGGTTTGACGAACGCCCCCGCATACTTTGTTAATTTGATGAGAAGGGTGTTCAGGGAGTACCTAAATAAGTTCGTGATGGTCTTTGTAATTGACATCTTGGTCTTTTCTAGGAGCGAAATAAGTTTTCGTATGTGCTCAATAGGTTGAGCAAAGCCAGTTATGGGATAAACGGTGGTTTTGGAGCAAGACTGGCGAGGACACCCAGAGTTGGACAAGGGCTTAATTATTTAGCCGTTTTTACTAGTATCATCTCACGTAGGTCGTCTGAATTCGAAGGAGGTATCCCTCGAGTGTTTGTCTGATATTGGTTTAGGCCTTTGGGGCTTGCATTTGGGGGATGTCGAGTTCGACTAGGGTGGTCTGCGTGAGAGATGGACAGTTGTGATGATTTTGGATGGGATTCTTAGCATCCTATAAGTTTGAGATAGCGTATACCCATGGCAAGGGTAACGTGGTAGCGGACGCCTTAAGTAGAAAAAGGTTGTCCTTGAGTTCATTGTTCGTTGAACGACGGAGCTTAGAGTTTATTTCTATGTTTGACTTTAGACCTTCCGTTGACTTTGTACCCAGTTTGCTAGCCACCTTGGAGGTTAGGCCTACTCTTTTGGGGCGTATTGGCGGAGCACAGCGGGACGACCCACAGTTGGTTGAGTTAGTAGAGAAGCTCATAAGGGGGGAGTCGTCCAGCCATTTGAGTAGGTACACCCTGGATGGTAAGGGGTGGTTGCGTAGAGACAGTAGACTTTGTGTACCGCAATACGAGGGTTTGAGGAAGGCTATACTTGATGATGCACATCGGTCGAAGATGACCATTCATCCCGGTGGGGACACGATGTACCAAGACAAGAAGCGAGTTTTCTTTTGGGCCGGTATGAAGAAAGATGTGGCCGAGTATGTCGCCAGATGCTTGGTGTGCTAGCAAGTGAAAGAGGAGTAGAAGAAACCCGGTGGGTTGCTTCACCCATTGGAGGTTCCGCTATGGAAGTGGAATAGTGTCTCGATGGATTACCGAGATCGAGGAAGGGTAATACGGGAATTTGGGTTGTTGTAGACAGACTTACTAAGAGCGCCCATTTTATACCCGTGAAGAGTAAGAGAACTGCTCCATGGCTAGCTTCAGTTTACATTCGAGAGATTATTAGATTGCATGGTGTACCTTCCAGTATAGTGAGCGATTGAGATCCTATCTTCACTAGAGAGTTTTGGAAGGGTTTGCAAAAGGCGGTAGGGACTTAGTTGTATTTGAGTACCGCATATCATCCTCAGACGGACGGCCAGACCGAGAGGGTGAATCGTATTTTAGAAGACCTTTTGAGGCTATGTATCTTCGATTTTGGAGGTACATGAGAAGAGCATCTTCCATTGGTGGAGTTGCCCGACAAACTTAGTGGTGTACGTGATGTATTCCATGTGAGGAAGTGCCTACATGAGACCGCAGAGGCGGTAGAGCCGAGCTTGCTTAAAAAAGTAAAGGTAGAGCGTGATGTGATTATTCGACGAGCTCCTACCCGCATCCTGGGGTCAGAGGTTAGGGAGTTGAGAAACAGAGAGGTTCGACTAGTCAAAGTGAAAAGGGGAGAAGGTGAGAGCAATGCTACTGGGGAGACAGAAGCGAAGATGCGTTCGTTATACCCATTCCTTTTTGAGGGTATGTCCTTTAAACGTCTCCTTTATCGTTTGTCTAATGCTTATCTTATCTTTAGTATGTCCTCTCATTAGTACCTTTGACCTTTAGATAGGGTAAACCTATGGTTGAAACATGTGTTTGAGACATGTTATGTTTGATGGATGCATGTGGATACAAGTGGTTGCTAGTGGTTGCTCGTGGATGCATATATACACACTCTAGGCACTAGATCGGCTCAATCACTTCATATTGCATATTGCATATAATTGTGTGTAGGTAGCTATATTTATGGATGTATAATGATTGTGTTATCATATGGATGATGCATTTTTGGTGAATGATTGTGCACTCATGTAGATATTGTATGTGTCGATAGGGTTCTCTCGCATACATAATGGATGCATGGCACTATCATGGTTTGCATATGTTCATACATTAGATAGGGAACATATACACACACTTTTTGCATATGCTCATACATCATTAGAAATTGTTTTAAGGACAATGGATGCCCATGTTTGATGGATTGAGTAGATGGTTGTTTGGATGGTAGGATATGCATTCTCCTTAGCTAAGAGATTTCGGGGACGAAATCCTTTAAGGAGGGGAGAATGTAACACCCTGAATTTCGGTTAATGCTAAAATTCACAAATTAAAGAATAACTAATCCCAGATGTGGGAATTAGGGGAAACGGGTTGCACCATTGCGTTCGTCTCGGAAAAATACGCGAAATAGAGTCCGAGTTTTCGAAAATCGGAGTCCGTATGAAGAAGATATGGACGAACGAAGTTAGGCAGAAAAACCGAAAACAAGCCAGAATGCACTGGCGCACTTGTGAAGTGCGCCAGTACAAAAATACACTGGCGCACTTGGGAAGTGCGCCCGTGTCGAGCCAGAAACCTGCACAGCTTTCTGGCTTGACCCTGGCTGGCTTGGTGCACCTGTTTTGGTTCTCTGGTCTGTTCTGCTGGCCTATGACGATTTTTGATGGTTTAGATCTAAACTAGGGTTAATCTAATGGCCTAAAACACTTGCCTAATCCTATAAATAAGACCCTAAGCTAGCCCTAAATGATCATAATCCTATCTCCTAACTAAACTATGCCAAAATTTTCTATGATCATGGCCTCCACTCAAAACCCTAGCCTCCATCCTATTTCTAAACTATTTCTATGAAGGCTTTCATGTTCATACAAGCATCTTTGAGTTGTATGAGTGATCATTAGCTTGCATTCATCATCAAGTTGCAAGCTTTATGTTCAAGGCTAGAGTTTTTGGGTGATTTTTGGCAAGGGTTTGCTTATTGGAGTTAGTGGTGAGTTTCTATAGCCTTAATAATCAATTGTTAAATTGATTATGATAGGATATGATAAGATATGGCTATGTTTGTGGATAAATATGCTTATGCAAGTTTAGTATAGTGTATGTTGTGTGTTTTGCAAGTTTTATGCTATATGCAAGTTTAATGCTATGTTTTATGATGCTCACTATGCAAAACACTATGTTGAACATGGATGCATATGTAACATGTTATGCAAGCTATATATGAGATTATATGCAAGTTTATATGTAACAAGTCATGCAAGTTATGTATTTGGTTTTATGCATGCTAAGTATTTGGTTTGGTGCATGCTAAGTATTTGGTTTTATGCATGCTAAGTGTTTGGTTTTATGCAAGTTATGATGCAAGTTCATATGCAAGTTATGACGCAAGTTCATATGCAAGTTATGATGCAAGTTCATATGCAAGTTATGATGCAAGTTCATATGCAAGTTATGATGCAAGTTCATATGCAAGTTTGCCTCTATGTATGACATAAGTACATGTGCAAGCTCATCCTTTTTAGACCAATGACATGTATGCAAGTTGACACTTTTATGATAGGTCTATGACATGAACATTTAAGCAAGTTACCATCTTTATGACATATGTGATTCATGCAAGTTTGGGTTGGTTATTTATGCAAGTTGGGTTTATGGTCATATATACAAGTTGACACCTTTTAAACCCATGATAATGCTAATGATATGCTAAGTTGAACCCATTGTGTGTACGATGAATCTCCTCTTTTGAAGTATGTCATGTTAACGTATTTACGTGGGGACGATGGGGTAAAAATTAATGAACACATAAAATTGTGTGAAGTGGGTATGATTAAACATACCGTAAAGTAGATCGACATAATTGGGAATTTACCTATTAAGTTAGGTCTACCCATATTATGGAATTGGGAATTTACCTATTGAGTTAGGTCTACCCATATTCTTAAATATTTGTAATCAATTAGGGATAATTAATAAAATTATGGGGGTGATTAATTAGGTGTAATTAATCTACTAAGACACGAGGTTGGACCCTTTTGTAGCATAAGACTGCCCGGAACCGACCGGCAAATCCAGCGGCTACAAATGATTGGCCCAATGTGAGAGGTCTTAGTCATAACCTAAATACGTGACAAGTGTAAAGACACGAGGTTAGACTCTGTTATGGTGTAAGGCTGCCCGGAACCAACCGGCATATCCAGCTGCCATAAAAGACAGTTTAATGTGAGAGGTCTTTACAAAGGTTACGATCTTAATTAATTAAGAAACACTTAACCAAATTAGCATGTAGAGGGGCATGATGGGTTAAGTGGGTGCCTTGGGTGGCATGTAGTAACTAGTGGGGGTGCCTTGGGTGGCATGAGAAAACTAGTGGGTTGCCTTGGGTGGCAATAGAAAATACGATTAGAATACTTAACCAAAGTGGAACATGTAATTAAACATGATTAAAGGGTTAAGTAAGTGCCTTGGGTGGCATGTGGGAATCAAGTAAGTGCCTTGGGTGGCATGCGGAAATCTAGTGGGTGCCTTAAGTGGCAATTGAAATATAATTAAATGACAAGCTTAAGTAGTAGCTTGTGGGGGCCTTAAGTGGCAATTGAAATATAATTAGATGACTTAACCAAACCTTAACATGTAAGGGGGCATGATTATAAAAGGGGTTAAGTGGGATGCACTAGATAAAATGACAAGCTTAAGTAGTAGCTTGTGGGGGCTCATTTCAACCAATATCCCAAACGTATCTTTATGGGCTCGACCCAAGTCGAGGACGGGACACACATATTGGGCTTGACTATAAGAGGCCAAAACGGGGTAGCGGTGGCAACGCGAGTCCAACGGGTTTCATATGCGTGTGTGGACCCGGGCTGGTAGGTAAGACGTTGTTGCATCGTGTAGATATAAGCCGTGCACTATTTGTTGTATCGGGTTGCCACTTTGGGGAGTGATACACCCCATTGTGGGGCCAGCACGGGTATCTACGGTAGGGAGCCGATCGCTTGGGGAGTAGTGGGTACACCTAGTGGAGATAGGGGCAGACAGCACCTATGTAGTCAGCTAGGGGTACACGAAACTACTATTAATAATTACTGAGTACACCTAGTGGAGATAGGGGCAGACGGCACCTATGTAGTCAGCTAGGGGTACAAGAAACTACTGGGTAAAATTACTAAGTACACTTAGTGGGATCAACCTTTAAGTAGGAATTACCCTTGGGTGGGTAGAACTGGTGTGGTGCAGTGTAGGAATTACCCTTGGGTGGGTAGATCTAGGGTGGTGCAATCTAGTAATTATCCTTGGGTGGATAAATGCGTCTTTTCGGTTATCTTAGTACATCCTGTGTTTAGTTGGCTACTTAGTGTAGTCATTATCCCCAGAGGTACCGTACCTTGTTATGTCATACCCTAATTACTTTAATGATTGTATTGTTAGGGTTATAGGACTCACTCAGACTTATGTCTGACCCCGTTGTTTCTTTATCTTTTTCCTAACCCTCAGGTTTTCAGAGTGGGCCTAGCACTAGTGGGCTTTGATCAGACTGCTTTATCTATCTTTTGGAGCTTGGACCGTGGATGTAAAGCTCAGTTTATCTTTTCTATTATGGCTATTAGGTTATGTAGTGAGATTATGTACTTTTGTTTTTATCAGGATGGATATTATGTACTTGACTCTTATTTATGGTTTTGGTGTAACCAAACATGTTTTACTTTCCGCTGGAATGAAATGATGTTTTAAATTCTCAAGTATCACTTATATCTGTCTTGTTGTAATTTTTCTGTTCTATATTCACTTAAAATACTCCACCGATATTATGGCATTCCCTTAGTAAGTGACCGTAGCGGGTGTGGGGTGTTACACATACGAAGTCATATGGTCGTGTAACTTTGGGGAAGGACTATTGGGGTCGTTTCCCATGTTCACGATTTTTGCCGAATTTTAAATGACCGTTTTACCCCTGGAGAATCTTGTTTCGCCTATAACTTTTGATTAGTACGGAGTTTTGGCCTGAAACCACTTCCATTGGATTCAGATGATGGTTTACCTTTCCGTAGAGTGGTCACATTAATCAAACTGACTTATCGTTTTGGAGATATGGCTGAAATAAGGTTTGGAAGGCGAAAAACTGCTTAAGCGGGCTTAATAGGGTAATTGGTGGATGAGCCCATAACCCATTTCGGGATTAGGGATATGGGAAGGCTTAAATGAGTTAGGAAACCATCTCATTTCATTTTCTCAGCCGCCACTTTAATTTCTTCAAACCTAGTAATGGCCTCCACCTTCTAAACTACCTCTTTAATCACATTCTAATCCAATATTAAGCTAATAAACATCAAATCAAGGCAAATTAACATCAAATTGGAGGTAGAGCTGCTGGGTTGCATTGGGATTCGAACCAAATTAGAGATATTTTCGTATTTGAGATTAATTTGTGGCTAAGGTGAGTGGTTAACATATTTTTACATTAATTACGGCTAATTATGGGTGATTAGTGATAATTAGCGAAATTATAACTCAGAAAAATATGGAAAAATATGCATAAATTCTTAAATATTATTTCATGCCTCTGTTAGAAATTTGGATTAATTTTGCTAATCCTATTGTTATATATGACTAAACATGATTAAGGGGAAAGCATGGGTTTTGGGTATGTTTGATCCTACATAACACACATTATTGATGTTTGTGACTGATTGTACATGTTGTTACTGTTGCTTGAAATGTTTTATGATTGTCTAGTGAAGTTAGAATGGTCGAAAACGCTGCCATGTGGCGTAAACAGTTGCTGGAAAGAAAAGCTGGAAATCGGATTGGGTCATGAACCCCGAACCGACCCGGCTCGTGACGATGGTACCACAACCCGCTCGTGGCATAGAAACCACGACCCGAAGCACCTCCTTCGAACCAACCCGCTTGCATCAGGGACTCACGAACCGAGCCGCTTCTGCTCGAGCTCCATGAACCGGATCGTGAACCCCGACCCCGAACTGCTTGGTGACTATGAACCAAAGCACCATGAATGGACTGTCACGAACCAAGGAGCCCGACCCGACTCGGATGCTCATCAAGAACCGACCCGAGCAGCATACCACGATCCGCGAGCCATGAAGTACTCCGAACCGACCCAGAGAGTTGTGCACCCACGAACTGAAGCTCCCACTCAAACTGAACGGAGACCGAACCGAACCGGAGAAGACTGAAAACCCGAGATGCAAAGGAAGTCCAAGTGGGAAGTTATTACTCAGGATCCAGATGGGAACCAACGGGTTAACTTCATGAGTTGGGATTTGTTGCAGGACATGTGCAAAGGGATTATCGATATCCATAGCTTTAGTTCACCACTGAGAGACGGATTAGTGGCTATGGATCAGCGCAATGGGACCATTAAGACTCCCAAGGGAAAATGATCGTAGCGTGGCTATGAGCCAGTGCAGTGGAGTCGTCATGACTCCAAAGGGGCAAAGTAGACATAGCAAAGGATTAATGGCTATGGATCAGTACAATGGGGTCATTATGACAGCCAAGGGAAAAGTGGTCGTAGTAAAGGATTGGGTGATCAAAGTGGTGGATATCGTATGCTTTACGCACAGAGTGAGAGATGCGAGGATGATTTCTATGTTTGATGTTTGATGCTTGCTATCACCATGTCATGCACACTCCCATTTTTACACTTTACGTTAGTGTTACCTTAGAGTACTGTACATCTTGTTGTGCTAACTCTTTGGTTGCAGGTCCAGGTTCAGGTATGATTATTTATACCTGTAATTGTTCTGTTTTGCCGTTATCACTCATACCAGACTTTTGTCTGACCTAGAGTTTTATGTCTCTTCTTATTACTCCGGGTGCTCCTAAACAAGCAGACTAGAGATAGGTTAGGTTTGGTATGCACGAGTAGCTGTCCGGAGACGAATAGGAGGCTTCCACGTGCTATTTACATATGTTCACCCTGTGTTGTTGCTGGTCACTGCTTTGGGCATTAGTAGTGTACCCTTTCTATTTTGCTTTAGAGATAGTATTTTGAAGTTGTAATAATGGTTTGGATCATAAGCTGTATTTTGGATTCTGCTGCTATGATGATTTAGTTTTCAGCTTATGCACTGTCTTGCCTGTTTTATGTCAAGTTATGTTATTATTGTATTTTATTCCATGCGCAATGAGATATACTACAGGTTTTTTTTGGTAATTCATGGTTTCAAACCCTTTTTTCTTTGACGACCGTCCTGTGCCAGTCGGGCATTGGCACAGCGCATTTCGGGGAAATATCGGCTGGTCCGGGGTGGGTCGTCATAGTATATGTATAGATAAAAGTATTAGTATAAATTTTATAACAATAATAGTTAAAACAAGATTGTTGTCATCAAAACCATCATTTCCAACATCACAGTCCCTAACATTATCGTATGTTTCGGAAGTGAATCAAATTGGCCTTAATTCACCGTGACGACTGATCTGGGGTCACTCCCTATATCTACGACACTTATTCATTATGGGTTTAGATAACCCATAGGATAGGTGTCTTATAGCCACTTTTGTTGCATAAACAAGCAACAAGTTACACATGGGGGCAATGTAGGATCATGATTGATACTACGCATAGACGAATCATATATATATATATATATATATATATATATATATATCACGATAGTCGTCGAGGTAACTAATGTTGTAGGAACAGATACGGTTGAAGAGCATATGGCATAGTAAACCTTAAGTTCCTAAACTGAGAATACAACCATCAATCTCTCGTCAGGTTCCAGTTATGAGTGTGTAGTGGATTGGCGTATATTGTTCTTATTCCTTTAATAGGTTGACTATACTAGAGACTCTATCGAAAGTGTAGTCAGTCCTCGTATCTCCATACTCTTCTAATTTGATATTTAGTGATAATCTTGGCTTATAGTCCGTATTTTAGAATGTGATGGATTCAAATTTGATTTTCATTTGATGTCGGTTTGGAAGATATGATTTGTCAGAGATGACTATCTCTTTAATTTCACGTGTGTATTGTAATAAAACAAAATATCACCTAACAAAAGACAAGTTCAACACATGGATTGCTTGTTTCACACCAAAGTCTATTTGGAACAAACAAAAGCCATCGAGCTCAAATAGTAAATGGTTTAAGCATAGTTACCACAACCGAACCGGACCATGGTTAAACCATGATTAACCGTGAACCGCTGAACATTACGACCCAAAGGACCAAGTTCTTGTTCATGATCTGCAAGGAACTGCGAAAACCCAGGTTGAACCGTTAATAACCCTAGGTTGAACCGTTAGTAAACCACAAAATTTTATCACGTAATCGGTGAAACGTCCAATCATTTTCTGAAGGACCCTCACGACGTTGGTATAAAGTAGAGCTGAGATTATTATATTGAGAAATATTCTTTGGTTCTTTGCTTCAGAGCCGATGTGGGACTTGAAACCTGAAACATATTGTACCTATACCTAAATCGCAGGATACTGCATGAAATAAAAGATGAGCTGCTTATACTAAATTAACATAATCTTAGTTATATATTATGTACATACTTATTATTATTATTTCTATCAAATCTTTTAACCATATTTTCTTAATAAATAGTTTTTTTCATGGTCTAATTCTAAAACAAATTGGTGTGCTAACTTTAACATCAAAATTATTACGTTTAAAACAAAAATCCATCACAGTGCGGTTCTAATGGTTCAACCGGTTCGACCCATCCAAACCTTCGACCTTGAAGCTGCGCGGTTTGATCTACGGTTCGGTTATGATTGAGCTACATACTACATTTAGTCTTTTGGATTGTGGCTTCCACCAATAGCATCAATCTTATCAATGAAAATAGATCTGTGGCGGAGTGAATTGTTCTATCCCATCCTTCCGTGTGCCCCGTGTGCCCACCCAATCTCAGCCCTCTGATTTCCACCTTTTGCAGTTAAATCCCTCAACTGTTGTGGAACTTAATTGCAAAATATGTAAATCAAGAAAATCTAGGTCGTTGGGCACACGGGGACGGAGGGTGGAGATAGACGAATTGGCCTCATCTGTCACCCTTATAACAACTCACTACCACTGCATGAAAAGAAAGGGACACCAACTTCTCATGTTCCCACGTAGTTTTCCTATAGAAAGTGGGCTCATAAAAAGCACACACTTTGGAAGCTTTCCATCTAAATGATTAAAGAGCTGAAGGAGAGAAGTATGATAAACATAAAAAACAGTAAGCATGACATGATGCATAATTATCACGCAATATAAAAAAAGTAGATGATGTAGCACTCCAAAATCAGAACAGCACCATAAATAAGTAAGAAATTAATTGGATGATGATTATAATAGTATCGCAGCTCTGCAGCATGGATAGTGTAGTTTATGACTCAAATAAATCAAGAAATGAATCAATCGCCTTAGGAACATGGAGGTAGCGTACAATTCCTCCAACAAAAGTTGTAGTCACCTACATATTCTTTTCCTTTCTCAATAAGGTTATCGAATTTTGTAGTTTGTTTGTTTTTTGTTGTTGATCTATTAAATGTAAACAAAATTTGTTTTTGTAAATCAATAAAGAGTATGATTGGGTGGAATATCTTGTATTTATGCGTGTAATTTCACATTTGTGTTGCTATTTTTCCATATAAACCATTTTTAAGTAATTGGGTGAATAGAATTCTGGTCGTTTCCGCAAAGACGCAGTTTTCCTAACAAGGATGATACATTACCTGCTTATTTTGTAGCCTCATTAGTACAAGATGTATTAGTGATGTATCGATAGACTGATGTTCATCATTTTGGTAGCCTCCGGACTTCTGTTTTGTGTTGTATATTATTTTATTTGTTGCGTTTCATACTGAGTGTTCTCTAATTGATATTCGCTACTTCAAACCAGAGGATTTATGAAGGGTATTAGTGTTGCTAGCTAGTAACATCGTCAGCACTGATACATCTTATTATTTGGCATGGGCATTAATACTGATACAGGCCCGACCCTGGGCATAGGCGGGTCAGGCGGCCGCTTAGGGCCTCCGGTCGAAGAGGAGGAGGAAGTGATTGGGGGCCTCAGATTAAAGGTTTTTTTAATTAGAATGAGTACGCATTCCCTAAATGAGATGTACTCTTGGCTGAGTGGAAAGTGCTCTCCCCTGGAATCAAGCGACCACAGTTTGAACCCTATCTGCTTCGTTGCTATGTATGGTTGCTGTACTTTTTTCGGGTCATACTATGATCAGGGCCGGCTCTGTACTGATAGCATTGCATGGGCAAAATATGGATTCGAGGTGATATTACTTTGTGTTGGCAAATTATAACTAAATCGATATTAAGAAACAAACACCCATGTGTACATATTGTGATAAAACAAAATAACACCTAACAAAGGACAAATTCAACACGTAGAGTGCTAGTTTCACACCAACGCCTATTCGGAACAAACAAAAACCATGGAGCTCAAGTAGTAATTAAATGGTTCAAGTGTCATCTTCTTGCTCTATAGACTACAGTTAGTCTTTTGGATTGTTGCTTCCACCAATAGCATCAATCTTATCAACGAAAATAGATCTCTCGGTCTTGTAATAACTCTCACTACCACTGCATGAAAAGAACGGGACGCCAACTTTGGAAGCTTAATTATATAATAAACATAAAAAATAAGCATGATAATGCTTATTTATCACGCAACGTAGTTTTAGCAAGGCCGGATGGCCTGATCATGCTTAATTATCAGTACACAATATAAAAAAAATAGATGATGTAGCACTCCAAAATCAGAACAGTGCGCCCATAGATAAGTTAGAAATTAATAGGACGATAATAATGGTATATATAGTATCATAAATCCGCAACGTGGATAGTGTAGTATATGACTCAAATAAACCAAGAAATGAATCAATCACCTTAGGAAGTTGAAGGTAGCGTATGCATGGTTCCTATATAGCCTTGACTTCATTGAATTTGGCATTGGATTCCACAGCGTACAAATACTGCTTGAAACTAGCAGTTTTAGCCATAATAAGAGAGTCCCAACTGGTACTTCCATTTCAGTCGACCCATGTTCTGTATTGCTCTCATACATTTTCTCCTTTGCTAATCAAACAACTTACACATACACAAAATAAACCATAAAATAAACATTTAAATGATATGCTACTAGATTCGGTCGCAAATGTGAACGAGTCTGTTCTCTAAGCTTGCATTTTCAGAGCAAGCCACATCAAGAAGTGACAAGCTGCAGAACAGCAGTTGCAATGCTGCTGTGGTAAACTACAGTTTTGAACTTCTATTCCAACTGTAAATTTCAGTATGCTACATACATCATTTCACAGTTTGAGAACGACTGATACCTGAATGTGTGTATGTATTCAATTAGTTGGATAAGTTGTGTTTCTTCCTTGCTTCCTCCTTGTTTCCTGATAAATGATTCTACTTTGTATGTGTTCCTAATTATCAGATCTCAGATCTCAAGAGTGATATGTTTCTTTAGTCGTTAGGCCAGTTTATTTTGTTTTAAACGTTACGTATCTTCAAAGCTTAAGAGAGTTGCTATGTCTTTTTTTTTTTATATATATATGTTTGATTTACTAACATATATAACAAAAATTATGATTGAAAGGGGAATATATTATGCACTTCAAATAAGCATATCCCTTAATAAATAGGTATCAATATCAAGGTTCGAAATTCCGTTTTCATTTTTGTTCCGGTCATTGATGATTTCTGAAATTTCAGTTCCACTTCGGAAATTCCGGTAATTCCACTTTAATTCCGATTTTCAAATTCCGGTACTTGTTTGTATATTACATTCTTATAATACTTAGTTGCTCAGTTAAAAACCTAACATAATACAAGTAGGAATATATGACTAATCGATAACATATAATATGGTACTAAGGTTGCCACCTATATCTTATTTATAATTTAGAATTAAACAAGTATATTCTTAGCTGCACATTTAAAAGCCCAGCACATACAAAAACATAATGATATGTTGCGGCCCAATTAAGGGAAGTCTTAGCTGTACGTTTAATAAACAATAAACATAGTGCCACACTGATTAATTTATAATTTGATAATTGTGGCCCAATTATACACTTGCCTATCTGTAAAAAAAAAACACAAACGCAGTTCGTTTTCTTCCTCAAAGCCACGGTTCCTTCTCGTTCATTACTCAGAAAAACGATATGCCTAAATCGAGGATTGAATTTAAAAAAAAACTCGCAGAAGCTATTCGAGGTCAACGGAGACAACCCTAGCTGCTTTGAAGAAGAGTACGTTTAAGAGATCGAAGCCGAAGCGAAAACAGATCAGTTTTCTTGTTTTTTTTAATGATAATTTCATTGGTTTTCTACTATTTTGTAGAAGGATTTAGATTCCTTTTCTTGTGATATTCTGTTGAAAATTTGGGGTTTTGCTGGAAGACAGAATTTTGGATCGGCTGAGAATTCAGTGTTTTAAAGAACCAACCCAACCTCGGTTAACCTTCGACCTTGGAGCGCCACGACTCTTAAAATGAAATAACCTTGCGCGTCCACAGACCCGCGGTTTAACCTCAAAACCCTATAAAAACCTCTGCTTCGACCTCTTTGAACCTCACGGTTCTTCAAATTTGCGAAAATATAATTACTTCACTCTTTATTTTTTATTATAATAAATTTAACAAATAATTTTATAGCAATTGTTATTAAATTTTGGATTATATAATTCATTATTATGTACATTTTACGAACTATTATTGAACCAATCCTCTTTTACTATAGAAAATTAGTAAATTTACAACTATAATTATTTCAATTAGGTAGTTTGGACACAGATGTTTGTCATAATTGCTTAAATTTTATCTATATTTAAATTAATTTTACATTTAAGTCAAAAAATAAAAACAAACTATCAGCGCGGTTCTCACGGTCTGACCGGTTGAACCACGAAAACCTTGGACCTTTCACTGTCACGGTTTGACGTACGGTTCGGTCTTCACAACTATGGCTGAGATGATTTAAGTATAAAGATGCTTCTTTTTCTCATGTAATTAAATCAATGTGTTTGCTGGTTTCTCTTGTGATTGAATTATGGAGTTTTTACGAACGATAGGATTTAAATATATATATATATATATATATATATATATATATATATATATATATATATATATATATTCTTTAATGTGGTGACCGGAACGCAAAATATCGTGATTTCCGGTCCGGTCATTGCCTGAACCGGACCGGGATGGCCGGAGTTCCGACGTGCCGGCCGGAATTCAGAACCTTGATCAATATACGTTGCTTGAAAGGGGAAATGCTGTAGTCAAATAAAAGTGTTACTGCATTGGCAAAACGATGAGTAAATAAAGTTGAAATAAACCATGTTTTGTCCTTGCGGTCCACTCAAGATTTCCTGCAAGAAACAAAACCAAATTTTCAAAGCTGATAACGATCATGCATGAATATGATTCATCTCGAAATGTGGCAAACGACACATTTTTCCCCTTGATAAATGATATAACAAATAAGTACGTAGCATCAACGAACTGTAATCTGAATTGACACAACAAATTAGCAGTAGAAACAAACAGACAACGAATATATTCAGCTTACACCTTACATGTTACATGGACCCTTGAGAACCTTGGCATTTTCTTTGGCAAATATACGCTCACCGTAATGGTCTTGAGTATTACTTGACTTCATCCATCAAATTTTACTGTAATCTGCTTTAATTTGATAAGTGCAATCACTGGCCTATCTGAAATCCCTTACCAAAGTGCAGACATATTTACTGTATAAAGCACCGCCGAAAGAAAAAAGAAGAAGAAAATGGTGCTTAACGAAATCATTCAGTACCTGGAACACATCATTCACCACAAGTATGAATGTATGATGACAGCAACAGTTGAACTGATTTGAATACTAAAACATATAGTAACAAAAGTAATAAAATTTCTGATGCATTTTATAACAGATACATTGAAGCTTGCTCCATGAGCATGAGGTATTGCAGTTCAAAGCCTGCCAAACTGGTCTTACCACTGGTGACCTCAGAGCTTTAAACAATGCTGTAACATGGAGTTGTTTTAGCGGTTACTGAGCATTCTCCTTTCCCATTTTCCATAGAACATAAAAAACACTTACATCTTCTTTAGTGGTGATCTGATAAAATGGTTAAGACATGACCCCCAACTTCCACCACCATACCCGTTGTTGCACCTTCCTGAACAGCAGATACCACCTGCACGTGTTCTCCAGGTTTAAAATTTTAATTAACATTTGTTGTCAACGACTAACGAGAGGAGATATAGATTAATCAACAAGATACTTTTGTTGAAAGTGGGCTCTTTTATCATAGTTTTATAAATCGAAGTACACACATAATTGTAACAATTATACATAACACTTCTCATTGCACACACGCCCATGCAAACCTCCAACAAACTACCATTTCTAGCCCATATAACTTGTAGAGAAACTAAATATGCACTGGATTGGAAATGAAGCACGTATGGTTACCGGATTGACCATGCTCAGTATCTAGTATCCCAATTTACATCACAAGCCATAATCCAAGTTAATATCAGAAGCTCCACCAGTAACTTGATAAGCCCGCTAGTCAGAAACCAATTTTCTAGCATAAGCACTAATCATTTGAACATCATTTATCACTGCAGTGGTCTCTCAGAGGAGTTGATCCTTATGTCATTATACACCAAATTTTCATTTGCAAACATCTTCCCACGACCATTAATCTAGTCTTCAAAAGGAAAAGCCCAGCATTTCTACATTGTATTAAGTCCAAATAAGTGAAAGAAAATTCATATGTATCATAGATCTCACGATATTATCCGATTCCATTGTCGCTCCACAGGAATACTATGAAGTAAGCACACCATATCATAGAACAATGTACAGCAGATGTACGCATAGTGCACTGGAAACACATGAAATTTAGAACTCTCAACACTTCACAAACCATACTAACACAGCAAGATCTTTCAAACTCAGTCAAAAGCCCAACTGCTTGTACATGTTTCAACAGTTACCATAGCTGTCGCAGTCGCAAGTGGTTTCAATGCCAACTATAGGCACATGATTTCCAATACTGTACTGAAGATAACGACGATCAACGTCTAACTATGTACCATTGCAACCCATACCTTTACCTTTTCTTCTCCGCTAACGGTATCTTCAACAGTACATGATGTTGTAGAAGAAGTGTCTTGGTCAGATTATGTGTTTGGCAGTAGATAGTAGATCTGAGATGGCCATTTATTCCTGCTTTGAAAACCATAATTCTCGATATTCCGGACATAGGAAACACACTATGAAACTGACAGGGATATAGACTATCCATTCCAATCGTTATTTGGACCTAAAGGATGAAGCAAGTTTCCGGGTCCATCACAATCAATATCAACAAACCAATAATATATTCTTTGATTTTCGGTGGGTTTTCAAGAATGTTACAATTTCGCATAAATGATAATTGGACCATAGTTGCAGATGCAAATAAAAAATGAGTTGTTTTTATCACTATCACATATATCGATATCCACGATCCCAAATTCCAAATTCCAAACAAATCACAAAAAAAAATTATTGAAGGCAATGAAGAATAAACATCGGTATGCCTACAGAATTCTTGCACACCCTTATAGTTATAATATTGCGTATAATCCTCACGGCTGATGGGCAAAAATAACATTATGTGCATATATAGTCCTACAAGTTTTAGTGGTGGATTCTGATAGGTTTAAGACTTAAAGTAATGTACTGGGATTATTGTTAGTATATTTAGACTTGGTCTTTGGAATTAGTCAGAATAAGATTCAGTAATGCAGGAGTATTTGCAGTTGAATAGTTCTTTACTTGTTTAAGCTCTTTATTTGTTTTCGGATGTAGAAAGATCTCCTAATAAGTAGGAGGCAGTTTGCTTTTGTAATTGGCTATTTAAAGTCATCTAAGTAATAACAGACTAGAGTTTTTTTTTGTTCTCATCACTCAGTTTTCTTATTCTCTGTTATAACATATTGGTATCAGAGCCACGTTTGGATCTGGGTGGTGAGAATTAAAAGAATAAGACATGTCAGGAGAAGGGCAAAACATGTTGGCGATACCTAAGTTCGATGGAGATTTCGAACACTGGAGCATGCTGATGGTAAATCTCCTGAGGTCGAAAGAGTGGTGGGATTTGATAGAGAGAGGCTATGTTGAGCCAGCTCGAGGAGAGATTCTCAATGGAGCACAAAGACAAGAGTTAGCAGACAAGAAGCTAAAAGATTTGAAGGTGAAGAACTATTTGTTTCAAGCGATTGACAAATCCATTTTGAAGACCATAATTAAGAAAGACACAGCCAAACAATTATGGGATTCATTGAAAACAAAGTACCAAGGAAACGAGCGTGTGAAGCGAGCACAACTTCAACGCTTAAGAAGGGATTTCGAAATCTTAGAGATGAAGGAAACAGAAAGCGTCACCGATTACTTCTCGAGAGTGTTGCTCATTGCTACGGACATGAGAAATCTTGGAGAAGATACGCAAGACACCAAGATTGTTGAGAAGATCCTACGGACGCTCTCGGAGAAGTTTACATACATAGTATGTTCAATTGAAGAATCCAAGGATATAGACAGCCTGTCGGTGGATGCTCTTCAAAGTTCACTTTTGTGTCATGAGCAGAAGATCACGAGGCACTCTAAAGGATCCAACAATGATGAACAAGTGCTGAAGGTAACGTCTGAAGCGAGTGGAGCAAGAGGTAGAGGAAGAGGAGGCTCATTCCGAGGACGTGGCAGAGGACGTGGCAGAGGAGGATCATTTAACAAAGCACTGGTGGAGTGTTATAAGTGTCACAAGCTAGGACACTTTCAATTCGAATGTCCTACCTCAGAGAAGCAAGCAAATTACATAGAGTCCAACGAAGAGGAAGAGCTTCTGTTAATGGCGCATGTGGAACTGAAGGGGTCTAAAGTGGAAGATTTTTGGTTTCTAGACAGTGGATGCAGTAACCACATGACTGGAACGAAGAAGTGGTTCTTTGAGATCGATGAAAGCTTTCGACACTCGGTGAAACTCGGGAATAATGCAAGGATGATAGTACAAGGAAAAGGAAGCATAAAAATCAAGGTAAATGGCTTGGTTCAAGTTATTCAAGACGTGTACTACGTCCCCGGGCTGAGCAACAATCTTCTGAGCATGGAACAACTGCAAGAGAGGAACCTTGCAATTCTAATACAAGATGGCATATGTAAAATCTTCCATCCGTCTAGGGGGCTCATCATTGAAACCCAAATGAGTACAAATCGGATGTTCATAATTCTTGCACAAATGGTAGGCTCGGATTCTTGTTTCCAGATGGAAACACCAAGTGATACACATCTTTGGCACTGCAGGTTTGCCCATTTAAATTACAAAAGCCTGAAGACTCTAAGCTCCAAAGGAATGGTGGAGGGGCTTCCTCCCATTGGTTCATACAAGAAGGTGTGTGAAAATTGCCTTGTCGGAAAACAGAAAAGAGAATCTTTCCCAAAGAAAAGCACATGGAGAGCCTCAAAAACTTTGCAGTTGATACATGCTGACATATGCGGTCCAATCATCCCAGCTTCCATTGGCCATAAGAGGTATCTTCTCACTTTCATTGATGATTACTGTAGAAAAATGTGGAGCTATTTGATTGCAGAAAAATCAGAAGCATTTTTAATGTTCAAAAACTACAAAGCCGGCGTGGAGAAAGAATCGGGTTTGTCGGTGTGCGGTTTAAGAACAGACAGAGGAGGGGAGTTCTGCTCAAAGGAATTTGAAGATTTCTGCAAGTCTCATGGCATCAAACGACAATTGACAGCGGCCTACACGCCTCAACAAAACGGAGTGGCTGAAAGAAGAAATCAAACAATTATGAATTTGGTCCGTAGCACATTGTCAGAGAGGAAAATGCCTAAAGGTTTTTGGGCAGAAGGAGTCAAGTGGATAACTTATGTCCTCAACCGTAGTCCCACAACTGCATTGCAAGATCAAACGCCAGAAGAAGTTTGGAGTGGTATCAAACCCAATGTTAAACACTTCAAAGTCTTCGGGTGCATTGGACACGTTCACATACCAGAGGCAAAGCGAACAAAACTTGATGATAAAAGCTGTAAGTGCGTCTTTCTTGGAGTTAGTGAAGAATCAAAGGAATATCGAATGTACAATCCCATTTCTAAAAAAATCATGGTGAGTAGAGATGTGGTCTTTGAAGAAGAAGAAAATTGGGATTGGGGAAGGAATAACGAAGGTGGGAGCAATCAGTCAACTGTACTTACGTGGGAGAATGATGGAGAAAGTATGCCTGATGAAGAAGAGTACTTCCAAGAAGAAAGTGCGGGTCTTGAAAATGACAATGAAGGAATTACTGTAGCGGATGCAGCAGATCATGAAGGTGTGGGCTCCAACATTGAAGCACGTGAAAGACAAAAAAGAGCACCTCCCAATTATCTGCGGGATTATGAATGTGGACAAGCTCTGATAGATGAAGAAATCGTTGCTTATGTCACTAACGATTACTTGCTCCATGATCACGCATTACAAGTTGTCACTGCACTCAGTGATCCCACAACATATGATGATGCTGTAAGGTATCCTGAATGGAGAGAAGCCATGAAAGCAGAGATTGAGTCCATCGAAAGAAATCAGACTTGGGAGCTTTCGACATTACCCAAAGATGCAAAAACAATTTGAGTCAAGTGGGTATTTAAGACTAAATACAATGAAGATGGCGAGATAGACAAGTTCAAAGCCAGGTTGGTCGCCAAGGGGTATGCACAGAGGTTTGGGACTGATTATAATGAAGTTTATGCACCTGTGGCAAGATGGGATACTATTCGAATCATCATTGCTACTGCAGCATACAAAAACTGGACTATTTATCAACTTGACGTCAAGAGTGCATTTCTGCATAGGGAGCTACATGAAGTTGTTTATGTTGACCAACCACAAGGTTTCATAAAGAAAGGAAGTGAAGGGAAAGCTTACAAACTGAAAAAGGCTTTGTACGGTTTAAAGCAAACACTGAGGGCTTGGTTCAGCAAGATCGAAAGCTACTTCATTATGGAAGGATTTGAGAAGTGCGACTTTGAGCACACTTTGTTTGTCAAAACAGAGGAACAAAGTCAGATTATCATTGTCAGTGTATATGTTGATGATCTAATCTTTACTGGTAATTGCGGAAGTCTGATTCTCAAGTTTAAGGAGTCGATGAAGAACAATTTCGATATGACCGATCTTGGAAAGATGAGATACTTTCTTGGGGTAGAGATATTACAGAAGGAGGAGGGAATTTATATGTGTCAAAGGAAGTTTGCTAAAGAAGTTCTTGAAAGATTTAAGATGGAAAACAGCAATGGAGTGAACAATCCGATTGTTCCAGGGGTAAAGCTTTCGAAGAAAGGAGGTGGAGCAGCTCTGGACACCACGCTTTACAAGCAAATGATAGGAAGTTTGATGTATCTTACAGTCACTCGGCCAGATTTGACATTTGCAGTGGGTCTTGCTAGTCGTTACATGGAGAATCCGACTGAAGCACATTTCCAAGTGGTGAAAAGAGTGCTCAGGTATGTAAAGAACAGGGTGGACATTGGAATCAAGTATAAGCGTGGAGGAAACAGAGAGTTTCAAGCCTATACAGACAGCGATTATGCGGGAGATCTGGATGATCGGAAAAGCACGTCTGGGTTTGTGTTTCTAATAGCTGGAGGAGCTGTTTCGTGGAGTTCAAAGAAACAACCCATTGTCGCATTGTCTACGACAGAAGCAGAATACATTGCTGCAGTATCATGTGCTACACAAGGAATTTGGATGTCAAGGGTGCTTAGCAAGATAGGAGAGAATCATGAAGACTGCATCACAATTAAGTGTGACAACAGTTCGGCCATTATGTTATCCAAAAATCCAGTACATCACGGGC
The DNA here is from genome assembly GCA_030737875.1 of Allium sativum. NCBI lineage: Eukaryota > Viridiplantae > Streptophyta > Magnoliopsida > Asparagales > Amaryllidaceae > Allium > Allium sativum. The sequence continues at coordinate 64,751,106 of CM060922.1, forward strand.
GTAGCAAGCACATCGAGGTGCGGTTTCATTATTTGAGAGATTTAACCAGAGAAGGAAAAGTGAGGTTGATACACTGTGGAACGCAAGATCAATTAGCTGATATCATGACCAAACCGTTGAAGCTAGACTCGTTCAAGAAACTAAAGGAGCTGCTAGGTCTTGTTGAAGTGCCAAAGTAAACTGATATTCATGCAGATATCAGTTTAGGGAAGGAATTTGTTAGTATATTTAGACTTGGTCTTTGGAATTAGTCAGAATAAGATTCAGTAATGCAGGAGTATTTGCAGTTGAATAGTTCTTTACTTGTTTAAGCTCTTTATTTGTTTTCGTATGTAGAAAGATCTCCTAATAAGTAGGAGGCAGTTTGCTTTTGTAATTGGCTATTTAAAGTAATCTAAGTAATAACAGACTAGAGTTATTTTTTGTTCTCATCACTCAGTTTTCTTATTCTCTGTTATAACAATTATACCTTCTTGTTTCTTAACTGCAGAAACTGTAAATCAAATTTGAAACACGAGTTTGGACTATACTCAAATTTACATTTCTGGCACATTAATATAAAATAGAAGACAGATGGTTAGGTCATATGAAAACAGAACTAAGTGAGAAAAAGGTGTTAGGAAAGGGATCTCATATTAAGTAATAGAACACTTAATCTGAAATCCCAGCACTACCAAACTAAAAATTCAAAATCCATAGACTGAATGTTAGTAACTAATGCTTTAATTATTACCTTTACAATGGATACAAAATTGAGGTACCCAATGCTGACACTTGCATGTAAATCTCCAAACAAAATTGATTTGATATATTCCATTGGTTTGAACTTTTGCGTTCGAAGTTCAAAATTATAAATGCTATCATGAATAGTAAGTTTATACCGAGTACATGAATATACAGATGTGTCATATATACGTATATGCATACATATATATGTATATATGTGTATATATGTATATATGTGTGTGTATGATTTTCATAAACAAATTGAAAACAATAAAGGCAAACTGAAAAAATAGCACGTAAACAGTAAATTATACCTGATAATGAATCACATGATGCAGCTCTGTTAAAGTTAGGGTATGTAACAAGTCAAAAGTGTCGTTGATCTTTTTATAACTGATAGAATTCTGATACAAAGAGAAGAAAGAGATGAAACGGTAAACAATCAAAAGGCTACATTTTTATTAATATGAATTGATTCACTTCTTGCTATTACAATAGAGATTCTTCATACTTATAGGAATGCTCTACATAAGAATATTCTAAAGCATATTCAGCCTAATTGAATACTATACCAAATACAACACACACTTAATACTATACCAAATACAACACACCATTAATGCAATACAAAATATAAGGTAATATATTTTGTCCTTATCTCTAACATCATATTTGGCATATTTTCCTTATCTCTAACATCATATTTGGCATATCTTCTAACGTTTTATTTCTCAGCATATCTCTTGGCATAGTTTTTCTCAACATCTTGACATATTCTCCAACATCCCCCTTCAAACTCACGATGCTAAAAATCGTGAGTTTGCCAAATAGAAACTGCTACTTCTGCATCACCTCAGATGCAAACTTCCTCCTCCATCAGCAACTTCAAACTTTCATATGCCATTAGCAATTCTTCACTTTTACAAATGGTTTTTAAAGTGGACCACACTCAATAATGGTTTTTAAAGTGGACCACACTCAATAATGGTTTTTAAAGTGGACCACACTCAATGATGGTTTTTAAAGTGGACCACACTCAATAATAATGGTTTTTAAAGTGGACCACACTCAATATTAATGGTTTTTAAAGTGGACCACACTCAATATTAATGGTTTTTAAAGTGGACCACACTCAATATTAATGGTTTTTAAAGTGGACCACACTCAATAATGGTTTTTAAAGTGGACCACACTCAATATTAATGGTTTTTAAAGTGGACCACACTCAATAATGGTTTTTAAAGTGGACCACACTCAATATTAGTGGTTTTTAAAGTGGACCACACTCAATAATGGTTTTTAAAGTGGACCACACTCAATATTAGTGGTTTTTAAAGTGGACTACACTCAATAGAGGTCAAAGGTTTTGATTTTGAAGGGGATGGAGTAGCTTTGTTTGATGAGGCAGTTTGTGCTAGTTTGTGAGATGGTGAAAACTTTTGGGTATCACGAGTTCGCAACTGTGGTGGAGGACTTTGGTGTGTGTAGTGAAGAATTTGAGTTTCTCAGAGGATGTTGATGGAAGAGTGGATGACTTGCGAGAGCGAGGATGATGGCAGGTCCTTTTTTTTTTTTTTTTTTTGGTTACAATGAGTTGTTCTTTCGGTGGGTGATGAAGCAATGGCAGCTGGTTGATGTATGTCTTTTTTTTTTTTTTTTGACGGAGAGGGGGCTCTGAATCGAATTTGGGTTGGATTTTAGGATGTGGCAGAGAAGCGTGGGGTTATGGTGGTTGAACTGACGATGTTGTGATGGTTTTGTGGGTTTGAACTGATCGGGACTGGATTTTTGATAGAAATTAAGGCGGAGCTGAAAGGAAGTTTGGCAGAATTGGTATGTGGAAAAGATGAAGTTTAGGCAGGAAGAGTTGGAGAATTACATTAGAGAGAACTGGAAAATGACAGTCGATAGAAAATAGCAAGAGGAAGGCTAAGACCACTCGACGGTGCTGCACTGGCTATAGGGACTGCCGACTCTTTTTTTTTTTTTTTTTTTAAGCAATATATATACATATCTCTCTCCTTCTCCCCCGGCTCTGATACCATGATAGAATTCTGATACAAAGAGAAGAAAGAGATGAAACGGTAAACAATCAAAAGGCTACATTTTTATTAATATGAATTGATTCACTTCTTGCTATTACAATAGAGATTCTTCATACTTAATGCTCTACATAAGAATATTCTAAAGCATATTCAGCCTAATTGAATACTATACCAAATACAACACACACTTAACACACCATTAATGCAATACAAAATATAAGGTAATATATTTTGTCCTTATCTCTAACATCATATTTGGCATATTTTCCTTATCTCTAACATCATATTTGGCATATCTTCTAACGTTTTATTTCTCAGCATATCTCTTGGCATAGTTTTTCTCAACATCTTGACATATTCTCCAACAATAACTCTATTTTAATTAAAAATTTAACATTTCCAACTCTATGCAAAAGATTATCTTTAAATGTTGGACAACACTGAACCATTCCCATCTCTTAATCTCTCATCCTTTGCATCAATTCTCAATCCAAGTCAGCTCAAAGATTTTGAAACATGTTTGGCAAAACACCAAATTACAACAAACACCTATGAAAGTTTGAAATATGTTGACAAAGCTCCAATTAGCGCTGTATTCGTCTATAAGTCTGAAACACGTTTGACAAATTTTATTGTTTATTAGCCACCAAACACCCAAGTAATCACACTTCAACAATAATCACATGAAATTTGTATCAGTTCACAGTAAAACAGCATAATTATACGCCTTTCACATCAAAACAACTTAATTATAAGGAGAGAAAAAACCAAGTTCGCTAATAACAGAGCTTAAACTGGTTAATTGCACCTCGATGTAAGAAGAAACTAACGTTATCAGAAATTAAACTGGTTGATAGCACCTGGAGGATATCAGAGGTCGAAATTTATTCTTTCATTTCAAACTGGTGAATATTCGAGCTTAGGTTTTTTTTCTCCTTTGAGGCTATCAGATACTACTTAATATTGATAATTCAAACTCGTAAAATTGAACTCAGGCTATTTTATGGATTCATCAATCTCAATGGACATCAGAGATTGATATCAAGATGGACATGTGTTATGTGTTATATTAATATATCATTTCATTACCAACAAAAACCAAAAAAGGTAAATTGAAAAAAAAAAAAAAAAAAAAGGATGTAAACAGTAAGGTATACCTGATGATGAACCGCATGATGCAGCTATGTTAAAGTTGGGCTGAGTATCAAGTAGAGCTGTTGTTTATTTTAAGAATTACATGGCCACTAATATGTGTTCTTACATACCCAAGTAGTTGATGTCTTACGGGACGACGATTGGCGTTTGAGGCATTGTGATGTTTGGTATTTGAGGCAAATGATGTTGTTGCAATGTTTCCTAATGTTGTTGGTTGATCGTAAACCTCATATTGTTTATTTCATATATCTTGCTTGTAAAAGATCAACTTTCTGCAGATAATATAACAGACGATATAACTAAACCATGGATAAAACAACTGAAGATATAGTAATAAAGTGGTTTGCAACTTGAATTTTTGAGAGCCTAAATGCAGTTTTCTTACCTTCCTTCTGTAATCTATCACTCAACACAGGTCTTCTTAAAAAATATGGGACCAAAATACTGAATAGTTTTCCAAAAGTGATGGGACTACTTAATGTCCTTACAGATCGATTATCAAACAATTGTAAATTACTGCATTTATCATAATAGCATACTTGTTCTTGAATCACACTTAGCTGTGGCAACTAATACTCATAATATATAAATGGTCGTTTAATAATTATTTTGGAGAACCGAAATCATCAACAATTAAACAAAATATGAGTATATGTTAATATCTGCCTAAATGAGAAAGCGTTAAATTTTTAGTGACTGTGTGCATGTTTTGGTGTTTGAAATTATATGAAGTATAACATTGCTCTGTCAGTTTTTAAAAATTACCTCTGCCATCTCCGAGTTAAGGCTATATAATTGCATCAAATGAGGAATTAAGCAATTCTTTATAAGTTAGGGATGACGATAAATAAAATGAAAGTAGCCATGTTCGTAAGCACAAACCACAATAGGCTGTACCACTTTAATCGTGGAAGTGTTTATATATTGTTACTGGATAAATATCAATTGCTAATAATTACCGACTATGGTGAAAAAAATTACGGTAATTTATTATTAACGGTCGGCAAAATGTTATAGAGAGGATAAAGCATGATTTGGTTAGGGATTTTCCCAAAAATCATGAAATTAAAAATTAAATTACTCACCTTTATGAAATTTGAAATCAACCATTGATTTGAGCTTCGCATTCTTTATTCGGAGAATTATCATTTTCATACTTTCAACCATGAAGATATGGATTAGGGGTATGTTGGAGAAGAGTAATCTACTTAAGTTGGATATAGCAATTCCATGGTTTGGATGGCCTGAAAAAGTGTATGCTACTGTTGAGCGCACGTACTCGGAGACATGGTTTGATAAATTCAAAGAGCGTGGACAATTAGATATCTGGGAAGTCAGGAAGAAAGAGAAATGAGGGGAGACCGGTACAATTCTGGAAAGCGGTTAACGAAGAAATTGCATGGGAAAAGATAGCGGATGAACTAATGAAACGAAGATGAGTAACGTATTTTGTGTGAAGGGTCTAGCTATTTGTGTCCGTTATTTGCTCTTCACACTCCAGTTAAAATTTTAAATTTTTATTTTCAAATTTACCCTTCAACAACTAATTAGATAATTTGTCTAATCTTGTACGATTACTAAAATAATCATACTAGTATTACCGCGTAACAGTGGAAAAACCGACTTTGTAATACTGTACAATTTACAAAAATATTTATTTTGTTGTATTTTAATTATTTGAAATTACATACGAATAATAATATATAAAGAAAAAAATACATACACTATTAAAAGTCAAAAATAATTATTTCAACCAATCTAGAGCAGATATTAATACACAAATAAATATTCATGAAAATATCCAAAAAGATTGGTTTAATGATCCAAATACTTGGGTACGCGCTTGGTGATGTCCATAGAAGACATTTCCGAGAACAATAAACTGACAAACACATGCATAACCTGATGAAAACAGGATGAAGAGACAGAACCTCTAAATAAACAACAATAGTATCCACTAGCTATGCCCAACAATCTCAACCTACGATTTGTGGAAGAGTAGAATGAAACCCCAAAAATGTAGAGTTGTACAAAGTGCATTGTGTACGCATGAGAATATATACAGTATAAATAAGTACACAAATGGGCTATACAATTTTATATCTATGGAAAAACAGTAACCAACGTTTTTAATTTATACGTGCATCATCCAAAACAAAAATGACCAATCCATACACATATATACCTAACACCTGCTTGTTGCCCACCTTTGCAATTTATGCTCCTGTCGCTCAACTAACTACCAAAACCTGCAAAACTGAGATTTGTGATTTTCATGCTTCGTATCGATCAATTCATTAACTTGGATTTTGTTTTTCAAGGAACATTCAAAGCTATCAATTTGCACTCATACTTGGATATTAGTCTAGCAGCTACTCATGATGTGTTCACCCATCCTAGCAGCACACGAACGTGAGATATTCAAATGGATTTTTTTTTTTTTTAAAAAAAAAATCCAACCTCTTCTTAGAATAGATCAATCTATTACAGTCATTAAAATATTCGAATCACACAGAGAGATTAAGAATACATAAAGTGAATGCAAATTTTCTTTCCAAGTTTTATTTTTAAATTTTGGCAAAATTATAATACCACCGCCAATGAAGCAGAAATATGATTCACAGTATATATAGTGATATACAAGTTAACTCCATCCAGCATTCCTTCATGTCCGACACTTGATGGAAGCAGTTCTGGATAAGGTATTCATGATATTTAAAAGTGTCAGCCTGGAGAGCCTCTGTTTGGATGTTATCTGCACTTCTGGATTCAACTGATGTCATAAATTGCTTTAATCCCTCATTACAACCAAACTAATGATGCTTTCTTATCTTGGGAGCATCCTTCAAGAACCCATTCGCCTTCTTGTCTTTGTCTAACACAAATTCACAAAGATTCCTCCATTCCGTTGACCATGCTCTGAATCTTGCCAAATATATCATGCAAACTCCTATTCCTTAACATGATACTTCTAGTATATCCGGGTCCGATTATCAAAATGATCTTAGAAAGCCCCATCCCGGCTTGCATCGACATTTTTTATTCAAGTACAACGAGTACCGGTGGTTAGCTATGAAACTGAACTTTGGACTGTGAGGCTTCGTTTGTTTAAAAAGGTTGAAGAGTGAACGCTGAACGTTGAACGTTGAACGCTAAAAGTTGTTGTTGCAGCGGAAGGAAAGGGCAGCAGAAGATGTGAACTTGAGGGAGAAGATGTGAATTCACACGGAGAAGAAAAGGGCAGTGGAAGATATATTCAAATGGATGTTAGTAGATTGTTATATAATTTATTTTCATTTCTTATTTTTATGCAGACTCAGTGAATGCAATATCGTGGCCTGAAGTAGCTGGAAAAAAAAAGAAAAAAAAAAAAAAAAAAAAAAAAAAAAAAAGAAAAGAAGTAAGAAATGAATTTGTTTTTGGAGCAAGAATTTCTTAGTTCACTAAAGTGCAAATATATTTCAACTGAATTTTGTTCAAAAACACTAGTTTTTATTTAAATAGGAGGTAGACATCATAATCTTACCAACACCTTTCAATGAACTACATTTTAAACGCTACTACATTCAAAAAGAAAAATGTTTATCTCATATCTATTGTAAGCTTACACTTAAAATTTGCTATTTCAGTTTGGTATAGGTTGAAAACAGGGCTAAAAAAAGAACCCTTTATTATATTGTTGAGGAAAAGCAAATGCAACATCAATTTTTTGTACCATCTAGCTTATAGGCAGTAGAGTATTACATTTTATTTCTCCATGTCATTAAAAACATTTTGCAAAAAGAAAGAAAACTATTAAATTTTTATCAACAACGCATAAAAATAAAAAAAGGAAAAATATGTTACCCATGAAATTCATAAACCTGTACTATAGAAGGTAAAAAAGGCAGCAAAACATTTGTACTGCAGAAAGACAGTCCGCCATTGTTTGATGAAGAGGTTCTAGTTGCTTTGCCGCCTCTGAGGTCTCCTTATGGTGGCATTTAATCAAAACTTAACATCTAACTTTCGAGTAAGCTATGAATGATGTGATAAACTTAAGAAGGCTAAAAAAAACCATAGTCCAACAACCTTAACAAATGCTAATTAATTTTCCTTCTATAAAAAAGGGGTTGAGAATCATTGGATTTATTGCGATTACTTAATCAGATAGCCAACCAAAAGCATCAAAACACAAATCAAAATAGAAAAAGGATTGATGTTAATCAATTTTATCATTTCCTTAACTGCACATCTAAAAACAGTTGTATTAGAAAATAGATAACTTTCCTTATTTTGGCATTTAATAGCATCATAGCAATGAGCAGGCACTACTGTATAAAATACCAAATTAGTCTATAACGCATTGAACATGAATATTTTCTTTGCATACAATAAAGGATTAGGCAGCTTTTACGTATGAACAGACTGTTAAATTTGGTGATACAAAATTACAAATTGATTAGAACAAATTTACAAAAAAAGGGAAAGTAAATATTTTTATAATGGGAATGCATTGATGAGATGGTAGAGAAATAAATGAAGGGATTAATTTCTTCCATCTGTGCAAAAGAAACGGATTGATTTACTTTCTATCTTTGCACATTTGTTGCTATGGTAATTTTCCTCCATTTTATTATTATCATATGTTGGTTGGTAATGTAATTGATGACTCACATGGATTTGCACTGACTATATATTGAGAAGTAGACTTTAGTGTGAACCATCCTGGCCTGGAGCCAGTGATCCCCAATGGTGTCTCTTCTTGTTAAACCTGATTGAGGTTTGGATATGTAAACTCTTATTTTGTAATCTCTTGTAACTCTCTCATGTGGAATAAAATCTCTCTCTATTGGACTGGACGTACACTATCTCGAGGATAGTGGAACCAGTATAAATATTGTGTCTCTTTGTTTCTCTGCTATAGTTATTTACTATTTTGTTGATGTAATAGAATAATTGCTATCAGATTAGATTGGTGTTCAATTGGAAAATCTAGATCCTGCTTATCGCGCTTCCGCATATGCTCAATTTGCATAACAGATTGGCATCGGAGCGAGGCGATTTGTTTTAAATTGTGCATCAATTATTTCTACAAAGGTTGGTAGATTCAGTGGTGATTGTGCTATTACTATTTGGGAGAAAAGGAAGACTTTGGTGGAGCAGATTATGTTGAGAGAGAAGAATGTTCCAATTTGGGAACTTTGACGTGATATGGAGTTTACTGCGTTGAAGGGACCATTGGATTTGGGAATTTTTGATCATGTTTTAGACAGGTTCTTCATGTTGATGATGCTCGAGGGACCCAAGATGATCAGCAAAGGAGCTCAGGTCAAGTGATAGATGGGTGTCGAGACAGAGATCATAGTGGTCTAGACAGGGGTCTTCACATTGATGATGCTCGAGGGATCCGGGGTGATTGAGGAAGAGCTCAGGTCAAGTGTTAGACGGGTGTCGATGTTATTGCAGGCACTTTTAGACTGTTGCTTTATGCGCGGTGCAACCCATGGTTGTAACACCCCACCTCCGCCAGGGACACTCTTGCAAGTACGCTGGCTTTGGAGGGGTGCTGGACAAGGTAAACATGCATGAAGATATCACAAGACAGAACATATAAGCAAAACAGAGTAAATAAAACAGCGGATAAAGCTACTATTTCAAAACCATAGTCAACTTACATCAAAAGTACTAAGTCATTATTTTCCAACTACTACAAGTCTAGAAACATAAACTGAAAACTGGAAATAACATAAAGTAAACTATTCCCAAAGCAAACGTGGTAAAGCCATAGCGAGCTCAAGTCCAAACCGTACATGAGCTATCCAGAAAGCAAGCTAAAGATCCAAGCTAGGTGCTAGTGTTCCCACCCTGAGAACCTGGGGGGGTGGGGGGGGGGAGGGGAATGGAAGAACAGAGGCGAAAGGAAAATAGGTTAGTCAAAAACACTGGTAAGTCCTACTATTAGTATAAAAACTAATAAAGTTAACTGGACATGTAAAACAGAGATGAAACATAGGATGATAACTGGCATGGTGAAAAGTTAACAAGATAGATCAAGTGTGGCATCGCATATACAAGGTTAAGTTTTGCACCAATAGTACTAGTAATCCAACCCATGTCAAGTATAAACAAGAAATGATCCCTTGGCCCAATATCATGAGATGACCCAAGTCGGGGTCCAACTACACGGTCGAGTCGACCGGCTCCTTATAAGCCTAACTCGTCGAGTGTCGGTGTCATACGGCCCAACCACAGAATGTAGTCAAACTGTGCTTGGTCCACCTTAGGGTGTATCAAGTCCTAGGGTGCCAACCACTGACACGAATCAAGCACGCACAGTCTAAACCTACTGGTGCCCGTGCCTGCTTTTTCAACTCCGGACTATGTGCACGACCATAGCCCTCCTGAACCTACACCGGCGCACCAACTCAGCCGTCGTCCTGATCGCTTACAATCAGCCCAGTAATCGTGCCCCACCCCTAGCCTAGTCCCTAGGGTATCGTTGATATATCCAAGAGGGTTACTGCTGAAAAGGACCGCGCAAACTAGGGTTTCTAATGGGTTAAGAGTGGTTAACCCTATCCAAACCATGTATCAAGTTGGTTAAGTATACCCAAGTGGTTCATGACTTAACCCCAACAATCCATCGTGTTCAATTGGTTAAGTATTCAAGTGGTCCATGACTTAACCCTACCATGTGGCAATTAATTACTTAATGCACCCCAACCTCTCACATTAGACTTTGTTGTGGTTACTAGTTAAGCCGGGCGGGTCCGGGTAGCTTTACACCACAACCTAATCTAACCTCGGGTTTTAAGTGCGATATGACCAACTACTCACATTGAGTCCTATTGTTTGTAGCTACTAGTTAAGCCGGTCGGTTCCGGGTAGATTTATGCTACAAACTCAACCCAACCTCGAGTTGGCCACTTTCATGTTTTCTACATGTCATGTCCACGTTCATGTTTTCAAGCATAATCACATGTCATATTTTCAAGTCATGTTTCATGTCATTTAAGTTTACCCATAACGTGACCCCATCGCACGTAAGTTCGCATCAACACAAATAGATCAAAAGGGGGAACATAATGATATGATAAGTTGGGCATAAGATGGCAAAGTCTATCACAAGTTTAACATGGTGATATATGAGGCAAAGGTGTTCATCACAACTAGCATATGGCATTATTGGCCTCAAAACATGTATGACATCAGACTTAGCAATTAAACTAACATGTAGTTCAACATCATAGGCAAAGGTGAAACATGATAATAGTTGTCATAGGGTGATAAACTTGTGGGTAGCATGTAGTTCAACATCATATGCGAGTTAACATCAAGGTTATGAGAGGATCTATGTTGCATTATGCATAACTACCAAGTTCTATGTTGCATTATGCATAACCACCAAATAAAGCTCATAGCTTTCTACCCAAAAATCAAGATAAATGATACTAGGTTCATGATAGTGCCACAATCATAGATCAAAAGAGTCATAAATGGATCTATGCATACAAATATAGCCCCCAAGACAAGTATTATACCCAAAAGTCTCATTTCAACTTGCTACATGATCATATTAGCTTCATAGTTTAAATCTAAGAGTAGAGTGGGGCTTACAAAGCGTGATCAAGAGAACTAGAACACAATAGAACAAGATTGAGACGACGCCACACTAGAAATCCCCTACTAAAGATAAGATCCACTCCAAGCCTTGAGAAATAAGAAGAAAGATCCTTGTTTTGATGAAGAAATATGGCTCCTTTGCTTTAGATCAAGCTTAGGCTCTCAAGCTCTCAAGTTGAAGAAGATGGAGGCCATGATTAGGGAGCATTTTGGCATAATTTAGTTGTAGGAATGATTTGTGATGATTTAGGCTAGGTATTAGGGTGTTTTTATAGGTGTAGAGACTAGTTTAGGCCATAGGATTAACCCTAATTCAGATTTGAGCCATCAAATCACGTCATAAGCCAACAAAACAAGACCCAGGAGCCAAAACAGGTGCACCAGGCCAAACTGGCCCGACCACCCAGGTCGATAGGGGTGTCGACTGGGCAGTCGACACCACCTGGGGCAAGTCGACTCCCAAGTCGACTCCCCAGTCGAGTTGGGGGCTGGGCGGGAAATTTTCCGGCCCAGTCTGTTTGGCTCCAGATTTGAAATTTGAACTGTTTTTGAACTTGAAATTTTATGAAAACTTTGACAGGCCATAACTGGGTCATACGGACTCCGATTTTCGAAAACTCGGACTCTATTTCGCGTATTTTTCCGAGATGAACGCAATGGCACAGCCCATTTCCCTTGATTCAGATTTTAACATTTAATTATGCCTTGATTTACGTTATAACATGTTATTCAAAATACGGGTTGTTACATTCTCCCCACCTTAAAGGATTTCGTCCCCGAAATCTTCAAGTTAGGAAGAACGTATCCTACCATCCATCATCCATCTACTCAAAACATCATCCACGAGCAGTCATTGTGCTTAAAAGATTCTAAATGTTGTATGATCATATGCGAAAGGTGTGTGTATATGTACTTATCTAATGCGAAAATCAGGCGGTTACTGATTCAGTAAACCTCCTTAATGCAAAGTATGTTCGTGAAATGAGTCCATATGTATGCAAATTCCTAACATAATTCATAATCTCTACATGAGTGCACATAACATTCATCCATATGCAACATCCACGTGATAGCATAACAAGTTTCATCCATGAATAAGTATAAGCACTCATGCATATGCAATATGAAAGTGCGTGAGCCGATCTTGGTGCCTAATGTGTATCATGCATCCACGAGTATCCACTTGCAAACACTTGCAACCACTTGCAAACATCAAGCATAACATGTTTCAAATACATGTTTCATCCAAAGGGTTTCTACCTAAGGTTCTCATGACAAGATTAACGAGATAACAAGATAAACATGGATAGCAAAAGAAAGATATGCTAATTAGGAAAGGAGATTGAGAATGTACCCTAAAAAAGGAATGGATAAAGCCCACGCATCTTCTCCTCGGTTTCCCAAGTTGCGTCTTCATCGGCTTCACTCCACTGAACCTTAACCAACTTGACTTCTCGATTCCTCGGCTTCTTGATCTCCGTTCCCAAGATACGAATCGGAGCTCGCCTTAGGGTTGCCTCTTTCTCTACCTCCACGTCTTCAAGAAAGCTAGACTCAGCTACCTCGGCTGACTCATGTAGGCACTTTCGGAGATGCGAGACATGAAAAACATTGTGCACTCCGGCCAGCTTCTCGGGCAATTCCACCTTATAAGCCATCTTCCCAATCCTCTCTATGATAGGGAAGGGTCCTACGAACCTTGGTGCCAGCTTTCCAACTGCTCCAAAACGAACCACATTTCGCAAAGAAGAAACCTTCACAAAGACCATATCTCCAACTTCAAACTCTAAGTCTGTCCTTCGTTTGTCTGCATAGGATTTCTGTCTGTTTTGGGCCGTTTTTATCCGCCTTCGAATCAACTCAACTTTCTCGGATGTGTCCCTTATCATGTCGGGCCCAAGTATAAGCTTATATGTCGTCTCCCACCAACATGTTGGTGACTTGCACGGCCTCCAATATAAAGCTTCGAATGGTGCCATCCCTATGCTTGCTTGGTAACTGTTATTATAAGCAAACTCTACGAGAGGAAGGTGGTCTTCCCAAGTGCCACCAAAGTCAAGAATGCATAGCCTCAATAGATCTTCTAGTACCCTATTCACCCTTTCGGTCTGGCCATCCGTCTGTGGGTGATAGGCTGTACTTAGATTCAATCGCGTACCCATCGCTTCTTTCAAACTACTCCAAAATTGGCTAGTGAAGATTGGGTCATGATCGCTAACTATGCTAGAAGGAACTCCATGCAATCACACTATCTCTTGAAGATAAACATATGCTAGCCATGATGCGGTCCTCTTGTTCTTCACCGGAATAAAGTGAGCACTCTTCGTAAGTCTATCAACTATGACCCATATGCTAGTATTCCCCTTCCTTGATCTCGGCAATCCATCCACAAAATCCATAGAGATACTTTCCCACTTCCATAGCGGGACCTCCAATGGATGCAGTAGCCCACCGGGCTTCTTCGACTCGTCCTTTACTTGTTGGCAAACAATGCATCTAGAAACAAACTCTGCCACATCCTTTTTCATTCCATCCCAAAAGAAAATGCGCTTAATATCCCGGTACATCTTATCCCCTCCGGGATGTATGGTCATCCTCGAGTGATGCGCCTTCTCAAGAACTTTATTTACTAAGTCTCCCACTCGTGGGACACATAGTCTTCCATCACGCCTTAGCCATCCCTTGTCATCAATAGTACATCTAGCGAGGTGACTTGACGTCTCACCCCGAATCAACTTGTCCATGATCTCGACTATCTGCGGGTCTTTCCTCTGTGAAGCCCCAACTTGATCAAGAAGTGTAGGTCTAAGCTCAAGGGATGCTAACGAACCAGTCATCGACCCAACAGCAGGTGAACTCTAGGCTCTTCATCTCAACAAATAAGGGACTCAAAGTCAACCTTCTTCTGCTTAGCACATCCGCCACAACATTACCCTTGCCAGGGGTATAAGCTATCTCGAAGTCATATGATGCCAAGAATTCCATCCACCTCTGCTGCCTTAGATTCAAATCTTTCTGCGAGAAGAGGTACTTGAGCGACTTGTGATCAGTATATAACTCAAACCTTTCACCTAGAAGATAGTGGCACCAGGATTTGAGTGCAAAGACGATCGCCGCCAACTCCAAATCATGAGTGGGATAGTTCTTCTCATGAACTTTGAGTTGCCTACCCCCAAAGCATATCACTCTCCCTTCTTGCATCAGGACAGCGCCTAATTCCGTGCCACAAGCATCAGTGTACACGGTAAACAACTTCCCTCCATTGGGTAATGCTAGAACTGGAGCGGTGGTGAGGGCTTTCTTGAGCCTTTGAAAAGCAAGCTCACACTCTAAGTCCCATGCAAAGACTAAGTTCTTCTTCGTTAACTTAGTGAGAGGGGCTGAAATCCTAGCGAAGTCTTTAATGAACTTCCTATAAAATCCTGCCAGACCGAGAAAGCTTCTCACTTCAGTTGCATTCTTCGGAACTTTCCAGTCTTGTACCGCCACCACTTTAGCGGGATCTGCAGCTAAACCCTGCTTAGAAACTATATGCCCAAGAAACCGAACTTCCCTTCTCCAGAAATGGTATTTAGAGAACTTGGCTTTCAACTGATGAGCTCTAAGCGTATCCATAACCTCCTTGAGGTGTGTAGCATGCTCTTCTTCGTCCTTAGAGAAGACCAGAATATCATTCACGAAGACAACCACAAACTTGTTAAGGAACTCCCTGAACGCCCTACTCATCAAATCAACAAAGTATGCGGGTGCATTAGTCAAACCGAATGGCATGACTAGCCATTTAAAGAATCCATCTGGAGTCCTAAACGAAGTCTTATCAATACTATCCTCAGCCACTCTAAGCTGATGGAATCCGGTGGCTAGATCGAGCTGAGAGAAAACAGAAGCACCAACAAGCTGGTCAAAGAGATCATCAATCCTCGATAACGGGTGTCTATTCTTCTTTATCAGCTTGTTCAACTCACGATAATCAACACATAGACGAAGCGAACCATCCGCCTTAGTAGCGAATACCACCGGAGCACCCCATTCTGAAATGCTTCGCCTAATGAAATTTTTCTCAAGCAACTCCTTGATTTGCTTGCTAAGCTCTCTTCTTTTTCACGGGGCCATGTGCCTAACAGGCAATGAAACTGGCTTGGCATTATCAACAAGATAAATACGGAAGTCTATCTCGCGTTTAGGGGGTAACCCCTTCACCTCATCAAAAACATCAGGATATTCTCGGACCACCCTCACAGATTGAAGATTGTCAATAGACGAGTCGAGGGATTCAAGATAACATAACATGACGGGATCCAGAGGGTTACAAGAAATCTCTAGGGTATTGCCAAGGCGAGTCATAAGCCTCACTACCTTATGCTCACAATCGAGAATGGCTCCATAACTGGACAACCAATCCATGCCCAAAATCAACCCATATCCCATGAACCCGAGAACATAAGCATTACATGTGAATTCTACGGTCAAGATAGAAATCCTCAAATCCATACAAATCATAGATAGATGGGAGGAACCCCCAATTGGATTTGAAACACTAATGGGATCCTCAACTAGACTAGTACTTAGGTGCAAACTTTCAACAATGTCGAAAGAAATAAAGGTATGCGATGCGCCAGAATCAAATAAAGTTCGAACAGGAAAACCAGAAATGTAAACAAGGCTTTCTACAGAAATACTACCTCGGTCCAAAACTGGAGTAGTGTTGAGAGCATGCATCTTCCCTCCAGAAGGTCCTGCTCGCTGAGTCTGTCCTTGCACCTGTCCTTGCTTCTTTGGGCAATCCTTACTGAAGTGTCCAGCCTCTCCGCAATGAAAGCATTCTCCCAACTTCCTCTTCTTCTTCCTACATTCTTTGGCTATGTGTCCAATGATCCCACAGAAGTTGCACTTTCTTGTGTTCTTTGCCTTGTTGTTGTTGGCCTTGTTACCCTTGTTGTTTTTGTTGTTCTGGTTGCTCTGATTGCTCTGGTTTCCTCCCCACTTGGAGTCCGCCTTCTTGGTTTGAGTATCATTAAGCTTGACTTCTTTCTTGCCATTCTTATCATCTCCCTGAAGCAAGGCCATATCCACTAAGCTCTCAAAAGTGGCCCCCATGGGTATATGAGACATGGCTAAACCTTGTAATGGCTCATTCAATCCTCGTGCAAAGCGTAGAGCCTTCTTCTGGGGTGTGTTAACCATGTCCAAACCGAATCGAGCAAGCTGGTTAAACTTATTCATATACTCCCTCACTGTCATGTCCCCTTGCTTCAAAGATATAAACTTCTCCATTTGCAGATTCTCCTCAGCAGATGATAGAAACTTAAGCCCAAACCTCATCCTAAAGTCGGCCCAAGTCTCTATAGGCCTAGTAGCGTTGGTGACCTCCCACCAATAAGCAGCTTCCTCTTTCAATAGCCATACAGCCAACAGAACTTTTCTATAGTCTTCCACATCAAAGATGGCAAAGAGGTCTTCAGTTTCCTTCAAGCAGTTTCTTGCCTCAACATAAGTCTCTGTCCCAACAAAATTCTTGCCACCCATCTCCTTAAAGTCTTTGCAAACCTTTGCGAAATCCGCTTGTGGACGCTGAGGAGGAGGAGGAGGAACCTCAGGTACGGGAGGAGGAGTGGGAGTGTTTGCCGGGCCCGCATCGTTGGCCCTTGCTTCCAAGTACCTTCGGAACCATCCGGGTATGGGTACACCCTCGGGGAGGTTAAGATCGGCCATGCTGAAAAAGGAAAAGATAGATTTAGAACGAGGAAGCAAAGGATAATGCTAATGGCTTTTGGGGAATAGCCTTTTAAAATAAACTAGACTTTTCTTGGAAAATACTTAACTGGTTTTGAAAATAGTTTTTCAAAAAGGTTTTAAAAACTTTTGTCCGGTCTAGTAAAACCTTATGCTCTGATACCAAATGTAACACCCCACCTCCGCCAGGGCCACTCTTGCAAGTACGCTGGCTTTGGAGGGGTGTTGGACAAGGTAAACATGCATGAAGATATCACAAGACAGAACATATAAGTAAAACAGAGTAAATAAAACAGCGGATAAAACTACTATTTCAAAACCATAGTCAACTTACATCAAAAGTACTAAGTCATTATTTTCCAACTACTACAAGTCTAGAAACATAAACTGAAAACTGGAAATAACATAAAGTAAACTATTCCCAAAGCAGACGTGGTAAAGCCATAGCGAGCTCAAGTCCAAACCGTACATGAGCTATCCAAAAAGCAAGCTAAAGATCCAAGCTAGGTGCTAGTGTTACCACCCTGAGAACCTTGGGGGGGGGGGGGAACGGAAGAAAAGAGGCGAAAGGAAAACAGGTCAGTCAAAAAGACTGGTAAGTCCTACCTACTATTAGTATAAAAATTAATAAAGTTAACTGGACATGTAAAACAGAGATGAAACATAGGATGATAACTGGCATGGTGAAAAGTTAACAAGATAGATCAAGTGTGGCATCGCATATACAAGGTTAAGTTTTGCACCAATAGTACTAGTAATCCAACCCATGTCAAGTATAAATAAGAAATGATCCCTTGGCCCAATATCATGAGATGACCCAAGTCGGGGTCCAACTACACGGTCTAGTCGATCGGCACCCTATAAGCCTAACTCGTTGAGTGTCGGTGTCATACGGCCCAACCACGGAATGTAGTCAAATTGTGCTAGGTCCACCCTAGGGTGTATCAAGTCCTAGGGTGCCAACCACTAACACGAATCAAGCACGCACAATCTAAACCTACTGGTGCATGTGCCTGCTTTTTCAACTCCGGACTATGTGCACGACCATAGCCCGCCTGAACCTACACCGGCGCACCAACTCAGCCGTCGTCCTGGTCGCTTACAATCAGCCCAGTAATTGTGCCCCACCCCTAGCCTAGTCCCTAGGGTATCATTGATACATCCAAGAGGGTTACTGCTGAAAAGGACCGCGCAAACTAGGGTTTCTAATGGGTTAAGTGTGGTTAACCCTATCCAAACCATGTATCAAGTTGGTTAAGTATACCCAAGTGGTTCATGACTTAACCCCATGTTTGCGAACAAATTATGCAGTTGTAAACAACTGTAAAATCCGTTTGGCTTTCCTAAACAACAAGGATTGTTGTAGAGGGTGTCGAACTCTGGGACCAAATTATTTTATTAATAAATCCAATCAAGTTATCCCTAACTTTTGATTGGTGGAAAACAAAGAAAATAGCAGAAATTAAATAAAAGAAAGTTTTAACAATAAGTGAAAGCAATTAGGGGATAATGACATAGATCAGATTCATAATCATCAATAGCCAAAAGATTAACCAGATCTAATACATGTTTCTGTCACAAACATGAATCAATGATAATAGGTTTTTAGAAACAAATATGTAAATAACGACAAGCATAGCCTATGCAAGAGCTCAGCTCTACAACCATAGGTTATCAGGACAGATTCACTATTTTATTTCTAAAACCCTAAATATTAAATCTAAATCTGATAAGTGTTAGACCGAACTCGAATATACCCTGCGAAGGAGCACAGCTCTTAAACGACACAGGATATGAAGGTTCTGATCTAACCCTTAGTTCAAATCTAGATCTACATACATGAAGTTCTAATCTTTTGGCTATGTGATTCATATTGAATCATAACTATTAGCGTCATCACCCCCTAATTAAAGAGGATTAGCTAGACATAGCTAAAAGAAAAGAAAATAAAAAGAAAATAAACGACATAAATAAAATGCAATAAAAACTAAATAGAAGAGAGAAAGAAGAGTTTTATTCCAAGAAAAGGATTACAGAATAAAACTGAATGTGTCTTTACATGAAGGAGATACAAGGTATTTATAGCTGATATGACAAAGACTACTTGGCAAATTCCACAATGTGGGACTAAAGAATTAGCCCAAATAACACATAAGCTAGTGTGAACGGGGTTGTAGAGTAAAAGGCCTTGTAAGTGAGCCAGTGTGAACGCGTGCAGTGCATGAATGAGAAGCCTTGCAAAGGAGCTAATGTGAACGCTACATGAGTGAAATGGTCTGCAATTGAGCCCATGTGAACACAATATGAGTCTTTAGTGAGCCAAATCTACCCAACTGAACTCTATTTGCAACCGTTCTTCAAGCTTTAAACTCTTCAAGCTTTAGAAATTTTAACTTCACTCTTTTTCAGCAAATTCTTCATGCTTTATTCATCAAATGCTCTAAACCATGATTCTTGTCAACAATCTGAAAACACAGCTATAAATACACAATATCAATTATTTAAAAGATAAAATAAGATAAATATGCGGATAAAATATACACATTTACGTGTATATCAAATACCCCCACACTTATCTTTTTATTCATCCTCGAATAAACTAAACTAAGATATGTCACACTTTCGTTGGAAACACGATTGCATTTAGCGTATGCAACAAGCCGTTAAACCTCTGGGTGTCCCCAGTAGGACGAGTGTTGTCTCGTGAGGGTTTTCAGCGGATACTACCCACAAAATCCAAAGCGTCTTATGTACGCAGATTAATCAAACAATATATTTAAGGTCTTTCACATTCCAAGGATTTCACCTAACTTCAATAATAACGGTTTAGTCCCAAATTGTCCATCCCATAATTGGTGTAAAAATGAATAAAAATTTTCAAGCTGAATCGTAATTCCTTGATAACACTGTAATTGTCTTGAAGGTTAAGAGCGTGGTGTCAACCAAAGTTTTACACATCGACAATGTACACCCAATCATTTATTTGACCCTTTTTTTTTGAATAATTTTGCACCAATGTAACTGTAATGTATTGGATGTGAGTTATGCATAGATGAAGGAAAATTTTGTAAGTTCTAAAAATGTTATAGATAAGAGGGAAAGTGTATTAGTTGAACTTCAAGCTACAAAAGATAAAGTAATACTAAGGCACATATGAACATTTTTATTTCCTTTCATCTCCTCTACTACAATCCTCACTTCCAAGTACGGTATAATGGATGTGGATGGAATGGAACTGAATGCTTTATAGTCAAGAATGATGAATGACTATTTTATTCTGAGAGACTCTCTCTTTATTTCATTTTTTTTCTTTTTTTTCTCTTTTTTTTTCTTTCTTCTTTTTTTTCTTCTTCTTCTTTTTTTTGCATGATGAATGATGAATGGAGATGGAATGGAATGATACCGTACATTATTTCATTTGATTCCTCCTCTACTAAACCAACACTTCATGAAAGGAAAGTTTTGTGCCCTAGTTACTCTACTTCTATAACCTTAATTCAGCACACAAGTCTGGATTGTTGTTATACAAAAAGCTGAAAGGAATGATAAGCAAAGTTACGTAAGATAGATAACCCATATAAAATAAGATGTGGTATATGGTTATCCTACCTTAAAACAAATACGGAGTGGGTGGTGTAATATTGGTATAAAAAGTGACGTTTTTGACCTTTAAACAAAGGTTCTTGAGTATACCAATATAAGATAAAATTGTCAACACATGGTTGTAAATTGACTAAAACTTGGGTTTGAATAATGTGGGGTATCGAAGAAGAACTCTACAATGAGTCATTTCTCCTTAATTGGGCCAAGTGGATTTTAGAACTTACGATTTTGAAAATTTGAGTGGAAAAGAAAATATTATGCATGAAAACGAACTCAGAAATTCCAACAAACGGAGGTGCAAAATCATTTTTATTTCTTTTTTTTTATTATTTTTACTTGCACATTCTAACACGTATAACAAGGGTTGACACGCTTACTCCAGAACACGACTAACGTCTGCACAGTCTCAAGCTAGCATCTTAAAAAGACACATTACGACTCAATGAATAAATAATGTTCATTCTCATCACCCAACAATTCAACTTATCAAACAAGAACCAAGGTTTTATTTATGAATTTAAGTTAATCCTTGTTCAATGAATGACCTACTTCATAAAATTTGATTGCTGATATAATGTAAATTCCTCCCACACTTGAGTGTGACTGTGTCCTCACAGTTATTAATCATACATATCTTAGTGAAAGGGAAATAAAATAAGAGGGTCAGCACGGCTTACCGGATGTGTGTGCAGAAAATACGCAGTCATCGAATAGATGAACCGGTCCACAATGGACCAATGGATCAGCCTCATTAAGCTGATGAGACACAGCTGAAGCACAGAAAACCAAATCATAGAGGATTGTATATTACGTGACAGATTTGGAAAAACAAATTTCGTTTTTTCAGAAGTTTGAGTTGCAAATTTTAAAATTTTGAGCTTACAATTGATCCTAAAATCAGATTGAATTTCTGTAGCAGCTAAAGAGAGGTCATCGGGCTGGGGTTCAACAAAAGTTTCAAAAACAAAGTTTGACTTGTTCAGATGATGTATAAATTGATAGA
Organism: Allium sativum; assembly: GCA_030737875.1. Lineage (NCBI taxonomy): Eukaryota > Viridiplantae > Streptophyta > Magnoliopsida > Asparagales > Amaryllidaceae > Allium > Allium sativum. Next base: position 64,772,976 of record CM060922.1, read on the forward strand.
CATGTGCATCGTTCTCACCCCCACACTTGTTTTGAGAAATATTGTTCGGTTTTGCTTTAATATATGAAATTTTATTAACTAAAGGTTCATTCGTAAACCTAAAGTCAAAACCGAACAAATGAATTTTCAGTAAATTTCGAAATTGTGTTTTCTCAAAAATAGTGTCATTCCAGAAAGAGTTCATATACTGCATAAATTTATCATTGAAAAACAAGTGATCATAATGAGGTTCAGTTGAAACGATCAAGTCGCAAGGAGTTTCAATAGTTTTAGAAAAATCGTTATTGTGCTTAAGATCACATTCAGCAGTTTTGTTGTTTTCAACCACAAGAATTTCAAAGTTTTCAAATTTTTCATTTTCAGTTTCAGACCCAAGAACATTATCGTCAATCAGTTCAAGAAGTTTTCGCTCATCAAAGTCGTCCTCACCTAAATAGTTGTTAACAACTTCATCATTTTTGTCATGTTGGCAATCTAAAGTTGCTAAATTTTCAAAATTTTCAGAATTTGAGAGAGGAAGATCAAATTGAAGATTGACGTCTTTGATTTTAAGAGAATTTAAATTCAAATCAATCGCAAAGCTTTCAACAACTTCATTGAGATTTTCATCGATTTCAAAAGTTGTCAGTTGAAAATCATTAATTCTGGGCAAAGGTGGATTATCGTTCGATTCATCACACATTTGGATTTTATTTTGTTTCTCACGAAACTTCAAGTAGTCGTTAATTTCATTCGTTTGCTCAACAAAATCAAATTTATAGTTATTTACACGAGAGTTTTCAGTTTGAAATTATTGAGAACAAAAGTTTTCAGTAGCACCATAATTGAAATTATTCCCATTGCCAAAATCATTTGAAAAGTGATTTACATTTCCATTTCGAATTTGAAATTCATTTTGGAGTTCAAAATTGAATTGACAAGGGTTATAATCAGAATCATTTGAATTTGGAGGTAAAATCGAATTTTGATTATTTTGAAAGCTTTCACTTGAATTGTTGCACATGCATAAATTACACAATTCATTTATTTCTTCATTTTGTTGTATGCTCATTTCAAGTAAAAATTCAACATGTGTTTCAAGAATAGAGGGTTGATCATCATTTCGAAAATTTGATGATGTACAATCGGGATTATCCTGAAAATTTTGAAAAGTTGGTGGTGTACGGTCCAAATTACTTGTACAATAGTTGTTATTAAAATATCCATATGAATTTGGTGTAAAAGTATATGGATTATATTGATTTTCACAACTATCGTAAAATCCGTAGGAATAAGGGAATTGAGACATTTTCAAGAAAGCTCTTTTAAAAAATTTGTTAAAATTAACAACTTCGGATTATACGAATACAAGTCTAGGCCAGGTCCGGACAGGGGTTATCAGTGTGCCACGAATCACCGTAGAAACACAACTGAAGGTGTAACACCCCACCTCCGCCAGGGTGGCTCTTGCAAGCACTCGGACTTTGGAGGGGCGTTTGAATCAGGCAAACATGCATAATGATATATCAAGGCAGAACAAGACCATATGTATATATGTAAACAGAGTAAATAACATAGATAAAACAGTGGAAGATTTCAAACCATTTCAAAACAAGTCTGGTACAACATAATGTCAACTTTCCAAATAAACAAGTCTAGATAAAAACAACATCAACTGAAAAACTGAAATACATAAGTACTATCCCCAAAATAAGTGATAACCATAGCTAGCTTCATGTCAAGACCGTACATGAGCTAAAATCCCACAAGCAAGCGATCAGAAATCCAAGCTAAGCTCCAATATTCCCTCCCTGAGAACCTGGGGGGGGGGGGGGGAACGGAAGAAAAGAGGCGAAAGAAAACAGGTCAGTCAAAAAGACTGAGTAAGCCCTACTACAATCAATGTAAACTGATAAAGTTAACTGACATGAGAAGCAGGTGTGATCATAAGGATAACAACATACTAGCATGATGATTAACCAACAAGGTAGATAAAGGTGTCATCGCATAATCAGGTTTAAGGTTTTGCACCACAGGTGTACTAGCAACTAACATGACTTGAATAAGCAAGTATTGATCCCTTGGCCCAATAACATGAAATGACCCTAATACAAGGTCCAACCAAACGGTCTAGTCGATCGGCTCCCTATAAGCCTAACTCGTCACGTGTTGGTGTCCATACGGCCCAAACATAATTGTAGTCAGACTGTGCCGGGTCTCCCGTCGGGTGTATCAAGCCCTAGGGTGTCAACCCCTGGACACCATAAACATGCGTGCACAGTCTCGATCTACTGGTACCCGTGCATGTTTTCCCCGGCTTCGGACTGTGTGCACGACCATAGTCCGCCCGGAACTACACCGGCGTACCCTTCTGCCGTCGTTTTTGGTCACTTACCTCCAGTCCAGTAATCGTGCTCCCTCCCTAGCCTAGACCCTAGGGTCTTAATGATACAAACTTGGGATTACTGCTGGAGTGGACCCCCATTGGTAGGATTTTTCTTGTGGGTTAAGTACGGTTTAACCCTCTTGCTAATCATGGATTAACTTGGTTAAGTGTAACGATGAGTTCACGACTTAACCCTGATTAATCTACCAAGCCCAAATTGGTTAAGTATTAAGTGGACCATGACTTAACCCTAATCACGAGGCATTAATTAATTTAATGCGCCTTAACCTCTCACATTAGACCTTGTTGTGGTTACTAGTTAAGCCGGGCAGATCCGGGTAGCTTTACACCACAACTTGGTCTAACCTCGGGTTCAAGGTACAACATGACCAACTTCTCACATTGGGTCCTATTGTTTGTAGCAACTAGTTAGGCCGGTCGGTTCCGGGTAGGTTTACGCTACAAACTCAACCCAACCTCGAGTTGGTCACACTTATATTTTCTAAGTGTCATGTCCATCGTGTTTCCAAAACACATTACAAGTTTTCAAGCAATTGGGTAGACCTAACTTAATAGGTAAATTACCAATGGGTAGACCTAACTTAATAGGTAAATTCCCAAGCTTATGTTTTTATGTCTTTTAAGTTTACCCAACCCAAAACGCAATACCATCGCTTACATATCGCAATAGCGCATAAAGGATAGAAAGAGCGAACTTGGCATAATCACGACTTAAAGGTGTTGAAGCCACAAGTTTAACATGGTGGCATATATGTTCATATACTTGCCTATTACATTTTTAGGCCTCAAAAGCATGCATAAAACCAAACTTAGCATATTGGTGATACATGGTGATAAATGACATGTAGTAACGGCCATAAGTTCGCATTTAGCCTCACATGCAAGTTACATGATAACTTACATGTTGCCAAAATGCAACCTTTAGCATAAAGCTTGAAGCTTTATGTTCATATGCTCAAGATAAGCTTGCATAACATGATAACATGAACAAAATGATCATCCCAAACTTGCATAACATACATGGCAACTTGCATATCATAACATAGCAAACTTGCATAATATAACATGGCAAACTTGCATATAAACTTGCATATCATAACATGGTAAACTTGCATATCATAACATGGCAAACTTGCATATAAACTTGCATATCATAACATGATAAACTTGCATATCATAACATGGCAAACTTGCATATAAACTTGCATATCATAACATGGCAAACTTGCATATAAACTTGCATATCATAACATGATAAACTTGCATATCATAACATGGCATACTTGCATAACATAACATGATAAACTTGCATATCATAACATATCAAACTTGCATAACATGACTTAGTAAACTTGCATATCATGCATTTAACTTTAGAGTTTAAGTATGAAAGTAGAATAGGGCTTACAATGCTTATGAAGACACAAAAATATGACAAAGCCCTTATGCAATCAATTAAACCCAAAATGCAAGCTTCAATAGAAAAACCCTTGAGCCAAAATGATCAAAACCCTTGCTTTATGATGTAAATATGGAAACTTGACTTGAATGCAAGCTAATGACGCCCATACAAGCTTGAAAACACTTGTATGCATGGAAAACCTCTCATAGAAATAACTTAGAATTTTATGAAGAGAGTGGAGGCCATGAGAGGAATGATTTTGCCATAGTTTAGTTACTTGAATGAATAATGATGATTTAGGGTTAGGTTAGGGCCTTATTTATAGAGATTAGGACTAGTTCTAGCCTTAGGATTAAACCCTAGTTCCAATCTCAGCCCTCAAAACCGAATATGGCCCCCAAACTCAACACAAACCCAAAATGGTGCACCAGGCAAAACTGCCCGGCTGGACCAAGTCGACAGCCAAGTCGACAGGGCTGTCGACTTGGGTCCAACCAAGTCGACTCCCAAGTCGACAGGGCTGTCGACTTGGGTACTCTAGCGGGAATTTTCCCGCCTGGCCCAATCTGACCTAATTTTCCAAATTCAAACTTGAATTTGAAATCTGTTTTTACTTTGAAATTTTCTGAAAACTTCGTTGGGCCTTAATCTAGTCATACGGACTCCGATTTTCGAAAACTCGGACTCTATTTCGCGTATTTTTCCGAGACGAACGCAATGGCAAAGCCCGTTTCCCTTGATTCAGATTTTAGAATTAAATTCTGCCTCGATTTATGTTATAACAGGTTATTGAAAATACGGGTTGTTACATTCTCCCCTCCTTAAAGGATTTCGTCCCCGAAATCTTCAAGTTGGGAAGAACGTATCCTACCATCCAATCATCCATCTACTCAAAACATCATCCACGAGCAATCACTGTCCTTACAAGATTCTAAATGTTGTATGAACATATGCAAAGGTGTGTGTATATGTACTTATCTAATGCAAATATCATCAATGCAAATTATGTTAGTGAGATGAATCCATATGTATGCAATTCCTAACATAATGTATAACATCTATATGTGTGCACATAACATACATCCATATGCAACATCCGTGTGATAACACAAAAATTTTCATCCATGAATAAGCGTAAACACTCATGCATATGCAATATGAGGAGTGTGTGAGCCGATCTAGTGCCTAACGTGTATAATGCATCCACGAGTAACCACTTGCAAACACTTGCAACCACTTGCAACCATCAAGCATAACATGTTTCAAACACATGTTTCATCCAAAGGGTTTCTACCTAAGGTTCTCATGATAAGATTAACATGATAAACTAGATAATCAAGACAAACATGGATAGCAAAAGATATGCTACAAAGAGATCGAGAAGATAAGCAGGATATACTCCTTTCGGATTACAAGAAACCCCTTCCTAACCCAACCCATATTCTATAAAAGCCCAAGAGGTTTAGTCAACCTAACGGACCCCTTCAAACCCTGACATGCATTACTAACCGATGGGTCATACCCCCTTATGGAGTTTACAACAGAAATGTGATCGAGAATGGGGCCGAGAGGATATACGTAAAAGATAACATGCGAGTAAGTTCCACCGGAAAACAAGGATCAAGGATATACTCTTAGAAAGAGATATGATGCGCGTATCTAGCCTTCAATCTTCTAAGTCACGTTTCCTTGAGTTTAACTCCACTGTGCTTTGACCGTCTTTTACTTCATGATTCCTTGGCTTCTTAACTCTTATTTCCAAATATGAGTTGGAACCCATTTCATTGTCGCCTCTCGTCTTCCTTTTTCACTTACTCTTCTATCATTCTTGGCTTAAACATAACTATGACCTCATGGTTTCATGCAAGCTCTCCAAAATTCACTAGTGAATCTTGGATCTCATCTACTTACTATAAGGTATTCCTTGCAGCAGAACTTTTCTTGAAAATACCAATCCACGTTTACCAATTGCTCTTACTAACGTGATTTTCTATAACTCATGCTTGAACGAAATGAACCATCCGCCTGTGAATGATAGGCCATACTTAGATTCAGTCGCTTGCCCATGACTTCCCGTAGACTATTCCAAAACTGGCTAGTGAAAATTGAGTCATGGTTACTAACTATCCTTTAGGGAACCTCGTGCAACTGCTTTATTTCTTGAAAGTAATCCGTTGCTAGCTATGATGCAGTACTTTCGCTCTTTACCGGAGTGAAATGAGCACCCTTCGTGAGTCTACCTACTATGACCCACATGCTCGTATCCCCTTTTTTGATCTAGGCAGTCCATCCACGAAATCCTTCGTGACACTTTACTACTTCCATTGCGGGGACCTTCAATGGATGTAATAGCCCACCGGGCTTTTTATGACTCGGCCTTAATCTGTTGGCACAACATGCACCTTGGGACAAACTCGGTCATCTCCTCGAGTGATGTGCATCTTCAAGAGCCTTCTTTCTCTCATTGCGTCTTAGCCATCCCTTGTCATCTATAGCGAGGTGTCCTAACATCTCGCCTCGAATCAACTTGTCCATGATCTCGACTTAACTGCGGGTCTTCTTCCTGTGAAGTCCCTACTTGATCCAGAAGGGTAGGTCTAGGCTCAAGGGACGCTAACTAACTAATTAAACTGAGAGAACTTCTTATTTCAATTGTCCTCGTCGGAGCTTTTCGGTTTTGAACCGTGACCACTTTAGTGGGATCCACCGCTAAGCCTTGCTTAGAAACTATGTGCCCAAGAAATCTAACTTCTTTTCTCCAAAATGACATTTGGAGGACTTGGCTTTCAACTGATGGGCTCTAAGCGTATCCATCACCTCCTTGAGATGTCTAGCATGTTCTTCCTCATTCTTTAAGAAAGTCAGGATATCGTCTACAAAGACTACGACAAACTCGTTCAGGAACTCCCTAGATACCCTACTCATCAAGTCCACGAAGTAGGCGGGTGCATTAGTCAAACGGAATGGCATGACCAGCCATTCTAAGAATCCATCTGGAGTTCTGAACGCAGTTTTGTCTATACTATCCTCAGCTACTCTGAGCTGATGGACTCCAGTAGCAAGATCAAGAGAAAACAAATGTTCCTACAAGCTGAACAAATCATCGATCCTTGGTAATGGTTGTCTATTCTTCTTGTTCTACTCACGATAATCAACACACGGGCGAAGCGAACTGTCCACATTAGTAGCGAATACTACTAGAGCACCCTCTTCGGAAATGCTTCATCGTATGAAGTTCTTCTCAAGCAACTCCTTGACTTGCTTTCTTAACTCTCATCTCGCGGGACCATGTGCCTAACCGGCTACATAACTGGCTTGGCATTATCAACCAGATTAATGCGGAAATCAAACTCTCGCTTAGGGGTAACCCCCCTTCACTTCACCCAAGATATCAGGATATTCTCGGACCACCCTCACCGATTGCAAACTATCGATAGACGAGTTGAGGGATTCAAGATAACACAACATGACGGGACTCATAGGGTTACAAGAAATTTTTAGGGTATTACCGAGGCGAGTCATGAGCCTCACAACCCTATGCTCAAAAATCAAGGATGGCTCCAAAACTGGACAACCCATCCATGCCCAAAATCAACCCATACCCCATGAAACCGAGAATATAAGCATCACACGAGAACTCTACACTAAAGATAGAGATTTTCAAATCCACGTAGATAATAGACAAATGGGCGGAAACCCCAATTGGATTTGAAACACACACGGGATCATTAACTAGACTAGTACTTAGGTGCAAACTTTCAACTAGATCAGATGAAACAACTATGCGATGCACCAGAATCAAACAAAGTACGAACAGGAAAATCAGAAATATATACAAGGCTTCCAACAGAAACACTACCTCGATCATGAGCTGAAAGAACGATGTTGAGGGGATGAACTCGCCCTCCAGATGGTCTTGCACACTGAGTCTGACCTTGCCCTTGCTTCTTCGGGCAATCTTTGCTGAAATGTCCAAACTCACCACAACGATAGCATTCACCACTCTTCCTTTTCCTCTTCTTACAATCCTTAATAAGATGCCCAACTGAACCGTAATAATGGCACTTCCCCTTGTTGTTATTGCCCTTGTTGTTGTTCCCATTGTTGCCTTGACTCTTGTTCTTGTTCTTATTGCCTTGACTGCTCTGACCGCTTGGATTACTCTGATTTCCTTTCCACTGGGAATCAGTGTTCTTGGCTTGAGTATCATTCATCTTGATCTCCTTCTTGTCACTCCTATTCTCTTCATCGAGTAGGGCCATATTCACCAAGCTCTCGAAAGTTGCCCCCAAGGGTATATGAGTCATGGCTAAACCATGTAATGGCTCGTTTAATCCTAGAGCAAAGTATAGGGCCTTCTTCTGAGCTGTGTTAACCAAGTCTAAACCGACCCGAACCAGTTGATTAAACTTATCTATGTATTCCCTAATAGTCATGTCCCCTTGCTTCAGTGATAGGAACCTTAGTCCAAACTTTCCCCGAAAGTCATCCCAAGTCTCAATTGGCTTAGTAGCAGTGGTGACCACCCACCAACATGCAGCTTCTTCCTTTAACAACCACACCGCCAATAAAACCTTCCTACGGTCATCTATATCAAAGAAGGCAAAAAGATCTTCGGTTTCTTTCAACCAATTCCTTGCCTCTACATAAGTCTCGGTTCCAATGAAATTCTTGCAACCCATCGCCTTAAAGTCCTTGCAAATCTCCGCGAAGTCGGCTTGAGGATGCTGAGGGGGAGGAGGAAGAGGAACCACAGCGACAGGAGGAGGAGGAATATCAGCGACAGGAGGAGGAACATCTGCGGGGCCGACTTCGGTCGCCCTAGCCTCCAAAAGTCTCCTATACCAAACAGGTACGTGTACTCCCTCTGGAATAGCGAAGTTATCGGCCATACTAAAAACGAAGAAAAGACAGATTCAGGATGGAGAAAAACGAAGGAATTTTGCTAATGGCTTTTTGGGGAATAGCCTTTAAAATAAACTAGACTTTTCTTTGGAAAATACTTTATACTTGGTTTTGAAAATAGTTTTCCAAAAGTTTTAAAAACCTTTTTGTTCCTTCTCGTAAACCATATGCTCTGATACCAAATGTAACACCCCACCTCCGCCAGGGTGGCTCTTGCAAGCACTCTGACTTTGGAGGGGCGTTTGAATCAGGCAAACATGCATAATGATATATCAAGGCAGAACAAGAACATATGTATATATGTAAACAGAGTAAATAACATAGATAAAACAGCGGAAGATTTCAAACCATTTCAAAACAAGTCTGGTACAACATAATGTCAACTTTCCAAATAAACAAGTCTAGATAAAAACAACATCAACTGAAAAACTGAAATACATAAGTACTATCCCCAAAATAAGTGATAACCATAGCTAGCTTCATGTCAAGACCGTACATGAGCTAAAATCCCACAAGCAAGCGATCAGAAATCCAAGCTAAGCTCCAATATTCCCTCCCAGAGAACCGGGGGGGGGGGGGGGGACGGAAGAAAAGAGGCGAAAGAAAACAGGTCAGTCAAAAAGACTGAGTAAGCCCTACTACAATCAATGTAAACTGATAAAGTTAACTGACATGAGAAGCAGGTTTGATCATAAGGATAACAACATACTAGCATGATGATTAACCAACAAGGTAGATAAAGGTGTCATCGCATAATCAGGTTTAAGGTTTTGCACCACAGGTGTACTAGCAACTAACATGACTTGAATAAGCAAGTATTGATCCCTTGGCCCATGCTTTGGCCCAATAACATGAAATGACCCTAATACAAGGTCCAACCAAACGGTCTAGTCGATCGGCTCCCTATAAGCCTAACTCGTCACGTGTTGGTGTCCATACGGCCCAAACATAATTGTAGTCAGACTGTGTCGGGTCTCCCGTCGGGTGTATCAAGCCTTAGGGTGTCAACCCCTGGACACCATAAACATGCGTGCACAGTCTCGATCTACTGGTACCCGTGCATGTTTTCCCCGGCTTCGGACTGTGTGCACGACCATAGTCCGCCCGGAACTACACCGGCGTACCCTTCTGCCGTCGTTTTTGGTCACTTACCTCCAGTCCAGTAATCGTGCTCCCTCCCTAGCCTAGACCCTAGGGTCTTAATGATACAAACTTGGGATTACTGCTGGAGTGGACCCCCATTGGTAGGATTTTTCTAGTGGGTTAAGTACGGTTTAACCCTCTTGCTAATCATGGATTAACTTGGTTAAGTGTAACGATGAGTTCACGACTTAACCCTGATTAATCTACCAAGCCCAAATTGGTTAAGTATTAAGTGGACCATGACTTAACCCTAATCACGAGGCATTAATTAATTTAATGCGCCTTAACCTCTCACATTAGACCTTGTTGTGGTTACTAGTTAAGCCGGGCGGGTCCGGGTAGCTTTACACCACAACTTGGTCTAACCTCGGGTTCAAGGTACAAAATGACCAACTTCTCACATTGGGTCCTATTGTTTGTAGCAACTAGTTAGGCCGGTCGGTTCCAGGTAGGTTTACGCTACAAACTCAACCCAACCTCGAGTTGGTCACACTTATATTTTCTAAGTGTCATGTCCATCGTGTTTCCAAAACACATTACAAGTTTTCAAGCAATTGGGTAGACCTAACTTTATAGGTAAATTCCCAATGGGTAGACCTAACTTAATAGGTAAATTCCCAAGCTTATGTTTTTATGTCTTTTAAGTTTACCCAACCCAAAACGCAATCCCATCGCTTACATATCGCAATAGCGCATAAAGGATAGAAAGAGGGAACTTGGCATAATCACGACATAAAGGTGTTGAAGCCACAAGTTTAACATTGTGGCATATATGTTCATATACTTGCCTATTACATTTTTAGGCCTCAAAAGCATGCATAAAACCAAACTTAGCATATTGATGATACATGGTGATAAATGACATGTAGAAACGACCATAAGTTCGCATTTAGCCTCACATGCAAGTTATCATAAGGAACATGATAACTTACATGTTGCCAAAATGAACCTTTAGCATAAAGCTTGAAGCTTTATGTTCATATGCTCAAGATAAGCTTGCATAACATGATAACATGAACAAAATGATCATCCCAAACTTGCATAACATACATGGCAACTTGCATATCATAACATAGCAAACTTGCATAACATAACATGGCAAACTTGCATATAAACTTGCATATCATAACATGGTAAACTTGCATATCATAACATGACAAACTTGCATATAAACTTGCATATCATAACATGATAAACTTGCATATCATAACATGGCAAACTTGCATATAAACTTGCATATCATAACATGGCAAACTTGCATATAAACTTGCATATCATAACATGATAAACTTGCATATCATAACATGACATACTTGCATAACATAACATGATAAACTTGCATATCATAACATATCAAACTTGCATAACATGACTTAGTAAACTTGCATATCATGCATTTAACTTTAGAGTTTAAGTATGAAAGTAGAATAGGGCTTACAATGCTTATGAAGACACAAAAATATGACAAAGCCCTTATGCAATCAATTAAACCCAAAATGCAAGCTTCAATAGAAAAACCCTTGAGCCAAAATGATCAAAACCCTTGCTTTATGATGTAAATATGGAAACTTGACTTGAATGCAAGCTAATGACGCCCATACAAGCTTGAAAACACTTGTATGCATGGAAAACCTCTCATAGAAATAACTTAGAATTTTATGAAGAGAGTGGAGGCCATGAGAGGAATGATTTTGCCATAGTTTAGTTACTTGAATGAATAATGATGATTTAGGGTTAGGTTAGGGCCTTATTTATAGAGATTAGGACTAGTTCTAGCCTTAGGATTAAACCCTAGTTCCAATCTCAGCCCTCAAAACCGAATCTGGCCCCCAAACTCAACACAAACCCAAAATGGTGCACCAGGCAAAACTGCCCGGCTGGACCAAGTCGACAGCCAAGTCGACAGGGTTGTCGACTTGGGTCCAACCAAGTCGACTCCCAAGTCGACAGGGCTGTCGACTTGAGTACTCTGGCGGGAATTTTCCCGCCTGGCCCAATCTGACCTAATTTTCCAAATTCAAACTTGAATTTGAAATCTGTTTTTACTTTGAAATTTTCTGAAAACTTCGTTGGGCCTTAATCGGGTCATACGGACTCCGATTTTCGAAAACTCGGACTCTATTTCGCGTATTTTTCCGAGACGAACGCAATGGCATAGCCCGTTTCCCTTGATTCAGATTTTAGAATTAAATTCTGCCTCGATTTATGTTATAACAGGTTATTGAAAATACGGGTTGTTACAGAAGGTTTAAGAACCTGTTTGAGTTCGAGACTCTACCGTTCCTTAGACATCTCAGAGAGTATCAATCCTAATTGTCAATTTAACGAATATTTTGTCCTATGAGCTTTTGGGGAATCCTCTGCTCGATTTCAAAAATAAACTTTTCAATTAATCCCACGTTTGTTTTAAAATTTTAAACCACACATCAACAGGCAAAATATTCAGTCACAAAATGAATAGTCTCAGAACAGTCACAGAACAGTCAATTGCAGAAATTAAAAAAAACAAATTTTTTTTTTACAAGCAAGCCGATGCCCTGCAGAAGAGTTTTACAAGCAATGTCTATATTTTTTTTATTTGCAGCAGCGGTCCCTGTAAAGTTAGAAAATACTCACCTTGACCGGCAGTCCGTCCAGTGTAGTTGAGTCGCGCTAGCGCGTTCACACCCCACTTGGTGCGCAACCGCTCCAATCAAATCTGTTTGCAAATCACTTGGCTGAACTCTTCACTTCTCGTTGGCCTTTGAATTGATTTCTTTGCTTGACTTTGATTCCTTGATTTGTTTGCTTGAGCCTTGAATTCTTTCTGCTTTGGCCTTTGTTTGAGTTCTCTCTCTCTCTTTTTTGACTTTTTTTTTGGAAGGAAAACTAAAATGGCACTAAAACAAAAACAAAAGAAAACTAAGGCTAATAAAAAAAATTAAACAAAGAGATGAAATCTCTTTCTTCCTTTTTTTTTAAAGAAACACAAGAAAATATATAACAAACAAAGAAAACAATTTTTTTAAAAAAAAAAAAGGATTTGGGAAAAGAAAGCTAGAACCAACATACAAAATTCAAAGAAGTGAAAAGGAATTTTTTTTAAAGGGAACAGGGAGAACAATAAACTATGAGAAGAAGAAAAAACAAAGGAAGAGGATGGGGTATTGGTTTGAGAAGTGGTTGTGGTGACTATTATTTGTGATGAAGAGGTTGGAGAGGATGGGTATATGTAGAACAAAAGAAAGAAAATTGGATAGAATTGAAAAAGGATTTTTTTTCATTTTTATTTTGGGAAAAGGAATGTATTTATACAAGGAATATTGGAAAGTAGAGAAGTTTGGAAAGAAATTAAAGAAAAGAAAGGAATTGTAATAAAAGCAATTTTTTTTCTTTTTTAGAGAATTGCTGAAAAATAGAAAGAGATTGTAGAAATTTGGAAAGAAATAATGGAAAAGAGGGGAAAGAAATTGGAAAAAGTTGGAACGAAATTAATGAAAGAAAGGGAAAGAAATAAATGAAGAAAGAATGGTAATGAATAGAAAAGAAAGTAGAAAAGGAAAGAGATCAAACTAAATTTGCAAGTTTTTTTTTTTAATTAGAATTGTTGTAAAAGTAGAGGTGTGGAAAGGTGGAAAGAAATTTGAAAGAAAAAGAAAAGAATTAAAAGAAAGGAATTGTTAAAAAAGTTGAATTTTTTTATATGGAAATGTTGAAAGGAGGAAGCAAGATGCAAACAAAAGTGGAAAGAAATAAATAAAAAATGCAATTTTTTTTATTGTTGTCAAAATAGAAGAGAGAGAAGAGATTGTGTAGAAAAAAATTGGAAAGAAGTAAATGAAAGATTAGGATAGAAATAGATGGAAAGAAATTGAATGGATATTAATTAGAAAAATTGGCAAAATTTTATTTTTTAGAAACTTGGAAAGAAATCAATTTGTGAAACAAGTGCAAGGAGGAAGAGAAATAGAAGAGAAGGAAAGAAAATCACAAAAAGATTTTTTTTTTAATTTATAAAAATTGTAAAAAGGAAAAAAAATTATGGAGAGATGTCAAGAAAGAAGGAAAGCAACAAAGAAAGGAAACAAAACAAAAGGCAAGAATTTTTTTTCTCTTATTTGGTAGATATATGGTATCACAAATCAAATACCAAATCAACCAACAAGATTTTTTTTTATCTATGCTAGAAAACAAAAGGGAACAAAATAAAATAAAAATATTTTTTTGTGTTTTTTTATATTAAGAAAAAGAAAATTATAACCCGAAGGATTTAAAAACAAAAATTATTTTGGTCCCCGGCAACGGCGCCAAAATTTGTTTGCGAACAAATTATGCAGTTGTAAACAACTGTAAAATCCGTTCGGCTTTCCTAAACAACAAGGATTGTTGTAGAGGGTGTCGAACTCTGGGACCAAATTATTTTATTAATAAATCCAATCAAGTTATCCCTAACTTTTGATTGGTGGAAAACAAAGAAAATAGCAGAAATTAAATAAAAGAGAGTTTTAACAATAAGTGAAAGCAATTAGGGGATAATGACATAGATCAGATTCATAATCATCAATAGCCAAAAGATTAACCAGATCTAATACATGTTTCTGTCACAAACATGAATCAATGATAATAGGTTTTTAGAAACAAATATGTAAATAACGACAAGCATAACCTATGCAAGAGCTCAGCTCTACAACCATAGGCTATCAGGACAGATTCACTATTTTATTTCTAAAACCCTAAATATTAAATCTAAATCTGATAAGTGTTAGACCGAACTCGAATATACCCTATGAAGGAGCACAGCTCTTAAACGACACAGGATATGAAGGTTCAGATCTAACCCTTAGTTCAAATCTAGATCTACATACATGAAGTTCTAATCTTTTGGCTATGTGATTCATATTGAATCATAACTATTAGCGTCATCACCCCCTAATTAAAGAGGATTATCTAGACATAGCTAAAAGAAAAGAAAATTAAAAGAAAATAAACGACATAAATAAAATGCAATAAAAACTAAATAGAAGAGAGAAAGAAGAGTTTTATTCCAAGAAAAGGATTACAGAATAAAACTGAATGTGTCTTTACATGAAGGAGATATAAGGTATTTATAGCTGATATGACAAAGACTACTTGGCAAATTCCACAATGTGGGACTAAAGAATTAGCCCAAATAACACATAAGCTAGTGTGAACGGGGTTGTAGAGTAAGAGGCTTTGTAAGTGAGCCAGTGTGAACGCGTTCAGTGCATGAATGAGAAGCCTTGCAAAGGAGCTAATGTGAACGCTACATGAGTGAAATGGTCTGCAATTGAGCCAATGTGAACACAATATGAGTCTTTAGTGAGCCAAATCTACCCAACTGAACTCTATTTGCAACCGTTCTTCAAGCTTTAAACTCTTCAAGCTTTAGAAATTTTAACTTCACTCTTTTTCAGCAAATTCTTCATGCTTTATTCATCAAATGCTCTAAACCATGATTCTTGTCAACAATCTGAAAACACAGCTATAAATACACAATATCAATTATTTAAAAGATAAAATAAGATAAATATGCGGATAAAATATACACATTTACGTGTATATCATCCCAACAATCCATCGTGTTCAATTGGTTAAGTATTCAAGTGGTCCATGACTTAACCCTACCATGTGGCATTAATTACTTAATGCACCCCAACCTCTCACATTAGACTTTGTTGTGGTTATTAGTTAAACCGGGCGGGTCCGGGTAGCTTTACACCACAACCTAGTCTAACCTCGGGTTTTAAGTGCGATATGACCAACTACTCACATTGGGTCCTATTGTTTGTAGCTACTAGTTAAGCCGGTCGGTTCCGGGTAGATTTATGCTACAAACTCAACCCAACCTCGAGTTGGCCACTTTCATGTTTTCTACATGTCATGTCCACGTTCGTGTTTTCAAGCATAATCACATGTCATATTTTCAAGTCATGTTTCATGTCATTTAAGTTTACCCATAACGTAACCCCATCGCACGTAAGTTCGCATCAACACAAATAGATCAAAAGAGGGAACATAATGATATGATAAGTTGGGCATAAGATGACAAAGTCTATCACAAGTTTAACATGGTGATATATGAGGCAAAGGTGTTCATCACAACTAGCATATGGCATTATTGGCCTCAAAACATGTATGACATCAAACTTAGCAATTAAACTAGCATGTAGTTCAACATCATAGGCAAAGGTGAAACATGATAATAGTTGTCATAGGGTGATAAACTTGTGGGTAGCATGTAGTTCAACATCATATGCGAGTTAACATCAAGGTTATGAGAGGATCTATGTTGCATTATGCATAACTACCAAGTTCTATGTTGCATTATGCATAACCACCAAATAAAGCTCATAGCTTTCTACCCAAAAATCAAGGTAAATGATACTAGGTTCATGATAGTGCCACAATCATAGATCAAAAGAGTCATAAATGGATCTATGCATACAAATATAGCCCCCAAGACAAGTATTATACCCAAAAGTCTCATTTCAACTTGGTACATGATCATATTAGCCTCATAGTTTAAATCTAAGAGTAGAGTGGGGCTTACAAAGCGTGATCAAGAGAACTAGAACACAATAGAACAAGATTGAGACGACGCCACACTAGAAATCCCCTACTAAAGATAAGATCCACTCCAAGCCTTGAGAAATAAGAAGAAAGATCCTTGTTTTGATGAAGAAAGATGGCTCCTTTACTTTAGATCAAGCTTAGGCTCTCAAGCTCTCAAGTTGAAGTAGATGGAGGCCACGATTAGGGAGCATTTTGGCATAATTTAGTTGTAGGAATGATTTGTGATGATTTAGGGTAGGTAATAGGGTGTTTTTATAGGTGTAGAGACTACTTTAGGCCATAGGATTAACCCTAATTCAGATCTGAGCCATCAAATCACGTCACAAGCCAACAAAACAAGACCCAGGAGCCAAAACAGGTGCACCAGGCCAAACTGGCCCGACCACCCAGGTCGACAGGGGTGTCGACTGGGCAGTCGACACCACCTGGGGCAAGTCGACTCCCCAGTCGACTTGGGGGCTGGGCGGGAAATTTTCCTGCCCAGTCTGTTTGGCTCCACATTTGAAATTTGAACTATTTTTGAACTTGAAATTTTCTGAAAACTTTGACGGGCCATAACTGGGTCATACGGACTCCGATTTTCGAAAACTCGGACTCTATTTCGCTTATTTTTCCGAGACGAACGCAATGGCACAGCCCTTTTCCCTTGATTCAGAATTTAACATTTAATTCTGCCTTGATTTACGTTATAACATGTTATTCAAAATACGGGTTGTTACAATGGTGGTAGATGCATCTTTTGCAGGAGGTGGGTGAAGTTTGTAATAACTAAGTGGCAGGAGAGATATTTTTTGTGCATACAAAGGTTTGGATTTTGGCTTTGTATTTGAATTGGTGATTGAGAGAATTATTTTTGGCCTTGGCGGTGTTGAGATTACTTTGGTGTCTACCTACTTTTTTATTTTGGATATTTGCAACATTTTGTTGGCGGGCGGGGACGTAGTTTGAGTTGGTTAACATAGTGTGATGGGGGCAGCTTTGCTGGAATCCATTCGGCAAATATTCATTTTTGGTTTCTATCTCATGGTGAGATTTTGATTGAAGGTGGAGTTCTTTTTTTGAAGAGTTTTATGTTGTAAAGAGAATATGACTAGGGGTGGGGGTGTTGCAGATATGTGATTTTGCATCAAGGTGGAGTATTAAATTTGGTGATACAAAATCACAAATTGATTGGAACAAATTTGCAAAAAAATGGAAAGTAAATATTTTTATAATGGGAATGCATTGATTGCATTTGATGAGATGGTAGAGAAATAAATGAAGGGATTAATTTCTTCAATCTATGCAAAAGAAACGGATTGATTTACTTTCTATCTTTGCACATTTGTTGTTATGGTAATTTTCCTCCATTTTATTATTACCATATGTTGGTTGGTAATGTAATTGATGACTCACATGGATTTGCACTGACTATATATTGAGAAGTAGACTTTAGTGTGAACCATCCTGGCCTGGAGCCAGCGATCCCCAATGGTGTCTTTTCTTGTTAAACCTGATTGAGGTTTGGATATGTAAACTCTTATTTTGTAATCTCTTGTAATTCTCTCATGTGGAATAAAATCTCTCTCTGTTGGAATGGACGTACACTATCTCGAGGATAGTGGAACCAGTATAAATATTGTGTCTCTTTGTTTCTCTGCTATAGTTATTTACTATTTTGTTGATGTAATAGAATAATTGCTATCATATTAGATTGGTGTTCAATTGGCAAATCTAGATCCTGCTTATCGCGCTTCTGCATATGCTCAATTTGCATAACACAGACTACCATGTACTGTTTATTTTGTAGGCATATTGTATGTGTCATACTTGAAAGTTGCAGATAGGCCAAAATAAATAGAGCTTTAAATCCTTAAAGTATGAAAAAGAAACATTTTTTTCTTTTTACATGCTTCTTCTTGATTTCATTAAGGCTAGCACTTGAACGTTTACAAGTTTACTCCTTGGATATTTGTAGCATAACCTTCTAACATGACACGAATAGAAAAGAAGGGTAAAGCCAAGCCAAAACAAAGTACAATATTACCTATATAAACATAGTGATTTTGGTTTGCGACAAATGAATATACAATTATTAATGTTGCAAAATGACCTTCATGTCAAACTAAGAAAGGGAACAAAAATTCCATGACCTGAAATATCAATTCCTTGATAAACATGTCCTTTTTAGAATACATCTATTCTAGTATATAATGACTCAGTTTTGTTATATTGTTCTCAAGTACGTATCCCTGTATATGTTAATCAAAGGATCACCATAAGTAGAACCGAATCAAAAAAATGACTGAAAAAAATAATCAAATCTAATAAAACATAAAAATAAATAACGGAATAAAGAAGATTTGAAAATTTTGGCTGAGATCTGGACTGAGAACAAACTTTACCTATATTGGATCTGAGACGCCGAAGGTGAGTCGGAAGAAGGCGCCGCAGCGGTACCACAGGAGAAGGCTGAAAGCTTACATATTTAGGAAAAGTTAAGTGGATCAGATTTATTGAGAAAGAAGTGGATATTAGAGAACTCCCGGCAGTGATGAAAGGAGAAGGAATTGGGGGGGGGGGGGGGGAATTCGTAGTGACGCTCTCCAACAAAAGCGAGAGCGACGTGGGGGAAGGATTGAAATGGCGACGCTTGCCATTTCAAATTGGGAACGGCGAGAGACAAACGGTTTTGTGAAAACCGTTTATACGTGAAACGGTTTTCAGGTTTTCAAAAAACCATTTATCGTATAAACGGTTTTTATAAAATCGTTTATAATAACCTGAAGCAACCCGAACTTCCCTATGAAGGAAAGCCTAGATTGAATTGAGAACACGACAAATCAGAACATGAATAGAAGAACATTTCATTGCTTATTACAACAATTCCATCAGAATACAAGAATACAACATAGTATAAACAAATATTATACATTCGATAAATATCGGAGATTACAATACATTACATAGCAGCGGAAAATAATACAAAACACAACTGAAAGGAATATACGGATACAGAGCTTTTCGAATATCATTCCAGTTGTAAACCAGGATCCTGTGAATATAAATCTGCAAAACCAAAACTACTAGCTGCCCGTGTGGAAAATAAGGGCATCCAGAGTTTAGGCTAAAACAATAAACTCCAGGTCAGTCATGTGACTGGTGTGAGAACTAAAACATTTATTTAAAACTTTACTTCAAAATCAGATATATCAAGGGACCACGCCGTATAACACGGAACGAGTTTCCTTCCAAGAATACCAGTGCATATAACAAAACAACGCAATGCTTTTTTGAAAAATGAAGCTATTATAAGACCCAGGTCCCTTCACACAATGCAACGCAAGCCGTAGGATAGGGTTTTCCCTTATAATAGCCAAACATGCTTGGTACGTTAAAACAAATCATTTGATACTATTATAAGTGCATAGTGTTTAAAACAACTTCAAATATAAATGTATCAATCCAAGAGGGCATGGGTACCATATATCATGTCGCCAATACTAGGCTCTACAATCAAAACCTCAATTGTCACGTATTGGAAGTTGGATTTCCATCTATGAACCAAGGCAAGGCATCGTCCTTACCACTTCGAGACAATCTAACCCATGTCTCAGGAACAGCCGCAACTGCACTTTGGATCGTCAGGGCCAGTCCACACGGAGTAGATTAAAATGCCTGAACACTGCGTTTCCCTGCCCTATGGGGCGTAAATCTGGTCTGTATATAGACCATCCATCGGCTACGCAGAGACCGAAATAATCGAGGCGCCTCGCTATCCATCATCCGCATAAGTAAAATGTCAGGGCTTGCAAAACGCTGACACCACTCCTAGCTAGAAGGAAACGCATGCCCTCCCTGATGTCCTCTCCCATTTCTGGTTCACACCGGGGTGTGAGGCTCGCGAATTAACGCTACACAAAGGTATGCTATATTAAAGTCGTGCTTTGATCATCTAACACAAGACTCTACTTTTCAACAGAAGCCTTGATCATTTGCATCTCAGCATGCCACACAGGCAACTCACGCTATGCAACCGATGTCTGTCAATCACACAGAATGAAATCCAATGTCAGACACACATCCATTTACAAGTTCGTTCTGGGTCTGAACGAAACCGGAGGCACCTTATTCCTCATCCCGTATGTCCAATACTGGAGAGAGGTCCTTCCTCGCATATCCGAGCGATCTCCAAATACGTCTGGACGATCACCACTTATTACCTTATCTTGGGGGTACAACCCAATCAAGATATCAGTAATCATCCAAACGATGTGAAGACCTCCGGTCTTCAACCACCGTCTTCATCCTCGACACATCGTCGAATCAGTTATTTGGAATGGGATAAACCCGGTCTTTCTGAATAACCCGCGTATATAATAAACAAGTGCTATAAAAACACAACATATGCCTTATTCCAATCCAGAATATCCTTTTATTCAAATATTCTTATACTTTGGGAAAAGTTCCCATTAATTTTATCAAAGATAAATACTTTAAATTTATTCTTTAATCTTCCATTGAGTATCAATTCAAACCAAATTATGGTTTTATCCAAACTAGTCGGGATTAGCGAACTTTACCGAAGTAATCATTTGTTTTATTTTCTCAATCCTATCCTATTCATCCCATGAAGTAAAACTGGTAATATTTCATATCTAGCACCACGGTGTTATCAGTACATTAAATTACCATTTCACGTTCCACTCTAATTAAAAGATTTAACTATCGCCTCGAGTAAAACTGGTGGTACTCCATTCTTGATCATTTCTTAGATTTGATCATTTTTGTTATCAAATTCACCTTTCAATCTATTTAAAGATTTAGTAAAACTCTAATTCAGTTTTAATTTCCAAAAATCATTACTTAATGATTATTCAAAGTTAAGAAATAAATCTTATCTTTAACTGGGTTAAAGAACTAATCTCATTTAAAACACAACTCACGATAAACCCAAAATCACATTCTGTTAACAATGGAATCTTCATGGAAAACAGATCAATATATATAATCGATATGAACTTCCATATCCAACAGATACTATAAATGGAATAACGGCAAAGCCTCTTAAATTCCATATAGAGTAACAGTCTTCCTCTATAGAAGTCCACTTCGATTATTACCAAATCGAATTCCATTCAATTCCAATTTAATATGTTAAATTGGAAACTTTACTTTGGAAAATCTCCTTTAAATCTTAATAAAAGATTTATAAATTCCAAATCACATTTCCCTGTAAATCGGGTTAAAGAACGAATGTCGTTAAAACACAATTCACGATAAACCCAGTTCACATTCCATTTTATTCAATTATTAAATATAATTGGAAACTCTAACAATCTTAATTAAAAGATTTATTCTATTCACTTGGGTTTCAAGAACAGTGTTATTGAAGACACCATTCACGACAAACCCAAAATCCCATTTGATATTAAATACAAGGCTCTGAATAGAAAATATATCGGCTTATATTCAATATCAAATACTACAAGCAACAAATATCGTATTGGAAATAACGATATAAATATATCATTCAATTTTCCATAACAATATCTGTATAATCACGAAATCCAATATCGAAATATTCCGAAGACAATTTTGATTCAAATCAATTCCAATTTTATATTGGAAATTCTGGTTATTTTTAAAACCATTCCAAATCCAATTTATTTTGTTTAGAAATTATTAGATTTCATATCTAGTTAATAACTAGTTCATTTTGATAAAAATATAAATTTATCTTTCCAAATATGGAATTTTCCATCCCAATTCTTTCGAAATCATTTATTATGATTTCACACAAATTATTAATATTTTTAATAATTTTATCAAGGCCCGTACAGTCGACTTCCATAAACGGCCATCAAACTGCACTTACAACGACCTTTTCCAAATTTGATTTGAACATAATTCCAAATTCAGCCGTTAGATTTCAAATATCTAATATTCGTTAGAAACCTCTTTTCGATACGAACCCAAGATTCCGGTTTTAGGAGAATCCGACGGTCGAATCTCCCGTAATGTCCATTCTAAGTCAATGGTCGAAATTCGCGAACTGCCGCAGCGCGGCGCGTTCTGTTCAGGACATTATATTATATATATAATATATATTTCTTCGATTTCCTTTTAAAATGTATTTTGTAAATCGTTTTAAATTCGTTTTCAAAATGATTTCAACTTCATATTCAATTTCAAATCAAAATTGAATATTCCATATCATTAATATATAAATGATAATATTTTTAAAACATTAGATTTTGAAATCAATTCCTTTTCGATATTCATTATAAAAATGAATAAAACCGATATAATTATTGTTTACGTCTAAAATGGCGTAAATCTAATCAACACGACTTTATATATTTAAATATATTTGTGTCCATCCCAAATCAGACATCAAAATCATATTTTGATCTTTTACTGAATATTATTTTAAAATATTCATTATTTTAAAATGTTTGTCATTTTAAAAATATTCTTTTCTTCTGAATTGGAATCAGATACAGTCAATTACCATATAATGTGATTTATATGGATTTCATACAACATATGTATATAACAACAACGATAAACAATCAACCATCATCCGGAGTGCATTCTACACTGCATAAGCATTAAATATAAATATTTATCGCTTACCACAGCCTGTCAACCAAACGATCGGCATACCACTAAACAATTGGGATTAGAGTACATTAAATATCATCTCAACACCCGTGTGGGCTTTCAACCAACTAATACTGAATATTATTTGTGTAGTTGGGCGATGTACAAAACATATCGTTCCAATTCATATCAGAAAACAGGTGTACATAAACAAATCGTCTGATTTGTAAATGAATATTTATTTTGTTCATATACACGTTAAAAATTATATTTTTAGCAGTAAAATATTTTTAGCAGTAAAATATTTTTAGCAGTAAAATGGAATTTCTGAATGGCTTGGATTTATCCGAAATTCAACGCAGTCTTTTCCACGCTGTTCATAGTAAAAATCACGTTTTTTTTGTTCACTTTCAATATAAACATCATATTTTCTATGCGAGGTTATCTAAATAAAAATCATAATTTTGTTTTCATGCCATTCATATAAAAATCCCATTTTTATCTCGCTACTTCATACACAAAAACCGAATCTTTACCGATACTACATATAAAAAAAAAATTATATTCTTTGTTATATTAAAGTCCTGTTTTTTTCTAAACATAAAAATCAAATCTTTGCTATGTTAAAAATCAAATCTTGTTCATTATTTTTCATCACTAAAAATTATATTTTTATATCACTAAGTAAATAAAAATCATATTTTTATTTCGCCATTACATAAGTAAAAATCATATTTTTACTACACTACTTTCTATATAAAAATTATATTTTTATACTTCTATTCAAACAATAAAAATCATATTTTTACAATGCTAGTATGTAAATAAAAATCCTATCTTCTCATAAACAAAAATAGTACCTTTCCTTTCACAAAAATCGTATCTTTCCTTTCATAAAATCGTATTTTTCCTTTCATAGAAATCGTATCTTTCCTTTAACAAAAATCAAATCTTTTTAAACTAAAAATCAAATCTTTATAAATAATAAAAAAAATCAAATCTTTTTAAACAGTACATGTAAAAGTTTCAATTCTTTTTATTTTTAAAACTGATTTTATAAAGGCTATTATACATTTTTAAAACTGAAAATTAACCATGTTTTTATATACAAAAAAACTGAACATAGACAATGTTTTTTATATTTAACAGATCTGAAATTTATCACTGTTTTTATATTTAAAGGATCTGAAAATTTATAAAAACTCAATTTTTATTTATACTTAACCTAAATAAATAAATAAAATAAGCAGAAAACTTACATGTTGCGTTTCTTATGGGGGAGGCGACGGTGGAATTGATGGTCGTCAGAGGGCGAACAGGAGGGGGAAAGAAGGCGGCATGAGGGTCCGGTGCTGGGGTGAAACGGGGAAGCGGTCGCAAGAAGGGGGTGGGTTTTCTCGAACGCACGGGGGGGAGGGGGGATGATGCAGTGGCTTACGCCGCCGGTGGCGGTGGCAGCGGCGCCGCTGCTGCATGGATTGGGGTCCCGCACCCCCTCCTTTTTTTTTTCAATTTCAATTTGTTTGAACGATAGAAGAATTGGGAGCGTGTTTGACCAGGTAAGTGAAGATAAAGGGTTTGACTCACGCATATATTTAATTATTTAATTATTTTAAATTCCCAAAAAGTAACTTTTTATTTCGACCTCCAAACGAGACTCAACGACTGTCTTCCATAACTAATTACCCCCTTTCCGAATGCAATGGGATATGTCCTGTATGCTAATTCGACCGTTTCGATCAGTTTCCATCAAAATTAAAATATAAATAAGTAGAATGGTCAATATTGATTTTAACGTACATTTTAATTTACAGGGGCCACATACTAACTCCAAAAATTCCAGAAAAGTAAATATGGCTAAGTTTTGACGATATGGTCCCAACAAAATTGATTTCGTTGAATTTGGAGACCGTTTGAAAAATGGTCATTTTCTGGTCGATCCAAATTGACTGAAACTGTCAAAACATGTTTTGCTTTGCCACACTCACATATTAATCCCAAAAATTATAAATTTTAGATTCTGGCCATAACTTGACATTCCGGATCCAACAAAAGAGGTTTCGTCGAAAACGGAGGTCGTATGCAAAATGGCTATTTTTAAGGGCTATATTTCCATAGCAACTATTCTGAATTTTTCAACTGGGCGTAACTTTTATTCCCTCTATGAAATTTTGATTTTTCGGATTCGTTGGAAAGATATCTTCAAATAGATTCTAATATTTTTGGTTACACTAAAATTCGGTTTATTTTGAATCCTGTACATTCATTTGAAATTTGAAATTGAATTTTCAAACTACCGCGCTATTTTCAATTCTTTTTATAATTAAAATAAATATTTATATTCTAACATCTATTCAAATAAATATATATATGTTCTAATTCTATTCAAAATAAATTTCTCGTCGCTATTATTTAAAATAATTTATTCTAAATATCCAAAATTCATTAAAATTGCCAAAATAAAAATTTTAAATTGGTTCTGATTTTCCGGGTTGTTACAATCTCCCCTACTTAAAATCTTTTCATCCTCGAAAAGGAACGAAGCTGAAAGTTGTTTAACTAACCAACTCAACTTTCATTTTGGCATTCATTCTTTAACTTTTCTGTTTTTAAGAATTTTCCAATTCTTCAAAAATTTGGTTAACACCCTTAATTTTCGAAAAATTTCGCCATAACCTCCTTTGTACGGGGAGCACCGGGAAAATCCCCAAACCGCCACACGGTCCTTTCGTCTCAAAAAGAAAAAGAAAAAGCCAAGCAGCTAGCCTATCGGCTCATAATATCGTTCAAACCCAAGAAATATAGTAAACATGTACCTATTTGTCTGGCATACAATTTTATTCCTCTTCTCTAGCCTCCTTGCAATGACCGGTTCAATGTATATACATGTAGATGTATGAATTTTCAACCAATTTTCAATTCAGTTCAGAATTTGATACAATTTGGTTATATGTACCGTTCATTCACATAATGGTTTTATTGGTTAACAAATAATCATACAATACAACCATCAATCAATTAGTGGATTATCGTTTCAAACATATAACTTTAATACTGTAGGATCTATATTAACCGAGAGGGGGGGGGGGTGAATAGGGTTTATTACAAATAAGTATATTTAGAAAAGTTGCAGAAATAAAAAGATCACACACAGAAAATACCCAGCTTCGGCAAAAACTATGCCTACTGCTGCATTCAAGGTTTCTACTAGGAATTTTAAACAATCTCTTCGCTTACAGACTCTTGTAAACTTGCGACCTTCGCTCCCGACTGTTAAAACCCTACGCTCAAGACCTTGACACAACACGACCACTTATGTTGTGATTTTCACACTACTCACACTCGTAGTTATTGACTTTAAGGAGTAAAAGAAAAAAAATTTAAACAAAACAAAAGTTAAAAAGAAAATAAAACCCTAGGTTTAACTATTTAGGGTTATCCCCTTTTTAACATAGAAAGGCGGCTCCCTTTTTATTATTGCTGCACCACTATTTGTTTGGCACGATCTCCTTCCTTAGAAATGGCGGCGTCTCTTGAGAGGTTCCTAGGGTTTCTTCAGTCTTTCCCCAAATCTCTGCGCTTGAGTGATGGAGATGCGGTTCTTTGATGCGCGACTTCGATGTTGCCTTCGAGTGCTTCGATTTGGGTCCAAGTTGTTTACTTGTTCTCTGGTATGATTTTTAATTCGAGTTACTCTTTGATTGTGCTTGAACTTGGATAATTCGATGACGATTGTGTGATATATATAGGGTTAAAATCCCTAGAATTCTGCTCTGATTTCGTCCTTGAGACTTGGCTATAATATTGCGATTGCTCTGAATTGTTCTGTTTATTTTTATTTGGGGCCAGGAGTATATTTCTTTAATCTCGGTACCAATTTGTGGGATAAGTTCTGGACTTTAAATCTAGTTTGAAATCTTCAGTCTTTTTAAAAAAACTTGCGTGAGATTTTTTAGAAATGATCTTTGATTTATTTTGGCTTTTGTTCCTTAATTTCTGGAATGAAGATAACTTTATACTGATGTTACACTCGGTCTACCTTTGAACAAATTTAATATCCTGATTTGTTTGGAAATTTATTAAGTTTGAAAATTTCAAACTTTGTGGAGTAACTTGCATTGTGATTTCTGAACTTTTGAATTGAACTGTTACCTCCTTCTTTGCCGTGTGCATCATAGATGATGTTGTACAGATGTTTTTCTTGATTATTTCTGAACATTTAATATTGCTTTTGATAGAGATAACACTTGACCTTGCTAAACTTGCATCATTGATTATATCACTGATTTTTCAACAAATTTAAACTGATGCTAAAATTGATTGCTCTCAACTGATTCCTTGATTTCTGGTTAATCAAATCTTTGACACCTTCCATGACTTACTTTGTTAAGAACAGATATTGTTTCACTATCCACTTATTTGTATCTGTGTCATGCAGTTTGCACCATTCTGTCTTGCTGTTTGAACTTGACCTGTTCATGCTTACATACTGCTTCATCCTGTTTTGTAGTACACCCATAAACACTAGTTAGGTTTGAACTAGAACTTGTGTAAAATCTCGCTTGCTCCTG
This sequence comes from Allium sativum, assembly GCA_030737875.1. Classification (NCBI taxonomy): domain Eukaryota; kingdom Viridiplantae; phylum Streptophyta; class Magnoliopsida; order Asparagales; family Amaryllidaceae; genus Allium; species Allium sativum. The sequence continues at coordinate 64,800,541 of CM060922.1, forward strand.
AGATTGGATACTGCCACTTCTGTTTGATATGCTGTACCATGTTGACCCTGTGTACACGCATGTACAATGCTGTGTTCACTATGCTACTTGATTCCATCTGTCCTTTTGAGCAATACTTGTATTTACCTTCATGTTCACTTGGCTGTTGCATTGCCTCCCCATTGTAATTGAAACTGTTTAGTACTTTGAGTATTTTTGCTTGAGCAATTTGCTCTTGTTCACTTCTGTTGATCAAAATGGGTACTGTACTTTAATCTTGCATTGTTGTCGCTTTGGTCTTCTATGTCCTTGTTTGTATTACCCTGAGTGTTTGTGCATGTGTGTTTGTTTTGCGTTCCTGTGACTATTATGTTGACTTGTACATCTATGTTATGTTCTTCTCTTTTATTATCCATTTGAGCTTTTCACTACACTCTTAAGTTGACAGATTGCTCGACCATAATGTCCGACCCTTGCACTTGATCACTTTTTCATTCATGTTGCATTGATTTTGTTTCTTGGACTTGTATTTGATTTTCTTATTGTTGATTGTACACTGGGTTGAGATGGTCTTTTTGGCTACTCCTCAGTCGCAATACTGGATTGGCGTGGTAGTGCACACGTGTATTCACGTGTGTATATGCAGCCATCCAGACGAGTTTTCCTGTTCCTGCATATCAGACAAAGTCTAGAAAAATGATGAGAAAAACACACTGTAATTCTGAGGCAAATAAAATTTTAAAAATAAATTTTTATTTGCTTTTATTTTATTTTATTTTTGTTGCAGTCCACTGTGTGTTCTTTTTGTGACAAGTATGAAGTCAGGATTTGACTGAAGGTTGTGAAGACAGAAGATGGACGATAGAAGACAGTAAAAAAAATGTTAATGTATGAAAGTGTTTGTATGTGCAATTGTATAGAGTGAGTGACAGAGTTGTATGAATGAAATGTAATATGTCAAATAGTGGAGTAAAAAGATGTACTTTTGATATTGAAATAAAATATTTTTATAAAATACTGTGTGATTGTTCAAATTTCTGTATCAGTGTATTTACAAACACATTCAATAAAAATATATTTGGTTGTTATCATCAAACAAAAATCATATAATTGTGTATACAACACTGTTATATACAACAATCTCCCCCTTTTGATGATGACAAACAAATAAAAGATTTTGAATGTGTGAATGTGTTTGATAACGTGAGGTATATTACTCCCCCTATTTGTATGCTCCCCCTACAACTAGGCTTCCCTTATTGATGCACATAGATTTGAAAATTTTGAAATGAATTAATCAATCCCAATTTTTTTTTTTTTTTAAATATTCTATAAATGTTTACTCATCCATCAAAATCTTGATCATTCTCCCCCTTTTGTTATCATCAAAAGAATAACAATAAATTAAAATAGTGATGAATATAAACTAGAAATATAAATTCGGATCAAGAGGATAATATATCGTAAATCTCATTGAATCAAACAAAAATCATAATATTCTTTGAGTCAGAGACAAATTTCACTTTCAGAATGAATGGATTTGGTATGAATTTTATAGAATTAGGAGAGTCCAATATTTGAATATAAAATTTAAAGATTTCAAATATGCTTAAAATATGTTAAGCACTTTCTAACCACGCATAGCCCAAAGGTCTTTTAAATGGGGTTAGTAGTAACTTAACTTTATCCTCTCTAATGAGTTCCATCCATGCACAGCCCGAAGGTCTTTTAAGTGAGAATGAAAGCACATAGAGATTAAGGTATTTCACCCACGCATAACCGCGAGGACTTTTAAATGGGAGTGAGTACCAAGGATATTATTATTATTTATTTATTTATTTATTTATTTATTTATTTCTAAATTTCAAGAATAATTTGAACTCCCCAAATTAAATAAAACCATGATGAGTGTCAGAAGTATGGTAGATATAGAAGATGGTCGTGAAATAAGCTTTAACTCAAAAAATATTATAAAATCTGTCCAACCATCATGAGATTTAAAATATTTCCTTATGATGAAAATATATTATAGTCAATACTCATCACAATTTCAAGATCTGTCATAATTTCAATGAAAATAGTTCAAATGATCAATCATTTAACTTTTGAATAATCATTTAAGAAACTTTATTATATATATACATACATACATACATACATATATATATATATATATTTTAATGAATAATGATTAATCTATTTCTATAATTCCCAAATCTAAGCGCAAACGTGAAAATCTATCTTCGGGAAGAGGTTTTGTAAAGATATCAGCAAGTTGACCATCAGTTGTAATAAACTCAATACAAATATCTTCTCGTGAAATGTGATCTCTAATAAAATGATGTCTCACATCTATGTGTTTAGTGCGTGAATGGTGAACAGGATTATTAGACAAGTCTATAGCACTTTTACTATCACATTTTAGTGGTACTTTTTTATAAATTAGGCCAAAGTCTGAAAGAGTTTGCATCATCCATAATATTTGTGCACAACAACTTCCCAATGCAATGTATTCAGCCTCAGTTGTGGATAAAGCAACACAATTTTGTTTCCGACTTGACCATGAAACTAACGAGTGTCCTAGCATAAAACAAGTTCCACTAGTGCTTTTTCTATCAACAAGAGATCCAGCATAATCAGCATCAGAATATCCAATTAGTTTAAAATTATTGCATGCGGGGTACCATAAACCAAATTTGTGTGTGTGTAAAAGATATCTTAAAATTCTTTTTGTGGCTTTTAAATGAGATTTTTTTGGGTTGGATTGAAAGCGAGCACATAAACAAACAGCAAACATAATATCAGGCCTAGATGCAGTGAGATAAAGGAGTGAACCAATTATTCCACGATATTTCTTCTGATCAACTGCAACTCCTTTCTCGTCTTTGTCAAGCTTGGTTGAAGGACTCATCGGTGTTCTGAGTGGTTTTGCATTTTCTAGTCCAAATTTTTTCAGCAATTCAGCAATGTATTTTGTTTGTGATATGAAAATCCCCTTGGAGCTTTGTTTAATTTGAAATCCAAGGAAATATTTTAATTCACCTACCAGGCTCATTTCGAATTTATCCTTCATGACTTTTTCAAATTTCTCACACAAGAAATCGTTAGTAGCACCATATATAATATCATCAACATAAATTTGGACAATTAAAAAATCATCACCTTCATGTAATAGAAACAATGTAGTGTCAGCACTGCCCTTTTTAAATCCGTTTTCCAAAAGATATGCACTTAAACAATCGTACCAAGCTCTAGGAGCTTGTTTAAGACCATATAATGCTTTTTCAAGTTTGAATACATGGTTTGGAAATTCATGATTTTCAAAACCGGGGGGTTGTTCCACAAAAACTTCTTCTTTTAATTCTCCATTTAAAAATGCACTTTTTACGTCCATCTGTTTTAGCTTGAAACCTTTATAACATGCGAAATTGAGCAAAATTCTAATGGCTTCTAACCTAGCTACTGGTGCAAATGTTTCATCAAAATCAATGCCTTCAATTTGATTATATCCTTTTGCGACCAACCTAGCTTTGTTTCTAATTACATTTCCGGATTCATCAAGTTTATTTTTGAACACCCATTTAGTTCCCACTACTGGATAGTCATTCGGTCTAGGAACTAATTTCCAAACTTTATTCCGTTCGAATTGATTAAGTTCTTCTTGCATTGCTAAAATCCAACTTTCATCATTAAGTGCAATTTCAACATTTTTAGGTTCGATTTCTGAGATGAAACAACTGTGAATACAAAAAGTACAGATATCTTTATTAAATGATGAACGAGCTCGTATACCTGCCGTTGGATTTCCTATCACCAATTCTGGAGGATGGTTGGTTTTGAATTTCAACTTTTCGACTTCAAATGTTTGTTTTGTTTGATCATCACTTCCAGTCTTCTCTTTTCTATTTTCTTTTTCACCCTCATGTGTAATTTCCTCATCGTTTTTCTCTTTTTCCATCGTATCCAGATCTGATTCATCAAATTTCACGTTTATGGTTTCAACAATGGTTTTTGATCGTTTGTTGAAAATTCGATAAGCCTTGCTTCTTGACGAGTAACCCATGAAAATTCCCTCGTCAGCCTTTGATTCAAACTTACCAAGATGATCACCTGTATTAAGAAGATAACAAGGGCATCCAAACACTCTAAAATATGAAATGTTAGGCTTTCTGTCAAACCACAATTCATAGGATGTTTTGTTAAGTATTGGTCTAATCATTACTCTGTTCATTACATGGCAGGATGTATTAACTGCTTCTGCCCAAAAAGTCAAAGGCAAATTATATTCACTTAACATAGATCTAGCCAATTCCTGTAATGTACGATTTTTCCTTTCGACTACCCCATTTTGCTGGGGTGTTCGAGGAGCAGAAAATTCGTGTTTAAAACCATTTTCTTCACAAAAATTTTCAAAATCCAAATTTTCAAATTCACCACCATGATCACTTCTTAAAGTTTTTATTGAAACACCTTTTTCATTTTGAACGAGTTTTGCAAACTTTGAAAACTAATCAAAAGTTTCGGATTTTTTGGCTAGAAAATAAACCCATGTAAATCTAGAATAATCATCAACTAACACATAACAATACCTTTTTCCATTTAAGCTAGCGATTTCATTTGGTCCAAATAAATCCATGTGAATCAATTCAAGTACCCTATTAGTGCTAACAACATTTTTGGGACGAAACGCTGAACGACTGAATTTTCCCATAGCACATGATTTACATACTTTATTATTTTTATATTTCTGATGTGGTAGACCTCTTACCAATTCTTTTGATTCAAGTTTTTCCAAGAGACTCATACTAGCGTGACCCAATCTCCTATGCCACAAGAATACTTCTTCATCCGTAGCTACTAAACATCGTGAGAGAGTCAAATCATTAAATGAAATAGTATAGACATTTCCTTTTCTTTTTCCCGTGAACACAATATTGTTTGTGGATTTTTCAATAATTTTGCAGGATTCATTATCAAATATCACACTCATTCCTTTGTCACATAGTTGGCTTATGGAAATTAGATTATGATGCAAGTTTTCAACATATAAAACATCAGTTAAGGAGAAAGTACTATTACCTACTTTACCTTTACCGATAATTTTACATTTTCTGTTATCGCCCATTATCACACTTCCTCCTTTATATTTTTCAAGGCTAAGGAACTTTGATTTATCTCCTGTCATATGTTTGGAACATCCTGAATCCAAGTACCATTCTTGTTGTTCCTTAGCCCGCCAACATACCTACACACAAGAAGAAGAGAATGACCTAGAGTAACTCATAGGTCTAATAACATTAGTAACTGACAAATTTTGATTTTGAACAACAGATCCTTTTGGAATCCAAATTTGTTTGTTTTTATTAAATCCAAATCTATTACAATTACTCGTCAACCCTTTTGGAACCCAAATTTGTATGAATTTTTTATTATTGTTCCTATTTTGACATTTTTCATAGCTATGTCCAATTTTTCCACACTTTGTACATTTAGGAAAAACACTTCCACCCTTCGCATTATCATTCATATTAACGTATGTTTTCCCAAATCCTAATCCTTTTCTATTATTTGCATATAATTGGTTTCCAAGCAACATTCTAAATGACTTTTCCCCTCTTGAAAACTTACTCAATGTTATTTCCAGATTTTTTACTTTGGTTTTAAGTGCTTCATTTTCATTTACAAGAGAAGTACATCTGTTAATAAAGTTCTTTCTTTTTGTGTCATCACTTTCTCTTAAAGCCAAGTATTCTTGTTTTAATTTTTCAAAATTTGCCTTAAATTCTGTTTGCTCTTGTTTTAATGACTTGCAGTTTTCACATTCAAGGTTTGTCATTTTTCCAAGCTCATCTTCTAACCTATTGTTTTCGTGGACCAATTTTAACCTATCAGATTTTAATTTCTTGATTTTTAATTCAAGTGAATCAACGGTTTTGGTGAGATTATGACACATTAAAATTAAATCTTTATAAGAGTAATTTGGTACCTCAGTGGAATCATCTTCGCTACTGTCTGGATCTGACTGTGCCATAAGGCATAAATTGGCTTCCTCTTTATCACTGTCAGAGTCTTCTTCTTCTCCTTCTTCATCGTCCCATGTAGCTGCAAAGGCTTTCTTTTTCTTCTTCTTCTTTTTGTCTTTCTGAAGTAATGGGCAATTTGGTTTGATATGGCCAGGTTTGTTGCAGTTGTAACATATGACTTCATCATCTGAATTGTCGGAATTCTTGGATTTGTTGGATTTTGAACTCTTCTTTCGTGACTTGTATTTTTTGTTAGTCCACTTTTTAAGAACCATGGCCAACTCTTCGATAGGATTCTCAGTTTTATCATTACTTTCAACAGTGTTGCTTAGAGCAATTGTCTTTTTCTTTGATTCTGAATCATCGCGTCCTTCTTTGGCTTTTAACTCCATTTCATAAGCAATCAGATTTCCAATCAATTCTTCTATTTTCAACTTATTTAGATCTTTTGATTCTTGAATGGCAGTTACTTTGGCTTCGAAATTCATTGGCAGTACTCTCAGTATCTTGCATATTAATTCTACTTCAGTGTAGTCTTTTCCAAGAGCCCTTGCATTATAAATCAGTGTGGAGAATCGACCATACATCTCTTTTATATCTTCGTCTTTTCGCATTGTGAAATTTTCATATTCGTTGCAGAGTAGTGCAAGACGAGATTCCTTGACCTGAGATGTTCCTTCATGTGTAACTTCCAAAGTATGCCAAATTTCCTGCGCAGTTGAACAGTGAGATATACGGTTAAATTCAGTTTTATCAAGAGCACAAATTAAAGCATTCATTGCTTTGGCATCAGTTGAGAATAATTTTTTATCATTAGCATCCCACTTATCTTTTGGTTTAGGAATTTCAATATCATTGATAATCGTGACTGGAGGTTTATAGCCTGTTTCAACGATATCCCATACATCATAATCAACTGAGCTTAAGTAAATTTTCATCATAGCTTTCCAATAAGCATAATCAGTTCCATTAAACATTGGTGGCCTAGCTATGGACTGACCCTCAGAAAAAGCGTTGTTAGACAAATTCATGACTCTAGAGTTAAAAATACCCGCTCTGATACCACTTGTAGGATCTATATTAACCCTAGAGGGGGGGGGGTGAATAGGGTTTATTACAAATAAGTATATTTAGAAAAGTTGCAGAAATAAAAAGATCACACATAGAAAATACCCAGCTTCGGCAAAAACTATGCCTACTGCTGCATTCAAGGTTTCTACTAGGAATTTTAAACAATCTCTTCGCTTACAGACTCTTGTAAACTTGCGACCTTCGCTCCCGACTGTTAAAACCCTACGCTCAAGACCTTGACACAACACGACCACTTATGTTGTGATTTTCACACTACTCACACTCGTAGTTATTGACTTTAAGGAGTAAAAGAAAAAAAATTTAAACAAAACAAAAGTTAAAAAGAAAATAAAACCCTAGGTTTAACTATTTAGGGTTATCCCCTTTTTAACATAGAAAGGCGGCTCCCTTTTTATTATTGCTGCACCACTATTTGTTTGGCACGATCTCCTTCCTTAGAAATGGCGGCGTCTCTTGAGAGGTTCCTAGGGTTTCTTCAGTCTTTCCCCAAATCTCTGCGCTTGAATGATGGAGATGCGGTTCTTTGATGCGCGACTTCGATGTTGCCTTCGAGTGCTTCGATTTGGGTCCAAGTTGTTTACTTGTTCTCTGGTATGATTTTTAATTCGAGTTACTCTTTGATTGTGCTTGAACTTGGATAATTCGATGACGATTGTGTGATATATATAGGGTTAAAATCCCTAGAATTCTGCTCTGATTTCGTCCTTGAGACTTGGCTATAATATTGCGATTGCTCTGAATTGTTCTGTTTATTTTTATTTGGGGCCAGGAGTATATTTCTTTAATCTCGGTACCAATTTGTGGGATAAGTTCTGGACTTTAAATCTAGTTTGAAATCTTCAGTCTTTTTAAAAAAACTTGCGTGAGATTTTTTAGAAATGATCTTTGATTTATTTTGGCTTTTGTTCCTTAATTTCTGGAATGAAGATAACTTTATACTGATGTTACACTCGGTCTACCTTTGAACAAATTTAATATCCTGATTTGTTTGGAAATTTATTAAGTTTGAAAATTTCAAACTTTGTGGAGTAACTTGCATTGTGATTTCTGAACTTTTGAATTGAACTGTTACCTCCTTCTTTGCCGTGTGCATCATAGATGATGTTGTACAGATGTTTTTCTTGATTATTTCTGAACATTTAATATTGCTTTTGATAGAGATAACACTTGACCTTGCTAAACTTGCATCATTGATTATATCACTGATTTTTCAACAAATTTAAACTGATGCTAAACTTGATTGCTCTCAACTGATTCCTTGATTTCTGGTTAATCAAATCTTTGACACCTTCCATGACTTACTTTGTTAAGAACAGATATTGTTTCACTATCCACTTATTTGTATCTGTGTCATGCAGTTTGCACCATTCTGTCTTGCTGTTTGAACTTGACCTGTTCATGCTTACATACTGCTTCATCCTGTTTTGTAGTACACCCATAAACACTAGTTAGGTTTGAACTAGAACTTGTGTAAAATCTCGCTTGCTCCTGAGATTGGATACTGCCACTTCTGTTTGATATGCTGTACCATGTTGACCCTGTGTACACGCATGTACAATGCTGTGTTCACTATGCTACTTGATTCCATCTGTCCTTTTGAGCAATACTTGTATTTACCTTCATGTTCACTTGGCTGTTGCATTGCCTCCCCATTGTAATTGAAACTGTTTAGTACTTTGAGTATTTTTGCTTGAGCAATTTGCTCTTGTTCACTTCTGTTGATCAAAATGGGTACTGTACTTTAATCTTGCATTGTTGTCGCTTTGGTCTTCTATGTCCTTGTTTGTATTACCCTGAGTGTTTGTGCATGTGTGTTTGTTTTGCGTTCCTGTGACTATTATGTTGACTTGTACATCTATGTTATGTTCTTCTCTTTTATTATCCATTTGAGCTTTTCACTACACTCTTAAGTTGACAGATTGCTCGACCATAATGTCCGACCCTTGCACTTGATCACTTTTTCATTCATGTTGCATTGATTTTGTTTCTTGGACTTGTATTTGATTTTCTTATTGTTGATTGTACACTGGGTTGAGATGGTCTTTTTGGCTACTCCTCAGTCGCAATACTGGATTGGCGTGGTAGTGCACACGTGTATTCACGTGTGTATATGCAGCCATCCAGACGAGTTTTCCTGTTCCTGCATATCAGACAAAGTCTAGAAAAATGATGAGAAAAACACACTGTAATTCTGAGGCAAATAAAATTTTAAAAATAAATTTTTATTTGCTTTTATTTTATTTTATTTTTGTTGCAGTCTACTGTGTGTTCTTTTTGTGACAGGTATGAAGTCAGGATTTGACTGAAGGTTGTGAAGACAGAAGATGGACGATAGAAGACAGTAAAAAAAATGTTAATGTATGAAAGTGTTTGTATGTGCAGTTGTATAGAGTGAGTGACAGAGTTGTATGAATGAAATGTAATATGTCAAATAGTGGAGTAAAAAGATGTACTTTTGATATTGAAATAAAATATTTTTATAAAATACTGTGTGATTGTTCAAATTTCTGTATCAGTGTATTTACAAACACATTCAATAGAAATATATTTGGTTGTTATCATCAAACAAAAATCATATAATTGTGTATACAACACTGTTATATACAACAAATACATAGTCAAAAATCATGTTTTTGATGCCAAATCACAACAAATAATCCTATCTAGTTTTGCTTCTCACATCAATCAATTGGAAATATATAGATATCACACTTTTGAAACTCGAAAATAGACTACTGATGCCGTATGTCATTAGTAGAATCATGCCCGGGCGACTAGAGCGTGATTCTATATCCATCCAGTATATTAAAACTTCGAATACACGTGGATCAGATGTATATGCAAAATCTTTATGTACTTGATTGTCTAAATCAATTTAAAATAAAATATTCAAATACGTATGATAAGATTTAAATTTTCAAAACGAAATTTGTTTTCATTTTTATTTATAAAAATAATACAGTTTACACTCGTTCTAGGATACTACTGATCCCATCTCTAATGAGTAATTCTCATTGGATATTGCTAATCCAATCTCTGATGAATTCTTTCGTTTGGTTTTAATGCGTCTTGTTCTCGAGCTCTGTAAACCAAAGCTTTGATACCAACTGTAGCAACCCGAACTTCCCCGTGAAGGAAAGCCCGAATTGAATTGAGAACACGACAAATCAGAACACAAACAGAAGAACATTTCATTGCTTATTACAACAATTCCATCAGAATACAAGAATACAACAGAGAATAAATAAATATTATACATTTGATAAATATCAGAGATTACAATACATTACATAGCAGCGGAAAATAATACAAAGCACAACTGAATGGAATATATGGATACAGAGCTTTCCGAATATCATTCTAGCAGTAAACCAGGATCCTGTGAATATAAATCTGCAAAACAAAAACTACTAGCTGCCCGTGTGGAAAATAGCTGCATCCAGAGTTTAGGTTAAAACAATAAACTCCAAGTCAGTCATGTGACTGGTGTGAGAACTAAAATAGTTATTTAAAACTTTACTTCAAAATCAGATATATCAAGGGACCACGCCATATAACACGGAACGGGTTTCCTCCCAAGAATATCAGTGCATATAACAAAATAGCGCAATGCTTTTTGAAAAAATGAAGCTATTATAAAACCCAGGTCCCATCACACAATGCAATGCAAGCCGGAGGATAGGGTTTTCCCTTATAATAGCCAAACATACTTGGTATGTTAAAACAAATCATTTGATACTATTATAAGTGCATAGTGTTTAAAACAACTTCAAATATAAATGTATCAATCCTAGATGGCATGGGTACCATATATCATGTCGCCAATACTAGGCTCTACAATCAAAACCGCAATTGTCACGTATTGAAAGTTGGATTACCATCTGTGAACCAAGGCAAGGGATCGTCCTTACCGCTTCGAGACAGTCTAGCCCATGTCTCAGGAACCGCCGCAACTGCACCTTGGATCTTCAGGGCCGGTCCACACGGAGTGGATTAAAATGCCTGAACACTGCGTTTCCCCGCCCTATGGGGCGTAAATCTGGTCGGTATAAAGAACATCCATCGGCTCCGCAGAGACCGAAATAACCAAGGCGCCTCGCTATCCATCATCCACATAAGTAAAATGTCAGGGCTTGCAAAACGCTGACACCACTCCTAGCTAAAAAGGAAACGCATGCCCTCCCGGATGTCCTCTCCCATTTCTGGTTCACACCAGGGTGTGAGGATCGCGAATTAATGCTACATAAAGCTATGCTATATTAAAGTCATGCTTTGATCATCTACCACAAGACTCTGCTTTTCAACAGAAGTCTTGATCATTTGCATCTCAGCACCATACACGCAACTCACGCTATGCAACCGATGTCTTTCAATCACACAGAACGAAATCCGATGTTAGACACACATCCATTTACATGTTTATTCTGGGTATGAACGAAACCGGAGGCACCTTATTCCTCGTCCCGTATGTCCAATACAGGAGGGAGGTCCTCGCATATCCGTTCGATCTCCAAGTATGTCTGGACGATCGCCACTTATTACCTTGTCTTGGATGTACAACCCTATCAAGACATCAGTAATCATCCAAACAATGTGAAGACCTCCGGTCTTCAACCACAGTCTTCATTCTCGACACATCGTCGAATCAGTTATTCAAAATGGGATAAACCCAATCTTTCTGAATAACTCGCGTATATAATAAACAAGTGCTATAAAGACACAACATATGCCTCATTCCAATCCACAATATCCTTTTATTCAAATATTCTTATACTTTGGGAAAGGTTCCCATTTATTTTATCAAAGATAAATTCTTTAAATTTATTCTTTAATCTTCCTTTGAATATCAATTCAAACCAAATTATGGTTTATCCAAACTTGTCGGGATTTGCGAACCTTACCGAAGTAATCATTTGTTTTAATTTCTCAATCCCATCGTATTCATCGCATGAAGTAAAACTGGTAATACTTCATATCTAACACCACGGTGTTATCGGTACATTAAATTACCATTTCACGTTCCAATCTAATTAAAGATTTAACTTTCGCCTGGAGTAAAACTGGTGGTACTCCATTCTCGATCATTTCTTGGATTTGATAATTTTAGTTATCAAATTCACCTTTCAATCTATTTAAAGATTCATTAAAACTCTAATTCAGTTTTAATTTCCAAAAATCATTACTTAATGATTATTCAAGGTTAAGAAATAAATCTTATCTTTAACTGGGTTAAAGAAATAATGTCATTTAAAACACAACTCACGATAAACCCAAAATAACATTCCATTAACAATGAAATCTTCACGGAAAACAGATCAATATATATATATATATATATATATATATATATATAATTGATATGAACTTCCATATCCAACCGATACTATAAATGGAATAACAACAAAGCCTCTTAAATTCCATATAGAGTAACAGTCTTCCTCTACAGAAGTCCACTTCGATTATTACCAAATCGAATTCCATTCAATTCCAATTTAATATGTTAAATTGGAAAACTTTACTTTGGAAAATCTCCTATAAATCTTAACAAAAGATTTATAAATTCCAAATCACATTTCCTTGTAAATCGAGTTAAAGAACGAATGTCATTAAAATACAGTTCACGATAAACCCAATTCACATTCCGTTTTATTTCAATTATTAAGTATAATTGGAAACTTTAACAATCTTAATTAAAATATTTATTCGCTTCACTTGGGGTTCAAGAACAGTGTTACTGAAGACACCGTTCACGACAAACCCAAAATCCCATTTGATATTGAATACAAGGCTCCGAATAGAAAATATATCGGCTTATATTCAATATCAAATACTATAGCCAACAAATATCGTATTGGAAATAAGGATATAAATATATCTTTCAAATTTCCATAATAATATATGTATAATCATGAAATCCAACATCGAAATATTCCGAAGACAATTTTGATTCAAATCCATTCCAATTTATATATTGGAAATCCTGTTTATTTTTAAAACCATTTCAAATCCAGTTTATTTTATTTAAAAATTATTGGATTTCATATCTAGTTAATAACTAGTTCATTTTGATAAAAATATATTTTTATCTTTCCAAATATGGAATTTTTCATCCCAATTCTTTCCAAATCATTTATTATGATTTTACACAAATTAATAATATTTTTAATAATTTTATGAAGGCCCGTACGGTCGATTTCCATAAACGGCCATCGAACTGCACTTACAGCTACCCTTTCCAAATTTGATTTGGAAATAATTCCAAATCCAACCGTTAAATTTCAAATCTCTAATATTCTTAGAAAGCTCTTTTCGATATGAACCCAACAGTTCCGGTTTTAGGAGAATCTGACGGTCGGATCTCCCGTAATATCCATTCGAAGTCAATGGTCGTAATTCACGAACTACAGCAGCACGGTGCACTCTATTCAGACTGTTATATTATATATAATATATATTCTTCGATTTTCATTTAAAACGTATTTTATAAATCATTTAAAATCCTTTTTCAAAACGATTTCAACTTCAAATTCAATTTCAAATAAAATTGAGTATTCCATATCATTAATATATAAATGATAATATTTTCGGAACATTAGATTTCGAAATCTATTCCTTTTCGATATTCATTATAAAAATGAATTAAATCGATATAATTATCGTTTATTTCCAAAATGGTGTAAATCTAATCAACACGGCTTTATATATTTAAATATATTCGTGTCCATCCCAAATCGGACATCAAAATCATATTTTGATCTTTACTGAATATTATTTTAAAATGTTTGTCATTTTAAAAATATTCTTTTCTTCTGAATTGGAATCAGATACAGTCAATTACCATATAATGTGATTTATATGGATTTCATACAACACATGTATATAACAACAATGGTAAACAATCAACCATCATCCAGAGTGCATTCTACACTTCATAAGCATTAAATATAAATATTTAATGTTTACCACAGCCTGTCAACCAAACGATCGACATACCACTAAACAATTGGGATTAGTGTACGTCAAATATCATCCCAACACCCATGTGGGGTTTTAACCAACAAATACTGAATATTATTTGTGTAGTTGGGCGATGTGCAAAATATATTGTTCCAATCCATATCAGAAAACAAGTGTATATGAACAAATCTATTGAGTTGTAAATGAATATTTTTTTTGTTCATATACGCGTTAAAAAATATATTTTTAACGGTAAAATATTTATTCAACACATGAATATTCTATTCGGTTTATTTGTCTAATAAAAATGGTATTTTTACTGTTTTAATATATTTTAGAAAATTTTGGCGGCATAACAGCGCGATACTAGAAACGGGATAAGGCCTAGCCTAATCCCCAGTCTAATAATGGCCTGCGCCATAAACAATACCAATCTAATCAATTCCATTTCATTTCCCAAACCAAATTCAACCAAACAATCCAATCAACCAAACTAAAAAATCAAACAAGTCATTCATGGTCTATGGATGACGGGGAACAGTTCATATATGCAGTTATAAAATAAATAACTATATAAGAAAATTATAGCGAGGAATTCTCACCTTGGGTATCCACTCCATTATTTCATTTCTGAATTTCTGAATGACTTGGATTTGTCCGAAATTCAACGCAGTCTTTTCCACGCTGTTCATAGTAAAAATCACATTTTTATTTGTTCACTTTCAATATAATAGTCATATTTTCTATGCAAAGTTATCTAAACAAAAATCATATTTTCATTTTCATGCCATTCATATAAAAATCCCATTTTTATCTTGCTATTTCATACATAAAAACCGAATCTTTACCGCTACTACATATAAAAAATAATAATAATTTTATATTCTTTGTTATATGAAGATCCTATTTTTTTCTAAACATAAAAATCAAATCTTTGCTATGTTAAAAATAAAATCTTGTTCATTATTTTTCATCAATAAAAATTATATTTTTATATCACTAAGTAAATAAAAATCATATTTTTATTTCGCCATTACATAAGTAAAAGTCGTATTTTTACTACACTACTTTCTATATAAAAAATATATTTTTATACTTCCATTAAAACAATAAAAATCATATTTTTATAATGCTAGTATGTAAATAAAAATCCTATCTTCTCATAAACAAAAATCGTACCTTTCCTTTCACAAAAATCGTATCTTTCCTTTCACAAAAAATCGTATTTTTCCTTTCATAAAAATCGTATCTTTCCTTTAACAAAAACCAGATCTTTTTAAACTAAAAATCAAATCTTTATAAACAATAAAAAAATCAAATCTTTTTAAACAATACATATAAAAATTTCAATTCTTTTTATTTTTAAAACTGATTTTATAAAGGCTATTATACATTTTTAAAACTGAAAATTAACCATGTTTTTATATATAAAAATAAACTAAACATAGACAATGTTTTTTATATTTAAAAGATCTGAAATTTATCACTGTTTTTATATTTAAAGGATCTGAAAATTTATAAAAACTCAATTTTTATTTATACTTAACCTAAATAAATAAATAAAATAAACAGAAAACTTATAGGTTGCGTTTCTGATGGGGGAGGCGGCAGTGGAATTGATGGTGGTCGGAGGGCGAGCAGGAGGGGGAAAGAAGGCGGCATGGGGGTCCGGTGCTGGGCTGAAACAGGGAAGCGGTCGCAAGAAGGGGGGTGGGTTTTCTCGAACGCGCGAAGGGAAGAGAGTCGGGGGGGATGATGCGGTGGCTCATGCCGCTGGTGGCGGTGGCAGCGGCGTCACTGCTGTGGTGGATTGGGGTCCCGCGCCCCCTCTTTTTTTTCAATTTCAATTTGTTTGAACGATAGAAGAATGGGGAGGGTGTTTGACCGGGTAAGTGAAGATAAAGGGTTTGACCCACTCATATATTTAATTATTTTATTTTTAAATTCCCAAAAAGCAATTTTTTATTTCGACCTCCAAACGAGACCCATCGACTATCTTCCATAACTAATTACCCACATTCTGAATGTAATGGAGCATATTCCGTAAGCCAATTCGACCGTTTCGATTAGTTTCCATCAAAATTAAAATGTAAATAAATAGAATGGTCAATATGATTTTAACGTACATATTAATTTACCAGGGCCACATACTGACTCCAATAATTCCAGAAAAGTAAATCTGGCTATGTTTTGACAATACGGTCCCAACAAAACTGATTTCGTCAAATTTGGAGACCATTTCAAAAATGGTCATTTTCTGGTCGATCCAAATTGACTGAAACTGTCAAAACACATTTTCCTTTACCACACTCACATATTAATCCCAAAAATTATTAATTTTGGGATCTAGCAATAAATTAACATTCCAAATCCAATGAAAGTGGTTTTGTCGAAAACGGTGGTCGTATGCAAAATGGCTATTTTTAAGGGCTATATTTCCATAGCGACTATTCTGAATTTTCAACTGGGCGTAACTTTTTATTCCCATTATGAAATTTTGATTTTTTGGATTCTTTGAAAGATATCTTCAAATAGATTCTAATATTTTTGGTTTTACTAAAATCCGGTTTATTTTGAATCCTGTACATTCATTTGAAATTTGAAATCGAATTTTCAGACTACCGCGCTATTTTCAATTCCTTTTATAATTAAAATAAATATTTACATTCTAACGTCGATTCAAATAAATATATACGTTCTAGTTCTATTCAAAATAAATTTCTCGTCGCTATTATTTAAAATAATTGATCTTAAATATCCAAAATTCATTAAAATTGCCAAAATAAAAATTTTGAATTGGTTATGATTTTCCAGGTTGTTACAATTCATTATGTGTAAATGCACATATTTTAGCACTTTTAATCTTTCTCACTTAAATGCAGATCCGTAAACTGAGTTTTGTATTTTTTAATTTGTTAAACATCTTAAGTTTTAAAATTTGTTTCCTTAATTTAAAATCAATTTTTAATGTTTTCAGTGTTTTTTAATGTTTTATTTTCAAGTTTTAAAATCCATTTTTTTAAAACAATTAAAACCTATCTATTTTCTAGTTTTCAGATTGGATTATCAATGTTTTGATTTATTTTTGTGTATCAAACACTAACCGCAAATTTTTATTTACCTTTTAGATATAGTTTTAAACATGTATACATATTTAAAAGTAATGTAAAATAAGTTTGAATATTAATGTTTAGATTTATGTTTAATTTTGAATTTTTTTAATTACTTGAACTCAATTTTTATTTTTCCCCCATTTTTTAAAATCCGTTTTTTAAACAATTAAAACCTATCTATTTTCTAATTTTCAAATTGGATTTTCAATGTTTTGATTTATGTTTGTGTATCGAACACTAATCGCAAATTTTTATTTACCATTTAGATATAGTTTTAAACATGTATACATATTTAAAAGCAATGTAAACTAAGTTTGAATGTCGATGTTTCGATTTATGTTTAAGTTTGAATTTTTTTAATTACCTGAACTCAATTTTTATTTTTCCCGTGTGTTTAAAATTATATACGCATATGTCTAGTATTAAAAATGGTATCAATGACACTAATTCTACAAAACACATGCGATACAACAGATGTTCATTATAAGATCACTAGCTAAATGTAGGATACAAGAGAAATAACTAAATACTAGCCACTAAAATATAGGATACAAGAGATGTTAAACCAGGAAATTCAGTACGCAAGCACATTAATTGTTACGCTCAATGCCAAGGGATTTTAAAGAGGTTCGAAGTCACCTATTCTCATGTTCTAACTCATTTGCACAAGAAATAGCCCTTGGACATAAGCGGTCCTCTATCCACTCAAAATAATTGCATCCGTTAGGCCATAGCGAGCATAACTGGATCCTACGACCAATATTCTCTCCGTCCGCCCGGACTACTACCTCTACCGCGTAACCACAGTGGCAACAAATGGGATAGGAGTTAACTTCCTGCTCGGTAGAAGACTGGTTAACTGGAACTCTTTATACCTCATGTCCATTTGAAGGCCGAACTACCGAGTATTGCTCTATCACTTCAACAACCAGAGGACGATGGACTGTAACCGGTCGTAAGTGTTCTTCATTTACAGTTGGACTACTTGATGACCTACATCTGGAATTTGAGCAATTGGCGGATGAATCGTCAGGTGGGCCAGCTCTGGGTAGTCACGACGTAGATTCTCGTAGTGCTGCTCTTGGTATTAGATATTCCAATCAATATCTGTTCTTGGACTTGAAGGCGAACGCCTAGGAAAGTTTTGATCATTGTTCGAATCCATTAACGAGGGCCATGACCAAGAAAACATTTTTTATGTTGATGAAAATTTCGGTTTGAGATAGCTAAAAAGTAGTAACCGTAGATATTTATAGGGGAAATATGCGGAGCAAACATACAACAACTTTGATGGAGCTACATGTGACGACCCCTTAAATTAGACTAGTCAAAGTAGGGTTGTAGTAGTGTACATGTGACGACCCCTTAAATTACGGAGTTATTAATCTTTCCTGATAAGACTATTTAGTGTAGGGTTAAAGCAGTGTACATATGACAACCCTTAACATATTTAGTGTAGGGTTAAAGCAGTGTGCTAAGGTGATATGACAAGTCATTGTGCTCAGTTCAGAAAATGTCTCCTATACTGATTCTTTTAACATCTTAACATATGTACCAGTACAGCACTATAGTGATAGGATCCACCTCTGAAGCGATATGACTACTCATGATATGTATAGAAACAGAGCACTGGAGCATTAAAGTGAGCAGTAGCCATAGAGCACTCTAGCAATAAAGCATTGGAGCACTAACGTGATAGGAAGACTGTAATAATACAACACTGGAGCAGTGATACGACTACTCAGGATAAGAAGTGTACATTTATATATACATCCAAGTTACGTTTTTTAAGTTTTTTAATTGCTTTATCTTTTTTCACTCCTTTATATAGAGGCTTCTCTAAAGCCACTTCCTCCATCCTCTAAAGTCACACCCTTATCCTCTTTTATCATGTCGAAACACGAAAATGAAAGTATAGGCTCAACCATGGACAAATGGGAAAATGACGATGAAGCTTTAGCTAATCAACGTCCTGGAAAAGAAATAGTAGTTGAAGGGCGCGTTGTCCAACCACTACGTCCGGGTGGATCCAACCCTATTTGCAATTGTGGAGAAAAATCGGTTGTGGTTTTTTCGAAAACTGAAAAAAATGTTGGTCGTCGGTTTTTGGTTGTGAAGCCTACGAGGACCACAAGATTTATCCTGATGAAATTGATTGTTGTTACTTTAAGCAGTGGATTGGCCTTCCGATGTGTGAACGTGGAGTTCAGTATGCACTTAAAGCGCAAGCCGAAATAAGACTCTTGAACAAGAATGTTGCTGATGCAGCTAGAGCTGGATTTTTCCCACTTGTAGGTGTACGTGGAAACTATCGTATTGTTTTTTATTTCACTTTGAATTTGATGTTTGTGTGTTTAGTTGTTGTAGTTCGTATAATTGCAGTTTGCATTTCTTAATGTTGTAATCGTCGTTGTTGTAAGCGTCTCGGTAATGTAATGAAAAATATTAAACAACATAACAAATACACAAAACAATAACAGTATATAATAAACAATATTACATTACCATCAGCACCTGACAATACGCATAACAACAACAAAATATTATATTACCATTAAACTAACATACCATTACACTAACAAACCAGTTCAATAACACTTACCAGTAGACATAGCAATATTACAGTACCATTGAACTAACAAACCATTATACTAACAAACCATTACATTAACATTAGCACCTAAAAAGTCATACAAACATCTCTTCGAACTTCATTGAATGTCCTCAATGCCTGGAATGTAAATCCCACTTCCTTTCTTCTTTCCCTTTCCTGTAAATAGAGACTTCGCCTTGCTAACGAAACCACTACGCTTCTGCTTAACTTTGTCTAGACTCTTGCCTGCACATACATAAATACTTTGTTATATGTGAACTTTAATAAACTTAGAACTAAATAAATATTTATATGTGCACAAGTTACAAGTACATATGGAGTTAAATTAACAAGTACCCGACGTTGACGATGATGAGGTTGGATATCCAATATTGATTAGTACGTACATCACTAGACTGACCACCTTCATTGCTATCATCGTCATCCTCATCCTCCTCATCACCCTCGTTATCTTGCTCATCACCTTCCTTGTCATCCTCCTCATCACCCTCGTCATCTTGCTTATCACCTTCTTCCTCTTCTTCCTCCTCTTCCATCTGTACACGAGTTTTTCTTTTTTTTATGCTTTTTGTTCGACCCGACCGTTTAGACCCCAAACCCAACACTGGTTCCCTATAAACCTACATGTTCTGCGCAATATTTAAAAACAAACACAATATCATTATACAAATAATACTAGGGATTCTATGTTCTGAGCCATATTGATAAACATTCATGTTTCACACAAATTAAATTGATAACTTACAAAATCATCTGCAACTGTATTAATCCTATTCAAGCCCTCTTCATAATACTTCGACTGTTCAAGAGTTAATTGCCACATACCCATATTCATTTCCCATAGACTATCAACGGTGTAATCGGACGGAACTGGCGGTATATCCATCAAATGAGAAATGGTAACGAATCCTGTCCTGTCCATTGCAAGTTCCATCCATGATCCTTGGCTCACTCACTTTGCTGTGGTTGTTGATAAAACTGAGATGCGTAATTAACTTTTGAAGACGTGACGATTGGAGCTTCAATTCCTGCCTTCAAAGCAGAAGGTCTGAAAAAATCCATATTACCGATACAGACTGAAGCATCTAGTAATGGACCAACATCTCTACCTATTAAGCGCCAATACGTGTTGTAGTCCATGTCTGGCTCTTTATATATATACTGTTGACAATCATCTTTGTATAAGACTTGTTGCAACTCCGCATATGTAGAATATGTCATTTTGCAGGTCATGTGTGTGGGAGGATCAATGGGAATAGTCGCACAGCCTACAAGTTGCCACATACACCTCTCTGCTAAATACATCTCATATGAGCTACCAGGTGGAACAATCTAAGGCAACTGTTTCATTGATAGGTTGCGTGCATGGACAATCTCTGCATTTGCGAATGCAATTGAATTTTGCCACGGATTCTAATTTATATGTGCTGCGTGGCGATAATCAATATGATATCGTGTGCTAGAGAACAAATGAGATGAAGTATCATGCGTAATGATCCTATTTTCTTTCTCCCAGGCTCTTAATCTCGGATATGAAGCTTGTTCCACCTCTTCTTTGACAATATGTCCATACATCGTCATGTACTCAAAAAACTAGTACTGCAATAACGAAAGACGCAATATTAAACACTAGAATAAACCACTGAAATATAAAAAACTTTGTGCTTGCTATAGCTAACCATACCTGCAGTAGCTCAATGAAACCAGTTATATGTCCTCCCTTAGTTACAACAACATCCAAACTCTGGTAGAGGTAACCCATAATCGGCGAACCCCAATCGAACTGTTCCGCTAAGCATAAATCAAATACGGCCTCCAAATATCCCAGGCTAATAGTGTCATTTGTTGTCGTAAAAAATAGGGTACTCATCATATACAAAACAAAAATGCGGGCAATATGACTTTTGCTATCATTGGCCTCAAGATAACTGTCACGAAAGTACTTCACAAGATGCAATAAAGGAACATTTCCTACCTGAATATCTTTCATCTCAAGAAGTGAAGATAGTTGCTTTGCATTTTCGAATCTCCCCCAACTCTCATCAAACGATATCGTTAGATTATGCATTCCAACGGTAATGGATGTCAGCATGGTAAAATCTAACGGTGTAAACCCAATCTCCATACTAGGAAATAAGAAGGTATGCGTAGTCGACCACCAACGCTCAACAATAGCATGTATGCATCTATTATCAGAGTTTTTCAATTCAATTTCCATAAATTTTCCAAATATACTCACTATCGGATCTCAAATTTGTGGATACTCTTTAACTTTCTTCCACCATTTCAATATTGTCATAAATGCTCCATGACATCTCATCTTGTCGCGATTCTGGTTGTAAAACTAAACCAGTTACATAATTTTTTTGTATCGAATAATTCTATTTAACGCACTTTAAAACAAAATAAATATACCGTAAGCTCTTTTCAACTGTTGTAGATATGTGTAACTCCTTCTTGTAGACTCGTGATAGACATGAATGGAAACGTCGGATCAATTGTTGTCTCCTTCCGTGCTTCGTAGCCACCTTCTTCGCTTTCAATCGTTTTTTGACTTTTTTGTGAAACTTTTATCCTACGTAACCCACTCGCAGCACTAGCGCCTTCAGTGATTTCCTCTTCCATCATCAACCAATTCAACTAATTTGCCAATCAACAAAAATCTAAAAATTAATGGGTTTAAGGTGCAGAATGAAGGAAATGATGGTGCTAAAGAGATGAGAAAGAGTAGATATTGAATTGTTTGAAATTGTAGCAAAAATCTTTTGTTTTTTAACCAATTTTTGAACTAGGGTTTTGATTTTTTGGGGGTTTTGCAGAAAATCGCAAGCTTATGTTTACAGAGAATAATGACTCTGTAAATAGAATTTTGCGGTATATATTATTTTTATTTCTCCGGACACTAAACAGTTTTCAGAAAACTGTTTAGTGTCCAGAGAAATTAAAAAAAATATACCACAGCGCCCACCCACTGACTGCTGGAAGAGTGGACGGGTGGGGGATCAACGCTTAACATAAGCGATTCACGCTCAAAAACAAACACTGCTTGGAATGCTGTTACAGAAATAATCAGGGTGCGAGAGAAACTGGAGAAGAAAAAGTCATTTGCTGAAGACGAAAAACGTGGGTGCATGCGCATGAATAAGAAATTAGGGCTATTGTCGACTTCAGACGGACAAAAGTTCCTAAGAGCATGGTGGAATTAAAAAAATCGACAAAGTCAGTATGATCAATCACATACACAGATAACTGTTCATGGTTAAATTACAAACAATAATCTAAAATTTAAAATCGGCATTGTATATGATTTTTTTAAAAATAATTAAAGATAGAAATTACAAATAATGAATTAAAAAAAAATCCGTAAATTAGCTGTGTATATCATTTGGTATTTTGAGATCGGAACGTTAGTAGTATATGAAAATTGCAAAAAACTAAACAGTAAGTAAATAAATCGTCAATATAGATGGTGCTGTTCAAAGAAATCGACACCCAAGTGGAGCGTTGATTACCCCAACCAACATTAGGGTTGCACGTCGGTTTATTTCAATTATTGACGCCGTCTACAAATGTTAATTAATTCAATAAAAATTTAAAAAGAAGAGAGCGGTAGAAACAAATTGCAAGCTGAAAACTAGAAAAAGAAAAAGGAAAAAATAGTGAGAATGATAATGTAGTAAGGGAATTTTTGGATTAAACGGGGTGGGAAGAGTAAATGATGGGGTGCACATTTTATTTTTTATTTAGTGGGGGTGAAGAAAAAATAATTGGGTGTTAAAAGACGCACCCTTGTGTCAATCAGAAATAAAAAATGCTGTCATGAAAATAGATCAAGGGAAAGTGAAAAAACTTTTTTTGACATTATGATTTGCATCCGTCCTTATTTTTAGGCTACCTCCTTTTTTTCAGCCTTCCAATTCTAAATTCGCACTTCCCTGACTTCTTTTTTTGGGATCTATAGTATATCCCTTTTGAACTAGAAGAAAATCATTGTTGCCATACTTTAGTCGATTTTGTAAAAGGATTAGAAATGAGATTTAACAACAACAACAAATAATGTGCTGAAATCGACTTTCAATAACATTAAAAAATAAATTTAACGAGAATAAATATTTTACAAAGATTGATTTTCGAAAAACAATCGAGCAATGAATATGGCAATAACAAATATTTAACCGCAAAACGATTTTTGGAAAGGTTAAGAAATGAAAATTAGAAAAACAAATATTATAGTCAAATATTCAAAAAAAATTCAAGAAATGAATATACAAGAATAAATATCCTACTTGTTGATGACAAAAAATGTCGTAGCACTAAAGATTCTTTGTTATTTAGATAATTATGTTTCGCTGTAACACCCACACTTTTCTGAGCCCAAATTTCGATAAAAATCAAAACTTGAATACATCCAAGCATGCAGCGTGTAAATCTGGTACCTGCAAATAAATGAGCGTGAGCATAATCAGAGTACGATAAGATAACTCACAACAGAAAGAAAATATGATAAACTTGTATTAACTCAAGTAACTACCTTTTTAAAGTAAGGCACAGTGCCAATACCGAGCATGAGAGAGAATGAGAACCGAAAGCCAAACTAAAACGCCTGCGAGAACCTGACCTTCTCTAGAAAACCTGAGTGGTTGTAATGAGGAGGGGGTTAGAACAACAAGATTTTGGTGAACATGAAATGTACAACATAGATTATCATACATAGATGTATCCCGTTTGGTTCAACCCAAGTGTATGCCTACCAAGGTTAGTGATTCTAGCCTAATCTTATAAATGTTTACGCATGACCCTACTACTCTTCCCAAAGTATAATACCAAGATAGAGCATTTTCGCATATATTTATGAAGCCTTTCAACCAGAACATGGCTGGTTATTAAATCGAAAGTGGACCCCTAATTATGGAGTTTCTATATATATATATATATATATCCTCATTCACTATCCTTTATTGTTTAATGCCTCACTATCATAGGGTGGATTCTCACTGATCACTTAAGACCCTAGGCGGACCTATTGGTCACTTGTTACTTCTTGATAATATATTCCATATTAACACAAAATAGAAGGCACTAGCTACGGGCCTTACTAGTTAAGACTTCAGTTATTCACGCATATACGATTGCCCCGTGTAAGGTGAGAGGTGGTATTTTATCGTTCGGTTTACCACCTAGCTGATCTTATTGGATAACCTTCTTAGTCTCTTATTACTTCTCATAGGACAGGTAGCCATATCTGACATTTTAAGTTTTCAAGTTTGGGCAGGAAATACAACCACATGCCCTTTAATAACCTAAACTGAAAGACCTACTCCTTGGTGGACTCCTCAAACCTAAGACACTTAAGACCCAGGAAGCAGACTATATGCGAAGGTTATTAAGTTCGTACTGTGACACCCCACATCCGTTAATGTCACTCATAAGAGAATGCATTAAGTTCCCTGAATCACAATAGGTAACGGTACAGAAACTTACAGAGCAGATATAAAATAAGCAGTGAAAAAACTTTTAACTTTAATATTAAACAAAACATTGTTCTCAAAACCAGTTACATCAATCACTAACAGAGTACTTCAAATCCGTCTTTCAATGCAAAATAACATAATGTCACAAAACAAAACCATATCCTCGCCACAAACCATGATGGTATAAAGTCAGAAAGATACATATAAGGAAATCCAAGTCCTAGTCACTATTGAATTAGAAATGCCAAGGCAGGTAAATAAGACTGGATGAGAAAGGTACAATATGATGAAAGGTAAACTAAACTAAACAGAATAGTATGATGGGCAAGAATAACAGGGGTAAACTTATGATCAAGTAATGCTTCACATTTATATCCTAAAACAGGTATGTATAAACATATATGTCTATACCAATACTAGTTTAACAAGTTCAACATGATTACATATCAACGGTTTTAACAACAGAAATAAGCAGCAGGTTTGAACAACAGAATTAGGCGTGCCCTATTACATACCTACATTAGCTGTTAACCTAATTATACAACAACAGGATTAGGTGTACTATAATTACTACATAAGCGATTGACTCCCTACTACGTAAATACCCTGTGTCAACCCCTGCAGTAGGGTTTATCACTCCCTAACCCAACAACTATATGACACAGACATAGTTACTGGTGTTATAGCGTCTTATCTTCCCTAGTCGGACCCATGCAAGCTCATGACTCAGCCGGAACACGCCCGTAACTACCCTCATGTGAACCTCTTACTATCCAGTTCAGAAAAGCGTGCTCTGACCCCTACGTAGTGTGAGGCCCCCTCTAATTAGATACCAACAGAGATACTGACTGATATGGGTTTCAAACAACAGATTAACACAAGTCAACCCCCTAAGCTTGTGCCCCCAAAACTAGGATTTAAGAGTCCGAAAACCTGATACAACAGCAAGAACGAGGGACCTCTTAACTTATTAATACTCATATTTAGCCTAGAAGGTTTAGGTTTACTAATGAGCATGCTAGTAATTATTACATGTCATTACATGTACAACCCTTTCCCAAAACACTTGCCTGTATGTGTACAATTCCCTTAGCATTTTAGTTTATTAAACTTCATCTGGTACTTACCCAATTCTTAACATGTCATTTACTTAATGTCCGTTTTAAGTCGAATCTAATATATCCATTTCATATGCATATCACTATGTCCCCAAATTATGACATATATAGGTTTATGCATATTTCTACCATGTTATAGAAACATAAACACATTATCTCTTTTATTAGTTTACAGCAAGTCTAAACATGTATATTTGTCCTTTTCCCCAAAATACAGTCAATCACTCGCAATTAAATAACATGCCTAATTTCCTCTTTTTATGTCATTCATTATTGCCCCAATTATACGCACACTTGAATCGGGTATAAACTATGCTTCTAAAGGCCTTGGCTTAGTGTAAAATAAAAAGGAAACGGAGGAAGAATAATAATATCACATAGGCATATATGCAAGACTGGAAATAAACATAGAAAATGGGAAAAGGAAGATATATACATATAACTTGTTAATTTCCCAACATCACAAGCATGTGCAAAACTGGTTTAATCAACATCACAGGTATGTATAACTTGTTTAATTAGCATTACATGAATATGTATAACTTGTTTAATCAACATCACAGATATATGTATAGCTTGTTTAATCAACATCACAAGCATATGTATAACTGATCATAACGACATAGGTGGTTTACAGTAAAAATAGGTATAACATTTATTTTAACTAACACTGTAGATCCTAATCAGTTTCATTTAACTATCATGTTGAAGGCCTAAGAGATTAGATCTATAATTAACAAAAACTCACAGTGAATCTTGGAGAAGATAATTATATAACACTATGCCTTAAGAAGTCCAATCCAAGTTGTATGTATGAAAGTCTTGATGTTGCCTCTGTTTGATCCAATCTCTAGCAGCATTCCCCGATTTATATGTTTATAATTTTCAGAATAATTTCATGGAAGCGGAAGAAGATATGAAGAATTTGTGTCCATTGGGAATGAGGGAAGCCATCTATTTATAAAGTTACAAAGTCAACGTCAGCCCTTAGATTTTAGGTTTTAAATTCAAACCGTACAAGTCACGCTGAGTCATCAATGAATACAGTTCATAAAAAATCCAGGTTCGCAGAATGGATCTGCCGAGATCCACGGTTGGTCGACCCAGACCTCCTTGGTCGACCTACGGGTCGACCCGAGACTGGCGTGGGTCCCTCCACAATGGGCTTAGTTCCCGCACTCGTCTCGTGTTCATTTTTCTCATATATATATATATGTATATATATATATATATATATGACCCTTATATGTATACAAACTTCTAAGGTCCATAACTTCTTCATACGTTATCCATTTTACGCAAACTTGGGGCCTATCTGAACCAGAATTCCGAGAAGAACGAAACGGTCATGCCTGTTTCACTTAGTTCTGAATATTTAATTAAGTTTTTCCAAATTTACTACCTTTGAGCATGGTTATAGTGTGTTAAATTATGGGGTGTTACATTCCCCCCACTTAAAGGATTTCGCCCCCGAAATCTCCAAGTTAAGAAGAATGTTACTATCCTATCAACACAACCATCTACTCATCCATCATCCACAGGCATCTATTGTCCTTAAGAATCTCTAATGTTTGTATGATTATATGCAAAAAAGGTGTGTGTATATGTCCTATATGCTAATGCAAAAATGAAACGGTTGGCTGATTCAGTTGCCCTCCTTCATGCAATATATGTTTGTGCTATGTTTCCAAAATGCATCCAAATAACCCTAGTATAACATTTAAGCTCTATATGTGCACAATAATTTGCTAAAATGAAACATCCATATGATGATCCATCCATTTCCATCCAAATAAAATCCTAATGCACACACATCCATTTGTAACATGTAAGTGATTGAGTCGGTCTAGTGCCTAGTGTGTGTATATGTATCCACGAGCAACCACTAGCAAACACTTGCATCCACTTGCAACCATTAATCATAACATGTTTCAAACACATGTTTCCAACCATTGATTTTTATCTAAGGATCGAAAGGTTCGAATGATTGGATAAACTTGAATGATAGATGCAAAGTAATAACTTGGAAAAGAAGTCAAGAACATGCTTTCAAAGGGAAAATGAAAAGAAGCACAAATCCTATCTTCGGGTTCCTATGTAGCATCTTTGCGATCTTCTCCCCATTGCACTTTAACTAATTTGATCTCCTTATTTTGAAGCTTCTTGATTTCTGATCCAAGGATATGACTAGAAACTCATCTTACTGATGCTTCCTTCTTAACTTCTATGTCCTCAAGAGTGCTGGACTCTACTATCTCTGCCGTATCGTAGAGACATTTTCTCAAATGTGAAACGTGAAATACATCGTGTATGCCCGCCAGTCCATCCGGTAGCTTAATCCTATAAGCCATCTGCCCAATTATCTCTATGATAGGGAATGGTCCTACAAATCTCGGTGCCAGCTTCCCTACTGAGCCCAAGAAAACTACATTCCTTAGCCGTGACACTTTAATGAAGACCATATCTCCCAATTCAAATTCCAAGTCGGTCCTCCTTTTGTCATCATTAAGATTTCTGCTTATCTTGAGTAGCTTTCATCCTTCGACGGATAAGAAAAATCTTTATAGAGGTATCTCGAAACATTTCTGGTCTAAGTAGAAGTCTGTCCGTAGACTCCTACCAATAGGTCGGTGATCTACAAGGTCGTCCATATAATGCTTCAAAGGGTGTCATGCCTATGCTTGCTTGGTAACTATTGTTGTAGGCGAATTCCACCAAAGAAAGATGCTCTTCCCAAGTCCCTCCAAAGTCTAGGATACATAGTCTTAGAAGATCCTCAAGAACTCTATTCACTCTCTTAGTCTTCCCATCTCTCTAAGGGTAATATGTTGTTCCTAAATGTAGCTGTGTACCTAATGCTTCTTGCAAGCTCTTCCAAAACTTGCTAGTAAAGATGGTGTCATGGTCACTCACTATACTTGAAGGTACCCCATGTAACCGAACTATCACTCGGAGATAAACTGATGCCAAACAAGACGCCGTCCTCTTGCTGTTCACAGGTATAAAATGAGTGCTCTTTGTAAGTCTATCTACTATCACCCAAATTCTCGTATTACCCTTCCTTGACCGAGGCAACCCATTGATGAAGTCCATGGAGACACTCTCCTACTTCCATTGCGGGATATCTAAGGGCTGAAGCAATCTGCCTGGTTTTTTTAGCCTTGACTCTTTGACAAGTTATGCATCGAGCTACAAATTCTGCCACATCTTTCTTCAATGCCAGTCCAAAAGAATACCCTCTTTGTGTCTAGATACATTTTGTCGCCACCCGGATGGATAGTCATCCGGAGTGATGAGCTTCCTCAAGTACTATCTTAAGCAATTCCACAATCATAGGGACACATAGCCTTCCATCTCGCCTTAGCCACCCCTTATCATCTATGGTATATCTAGCAAGGTGACTAGAAATCTCTCCTCTATCAAGCTTGTCCAAGATGTCTGAAATCTGTGGGTCCTCTTGTTGCATAGCTCCAACTTGCTCCAATAGAGTAGGCCGCAACTCCAATGATGCAAACAATCCAAATGTGAAATCCGTTGAAGTCTTAAAATCAAAAGTCGAGGTGTACTGCAAGCTTTGCCTTTCTACGAATAGAGAGCTCAAAGTCATCCTCTGCCCACTCAGTGCATTATCCACTACATTACCTTTTCCACGGGAATAAGCTATCTCGAAGTCGTAGGACAATAGAAACTCCATCCACCTTTACTGCCTTAGGTTGAGATCCTTCTGTGAGAACAAGTAATTAAGCGACTTATGATCTGTGGATAGCTCAAACTTGTCTCTAAGTAGATAGTGTCGCCATGCCTTTAATGCGAACACTATAGTAGCCAACTCTAGGTCGTGGGTCGGGAAGTTCTTTTCATGAACCCTTAACTGTCCGCTTCCAAAGCACACTACACTTCCATCTTGAATCAGAATGACACCAAGCCCTGTGCCGCACGCATCGATGTAAACTTTAAACATCTTACTTCCGTCTGAAAGAGTCATAAGTGGGGCTGTTGTCAGAGCCCTCTTCTGTCTTTGAAAGGCATCCTCACAATCGATGGTCCATGAAAAAGTCGAGTTCTTTTTTGTCAATCGGGTAAGTGGGGATGATACCCTTGAAAAATCTTTGATAAACTTTCTATAGTAGCCCGCCAACCCTAAGAAACTTCCCAATTCCATTACGTTCTTTGGAGACCTCTAATCTTGAACTACAACGACTTTCGCGGGGTCCACTGCTATCCAGTCCTTTGAGACCACATGCCCTAGGAACCTTACTTCCTTTCTCCAAAAGTGATAGTTAGAAAACTTTACCTTGAGTTGATGTGACCTGAGGGTACATAGAACCTCTCTTAAGTGTTGGGCATGCTCCTCCTCATTCTTTGAGAAGATCAGAATGTCATCCACAAAGACTACCACGAACTTGTTCAGGAACTCCCTAAACACCCTACTCATCAAGTATACAAAATAAGCGGGTGCATTGGTTAACCCAAAAGGCATAACCAACCATTCGAAGAAGCCATTTGGCGTTCTGAGTGTAGTCTTATCAATGATGTAACAACCCGAATTTTAATAACGTGTTAAAACCATAAATCAAGGAAGAATTAATTTTTAAAATAAGAATCAAGGGAAATGGGTTGCGCCATTGCGTTCATCTCAAAATTCTGCTTGGAAACTAGTCCTAGTTTTCGAAAATCGGAGTTCGTATGACCAAGTTAAGACCTCTAGAAGTTTCATGAATTTTCAGAATCGAAAACAGCTTAGAAATCCGAATTCAAAATTCAAAATTCGAGTTTCAAAAACGAGTAACCGGGCTGGGTGGGAAATTTCCCGCCCAGGACCCAGGTCGACTAGGTAGTCGACCTGGGTAGGCAGGTCGACTACATGGTCGACCATGTAGTCGACCTAGCCCAAAGGGGTTCGACCACCCAGTCGACCTCCCTGGTGCTGGGTCGAGCCCAGCTCGGCTGTGTTGGTTCAAGCGTGCGTTTTTCGGGCCTGTGACGAATTTTGACGGTTCAGATGAGTTCTAGGGTTATCTAAAGGCCTAAACTAGTTTCCTACTCCTATATAGACAGCCTCCTAGCCTCATTCTCTTTACACCATTCTCCTCTAACCTTATGCTGCTCAAACCCTTGATGATCATGGCTTCTTCTTCTTCCTCTAAATTAAATTAAATTAAAATAAAACGCGAAGATTATTTCTTGAAGACTATTGCTAGGAATTGGGGATTTGCTTCTACAATCAAAGCAAGATTCAACGATTCAACAATTCAACGACAAGTTTCTAGACTTGACTTCTGCATCTAAATTTCTTAGACCACGATCTGTAAGTTCCAGTTACTTTTAGATAAAAACTATAAACTTAATATGGGCATGTTATAAATTGGAATTAATCTATGTATGATTCATATCTATTCTTGTTCATCTTGGATATTAACTTTTAGGAATATTGCCTATGACGTTGAAATTATTATTAATGGCATAAGACTATGCCTATGCCTACGACTATGAACATAAGACTATGCCTATGCCTATGACTGTGAACATAAGACTACGCCTATGACTGTGAACATAAGGCTATGCATATGCCTATGACTATGAACATAAGACTATGCATATGCCTATGACTGTGAACATAAGACTACGCCTATGACTGTGAATATAAGACTATGCCTATGCCTATGACTATGAACATAAGACCATGCCTACGCCTATGACTATGAACATAAGACTGTTGCCTATGACTATGACAAGGACAATTGTGGCTAATCACCTATGATTCATGACCATGAGGTTATTGCCTAGGATTATGACTATGAAATTGGATCTAAGCTTGATTTTCTATTCAGACCTATTTTCTTTATTTATCTTTGGATCTTGGTTTTTGAGGATTTTTCTATTTAAGTTAGATCTATCCATGTTCTTGAACCTAGATTATTATTCAAACCTTTTTATGTTCATAATGTTATTAGATCTATATGCCTGCGATGTTTTAATCAATTTATTCAGTTATGTCATGCCTTGGAAATAAATTGATAATAGAACAATGTTTATTATGATACATGTGGAATTCAATGATATTGATCTATTCCCATGTTTCTCTTTTATTATCATGTTGAATTGGGAATTAATGAATAAGTCTATTCACATGTATATGAACTTGGAGTATAAGTGTATATCCTGTTATGTCAATTTGTGTAGTTTATCATGTTATGCAAGTTTTAGGTTGTAAAATCATATCACATATGTGACTAAATGTTAGATCTACATGTTTATGTATATGTTAAACCTATGTCATATTTCAAGTCCACACTTATATACTCGTGATTGATTTGCAAGTTCACATATATGTAAGTTGATTTAGTCTATGTTGCAAATTCACATATATGTATGTTGATTTAGTCTACGTTGCAAGATCACACCTATGATATTAGTGTTGATTATTTTGCAAGAACACACATATGGTGTTCATATTGACTATGCCGAGAATGCCAAGTTTACACCTATGTCACGTTTATGTTAATGAATTTCTTTATGCCAATTTTGTGTATGCTAAATTAGGCTAAGTTTTTAGCCTAATATTATATGTCAAAAATCATGCGAATGGAAAATTAGGCTAAGATTGTTAGCCTAATATTTAGACGGGGAAACGTTGGGAAAAATTAGTAGTTATAGGAAACTTGGCATGAAACTTATCCTTGAAACTTGACATGAATCTTGAACATGGACATGACACTAGAATGAACATGAAAATGGCCAACTAGAGGTTGGGTTGAGTTTGCAGTGTAATTCTGCCCAGAACCTCCCGACAAATCTAGTTACTGCAAATAATAGGATCCAATGTGGGTAGTTGGTCATATCGCGCTTGAAACCCGAGGTCAAACTAAGTTGTGGTGTAAATCTGTCCGGAACCGCCCGGCATATCCAGTGACCACAACAACAGGTCTGATGTGAGAGGTTGGGGTGCATTAATTAATTAATGCCACATGATAGGGTTAAGTCATGAACATGAAAGACAATACTTAACCAACTTAACACATGATTCGTAGTGCTAAGTCATGAACTTGAACGACAACACTTAGCCAATTTGACATGACACGTAGGCGGGTTAAGTCACGAACTTGAATGACAACACTTAACCAACTTGACATGCTAGACTGATAAGGGTTAAGTCACGAATTTAAATGACAACACTTAACCTATTGGACGGAAACCCTAGTTACGCAGTCCGTTTCAGCAGTAACCCACTAGATGTATCATGGTACCCTGGAACTAGGCAGGGTGGAGCACGATTACTGGGCAGATTGTAAGCAACCAGAACGATGGCTGTGTTGGTGCGCCAGTGTAGGTTCAGGCGGGCTATGGTCGTGCACGTGGTCCGGAGTTGAAAAAGCAGGCATTGGGCATCAGTAGGTTTATTTGTGCATGCTTGATTCATGTCGGTGGTTGGCACCATAGGGCTTGATACACCCTATGGTGGACCTAGCACAGGTGACTACATTCGTGATAGGGCCGTATGACACAGACACATGACGGACTTGAACTTGTAGGGGGACCGATCGACTAGTGGAACATATTGTTGGACCTAGAAATGGGTCATTTCATGATATTGGGCCAAAGGATCATTTCATGATTAATATAAGACATGGGTTTGGTATACTAGTACAGTTGGTGTAGCGAATCTTGAACACGTGATGCTATACTTGATTTATACTTGATTTATCATGTTATCTTAGTCTGTCTTACCCATCTTGTCAGTATCCTTATGTTTAATTTCAGTTTATACATGTCATGTTACCTTTACCTATTTTTATGCTGAAAGTCACTTGGACTTACCAGTCTTTATGACTGACCCATTTTCTTTCGCCTCTTTTTCTTTCGTTTCTCCCCCAGGTTCTCAGGGAGGAAACTCTAGCACTTAACTTGGATTTCTCTTGCTTTTGACTCAGCTCATGTACGGTTCGATCTTGAGCTATGCTATGGCTGCATTTCTGCTACCTTTGGGGGAATTAAGCTACTTTTGTTGTTTTAAGTTTATGCTTCTTTGTTTATGCCAGACATAATTTGTTGTAATGGAAAATAATGACTTTGGCTATTTGGTACTTTGTATGAAAAAGGCTTTGACTATTTTGAAAGTAATGAAATTTATCTTTTGATTCTTCTGCTATTTTATTTATCTTCTGTCTTGTCATATTTCTGTGTTTGTTTACCTCGATAACACTCCTCCAAAACTAGTGCATTCCCTTTGTGAGTGACCCTAGCGGAGGTGGGGTGTTACAAATGATGTCCTATGCCACTATCAACTGGTGAAATCCCATGGCCAGATCCATTTGCAAGAAAATCGATGTGCCAACTAGCTAATCAAACAGGTCGTCAATTCTCAGTAGTGGGTGCCAATTCTTCTTAGTGAGGTTACTCAGCTCCCTATAATCCACAAATAGACGAAGTGAGCCGTCTTCCTTAGTTGCGAAGATGATTGGAGCTCCCCAATCTAAAATTCTTTGCCTAATAAAACCTTTCTCGAATAACTCCCCTACGTGTTAGCTTATCTTCCTCCTTTCCTTAGGAGCCATATGGCGCACTGATAGATCAAATGGCTTTGCATTCTCAACTAAGTAAATCCGGAAGTCTGTCTTATGCTTTGGAGGTAGTCCCTTAACCTTTGGGGAATTAAGCTACTTTTGTTGTTTTAAGTTTATGCTTCTTTGTTTATGCAAGACATAATTTGTTGTAATGGAAAATAATGACTTTGGCTATTTGGTACTTTGTATGAAAAAGGCTTTGACTATTTTGAAAGTAATGAAATTTATCTTTTGATTCTTCTGCTATTTTATTTATGTTCTGTCTTGTAATATTTCTTTGTTTGTTTACCTCGATAACACTCCTCCAAAACTAGTGCATTCCCTTTGTGAGTGACCCTAGCGGAGGTGGGGTGTTACAAATGATGTCCTCTGCCACTATCAACTGGTGAAATCCCATGGCCATATCCATTTGCGAGAAAACCGATGTGCCAACTAGCTAATCAAACAGGTCGTCAATTCTTAGTAGTGGGTGCCTATTCTTCTTAGTGAGCTTACTCAGCTCCCTATAATCCACAAATAGACGAAGTGAGCCATCTTCCTTAGTTGCGAAGATGACTGGATCTCCCCACTCTAAATTTCTTTGCCTAATAAAACCTTTCTCGAATAACTCCCCTACGTGTTAGCTTATCTTCCTCCTTTCCTTAGGAGCCATATGGCGCACTGATAGATCAAATGGCTTTGCATTCTCAATCAAGTAAATCCGGAAGTCTGTCTTATGCTTTGGAGGTAGTCCCTTAACCTCCTCAAACACATCCGGATTGTCCCAAATATGGGAATAGATCGCATGTCATCAACAGAAGTATCAAGTGATTCTAGAGAACCGAGCTTTACCGACCCCCATGGGTCGTAGGAAATTTCGAGTGTCCTACCATGAAAAGAAAGAAGTCCAACCACTCTCTTTTCGCAATCAAGGATGACACCATACATAACTAGCCAATCCATGCCTAGAATCAAACAATAGCCCATAAAGCCTAGCATGTATGCGTCACATTCAAATTCGATGCTCAAAATAGAAATTTTCAAATCCCTACACATTATGGATAAATGAGCCGATCCTCCTATGGGGTTTGAGACTACTACAGGTTCAGAGACTATACTAGTATTAAGGTGCAGATTCAAGTAAAGAACTAGATATAAATGAGTGTGAAGAGCCAGAATCAAACTAGATTCGAACAGGGTAGTCAAAAAGGGAAATCAAACCTTCAACCGTGACTTTCCTACCTCGATCAGGCCCACTTGCTTCCAAAGCATGCACTTATCCAGAAGTTTCCGCCCCTTTGTCCTTGCTTGCTAGGGTACTATTTGTTGAAATGTCCCATTTGCCCACAATTAAAGCAGGCTTTTTTTGTCTTTCGACAATCCTTTACAAAATGACCCATAGCACCGCAACCATGACACTTGATATCCTTCTTGATTTGAGCCTTATCGGGCTTACCACTTTTCTTTTATTTTTTTCCTTTCTTGGGCCACCATTTCTGTTTCTCGCCCTTTGCTTGAGTTTCCTCAGTCTTATTTCCTTTCTTTTCCTTCTTGCCATCTTAATGCATAAGCACCATATCAACTAGCCTTTCAAATGTTGCCCCTATTGGTATATGAGACAAAGCAAGTTCTTGGAGAGGTTGATTCAATCCTCTCACAAATCTAAGTGCCTTCTTATAGGGCGTATTCACCAACTCTAGTCCAAATATCCCTAGTTGATTAAACCTGTTCACATATTCCTTCATCGGCATGGCCCCTTGTTTTAAAGCCAAGAACCTTTCCATTTACAGTCCCTCCTCTGATTGAGATAAGAATTTTATCTCGAACCTTTTCTTGAAGTCATCCGATGTCACCACTGGTTGTCCCGCCTAGGTTACTTCCCACGGTTACTTCCCACCAATGGGAAGCCTCATCCTTTAGTTGTCATGCAACCAGATGTATTTTCCTTCGGTCGTCGACCTTAAAAAGTCCAAACAAGTTTTTCATCTCTAATAGCCAATTATGTGCTTTAAAAAAGCTTTTAATACCACAAAATGGTTTTCCTCCCATAGCGCAAAAGTCTTTGCATATCTTAGAGAAGTTATCTACTCGTGGAGGTGGAGGAACAACGACTACAACTGGGGAAGGGGCATTTCCTTGACCTTTGGTAGGTGTCATAG
Source organism: Allium sativum (assembly GCA_030737875.1). NCBI lineage: Eukaryota > Viridiplantae > Streptophyta > Magnoliopsida > Asparagales > Amaryllidaceae > Allium > Allium sativum. The sequence continues at coordinate 64,837,610 of CM060922.1, forward strand.
CCTCAAGATACCTATGGAACCATCCTAATATTTGAATTCCCTCGGGAAGATTGGGTTCCCATACATGCTAAAAAGAAAAAAAAAGGAATCAAGAAGAGATCGAGAGAATTTTTGACTATGGCTTAAGGGGATATGCTTTTCCAAAAATAGATTTTTTTTAACTTAAAAATACTTTGCTTTCAAAATCGATTTTTAAAAAAATTTCTCAGATCATGTAACCTTCAGCTCTGATGCCAAATGTGACACCTCACATCCGTTAATGTCACTCATAAGAGAATGCATTAACTTCCGTGAAGCGCAATTGGTAACAATACAGAAATTTACTGAGCAGATATAAAATAAGCAGCGATAAAACTTTCAACTTTGTTATTAAACAAAACGTAGTTCTCAAAACCAGTTACATCAATCACTACCAAAGTACTTCAAATCCGTCTTTCAAAGCAAAATAACATAATGTCATAAAACAAAACCATATCCTCGCCACAAGCCATGATGGAATAAGGTCAGAAAGAGACATATCAAGAAATCCAAGTCCAAGCGGCTACAGGAAGTCCTAGTCATTATTGAGTGCTTCCACTCTGAGGACCTAGGGGGAAAAGGAAGAAAGAAGCGAAAGAAAAGGGTCAGACATAAAGTCTGGCGAGTTCAAGTGATTTACAAGTACTCATTAATTAGAAATGCCAAGGTAGGTAAATAAGACTGAATGAGAAAGGTACAATGTCATGAAAGGTAAACTAAACAGAACAATATGATGGGCAAGAATAACAGGGGTAAACTTATGATCAAGTAATGCTTCACATTTATATCCTAAAACAGATATGTATAAACATAAATGTCTACACCAATACTAGTATAACAAGTTCAACATGATTACATATCAGTTATTTTAATAGCAGAAATAAGCAGCTGGTTTGAACAGCAGAATTAGGCATACCCTAATTACATACTCACATTAGGTGTTAACCTAATTATACAACACCAGGATTAGGTGTACCCTAATTACTACACAAACGATCGGCTCCCTACTACGTAAATACCCTGTGTCAGCCCCCGCAGTAGGGTGTATCACTCCCTAACTCGACAACTGTATGACATAAACATATAGTCTTCCCTAGTCGGACCCATGCACGCTCATGACTCCGCCGGAACGCGCGCGTAACCACCTCCATGTGAATCTCTTACTATCTAGTTCAGTAAAGCGTTCCCTGGCCCCTACCTAGTGCAAGGCCCCCTCTAATAAGATACCATTAGAGATACTGACTGATATTGTCTCAAACAGAAGATTGACACAAGCCAAACCCCCTAAGCTTGTGTCTCAAAAACTAGGATTTAAAAGTCTCAGAGCCCGATACAACAGCAAGAACGAGGGACCACTTAGCTTATTAATACTCATATTCAACCTAGCAGGTTTAGGTTAACTAATAAGCATGGTTGTAATTATTACATGTCATTATGTGTACATCCCTTTCACAAAACACATGCCCAAATGTATACAATTCCCTTAGCATTTCAGTTTGTTAAACTACATCTGGTACTTACCCTATTTTTAACGTGTCATTTACTCAATGTATGTTTTAAGTCGAATCTAATATGTCCATTTCATATGCATATCACTATGTCTCCAAATTACAACATATATAGGTTTATGCATATTTCTACCAAGTTATAACAACATATATACATTATCCCTTTCATTAGTTTACAACAAGTCTAAACATGTATATTTGTCCTTTTTCCCAAAATAAAGTAAATCGGTCCTAATTAAATAACATGCCTAATTTCCCCTTTTTATGTCATTCATTACTGCCCCAATTATACGCACACTTGAATCGGGTATAGCCTAGGCTTCTAGAGGCCTAGTCTTAGCGTGAAATAAAAAAGGAAACAAAGTAAGAAGAATAGAATCACATAGGCATATATGTAAGATTGGAAATAAACATAGATAATTGGAAAATGAAGATAGATATATATGACTTGTTAATTTCCCAACATCACATGCATATGTATAACTGTTTAATTAAACAACATCACTGACATGTGTATAACTGGTTTAATGAACATAACAGGCATGTATAACTAGTTTAATTAACATGTATAACTAGTTTAATTAACATCACAGGCATTTGTATAACATGTTTAATCAACATCGCATGCATATGTATAACTGATCATAATGGCATAAATGATTTACAGTGAAAACAAGTATAACATTTATTTTACTAACACTGTAGATTCTCACCAATTTCATTTAACTATCCTGTTCAAGACATAAGAAATCAGATCTGTAATTAATGGAAACTCATAGTGAATCTTGGCGAAGATAATTATATAACACTATGCCGCAAGAAGTCCAAATCCTCTCCAAGTTGTATGTATGCAAGTCTAGATGTTGCCTTTGTTTGATCCAATATATAGCAGCATTCCCCCATTTATATGTTTATAATTTTCAGAATAATTTCATGGAGGTGAAAGGAGATATGAAGAATTTGTGTGAATTGGGAATGAGGGAAGCCATTTATTTATAGAGTTATGAGTCAACATTAGACCTTAGATATTAGGTTTTAAATCCAAACCGTACAAGTCATGCTGAGCCAGCAATGAATAGAGTACAAGTCTAACCACTTCTAAGGTCCATAACTTCTTCATAAGTTATCTTTTTTACACAAACTTTGGGACTATCTGAACTAGAATTGCGAGACGAAAGCAACGGTGCCGATTTCACTTAATTCTGAAAATTTAATTAAGCTTTTTCAAATTTATTGCCTTTAAGCATGGTTATAGTGCGATAAATTCTGGGGTGTTACATTCTCCCCTACTTAAAGTAATTCGTCCCTGAAATCTCAAAGTTAAGAAGAATGTTACTATCCTATCAACCACAACCATCTACTCATCCATCATCCATAGGCATCTGTTGTCCTTAAGAATCTCTAATGTTTGTATGATTATATGCAAGAAGGTGTGTGTATATGTCCTATACGCTAATGCAAAAATCAAGCGGTCGGCTAATTTAGTTGACCTCCTAAATGTAATATATGTTTGTGCCATTTTCCAAAATGCATGCAAATAACCCTAGTATAACATTCAAGCTCGATATGTGCACAATCATTCACTAAAAATGCAACATCCATATGATGATCCATCCATTTCATATAAAATCCTAATGCACACACATCTATATGCAACATGTAAATTGAGCCGATCTAGCGTCTAATGTGTGTATATGCATCCACGAGCAACCACTAGCAAACACTTGCATCTACTTGCAACCATTAATCATAACATGTTTCAAACACATGTTTCAAACCATTGACTTCTATATAAGGATCAAAAGGTTCGAACAATATTATGAACTTGAATGATAGATGCAAAGTAAAAACTTGGAAAAGAAGTCAAAAACATACTTTCAAAGAGAAAATGATAAGAAGCATGAATCCTATCTTCGGGTTCCTATGTAGCATCTTCGCGATCTTCCCCCCATTGCACTTTAACTAATTTGATCTCCTTATTATGAAGCTTCTTGATTTCTAATGCAAGGATATGAGCAGAAACCCATCTTACTGATGCTTCCTTCTCAACTTCTATGTCCTCAAGAATGCTGGACTTTACTATCTCTGCCGTATCGCAGAGACATTTTCTCAAATGTGAAAAGTGAAAAAAATCGTGTACACCTGCCAGTCTATCCGGTAGCTTAATCCCATAAGCCAACTGCCCAATTCTCTATATGACAGGGAATGGTCCTACAAATCGTGGTGCCAACCTCCCTACTGATCCAAAACAAAACTACATTCCTTAGCCGTGACACTTTAATGAAGACCATATCTCCCACATCAAATTCAAGTCGGTCCTCCTTTTGTCAGCATTAATATTTCTGCCTATCTTGAGCAGCTTTCATCCTTCGTCGGATAAGAACAATCTTCACAGAGGTATCTCGAATCATTTCTGGTCCAAGTAGAAGTCTGTCCGTAGACTCCTACCAATAGGTCGGTGATCTACAAGGTCGTCCATATAATGCTTTGAAGGGTGCCATGCCTGTGCTTGCTTGGTAATTGTTATTGTAGGCGAATTCCACCAAAGGAAGATGCTCTTCCCATGTCCCTCCAAAGTCTAGGATACACAGTCTTAGAAGATCCTCAAGAACTCTATTCACCCTCTTGGTTTGCCCATCTCTCTAAGGGTAGTATGTTGTGCTCAAACGTAGCTATGTACCTAGCGCTTCTTGCAAGCTCTTCCAAAACTTGCTAGTAAAGATGGGGTCACGGTCACTCACTATACTTAAAGGTACCCCATGTAACCGAACTATCTCTCGGAGATAAACTGATGACAACCAAGATGCCATCCTCTTTCTCTTTATAGGAATAAAATGAGCGCTCTTTGTAAGTCTATCTACTATCACCCAAATTCTCGTATTACCTTTCCTTGACCGAGGCAACCCATCGATAAAGTCCATGGAGACGCTCTTTCACTTCCAATGCAGAATATATAAGGGGTGAAGCAATCTGCCTGGTTTCTTTCGTTCAGCCTTGACTCTTTGACAAGTTATGCATTGAGCTACAAATTCCGCCATATCTTTCTTCAATGCCAGTCCAAAAGAAAACCCTCTTCATGTCTCGATACATTTTGTCGTCACCTGGATGGATAGTCATTCGAGAGTGATGAGCTTCCTCAAGCACTGTCTTAAGAAATTCCACAATCATAGGGACACATAACCTTCCATCTCGCCTTAGCCACCCTTTATCATCTATGGTATATATAGCAAGGTGACTAGAAATCTCTCCTTTATTAAGCTTGTCCAAGATGTCTGAAATCTACGGGTCCCCTTGTTTCATAGATCCAACTTGCTCCATTAGAGTAGGCCGCAACTACAATGATGTTAACAATCCAAATGTGAAATCCGTTGAAGGCTTAAAATCAAAAGTTGAGGTGTACTGGAAGCTCCGCCTTTCTATGAATAGAGGACTCAAAGTCATCCTCTTCCTACTTAGTGCGTTCGCCACTACATTACCCTTTCCACGGGAATAAGCTATCTCAAACTCATAGGATGATAGAAACTCCATCCACCTTTGCTGCCTTAGGTTGAGATCCTTCTGTGAGAACAAGTACTTAAGCGACTTATGATCCATGGATAGCTCAAACTTTTCTCCAAGTAGATAGTTTCGCCATGACTTTAATGCGAACACTATAGTAGCCAACTCTAGATCATGTGTCGGGTAGTTCTTTTCATGAACCCTCAACTGTCTGCTTCCAAAGCACACTACCCTTCCCTCTTGCATCAGAACGACACCAAACCCTGTGCCACAAGCCTCAATGTAAACTGCAGACATCTTGCTTCCGTCTGGAAGAGTCAGAAATTGGGCTGTTGTCAGAGCCCTCTTTTATCTTTGAAAGGCATCCACACAATCGATGTTCCATAAAAAGTCAAGTTCTTTTTTGTCAATCGGGTAAGTGGGGCTGATACTCTTGCAAAATCTTTGATAAACTTTCTATAGTAGCCCACCAACCCTAAGAAACTTCTCACCTCCATACATGACTAGCCAATCCATGCCTAGAATAACACCATAGCCCATAAAGCCTAACACGTATGCCTCGGCGCCAACTTCGCTGCTGAGACAAAACAAACTACAATCCTTAGCAGTGACACTTTAATGAAGTCCCACTTCAAATTCCAAGTCGGTCCTCCTTTTGTCAGCATAAGATTTCTTCCTATTTTGAGCAGCTTTCATCCTTCGGCGGATAAGATCAATCTTCACAGAGGTATCTCAAATCATTTCTGGTCCAAGTAGAAGTCCGCTCGTAGACACCCACCAACAAGTCGACGTTCTACAAGGTCGTCCATATAATGCTTCGAAGGGGGCCATGCCTATGCTTGCTTGGTAACTGTTGTTGTAGGTGAATCAACCAAAGGTAGATGCTCTTCCCAAGTCCCTCCAAAGTCTAGGATACACAGTCTTAGAAGATCCACAAGAACTCTACTCACTCTCTCAGTTTGCCCATCTGTGTGAGGGTGGTATGCTATGATCAAATTTTGTTGTGTATCTACGCTTCTTGCAAGCTCTTCCGAAACTCGCTAGTAAAGACGAGGTAGCGGTCACTCGCTATACTGGAAGGTACCCCATGTAACTGAACTATCTCTCGGAGATAAACTGATGCCAACCAAGACGCTGTCCTCTTGCTCTTCACAGGAATAAAATGAGTGCTCTTTGTAAGTCTATCTACTATCACCCAAATTCTCTTCCTTGACCGAGGCAACCCATCGATGAAGTCCATGGAGACGCTCTCCCACTTCCATTGCGGGATATCTAAGGACTGAAGCAACCTGCTAGGTTTCTTTTGTTCAGCCTTAACTCTTTGAAAAGTTATGCATCGAGCTACAAATTCCGCCGCATCTTTCTTCAATGCCAGTCCAAAAGAAAACCCTCTTCATATCTTAATACATTTTGTCGCCGCCCGGATGGATAGTCATCCGAGAGTGATGAGCTTCCTCAAGCACTATCTTAAGCAATTCGCAATCATAGGGATACATAGCCTTCCATATTGCCTTAGCCACCCCTTATCATCCATGGTATATATAGCGAGGTGACTAGAAATCTCTGCATTACTGAGCTTGTCCTAGATGTCTGAAGTATGTGGGTCCTCTTATTGCATAGATCCAACTCACTCCAATAGAGTAGGCCGTACCTCCAATGATGCTAACAATCCAACTGTGAAATTCGTAGAAGGCTTAAAGTCAAAAGTTGATATGTACTCTAAGCTCTGCCTTTCTACTAATAGAGAACTCAAAGTCATCTTCTTCCTACTCAATGTGTTTGCCACTACATTACCCTTGCCATGGGTATAAGCTATCTCGAAGTCGTAGGATGCTAGAAACTCCATCCACCTTTGTTGTCTTGGGTTGCGATCCTTTTGTGAGAACAAGTACTTAAGCGACTTATGATCTGTATATAGCTCAAACTTTTCTCCAAGTGGACTATGCCGCCATGACTTTAATGCGAACACTATAGTAGCTAACTCTAGATCGTTGGTTGGGTAGTTCTTTTTGTGAATCTTCAACTGTCTACTTCCATGGCACACTACCATTCCCACTTGCATCAGAACGACACCAAGCCCTATGCTACAAGCATCAAGATAAATTATAAACAACTTGCTTTCGTCTGGGAGAATCAGAAATGGGGATGTTGTCAGTGCCCTCTTCAATCTCTAAAAGGCATCCTCACAATTGATGCTCTATGAAAAAACCAAGTGCTTTTTTGTTAATCGGGTAAGTGGGGCTGATACCCTTGGAAAATCTTTGATAAACTTTCAATTGTAGCCCACCAACCCTAGGAAGTTTCTCACCTCTATTGCATTCTGTGGAGCCCTCCAATCTTGAACTGCAACGACTTTTGCGGTGTCCACGTCTATCCCATCCTTGGAGATCACATGTCCTAGGAACCTTACTTCCTTTCTCCAAAAGTGACACTTATAAAACTTTGCCTTGAGTTGATGTGATTTGAGGGTACATAGAACCTCTGTAATACCACCCTCAAAAAGCCAATGCAAAGATCTTTCAGCGCAGTGGTTAGTGCATGGTGTTGCTTTCTGGGAGTTCGGGGGTTCGAATCCCATGGTTGTCACATTTGGTATCAGAGCGTATACCTAGTCGGAACTGTGTGTGTAATGCTGGGATGTCAGTCAGTGTGGTACTGATGCATGTTACATGCACAAAGCCTGGGTGGTGAGTGATATGAGCCAATGAGGACATTGGGCTCTTTAATGGGGTAGTCTGTAACACCCCTCTCGAAAAGCCAACACAAAGATCTTTCAGCACAGTGGTTAGTGCGTGGTGTTGCTTTCTGGGAGGTAGGGGGTTCGAATCCCGTGGTTGTCAGAACCTCTCCTAAGTGTTGGGGATGCTCCTCCGCAATTCTTTGATAATATCAGAATTTCACCCACAAAGACTACCACGAATTTGTTCAGGAACTCACTAAGCACCCTACTCATTAAGTGCACAAAATAGGCAGGTGCATTAGTTAACCCAAAAGGCAAAACCAACCATTCAAAGAAGCCATCTGGAGTTCAGAATCCAGTCTTATCAATGCTATCCTCTACCACTCTCAACTGGAGAAATCTCGTGGCCAGATCCATTTGCGAGAAAACCGATACACCAACTAGTTGATCAAACAGGTCGTCAATTCTCGGTAGCGAATGCCTATTCTTGTAAGTGAGCTTATTCAGCTCCCTATAATCCACACATAGACGAAGTGAGTCATTTGCCTTAGTTGCGAAGACAACTGGATCTCCCCACTCTGAAATGCTTCGCCTAATAAAACCTTTCTCGAATAGCTCCCCTACTTGCTTTCTTAGCTCTCTCCTTACCTTAGGAGCCATGTGGCGCGCTGGTAGAGCAACTGGCTTTGCATTCTCTAACAAGTAAATCCGAAAGTCTATCTCGCGCATTGGAGGCAGTCCCTTAACCTCCTTAGACACATCCGGAATTTTATAACTATGGGCGTAGATCGCAAGTCGTCAACCGAAGTATCAAGTGATTCTAGAAAACAGAGCAATACCGACCCCTATGGGTTGTAGGAAATTTCAAGAGTCCTACCATGACAAGAAAGAAGTCTAACCACTCTCTTTTCGCAATCAAGGATGGCACCATATATAGCTAGCCAATCCATGCCTAGAATCAAACCATAGCCCATAAAGCCCAACACATATGCGTCGCGTTCAAATTCGACGCCCAAAATAGAAATTCTCAAACCCCTACACATCATGGATAAATGAGTCAATTATCCTATGGGTTTTGAGACCACTATAGGTTCAGAGACTATACTAGTATTATTGCAGACTATCAACTAAAGAACTGGACATAAATGATTGTGAAGCACTAAAAGTTTTGAATATGATAACCAAAAAGGGAAATCAAACTTTCAACTGTGACTTTCCTACTTCGATAAGGTCCACTTGCTTCCAAAGCATGCACTTGTCCAGAAGTGCCTGACCTTTGTCCTTGCTTGGGCACTGTTTTCTGAAATGTCCCATTTGTCTACTTTTGTTGCTTTCATTTCTTGGGCCGACATTCATGTTTCTTTCCCTTTGCTTGAGTCTCCTCAGTCTAATTTCCTTTCTTTTCCTCCTTGTCATCTTCATGCATAAGTGCCAATCAACTAGCCTTTCAAACGCTGCCCCTATTGGTATATGAGACAAAGCAAGTCCTTGGAGAGGTTGATTCAATCCTATCGCAAATATAAGCACCTTCTTGTGGGGCGTATTCACCAACCCTAGTACAAACCTCGCTAGTTGATTAAAATTATACACATATTCCTTCACCAGCATGTCCCTCAGTTTTAAAGCCAAGAACCTTTCCATTTGCAGTCCCTCCTCTACCTGAGATAATAATTTCATCTCGAACCTTTGCCTAAAGTCATCCGATGTCACCACTGGTTGTCCCTCCTGGGTAACTACCCGCCAATAGGAAGCCTCATCCTTAATTTCCAAGCATCCAGTTGTATTTTCCTTCGGTCGTCGACCTCAAAAAGTCCAAACAAATTTTATGTCTCTCGTAGCCAATTTCGTGCTTTACCCAAGCTTTCAGTACCACATAATGGTTTTCCTCCTATAGAACAGAAGTATTTGCATATCTTAGTGAAGTTATCTACTCGTGGATGTGGAGGAACAATGGCTAAAGCTGGGGGAGGGGCATCTCCTTGACCTTCGGCAGGTGTCGTAGCCTCAAGATACCTACGAAACCAAGCCAGTATTTGAATGCCTTCATGAAGATTGCGTTCCCTAGACATGCTAACAAGAAAAGAAAAAGGATTCAACAAGAGATCAAGAGAATTTTTGACTATGGATTGAGGGTATATGCTTTTCCAAAAACAGATTTTTTTTTACTTGAAACACTTCGCTTTCAAAACTGATTTTTAAAAACTTTTTCTCTGATCTTGTAACTTTCAGCCCTGATACCAAATGTGACATCCCACATTCGTTAATGTCACTCGTAAGAGAATGCATTAAGTTCCGTAAAGTGCAATAGACAATGGTACAAAAATTTACAGAGCAGATATAAAATAAGCAGCGAAAAAACTTTTAACTTTATTGTTAAACAAAACGTAGTTCTCAAAACCAGTTACCTCAATCACTAACAAAGCAATTCAAATCTGTCTTTCAAAGAAAAATAACATAATGTCATAAAACAAAACCATATCCTGGCCACAACCATGATGAAATTAAGTCAAAAAGATACATCTCAAGAAATCCAAGTCCAAGCTGCTACAGAAAGTCTTAGTCACTGTTGAGTGCTTCCATTCTGAGGACCTGGGGGAAAGGAAGAAAGAAGCAAAATAAAAGGGTCAGACATAAAGTCTGGCGAGTTCCAGTGATTTACAAATCGACATTAATTAGAAATCCCGAGACAAGTAAATAAGACTAGATGACAAAGGTAGAGTGTCATGAAAGGTAAACAAAACTAAACGGAATAGTATGATGGACAAGAATAATAGGGGTAAACTTATGATCAGGTAATGCTTCACATTTATATCCTAAAACAGGTATGTCTGAACATATATGTCTGCACCAATACTAGTATATCAAGTTCAACATGATTACATATCAGCAAGTTTAACAGCAGAAACAAGCAGCAGGTTTGAACAACAAGATTAGGCGTATCCTAATTACATACTCACATTAGGTGTTAACCTAATTATACAACAATAGGATTAGGTGTACCCTAATTACTACCCAAGTTGTGATAGCCCGCCCGCACCAACCGGCATTTCTCCGTGAGTGCGCTGTACACATGCCCAGCTAGCACGGGACGGATCGTCAGAAAAAAGGAAAGAAGAGAACGAACTAATCAAGAACCTGTAGAATTTCTCACAGCGCATGGAACAAAATATAATAATAACATACTTGACATAAAACAGGTGAGACAGTGCATAAGCTGATAACTAAAACCAACATCAACATTATCATCAGAGCAGCGGAAATCCAAATACAGCTTATAATCCAACATGATTATTACAAATTTAAACTATCTCTAATGCAAAAGAAAGCTAAAGTAGAAGATGCACTACTAATGCCCAAGCAGTGATCTTCAACAACACAGGGAGAATACTATATGTATCATACGTGGAAGCCTCCTGCTTGCCTCCGAATCAGCTACTCGCGCATCACCAACTAACCTGTCTCTAGTCTGCTCGTGTGAGCACCCAGAGTAATAAGAAGAGACATAAAACTCGGGGTCAGACAAAAAGTCTGGTATGAGCGATAAGCATCTAAACAGAACAATAACAGGTATACTAAACCATACCTGAACCTGGACCTGCAACCAAAGAGTTAGCACTAAATACCGTACAATACTCTAAGGTGCCACTAAACAGATGGTGTAAAGAGTACGGGGGTGGGGTGTGCATATCATAATGATGACAAACAAATCAAAATAGTAACCATCCTCACATCTCTCACTCAGTGCGTAAAGCATACGATGTCCACTGCTGTCAATCACTAGACCCATCGAAGTAGTGGTGGAGTTCGACTTGTACAACTACTGCTACTACCAAGCTTACCACATGGAGTCATGACCAAATCTTTACAAATGACCCCACTTCATTGGTCTATAGCCCCTTTAGTCGTACCTAGGCCACTGTGGCCCTGAATCCGTTCACGTACTCCCTACACATAGTGATTCAAAGCTACAGACATCGACAACCCCTTTGCACACGTCCCGCAGCAAAGCCCAATCATGCAGCTCACTCATTGGTTCCCAACTGGATCCTGAGTCAAAGCTCCTCATTTGGACTTCCTTTACATCTCGGGTTCTGGTCATCGCCTTCTTCTCCGGACCGGTCTTTATTTCTTCACTTTACTTTACTTCAGGTCGTGTTCATCAGCTCCTCGGTTCGGATTGGAATACTCCTCCCTAAGCAATCGGATCGGTTCGAATCGGGTCAACCTTCCTCTCTGCTTCGGGTCGGATCGGGATGATCTTCCTCCAGCGATTCAGATCGGAGTCCGCACCTCCTGGCTTCATGGAAAACTCCTTTGGTTCGGTCCTTCTCCCCAAGCAATCGGATCGGGTCGGGTCTCTCAAGCTTCTCCATCGGGTCGGCTCGGAATTCTAGCTCCATAGCACCAGGTCGGTTCGTGGGGAGGTCTCCTGATCGGTTCGGTTCGAATATGCTGCTCCCACCGATCCGGCCGGATCGGCTAAATTCCTGCAACTCATTCCAACGACTGTTTACGCCATTCGACGGCGTTTTCGACCAATTTAACACTTCTAGACAATCGCAAATCATGTCATACAGTCATAGCAAAATGTAACATCAACCACAACATCAAAACAATAACTATAGTATGTAAAATGGATCAAACATACCCAAAATCCCATATTTCCCTTAAGCATGTTTAAGCAAAACTAATCATAGGGTTAAAAAAACTTAACCAAATCAACCCAAATTTCTACCAGAGGCATAAAATATTATTTTCGAATTTATAGATATTTTTCCAGAATTTATTAGTGTATAAATTCGCTAATCTTTATTAATTACCCTTAATTGACCGTAATTAGTGCAAAACTATGCAAATCACTCACCTTGGCCACAAATAAAATTCTCAGAACTGAAACCTCGCTGATTTGGGAGAATACTGATGTCTAACAGCAGCTCTAACCTTGCTTTCGTGTTTTCTCTTCTTAATTTGATGTAGATTAAGCCAAAACTTGATTAGAAAGTGATTTGGGGATGTTTCGAGATGTTGGCGTCCATTGTTAGGGTTCAAGAATGAAAGTGGCGGCTGGAAAACGAAGATAAGATCGTTCTCTAACTGATTTCAGCCTCCTCATAACCCTAATCCCGAAATCCCCCATTGGGCCTAGCTGTTAATCACCCGGTTAAACCCAATTAAGCTGTTTTTTACTATCTGAAACTTGTTTCAGCCATATCTCCCAAAGGGTGAGTCCGTTTGGCTAATGTGACCACTCTACGGAATTGTAAACCATCATCCGGAGCCAACGAAAGTCGTTACAGGTCAAAATTCCTTTCCAGTCAAAAGTTATGGCCAAAACAGTACCAACTAGGGGTAAAATGGTCATTTAAAAATCGGGAAAAATCATGAACATAGGAAATGACCCCAATAATCGTCTCCCAAAGTTACATGACCATACAACTTCGTATGTGAGAGAAATAAATATTTTACGATCCCATGATGCGTAGAATGCAGGTCGTTACACTCTCTCCACCTTAAGAAATTTCGTCCCCGAAATTCCCTAACCCAAAACATACAAAGGATCCCGCATGCCTACCAGCCACATACAACAATCAAACATGCCAAATAAGCAAACAAGCCTATCATAGCATGCGGAAAGACTAAATCGAAGGTAAAATCTTACCAGGTGAAGAGTTCTGGATACGTCTTCCTAATGCTCTCCTCTGTCTCCCAAGTACAGTCATTCTCGTTCTCGCCCCACTGAACTTTGACTAGATTCACCGCTTTCCTCCGAAGTTGCTTCGTACCATTCCCAACAATACGCATAGGCTTGCGGTTCCCAACCGCCTCGGGTTCAACTTCGATATCATCCAACTGATCAGGTGAAATAGTCACATCTGGGTCGTGCACGAATTTCCTTAACTGGGAAACATGAAATACATTGTGAACTCCTGTCATCTTCTCTGGTAATTCAACTTTATGTGCCAAATTCCCAATTTTCTCAAGAACTGGGAATGGACCAACAAATCTTGGTGCTAACTTGCCTTTCCTGCCAAATCGTATTACGCTCTTCAACGGAGAAATCTTGACAAACACCTAGTCGCCAACGGAGAATTTTAAGTCTCTTCTCCTCTTATCAGCATAACTCTTCTGCCTATCTTGGGCAGCCTTCATTCACCACATCTGGTCCAAGCATAAACTTCTCGCCAGTCTCTATCCAACATGATGGTGAGTTGCACGGTCTTCCGTACAAAGCTTCATATGGAGCCATACCGATACTGGATTGGTAGCTATTATTATATGCAAACTCTACTAGATGCAAATGGTCATCTCATGATCCACCAAAATCCAATATACATGCTCTCAAGACATCTTCCAAAATACGATTCACCCTCTCCGTCTGACCGTCGGTCTGAGGATGATATGCGGTACTGAGATGTAATTCTGACCCTAAAGCCTCTTGTAAGCTCTTCCAAAACCCACTAGTGAACAACGGGTCTCGGTCACTCACAATGCTTTTAGGTATCCCATGAGATCTCACTACCCACTTCATATACAATTCTGCTAACTTAGCTGCCATTCTGGTCGATTTGACTGCTATAAATCTTGCACACTTAGTCAATCGATCCACAATTACCCAAATGCTATCATGTCCCGATCTAGTCCTGGGTAAACCATCGATGAAATCCATCGAGACTTGCTCCCATTTCCATTCGGGAATTTCTAATGGTTGCAACAACCCACTAGGCTTTTTTTGCTCGGCTTTAACTAGCTGGCATTGGATATAAAATTCCCAACGTCTCTTTTCATCCCTTCCCAGTAGTAAGTCTGTCTCATGTCTCGATACATCTTATTACCACCGGGATGTATAGTCAGTTTTGAGTGATGACACTCTCTAAGCACTTCATCTCTCAATCCATTGACATTGGGTACAACTAGTCTTCCATCCTTTCTAAGCCATCCATCTCGATCAAGCCCATATTTGTTCATCTCCTCATCGATACCCATCTCTAACTTGGAGATGATTTCCAATATGTTAGGATCGTCCCTTTGACTGGAGCCGATCCTCTCAATCAAAGTGGGTCTGATCGTCAAACTTGCTAACATTTCTGGATCCAATTAGCACTTTGGTCTGAAATCATACCCAGCGATGTATTCCAATTGCTTCCATTCTAGAAACATAGCCCCTAAACTGGCATGCCTCCTACTCAATACATCAGCCACCGCATTGCCCTTTCCCGGTGTATATGCGATGTCAAAATCATAGGAAGCTAAGAATTCTAACCACCTTTGCTGCCGGAGGTTTAGATCCTTCTGAGAGAAAAAATACTTCAACGACTTATGATCTGTAAACAACTCAAATCTTTCTCCCAAGAGATAGTGTCTCCACATCTTCAACACGAACACGATCGCTGCCAATTCCAAATCATGGGTAGGGTATCTTCTCTCGTGCGGTTTCAATTGCCGACTTGCATAAGCTACAACCCTACCTCCTTGCATCAATACAGCACCTAGTCCGGTACCACGGGCATCCGTATATACCGTCATCTCTTCATTCCCCTTAGGAATGACTAACACTGGTGCACACGTCAACTTGTCCTTTAGACTCTTGAATGCATTATCGCACCTTTCATCCCAGACAAAAGCTTGATTCTTCTTGGTCAACTGGGTCAACGGTGCTGCTATCTTGGAGAAGTCTTGGATAAACTTACGATAATATCCAGCTAATCCCAAGAAAATTCTTATGTCTGTTGTATTCTTGGGCGTAGACCAATCTTGTACCATAACCACCTTCTCAGGATCCACGGCGATACCATTCTCTGAAACAACATGGCCCAAGAACCTCACTTCCCTCCTCCAAAAGTGATACTTAGAAAACTTTGCTTTCAATTGGTGTTTTCTCAACACCTCCATCACTATTCTTAAATGTTCCTTGTGTTCTTCTTCTGTCCTCGAATAGACCAAAATATCATCAACGAACACAAGGACAAACCTATTCAACTGATCTCTGAATACCCTATTCATAAGATCCACAAAATATGCTGGAGCATTGGTCAGCCCGAATGGCATGACCAACCACTCATAAAATCCAGACGGCGTCCGAAATGTCATTTTAGCTACACTCTCAGGTTCCACTCTAAGCTGATGAAAACCTGTCGCGAGATCCAACTGAGAAAATACTCTCGCGCCACTCAACTGATTGAACAAATCATCTATCCGCGGTAGAGGATACTTGTTCTTCCTCGTCACTTTATTCAACTCGCGGTAGTCTACACACAAACGAAGGGAACCATCCGCCTTAGTAGCAAACACAACTGGTGCTCCCCATTCAGAAACACTCCTTCTGATAAATCCCTTCTTCAAAAGATCGCTAACTTGCACCCCGAGCTCTCGCTGCTCCCTTGGTGCCATACGACGAAGTGGCATCACTATAGGTCTGGCATCTATCACCAAATCAATACGGAACTCAATCTCTCGATGTGGTGGAAGCCCGGTCACTTCTTCGAAAACGTCCGGATACTGGCCAACCACGGGAAAACCTGACAACTCACTATGCGGAATGTCGAGGGAATTAGAAAACTAGCCAATACCCCCTCACTGGGTAGACCACCAAACACTATCCTCCGCCCATCATCCGCTCTAGCTATCACCAAAAAGCCCTCACAGTCTACCACCACCCCGTATCTTTGGAGCCAATCGACTCCCAAAATAATGCCAAACCCAATAAAGCCTAAAACAAAGCAATCACAAACAAACATGCATCCATAACTCGATAAGACCACATTACGACAAATCATGCTAAGGCTAGTCGAACCACCAATCGGGTTCGTCACCACTAAAGGTCTATCGACAATCTTGGGCTCCAATCCCAACCTATCTACCAGGTCACTAGACATGAAAGAACTGGAAGCTCCGGTATCAAACAAAACTCTAACAGGAACATCATAAACAGAAAGCATACCTTGAATGACGACATTCTTTCCCTTCTCCGCCGCAGTTGGGGCATTTGACGAAAAAGGAATAGCATTAAGGGCATATGCTTTCACCGTTTGCTTTTCTTTAGGGGGTTGCGGACACTTGTCCTTGTGATGTCCCATTTGGCCACAGTTGAAGCACTTCCTATCCGCTGGCTTGGCCCGACAATTACTAGCATAATGACCCTTCTTACCACAGCTGAAGCACTCAACATCTTGCTTATTCTTTTTCTTCTGACCATCCTTAGTCTGATTCTGCTTTCTCTTATTTTGGGAACCACCCTTGCCTCCACCACTTGCTTGTGGCTTTGGCTCCTCTGCAGATGCAACCTCAGTCTTCGGCTTAGGGTAGAGACTTTCTGACCTCAATGCTTTCCCCACAATCGATTCAAACGTCTCATCGATGTGGTTAATAAGCCTTTCCCCTAAGTACTGATCTAAACCAGTTATGAATTTCTCATTCTTCTTCTTGGCAGTATCAATAAGAGATAACCCATACTTCGACAAAGTGTCGAATTCAGCAATAAACTCCGAGACAGCTCTGCCATTCTGCTTGAGCTCCAAGAATTTCTTAAACAACACTGACTTCTGAGCAGTTGGAATGAACTTCTCGCTAAAGCGAACCTTAAACTGCTCCCAAGTAATCTGATCCTCGGGAGTAGCTGCCTTTATAGCATTCCACCAATTCATTGCCCGCCCTTGCAGCCGACGGGACGCTAGCTTTCTCTTCATCGCATCCTCGATACCCAAATTCTCGAAGATACGTTCGCAACTATCCAACCAATCCTGAACATCCATGGCCGACTCCGTTCCGTAGAACGGCTTCCCACCAAGACTAGTATAATCCTTATTCAGCTTGGCGAAATCGGCCCTAGGCGCCTGCACTATTGGACCACCACCATTACCACCATTGGAAGCTGCCCCTTGCACCTCCCTAAGCATGTCTCTCATGAGGTCAGTAAACATCGCCCTCATGTCAGCAGCATTCCCATTATTGGCTCCCCTACCAGCACCTCTAGCATATCGGCTCATCGTCAATCTGAAAAAGGAAACGATTAACGACCCCATAGTGGTGCTAGTGCAGTACAACTTCATTCTTATAGTACTAATAGTATACACATATATAGCTTTTGAAAACCAAAGTAATCACAAATACGCTCTGTCATATACGTACTATCTCTCCCTGGTGTCTTCCCCTAGGTTAACTACGCAACCTAGAGCTCTGATACCAAGTATGATAGACCGCCCGCACCAACCGACATTTCTCCGTGAGTGCGCTGTACACATGCCCAGCTAGCACGGGATGGATCGTCAGAAGAAAGGAAAGAAGAGAACGAACTAATCAAGAACCTATAGAATGTCTCACAGCGCATGGAACAAAATATAATAATAACATACTTGACATAAAACAGGTGAGACAGTGCATAAGCTGATAACTAAAACCAACATCAACATTATCATCAGAGCAGCGAAAATCCAAATACAGCTTATGATCCAACATGATTATTACAACTTTAAATTGTCTCTAAAGCAAAAGAAAGCTAAAGTAGAAGATGCACTACTAATGCCCAAGCAGTGATCTTCAACAACAAAGGGAGAATACTATATGTATCATACGTGGAAGCCTCCTGCTCGCCTCCGAATCAGCTACTCGCGCATCACCAGCTAACCTGTCTCTAGTCTGCTCGTGTGAGCACCCAGAGTAATAAGAAGAGACATAAAACTCTGGGTCAGACAAAAATTCTGGTATGAGCGATAAGCATCTAAACAGAACAATAATTGGTATACTAAACCATACCTGAACCTGGACCTGCAACCAAAGAGTTAGCACTACATACCATACAATACTCTAAGCTGCCACTAAACAGATGGTGTAAAGAGTACGGGGGTGGGGGTGTGCATATCATAATGATGGCAAACAAATCAAACATAGCAACCATCCTCACATCTCTCATTCAGTGCGTAAAGCATACGATGTCCACTGCTGTCAATCACTAGACCCATCGATGTAGTGGCGGAGTTCGACTTGTACAACTACTGCTACTACCAAGCTTACCACATGGAGTCATGACCAAATCTTTACAAATGACCCCACTTCATTGGTCTATAGCCCCTTTAGTCGTACCTAGGCCACTGTGGCCCTGAATCCGTTTACGTACTCCCTACACATAGTGATTCAAAGCTACAGACATCGACAAACCCTTTGCACACGTCCCGCAGCAAAGCCCAATCATGCAGCTCACTCAATGGTTCCCAACTGGATCCTGAGTCAAAGCTCCTCATTTGGACTTCCTTTGCATCTCGGGTTCTGGTCATCGCCTTCTTCTCCGGACCGGTCTTCATTTCTTCACTTTACTTTACTTCAGGTCGTGGTCATCAGCTCCTCGGTTCGGATCGGAATACTCCTCCCTAAGCAATCGGATCGGTTCGGATCGGGTCAACCCTCCTCTCTTCTTCGGGTCGGATCGGGGTGATCTTCCTCCAGCGGTTCGGATCGGAGTCCACACCTCCTGGCTTCATGGAAAACTCCTCTGGTTCGGTCCTTCTCCCCAAGCAATCGGATCGGGTCAGGTCTCTCAAGCTTCTCCATTGGGTCGGCTCGGAATTCTAGCTCCATAGCACCAGGACGGTTCGTGGGGAGGTCTCCTGATCGGTTCGGTTCGGATATTCTCCACCCTCCGATCCGGTCCGGATCGGCTAAATTCCTACAACTCATTCCAGCGACTGTTTACGCCATTCGACGACGTTTTCGACCAATCTAACACTTCTAGACAATCACAAATCATGTCATACAGTCATAGCCAAATGTAACATCAACCACAACATCAAAACAATAACTATAGTAAAATGGATCAAACATACCCAAAATCCCATATTTCCCTTAAGCATGTTTAAGCAAAACTAATCATAGGGTTAACAAAACTTAACCAAGTCAACCCAAATTTCTACCAGAGGCATAAAATATTATTTTCTAATTTATAGATATTTTTCCAGATTTTGTTAATGTATAAATTCGCTAATCTTCACTAATTACCCTTAATTAACCGTAATTAGTGCAAAATTATGCAAATCACTCACCTTGGCCACAAATAAAATTCTCAGAACTGAAACCTCGCTGATTTGGGTGATTACTGATGTCTAACAGCAGCTCTAACCTTGCTTTCGTGTTTTCTCTTCTTAATTTGATGTAGATTAAGCCAAAACTTGATTAGAAAGTGATTTGGGGATGTTTCTAGATGTTGGCGGCCATTGTTAGGGTTCAAGAATGAAAGTGGCGGCTGGAAAATGAGGATAAGATCGTTCTCTAACTGATTTCAGCCTCCTCATAACCCTAATTCCGAAATCCCCCATTGGGCCTAGCTGTTAATCACCCGGTTAAGCCCAATTAAGCTGTTTTTCACTATCTGAAAATTGTTTCGGCCATATCTCCCAAACGGTGAGTCTGTTTGGCTATTGTGACCACTCTACGGAATTGTAAACCATCATCCGGAGCCAATGAAAGTGGTTTCAAGTCAAAATTCCTTTCCAGTCAAAAGTTATGGCCAAAACAGTACCAACTAGGGGTAAAATGGTCATTTAAAAATAGGGAAAAATCATAAACATGGGAAATGACCCCAATAATCGTCTCCCAAAGTTACATGACCATTCGA
Organism: Allium sativum; assembly: GCA_030737875.1. NCBI lineage: Eukaryota > Viridiplantae > Streptophyta > Magnoliopsida > Asparagales > Amaryllidaceae > Allium > Allium sativum. The sequence goes on from CM060922.1 coordinate 64,857,915, forward strand.
CTTCGTATATGAGAGAAATAAATATTTTATGATCCTATGATGCGTAGAATGCGGGTCATTACACAAGCGATCGACTTCCTACTATGTATATACCTTGTGTCAGCCCCTATAGTAGGGTGTATCACTCCTTAACCCCACAACTATATGACACAGACTTATATACTGGTGTTATAGTGTCTTACCTTCCCTAGTTGGATCCGTGCATGCTCATGACTCCACCAGAACGCACCCGTAACCACCCCCATGTGAACCTCTTACTATACGGTTCAGTAAAGCATGCCCTGGCCCCTACCTAGTGCAAGGCCCCTTCTAATAATATACCAATAGGGATACTGACTGATAGGTTCCAAACAGCAAATTGAAACAAGCCAAACCCTCTATGATTGTGGCCCCAAAACTAGGATTTAAGAGTCCCAAGACTCGATATAACAGCAAGAACGAGGGACCTCTTAGCCTATTAATACTCATATTTAACCTAGCAAATTTAGGTTTACTAATATGCATGGTTGTGATTACTACATGTCATTATGTGTACATCCCTTTTCCAAAACACATGCCCAGATGTATACAATTCCCTTAGCATTTCAGTTTATTAAACTACATCTGGTACTTACCCTATTCTTAACATGTCATTTACTTAATGCCCGTTTTAAGTCGAATCTAACATGTCCATTTCATATGCATATCACTATATCCCCAAATTACAACATATATAGGTTTATGCATATTTTTACCAAGTTATAACAACATATACACATTATCCCTTTTATTAGTTTACAACAAGTCTAAACATGTATATTTGTCCTTTTTCCCAAAATACAGTCAATCAGTCCCAATTAAATAACATGCCTAATTTCCTCTTTTTATGTCATTCATTATTACCCCAATTATACGCAAACTTGAATCGGGTATAACCTAAGCTTCTAAAGGCCTAGGCTTAGCGTAAAATAAAAAGGAAATCGAGGAAGAAGAATAAAATCACATAGACATATATGCAAGACTGGAATAAACATAGAAAATAGGAAAAGGAAGATATATACATATAACTTGTTAATTTCCCAACACCACAGGCATATGATAACTGTTTAATTAAACAACATCACAGGCATGTGTATAACTGGTTTAATCAACATCACAGGCATGTATAATTGTTTAATTAACATTACATGCATATGTATAACTTGCTTAATCAACATCACATGCATATGTATAACTTGTTCAATCAATATCACAAGCATATATAACTAGTTTAATTAATTGTCATGTTCAAGGATTAAGAAATCAGATCTGCAAATAACAGAAACTCATAGTGAATCTTGGTGAAGATAATTATATAACACTATGCCGTAAGAAGTCCAAGTCCAATCCAAGTTTTATGTATGCAAGTCTTGAGTGTGCCTCTATTTGATCTAGTCTCGAGCAGCATTCTCCTATTTCTATGTTTATAATTTTCAGAATAATTTCATGGAGGCGGAAGAAGATATGAACAATTTGTGTGAATTCAGAATGAGGGAAGCCATCTATTTATAGAGTTACATAGTCAACATCAACCATTAGATTTTAGGTTTTAAATCCAAACCGTACAAGTCATGCTGAGTCAGCAACGAATAAAGTGCATAAAACAATCAGGTTCGCAGAATGGATCTACCCAGATCCACGGTGGGTCAACCCTTGGGTCGACTCTAGGGTCAACCCTGACCTCCTTGGGTCAACCTGAGCCGGGCGTGGTTCGCCCCACAAGGGGCCTAGTTCCCGTGCTTGTCTCATTTTGATTTTTCTTGAATATTATATATACATACATGCATATACATACATACATACATACATACATATATATATATATGTATATGACCCTTATGTGTATACAAATTTCAAAGGTCCATAACTTCTTCATATGTTAACCATTTTATGCAAACTTGAAGTCTATCTAAACCAGAATTTTGAGAAGAACGCAATAGTAATGCCGGTTTCACTTAATTCTGAATGTTAAATTAAGTTTTTCCAAATTTATTACCTTTAAGCATGGTTATAGTGTGTTAAATTTTGGGGTGTTACACGTACCCATTAGCCTTGAATAACTTTCCCTATTAGGATAAAGTGGGTTACGTCATTAAGTTATTTCCATTTATTTTCCCTTCACGGAAATACTATATGTACACAATTTATTATCGTCATGGGTCCATATGGTTAATAATATTCTACATGATCATTAACCTACTAAGTCTAACTCTAACTTTTAATTATAAGTTTGATATTAATTAATTAAATAGGGAAAGTTATATCCTCCTTACCTAGGATATTTATTTGATTACTTCCCTAATTGGACTTAGTATTTAAATAACAATAAATATCCATTAATCCTCTTTTTACACCCATTTAATTATATTTCTTAGTTCATTGCCGCTTATGACCATAACGGTCATATTTTTCTTAGGCAACCATTTATCAATCCCAAGGTATCTATTTGTTGTAGCCCAATAGAAAATTTCTATTCTTATTTATTTATTTGTTGCTTGCTATATATATATATATTTGTGCACGTGACCACTCACATTAAGTTGACCATTTGTGGATGTTGGATTTGCCGGTCGGTTCGGGGAAGACTTCTACCACAAGTTGAACTTAACCTCGTGTCATGATACATTTATATCAACGCACTAGACCCCTCACATTAAGTTGGCCACCTGTGGATGCTGGATTTACCGGGAGGTTCCGGGTAGGCTTCTACCACAAGTTAAGCTTAACCTCGTGTCTAGGTGCGGTTATAATTCAAATTCCCTAATTGGGGTTTACAATATTAATCCTAATTAATTTAGAAATTTTAACCATTATCCTATTATATTCACTTTCCCCAATCAACAACAGTTACTATTGTTATTTATTGATTTGTGACCTATTTATAGCAATAAATTATATTAATTGCTACAATGGTCACCACAAATATACTAATTCAATATAGATTTCATTTTCATATATCATTCCATAATTGAATATCATTCAAACATTCCCACATTCAATACATTGTTATTTTACTGTTTTACGAAAATTTGGAAGGATGACACACACATACACACACACACATATATACACACACACATATTTATGTTTTTGTGCGGTCAACGTAGTATTATTATTATTATTAAATTTAATGATTTAGTTTAATTGACAAACAAACATTCCTTTTTGCATTCAATCTTGCAAAAGGTTCCAAATCTTACAAAAAGACCGTTAGATATGGTTATTGTAAACTATGCCTAATTATTGGAATTGTCATATTTTCAAATCACAAGAAATATAGGTTAATGTATGATTTGGAATAGTTGATGCAAATTACATATTTATATTTATACGTACATTTGCACCACTTTTCCCTTTTTCAATCTTTTTATCATAACTCTTGTGAATTCAAAATAATGTCTATTTTTTCAAAAAGAGGAAAATGACATATTTACAACAACCAAACCAAAACCTCAACAATATTGAACACAAATAGGCATATGTCTTTTAAATTAAAATTACGTAATTCACAACCTTACATTGAAACTACGGATTTGGAAGAAAATTACATCTAAACAGTGTTATTAGGACTAATCTTCAAATCCTCGGTGTTTTACAACAAACCATAAATACATTTTACAACATAATTGTAGAAAATATGTATAATTTTTTTTAAGAATCCTATAATTAATATTATTCCTAACCATAATCCACAATTTACAATTCTTGACAGTATTCACAGTTAGATCTGATGGGTGTCAATTCAATTACAACAATATTATGAACAAACTTGATGAAAGTAGGCATATATTTTGAGATTTAATTCAAATGAAATCAATAGGCTAATATACTATATATGCAAATTTCCCACTCACTTTAAAGCATCCAAATCTGAAGTTTGAATAATCTTTTGGCCTACAATTCCCAAATTCTTATAATTATACAATTTATCTGAAAAGGGGATACTTTCAGATCTGTAGATATGTAAGAAAATAGGAAGAGAGGGGAGAATCTGATTTAGAGCGCTAATTCACATTCTTTTCCATTGAATTAGATAATCCTCTCAATTTTATGCGGTCTTTATTTGATTTGTTGTATATGAATATTTTTAATTAAGAAATTGGGTTTGAAGAGGGAGGAAAATGGTGGAGCTTCACGGCTGCCCACAGATTTGTGTGTAAAAGAATGAGGCTTTACTCCTTTATTTATATGATTGGAATTGGCCATCATCCGTTAGATTTGATTTATTGAACATTCGTCCGTTCATATATTTATGCAGCCAAACCCTAGCCGTCACTGCCTTGCTTGACTAAAAGGTTGAAGCCAACGGCCGACCGCTTGGTCGACCTGGAAGATAGGTGGCTGGAGGATTTCTTTATTATATATATATAATATTCTGTTTTATTTATTTTCCATCCAATATCATATTTCATCCGTAACTTTTCATACAGACTCCGTTCGCAAAACTTCAAACATGAAAGTTGACTAGAATTCCAAGATGAACGCATCGGTTAAATCTCCGTGGTCAAATTGCATCATCAACAAGAATTCCTATTTCTGAAATTATAATAATTAATTCCTATTGTCAAAATTCCGGGTTGTTACATTAGCGTGTGAAAGTAAGTGCATAAAGCAGTAAATAACACAGAAGATTTATAGTGGTTCAGTCCCACGAGGGGCCTATGTCCACTTCAAAGGAGTTCGCTGATATTTTATTCACAAAATCTCATACCCTTGAAGGGATACAAGATAATGCATTGGGCCGAGGATTTCGAATGCCGTCTACGTGAAACTTCGCACTACCTATTCAAGCGATTTCCCATCTCGGGATTCACATTGCTCCCGTGATGTTGTACGACTGAGTCGAGACTTACGCTAATCATGACTCAATCAACAATTCTACCTAGAACATAGGATTAGAGCATATACCTGGACTGTGGATTTGACTGTATTATCGAACTGTCAGACGCGACTTCTCGATTTTAGTCATAGCATAGTCATGACTCGATGTGAATCCGTCGATGTTGGTTGACGATGACGATGGTTACAGTCTCGAGGACTTGTGATCGTCATCGTGTCCTAAGTTTTTTAAGTTGTAATTGTATTAACATAGCACTGCACTGCACGTACATGTTAGTTTATACCAACACGAGGGGTACAGGTTATACAATGCAGTGTCTAAAGCAAGTATATTGAAAGTATAGTTAGAAATGGAAATAAGGCCTAAAACACAACAGATTCTGGAAGCTGATGCTATGCAGCTTTCACCATCCTTGTCCAGTTCAGCTAGTGATGCTATCTTATTAGGCAGCGAGCTCGAGACCTTCAGATAGTCTACTCCTTCTCAGTTGACAGTTTCGCCGAAAGCACCCGATAACGGAGTGCAACTGGAAGGACAACAACTGTCAGCTGAGCATCGGCCAAGCTACCGGCGCAAGGAAGGCTTGGAACGATTGGAGGTGAGCAGAAAGAGGAAGAGCACATAGATATCATCTAGGGAAGCACTTTGGTGGCACTGGACATGATGGCGGGTGCGATCATACTTGAGAACCCGTCGGATTCGGTGCCATCGCATATGGATGAGACGACGGTAAGACGCATGGCAATGCGGTTTGGTATTCCCCAAAGAGATGTTCGTGCCCAGAAAGGACAATAGGGCTCATGCACCACTGGAAGGGTACGTTTTCCTGGAACAGACAGGCATGCAGTTCTAGGTGCGTGCCCCCGACTAAAACCTTTATCTGGGATATACTGCACTATTTTCGCCTTGCGCCATCTCATCTTCATCTGGATGTGTATGCTTCCCTCTTAGGTACATGCGTTCACTACAGAGTACCTGTTGCTGGAACCCACCGGAGAGGACATCTATAATCTCTTTTAGTTGATGAGGAGTGCTAACGCTGCACCTTCTCAGTATTTTTTGGAAGCTTTTCCTAGGACCCCGTTCTTTGATGGGAAGTGGAGTAAGTGAAGCATATATAAGCACAACTGTTTCTTCGTGCATTGTCCTCCCAAGTTCGCGTGGTTGTGGCTAGAGAGAAGTAAGTATCTTTGATGATTTTTCGAGTTTGAAACTTGTCAGGTTGTCGGGTGGGAATTAACCATGCTTTAGTATAACAGGAAATCCTTCTGCACCTACTACAAGAAATATGCTTATTCAAGCTGAAAAAACGCTGTGGTATCCTTTAACAGCATTTTGATGAACGTTGTCTACCAACAAGTTGTTATAGGTCATGGAAATATTACAATACATACCAAAACGCTTTAAAAAATTGACGTACTACAGCGTTTCAAATGGTGTTGTTATTATGTTTGTATAACATTTTATATTGTTTCAGAAATGTTGTCATCTTCCATTTTCTACAGCGTTCCGCCACATATCATAGCATTTCTTGAAGTTTACAAGTTCTTTGTTCTACAGCGATTTTCCACATATCACAGCATTTTTTGTGCATCTATCACAGCATTTACATATTGTAGTATCGGAACATTCATGCACATACATATCACCAGCATGTAAACATATATCAACCAAGTAATATCAATAACATGTTCAATCAAATACAAAAGCTATCGTATAAACATATAACTGTTAATCATTTATATAAATTATATTACACAAAGACACTATCAACAAACCAAGTTTACATAATTTCCATAGACAAAAATAACACCATAAACTAAATTTACATAATATCCATCGAACAAAGTCAAGATATCTATATAAAACAAAATTTCCATAAAACAAGTTTGCACCGAATACCATCAAAATGAACAACTAAAAGTTACCGCTTTCTCCATAATCAGCTGTCACTGAAATCTATCTATGCCTAAGGTACAGCTGCAATCCTTCTATAACCTTATATCATTGTATACGACATTGCTACAAAACTGCTATTATGCCTATGCATTAAACTTGACTCATGGTCAAGGTACACATACTATTGAAGAGTAGCTACAGTGTTCAAATTAGGTGACCAACGATGTTGTTAATTTCGATGTTTTCCATTATTTCCAAAGATCGACAAATTATTACCAATGATTCAATCATATTTTAGTTTCTCGAACAAAAGTTTGTTTAATAAAACTAATATGATATTGTGTCACATCAGAGTGTAATTCACGTTTATCATGAAAAACACAATCATGAAGGGATATCGGTTTAAAGACTAAGTGTAATTATATTAGAGTGTAATTCGCCTACTTATTAATACCAGACTCAAAATTGATAAATATAACTTAAAAATTACTCATAATAGACTAACCTGTAGTTATCCCCTCAGTTATAGAAAAAATTGGAAATAAAGCATCAAGTTGAATAGATCAATGATCATGTCTCCCTAAGACTCCAGCGGTGCCGATCATTTGTTGCATCCACCTTCGTAGGCATATAATTGAAAGAAAACAACAACAAATTATAAATTATACAAGGAAAACAACAACAAATGTCGATAAAGAAAAATAGAAACAACAGCAAATTTCAAACGTCTAAACCTATTTTTAGACGTTTGAAATGGATTTCAGACAACACCCTGAGACCATTTCAGATGTCTGAAAATGTTCTCGGGCAATTCCTAGGCCTGGTTCAGCCATCTGAAATTTATTTCAGATGTCTGATCTACTCTGATATTGTTTTCCACATCAAACTCACTATAAAACCCCCAAGACCACAGACAAACCACAAATTGTCACTTTCAATACTTTCCTCATAAACTTTAACATAGATGCTATATGTTAGATAAAAAGTCATTTTAAATTAAAAAACAATAACTTACAAATTGCTATATGAATCAATTTGATGCTTGAAGTATATAAAGTCATATATTAGCTTCAATGATAAAGCAATTGGAAATACTGACTAAACCCAAAAATTTTGGTTTGAAATTGAATGACCAAATTAAATGTCAGTCTGTCTTTGTTAACAAAGAAGTATAAGAATAAAAAAGCGTAAGAGAACGAAAAAAGAAGGGCTGACTATTTTTTTAGAAATTTTTTTGTTAAATTCAAATTACTTTAGTTCAATTTCTCATTGGAATGGAGAAAATTTATTAAGCCTACAATAAGCCCAAGAACATGCTGTTTCAGAATAGCAAGTCATTACTGTTCAGAATAGCAAGCTCTCGGGCAATTGCCATAATAATACTTACCACCACAAACTCGACACCTGCCCGAAACTAAATTTCAAATTATATGTTGATATTTCAATACTAAAACTCACGGATCCAATAAATGAAGAAAGTGTGTGTGATTTTGTTATTAAAATTAGAATTCAAAATTAGAACTCACATAAAGGTTAACAAAAACTCTCTTATCTTATTCCGCATCATGGAATAGAAAACAAAGTTAGGAGCATGTAGTTTGTGAGAGATCTCAAGTCTTAACCATAATTTTTTTAAAACAAGGATAGGTAGGAAAACCGTAACGTCATATTTAGATAGGCTAATAACTAATTGAAACTCAAAGTTTGACAAATAAAATTTGATTTCACTAACAAAGTTGCAACTTGCAGCAAAATAGTTAAGGAGAACATAGGGGTTTAAAGGGAGAACCTTAGAGCTGCTTGACTTGGTCTTATTTTGATCTGCGGTCAAAGCATGGTTGAGCAATGCTTGTGTTGCCACTCCAAATTTCCCGACTTCTGCAAAAGAAAGAATTCTTGATGGAATATGAAGCTACCATATTCAACCAAGTATATCAAAAATTAAAAAACTGTAATTTATATTTTAAATGGAAATTTAATATCAGCACTTTTAAAAAGGGAAAAAAATGTCAAGACGACACTGCATATTTTCCAAATTTATCGGATTTCATGAAATTTAGATATCTCGTTTGCAAAATTAGTGCTTCTCCATGTATCATGACTCAACACATATTTACACAATAAAAATAAGACCATATTCACATCATATATATAATAAAAATACTTCATATAACACACAAATTTAGACTAATAAACATATATTTTACTAGTAATTCTAGCTAGCAATCTTGCATGTTGTAAGCTAATGTTTTATGCGCATATATAGCGGAGAATAATTCGGGTGCAAATCTATAAAAAAAAAGTTATGTATCAAAACCGAGAGAGTTTTAAGTCAAAACTGAGCAGTCAAAACCGAGAGAGTTTGAGTCAAAATTGTGCTCTGTTTTTTTGAGGGTGTGGGACATCTTTGGTAACTTCCTTAATCAACAAATGCTAATCAACTCCAGTATTCATAGAGAATCAAGTAATTAATATTAATGAGTGCATACATCTAGGGACAGTAATTTCAATTATGTACTTTAGAAAATCATTCATATATAGTCAAATTCATGATATATGAGAACTTACATTTCCGCAATGATCTAATTTTTGTCAATTCCAAGTAGCTCTTTCTCCTTTTTAGGTTCTTCATTTTCAGTTAAATCTCCTGATTGAAAAACATAGATAATTAATACATAATATAACAAACTTAAAAGCAATAATCCATATACATTATATGCTTGATTTCTCGATAAAAATCAGATCTTGCAAAACTACTTCAATCGATAATAAGAAAGAGTATTCTAAATTTATTATCTTGTGTTATATGAGAGAAACAACAACAATGTAATAGTAGAGAATAAGGTGTTGAAATTATGTAACATTAATATAACAGAAGTGTCTATTTGGTTGTAACATTAATAGTAGAGAATAAGGATGAAATGCACCTTCCAATTTCTTCTTTGCCATAAGATAGAGGCTACAAGAAAGTAGAGAGGATAAACATGATTAGAAGATGTGTAATGGGGAGTGTAGAAACTAGGGACGCATGACTCGATCCGAGGCAGATAGAAAGGCATAATTGCTTTTACCATTAATTTTATTTTTAATCATTTTTTTCAATAAAATAATGTACTTTTTGTAAAGTATTCCTTAGAAAAAATCCTGTATTTCTACTTTTAGATAAGAAATCCCACTGGAATAGTCCTACTGTAACTAATAAATTCCAAATTAGAATACCGTCTACAAAAACACCTTTCTTATAATAGTCCTAGTGCATGGGCATATTGTACATGTCAATGTAGCCAGCCTCATGCCTAAAGGTTATCAGACTTCTGATTATAAGTAAAATAGAATTGTGTCCAGAATACAAAATATATGACACAAATCTGGTATGTTTCTAAAGATGAAAATGAAGATAATAATGAAATAATTTTAACAGAGCGGATCAAGATCGTGTACCTCATCAATCTCCATCGTTTTCCTTTCTGAGTCGAGCCTTAGTAATAGGCAACTTCATCTACAAAAAATGTGCTCTGTTTTGACTCAAAACTATCTCAGTTTGGATACAAGTGAGCTGATGCTCAATTTTGTATCAAAACTGAGAGAGTTCGAGTCAAACTGAGGAAATGTAAACCAAAGTAATACCATTAAATCATAACCTGTATTGCCATGCGATAGAAAATGTAAGAACAACTCATTGGTATTAATTCATCACTTTGCAGTATAGAGTTCCATCCGAAGTCAATATAAGATGTTTTATTACTGAACCTATTTTTTTTATAGAGGATCTCTTATTCTGTTTATAAAAACTTCACTATAGATTATTAATTTATATAAAACCATGCAAATGTGATTTAAGCTTTAAGTACCATGTTTGTTGTTTATATTCCTGATTGCTTTGTCACAATAAACACAAGTCAAAGCATAACCCACATACCTGATTGCTTCCACCTTTTTGAGAAGCAAATTACAAGAAGCATTCAATTTCACTGAATATGTTGCTTAATTCGTAGCACAAATCCTACAAAGCAACACTCTTTGAAAATCCATCCCATCCGTTAGAAATATTGACAATTAAAACCCAAAGATAAGTAGTTTACATGTTATTAACCATTTCCACTAATTGTCTGATGTATGCTTAATTGATAAACAAAATGGAAAAACTTTATTTACCTATTGGAATAAACTTACTGAGTGAAATACTATAGTATCAATGGTTAAAAATGCTGAAATAGTAGAAAATGCAAAAGGAATGCAGTGAATAAATGTAACTAGTATGCAAAATTATGAAGTAAATGGTAACAAGGAGGTGGACATTCATGTTGATCAAGATAAACATAAAAACCGGGACCATACTGGAAAAAAAGAAGCGACGAGTCTGTCAAATGAAAAAAATAGTTGATACAACTTCAAATGTGAATGAAACATGTAGTAAGGCATTTTCAGCCAAACCTACAACCTAAGAAATCATTGTGGAGGTGCACAAGGAAGCAACTCTTTCTATCCCAATTTCAACACAAAATACAATCATCTAATTTCAGGCCACTCACCCCAATAGACACCGCAAATACCCAAAATCTGAAACTCAATCGCAAAACCAGATTGCTCGATTCATGATCCAGAAACAATATCTTCAATATATTAAAATTTTGAACCCCAATATACCTTAATATATACTCTAAGGCTCAATATATTCAAAATTTGGTGCTTATATGTAAACTAAATAAACTTCTCCATTGACTTTGTAGAAGTTTTATACACTTATCTTATTATCATATTAGGTAAAGAAAAATGGAAAAATAGGAAAGACCATAACTCTAGCTTGCTGCTTGAAGTAGTATAAGGTGGACTTTGAAAAGTTTAAGAAACAGATAACATTACTCTGCTCAATTATTAATTTCCTTAAAGACTTATGATTTAACAAAAAAATCTTTTGAACTTGGAGGTAATAATTCGAAGAACAACCATTTCCTCATCTTATATTCATATGTTTCTACAACTAAAAATAACAACAAGACCAGCAAGATAAGTTGCTCAACCACTTCGTAGATATGCTTAAGCAGATCATGTATAGCTAAAATTCTTACCTTGGCATTTATCTTGCAAATCTACATTCTTTGGATACTGTACCACTAATTTGTACCCTGTACCCATTACAGCAGATATAACCAGCTTGATATTGGTACCCCCACAACACCTATTTCGAATTGATGTACAAAAACCAAGAAACAAATAAGTAATGAGTACACGATAATATATAATAAGCAATTTCCTTCCTAAAAAATACTAACCAAAGATCATCAAATGGATGGTGCGAAGATACGAGTCAAACCTACAATGAGGTATAAGTCACCTATAATGAAAAAACAAATAAATCATTATCAGTATATAATTAGTCGCTGATCAATCATTGAAATTTGAATAAGTAAGAGACCAAGTAATTTAGCTTGTCGGCTAATAAATGTGTAAACACATATTAGGTATTTACGTCAGAAACGTTACTACCATCTAGATATGTATTTTTAGTCATCTCCTAATAAATCCAAAGTAACAGACAATTTAGTTAGCCTACTTCAAGAATTACAATCATGTAGAAAAAACATTAACATAATTCTAACAATTAAAAACTTAAATCAGAACTACAACAATAACTGAAAGTGATACTAGAAAATCTATTTGGAGTTATTTTTTAAAATATATCAAAAATTAGAAATGCAACAATAATTAGGTTTTTTTAGCATGCATAACTTAATTACTCCATACACATATAATATCCATATAATATCCTATACTGAACAAACCCAGCGAACAACAATCCATCCTCCTATTTGACAAGCATTCAGCCACAAATTGAAAGAATAAAAAACTAGGGTTAAGAATAAAACAATCACCAGTTTCGACGAGTTTAGGGGTTTCAATGTTCGTAAAAAGGCCAATAAGGGAGATGTTTAATTGAAATCAGAAGCGAAGGATGAAGGAAGACGTGGTTTTTAGAGCAGGTGATTTGAAATTAAAATTGATAGAAGAGAAAATGAAACTCAACGAAGAGGGAAATGGATCGATGATTAAAAGTTGAGGGATTTTTTATCGGAGTATGTGGAAGAAATTAGCAGATTGGAGGGAAGTGAAATAATTTCCCGCTTTAATCTATCTTAGCGTTTTTGCATTAAATTCATGTATTAATATTTTTTTTGAAAACAAGGAGCAGAAAACGCTATATATTGATGTTGAGAATTCCAATTTTTCTTGTAGTGACCCACAGATCCCGTGTACCATCAGCGTCTCGAGTCCCTGTTGGCTATCCCGGCCAAGGCCCACTCTACTGAGAGTCTTTTGGACCATGAACGACTTCGTCGTGCGGACTTACTTCCCACTGATCGTATAGTAATCTGACCGGCCATTGTTGGGGGTGGAAGAAAAATGGAGATTGAAAAAGATGCAGGCTCTCCGAGCCGTAAAAGGAAAGCATCCCCTATCGGGTCTCGGCCGCACAAGGCTGTAAAGATTCAGGAGGAAGCCTGTGGGAGCGAGACTGGCGATGAGGAGGTGGTTGTCAAGGACGAGGGAACATTGGTTACTTCTGCCCTCCCTACGGCAGCCGAGGAGAGGACAAAGTGTTGGCTATGCCATAGAGTCTGGCATCCCCTTCTGAGACTGCCATTTCACTTGAGAAGGAGGGTCAGTTTGACGAGCTGAACAAGTCCCACTTATTACATTTCCTTGGCCTAGCACCACGTGTATGGTGGAACTAACTCTAGCCGTTGGGGAGATGACTCCTTCGAGCGGACCACTATCTGGTCTATTGAGAGAACACTTAGGACACACTCATAAACATTGCATGACATAACATTTGTTTATTTGCATAGGGTATTCGAATCTGATCTTGAAACTGTTCCTTTTGTAGGTGAAATGGCTAGAGGAGGTAGAGGCCATGGCCAAGGGTTCGGGAGTTGTCGACCTCCGAGGAATGTTTTCCTTAGTGAATTTAGAAGTGAAGCTATTTTGTTTGATGAGCCCCCACCACCTCGTGACTATAGCATCGAGTACCATGATAGAGAACGATCTCGACACTCTGAGTCTCCTCCTCCATACACTCGGTTATCGAGAACAGACACAAGACATGTTTCTATGAGCACTGGGCGCCCCTCTTCGATGATTGCTCATTATATTCCGCCTGCACCGCCCACTGTTTCTTTTAAGGAAAAAGAGTTGGCATATCCGGCAAAAGAAAGAAGACAACCTCGAAGAAGAAGGGGCAACTGCCCGAGCTACCTGAAGCTTCGGAACTTACAATAGATGAAAAGAAGGACTTGCTGAAAGGGAAGTTTCCCAAGCATTGTTTTGATGAGATAAAATGGCTTCCGGATATAAGTATGATTCCTCGATAGGATAGGGACATGGTATGGCAGCAGGTGTACACAGCTTATTATTAATGTATCAAGTACTACAAGTATTCGGGGAACCTCTTAGAGCTTATCTTTAACAAGAATGTGGAGATTACTAACCTAAAGTAGGAGGTAAAGGATGAGCAGCTGACTGTTCAGGATCGGAAAAATTCATTGTGTAAGATAATTTTTAAGTTGTTCCTTTTTCTGCCTATTCGAGCCACATTTTTATACGTTAACTCTCTGTTTCCGAAATAGGCGAACTAAAGGAGAAGTATGAGAAGATGGAGAGGGAGTCAAAGCATGCTGCTTTAACTTTTAAAGGCACTATGGCCTCGGTGTCGACATAAAATGCGTATATAAAAGGAAAAATGCTGAATTGGAGGAAGTGAGCACTCATTTTTCCAAAGAAAGAGAGAGATTACATCAGCTTCAAGTGGACAATGAGGCCTTAGTAAAGGAGAACCAAACGTTGAAGACTGAGAACGCGGAGACATAGAGGCTCATGAACGAGAATGCTAAGTTAAAAAGTAAGCTGGAATAGGCAAAAAAGATAAAGAAGCCTCTGAGGCCATCAAGAGGGATGTGATGAGCTCACTGGATGAGTTAAGGGCCGAGCATCAAAGGGAAGTGGATGAGCTTAAGGGGGAGACTGAGGATGCTGAGGCCAGCGTGGAAGCATCTTTGAAGGAAGCCGTCTGGGATATGTATGTAAAAGTGCTGAGATTTAATGGAATCTCATGGGTCAGAGATTATCCCTGGGTGATGGCACAAACATGGGAAAAGTTATTGTCGTTTGAGGCTCGGTTGCGGGGGGTTAAGGCAGTGAATGAGAACCAACTTATGGTGGAACTTTTGACCGAGCCAGAGCGCAAGGTGTTGGGGGAAGGGAGGACGTTTTTGCAAGAGGATGCCGAGAGGGCAAGGTTGGCGGAGCTTGCTGCTAAGAAAGGGAAGTTCGTGCCTACCAAAAGTGTGACCGTCACTCATGGGTTTGAAAAAGGGAGTTCTTACCAGCCGCAAGCCACGCACTTCATCACGGTTAGTAGTCCTATGGTCCCAACTCATGTAACAACCGAGTATGACACTGATTTCCTGGAGTTGGAATCGCAAGGCACCTCTCTAACTACCATTGCGGGCATTCTTCCTATCGCCCCTGTGCCATAAGTTCTTGAAGGTAAAGTTTCATTATCACGAACACTCGAAAATGATATAAGCACTGAGTTAAAAGAGACTAAGTAGCCTTCTTTTTTGTTGTGCAACCCCCTTTGTAGTGGAGATGACAACGAGCTCTGCCCCAGTAGTTCTCCAAATGCCTGAGTCCGGATTTGGACAATAAGCGATACAGTTTGGAGAGGGAGGAGCAAACATGGATACGTTCTTGAATGTGGACTTAGCATATAGTGTTTATAAGGATCTTCTTGCGGAAGGAAAGGTGATGGATGAACAAAGTATTCATGTGATGAGTCCAGTGGATGCAATTATGCAAACAATGCATGACATGGTGGAAGCTTATAAGGAAAAGATGGTGGCAGAGTCCGAGGAGCAGGAAGAGAAAAGGAAAACCAACGAGGCAACCCTATATGAGGCTCAAAACAAGGCTAGGAAGGATGTTGAGGGGAAAGTCGATGCCGAAATAGCGAGAAAGAAGGTTGTCGATGAGGCCAAGAGGAAGAGGGTTAACGAAGAGGCCAGGAAAAAGAAAGCTGATGAGGATGCTAACAAGAGAGGCGATGAGGCATACAAGAAGCTTAAGGAGGATGCGGAGGCACAACTTAAAGACAAAAAGCTAGCTAGTCGAAGGGCTGCTCGGGATGACAAGAAGAAGGCGAATGTTGAGGCTAAGAAGGACGAGGGGGCACTAAGGCTGTGCTGGCCCTTGCCACTGACATTCACAGTGATTACAAGCAGAGATAACGACGATGGGAAGTGTAAGTCGTTGTCTCGTGGGTTTATCTCCCCGACCAAGGGTAAAGGAGGAAGAGGTGGAGGAAAGTCCGATAGAAAGAGGATAAAAGTTGGTAATTACCTGCCCAATGCCGAGTCTAACAAGAAGAAGAGGAAGAAGAAGAAAAAGGAGAAGGAGAAGGAGGAAAGAGAGATGGGTCGCCCTACTAAATACTGCAGATGTTATAAATATATTGGTTATGTAGGACGATAGTACACGCGAGTACGACCCTCGCTTTTAGAGGCATGGCATGGTTTTCCTGTATGTCATGTCATTAGAATGAAAAACAGATAGATATATGTAACTTGCTTTTGGTTATGAATGAAAGTATTAGTTGACTTTTCCTATGTTATTACTTGTGTTAAATGTTCAATTGTTCGTCTATGCTTTCCATTACTCGAACTTGCATAAATGTACTTATTGTTAAACTTAAGCGAGTGTTATCCAAATTTTCTCTCTATGGATCTCCTTTTGTTAGGAGTCCCTGAGTCGTGCGAAATGTGTGAGTGTGGACTTCGCTCTCGGAATCTCCTTCAGTTAAGAGCTCCGAGTCATGTGAAGATTGTTTGCGCGGACTTCGCTCTTGAAATCCCCTTTGTTCAGGAGCTTTGAGTCGTGCAAAGATTGTAAGCACAGATTTCGCTCTCGGAATCTGCTTTTGTCAAGAGCTCTGAGTCGTGCAACGTTTGGCTCTGGTGCCTTCTCCCTTGGGAGCTCCCTGAGGTCGTTGGTACCGAGTCATGAGAAGGTATGGACGTCGTTGATTCATCATTTAGACTGTCCTGTCGTTTTGTTTGGGTTAGAGTTTGTGAGAGTCGTTGATTCATCGATCGTTGCCCGTATCTGAACCCTTAGGGTCAGGTGGAACCAAACGAGTGGTCGATGTCACACTCGTTTGGTTGATGGGCTGCCCCCAAGTTCGAAGGCTCGGGACCGAGGTTAGATATTCAAGTAAATGAATGTCCTGAGTTGTTTATACTCGACCTCGTCGTTAATTCAACGCTCGAGTCAGGTGGGAACGGTTCCACGTTCCTGAGTCTGATGTTGTGTGCTTGTGTACGCGAGTCAGTTATAATGGTTGATCAAACATAGTACGCGAAAGTAAAACACCAAGAGCATAAAGAACTGAAAACTGTCTTTACTAATAATTGTGACGACTATGGACATTATAATGTCTTGAATTTAAAGAAAACAAAACATGTTGGAAAGCAATAGGTCTGTACACTAAGTAATGTGAATTAACGATGAAGATGTTCGTTATTCCATGTCCTTGGGAGTTCAATGCCATCAACGGTTGTGAGTCTAAAAGTTCCTTCTCCAAGCCTTCATTGTATGATATATGGGCCTTCCCAACGTGGACTGAA
This sequence comes from Allium sativum, assembly GCA_030737875.1. NCBI lineage: Eukaryota > Viridiplantae > Streptophyta > Magnoliopsida > Asparagales > Amaryllidaceae > Allium > Allium sativum. Next base: position 64,875,351 of record CM060922.1, read on the forward strand.
ACCAATCAGTGTGGGAAAGATCTGTTTTAGGATGAGGTCGCCTATGTTGAGGTCCTTTGGACAGACTCTAGCATTGAAGTACCTGGTGACTCCATAGCGCTTAGCAGCTGCTCGGAGTTCTGGTTCATCCATTTTCTCTTCGAGTAATTCAAGTGAATCCAAGAGGAGGTCTTGGTTGGTCATTGGATCGTACTAAGTGACTCGGTGAGATTGCAGTTTGAGCACAATGGGTATGATGGCCTTGGATCCATAGACGAGAGTGAAAGGTGTATGGTCGGTCGTTGACTTGTGGGTGGTCCGGTAGGCCCATTAAGACAGAGAGAGCTCATCTACCCATAAGCCTCCAGCTTTTTCTAGACGCTTCTTGATGAGGGACTTGATAACTTTGTTGACAGCATCGACTTGCCCATTGACTTGCAGATGAGCTATTACGAAGAATCTCTTCTCGATATTGTGTTGTTGGAAAAAAGTCTTGGATTCAGCGCTCTCGAACTGGGTCCTATTGTCAGAAATGATAGCTTGAGAGGCTCTATATCGAGTGATGATGTTGCGGACGACAAAGTTGATCACTATCTTAGTAGTGATTGTAGTGAGCGACGCGGCTTCGGCCCATTCGGTGAAGTAATCAATTGCGATGATAGCATATTATGCCCCACCTCTGGCCATGAAGAGAGTTCCGATGTTGTCTACCCCCACATCGCGAATGGCCAAGGGCTGACCATCCGTGTCTATTCGGTAGGTGGCTCTCTGGGAATCTTGGAATACCTCTGGCACCTGTCGCATTTGCGGGCATAGTCCGCTGCGTCATGATCGAGTGTGGGCCATAAATAACCATATTGAGGATCTTCTTAGCCAGAGTTTGCCCTCCGGTTTGATCACCATACTCGCCTTTGTGCACTTCCTGTAGCACACGTTTAGCATCACTGTGGGCTACACATTGGAGTAGTGGAGCAGAGAATCCCCTTCGGTAAAGCACTCTGTTCTAAAGGATGTAGCAAGATGATTTGTGAGTTATCGCTCCTTTTTTATTATAGAGCCCTGTGAGGGTTACGTGCTGCAAGTAATTCTTTATCGGTGTCATCTAAGACTCGGGGTCGGTCTCCATCATTGTTACTGAGTCATTTTGCATCTGATCGATGCTCAAAGAGTTAAGCACTTCAATTGGGGCCCGTCCTATGAGTTGCACTTCTTCAGAGCTTGCTAACTTGGCTAATGAATTAGCTTTTTTGTTTTGCCCCCGAGGGATGTGTGTGATGATGTAGCAGTCAAAGATGGGGAGTAGTTCATGGACCCGAGTAATGTAGGGAGCTAGCCGTGCCTCGTTGGCTTAATATTCTCCCTCCACCTGGTGCACGATGACTTGTGATTCGAAGTAGATTTGGATAGGCTTTATGTTAAGTTCGATTGCAAATCTGAGACCATTGATCAGGGCTTCGTATTTTGCATCATTGTTGGTAGTAGGAAAGTCAAGCTTCAAAGCATAGCATATTGAGCATTCAACAGGGGTAATGAGCACGACTCTTGCGCTAGAACACTGATTGTTAGAGGATCCATCCACAAACAACTCCCTATGAATGTCTGGAGTATCGACGTCTTCAGGAGGAGGATCTTCCGAAACGGTGAAATCTATTATAAAATCTGTGAGGGCTTGTCCAAGGATGACTTGACGGGGAATGAATGTGATCTCGAATTGTCTTAGTTCTCTGTTCCATTTTAGAAGTCGCCCAGACACCTACGGTCAATGCAGGACCTGTCGTAGCGGCTGGTCAGTGAATACTTTGATTGGGAGGGACTGAAATTAGGGCCTCAGTTTGAGGAGATCAACAAATAGTAGGCTAGCTTCTTGAGCTTTGATACTTCTTTTCTGCCCCTATTAATCTCTTGCTGATATAGTAAACTAACCCTTGGACAAGATCTTCAATGCGCACAAGCGCTGAGCTGATTGCTTACATGGAAACAACCAAATAGATATATAAGTCCTTGTGATCCATGAGTTTGTACAAGATAGGTGGCCTCTCTAAGTGATTCAGTAGGTCCTGGAATGTGGCAACACACTCCAATGTCCATGTGACATTGCGCTTCCCTTTCCTGAGCAAGTCGAGAAAGGGAATGCATTTGTCAGTAGCTTTGGAGATGAATCAAGTTAGGGCGGTGACCTTCTCGTTTAAACTTTGAGCGTCTTTGATGCTCTGAGGGGATTGGATATCCTGGATAGCTTTAATCTTATCTGGATTGGCTTTGATACCTCACGAATTCAAAATGAAACCTAGAAATTTTACCAATGCAATGCCAAAATGGCATTTTAAGGGATTGAGCTTCATGCCATATTGGCGGAGGATACTAAACATCCCGGAGAGGTCATAGACGTGGTCGTTCGATACCCTTGTTTTCATGAGCATTTCATCCACATAGACCTCTATGTATCTCTCGATCTGGTCCTTGAACATGCGGTTGACTAGTCGTTGAGAGGTGGCTCCAGCGTTCTTAAGACCGAAGGGCATAATGACGTAGTAGTAGAGCCCAAGGTTGATTACGAAAGAAGTGAAAACCTGGTCCGGAAGGAACATTGGAATCTGATTGTAGCTTGAGTACGCATCCATGAAGAACAGGAGTTGGTAGCCAACGGTTGAATCAACATGCTGGTCGATCTTCGGAAGTGGGAAGCTATCTTTAGGGCATGCCTTGTTCAAGTCTGAGAAGTCAATACGCGTTCGCCACTTGCCGTTAGCTTTCTTGACCAGGACTGGGTTGGAGACACATTCGAGGTAGTAGGTGTCATGGATAAAGCTGTTATTAAGTAGCCCATCTACCTCTTCTTTAAGTGCTGTCGATCTTTCGAGCCCCAGAATCGATGTTTCTGTTTGGCTGGGAGTTGCCAGGGGTTGATATTGAGCATGTGACAAGTAATTCCTGCATCGATGACACACATGTCAGAGTGTTTCCAATCGAACACGTCGAGGTTAGCCCTCAATAATTCCCTAAGCTCTTCCTTTATTACATGGTGGAGTTGCGATTCAAATTTCAAGACTTTTGTCGCGTCAGGTCAGGGCTGATCGGAACATCCACTGTCGGTTCTACCGGAGTAGCCCTATCAAAGTTAGGCTCTTCGTCTTCCTTTGGATTGAGATCATCAGAAAAACGACATTTGCGCCTAAGCTAGGACTCCTATGCCTTTGATTGCTATGTGGAGATGGCTTTGGTGCAAGAAGGCGATGCATGTGTTCTTCCACTCTGTAAGTTAGAAAGCTCTCACGGTTGCTAGGTCTCCCTTGTGGCGATCCTATTCTCTATCGGAAATTTCATAAGAAAGGACCATGGAGACATGCAGATTCTGAACTATGCAAGGAAGGGACGCCCAAAGAAGTGTTATATGGAGAGATGACGTTGATGACCAAAAAAGTGAGGATTTGGACCTGGCTCTGATCTCCATCTCCGAGTTCTACTAGGAGGTCGATCATGCCCGCAGGTTGGTTGGAATAACCATTGAAGCCATGAACCATGGCATGATAGAGGTTCAAGTCTTTAGCCTTTAGTTTCATCTGATCGTAGGCCGCTTTGAAGATGATGTTGACCGAGCTTCCTAAATCGATTAGGTTCTTTGAACGAAGGCGGGGACAATCAAAGTAGATATGATGAGAGGGTCTATGGTTGGGACTTTATCTCCAATAGATTCCCTTTCGCAGAAGATGATATCGTCCCGCATTGTCTTTTTGAGCTTGGCGGGGACAGATTCGTCCAAAGTAGACCATGCTTCTTTGCTAGCGTGCTTGATGGAGTTGACATATTCTTCCATCTTTCAGAAACTCTTTTGTCTAGGGTGAGGTCCACCATAGATAGTATTGATCGCGATGCCACGTGGTCTTCGGTCGAGGGGCCCTGGGGCGGAATTAGCTGAGGAAGAGCGGGCGTTGAACAACCCGCGGCTGCTTCGGAGGGAGCAGGATCCTGAACATACTGTTCTGGACGTTTCTCCTAGATGAGGTTTTCAATTGAATCTTTGAGGTGGTGATAGTTGTTAGTGTTGTGCCCATACATGTCATGGAATCTACAATACTTGCCAGAGTTCTTCTCTTTGTCGGTGGATTCCTAAGTGTTGGGCTTTTTGTACTGGTGAGTATTACAGATTTCTAGGTAGATTGTCTCCATATCTCGATTGAGTGGAGTGTATTTCCTGTAATTCTAGCAGCAATCGTGCTTCTTGGGGTCACTAGAAGATTGATTATCGTGAACGCCAACCTTTTCGTTGTTTGGCTTAGGTTTGTACAGGGACGCCCCTTACCCTTATTGTAAGATTCCCCGACATGTTTTCCTTTGACATTGTCTTCAATGGTGCCAGTGTGTGGGTTGTTAGGGTGACTCCCTTGAGTATCCCTATTGCAACGAGCATCCTCTTGGCATAGTAATTGTCTAAACTTTTCGTAGAAAGCTTCCAAAGTTTTAGGTTGCCTTTTGTCTATCCACGCCTCGAATTTGGAGTTAGTGCGGACACCTTTGGTGAGCTGGACGAGGACTGTGCGGGGTTCCTGATCGTCAACCTCAATGAGGGCGATGTTGAAGTGCTCGAGGTAGCTATTAAGGATTTTTGTCAGTCCCTAGTAGAGGTTGGAGAGGGTGAGAGAGTTCTTCGGTGTAGGAACGTGCATCATAAACTGTATGACCATCTCCGTTGCCTGATGGAATCAAATGGAAGGCGGGTGAACCAAAGAAAGGTTGTTCCTTCCAAAAATACTGGGAGGCATTTACATTTGACTGCATCGGTGGCTCGGCTAGAGTTTATGTGCCGCTCGTTTCGGTTTAGAAACAAACATAGGTAGGTGGTTCCTCTATAGACCATAAGCTGTAGCATATTGAAGCGTCGTGGCCACTAGGCATCGTGAATGACCCGGTTGAAGGGATTACGTCTCAAGTGGGTTTGCAACATGTCATTGACGTTCCCTTGCATATTCCTCATGATTGTTCAGATCATGTCGGGGAGATATGTCGGTTGTACATTCTCTGGCCGGATCCAACGGTTGTGGATTGTATCGAGGATTATAGGACATGGACAACGCCTATGGTGGACATGAGGCTCATCCTCATCTATGTCATCGTAACTATTGACCTGGTTCTGGTATTATTGATGAGGTTTACCGGGTTGACGCAGATTCTGATCAGTTAAGACTTGGGCCTGTTGGTCGCTTGATGCATAGGTCCCAAGTTTAGAGTGACGACGGTTGGATTATATCGAGGAGAGGGTCGGTTACTTGGACTCGGTTCATCAATGATAACCAACCAGGAATAGTCACGTTGATGCAATCCCTTTTTGGTGGTGATGGTGGTTCCATTACCTTTGATATTGTCATTACCGTTAGTGTTTGTATGGGCATTGTTGCGGGTAGTAGCATTTGTATTAAGATTGAACCTTCTTCTCTGACTTCGGCCCCAAGTTTTGGAAGAGGTCTTTTATGAGGAATAAAGTCGTGGTCCGGCGCGGTTCTGAGTGAGCTAAAGTTGAGCAACAAGACGTTGACTCTCCCGGATTTGACGCATAAAGTGACACCCAGCATTTTATAATAATTAAATGATTAAATAATGCATATGTGTATATATATGCATAGGCATAAACAGTTAAGAAGAAATGCAATGGAATTAAAATGCATATTTTAAGAAGAAAATAAATTTTTGAAGAGCTTCCAGAATTTGGCCACGGGATTAGCGTCATTGCGTTCATGATGATTTTCTGGTCAATTTAGACCTATAGATTGCAAAAAATAGATTTAAGATGTAAGAGATACCTTTAAATGAAGTATTATAGCAAAACATGAAAATAAGGTAAAAGAAGGAGAACAATGACAACCATTGTTTCTAAACTTATTAACAAAAGACGTCATAGCTCAGTTGGTTAAGGCATTGGATTTGTAATATAAAGGCCGGGGGTTCAAATCCCGGTGGCGACATAATTTTAATCTTTGTTTTAGAGAGGGCCAACTGAACATACAAATATATGTGCGCATAAAAATTCAAAATTTAAAAGGATAAGAATGCACATATAAGGAAATAAAGAAAATATATGTATATATAATTATATAAGAATACATATGTGTATATATATATACAGAAACATATGTATACAAGAGATAAAATTCAAGATAAGGCTTCAGTCAATGAAATATGGTAAGAATCAAATAATGGTGCAACATCGTTTGAATTTTGAAAACAAAACAAAAATTGTGCGTATATATACACATAAAATGATCATTAAAATAATTGTATATGCATAAGAAGATTTCATGTGAGTATAATAGTTAAATAAATTCCAAAAAATTCAAACATTCGAAATTTAGAAATTCAAAAGTTCGAAATGAAATTTATGCGCCAAAATTGTTGTTGGGACATGGGGGTCGACACCCCTAACACCCCTGTAGGGGGGTCGACACCCCCTAGATCCATCCAGATTCATAAATGAATATGGACTATTTTCTTAATAAGGTTTGTTGCTGACTCAGCGCTGCGTGTACGATAAGATCCTGAACACCAATAAATAGGCTAGCAGAGCCTATCTAAATCTCATATTTCTGAGACGACGTCTATAATCTTCTTTCTTCCTCCTCCTCAATTCTCATCAGAAAATTAAGATTATTATTTTAGGAAAAATTCTAAATCAAGATCTAGAGAAAAAGAATTGACGCTAGTAAAAAGGTGTTCAGAATCAAATGCGAAGTGAGGTAATTTTGTAGATCTGATCTATAAATTTTTCTTCCTCCTTCTTCCCTTTTTCTTTAAGTAAAAATTACAAATCCATGGTTGTTAGTTCTGAATCCAATTAGGGGATAACCATGAAATGCTACATTTGGACCAGGTCCAGGATTTGGAAAGTAAATAAGGTGAGTGGATTTAAGTTGTATCATTTTTGATAATGATATATTTTCGTTTAACATTCCCCGTTATCCTATAATGTGAATTTGCTAGAATAATTGAAAGTATTGAAATGTTATTATGACATGTTTAAATATGATATGTTGAAATGTTTAAACATATGTTAAAAGGATTAAAATGACGAATATGACATATTGGAATATTAATATGCTAGGATACTAATATGTTGGAAAAGTTGCCAAAATATGCGTAGCAATTGCTATTGTTTCTATTCCATGTTAACTTGTGACATTTATGTACCTGGACCATTAACGATAGAAATTGAGAAAATTACATCTTAAGTTAGAAAAATTACATGATTTGGCGATCACATGTTATGGTCAAATTTGAACAATTATCTGATTAATTGATTACATAATAGAATAGAATTGATTATATGTTAGAAAGAACATATGGCATAAAATAGGAATAATATGATGACATGTAAAATATAAATTACAGTGGAAATGTGAAAGAATAGACATACCTAGATTATGTAGAAAATTTACAGTAAACAAGAAACTGTAACTACACTTAGACGCGAGGTTAGATTACACTTACGGTAGAAATCTGCCCGGAACCGCCCAGCATATCCAGCATCCACAAGTGGTAAATCTAACGTGAGGGGTCTAAGTGCATAAATAAAACATGTAGTAGTACTGAGACACAAGGTTAAGTCAACTTGTGGAAGAAGTCTGCCCGGAATGGCCCAGCAAATCCAACATCCATAAGTGTAGGCTTAATGTGAGAGGTCTAGTGCATAAACATATATATAAATATATGTATATTGCTAGACTGATAAATGACATAAACTGTAATTAATGGAAATGAAGGAATTGAATGAAAGATAATTACAACAATAAAAGGAAATGGGAATGAATGGGAAATGGGAATGAATGGGGAATGATAATAACCTATTATAAATAAATTACGTTAATGAGAATTTATTATAATAGTTAGACTTGTCCTAGGGACAAGTGGATATTATAACTTAGGTTATAATAATTTTTTGAGAAAATGAGATAACTGGTGAAATAAGATAAATGGCACTTAATTGTAAATTAAGTATATGGGGAAACCTGAAACCAATTGTTTGTAATAAGTAGAGAAAAGAGTGAAGTTTATGAAATGAAAGAAGTCGTACTTAATTATAAATTAAGTAATTTGAAAACCTGGAAATCTAAAATACATTGATAAGAATAACATGTTAAGGCTTGTCCTAGGGACAAGAGAAAATTGTAATATAGGTTATAATAAATGGAAAGGAGACTTATCAATGAACTTTAGTTAAGAGAACTAAGTAAATAAGTAAACAACAATAAGTTTTAGTGACAATGTAAGATGGAATTATGATTAAATAGGAAAGAGTGAGGAAAACTTATGAAATGAAATAAGTTATATTTAATCATAAACGTTAAGTGACGTATTAGACCAAAAACATGTAAATTGAGATATACTTAATTACATATTAAGTAGAACATGTTATTGTAACCTTGAATTAAACAAGAATATAAAGGGATTGTGGATTACAGAACTTGGATCACAATTGAGAGAATAAAATGTTGTGGGCTTATTAATAAACTTAAATGGGTTAAGTTATATGGTTTAAATTAATAGGCGAGAGGAGCCCACTCCTAGAGATATAAGGGGCTAGAAAGAACTTGGTAACCTAAATAAAAAGTTAAGATGATAACCAAGTTAAATGGAAACCTAATGAGGTAAAGAAAGCACATAAAAGAATGTTTAGACATAGGGTCTAATAATATATTAAAGTGAGGCGCTTGGACCAGTCTGCACATTTGAGGGTAAATAGTCCAACGGGGTAGATCATCGTGGTGTCATAAGGCATGTGGGGAGCGCATGTAACAACTCGGAAAATTTGAGCCAATTTAAAATTTTTATTTTCGCAATTTTGATGAATTTGGAATATTTAAAATGATTTATTTGAAATAATAACGATGAGAAATTTATTTTAAATAGAATTAAAATGTATATATTTATATAGATCATCGTTAGAATATAAATTATTTTAATTATAAAAGGAATTGGAAATGGCGTTGTAGTTTGAAAATTCGATTTTAAATTTCAAATGAATTACAGGATTCAAAATAAATCGGATTTTGGCAAAACAAAAAATATTAAAATCTAATTGAAAATATCTTTCCAACGAATCTGAAAAATCAAAATTTCATGGCGGGGATAAAAAGTTATTCCCAGTTGAAAATTCAGAATAGTCGCTATGGAATTTTGGCCCTTAAAAATGGAAATTTAGCAAACGACCTCCGTTTTCGACGAAACCACTTTTGTTGTATCCGGGATGCCAAGTTATTGCTAGATTCCAAAATTCATAATTTTTTGAATCAATATGTGAGCATGGCGTAGGAAAATGTGTTTTGACAATTTCATTCAATTTGGATCAACCACAAAATGGCCATTTTTTCAAACAGTCTCCAAATTTGATGAAATTAGTTTTATTAGGACCGTATCGTCAATATAAAGCTAGAAATATTTTTTCTGGAATTTTTAGAGTTAGTATGGACCCCAGTAAATTAAAATGTACATAAAAATTGAATATATAGATTTATATTTTAATTTAAACGAAAACTGATCGAAATAGTTGAATTAGCGGATGAAACATATCACATTCTGTTCGGAGTGGGGGTAATTAGCTATGGACGACAGTCGGTGGGTCTCGATTGGAGTTTGAAAAAAAAACTTACTTTTTGAAATAAAAAGGAGAAAAAAAATATAAAATATATATAAAACCTTTTCCTTTACATATACCCCCCCCCCCCCCCGTTATTTTCTTCGAACAAAATTTTCCCTTTACCCCCAAATCAAAAATGGCCTCCACCGTCGCTGCTTTACCCACATCCACCCTCCTCCGCCTCCGTCGACCCCATTTCTCCGGCGCTCCCCTTCCCTCCGTCTTCATCCTCTAGTCATGAAAACCTAACCCGCAAACACCCCATCGCGTCGCTCCACCCAGGGCACGAGCCACCACCGCGCGAGCCACCCTCCTCCTTAAACACCACCTGACGCCTGCGCGCACCACCACTACAGCACCCCCTCCGACCGCAAAACGCCTCCTCCCTCTTCGTGCGATTTACTGTAAGTTTTTTTTAGTTTGTTAATTTAATTTTTATGCAATTAGCATACATTTTGTTTTATGTTTTCTTATATATAAAAAAAAATGGTTATTTTTGGATTTTTAATATGAAAAGTTAGGATTTTTAATATGAAAAAGTTTGTATTTTTATTCATGTAAAAGCTTTGATCTTTATTTATAAAAAGCTAGGATCTTTAGTTATGAAAAGCTAGGGTTTTTATTGAATATAAAAATTTGTTTTTTTAAGTAGCGAATATAAAAATAAGTTTTTTAAATATATAATGGCAAGATAAAAATACGATTTTTTATATGTAAGTAGCGATAAAAAAATAGATTTTTATACATATAGAAGCGATTAAAAATGTGATTTTTACTTGTATGAATAGCGGGGTAAAAGTTATGATGTTTATATATGAATAGCGATGAAGAAAGAAGGTTTTTAAAAAAAAAGAAAGAAAAAGGATTCATTTTTAAACTAGAAAAGGATTAATTTTCATGAAAAGAAAAGACACGGCTTTTAAAAGTAAGAAGATTCGGTTTTTAAAAGTAAGAAGATTAGATTTTTATAAAGAAGTGGAGAGATAAAAATTCGATTTTTATTCATATGAAGTAGCAATAAAAATATAATTTTTATTGTTTGAGTAGCGATATAAAAATGCGATTTTTATATATAAAGCATTGAGATAAAAATGAAATTTTTATAATATAAACATCATAATAAAAATGTGATTTATTATGAACAGCGAGAAAAAGAGTGCGATTGAACTGACTGAAAGTCGAACGGAATCCAGACCGTTCAGAAATAAAGAACGGAGGAGTGGAACCCAAAGGTGAGAAATTCTCACTTTAAATTTCATTTTCTAGTTAGAAATATATACTAGGATGCAGACGGTGCTTAGCAGCACCCGACACCCATCGTCCACAAACAATGGACGACTTGTTTGATTGTTTGGTTTGGTTGATTGGATAATTTGTTTGAATTTGGTTAGGTAATTGAAACGAATTGAGTAGAATTGTAATGTGTGTATGGCGCAGCCCAATACCAGGAGAGGGGTAATGCTAGACATTACCTAGTTTCTAGTATCGTGTCGTTATGCCGCCGAAATTTTCTAAAATAAGATAGAAAAATAAAAATATCATTTTATTGAATAAATGAACTGAATAGAATATTCATAGGTTGAATAAAATATTTTGGTCGTTAAAAATATAATTTTTAATGTGTATATGAATAAATAAATATTCATTTACAAATCAAATGATTTGTTGATGTACACCCATTTGACTGATATGATTGGGACAATAAATTTTACACATCGCCCAACTGCACAAATAAAATTCATTATTTGTTGATTAAAACCCCACACGGGTATTGAGATGATATTGGACATACACTAATCCCAATAGTTAGTTGTATGTCAATCGATTGGTTGACAAACTGTTATAAGCGTAAAATAATAATGCTTATACAGTGTAGAATGCACTCTGGATGATGGATGATTATTTATCACTGTTATTGTATACATGTATTGTATGAAATCCATATAATCAAATTATATGGTAAGTGATTGTGTATAATTCCAGTTCAGAAAGAATGAATATTTTAAAATAACGAACATTTTTTAAATAACAAATATTTTAAAATAATATTTAGTAAAAGATCAAAATCTGATTTTGATGTCCGATTTGGGATGGACATGAATATATTTAAATATATAAAGCCGTGTTGATTAGATTAACGCCATTTTGACGTGAACGATATTTACATCGATTTTATTCATTTTTATAATGAATATCGAAAATGAAATGATTTCGAAATATAATGTTTTGAAAATACTCTTATTTATATATCGATGATATGGAATATTCAATTTTGATTTGAAATTGAAAACGAAGTTGAAATTGTTTTGAAAACGATTTATAAAATACGTTATAAATGGAAATCGATGAATTATATATAATATATATATTATATATATATAATGGCCTGAATAGAACGCTGCTGCGCTGCGGCAGTTCGCGAATTTCGACCATTGGCTTCGAACGGACATTACGGGAGATCCGACCTTCAGATTCCCCTAAACGCAGAACCGTTGGGTTCGTATCAAAAAGAGCTCTCCAATGAATATTAGAGATTTGAAATCTAATGGTTGGATTTGGAATCATGTCCAAATCAAATTTGGAAAAGGTCGTTGTAAGTGCAGTTCGAATGCCATTTATCGAAATCGACTGTACGGGCCTTAATAAAATTATTAAAAATATCAATAATTTGTGTAAAATCATAATAAATGATTTGAAAAGAATTAGGATGAAAAATTCCATATTTGAAAAGATAAAAATATATTTTTATCGAAATGAACTAGTTTTGAAATAGAATAATAAATCCAACATTTTTAAAATAAATAAATTGGATTTGAAATGGTTTTAATAATAACCAGGATTTCCCATATATGAATTGGAATGGATTTGAACTAAAATTATTTTCAGAATATTTCAATATTGGATTTCGTGATTATACGGGTATTGTGGAGGAATTTGGAAGATATATATATATCGTTATTCCAATACAATATTTGTTGGTTTCAAAATTTGATATTGAATATAAGCCGATATATTTTCTATTCAGAGCCTTGTATTTAATATCAAATTGGATTTTGGGTTTGCCGTGAATGGTATCTTTAATAATGTTGTTCTTGAACCGAATGTAATTAAGAAAATTAGAAACTGACTGGAAGTTAGTTAAGTTGAATGGTTTCCTAGGTATTGATCTGATGTTGGTTTTGGCCTTCGGGATTAATACTTAGAGAATTGTTCTCTTACTAATTTACGGTTAGAGACTGATTGGATTTTGGGTTTGTTATGAACTGTGTTTTCAACGACATTCGTTCTTTAACCCGATTTACAATGAAATAAGATTTGGATTTTATAAATCTTTTCATTAAGATTTAATGGGAATTTTCCAAAGTAAAGTTTTCCGATTTAATATATTTAATTGGAATTGCATTAATATTGGCCTTTGGGTTTATCGTGAACATTGTTTTAAATAACACTTGCTCTTTAACCCGATTGACAATGAAGTTAAGAGAATCAGAAACTAACTGGAGATTAGTTAAGTTGAATGGTTTCCTGGGTATTGATCTGATGTTGGTTTCGGCCTTCGGGGTTAATACTTAGGGGATTGTTCACTTGCTAATTTATGGTTAGAGGCTGATGGAATGGAATATGATTTGGGTTTATCGTGAACTGTGTTTGAAGTGACATTAGTTCTTTAACCTAGTTAAAGACAGAATACGGTTTGAAATGATATCCAATGGAAGATTGGAGAATACATTTTAAAGAATTTATCTTTGATAAAATTAATGGGAATTTTCCCAAAGTATGTGAATATTTGAATAAAAGAATATTCAAAATTGGAATGAGGCGTATGTTGTGTTTTTATAACACTTGTTTAATATATACGCGAGTTATTCGGAAAGGCCGGGTTTATACCCGTTCTGAATAACTGATTCGACGATATGTCAACGATGAAGACAGTGGTTGAAGACCGGAGGTCTTCAAATCGTTTGGATGATTACTGATGTCTTGATTGGGCTGTACATCCAAGCTGAGGTAATAAGTGGTGATCGTCCAGGCGTACTTGGAGATCGATGGATATGCGAGGACCTCTCCCCTGTATTGGACAAGTGAGGGAGGAATAAGGTGCCTCCAGTTTCGTTCAGACCCAAAACGGACTTATAAATGGGTTGTGTGTCTGACATTAGATTCTATTCTGTGCTGATTGATTTCTATTAAATATATATCTGTTTGGCGGCGGAGAATTTATTCTCTTGCTTAATGCCCTTCTCTGAGACGTACGAGCTCAGAGGTTATATATTGATAGATATCAATCGCATGGCATGAATTGCCTGTGTGGCATGCTGAGATGCAATGATCAAGGCTTTTGTTGAAAAGCAGAGTCTTGTGGTTGATGATCAAAGCACGACTTTAATACAGCGTAGCTTTGTGGCTGCAGGGAGTGCGCGACGTTTCTTTCTAGCTATAGGTGGTGTCAGTGTTTTAGCAAGGCCTACCATTTTATATTTTTACCTTTGTAGATGTTGGATTGTGAGGCGCCTCGGATATATCGGTCTCTTCGGAGCCGATGGATATAGGTCCGATAGGACCGAGAAACATGTGTTCAGGAATAACCAATCCTCAAACATAACGGAGGACCGGCCCTGAAGATCCAAAGGTTAACCAGAGTGTGTAGTCCCGAGACATTTGCTAGAGTGTCTCGAAGCGGTGAGGATCCATCCCTGGCCTCGACTCATAGAGGGAAATCCAACTTCCAATACATGACATTTGCGGTTTTGATTGTAGAGCTTGGTATTGGTGACATGATATATGGTACCTATGCCATCTAGGATTGATACATTTATATTTGAAACTGTTTTATACACTATGAACTTATAATAGTATCAAATGATTTGTTTGAACGTACCAAGCATGTTTGGCTATTATAAGGGAAAACCCTATCCTCCGGCTTGTGTTGCATTATGTGATGGGACCTGGGTCTTATAATAGCTTCATTTTTCCAAAAAGCATTGCGCTGTTTATTCTATGCACTGATATTCTTGGGAGTAAACCCGTTCCATGTCATACGGCGTGGTCTCTTGAATTACTCTCTTTTAAAGTAAAGTTTTAAATAACTGTTTTAGTCCTCACACCAGTCACATGACTGACCTGAAGTTTATTATTTTAACCTAAACTATGGGTGCCGCTATTTTCCACACGGACAGCTAGTAGTTTTGATTTTGCAGATTTATGTTCACAGGATCCTGGTTTACGGCTGGAACGATATTCGGAAAGATCTGTATCCGTTTATCTCTTTTAGTTGTGTATTATATTATTTTTCCGCTGCTATGTAATGTATTTTAATCTCTGATATTTATGATGTGTAATATTTATTCATTCTATGTATATTCTTGTATTCTGATGGAATTGTTGTAATAAGCAATGAAATGTTCTTCTGTTTGTGTTCTGATTCGTCTTGTCCTCAAGGCAATCCATTCTTCCTCTTGTCCTCGGAGACGAGAGAAGTTACGGGTCCTTACAGTGGTATCAGAGCTTTGGTTTACAAAGCTCGGAGAATAAGACACGTTAGAACCAAACGAAAGAATTCATCAGAGATTGGATTAGCAATATCCAATATGAATGACTTGTTAGAGATAGGATCAGTAGTATCCTAGAACGAGTGTGTAGAGTAGTGTTTTTAAAATAAAAATGAAAACCAATATTGTTTTGAAAGTTTAAACCTTATTATACGTATTTGAATGTTTTATTTGTATTGAATTTGGACAATCCAATATATAAAGATTTTGCATATACGCCTTGCAAACGTGTATTCAAAGTTTTAATATACTGGATAGATATAGAATCACACTCTAGTCGCCCGGAGATGGTTCTGATGATGGCATGTCATCTTCAACACTTGTGTTCGAGTTTCGAAAGTGAGATTTCTATATATTTCCAATTGAGTGGTGTGAGAACCAAAACTAGATAGAGTCTATTATTGTGATTTGGCATCAAAAATATGATTTTTGGACTATATATCAAAGTTATGAATTTGAAAAGATAATCAACTAATTGATTGATGATTGTGTTGTGTGATTATTTATTTAAATAACCATGTGAAAGAAAGGTAAATTTTAGCCAAATGGTACCAAATATTGAACTGTATTGAAAATTGTTGGAAATTGCATGCATATACATGTGTATACATTGAACAGGTCATAGCAAGAAGGCTAGAGAAGAGGAATAAAATTGTTTTTCCAACAAATAGGTACATGTTTATTGTATTTCTTCGGTTTTTGATGATTTTGTGAGCCGATTGGCTGTTTCTTTTTCTTTTTGGATCGGAGAGGCCCGTATGGCGATTTCGGGATTTTCCCGGTGCTCTCGTACAGGGGAGGTTATGGCGAAATTTTTCGAAACTTTAGGGTGTTAGCCAAATTTTTTGAAAAATTTGAAAAGTTCTTAGAAACTGAAAAGTTGAAGAACTTAAGCCAAAATGAAAAGAATGAAAGTTGAGTTGATTAGTAAAACAACTTTTAGCTCCATTCCTTTTCAAGGACGAAAAGATTTTAAGTGGGGGAGATCGTAATAACCCGGAAAATCTGAGCCAATTTAAAATTTTTATTTTGGCAATTTTGATGAATTTGGAATATTTAAAATGATTAATTTTAAATAATAACGACGAGAAATTTATTTTGAATAGAATTAGAATGTATATATTTATATAGATCGTCGTTAGAATATAAATATTTATTTTAATTATAAAAGGGATTGGAAATGGCGCGGTAGTTTGAAAATTCGATTTCAAATTTCAAATGAGTGTACATGACTTAAAATAAACCAGATTTTGGCGAAACCAAAAATATTAGAATCTAACTGAAAATATCCAACGAATCCGAAAAATCAAAATTTCGTAGCGGGGATAAAAAGTTATGCCTAGTTGAAAATTCAGAATAGTCGCTATGGAATTTTGGCCCTTAAAAATGGAAATTTTGCAAATGACCTCTGTATTCAATGAAACCACTTTTGTTGGATCCGGGATGTCAAGTTATTGCTAGATTCCAAAATTCATAGTTTTCTGAATCAGTATGTGAGTGTGGTGGAGGAAAATGTGTTTTGACAGTTTCAGTCAATTTGGATCGACCAGAAAATGACCATTTTTCAAACGGTCTCCACATTTGACGAAATTAGTTTTGTTAGGACCGTATCGTCAACACGAAGCTAGAAATAATATTTTTTGGAATTTTTCGAGTTAGTATGGACCCCATTAAATTGAAATGTACGTTTAAAATTGAATATATAGATTTATATTTTAATTTAAACGAAAACTGATCGAAACAGCTGAATCAGCTGATGAAACATATCCCACTGTGTTCAGAATGGGGGTAATTAGCTATCGATGACAGTCGGTAGGTCTCGATTGGAGTTCGAAATAAAAACTTACTTTTTGAAATAAAAAGGAGAAAAAATATTTAAAATATACATAAAACCTTTTCCTTTACATATACCCCCTCCCCTAGTTATTTTCTTCGAACAGAATTTTCCCTTTACCCCCAAATCGAAAATGGCCTCCACCGTTGCTGCTCTACCCACGTCCACCCTCCTTCGCCTCCGTCGGCCCCCCTTCTCCGACCCTTCCCTTCCCTCCGCATCCTTCCTCCTCCAGTCACGAAAACCTAACTCGCGAACACCCCATCGCGTCACTCCGCCCAGGGCACGAGCCACCACCGCGCGAGCCACCCTCCTCCTTAACCACCACCTGCGCCTGCGCGCACCACCACTGCAGCACCCCCTCCGAACGCCAAATGCCTTCTCCCTCTTCGTGCGATTTACTGTAAGTTTATTTTAGTTTGTTAATTTAATTTTTATGTAATTAGCATTCATTTTATTTTTTGTTTTTTTATATATAAAAACAACATGGTTATTTTTGGATTTTTAATATGAAAAAGTTTGGATTTTTATTCATGTAAAAGCTTTGATCTTTGTTTATAAAAAGTTAGGATCTTTAGTTATGAAAAGCTAGGGTTTTTATTGAATATAAAGATTTGTTTTTTAGTAGCGAATATAAAAATAAGATTTTTATATGTATAATGGCAAGATAAAAATACGATTTTTATCATATAAGTAGCGATATAAAATTAGATTTTTATATATATTGAAGCGATTAAAAATGTGTTTTTTATTTGTATGAATAGCGGGGTAAAAGTTATGATGCTTATATATAAATAGCGATGAAGAAATAAGATTTCTTTTTTAAAAAGAAAAGAAAAGAAAAAGGATTGATTTTTAAACTAGAAAAGGGTTGATTTTCATGAAAAGAAAAGACACAGTTTTTAAAAGTAAGAAGATTAGATTTTTATAAAGAAGTGGCGAAGATAAAAATTCGATTTTTATTCATATGAAGTAGCGATAAAAATATAATTTTTATTGTTTGAGTAGCAGTATAAAAATGCGATTTTTATATATAAATCATTGAGATAAAAATAATTTTTTTATAATATAAACATCATAAAAAATGTGATTTTTATTATGAACAGCGAGAAAAAGAGTGCAATGGAACTGACTGAAAGTCGAACGGAATCCAAACCGTTCAGAAATAAAGAACGGAGGAGTGGAACCCAAAGGTGAGAACTTCTCACTTTAAATTTCATTTTCTAGTTAGAAATATATACTAGGATGCAGACAGTGCTTAGCAGCACCCGACACCCGTCGTCCACAAACCATGGACGACTTGTTTGATTGTTTGGTTTGATTGATTGGATAATTTGGTTGAATTTGGTTAGGTAATTGAAACAAATTGATTAGAATTGTTATGTGTGTATGACACGAGCCAATATCAGGAGAGGGATAATGCTAGACATTACCCTGTTTCTAATATCGTGTCGTTATATCGCCGAAATTTTCTAAAATAAGTTAGGAAATTAAAAATATCATTTTATTGAATAAATGAACTGAATAGAATATTCATAGGTTGAATAAAATATTTTGGTCGTTAAAAATATAATTTTTAACGTGTATATGAATAAATAAATATTCATTTACAAATCGAACGATTTGTTGATGTACACTCATTTGACTGATATGATTGGGACGATAAATTTTACACATCGCCCAACTTCACAAATAAAATTCATTATTTGTTGATTGAAACCCCGCACGGCTATTAGGATGATATTGGACATACACTAGTTCCAATAGTTAGTTGTATGTCAATCGATTGGTTGACAAACTGTTATAAGCTTTAAATATTTATATTTAATGCTTATATAGTGTAGAATGCACTCTGGATGATGGATGATTATTTATCACTGTTGTTGTATACATGTATTGTATGAAATCCATATAATCAAATTGTATGGTAATTGATTGTGTCTAATTCCAGTTTAGAAAGAATGAATATTTTAAAATAACGAACATTTTAAAATAACGAATATTTTAAAATAATATCCAGTAAAAGATCAAAATCTGATTTTGATGTCCGATTTGGGATGGACACGAGTATATTTAAATATTTAAAGCCGTGTTGATTAGATTAACGCCATTTTGACGTAAACGATATTTACATCGATTTTATTCATTTTTATAATGAATATCGAAAAGGAAATGATTTCGAAATATAATGTTTTGAAAATACTACCATTTATATGTCTATGATATGGAATATTCAATTTTGATTTAGAATATCAGTAACAAAGATCAGTAACAAAGAAAAAGGTTGAAAATTGCCAAGATAAGATGAAAAAGAATATCAGTAACAAAGAAAATTTTCTTATATGGGTTGTGCTTGGATAGGAAAAATAGGGAATCTTCATAAATAGTTACATAAAATCCAAGTACGGTAAGAAAAAGGTTGAAAAAGAAAAACGAAGATGTGAAATTTTCCGTTTTCCACCTTTTCGTAACATAAGAAATCAAATTTAGAAAATTAGATTTTTCCGAAATTCTAAAAATAAAGTTGGTTGGTAGGGTGTTGAATGCAACAATTGGATGAACCTCGCTCTAGCTCAGTAAGAGTGTGGGAAAATTCGGATGAAAAAGCATTTCTGATTTTCAAAACATTGCATTCATGTAGAACTGCTAGTATATTTAGGATGTGAGCATCATGTTTTTAATGGATTTTTGAAAAATATACATACATATAGGAGGTACCACTTAGGCATACATGTATTGTTATGTTGTATTTCACTTTGCACAATGCATAATGTTTGCAAAAATTGGATGCACGCATGATGGATGTACATTATGCGAGGGGTTAATAGATTTTTTTTACCCTTTCCAAATTTCAGAGACGAAATTTCCTACGGGGTGGGAGAATGTAACACCCCGCATTTTATAATAATTAAATGATTAAATAATGCATATGTGTATATATATGCATAGGCATAAATTGTTAAGAAGAAATAATGCAATGCAATTAAAACGCTATTTTAAGAAGAAAAGAATTTTTTTGAAGAGCTTCTAGAATTTGGCCACGGGATTAGCGTCATTGCATTCGTGGTGATTTTTTGGTCAATTTAGAACTATGGATGGCATAAAACCGATTTAAGATGAAAGAGATACCTTTAAATGAAGTATTGTAGCAAAACATGAAAATAAGGTAAAAGAAGGAGAAAAATGACAACATTTGTTTCTAAATTTATTAACAAAAGACATCATAGCTCAGCTGTATAAGGCATTGGATTTGTAACATAGAGGTCGGGGCATCGAAGCCCGATGGCAACATAATTTTTATCTTTGTTTTAGAGAGGGCAACTGAACATACAAATATATGTGTGCATACAAATTCAAAATTTGAAAGGATAAGAATGCACATATAAGGAAATAAAGAAAATATATGTATGTATATACATGCAGAAATATATGTATACAAGAGATAAAATTCAAGATAATGCTTCAGTCAATGAAATATGTCAAGAATCAAATAACGGTGCAGCACCGTTTGAATTTGAAAACAAAACAAAAGTTGTGCGTATATGTATACGCGTAAAATGATCATTAAAAGAATTGTATACGCATAAGAAGATTTCATGTGAATATAACAGTTAAATAAATTCCAGAAAATTCAAACATTCAAAATTCAGAAATTCAAAAGTTCGAAAATGAAATTCATGCACCAAAACTAATGGTGGGACACGGGGGGGGGGGGGGGGGGGGGTCGACACCCCTGTAGGGGGGTCGACACCTGGGTCAACAATCCGTCAGATTCATCAATGAATCTGGATTATTTTCTTAACAAGGTTTGTTGCTGACTCAACACTGCAAGTACGATAAGATTCTGAACACCTATATATAGGCTAGCACACTATAAGAAAACACTGATTTTGCAGCGGAAAAATCCGTTGCTAAACCATCGGTAAAGTGCATTTAGCGACGAATTTGCAGCAGAATATGGTAGTCGCTAAAAACACGTCGGTATTTTAGGCACAATTTAGCAATGAGAATTAGCATCGATTCTCCGTCACTTTACTGTCGTTTATGATTTATTATTATTTCATTTGTAAAATATTTCGCCGACGTTTTACCGATGGATATATATAATAATAAAATAATTAAATATTTTTCCACTGCTAAATGCACGCTATTTAGCAAGGGATTACCGACGAAATGACAAACATTTTGCATTTCAATTATCCATCGGTAAATCCTAGCTATTTAGCGATGGATTAACGACGACCGTATATATTTACACGTATACGTCCATTTTGTTATCCTTGGGTAAACCGTCGCTATTTTTAAAATTTTAGTTTCAGTTTAGCGACGTTTTGGTGTTGATTTTTGTAAAAATTTTGTAAATTTTCCGTCGGTATTCCCTTTCTATTCTGTTTATATTATTTTTATCCTAGCTATCACCGTTACTAGTCAATAGTTATATATATATATATATATACATATGTATATATATATATGCATGCACATAAAATGAGAAACATTAACAAGAAAAAAATGCAATTGTTAGTTTTTTTAATCACAACAATATTTTTTGATTATAGCTAATATTCCATAAACAATACCATCCATAATCATCCATCAATTCGTACATACACTATACTAAATTATAACTAACAAAACTATTCAGCTGGTGCCATATCATAAAAAACATCCTTACTCATAAAAGAAGCATTTACAACAAAATATATCCAATAGGATAAAAACGCTTTTTTTGCATTTGGCACAACTGATTCGAATATGTCATCAGCTGTCTCTGGTGGCAGCTCCAATGTGTCATCATCGGTTGTCTCTCAAAGTGATGTTAGTTTTTCTGTGCAAGCTCTCATGAAATTGTCCTATTAGAATTTTTTTTTTAGAAACTAAACCTGCATGGATACCCATTTTTATGACAAAACATGCAAACCTTTTCCCATAAAAGTTACAGGTTCAAGTTTCAGTGATCAAGACAGCAGGGTGCTAAGCACATATGTGCCCGAGACAAGCAGCTCAACATACATGAATAAATCAAAAATGTAACATAGACAAGAAAGTGTATAAGCACTTATACACAGATGCACATATTCATGTGCAAATACAAGAAAGTACAGTAAAAAGAAAGAAGTTCAGGTGAATTAGTTTAGTAGAACAAATCAAGAGTGATACAGTTCACTATAGGTAAAAATTCAAGCAGGGTGATCAAGTGTAGCACATGTTATGGAGTGTGACAATTGTTCGAGTTCAAGTGCAGCATCAGGTAATATTTATTTATATCTCATGATCATTTGCTTCCCTTCTTAGATTCAGATGATTTAATATTTTCATACACCAGGTGGCCAGTTTGAAGATCTGATCATCAGATCATATATTTTCTCAACTTGCTTTGGATCATGTTATAGATAAATGCCTCTATATTTGACCATTCTACGCTACAGTCCATAGGCCCATGTCAAACGAATGCAAACGCTATTGTAAGCCTATTATGGCTGTAACACGCATGCGTGCAGTCGTTTCTCCTGTCTTGAACGCAGCCTACGTATCTCATTCACGATCTTTTGTTAGTCTTTTTTCTTAATTTTTTTGGAGATTTATACATTAGATATTTCAGATCGACAGCACCACGTATATAAAGTTAGAGGTGTGGCTGTATAATAATGGTGGTCATAAAGGATTCAAAAACTTGCAATTAAAATATTGGAATTGATTTGATAACGCGATAGAAAATCAGTTGATTTTTCAGACGTGTACCGTTGGCTGATTGGGATGAGAATTGGATTCTTTACCTTTTATTAGGCTGTATAATAATGCAGACATATGCCATACTTTTTTTGTTTTCTAAAACACCCATGAAAACCAGGTTAATTAGAAAACTCTGGCAACTTCATGTTAATTTCACAGTTGTGCGATCCTTACGGATAAAATGTACCATTCACATTTACTTAGATTTGTTGATGGATACCCAAATATTCAAAAGTGAAAATAAGTGATGGATCCATAAAAGCAAACTTTATATAAGTTGGATTCGGGTATAAAGTTCTATTTAAAGCGCATCCTCAAATCTGTAACAATGTTGTTTCTATGGTTTTTTGTGATAATGTTTCAAAATAAAATTCATAAAATTGTAAATATTAAAACAAAATTATTGGAAAAGAAAAAAATATGAAAATATTTTCACTTATTGTAAAAAGTACAAACATATTCATAAATTTTACCATAGTATAAGAAAACGTTCCTCAGTGAATCAAAAATTGCAGACATGTCAATCAACAATTATTGTACAAAGTTGCTTCTTCTTCTTTTCTGAGAGTGAGCTATTTTTCATTTGTATACAATTTACGTTAAATTTTATATTTTTTACACATTATTTTACTATCCCTAAAATTTTATCGATATTTAGATAATTAGTTAATTTATATAAAACTTGTTTATCTTGTTTAAAATTGTATACAACTTAGTTAATTTTTATAATTTGTTTAGTTTACTAAAACTTAGTCAAATTTGGGAAATTATGTAACTACAATGAGAAAACATGCAACTACAATGGGAAATTACTTACATAAAATGTTGCCGCTTTAGGATCTACCTATGTATGTGGAGTAGAGTCATCCTTACTACACGCTGCAGCTTTGATGCGAGTACGCTCAAATACCTTCAGAACATGAGCATGCTTACCATGCTCCTTACTCTAAATTTTTATTTTTATTTTGTCATTCTTTGAAGTCAAAGTAAATAAGTATAGTACTGAAGAACAAAATTATTACCAATCTTTCGGCATGCTCCTATGTAGAAATAGATCAACAACTATGGAACGTCGGATTGCAATTTCTATTGGTTGAAGCTTTCTTTGATTTCTCTTTAACTTCTAAAAGATCCCAGTGTTTGAGGCATTCGTCCCAAATAGCTTGACTCATGAAGATTGGTTTTGCATTCTTTCCCTTTATATCACTAACCACATCCGAATATCTTTTGCTAGACTTCGTTTTCCATTGTTTTCTTATAGTCTCTATTGGATAAGCATTATAACCATATACTTGACCGTGTAATAAATAGTTATAGATTATAGTTTCTATTGGATAAGCATCATGAAGATTGGTTTTCCAATGTTTTCTTATAGGCTTGCTATTTACATACACTACAACCTTTAAGCATATACTAATTATGGTTGTATATCTTCAATTAGAGATGTAAACAAAACTTAAGTGATGCATTAGTAAAGAATGTGCGAAGTTTCTTTTTCAATTGAGTTTTTTACAGCTAGGTTATACTTATTTTCTTAGCTTAGAACTATGTTCAAATACAAAAGCATAAATAAACAATACACACTCATTTTTTTTAATAAGAACTTGGTTAAAATGAGGGAAGAAAAAAAAAATGAGGTTTTGTGGAATATTCCAGCTTGTGTTAAAAATATGCAAAGGACAATATCGGATCCTAATAAACTAAAATGTGTAGAGAAATCACCTGAGTTTACTAGTATTCGTGTAACACGAGACGAAGTCAAAGGGATAGTGATGGCTTCACATTTCAAGCAATAGGATCTGATGATGGTGTCATCCAAAATCCTATATGGAATGAATTAATTAATCAGGAAAAGGGGAAAGGTTGGCATACCATGCGAAATAAGGTGAGTCATGTCCCCATGGACTCTAACAATATGAATAACCAAACTGATCCTAATATATCAATAACCAAACTAATGAACATAGTCGAATTTTTCTTATGTGGGACTCGCTTTGCTGTCACTTCAATGTTATCTCTACGGACATGTTTGGTAATGTATAAACAGTGTAGTCAATAGCGAATCGCGCGAAATAGCGCATTGATTGTGCTATGCGCAAGCTATGCGCTATTTTGCGCTATGCGCTATAGCACACGCTATTTGGTCCATTTTTTTTCATTTTTTAATAACTAATCAAGTATATTATATCTTATTGAAATTTAATTCCATGTTTTTGCAAATTTCATGCCATATCCAAACCCTTCAATACTCCAAGCACAAAAACTATCATACTTTATGCATGTACTAAATATTTGTTGATGTAAAAAAAAATGCAATTATATTAGAGAAATATTAATAATTTTATATTATACGTTAAAAATAATTGATGACTCTTAATATATTTGTCTTATAGAATATAAAATCTAGTCTTTTATGTGTGAATCATGATACGATTTATTTTTGTTTTGTCAGTAATAATGTTAAAATTATACAAACAAAATGCATGAAAAATACAATATTGCATAAACGGTAAAATATTTTCTAATGGCAAGAATTAAGTAAGAATATAAACAACAAAAAGCAGTGAAGTAAAAATAAAAAAGTCAAACACTATAATTATAAGTAAGTTATTTTGTGTTTAGAGATCTCACATGAAATATTTTGATACTTTAAGGGTAGCAAAAAAATTTATTGTCCAGCATACTAGACATATCGGAATTTCTTTTAGATATTGCATGCATCTTTTTTCTGATGATGCTCAAACAAACAAAAGAGTATATTGTTTCTAGATAGTGGATCTAATAGCCTAAATCAGAGACATAGATATAGAATGGTGTATCTGAACAGCTGTCCAACCAATTCAAGTTTTCAGTATAAAAAAATTGTGAAATGCGTTAATAAAACTTGATGGAACACTAGCTAAAGCAATATGCAAACCATAGAAGGAAAAAACATGCATGCAAAATCAGAAAACATTGTAAATATGGTTGCATCTCAATGGGACTGTGTAACACCCCACATCCGTTAAGGTCACTCACAAAGGGAATGCCTTAACTTCTGTGGATGGTTATAGGTAAATGATACAGATAAATTACGAGACAGACAAAATTTAAAACAGGGGAAAATAGAATTTTCTTTATTGATCAAATAGTTTGTGCAACAATTATTTTCCAATACCAGAATATCTGTCTTACAAATAAAGAAGCATAAAATAACATTTATATTCCCCAATATAGCGTGAGCCAGCCATAACAATGAAGAAGAGAATCCAAGCAAAATTTCGACTAATCTTCAGCTTGGAAAGAAAACTGGGCTAAGTAGTAATATTCCCTCCCTACGAACCTGGGGAGGAGTGGGGGGGGGGGGGGGGGGGTGGGGGTGAAACGGAAGACAAGAAAGCGAAAAAAACAAAGTCAGACATAAAGTCTGGTAAGTTCAGTAACTTTCAGCATGTGAACAGGTAAAAGCAACATGACATGAATTAACTGAATACAAGACTACACCATGATGACGGGAATCATAAGGTTAGCACAAGATATGATAAGGTAAGATAAACTGGATGTCACTAGTACAAAATATGCCTGTTGCCTCGCCTCATTTGCTTCGGTTGTGCACACAAATGAAGCAAATAGTGTTACTTGCTTCGGTTCTTTAAGCAACAAAAGCTAATACACTGAAGCAAATATGTTATTTGCTTCTGTTTTGTTCGCAACCGAAGCAACTAGCATCATTTGCTTCGGTTGTATCAACAACCGAAGCAAATGCATCGAAGCAAACTGTCTTATTTGCTTCTGATGTACTTACAACCGAAGCAAAATATTGTTATTTGCATCAGTTCCTTAAGAACTGAAGCAAATACATTGAAGCAAATAATGTTATGTACATTGAATCCTTAGGAAACAAAGAGAATACCAAAGCAATCAAATTAATTTAATCAGTGAAAATGCCATTATTAATAATCATAAACAACCACTTACATATGTCATTATTTGAAATTTATAATTAAAAATGTTATAAATAATCAATGATTATATTTTATATTTAATACTTATTATATTTAATTATAATAGTTAATAAATTAAATTTAATATGAATTAATTGTATATTATATATATGTATATAAATGTTTAATAATTAACAATTAATATTTTATAATTAATGTTTAATAATAATTTAATAGGTTATATTTAATAATTATTATTTTTATCATTATTAATTAATAAATACTATTAAATAAACAATAATATTAAACTAATAATTAAGACAAAAAATTAATAGCTAATAATAATATTTAATGCTTATGATGTAATATTTAGTAATTAATTTTAAAGAGTAACCAGTTAATAATGACTATTAAAAAATTAATAAATCATCAGTAATTTAGAAATATATTTGTTAAGCCATAATCAATAAGAAATATTAATAACTGAGAAGTGACATTTAATATTTAATATTTTATAATTATAATTAATAATTATATTAATATATAAAAATTCTACAATTTTTAAACTAATAAATAAAAATTTCTATGTAATTAGTAATAGTTAATAATTAATCATTTTTAAAAACTAATGATCTTTAATTGGTAAATTGCAAAAACCAAAGTCAACAAATTGTTTTTTTTTTTTTTTGCAACTTGTAACGAACTAGAATTTTGGCATTTAAATTATGGCGTTAATTTAATTAAGTGTTGAAAATATATGTTTATACTTGAAATTAGTTTATAATTTTGAATCCAGTCTCTTTAAACCGTGTTTGAATTAATTTTGTACGTGTTAATTTATATTTTAATATTAGAATTCGAATATTTGTTAAAATTTAACGTTAGTAACATTTTAAGCGAATTGCATGTATTGTTGTAAAATGAAATTTTTTGTTTTAAAGTTTAAAACTTGGTTTTAAAGTATATTTTAAGTTGAATTTAAAATAGTTGTGTGAACATTACATATAAAGGATTTGGAAATATAACTTGAAATATTTAATTTATTTAGATTTTATTTGGTTTTAAAATTAATTTGATAATTTATTTTATTTAGTTTTGCTGATTTTCTCAATGCGTATCCGACATTCATGCTTTCACCGTGTCCTCACTTCTCTGGTTCCACCGTTCATTTGTATTGTTTAACTGCTGTTGTTTCCATCCCACTTTCCCAAATCACGAAATGGCTTCCTCAAAAAAAAAAAAAAATTCCTCCGATCGATCCTCCGACATTCCGTTTGCCGCCACCGATTATCAGCTGTGCCTTCCTCCGCTAGCTGGGCGCCTCCTTCTCGCGCTGTCAAGCCCGAGCATCCACCGCAAAGCCTCAGGCAGTGCCATCGTTACCTGAAACCCATGCCTTCCGCTTGCCTGAGTCGCCATCTGAAATCTTGGCCAAACCCGCCACGTGAGCCACCCGTGTCCCTATCGCAATTCGAAAGCCGTCTATGCCCGAAAGCTGCTGCCTTTACCTCGAGACCAGCGCTTCACCCTCTGCCTACTGCTCCGTAGCCCTCTCCGTCAACCGAGCCTCCGTGTAACGACACGGATTTTGCCCAGACCTAATCGATCGCAAAATCGACCAAGACCGTTCAAAACTCGCATACGTTAACTTTGGGAATACAACAACATTAGAACAACAACATCAGACTTTTATTTCATTACAATAATGTTACATCAGAGTACAGAATATATCAAAGTACAAAGAAATTAAATTACAGCGGAAGATACATAAAAGATAATACAAACAAACAGCGGAAGACTACCAAGCTCTGGACACAGCTTTAGGCTTCGATCCAGAATCCTGCTAAAGAGATACATATCTGCAAAAAGCTACTCGACTGCCCGTGTAGAAAAGAGGGCACCCGAGTTTGCAAAGTGAAACAAACTACGAGTCAGTCATGGGACTGGTGTGAGAATTCTAAACTAATATAACTAATAAGACAAATCCAAGGACCACGCCACTTTCGTGGAACGGGTTTACTCCTATGGATTGCCAGTGCATAAACCAAAGTAAATCGAGAAATAACGCAATGTCTTTTTGGAAAAATGAAACCATTATAAGACCTAAGTCCCATCACACAATGCAACGCACACCAGAGGATAGGGTTTTACCTTATAATGGTCAAAAGATGCTAAATACGTAAAACGGATTACTACTAGTGTGTATATGTTTTAAATAAAAACATTTCAATCATAAGTATCAATCCTAGACGGCATGGTTACCATATAGCATGTCGCCAATACTAGTTCTACAATCAAAACCGCAAGGGCGTATTGGAAATTTGGATTCCATCATGAGTCGAGGCTAGGGGCAAGCTCCTCTCCGATTCGAGACACTCTAGCAAATGCCTCAGGATCCCCCGCAGTGAACCCTTGGATCTTCAGGGCCGGTCCCCGCCTATGGGCAGTGGATTAGTTATGCCTGAACACACGCTTCCCGGTCCCTTTGGACCTATAGTATGACCACCAACGGCCTATAAAAATAACGAGGCGCCTCAAAATCCATCATCCACATAAGTAAAATGTCAGGGCTGGTAGGTCGCTGACACCACTCTAGCTAGAAAGAAACGTGTGCACTCCCTGCAGTCCATATCCCGTTTTTGACTCATACCGGGGTGTGAGGCTCGCGAAGTCACGCTATTCACAAAGCTACGCCTAAACAGGCCGTGCTTTGATCATCAACCACAAGGCCTGCTTTTCAACAAAAGCCTTGATCAATGCATCTTAGCATGCCACATTGTCAGTCCATACTATACCATTAATTTCTACCAATATATAACCTCTAAGCTCGTATGTCTCAGAGAAGGGTGTTAACCACCAAACAGATGTATATTGACAGAGATCAACGAATGTAGTATAAAGGGCTACAACGTCAGACATACATTCCATTTATAAACTTATGCCCTAGGTCTGGACGAAAGTCAAATCCGTACAAATCAACACTACGTCCGGATAACTACCATCTTAGCCCCGTCTTGGGAGCAAATCAATCAAGGACCTCAACACTAGTTACCCATTCGATGTGAAGATCGTCGGTCTTCAATCGCCGTCTTCAACTCTTAGATTTAGAACGTCGTGTAATCATTTGAAATGAGATTGAACTCGGTCTTTTCAAATGATTCTCGCATATATATATATATATATATATATAATTTGAAAACATTTCATATCGTTATTGATATTTGATAACGATCTATCGCTATTTTTATTTATATAAAAATAGCCTAAATTAATTTAACGACGCTTCGGGTCGATGGGCGACCCTGGCGCTGTTTTTAACCAAATTTTGATTTAAATATATCTTGAAATCTAACCGTTGGATTTTGGCGAAATTTATGTCATTGGAAAGATCTTCCCAAAGCGGTCCTAACGGTTCCAGTTTTGGGAAAATCCGACGGTCGGATCTCTCGGTATAACCGTTTAAAGTAACGATCATCGATACACGAACTACCGCGCGCGTTTTGTTTAATTTATAATTTATATTTATATGTAAATATAAATACTTGGCGATTTCAAATATAAATTGTCAATTAAAAATTCGACTTTTAATTTAATCATTTATTTACCCTATGTGTAAATAAATTATACTTTTCTACATTTTGCTTTATTCACCTAAATGTAAATAAATATACTTACAATATTTTCCAACCCTAATGCGACAAAAATGATGTTTAACCATGTATATAAATTTATACAAAGTATATTTTTGTCCGCAAGTTCTAATGCGACAAAAATTATGGTTTAACTTCGTATACATTTTAAAAAGTATGTTTTTGTCCGCAAGTTCTAATGCGGCGAAAATTACATTTTAATAATGTATATTTAACTTTACTTACATTTAGATAACAAAAATGTACTTTTAACTTTTATTACATTTTTAACACATAAAAATGTATGTTGAATTTTATTGCATTTTTACTACATAAAAATGTATTTTAACTTTTATTTTCTTTTACATTAGAAAATGATATTGCTTTTATTATTTTCTTTTACGATCGATTAGGAAATAATGTTTCTTTATTTACATTGAACAAAAATGTAAATTCTTTCTCTTTACTATGCTTTACATTGAAAATGTAAATTCTTTACCTCATTTATTTAAAAAAAATGTAATTCTTTGTTTCATTTTATCTCACTTTGAAAAATGTAAATCTTAATTTCTCTTTATTTTACATTGAAAAATGTAAATCTTAATTTCTCTTTATCTTTACATTGACAAAAGTAAATCTTAATTATTTAATCTTTACTTTGACAAATGTAAATCTTAACTATTTAATCTTTACATTGACAAATGTAAACTTTTCGTTTAATTTGAAATAAATGAAAATGTCTTTATTTCTTTTACATTGAAATAAATGTTTTCTATTTCTAATCCTTTAAATAGAAATGTAAATTTTCAATTTCTTTCTTTCACATAGAAAAATAATGTTTTATACTTTCACATAGAAACATAATGTTTTCTATTTATTTCTTTTATTTTACTTACATTAGAAAAATGATTTCTTTTTAATCTCATTTTCTTTACATTAGAAAATGTTTTCTTTCTATTTTCTTTTTAACATAGAAAATGTTTTCATTCCATTTTCTTTTAACATAGAAAATGTTTATATTCTATTTTCTTTTAACATAGAAAATGTTTATATTCTATTTTCTTTTAACATAGAAAATGTTTATATTTGCTTCTTTTCTTGAACAAAGAAAAATGTGTATTTTAATTTCATTTTAATCACATAAAATGTACCTTTCATATTTCACATTTTTACAACGTAAAATGTACTTTTATCTATTTTACATTTTAAAACATGTGTTACCTATAGCTTATGTAAATATCTTTACTAGCGCTAGCATTTCTAAATAGTTATATTTCTGATGCCAATCCATTTCAATTATACAGTATGACGATGAATGTGTGTCACAATACCCAAATTTTCACAACTATGGTTTTTTTTTGGTGTCCTAATACTCAAACTAACCTAATGATGGTATAGATGTCATAACAACTATTTTAACACAAGTATAATTGGGTGTATTTCTGATGAGTAACAATAAAAGTCCAAACTTCACTTTTATTTGTAAATGAAAATGAAGATTTAAAACTCACCTTTTATTTATACATAAAAGTAAGGTTGAACTTACATATTATTATGTTAACAAAAGAAACATAAAAAGTTCGTATTTTTATTCTTAACAAAATAAACATAAAATGTTATTCTTTTTATTCTTAACAAAATTAACATAAAAAGTTATTCTTTTTATTCTTAACAAAATTAACATAAAAAGTTATTCTTTTTACTCTCAACAAAATTAACATAAAAAGTTATTCTTTTTATTCTCAACATAATTAACATAAAAAGTTATTCTTTTTATTCTCAACATAAAAAGTAAATCTTTTTATCTTGACAAAGAAACATAAAAATTAAGTCTTTTGTTTTAACAACAAAATTAAGTAAAATGTCTTTTTGTTTCGACAACAAAAATGGTGACAAAGATGGTTCTTTTTGTTTAATCAACAAAATAGTGACAAAATGACTCTTTTAACTTTAACAACAAAAGTAGCGTCAAATTTGTTCTTTTAACTTTAATAATAAAAGTAGCGTCAAATTTGTCAACAAAAGAAACACAAAAATTTGTTCTTTTGTTTTTAACAAACAACTATGTTAAAAATGGTCTTTTTATTTTTAACAAACAACTATGTTAACAATTAGTCTTTTTAATGTTAACAAACAACTATGTTAAAAATAGTCTTTTAAATGTTAACAAACACTTGCCTTTTATTTTGTAAACAAAATAAAGGTAAAATTGGCGGTTTATTTCATAAACAAAATAAAGGAAAACTTTGTCTTTTATTTCCAAATCATGTTTAACAAAAATAAATCCCTTTATTGACAAATAATATATAACCCTTTTTAATTAACAAATAAAAGTTATTTTTAACATGCCTTATAAATTAACAAATAAAAGGTTAATCTAAAAAGGTAAGTTATTCACGTCTTTTTAAAATGTTATTTTAATATGCCTTTAAATCAACAAATAAAATGTTAATTAAAAATGCAATTCCCCTACATATTCAAATGACAAAATAAGAGAATATTTTTATTTGTTTCAATGACAAACAAAGAGTGATTTATTAATATGCCATTTGTATTCTACTTAACAAATAAAAGGATGACAATTTTATTTGTAAAAATTTCTAATTTAGCTTAACAAAAATGATAATTTTATTTATTAACCATTTCTAATCAAACAAAAGATATTTTGGTTTTAACTATTTTATTTCAATTAATATGATTTTTTCAATCCAACAAAGATGACAATTCAATTATTGTCCAATCCAATCAACAAAGACGACAATTCTAATTACACAAATATCAATTTTAACTGGTCTACAGAACACACAAATCATAGATCAAACAACATACAGATTACAGCACAAACAGATCTAGATTAGACACATACAGTTATCATATAACAAATAAAATAATTGAATCGATTAACTAATTATTTTTAAATAAAAGAAATCTCACCAATATTGTTGTTCATAGTTTCCAATACACAGTTGTTTCATATAGCATTTGTTTTCAACCAACAAAATAGGTGTTGTTACTTTTGTCTCAACTAAACAAGATAATAGTGTTGGGTTTATATCGTTTCAACTAACATGATGATAATGCTTGGGTTCATATCGTTTTAACAAAATAAAACAAAACAATTGGTTTATATGCTTCAACAAAATAAAACAAAACAATTGATTTATATGCTTCATTATTTCAACAAAAACAAAATGAAATGATTTATTTAGTTTCCAACAAAATATATACATGTTGATTTTTGTTTCAACGACGTGAATCATAAATTACCTTGTTTTCAACAACTCACCATAAAGATTTATTCTATTTTAACCAACTAAGATAAAAAGATTCATTTTATTTCTTTAAAAACAAAATAAAAGAAAGGTTGTATCTTTTATCTCAATAAACAAATAAAATGTTCCAACCTTGTTTCAAATAAAACAAATAAAGTTGATTCAACATTTTCAACAAAGCAAAACAAAAATTTGGTTCTCTATTGTCATCAAAACAAAATAAAAATTGGATTTTTATTTACAAATCAAAAGAGTTACCTTTTAATAAAAAAAGCAAAAGTTGAGTCTTTATTATTAAAACCAAAGATTAAATCTTTTATAATTAAAACAAACATGAATTCTTTAAAAAAAAAAAAATTAATCTTTGCTTTATAAAATAAAAGTTTGATTCTTTTATAATAAAACAAAAGATTTCATTATTTTTATTAAACAAAAAATTTCATTTTTGTTCAACCAAAAACAAATTAAACAAATCTCTATTTTTAAAATAAACAAAAATACCTTTATCATAAAATGATATTTCAACTTTTACAAATAAATTTGTCATCTTTTATTTATAAAACCAAATCCATCATCATCATAGTCCAACGATTTTTCAAGTTATGTCAACACCCAATTTCCAATACAATTCAATGATAATTCAACATAGTGTCATACACAACCAAATCAACATACACACAGAACTTTTCATATGAACATCAATAAATTAAATAGAATAACAACACAATTCGACATCATCATTCATACAATAATTTCAGATTATTTTCAGATTTAATTAAATAATTAATTAAATTTAAACTTAGAAAACTCACCTAGGCCTTTGGATAGATAAATCAAAGAGAGGTAGAACTTGTCACCGTTCCAAAATCATCACAATAGAATGAAACTTATTTTTTTTTTTTTCTTTTGATGGAGGAAGAAAGAAGAGAATGGCGGCCATGGCTTGGAGAGGGAGAAAAAAAAAAAGAGGCAGCTCATTTTTCATAAATGGGAATGGAGAAGTGCATGAGGTAGAAGTGGGAAAAGAAATTAATACATTAGAGGAAAGAAACGGATGTTCTATTAATAAGAAATAAAGTGGAGAGAACGTAGGTAGTAAGTTTAGGGAAAGAAAAATAAATAAATGATAGAAAAGAAATTAATAGTTAGAAAGAAAAAGGAATAAATGGAAGGAAATAAATGGAATGAAAGAGAAAGGAAATAAATGCAAATAAATGAATTATTTAAAGATTCAAGCTTCAGATATATATATATATATATATAATCATCTCATTAATCATATTTGTAATATACCTCAATTACCCATTAACACACATTGATTACTGTTGTAACATATGTTAATTGTAATTGTAATGTACATTGATTACCATTAATTCTTCAATCGTTTTTGTCATTATATGTATATTTTTTTTTTAGTCATGCATTTCTTTAATTAATTTCTATACATATGTCTTATGTTTTTTTATAAAATAAATGTTAACATTAATTTCCATTAACTGTGGAAATTAAACGTACATTATATCGTTGACACACTGTTTTGTTACTATTCTTTCTATACAAAATTAAACTAGAAACATTCATAATTTTATTTCCAATTATCGTATTAATTCCTATATTGAATCTTTAAAATAAAGACAAGGTTCAACTGCTAATTTTTTTTGTCAACAATAGTTCAAAGTTAGATAGTCCAAATGTACAAACAATTTAATAATTTCCATTATCATCAATCACAGTTCATCTCAATGTAAGTTATTGTTTATCAAAATAAATTTTGGAGTCATAAATTAATGAATCATAAATTATGTTTTAATACCATTTTTAATTCAATAATTAAATTAAATTCTATATTTATTCTATTCCCATTTATTTAACATCTTACAATTTCCCAAAATGTGTAATTCTATTAATTTAACCCCCCTTATGTAAGTTATTTAATATAATCATTGTCCCTTTTACTATAAACAAATCATACTTTTCTTTCAATCTTTTCAATGTAATGATACATTTAAATGCAACTTTTTAATGCGATAAAAACGATACATTTCATTGCAACTTTTTAATGCAAATAAATATGGTACATTTGAAATTCTAATGCGACTAAATTAATGAGTTTTATTTTGTCCGTTCACATTCAACAAAAATATATATTTTGTTTTATAAAATTTTAATGCAACAAAAATAATAAACTTAATATTCCAGCCATTATTAATAAAATAATTTAATAAAAATAGAATACTTTTATTTTCTGACTCGATTTCTTAGCAAAATTATTTAAAATAAAAATTTTAAATTGGCCCCAAAATTCCGGGTTGTTACACTCCGCCACATTCGCACCTCAGAATCTCAACAGCCACTACAGGAGAACTACAATCGCTCACCTTCAAGCTGCGACCAACGCCATCACCTCACTTCCGAACGCTGTAACAAAATAGTAAGTCTAACTTAGGATTAGATTTGTTTCAAGTTTCGTTATTTCGGAATGCACTGAATAAAATTGTTGTGGGCTGTTTTTTCGTCAAATGTGCCATATCTAAACCCCTGCTGTTGAATGTTGTTGAGTAGTTTGGGATGACCATTCACATGTCCTTGTATTACTGCAAGTGTTACATCCTATTTATATATATATGTATTGCTTGATTATGGGTTAGTTACTTAATGCATCACCTTGAGATTTACCCTGTTTGTTCTGTTATTTTGTTTGACCGTCACTGGAATTGCCTTGTGTAAACCAGACTTGTGTTACTATGAATTTGCCATATTTTAATGATACTGGCAGCCTAGAATGCTATATCCTACTATCATTTAGTCATGTCGGATATTATTAAACCTGCTGTAAGGCTTTGTAGTGGAGGAGAAACTCCATTTCTTTGTTGCTTCATAATTATGCTACAAGTTTTGGCATATTTGTACCCGGACCCTACTTCCCTAACCTGTCCTTATTTTGACATTGTTTATGTTGCCTAACATTCCCAATTTAGTTATTGATTTCAGCCTAAGCCGCATATTAAGTTGAACATTGCTGTCATCATATAAATTCATTAATAGCCAAGCAACCATTGTATTGTTATGACCTGTTCCATGCATGTATTCATTATATGTTGTGTTTTTTTTGTGGCTTAGATGACAAATGTGACACATATAGATCATTGAAGTTGGATCCTTAAACTGGAAATGGGTGTAATGAGGTATTTTATAATATTTAATATAGTCTTTTTTAGTGTGAAAATTGGAAAAATATAAAGTTGAACATACTTAAGTTTCATGTGGTCTGCTCTAATTGTTGCTCACAATTCTTTGCATTAAGGTGTTTTTTTTGCTACTATGCCTTTCCTTTTTCTGGACTTATTTTATAATGGTTTATTGCAGGTACTACCTTTTGTTCTTTTATTTACATAACCAATTTGATTTAATTAGGGCCCGTTTTTTTTTTCTTTCTAATATTTGATAATATGTAAAATATTACTGTGTAGTTTGTCTTTAGTCCCCTTTTTTGGAGGAGTTTTCTTATCTTCTCTTGTAACTTTAGAGGGAAGGCCTTCTCAAGTGATGCCAAAGCTTACAAAGGTAAAAGGAATGAAATTTTCTTATCACTTTTTAATGTTTTATTTGAACACTTAATTTACCCTTTTTATTAATCGCATAAGTGAAAATTTAGGAATGGTTTCTAGTAGTAGCAAATTGTAGGTTTTGATTCCATTTCAGTTTCTTGACTTTTAGTTTTTCCCCAAATATACCTGGTAAATTGCTTTTACCTTAGTTTACTCTTTCATGCTACAAGAAAACTATCATCCATTTGTTACGGCATGAATGGTTTTTCATGCTTGAGAATTGCCAATGATATAACCTACCGGTTCTTGCTGTAAATTTCTTGGTCCTTCCATGGAATGTGAATCTTTCGTACAAAGCTTACAAGGAAATTACTATGAAATGAAATAGGTTTTTTCTTTTCTTCTTTCTTCTCTTCAATCAACTTTGCTGGCTTTTTGCTTTAATGTTTTGTAAGTACGATGGCCATGAGAATAACAACACTTGTTGATTGGAATTGCCTAGGCAATTTATTACACAACAACAATGTTTTCAAAACGGGAGCAAATTGTTATTGTAAAGGTCTAATTTTAAATAGAAACAGAATGTAAACCGTCAAACGTAGATAAAATATCCATACTTTATGGTGGTTACACTAATTTAATATTTTAACTTATACTTAATTTATTTGTTTTATTCCATTTTTTGTTGTTGTTTGTTTTAGCATAGGAGTTGTAGAATAAAATTAGTATGTTGAACGTAGCGATGTGGAATGACATATTTTAACCATTATGGTTTTGATTGGTTTTGAATTGAAATGCAAATCAAATTGTAAAGAGTGGTTTAATTTGGAAGAGAATTTAAATCGTGATATTTTGTTATTTAGATAACAATGCATGTCAGTAATGCAAGCGCGTGTAAAATTAATATTATTGTAACAAAAAAAAAATTGTTTGATGCAGGTGACAGAACTATATTGAAGCAGTTTGTATTATGTTTACAGTCGGTGCTGCGTTTTGTAAATACTGCAATATCTTCGTCTTCTTGATCCTGTGATTTGCCGGTAAGTTAGAATTTTTAGTTTGTATTAAGTTCTTTCTTCTAAATTGTTGATGCATCTCATTTTGTACAACTTCTATTTGATTAAATGTTCCATCTTGTTGTATTAAGATCGGATTATTAATAGTATCAATAAATTATATTGTTTTGTAGTATGTTGGTAGTCTTAAATGTATGGATCATTAACGTTATCAATGAAGTATATTCTTGTGTTTTGTATTGTATTATCCAATTTATATTATTATTTGGATCTGGCTATGCGATAATTATTTGTTTTGATATATACATATTGCTGTGTATCTGAGAATTATAGTGATTTGTAAGGAGGTAAATTTTTTTTGGTTAAAGGGGTTTTCTTGCTTCTGTTATAACCACAATAGAAGCAAGAAGTCTTTTTTATTCAATTATGCAGTTTTTTGCTTCGGTTATGGTAACAATTGAAGCAAAAAAAGTTACTTTTGCTTCGGCTGAACAACCGAAGCAACAGACTTTGGCCTATTGCGTTGTCTGCATTTGCTTCGGTTGCTGAACTGAAGCAACACGGGGTAAACAACCGAAGCAAATGACCTGTTTTGTAGTAGTGATGTACTTCAATACTTTCTCTGCTTTGCCACTACCATGTTATTCTAATTTCTATGTCCCTGCACCACCTAACTAGTAATCTGTATAAACTGATAAGAACAGATACGTGATCCCAATCCCCGCTATTGTGGTTGTTTCAGGTGTACATTTATTATTTATTACCTAGGTCTAACCTAGGGCTTTCTATCGAGTGCATTCTAGATCCAAACAGGTTTTCGCTACCCAGGGCTACTGGGGTTTATGCTACCTATTGAACGTTTCTCGGATTTTTGGGTTTACGCAACCTAGGTCCAACTAGGGATTATGCTACCTATCGGACGACGCCCCTAATCTAGGACACACTACCCTGAGTGGTATATGTTCCTAGACTTTCCCCACGTATGTGTTGTGGATCGTTATCGCTGTCTAGATGCATATGTCCTATACATGTGCGACCCGAGTCTCGTGGCAGGGCAAATCAAGAAACACGGAACCCGGTCGGGAGCTTTCAGATATCTGCCGATGCAGATGCTAAGGTCTATTTTTCCAGTGGCTATGGTCCCACTTGGCCCCTCCCTCAACTAATGAAAGGAACACCTTGAAAAATGAGAACTATACGCAGGCCCTCTATGCCCCACTAATCTATGGCCATCCGCACCCATAACTAGATAGCAAGTATATGGTCTTTTGGAGTTCTCCGCCTTTCCGCTTCACGTATCTCGATTGACTCAAGATGGTAGGTAGACGGCGAGTTGCTATCACAGGGCTACTAGTCTCGCTGAATCACGCTAGTCCATCCTAGTCTTTTGGTTGCCTCATATTACAACCAAGGCATACTCTTGGTTCTTCTAACGCAGACCTTAACCTCTGTGAGCCCAGGCGGATCATCTGCAGCCTCACAGAGGGATACCAAGAGTACCCTCACGTCCCCTTGAAGTCGCGTGCTTCGTAACCTAGTTTTTTGGAGCCTTCTTTAAGATCTGATGGACGTTCGCTCCTTCTCGGATTCTACTAAGGTTTAATACTTAGTTCCCTTAACTAAGGTTTACTACTTAGTTTCCTGAACCGTCATTTTCTTAACTAAGGTTTACAACTTAGTCCTCTTAACTAAGGTTTACTACTTAGTTCTCTTTCTCGTCAAGTTGGATTGGTTAAGTGTCATTAGTCAATTCAAATTAACTTAACCCATTCATTTGTCATGTTAAACTGGTTAAGTGTTATCAGTCGTTCATGTTGACTTAACACTACCACAAATCAAGTTATATTGGTTAAGTATTTCTTATTACTTAACCCCACCTATTCATCTTGTGTTGGTTAAGTGTTCCTTTTAACTTAACCTTGCCCATCTGTTTAGCTAACAGGTTATAACGTTAAGTGTTCTCTTAGTTAATTTAACCCTAACATCTTTTTAATTCACATGTTCTAATGGTCAAGTATTGTCCCTTCATGTTTTAACTTAACCTTGTTCATTTGTTATACTATGATGGCTAAGTGTTCTAAGTTTACTTAACTCCACCTTCTAGTCTAGTTAACATGTTAAATTGGCTAAGTGTATTTTACTTAACCCCACCTTCTAGTCTAGTTAACACGTTATAACGGTTATTTAACCCCAACAAGTCTTGTCTTGTTAACATGTTAAGTTGGTTAAGTGTTCCTGTGGACTTAACCCTCCCATTCTAGCTTAACTGCTTCTTAGCTTTAAATTATTCTTTTAAAGCACCAACTACTCACATGAGACAGATATTGTTGCGGTCACTGGATGTGCCGGTCGGTTCCGGGCAGATTTACACCGCAACTCAGTCTAACCTCGGGTCTTTTTTGGGCTCAATGCTCTAACCACCCACATTAGATAGGTATTGTTACGGTTGCTGGATTTGCCGGGCGGTTCCGGGCAGTCTTATACCGTAACTCAATCTAACCTCGGGTTAGGAATATTCGTCTTTCTCTAAATTTACATATCTGTCCTTTTTGTCTATATGTAAATTGCTAACGACTCTTTTAAACAAATTTGGCCTATGTCATATTCATTTGTCATGCCCACTAACATACCTATATTCTAGGCCCAAATATTGATTTACCTATCATTTATCCCAACTTGCAGTTTATGCCAAAATAGATCAGTTCATGTCAAAACTAGATTTAATATTCTAGTTTACAGTTTATGCCCAAAACTTAGCTTACATGCCAATTACATACTTTGCGGCCAATTAACAATTTACCGTTATACGCCTAAGTCCAATATGCATGTAATATTTACTATTATAGCCAATTTAGATTTATATCAACATATTTATTATGCCAAATTATACAAATTAAGCTACGCCCAAATTGCCCCGCTGTAGTCGTACGTATAACATGATTTCACAAGTTTCTAGGTACTTATGAAATGAAACTAACAAAAGGAATAGGGGATAAGCACGAGAACTTGACATAAAGAATAGGCATGCAAAAGCGAACCAAATACAAAGATAATGGTTCCAATAGGTTTGATGTACATAACAGTGAATAGGAATAAACTAGCCAAGCTACATCATAAATATAAGATCAACATAATTTAGGGAATAGGCATAGGTGATTTGGTCCAACATAATGCCATTTCGGTGTACAACATGATTTGTAACTATAGTGTTATGGGCATAAACAACTAACCATAATAGTCTTAGGCAATTAACCACAATAGTCATAGTCATGGTCATAGGTAGAAATCTCATAGTTATGAATCATAGGCGATTAACCACAATAGCCATGGATAATTAACCAAAGTAGTCCTAGACAATTACCCTAAATAGTCATAGGCAATTAACTATAATAATTTCAAAGTCATGGTCATAGACAATAGTCTTATGTTCATAATCATAGGCAATAATCTCATAGTCATGAGTCATAGGTGATTAGCCACAATTGTCCTTGTCATAGTCATAGGTAATAGTCTTATGTTCACAGTCATAGGCATAGGCATAGTCTTATGTTCACAGTCATAGGCATAGGCCATTAACAATAGTTTCAACATCATAGGCATATACAAGCACAAATTCAAATGAGAGGATCAGGCATATTCTTATATCCGTTTAATTACATGCCACAAATAGATCTAGACTTTCAAATCTAAAAAGTAACTGACTTACATTTATCAGTTTTAGAAAAGGATAATAAGATAACGTTGAGGTGATTTGCTATGATTCGCGCGACGTTGCTCGAAGCCGTTGAATTAGCCTTTCCTTCCCTTCTTGAAGCTCTAACTTTATTTGAATCTCCAATAAGAAATTCCTAGCCGTAGTCTTCAAGAAATAGTCTTCATGATTTATTCTAATTTATTTATTTTAATTATTCCGGAGGTAGCGTAAGGAGAGAATGAAATGGTGTAAAGAGAATGAGGCTAGGAGGCTATTTATATAGGATTAGGCGGACGAATCTAGACAGAAAACGAGACTGGATACATCAGAATGAACCCAGGCTCAAAACTGGGCTTCAGTACCAGGTCGACCTCCAGGTCGACACTATGGTCGACCTGGTCCCTGGGAGGTCGACACTATGGTCGACCCCCAGGTCGACCTGGTCATGGGCGGGAAATTTCCCGTCCAGCCTGTTCTGGGTTTTGAATTCGAATTTGAATTCGAATTTCGAGCAGGTTTTCTGTTCTGAAAATTCCTTAAACTTCGTAGGGTCATATCTCCCTCATATGGACTCCGTTTCTCGAAAACTCGGACTTGTTTCCAAGCAAAATTTCGAGACGAACGCAATGGCGCAACCCGTTTCCCTTGATTCTTGATTTAAAATTTAATTATACTTTAATTTGCGAAACTTAATGTTACAGAATTCGGGGTGTTACAGACTGGGCTTTAACTGCCATACAAAATAAAAATAATCAAATAGCGCGCTATTTTGCACTATGTGCTATTTTGCGCTTTAATCAAATAACGCGCTATTTATGCGCTATAGGGAACACCTGCGCTATTTTAGGTTCCATAGCGCAAAGCTTGCGCTATGCGCTATTTGCACTATAGCACGTGCTTTGATAACACAGTGTATAAATTTTGCTGCTTAACTGGCACTTCATCATCATTCTTAACGAACTACTGTTACAGAAGACAAAGTCAAGTAAACTCCTAGCAGGTCAAATTTATTAAAAAAACAAAGTAATTCAAATGTGTACATTGGAACCATATATCTGCAATGTGTCGAGTAAAGTGGAAGATAACTGGTCTATGGAGTATTCAGGGTTGGAATTAAATTTCAGTGCATTGACAAAGTCATGAAATAGTTAACACAGAAAGTTGGAAGAATGAATTGCACTTAGTATGCACAACTTCTTATTGGAAAATAAAGAAATAAGTTACTGGTGGTTGCTAAGTGGTGCAGAACAAAGTGAATGGAAGTTTAAATAGTAGCACCATGAAATGAGAAAATTAGATAATAAAAAAGGGATAGAGCATCAAAGCTACTTTGTCTAGAACTTTATGCGTAAATCAATGTTGATACGTGAAGATGCACTAGGATCTGTAGTTGGAAGTCAAACTTATAACATATGTAATGCAATTAAATGAGTTATTGTCAAAAGAAAAAGGAAAACTCGGCTAATTAATTCAAACGTCATTAAAGATGATTCCTGCGTATATTTTACAATTTAATGTCTTCATATTCGTATTTTACATAGCTTTAGTACAACAAAATTTATACATTACCAAAAATGGGTCGTTTACCAATAACGGAAAAGACTAATGATGAAGTGCCAACAAAATTACCTTCTGTGCTGCTTCAGTGTAAATTCGTTCCACATTTTGCACCTTAGAATTGAATTATCAAATGCCGCAGCAGCAAAACCTGCAAAATCTCTAGATGTGAGTGTCATATTACTATCTTGCATCTGAATTTCCAAGTAAAACTCATAGCTTAATAATATGTGCTTATATACCTACAACTCATTGAGGACATAGCTGTTTCAAACACAGGCAGCCTTGATTAGTTGTAGGGATGTACAGAATACATGTGATAAGCAATAAAAAAGATTAAAACTTGATTAGCAATATCACGATGAAACAGGAAAACTGTGTAAATGAACCAAGTTATTCATACTAATAGGCAACAGAAGTGGAATCATGATAGTAGCGTGGTAAAATATATCAATAACATGCACATACTTGTGTAAAAAATAGCGCATCTAAATAAGAACACGTTGACACAGTGCAATTTGATTAATTATGTACGTAGTCAAGGGAAAAGAACTTCTGGGCAAGAAAACAAACAAAGAGAAGGATAAACTCAAAAGGGTAATTCTTCTACTTCTCTGCTGCAAATTTTGTCTCGTTATATCAATAACATGATGCATATATGATGTAAATATTACATGCTTTTTGGAATATGTTCAAAACCTCAAGGCATGGAGACTGGCATGTCAAACCGTAGTTGGTGATAAATATTTTAGAGGACAGGTAAATGCAAAATTAGCCCAACTTTTTTCATTTGTGGAGTTCTAAATAATAAATTTAGAATAGAAAGGAAATCAAAACAGTAACATTTTCATGATATTGCAAGAGCATGTTGTGATCCAGCAACTTCCAGAATGGAAAGCACTTGAATAGGAGTAGATTATATTGGCTTATACTAAATAATAAAATATTTAATGTTTCGAACCATTTTCATGTTTATATTTATTGGTGTAGCTGGATTCAATAGCTCTTGTTATAATTAAAGATAGTAGATGCATCTCCAAAAATGTTGCCATAACATTGCATATTAAGTTATTAGCCTTTAAACCAAACACGATGATCAGTTGGGAAAAATTTAGAATAAAAATGGGCTATTAGTCATAATTGCAATAATCTTTAAATATATGGATAGTGAAAGTACTTAAGTAGGAAAATATATAGTGAAAGAAAAAATCTTGTGAGTTAATTTTCCAACTCTTATTGCTATTACATCTAAAATCCTTATGTAAAATAATTTATAGTTCGCATTTTCAATAGCATAATATCCTAAAGATGCATTTTTCACCATACAATTTATTACTCTTATTGCTACTACAGCAAAAGCAATACATAGTGGAGTCAAATTAACATATTCAACATGGTGGAATTTCATATTCTTAAAAACAATGGAGAAGTCGTTTACATAAGGAATAAAAGAGAGCAGAGTACAATTTTTAAAAGCGGTTGGTTGACTAAGATTTCAATAAAGTACACTTATATCGTATGTTAAACAAAATAAGAGAGCCACAAAAATATTC
This sequence comes from Allium sativum, assembly GCA_030737875.1. NCBI lineage: Eukaryota > Viridiplantae > Streptophyta > Magnoliopsida > Asparagales > Amaryllidaceae > Allium > Allium sativum. The sequence goes on from CM060922.1 coordinate 64,920,260, forward strand.
GAGCATCGATAACCAGTAATCTAAATTACCAAATAAGTGTAATGGTTCAGCAGTATGTTTGTAAGCATACAATGCATGACTCATCCGAGAACGATTACACTAATCGCAAGGACAGGTAAAAAAAGAATGATAATCCACTTGTAGCTAACCACAAATTAAGTAGAAGAAACTAGTAAATATAAATTCAGTGTAAAATAGACTTTAATGTTTTATTATAGTTATACAAACTAATGTTTTTCTGCATACGATAAGAATCAGTACCTGACTTTTGTTCCGCTAGAGCAGCGATTTCGAAGAAAGTAAACCAACGTTAGATTAGCAATAATGTTTACAAATTATTATATTTATACTCGGGAATGTTTGGAACACCTATTCAGAACTCGCATATAGATATAATACTTTAAACTAAGGAAGAAAATTTTCAAATTATTATATGTATTTGTCTTAGATGAATCATTGAATATATGCTTACAAACATACTGCTTAATCAGTATACTTGTTTGAGAAATTGGAATTAAGATTTCTAGTTTTCTATATTGGTTTCGACTATACATATATACTACTGTGCCAGACGTAGGGATATGCACATATAAGAGCAAGGTTTACCATTTCTATGTTTGATTCAGTTTGGGTGACTGATACATAAACCTAGAACAGAATTACAATTGAAAAGGACATGTATTTGATCATGCTTTGTAAAAATATTGAATATTCCGACCTACTGCAAAGCAAACCCACGGGTGAAAATGAGCTTGACTATAGAACGGATGTGGATTAACAAATATGTAAATATGAAACCAGTCTAAAAATATAGCAAGCACATAGCTTGGTGATTTAGTGCAAATAATATCCTGCAAAACCGAAAATAAAGAACTTTTACCTCTAACAGGTTAGAGAATTAGGTCACCGAAGCCAAGGGGGGGATCTAATCGGCAACGCAATCTTCGAAGGAGTCAGACCAAGGCAGAGCACGATAGTTACAGAATAGAGCAACGACGGAATACTGGGACCCTCACCAACGAACGAACCCAGCTGAAAGAGGAGAAATGAAACAGAAGGGCAAGGTTAGGAGGGAATTTACTTGTGTCATCTGTTGTTTGGGACCCATATTAGTCAGTAACCCTTTCTGGTATCAAAAGCTGAAATCTGTTAGTCTAGGGACACAAGGTTAGGAGGGAATTTACTTGTGTCATCTGTTGTTTGGGACCCATATTAGTCAGCAACCCTTTCTGGTATCAAAACTTTGACCCAACAGTAGGTAGGGTCCGGGCACGCTTACTTAACTAATTATAAGCGGTTCATTCTGATAATGGCGAGGGGGTGTTGATGGTGCGTTCCAACGGGTCATGTGCGTGCATGGATCCCGGTCTGCCTCTGAGGGTGTAAGATGTCGTGACATCTATAAATAGGTATGTGCCAATTGGTTGTCACTTTAGGGAGTGATACACCCTACTGTGGGGCCGACACAGGATATTTATGTATTAGGGAGCCGATCGCTTGGGGTAGGGTTTTAGGGTACACTTAGTTCTGTCTCAAAGGAACTGAATCATTCGTAGAAGCGAGGAACTGGCTCAAAGAAACTGAGGATCTATTCGTTATCTTCGAGGTGGACGATAGGCAGAAGGTACAGTTGGCAGTATGGCTGCTCAAAGACGAAGCTTCCTACTGGTGGGAAGTCACTAACGCCGAGAGGCCGGTTGGGACATGGATGGATTTCAGAACAAGGTTTGAAACAAAATTCCTCTCGCAAGCTTAACGAAGTTTACAACTGGAAAAGTTCTTATCTCTTAAGCAAGGAAGTATGACGGTCAAGGAATACGTCTAACAGTTCAACCAACTAGCTAGGTTCGGATTGGATTTAGTCAATACTCAGCATAAAAAGGCTCTCCGCTTTGTTAAAGGATTGAACGAGCCACTGCACAGCCTAGCCATGACTCATGTACCCATGGGAGCGACTTACAAGGGATTGGTGGACATGGCACTACTGCACGAGGAAGACAAAGGCCCGAAAGAGACAAAGAAGGAAGAAACACAGAATAAGAAAGTAGGGCTAAAAAAGGAAACGCAAAGGAAGGACGAGAAGTCTGAAGATAAGAAGGGGAAAAGTGCTTTACTTGTGGAAGCTCGACTCATCTGAACAAGGATTGCAGAAAAAGGAAGGGCGCTTGCTTCAACTGTGGGGAGATGGGACACTTCACTAGGGACTGCCCGAAGAGAGGAGGACAAGGAGGGCAGGCGAACACTCTTGAGGCTAGTGGCTAGGATAGAAATAGGAAAATTCCTATAGTAGGTTTAATTTCTTTATCTGATTATGGAGTTAAGACTCTTTCTGATTCTGGTATTTTGATTTTGTAATTGATACTCTGCACTTTAATACTAGTATTGTTTCTGATTCCGTTGTAGACTCAAACCTATAAGGGTTATGACTCATCTGTTTATGATAGATTGGGGTTTGAGGGATATCTGTGTTAGACGTCAAGTATGATGCATACATTCTGAGTTTTTGTGGGATATGATTTTATCATGCTTAGCTTCCTAAGAATCATTAGGGAACCTGATCCGTACCAGTAGTCTGTAAATATTTGAATAATTCTGCTTTCCAGTTTTGACATTGTCTAAAGGAGGTAATCCTATGGGTGTCAATCTGATGTTGATTTAGGTCTTCGGGGTTGATATTTAGGGAATTATTTTCTTAACCAATGTCTAATGGGAACCAAGTCTTTGTCTCATCTGTACTCGCTTCCATCATTCGACTGTATCCTATCGATCGAATCTTCGAACTTTAGGTAGAAACTAATGGGTGTAAACATGTGTTTGAGACATGTTATGTTTGATGGTTGCAAGTGGATGCAAGTGGATGCAAGTGGTTGCTAGTGGTTGCTCGTCGATGCATATACACACACTAAGCACTAGATCGGCTCGAAAACACTCTCATACTGCATATGGATGTGTGAGCATTTTCAATTTTTGTGGATGCAAAATGATTGACTCAGCACATGGATGTTGCATATGACTGAATGATTGTGCACTCATATAGAAATGATATGTATCAAGTAGGAAAATTGCATAAATGTTGGACTCATGGCACTGGCATAATTCGCATTAAGGAGGTCAGCTGAATCAGTGGACCGCCTGATCTTTGCATTAGATAAGGAACATAAACACACACCTTTGCAAATGTTCATACAACATTAGAAGTTTGTAAGGACAATGGAAGCCAGTGATTGATGATTGAGTAGATGGATGTTGGATGGTAGGACACATTCTTCTTAACTTGAAGATTTCGGGGACGAAATCCATTAAGGAGGGGAGAATGTTTAAGGAGGTAATCCCTTAATTATTCCAACTCAACAGATATAGCAGATAACAGATTTTTCAGATTAGGCGACTTAACGGATTTAGCAGATTAAGCAAACTAGCAGATTTAGCATTTTCAGCAGATGACAGATTTGGTAGAGGAACAGATCTATCAGACTAGGCAGTAGAGCAGAACTAGCAGATTAAGCAATATAACAGAACTAGCAGATTAGGAAATGTAACAAAACTAGCAAATTAGGCAAATATAACAGATTTAATCATTTCTTAAAGTTTCACAAATATATCTTGCCTAATTATAAATCTTGCCTAAGTTCACATGCATAAATAATAGTCTTGATTCACAATATTATCATATACCCCAAAGATCTCTTACTGTTAGACCCAAATGTGGTTCTAACACCCAAATTGATTAGAAACAAGGTACAGTAAAGCAGAAATAAAAAGAACACACAAGGTTTATAGTGGTTCGGCGAAGAAATGCCTACGTCCACTTAGTTTTCACTATATTCAGTAATTCAATTACAAATACAATGTAAGATTCGCTCACAACTCACTTTTGTTCACTCAGAAAGATAAAAACAAGAAATGAAAGATGGTTTGGATTTTCCGGGAGTGAAGGAATTCGAATGGTGGAAGTACTTGGATTCTCAAAAGTGCTGAAAAAGATCCTTCTCTTTGTCTCTAGTTGGGGTATTTATAGGTGTGAATTTGCCTGAAATGCAATCCGGGTCGGAACACGTGTCATCCATCGCCCTCTCTTCGGGTTCGGATGGGCCATCAAGCAGACAACGCATCAATGAGATGGACGTTAGGGGTAGGAATTGGTCACATCCGGTCCGGTTCTCCAGGCGGCTTTATAGGAGATTTTTCTGGATCATGGGTACGGGCCGGAGACATGAAGGTTGGAGGGTTCGGATCGGAATACCCGACCCGAACCGGAGTAGCTTGGACGTCTCTTCTTCTCTAATCCTACTCCGCTCCGCTCCGAAGTCGTGGCAAGCAGACGGCTTTCCGATCCACCTGAGATTCATTGGCCTTCCGATCCGATCAGGTATGCTTTGCCAATTTATCCAGCATGAGATATCCGATCCGAACAGAGAATTTACCCGATCCGAACCGATACGCTGCTATCAATCTGAATTGTGGAGCTTTCTTCCGATCCGAACCGGAGTCGCATAACTTGAAATATTCTTCAACAGTTGGTTTCTTGACTTTGTGTTGCCTAGTTCACAAAGTAGGCTAACATTTTGCCCCCTCAAAGGATGCTTTCGTTGTACAAAGCGTCCTTTGATATCGTTCAACCAAAATTGTCAAGAGTGATGCATTGATCTCTATTCGGTTCGGCGCCCGATCCGAGAGGCTTTTCTTCATTTCTGAGCAAATTTGGGAACTCTACTAGCCGTGTGATGCTTCTTGTAGGCATACTCCTTCTTTACTTCCCTTCTCTTCAATTCGAGTCGGTCACTAAGCCAATCGCGTGAGATTTCCGCTCGGTTCGGATTCCGATCCGAAGCGTTTTCGTGAGTTAGGTTCTTGGACGTTGGGCCTTCAGAGAGGATCGTGCTACTGGGCTTCCACTCCGGTCCGAGCGGGTGAGTTAAAAAAGGGAGACGAGGAGTCAACACTATTCTCTATATAAACACCTCGCCGCCTTCATTCCTTCCTTCTTCGTTCCCATCGCCGCTCCCAACCTTAACATTGAAAACGTCAGAAACTCGAAAATTCTCAAACTATTTCCTGTAGACTTCCCGAGTCAAACATATAGGTAGCTTTTCTAATCTCAAATAATCTTGTTGTAACCGTTCTCGATTTCGATTAGCGTTGGGTTAGGATGTTTTGGCCATAAGCATCACTCGAACCCTCCGCCGTTGCTGGTGGACGCGCCATCGCTCCGAGACGTTGCGAAGTTGAAGAGAGCGAACATTTGTTCTTCACAGCGGCTTCGGTGATAAAGTGGATTCATCTGTGAGTAGATGGGAAAGAAGAAAAGAGATAAAGAGTGGGATGACAAGCTGGAGTCGGTTCGGGTGGAAGACGAAGGAGCAGAAAGGAAAAGGAGGGAAAGGGGATCGGCTCGGGTTTCGTTCTTTGGAAAGATGGAAAGGAAAGAAAAAGTCGGTTCGGGTCGGAAAAGTAAATGGGATAAGGAGCTGAAGTAAACGGATCGGTCAGGTGGTGCTGATTCGGATCGGATCGGGTCACCCGATCCGATCAGATCAGTTCTGCTTCCGAACCCACCGTTCCTATTGTCTTGAACTAACCTTGCCTTACCGAAGCACCCGAACCGAATGTCTTCTGTATTGAGCCAATCATCACATGCATATCCGAACCGAACCGAACATATTGAACTTGACACATAAAGACCACCCAACTAACTCAACTAACACTTATTCTAGACGAATATGCCTCGCGGACAGTTAGGATAGTGCCTTGTGAACATAAATGAGAATCAAGGACAACTCGGACTATTACTTTCTCTTTAAAGCTTCGTCTTATATTGCTGTACTTTTATTTTGCACTTCCCGCATTTGTTGCACACACTTTAGTTCACACACATACACAAAAAGGGGGACACGGGATAATTTACTCTAATCCACGCTATTGCTTCTTCAATAGTTCCATGACAATGAGGCCCAGACGCTCTTCTCGTTTAGCTGAGAGGAAAGAAGCTCCAGAAACTTCCCACAAAACCACTCTCGAGGATATATCTTCTTCATCTGACCCGGAATGGGATAGCGAGGGTCCGGATTACGGAGCTGGTCATCGGGAAAGCGATGAAGTATCTTCAGAAAATGAAGTTTCCCTAGGCTTTGAGGAGGAAGGAGGGATTGGTGACAATCGAGCACCTGATGAATTTGACTCGGCCATTATATTGGAATCACCTCCAGATTCCGTAGAGTCAACAATTGACAACGACCGACTCGTGAGAATCTGCTTGAAGTATGGAATAATGAAGAGAGACACTCTAGTGCCTTCACGTTCTGATCGTCCACATAACCCTCCAGAAGGATATATGACGGTCACTCGTCTGATGTGCATGGTTGGCGCTATTCCTCCTTTCTCGCCTTTCATTGTTGACTTCTTAAGACAAATGCGGATTGCCCCCATGCAGCTACATCCCAATTCATACGCCTATCTGCATACCTTATTCATAGCATATCGTGAAGTTCTAGGCGTAGAGCTTACGTTTGACGACGTCCATTTCTTCTATAATTTCAAACATCGGACTAGGGAAACCCCTTCTTTCTGTTACTTTGAGTCGGTCCCAAAGAGGAAGATAATCTCTACGCCGTTTAGCAGCAAGGCTGGAGATTCCAGATTGGAGTGGTTCTATATAAAGCAACAGCCTGGATGCGCCAGAAGATGGACAAAATCAAGTAAAGCACTGATTTTCTGACCCTGGACTCTATACACTTGAATCATCACCCTGACCTGTTTTTCCTTTTTACTTGCAGTCGATAATCCCAAACAGGTATCAGACCAAGTGTTCTTCGATCGAATGCACCGTCTCCTCAATGGCGACCTAAAATTTCTTACTATTGACGAGGTTCTTAAAGATGAGTACCTTCATTCTCACGGGCTGCTATCCGTCTACCGTAGCATCGGTCATGGGACAGTCCCTTATGCATATATTCCTCCAGTGGAAACAGTTCCAGAACTAGGAGAAGGCTCGGGAATTCCTGCAGCTTCTCTTCAAACTTCACCCTCTCCCTCTTCTACTCAAGATGATGAGCTGGCTAATCTGGCCAAAAAACATCGTGAAGGGTATGTTGCCCCCGAGGAAACTACCTCGGTAGACAAATCAAAATCTCCCCAAGGGTCGCCACTTCACGCTTCCGAAGGGGATATTCCTAGCGCCGACGAGCACATATTTCAGGGTTTGGGGGATCTCCCTTTACCCGAGACTATATACACTTCGGAAGATTTCAGAAAGGACCCTCTAGTCTTCACTTCTTCTGAGGAGACTACTCCTGCTAAGGCCAAAGAGCCTACCCGCACCACTTTAGCTTCAGATTCGGGTTGGTTGGGGGGACACGTACACCACATAGGATGCACTCTGCACCGTAGCACTAGCATTCATTGCACTTCTTTTTCCATGGATCCGCTGATTCTAAACTTCGTTTAACTTATCGTGCAGGTACAATGTCTCGATCCTCTTATGACATAAGAAAACTCCGCCGCAGCATGTCTAATCCTCCCCAGGATGCCGAATATAACCGCCGGGATGACCGCGGCAGGGAGGAAAGGAGACCCTATGATCCTTATCGATCTCGATCCTCACGCTCCCGCTCACCAGTTCGACCGGAACAGGAAAAATACAAAAGCTATCAAGGTCGTAGGGAGGAGGATAGACCACAATCTAGGGATTCCACTTCCTCCCATGAAAAGCGAAGCAGAGAGAAAACACCTCCAAAGGAAACTGGGTCCAGAAGTAAGCATAAAGTCCCTGCTACTAAGCGACCTCGGACAGACAAGGGTTCTACAGAATCTTCTTCGGGAAGGGATGCTGAACTAACAATCCTAGCCCCTCCTCCACCAGATGCGGGAACCGCTGTAAGGCTGGCATACTTAAAGGAGCAATTTCCCGAGCACTACTTCGAGACTCTGACCTTTCTACCTTCCCTTGAACCTATTTCTTCTAATTGGGCAGAGGAGGCCAGAGCAAAGATTGATTTGGTGGAAAAACAATACACCGAAATGTTCAAGTATTCCCGCACTCTTTCCAGAATCATTCGCACGCTACTGACAAATGCTGACTCAATGCACAAGACTGCAGAGGAAGATGCTAAAGCCCTAAAAACCTTAGGAAAAAATTTAGAAGATACTCAAGCTCAACTAGCTATCGCTCAAAAGAACGCTTCTAACTTCAAACAACAGTTTGAGGACATGCAAAAGCGCTATCATGATTTGCTAGAATCCCACACTCAGGAGCGCTCCGAGTTAAAGAAGCAGGCTGACGAAGCCAAGTCAGAGGCTGATAAGACACGTCTCGCTTATGTTGAGCTTGAGCAAAAGAATGCCGAGTTAGCAAAAAGGAGCGCTGAGTTAGAAAAGAAAAACGCTGACTTGGCTTCAAAATTGTTGGAGGCGGAAAACAGGGCTGCTCTGGCTGAGGGCAACGTTGAATGCGCTATTAAATCTGCGGAGGAAACCCGCAAACAGCTATCAGAGGCGGAGGCCGATATTCAGGGCTTCGGGGAGCTAATGATAGAATTCTTTGCGCACATTATTCGTCGTCGAAACATTTCCTGGATCGAGGACTATCCATCCACTTTGGTTCATGTGTGGAATCAAATCGTCGAGTGGGAAAAAGAAGAGCTTAAGGTTGATTCCCTCGATGAAGATAAGTTGATGGAGAAGTACTTGAGAGACGACGAGCCGGAGCGCCTAGCCGAAGGTCGCCGTCTAATTGCTGAGGCCATGGAAGAAGAGAGGCAAAAGTCCAAACAGAAAACCATTCCTGAAGCTGGCTCCTCTTCTTCTGCTCCTGTAACTCCTGAAGTGGAAGGGTATGATCCCGAAAACCCGGGAATTTCCCGAACAACTTTACTATCTCCCATTCCTGAAATAACTCCAGAGGTAGTAGTCACCCCCGCTGAGAAGTCTTCAGAAGGTATCCCTGTCTTTTCTCCTCAACTTGTCAAGGCTACTACTACCTTTGGCTACACGATTGAACGTTCAATGAGAAATCCTTTGCTCTCGCCTGAGTTGACAACCGATGTTTCTCATTTTGTAGGCGTTGAATCCTCCGCGAAGACAGATGTAGTTCAAGGAGCTACCACTGGGACAAAGCCCGCTGATAGGGTCAAAGAAGGAGAAGACAAGGCTGCTTCCACAGACTCGGGGAAAAGGAGTGGAGCAACTAAGGTGACTACTCCCCATGACGAAGAAATGATTGCAGCGTTAAAAGACGACGAAGGAGACGAGGGGCATGATGAGGAACCAGAAGTTACCATAACCGGGGAGTCGAAAAGCGCTGAGGACATTACCTTGGCTGCCATGAAGGCTGATCAAGACAAGCGCTTGCAATTAAAGGCTGAAGAATTAGACCCTGAGGTCCTCAAGCCCCTCGCTGTTGTGGATGCAGGTTCAAGGTTAGTTGTTAAGCTTTCCACTAGATCTATTACCGAAGAACTTGCTAAAAAATCTTCTCTCGATTCCAGTGCCCCGCCCTCCGGGAAAAAGTCTGCTGGCCCCAGTACTACGTCTTCAGGGAAAAAGAGACCAAAGCGGATCTTGACTGAAGCCGAGAAGGAAGCAAAAGATGCAGAAAAAGCTGTCAAGAAATCAAAGGCTCATTCCAAGCCCAAATAGTGGGTTCTTCTGTGTCCTTTTAGCATCTTTGTAAATCAATAAGTGCTGCTACACCAGCAGCTTTCGCACTTTCTTTTTTAGTCATTTCCCTGTACAAATTTATTCATTTGTAAATAAAAATAATTCACTTTCTGCAATGTTTATCTGTTAGCAGTTCTGCACTTATGTAAAAATGCATATCTATAGTTATGAAACAAAGTTGTGGAGAGGGGAGATATGTGTATATATATGTGTCCCCAGTCAATCTCCATAAGTTATTCAGTGCTTAACCATGCAATCTGAATATTCCCGATTCTCTAACGGGATAGCATTTCCTGTATCACCAACTTCTGTTGTTTTTCCTGGCATTCCTTTTATACTCTCTCTCATTCTCTCGAGAGTTAGAGTTCGAGTTCAGCTATTTGTTTATTCCCCGGTCGTTCAACGGGAAAAGATTTCTTTCTCGGCGCTCGGTCAGGGACGCCTTTATACTCTCTTTCTCTCTGGAAAGTTAGAGTTCAGAGCTGAACCTTTTTCTCAGCGCTCAGTCGGAGACGCTTTTATACTCTCTCTCTTTCTCTGGAGAGTTAGAGTTCGAAATAGAATTTCTTTTTCAGCGCTCAGTCGGAGACGCTTTTATACTCTCTCTCTTTCTCTGGAGAGTTAGAGTTAGAATGTCGTTTTCTCATTCTTTCACGTCCTATCGCACAAATAATCATTGTGCTTCTTTTTATGTCCAGACTGTTTTCCACCTTCTTTAGGCTCTCAGTTGTCCTGTATTTTATAATCACAACAGAACAACTAATGAATATAAATGCATAAAAGTAAATAACACACAATATTTTTATAGTGGTTCGGCTAAGTCATAGCCTACATCCACTTTATAGTTCTTTATTCATATCACCGGGTTTTCCCAAGGCAAGTCGTGCCTTATTTCAGAGTTTACAGGAAGAACAGTAAAAAGTATAGCATTTCTAATCCAAATATCGCATTAAGTGTTGGGCATTCCATGCTCGAGGGACTTCTTCGCCATCTACGGTCGTTAACTTGAATGTTCCCTTATCAAGTTTCCGTTGGATGACAAAGGGTCCTTCCCATTTTGGGCCGAGGTAAGGAAGAGATGGAAAAACTCTCTTTAGCACCAAATCTCCTGGTTCAAAAGTTCTGAGGCGAACTTTTTTGTCATAATAGTGTGCCATCTGATGCCGATGTCTTGCTGCACGCAAGTCTGCTTCGTCTCTTTTCTCTTCGACTTCATCAAGAGACTCAAGTAAAAGTGCCCGATTCGTCATCGGGTCATAATATGTCACCCTGTGGGAAGGAACTTCCAGCTCAACTGGAATTACTGCTTCTGAACCAAAGGAGAGGGAGAAAGGGGTATGACCAGTAGCCGTTTTGAACGTTGTTCGATATGCCCACAAAGCTAGGGGCAATTCATCAACCCATTTTGCCTTTGCACGCTCTAACCGCTTTTTGAGGATGGATTTTATTACCTTGTTTATTGCCTCTACTTGCCCATTAGATTGTGGATAGGCAACTGCAGTATATCGTTTATCTATCTTATACTTATGGCAAAAGTTTCTGAATTCAGTGCTATCAAATTGGGTCCCGTTGTCGGTAATAATTGTCCTTGGGATTCCGAATCGGCATATAATATTTCGGACCACAAAACTTATCACCTTTCTTGTGGTGATCTTAGTCAAGGGTTCAGCCTCCACCCACTTCGTGAAATAGTCCACGGCTACTATGGCATACTTAGCTCCCCCTTTAGCAATTGGTAAAACTCCAATGATATCGATTCCCCATGTGGCAAATGGCCAAGGACTCACCATCGATTTAAGCTGGGTTGATGGTGCCCTGGGGATTTTGGCGAATCTCTGGCACTTATCGCAGCGTCGTGAATAATCAGCTGCATCCTTGTTGATCGTAGGCCAGAAGTATCCGTATCGCAATATTTTCTTCGCTAAAGTTTGACCTCCTGTATGATCTCCACACTCACCTTCGTGCACTTCTCTCAGTACACGCCTGATGTCGTCGTGTGCGATACATCGTAACAGGGGCATAGAAAATCCTTGTCTATAGAGAGTATCGTCTTGCATAACATATCTGGCAGCTTTGCGAACTACAGCTCTCTTCTCACTCTTCTTCGATGGGAGAGTCCCATTCTTAAGAAAACTCTTGATTGGAGTCATCCATGACTCCTTCTCTGGTTCCGCTTCAAGAACGAATTCAACTTCCATTGACTCAAAGCTTGGCGATTCCAATGTTTCAATTGGAATTATCTCAGTCCCTTCTGGATTGTCAAAACTAGCTAATTTTGCTAGTCTATCCGCTTTCTGGTTTTCTTCTCTGGGAATATGTGTTATGTTGTACCGCTCTAAACTATTTAATAGCTCTTTCACTTTCTTGAGGTAAGCGACAAGTCGAGGTCCTCGAGCCGCGAATTCCTCTCGCACTTGACAAACAACAATCTTAGAGTCACAATATATGTCCATCATTTTTACTCCGAGGTCTCTAGCGAGTTTCAGCCCGGCAATCAGGGCTTCATACTCAGAGTCATTGTTTGTTGCCGAAAATTCTAATCGCAGGGCGTAATATAACGACCGTCCCTCCGGAGTGACTAAGACAATTCCCGCTCCGGATCTTCGGTCATTTTTAGCTCCATCTGTATATAGTCTCCACGGATTCATCTCTAGCTTATCCTCAGATTTAACCACTCGGTCATTGATTATTTCTTCCTCTGGAATGGTGAATTCCGCAATAAAGTCGGCTAGAGCTTGCCCCCTGATCGACTTTCGTGGTTGAAAATTCAAATCAAACTGGCTTAGTTCTATGTTCCATTTAATCAACCTTCCCGACGCTTCGGTTCTCTGCAGCACTTGTCTTAACGGCTGATCGGTGTATATGGTTATTGGATGGGCTTGGAAGTAGTGACGAAGCTTTCGGGATGCAATCAGGAGGCTATAAGCAAGCTTCTCGATCTTTGGGTAGTTGCGCTCTGCCGCTGCTAATTTCTTACTCACATAGTATACTGGCCTTTGTACTTTGTCCTCTTCTCGAACCAGAACTGTGCTGACAGCGTGAGCCGAGACTGCTAGATAAACGAATAGTTCTTCATGGTCTACGGGCTTTGATAAGATTGGCGGTTTCTCTAACAGTTCTAACAGATTTTGAAAAGCCTTGACACAATCGGGAGTCCACTGGAAGTTCTTTTTTCCCCTTTTTATTAAATCAAAAAATGGAACACATTTATCGGTGGCTTTGGAGATGAATCTACTTAGCGCCGCTACCTTTCCTGCCAGACTTTGGACGTCTTTAATTTTCCTTGGTTCTTTGATATTTCTAATCGCCGCTATCTGGCTAGGGTTGATCTCAATTCCTCGGGAACTCACAATGAAGCCAAGGAACTTTCCCGACGCCACTCCAAATGAACATTTTAAAGGATTCAATTTCATACGGTATTTCCGCAAGATACCAAACATTTCTGCTAAGTCTTGCGTATGACTGGAGGACTGCTTTGATTTAACAAGCATATCATCCACATAAACTTCCATAGTTTTTCCTATCTGATCGTAAAACATTCTATTTACCAATCGCTGATAAGTAGCTCCAGCGTTTTTTAATCCGAACGGCATTACAACATAACAATATAATCCCAAATTCGTAATGAAACTTGTATGCTCTTGGTCTGGCACATGCATAGGAATCTGATTGTATCCAGAATACGCATCCATGAAAGAGAGAAGTTCATGACCTGCTGTCGAGTCTACAAGCTGGTCAATTCTGGGAAGTGGGAAACTATCCTTTGGGCAAGCCTTGTTTAAATCTGAAAAGTCAATACAAGTTCGCCACTTTCCGTTTGGCTTCTTTACCAGGACGGGATTCGATATCCAATCTGGATAGGTCGAATCTCGAATAAACCCGTTTTGCTTCAATTTCTCTACCTCTTCTTTGAGAGCAACCGACCTCTCTGGGCCCAGCATGCGTCTCTTTTGCTTCACAGGCGGATGCTTCGGATCTACATTCAATTTGTGACTGATAACGGAAGGCGATATCCCGCACATGTCAGCATGGGTCCAGGCGAACACATCTAAGTTCGCCTTCAAGAAGTTCGTCAGCTCTTCAGCACGACGTGGATCCAATTGGGAACCAATCTTCAAAACTTTCGTCGGATCAGCTTTATCAACAGGAATTTCCACTGTTGCTTCATTAGGAGTTGCATTCCTAGCCTCTGGTTCCTCGTCTTTTCTAGGATCCAGGTCTTCAGGCGTTCCTTTTCGCAACTCCCGTGGATTCAACCTCTCTAATTGCTATGCCAAGTCCCCCTTTGAGGGAGATGAGGCATCCTTATTCTCAGCATTAACTCCTTTCATCAACATCTTCAGTTCGGCCACATAGCAGGCCCGTCCAGAAACCTGATCCCCTCTTATTACTCCAGTCCCGGCTTCGGTTGGGAACTTTAGTAACAAGCACCAAGGGGCGATACAAATTCTAAACTCAGCGAGGGCAGGCCTCCCTAAAAATGCGTTATATGGCGAATCTACGTCCAGTACTACAAACTGAAGCATTCGCACTCTTCTACGTTCTCCTTGCCCTAGGGTCACAGGCAACTCTATGTATCCCATAGGAGCTGTCGTCGCTCCGTTGAAACCTCTAATCCATCCTTCACAAGGTTTCAGATCTTCAGGCTCAAGCTTCATCTGATCAAATGACTTCTTGAACAAAATATTAACGGAACTTCCGTTGTCTACTAATACCTTATGGACCAAAGCCGGCCCAATAGTGGTGGTAATAACCAACGGATCATTGGTGGGAGATTGTATTCCCGTGTTGTCTCGGCTGCGAAACACCACGTCATCGAACATGGTTTTTTGTTGTTTGATGGGGGTGACATCTTCCAACTCGTCACCTTCATTCACATCTAGATGTTTGGCGGCATTCACATATTGGTCCATTGACCTAAAGCTTCGGATTGCCGGGTGAGGTCCGCCTACTATGGAGTTGATGACGATCCCTTTACCTTTCTGCTGCGCGGTAGGCTTAGGAGCAGGTAGGATTTGCTTTGGAGCCTGCTCTCCTTGTCCCCTATCCCTCGGGGCAACCTTGTATTCATCCAACTTTCCCTCACGCAGCAGCTTTTCAATTACATCCCTCAAATGTCGACACTCATTGGTCGAATGTCCATGCGTTCCGTGAAACAAGCAAAATTTCCCTGTCGCCATTTCTTTTTCGGTCGAATCACGGGGTGGCGGTCTTTTGTATTGCAACACATTATACGTGTCCAGGTAAATATTTTCCAACGTGTCATTCAATGGTGTGTAGTTCTCGTAGTTCTGGAACCGGGGCCTTTTGTTTGGGTCGCTTCCCCTATTTCTGTTTCTCCTGTTACCGTTCGAATTACGGTTGTTGTTGTTTCCCCCGCTTCCAGTATTGCTGTTTCCACCCTTGTTTCCTACATTTACCTCAACCTTGCCAGAACTTTCCCCAGACTGCTTCACTGCAATATTACTCTGCACATTCTCCTTTGAAGCTGTCTCAGACTTTCTCTTCCGGTTTGCCCGGGCCTCCTCTCGTCTTAGATAAATATCGGCTTTTTCGTAGAATATCGCCCTTGTGGGGGGTGTCTTCCCAGAAAGGTAGTCTCCAAACTCAGATTCGGGATCGACTCCTTCCTTCAATGCCATCAGAATTGTGGGCTCATGCGGGTCGCTGACCTCAGTTACAGCTTGATTAAAACGATCTAAATATGCCCTTAAAGATTCTCCTGGTGCCTGTTTGATCCTCGATAATTCAATAACGCTCTTGGACTTTCGAGCATGTAGTCGGAACTGGTTCATGAAACGCTCGCTTAGTTCTTTGTAATTAGAAATTGAACGAGGAGGAAGTCGGGTAAACCAAAATAAAGCCACATCTTCTAGGTAGATTGGGAACGCTTTGCATTTTACTTCATCGGGGGCAGCAGCGGCATTCATAAGCCACGAATACCGCATCAAGTGCTGTCCTGGATCAGTCCTTCCGTTATATTTATCCATCTGTGGCAAATTAAAGCGTCGGGGGAACTGGAAGTCTAGGATGTCGTCAGTGAACGGAGTATGGCTTCGCTCTATGCCGTAGTCTTCATTTGTATAATTCCGGCTTTCGGACATAATTCGACGAACCATCGCCTGCACATCGGCACTAGTTAGGGGCTGCTCAGGTTCCCTGGCCCTAGTGTCCGAGTTCCTCCGGGGCTCTTGCTCAGGAGACGCCCTTCTTCTTCGAGCTGCCTCTGCTCGATTCCTTTCCCTGCGTTCCCGGTCGATCTCGGGAAGAGGGGACTGGAGTCTTTGCCCCCGAGATGGGCTATCGTTTCCTAATGCTCGTGCGATATCCTCGCGAGATCCCAAAGATCCAAACGTTAGCTGCTCCACGTTCTGAGGTCGTTCGAGTGGCCTTCGCTCACGGGGCCTCTCTTCCTCAGAAGATGAAGATTGATCTACTGGTGTATGACGAACTGGCGACGGAGTTCTTTGCCGGCGGAGCTCACTGATTTCCCGACTCATGAGCCTCATATTTTCCTGCATCATGAGATTGGTGCGCTCATGAACTCTCATAGCTTCCCTCGTGCTCTCAAGCATATCAAGCAAGCGCGAGAAATCTCCTTGAGTGATGGGAGCAGATGGATTGGCCTGGTCTCCAACCCTGGCAGCTGGAATTGGAGCATTCGCGGGGACTCGAGTAGATGTTCCAGCTTCACCAAGCATCGGGTCGGATCGGAGGTAGGAAGTCGGGTCGGATCGGAGCTGGGGTGCCTGGTCGGATCGGTGTGCAGCGAGCAAGTCGGGTCGGTTCAGACTGGGGGAGTGCACTGCTTCAGAGTCTCCAACCCGGATCGGATCGGAACTTTCCCCTTGCTGTCGGTTCGGGTTTCCTGCGTTGATTCTCCCTGCTGCTGAACTCTGCCCCCTAGACCTTGTTACAACAGCATGTTGCTGATCTTCACCAGCTCCATCTCCTTGAACAGACTGGACTTCCTTGCCTTTTCCTCTGGCCATGAGTCTTTGACAATTACTTCAACGAATGTAAGAAAGTGGAGAAGCTTAAGGATTCACTTCTTTGAACTCAACGGTCCAAAAAGTAGAAAGAGATCCCGGAAAATAAAGAATTTAGATGAGGATTCTCAGTGAAAGCACCAAAATGTTAGACCCAAATGTGGTTCTAACACCCAAATTGATTAGAAACAAGGTACAGTAAAGCAGAAATAAAAAGAACACACAAGGTTTATAGTGGTTCGGCGAAGAAATGCCTACGTCCACTTAGTTTTCACTATATTCAGTAATTCAATTACAAATACAATGTAAGATTCGCTCACAACTCACTTTTGTTCACTCAGAAAGATAAAAACAAGAAATGAAAGATGGTTTGGATTTTCCGGGAGTGAAGGAATTCGAATGGTGGAAGTACTTGGATTCTCAAAAGTGCTGAAAAAGATCCTTCTCTTTGTCTCTAGTTGGGGTATTTATAGGTGTGAATTTGCCTGAAATGCAATCCGGGTCGGAACACGTGTCATCCATCGCCCTCTCTTCGGGTTCGGATGGGCCATCAAGCAGACAACGCATCAATGAGATGGACGTTAGGGGTAGGAATTGGTCACATCCGGTCCGGTTCTCCAGGCGGCTTTATAGGAGATTTTTCTGGATCATGGGTACGGGCCGGAGACATGAAGGTTGGAGGGTTCGGATCGGAATACCCGACCCGAACCGGAGTAGCTTGGACGTCTCTTCTTCTCTAATCCTACTCCGCTCCGCTCCGAAGTCGTGGCAAGCAGACGGCTTTCCGATCCACCTGAGATTCATTGGCCTTCCGATCCGATCAGGTATGCTTTGCCAATTTATCCAGCATGAGATATCCGATCCGAACAGAGAATTTACCCGATCCGAACCGATACGCTGCTATCAATCTGAATTGTGGAGCTTTCTTCCGATCCGAACCGGAGTCGCATAACTTGAAATATTCTTCAACAGTTGGTTTCTTGACTTTGTGTTGCCTAGTTCACAAAGTAGGCTAACACTTACTTAGGTGTTTATTTACATTAATAGATACCCTACTCTCATGTAAATCTTTATGCCTAAGCCATATTCTCTTTATCTCAAATCATATGTTCAATACAATATAACATGTCCAGTCATATGTCTCAGATTTTGTTCTAGCTACAGTCCATGTTTTTTTTCCTCAAATCAGTCACCTATTGGTCATGCCCAATTCATGCATCATTCATTTTATTGTCCCAAACATTTTAGCGTATGTTAATCTCTTATGAGATTGGCTCAGGCTCGTGGTAGCCTGGCTATAGAACAGAAAGAGGAAAGAGATACAAAATAAGATAGATCCAAACAGAACAGAACTGATATAACCTCAGATTCAGATTTCTAATTCATGTCACAATCAGAATTAACGTTTATATCGAAAAATAACTGTACTTGCCTTGATTGGATTAAAGAAAGAACTTTAGTTGTTGTAGAATCGTTGCAGAAACTTTAATCTCTAATTTGAATTGAGTTGCTTAGGTTGATGTTGACTAGTTTCTAGTTTTGGTTTCAGCAGAGTAGCGACGCCATTTTTATTTTTATTAGAACAGAGGCAGAGAAGAAGCATAATAGAATTGTGTGTAGAGAAGGCTAGGTATTAGGATGTATTTATAGGTGTAATTAGTTGTTTTAGGCCTTTAGATAGACCCTAGGATAGATTAGAGCCGTCAGATTTCGTCACAGCCCCCAAAACCCAGCCCAAAAACCCATTCAGGTGCACCCAGGTCGCCTGGGCTCGACCAGGGAGGTCGACCCCCAGGTCGACCCTAGGGTCAACACCCATGTCAACCTGGTGGGTAGGTCGCCCCCCGGGTCGACACCCATGTCGACCTGGTGGGCAGGTCGACCCCCAGGTCGACCTGGTCTGGGCGGGAATTTTTCCCGCCCAGCCTGTTTGGGCTGAATTTTCGAAATTTGAATTTTCTGAAACTTCGGATGGCCATAACTTCTTCATACAAAGTCCAATTCACAAAAACTCGGACTCTATCTCAACCAGAATTCCGAGACGAACACGATGGCGCAAGCCGTTTCCCTTAATTCTTACATCTGTAATTAATTATTCTTTAATTTGTAAACATCACTATTATTAGAAATACGGGGTGTTACACTTAATGTGAGAGGTCTAGTGCATAAACACACAAACACACACACACACACACACACACACATATATATATATATGGCAGGATTGATAAATGAGATTAATTGTAATTAATTGAAATGACTGGAATTGAATGAAAGATAATTAAAACAGTAAAAGGAAATGGGAATGAATGGGGAATGATAATAAGCTATTATAAATAAATTACGTTAATGATAATGTAATATAATAGGTAGACTGGTCCTAGGGATGAGTGGATATTATAACTTAGATTATAATAAACTGTTGAGAAAATGAGATAACTGGTGAAATAAGATAAGTGGCACTTAATTGTAAATTAAGTGTACGAGAGACCTGAAACGAGTTGTTTGTAATAAGTAGAGAAAAGGGGGTAAGTTTATGAAATGAAAGAAGTTGTACTTAATTATTGTTTGCGAACATATTAAACAATTGTAAACAACTATAAAATCCGTTCGGCTTTCCTAAACAACAAGGATTGTTGTAGAGGGCGTCGAACTCTGGGACCAAAAATATTTAAAATAGTAAATCCAATCAAGTTATTCCATGATTATGATTGATTGAAAACACAGAAAATAACATCAATTAAATAAATAGAGAAATTTATATAATTAAAGGAAGCAATTAGGGGATAATGACATAGATTGGATTCATACTCATCAATAGCCAAAAAATACATATAGATCTAATTCATGTTTCTGTCACACACATGAATCAACAATAATTAGATTCTTAAAAACAAATAAGTAAATAACGACAAGCATAGCCTATGCAGGAGCTGAGCTCTTAATCAACCATAGACTATCAGGATAGATTCACTAATTAATTTCTAAAAACCCTAAAATTAGATCTAAATCTGATAATTGTTAGATCGAACATGAATATACCCTGTGAAATAGCATAGCTCTTAAACGACACAGAATATGAAGGTCGGATCTAACCCTTGATTTCGATCCAGATCTACATATATAAAGTCCTCATCTACTGGCTATGTGATTCAAGATGAATCATATCTATTAGCATCATCACCCCCTAATTAAAGGGGATTAGCTAGACATGGCTAAAGTAGAAGAGAAAAAGAAACTAAATAACATGAACATAAATAAAATATAATAAAATAACAACTGAGAGAAAGGGAGAAGAAGAGTTTTATTCCAAGAGAAAGATTACAGAATAAAATTAAGTGTGTTTTTACATGAATGAGATACAATGTATTTATAGCTGATATGACAAAGACTATTTGGCTAATTACACAATGTGGGACTAAAGATTTACCCCAAATAACACATAAGCCAGTGTGAACGCACCTGTAGAGTGAGTGGCCTTGCAAATGAGCTAATGTGAACGCAGCATGAGTAAGAGGCCTTACACATGAGCTAATGTGAACGTAGCATGAGTCTTTAGTGAGCTAATCTACCAAGCTAAGCTCATTTTGCAACGTTCTTCAAGCTTTAAACTCTTCAAGCTTTTATCAAATTCAAACTTCACTCTTTTTAAGCAATTTTTTCATGCTTTATCCATCAATTGCTCTAAACCTTGCTTTTTTCTCAACATCTGAAAACACAGTTGTAAATACACAATATCAATTATTTTAAAAAGAAAATAAGATAAATAAGTGGATAAAATATACACATTTACGTGTATATCAAATACCCCCACACTTATCCTTTTATTCATCCTCGAATAAACTAAACTAAGATATGTCACATTTTCTTAGGAAACACGATTGCATTTAGCATATGCAATAAGCTGTTAAACCCCTAGGTGTCCCTAGTAGGACGAGTGTTGTCTCGTGAGGGTTTTCAGCGGATACTACCCACAAAATCCAAAGCGTCTTATGTAAGCGGATTAATCAAACAATATATTTAAGGTCTTTCACATTCCAAGGACTTTCCTTAATTTCAATAATAACGGTTCAGTCCTAAATTGCCCATCCCATAATTACTGCAAAAATGAATAAAATTTTTCAAGCTGAATCGTAATTCCTTGATAACACTGTAATTGTCTTGAAGGTTAAGAGTGTGGTGTCAACCAAAGATCTACACATCGACAATGTGCACCCAATCATTTATTCTTTTTTTTTTTGAGTAATTTTGCACCAGTGTAATTGTAATGTATTGGATAATGGTTATGCATAGATGAAGGAGAAATTTGTAAGTTCTAAAATTATTATTGATAAGAGGGCTAGTGTATTAGTTGAACTTCAAGCTACAAAATGTAAAGTAATACTAAGGCACATATGGACGTTTTGTTTCCTTTCATTACCTCTACTACAATCCTTGCTTCTAAGTACAGCATGATGGATGTGGATAGAATGGAAATGAATGCTTTATAGTCAAGAATGACGAGTGATTATTTTATTCTCAAAGAATTTCTCTTTATTTTATTTTATTTTTTTCTTTTCCTTCTTTTTTTTATTTGCATGATGAATAATGAGTGGAGATGGAATGGAGTGGTACCGTATATTCTTTCATTTGATTCCTCCTCTACTAAGCGAATCATAACCAACACTTCATGAAAGGAAAGTTTTGTGCCCTAGTTACTTTACTTCTATAACCCTAGTTCAACACACAAGTCTGGCACGCATGTCTGGATTGATGTTATTAAAAAGCTGAAAGATGACATAAGCAAGGTTTCGTAAGATAGTTAACCCAAATAAGATGTGGTATATGGTTATCCTACCTTAAACCAAGCACGGAGTGGGTAGTGTAATATTGGTATAAAGTGATGTGTTTAAACCTTTGAAAATAAATCTGTACAAGGTTCTTAAGTATACCAATATAAGAAAAACTTGTCGAAACATGGATGTAATTCGACTAAAACTTGGGTTTGAATAATGTGGGGTATCGAAGAAGAACGCTACAATGAGTCATTTCTCCTTAATTGGGCCAAGAGGATTTTAGAACTTACGAATCTGAAAATTTTGAGTGGGGAAAAAAATTATGCATGAAAACGAACTCAGAAAATCCAACATATGTAGGTGCAAAATCATTTTTATTTGATTTTTTATTATTATTTTTACTTGCACATTCTAACATGTATAACATGGGTTGACACGCTTACTCCAGAACACGACGAACGTCTGCATCTTAAAAAGACACATTACAACTCAATGAATAAATAATGTTCATTCCCATCACCCAACCATTCAACTTATCAAACAAGAACCAAGGTGTTATTTATGAATTTTTAAATTGGTCCTTGTTCAATGAATGACCTAGTTCATAAAATTTGATTACTGATGTAATGTAAACCCCCCCCCCTCACACACTTGAGTGTGACTATGTCCCCACAGTTGTTAATCTGGCATATCTTAGTGAAAGGAAAATAAATAAGAGAATATTTACATATGTACAAAAGAGGGTTAGTGCGTCTTACCGAATGTAATATGGCTCATAGAGGACCATGAGATCTTCCTCTTGATTGGGTATTGGTTCCAAGTAAGGTTTAAGGCATTGACCATTGACCTTATAGGATGATCCATCGGTTGGATTCTCAATTTCTACCGCACCATACGGAAAAACGGTCCATACAGTATAAGGTCCTGTCCATCAAGATTTTAACTTACTCGGAAATAAATGCAATCTTGAGTCATATAACAAAACTTTTTGACCTGGCATGAAAGTTTTACGTAAAATTGATTTGTCATGAAAAACTTTCATTTTTTCCTTGTGAATTCGTTCATTTTCATAAGCATCATTTTGAATTTCATCAAGTTCATTAAGCTGAAGTTTCCTAAGTACACCTGCTTGTTCTAAGTCAAGATTTAAAGTCATTATTGCCCATAACGCCCGATGTTCGAGTTCAACTGGCAAGCGACATGGCTTACCAAAAATCAACCGATAAGGGGACATACCTAAGTTTGTTTTGAAAGCAGTGCAGTAAGACCAAAGAGCGTCGGTTAACTTTTGGGACCAATCTTTACGATTTCAACTCACAGTTTTCTGAAGGATTTGTTTGATCTGCCTATTCGATACTTCAACTTGCCCACAAGTTTGAGGATGGTAAGGAGTGGATAATTTGTGGGTTATCGAATACTTTCTGATGAGGGCTTCAAACGAACGATTACAGAAGTGTGTTCCATTGTCGCTAATTATTGTAAGAGATGTGCCAAACTGAGAAAAGATGTTTCTTTTAAGAAATGCACAATAACCTTGTTATCATTTGTTTTGCATGGAACAGCTTCGACCCATTTAAAAACATAGTCAACGACTAAGAGAATATAAAGGTTCCTAAAAGATTTAGGGAAGGGTCCCATGAAGTCTATACCCCAAACATCAAAAACTTCGACTTCTTGAATTGGGTTTAGGGGCATCATATACCGTGTAGAAATTTTCCCTAAGAATTTACATCGATCACAAGTTTTGCAAAATTCGTAGGCGTCTGTGAAAAGGTTGGGCCAGTAAAAACACGATTGGAGAACCTTTTCGGTTGTCTTTTTGGGACCGAAGTGACCACCACAGGCTTGGTCGTGACCGAAAGGGAGGACACTATGAGTTTCAGTGTCAGGAACACACCTTTGGATGATTTGGTTAGGACAATACTTGAAAAGATAAGGGTTATCCCAATAAAAATGTTTCATTTGGGAAAAGAATTTGTGTTTATCCTGCTTAGACCAAAAAGAAGGGGTCTGCTTGGTGACTAAGTAGTTGACAATGTCAGCGAACCAAGGATCAGTGGACAACGATAAGAGTTGTTCATTCGAGAAGTTCTCATTGATCGGAAGAGAAGAAGATGGTGCATTTGGAAGATGAGACAAGTGGTTCGCAATAACATTGTCAGATCCTTTTTTATCCTTAATGGTAAGGTCAAATTCTTAAAGTAGAAGGATCCAACGAATGAGACGAGCTTTAGCATCCTTTTCAGAGAAAATATACCTAAGTGCGGAATGATCAGTATGAACAATGATGTGTGAGCCAATTAGATACAATCTGAATTTTTCTAGAGTGAAAACGACTGCCAAGAGTTCTTTTTTAGTGGTTGTATAGTTGATTTGAGCGTCATTCAGAGTCTTACTCGCATAGTAAATGACATGAAGAATTTTATCGATTCGTTGTCCTAAGACAGCGCCAACAGCGAAATTCGAAGCATCACACATGATTTCAAAAGGAAGCTTCCAATTGGGAGAGCAGATGATAGAAGCAGAGACAAGTTCATTTTTGAGATTCTCAAAAGATGAAATGCAATCAGAATTGAATTCGAAAGGAACATCCTTACCAAGAAGATTAGTCAAAGGTCAAGTGATTTTGCTAAAATCCTTTATAAAGCGATGGTAGAACCCAGCATGACCTAAAAAGGATTGGATGTCATTAGCGGATTTGGGGATGGGAAGATTAGAGATTACTTCGATTTTGGCTTTGTCAACTTCAATTCCTTTATTAAATACAGTATTTCCAATCCTAGCAGGAAAAGGAGGTGATGACATGTCCTAGAAAAATGCCATGTTTGACCATGAAGTTACATTTTTCCCAATTAAGAGTCAAGTGTTTATCCTTGCAATGTTAAGAACAAGATCAAGATGATGCAAACACTCAGCATAAGGATCACCAAATATGGAAAAATCATCCATGAAAACTTCTAAAAATCGCTCGATCATATTAGAAAAAATGCTAATCATGCACCTCTGAAAGTTTGCAGGTGCAATACAGAGACCAAAAGGCATACGACGGTACGCAAATGTACCAAAGGGACAAAAAGTGGTTTTCTCTTGGTCCTCAAGAGCGACAAGGCTTTGATTATTACCCGAGTACCCATCTAGGAAACGATAGTACTCGTGACCGGCTAATCGTTCTAACATTTGATCGATAAATGGCAGAGGGAAATGATCCTTACGTGTTGCAGCATTAAGTCTCCTATAGTCAATGCAAACACGCCAACCGGTCTGGGTGCTGGTTGGGATAAGCTCGTTAGCTTCATTTCGGATCACAGTAATCCCTGATTTCTTAGGTACGACATGAATTGGACTAACCTATTTACTATTGAAAATTAGGTAGATGATTCCATTGTCAAGACATTTAAGGATTTCAGCACGAACTGCTTCTTTCATGATGGGGTTTAGTCGATGCTGGGGATCACGAGTGGGTTTGGCATCATCTATAAGGTGGATTCGATGTTGGACTATCGAAGGACTAATCCCCTTAATATCTGCCATGTACTAACAACCTGCTTCCTTATTTTTCTTAAGGATGGGAAGGAGCAATTGTTCCTGCTCTAAAGTAAGGTCAGAAGCGATAATGATAGGAAAAGTTTCATTGTCACCTAAGTAAGCATACTTAAGATGACTGGGCAGCACTTTGAGTTCAGATTTTGGGAAAGACTCGGCTGAAGAAACTGGTTGAGGGACAGACTCAATTGTGAGCGGCTCGACAGGAATCGAATCAGAGACATTTTCGAGAATATCTTGAAACAAGGTTTCGTAATTCGATTCAATTTCGTTATTCAGATGGTCGAGCTCGGGTTCATTGTGTGGACAACATTTCAGAAAACTGGTCCACACAAGAGTTAAGAGAGTTTTCGGTTCTAAAGATGTTTAGCTCGACGGTCATGTTACCGAAAGAAAGTTCCATAGACCCATTTCTGCAATTGATAAGCGCATTAGAGGTTGCTAAGAAGGGTCATCCTAAAATCAAAGGGATCTGGTTCGCAGGATTGCTTACCTGTTGAGTTTCTAGGACAATGAATTTGATTGGAAAGATGAATTCGCCAACTTTTATCAACACATCCTCGATTTCTCCCACAGGTTTCTTAATTGAACGGTCAGCAAGATGAAGGGTAACCTTGGTGGGTTTCAGTTCTCCTAGCCCTAATTGGCGATAAACGGAACATGGAAGCAATTTAACACTAGCACCTAAGCCTAGCAGGCATCTATCGATTTTCTTGTCCCCAATAGTACATGATATTGTGGGGCAGCTAGGATTTTTGTACTTCACTGGCATTGATTGGGATAAGACTTTGCTTAGAGTTGCCGCTAGAAACACTTTCTTAGGTACGTGTGTATGACATTTCTGAGTGCACAAATCTTCTAGAAATTTAGCGTATTGTGGAACTTGTTGTATAATATCTAAAAGAGGAATGTTCACTTTAACTAGCTTAAATATTTCAAGGATCTTTTCTAGCTAATCCATCTTTTCCCTAGGTCGGAGTCTATGAGGAAATGGAGCAAACAACACAGTAGGTTGGGCTACTTGAGTTGGAGGATGGTCCTTGTCATAAATTGGCTCAATGTTTTTATCTGAGTAGGTCGAATTATCGGTAAGGTTTGGAAGATCATCCAGTAAATCATTTGGGTTGACCACATGATTGTCAATCTTTTTGCCGGATCTAAGAGTCATGACAGCATTCAATTGACTAACGTTTGAATTTTGAATGATGTGAATTTGGTTGGAGTTTGAATTTTGTCCTCTAGGGTTTTGGATGGGTTGACTTGGAAACGTACCCTTTTCCCTTTCACTTAATCCAGCATTGAGTTGAGACATTTGTTTTTGAAGTTCACCCATTTGTTGATTCGTGTTTTGCATATATGAGTATAACGTGTTGTCTAACTTGGTTTGGTTTTCAACACTTTGCTTAGCATTTGCGCTAATAGGTTGCTCACCTCAGATAAATTCCCCTCAATCGCAGAAAGGCGTTTTTCATGTTGGGGTGCCACCGTTTGATGAGATTGGTGGAAAGGAGCCTGATTCGAATTGTACTGATTTTGCCTAAGGGGAGGGTTCGAAACATTGTTCGGAAATGCTCGATTCGAGGGTCTGTTCATCAGGGGGTTATTTAGACCATAAGAAAGATTTGGGTGGTTATTGGGTCTATTGAATGCATTTACTTGCTCAAGGGACTGGGTACAGTCATCAGCCATATGGTCAGAGTTAAGACATATGTGACACATGGCTTGGGAAACGTTATTAGACTGAGTGTGTGTTCTAACAACGTTTAGGATGGCATCAAGAAGAGTATTAGAAGAAGAAGAAGAGGATTCGACAGAATTACTACTAGATCGCGAATAGAGAGATTTTTCATTAGTTCTTTCCTGTTGTTTTGATTTTTCTGCTAACTCATCCAGAAATTCCCAAGCTTCTACATCAGTCTGTTTTAGAAAATTGCCTTGACACATGGACTCTAACATTTGCCTAGAACTATTATCAAGTCCACCGTATACAGTTTGACATAACGACCATGTTTCATAACCATGATGGGGACAACTTAACAGCAGTTCTTTAAATCTTTCGAAATATTTCCAAAAAGATTCAACCCCTTTTTGGTGGAAACTGGTGATTTCGTTTCTGACTCTAGCAGTTTTTTCTAGGGGGTAGAACTTTTTGAGGAAAACTATTGTAAATTCATCCCATTTTTAATCGAATTTGGGGGCAAGCTGAGAAACCATTTTTCTGCGGAGTCAGTTAGTGCGAATGGAATCAAACGAAGTTTAATTCCATCCTCACATAACTATTGTAATTTAAAGGTTGCACAAGCATATTCAAATTTCGTTATGAAACTATATGGTTCATCATGAGAAAAAATTCCGAATTTGGGAAGGATGTTTAACTCACACGATCGGATTTCAAAGTGGTTACCCACAGGATTGAATAACTGAATGTAAGAAGGGACGGAAACTCTATCGAGAAGGATTCTGTCCATCAGGGTAAGAGGTGCGGGTTCGTTACCCATTTCTAAGAGTTGTTCGAATAAAATTGGTTTTGAAGGAGAAGGTGGTCTGATTCGAATTAAACGATGAGATTCTTGGTCATGGGTCCAAGTTTGCATGCACCAGAAAGAAGAAGAAAAGAGTTCGCCTAAGAAATTCAGATAATGGAGAAGTTCAGAAAGAGGTAAGAGAGAGAAGAAAGGTTTTTTTTGTTTTTTGAAAATGGGAGTTTTGGAAAGTTTCTACCTACAGAACTAATGGGGGCTAAAGAAGAAGTTAAAAATTTTATTTATTTTTTTGCTTTTCAAATTTTTATTTGCTTTTGAGAAATTTTGAATTTTTTTTATTCACAAAACAATCACACATAGAAATTGGCTATAATGAAAATTTCTGTCCTTAGTAGCTCCTAACCCAAAATTATATAGTGACACGTTTGATTACTTAGATCAAAAGATTTCTCAGCCAGTTAACGGACAAGAGTTATCGGTGCACCAGGAATCACCCTAGCAATGCAACCAAAGGTTTAAGTACCTTCAGAATAGGAACCGATATAATATTTACGAATCACCGTAATATTTATAAACGGTTATTTCTCTACTATAGTCTAGACACCAAGAAATAATTCGTTCCAAATAAATCAACTATCAAAATACAATTAAGCCCTACATGAGCCAGCGACTCCCTTAGGTCCAACGTCTAACCGTTATTATTATTCGGATTCTAAGATGAAATGCAATTTGTGGGCTAAGGAAAGGGTGATGAGATCCCTCACCTTATATGAATTGGGGGTATTTCCCTTAACAGAATGAGTACAGATGTAGAAATAATAATCGCAGAAATTAAAAGATTTTACAAGCAAGATGCTGCTCCTACAGAAGATTTTTACAAGCAATGTCTATATATATATATATATATATTTTATTTGCAGCAGAAGTTCCTGTAGAGTTTAGAAAAATTCTCATCTAGATCGGCAGTCCATCCAGTGCAATTAGGTAACACTAGTGCGTTCACACCCCATTGGTGTGCAACCTCTCCAACAATTCAAATTCTGCTATTTGTAAATCCGTTCTTCTTTTGAAATCTCTGTTTGTTGGTTGAATTCTGGCTGAGCATGCAAAAAAAGAAAATTAGCAATTTTTACTTAAGAGGCGATTTTTTTATATAAAACTAGCAAGCAACTACACGGATCCGAGCAAATTGTATTCTGATTTCTATAACCTGAAAAGATTTTGAAAATGATGTATACACAAGCGAGCAATTCAGTGACGAAGCAAAAGAATTTAGAAATCAAAGACTCTCCTTTTTTTCTCTAATTAAACTAAAATAAAACCACTATTTAAACAATATAAATCAACTTTTTTTTTAAGATTGAAGATAGGATTCATACTAAAATTAAAATTCAAACTAATCCTAAGAAAACATACGAAACAAATGGAAATGCTACGTGAAAATCTAAAACAGAATCTAAAACTAAAATCAAATACAAAACTAAACCTAATAAAATTCAAACCAACCCCATAACAGGCCCATCAAAGAAACTAAAAAGCCCGCTTGGCAGCCCACAAATAAGAATTTATTTTACCACTTTCCAGATTCCATTGAAAAACGAAAACTGTGTAAACCGACTTGTATTCTCTTAACCCAACAAATCTGAAATTCAAACGCAATCGGAATTTACGGTTCGAGAATAAAATTCCAAAATTTTCTAAGTCAAAACAATCAAGTTGAGCTCGTTTGTGTCTATTAGTTTCTGAATTGATGTAAAGGCAGTTTCGAGTTTGAGAAGCTTGGCGATTTCAGTGATTTGTGATTTTGGGGGAAGGTCGCAGTTAATGAAGGGTTGTGTGAGGAGCTAGGGAGATGAAGGGGAGACAGGGTTCGGTTTTTGGATTTGATGACTAGGTGCAGTGCCAGGAAGGCGGATGCGATTTTGGTCTGTGATTGACTAGGTGCTGGGGGTACTTCGTGGATCTGAGTGTGGGATTCGGGGGCGATTTGGTGAGGTTGTCTGAAAGCAATTTATGGCTGATGGATCGAAGTGAAGCATGAAACTAGACTGCGGTTTTGTGAAGTGGATTTGGTGAGCAAGTTGTAGTGAATGCGGATTTCTAGCGTTCAGGCTTAGTTCAGTAGGGTTTGGGTATTGTTGCGAAGTGGTTTTTGTGATGAAGGAGGGTATGGTTTATGGTTGAAACTGAGGTGCACTTGCGTGGTGATTTTGGGGTTTGTGGTTTGAAAGAAGTGTTTGTTTTGTGGCGGTGAAGGATGGTTTTCGAAATGGATAGGTGACCTGAGTATGGCGATCGGAGAAGTTGTGGTCGTGGGATGATGCAATTTTTGGTGCAATAAAGATGAGGTTGTAGGAGTTTGTGCCGATGAATTGTTGATGCTGCTTGATCGGAAAGTCGATCAGGGGTTGTGTGGTGATGGTCAGAATTTTATGTTGATCAGATTTTTTTGGCAAAAGGTTTGGGTTTGTTGTTTGAATCTCGGGTTTATGGTGGTTCAGGGAGTTGCGTTGTAGTTTGGGCTTTGGTATCGCGATGGGATTACTACGGATTTGGCTAGTAACGAGAGGTTTCAGAACTGAAGGCGGATCTTAGAATTGGAAAGGGGGTTCTTTGGTGATGAACAGGTTGCTGAAAGCTTGTCGATGGGTTTGTGTGGACAGAGAAGACAAGTAGATGGACGTTAGCTAAACAAATGTGGGGAGGGGGGAGGAATGGTGGGTAGGAAGGTGTTGATGACTGACTAAAGAGGCCTTGGTGCAAAGAAAAATTTAGTTGAAAGAAGGGAGTGCTGAACTTATACCGAGAGAGCGGTAGAAAAGAGAAATTTTGGAAAAAAATTTGTATAAATGCAGAAAGAAATTAGAGAAAAGGGAAAGATAAAATCATGGCAGAAAAATTTGCAAAGGATTTTTTTTTTTAAAAAAAATTAAAAACAGGAAAGGAATAGAAAGAAAGAAATTTGTAAATGGGTTGAAAGAAATCACAGCAAAAGTTGAAAGTTTTTTTTTAGGAAAGAGGAAAGAAATCAAATTTTAAAAGGAAGAAAGGAGGAAAAGAAAGAATAGAAAGGAAACAAATCAATCAAAAGAAGTATTTTTTTAAATAGAGTTTTTTGAGAAATGGAATACAGTGTAATGGGAAAGAAATTAAAAGGCAATAAAAGGGGACACAAATCAATCAAAAATTTCAATTTTTTTTCTCTTAGTAGGAAAATTACAGTATCACTGACTAACACCAAATCAAACCAATCAAGAATTTTCTGCTATATATAAAAGACAACAGAAGAATAAATAAAAATAAAAAACACAATTTGGAAAATAAAATATTTGTGTGTTTTTTTGTTTTTTTATACAAAAATAAGAAAAATTAAAATATAACCCGAAGGATTTACTAATAAAAATTACTTTGTTCCCCGGCAACGGCGCCAAAAATTTTTTGTGAACAAATTAAACAATTGTAAACAACTGTAAAATCCATTCGGCTTTCCTAAATAACAAGGATTGTTGTAGAGGGTGTCGAACTCGGGGACCAAAAATATTTAAAATAGTTTATCTAATCAAGTTATTCCAGGATTTTGATTGATTGAAAACACAGAAAATAACAGCAATTAAATAAAAAGAGAAATTTATATAATTAAAGAAAGCAATTAGGGGACAATGACATAGATTGGATTCATACTCATCAATATCCAACAAATAAATATAGATTTAATTCATGTTTCTGTCACACACATGAATCAACGATAGTTGGATTCTTATAAACAAATAAGTAAATAACCACAAGCATAGCCTATGCAGGAGTTGAGCTCTTAAGCAACAATAGACTATCAGGACAGATTCACTAATTAATTTCTAAAACCCTAAAATTAGATCTAAATCTGATATTTGTTAGATCGAACACGTATATACCCTGTGAAGGAGCATAACTCTTAAACGACACAAAATATGAAGGTTTGGATCTAACGCTTGATTCAGATCTAGATCTACACGTATAAAGTCCTCATCTATTGGCTATGTGATTCATGTTGAATCATATCTATTAGCGTCATGACCCCCTAATCAAAGGGGATTAGCTAGACACAGCTAAATAAGAAGAGAAAACGAAACTAAATAACATGAACATAAATAAAATAAAATAACAACTGAGAGAAAGGGAGAAGAAGAGTTTTATTCCAAAAGAAAGATTACAGAATAAAGCTAAGTGTGTTTTTACATGAATGATATACAATGTATTTATAGCTGATATGACAAAGACTACTTGGCTAATTACACAATATGGGTCTAAAGATTTACCCCAAATAACACATAAGCCAGTGTGAACGCAGTTGTAGAGTCAGTGGCCTTGCAAATGAGCTAATGTGAACGCAGCATGAGTAAGAGGTCTTGCACATGAGCTAATGTGAACGTAGCATGAGTCTTTAGTGAGCTAAATCTACCAAGCTGAGCTCATTTTGCAACCGTTCTTCAAGCTTTAAACTCTACAAGCTTTTATCAAATTAAAACTTCACTCTTTTTAAGCAATTTCTTCATGCTTTATCCATCAATTTCTCTAAACCCTGCTTTTTTCTCAACATCTGAAAACACAGCTATAAATACACAATATCAATTATTTTAAAAAGAAAATAAGATAAATAAGCGGATAAAATAAACACATATACGTGTATATCAATTATAAATTAAGTAATTTTAAAACTTGGAAATTTGAAATATGCTGATAAGAATAACATGTTAAGGCTTTTCCTAGGGACAAGAGAAAATTATAACATAGGTCAGTGAACCTTAGTTAATAGAACTAAGTTAATAAGTAAACAACAATAAGTTGTGGTGACAATGTAAGATGGAATAATGATTATATAGAAAAGAGAGAGGCAAACTTGTGAAATGAAATAAGTATATTTAATCATAAATGATAAGTGACACGTTAGATAGAAAACATGTAAATTGAGATATACTTAATTATGTATTAAGTAGAACATTTTATTGTAATCTTGAATCAAACAAGAATATAAAGGGATTGTGGATTATAGACCTTGAATCACAATCTAGAGAATAACATGTTGTGGGCTTATTAATAAACTTAAATGGGTTAAGTTATATGATTGAAATTAATAAGCGAGAGGGGCCGGTTCCTTAGAGATATAAAGGGATAAAAAGAACCTGGTAACCAAAATAAAAAGTTAACATGATAACCAAGTTAAATGGAAACCCGATGAGGTAAAGCAAGCGCATTGAAACGACCCAAACTCGCCCTTACGGGAAAACCCGGATTAAGTTGAGAACATGACAATTCAGAACATAAACAGAAGAACATTTCATTGCTATTACAACAATTTACATCAGTACAAGAATATACAGGGTATGAACAAATAATATACATTTGATATATATATCAGAGATTTACAAATTACAATGCAGCGGAAAAAATACAAAACACAACCAAAAGAAATACATGGATACAGAGTGTTCCGAATATAACTGCAGCTGTAAACCAAGATACTGTGAATATAATATGTAACGACCCGGATTTCCATACCCTTTGAGTCGACTAATCACACCACACGTCCAACCCAAATTGCACAGAAATACGAATCATTATTAGAAAGAAGTTAGAGGATGAGAAATAGAAAGAAAGAAATATTAGAATAGAAGAAAACGAAGATCACAAACTCACAACGGAACAAATAAAATATATTAGATAACATAAACTTTGAAATATAATTCAGTAAATTTATATATATACCATCATCAGAGAACAACAGCTATTTCTGAAACAGTTATAAACACCTGTTTCCGGATATAACACAATACACAATGGAAAATATGATAGTCTATAGCTAGCTGACGAAGCCTCCTGCTTCAAGCTCCTGCAATTGAATCTGTAAAATCCCGACTACTTGACTGCCCGTACAAATTTGGGCACCCAAGAGTTTAGGGAGAACAAACAAAATAAACTCTGGGTCAGTCATGGGACTGGTGTGAGTAAACTCCAACTATTTGTTTAACTTTCAAAATCCTTTCAAAAGAAATGATAATCGTATGACCGATCCACACAAAAACACAGATGGTTTTTACCTTACGATAACCAAAACTTATTTTTGATATCAAATCCAATGATATTACAGTAGTGTCTAAATCAAATAAATAGCAATCTACAGGAATGCTTGCATCTCACGCTTATATATAATACTAAATCAAAAACTGCAGGGCTCTTATTGGAGATTGGATTTCCAACATGACAAGGTATGGAACTACCTTCTGATAGTGTATCTCTAGAGGGGAATACATTGGGTTCAACAAGAACGTCTTGCAACCCGGCCCACACATGGCTGACCACTCATTTAACTTGAGTGTATCGAGCATATTATCACCAATGGTTGTGATCAGCAACCGTTACCAAAAGCATACAACAGCGAATAGAATAAGAAGCAAATGAATTTTCTCCAGATCAGGTGATAATACCCCTAATGGGAATGACCCACATGGCCATGCTGCCTGCCTGATTTTTGTCATTTCCCGGTTGATGAGGCTTGAGGTCACGATTATCTTTCAGCACATCTTGCCACACATTGCCAGACATTCGTCCATATACGTTGTCCTGGCCAGACAAACCTAAGACACCATTCGATTCATCTATCTTAGGCAATTTCTACCTAGGATTAACAAAACAGCCCTTGCACTTTACTCCGTCTTCAATTATTCTCAGCATGACTTGATTCATAACGCTTATGCCAATATGGAGTGGTTGTTAGATATTAAATCTGATTCCGGTCTCTCCATATTGACAATGTAGGTATAAAATAAATCAAAACTTTGAAAGTCAGTGATTTAACTATCAAAGAGACATCCATACAATCAACGATTCTATTTCCAAATGGAAATTCTATCGATCAAATATCAAACAACACTGGCCCCTTTTTATACTAATTCCTTATTATATTATCGATTCTAAAATCCATTTTTCAATCTTCCATATCCTTTCAAATCGCAATCTCGATTCTTGGAAGACATTCCCAACGTCATCATTTCTTTATTCGAGAAGATATCTCTTATTCCAATTTGAAAACATTTCTATATATTCATATATTCTTATTTCTATATTTTAGAAAATATACTTTATTAACATTAGATTTTTTTTTCCAATTATCATTCCTTACTTCTAGTTATCCCAAATCATTTCATGTTCTATACTTAGAAACCACCTCTGATTTACTTTGGAAAATGTTCCCAAGACCTTTTCATTTAGTTAAACCCATGTTACATAATAAACATCGTTGCTATAACTTAATTCATTAATTATTCATTTACTATTCGGATCCCTAACCAATCTTCACTATCGAACCATAACCATTACTTAGTTAATTATGAAGTCAATCAAGTTGGGGTATAATTACCTCTCAGACCTTAACTGAACAACATACTCAACTTTGAAACAGTCAAAGCTCACAACTTCAAAAAAAACATCGCTTACGCGACTCTCGGATTCAATCTAAGAATCCACTTCCTTTACGGAAAAACATTGATTATAACGGTAGCTTTATAATCGCTGTTTCCAAATATTTGATTTATAAGACATTTATTATTACGGCAGCAATAAAATCGCTGTTTAGATTTATAGAACATTTATCATAGTTGTAGCATTATAATCGCTGTTTAGATTTACAAACATTTATTATAATGATAGCGCTAAAATTGCTAGTTAGATCTGTAAAACATTTATGATAACAGTAGCATTATAATCGTTGTTTAGATTTACAATTATAGCGTTATAATCGTTGTTCCCAAATAATTTGTATATAAAAATATAACTTGTACTTATTAATCTAGTTAATAAGTAAATAAATAAATAAATAGATTTGATTCAAAATTGCAAGTCAAAATAACTACTTACCTAAATTCGATATAACCGAATTCCAATAAATAAATCTCTCTCGAATAATCTATATTCGATTATATTCTAAACTTCGGAATTTATCTACCATTTCAGGTTAATTCAAATTCCAAATTCACTTTTGAATTTACCCTTTCCAAATCATTACCAAATCCCTTTATAACCCTCCTAGCCTACAAAACATTATTTATATTCCAAATTTTGGGATAAAACTCATCGTTTCTTTAAAAACAATTATCCATTTCCCTTTCTCATTCACGTTCTAATTTGGATTCATATTTCAAATCTAAATTCCTTTATAGATATTTTATTTGCAAATTATTTCCTTCAAACCATTATTCACTTTAATCCTGAATATATTTCTTTTATATATAATCATTTGGTTTCATATTTATAATATTATCTTAAACCTAAATTCTATTTATAACTTCTATTCAGAAATTTACAAACAAATCTAATTTTATTCCAATCATTTAAAATCTCATTTATGATTTCCTTTATAATTTTCGAAATTCAATCTCATCTCAAATATTGGTTTCTAATCTGATTTCCACTTTTCCATATAAATTCAAATTTAAATTTAAATTTATTAAATAATAAATAATTCATTTAATTTAAAACCCCTTCAAAATCAACTTCTTGTTTAATGAAACAAGTTTCTACTTTTTAACTCCATTCGAACTTACACTTCAATTTTTGGAAAAAATTTATTTCCATTTTAAATCTCAAATTTTCTTTTTCTATTCGAAAATATTATACGGTATTTAAATTCCAAAATTCTAGGCTAGCGTAATTCAAACACTACAAAGTAAATCACTGATTATAAGTATCACATTGTACATCACAATCAAGTAAAAAAAAGTAATATACATATTGAGGAACCCAGTTGGGTCCCTCCTACCTGTTTCCCTGCATCCATAGATGTTAATCAACCTCAATAATATTATTTCACATCAATATGAAATATCAGAACTAATAATCGATCAACGATGTAATCATATCAACCATTTCAACCAATTTTATCAACTATTCAACGAATCAACCATCACACAGTATAAAATTACTATAAATAAATTTAAAACTCGTTCATATAAAAATATAAACGAGTCAAAGTTAGTGAGTTTACTCACCTTGTCTTGCAGTTGACGATTCTGCTTCCGTTTTGCTTAAAAATCAAACAATGTTTGACTTTATCACGAAATACCAATAGCTCAGTTCTTGGCCATGATAGTTCCACAATGTAGATCTGGTCGCTATGTTTCCAATGTGGCTTGTTTCATCTAATTCGCTAATTCCTTCTCTAGGTACTTCTTCCCTTGATCAAATAAAATACAGCTCATGTAGCTTCAACATTACCGTATCTTCTTTCGATCCTACTGGTTTCAATACACTCATGCAAATCAGTTATACGTGTGAGCTAAATTACTGGAAATCAAAGCCTTTTTCACTCTAGTGGAAGTAAACAATTGTAACATTGAAAATTTTGTGAGGAGTGAGTGCTTTAGAAGAAACTGTATAAATTTGAAACAGTATTTTACTTTTTGAGGAATCAAAATCAAATGGGAGAGCTGGTTGATGAATAAGTAGAACTGAGACGAAATTAGGTGGTTAGAAATGATGGACGGGTGAAAATTCAGTATCCAGTACCCATTCTTCACCTACATCCTTCGGCACTGCTTCACACATCATTCTTTTAATTCAAACAAGCCACTCCCCTTTACGACCTATTTCTCATGCTACCGCTGTTCAAACCATTTGTTTAATTCCAACTATCCTCCTCATCGCGATACTCCACCGTGACCAGAATAACACCAACAATTTCCTCACAGAAAAACCAACTCTTGTCCTCTTCGTTGAACTCAGCACAAACCCCAGTACACCTTCAAAATTGTACATGAAACCCCCTTCCCCCTTTTTTTATCCTTTTTATTATTATTATTAAAGAAATACTCATGAGTTATTCCTGAAGTTTTAGGCAAAATTGTCGATCATCCCACTCATCCATCGCCATCGCCCATACCCCCCACATTCCACTAACAAGAATTCCTGCTCCAGTCAACACACATCTTTAGCGTCTATAGATAATATAAGCATTCACTCAAAAACCTACCGCTCAAAACTCCAAATAATTATCACGCACAAGTCACCCACTATGCATAGTGAACCTCCATCTTCAAAGTTAAAATGACCTGCTCTTATACACTTTGCTCACAACTTCCCTTGATCATTTACATCACCTCTTGCCAAGCCAAACTCACCGTTCTTTGTACAACTATTACCATCGAACCCTCCTTCTCTTCATAACAAACCTCCTCCATGCTGAGTTAAAACACGCGTCCAAGACCGCTCTCCACCCTGCCGACTTTGCAAAATCCCCAATTTACAGAACCCTGGCTTTACTGTTGAGAGCGGATTTTGCCTTAGAGATGTTCGCGTCCAGTAGAAACAAGCCTTAACGAAGCTATTGACATCCGAAGTCAAGGATTGGATTTGATTTTTAATTCGGTTTTGAAGTTGGAAATCTCCTTCGTGTTTTTCACTGGAGGGAAAAATGAATGGAAATTTTATAAAGGAGATTTTGGGATTTAGGGTGTAGATTGATTTGGTTTTTATAAGGGAAGATAGCTTGGCTTGCACAGGGTGAAATGACTTGATGCGCACGGTATTGAAAAACAACATGGAGCGCACAGTGTTTTGCAGCGTACAGGAAAAATAGTATATGTTTTTTTTTTCAACGTGAAACACAGGGATGTATTGGTTTTTATGTGATGGCCTCTGGTGAGTAACATTCTTTGTAAATATATGTTTAATGAAATCCAATGATATGCCGCTACATAAAATTTTGTTTATGTATTAGCCATTACAGACAAAGATAAAAATACTATTGTGTTGAGCAGTGTGCTACGATTCTAGAAATATAACAGAACAGACCAGTTAACTTACTCTATGAAGCCCCAAAAAATTGTTATAGGGTGTTAAATACTTCAAATAAAAAGTTGTTTATTTTCCAAATTAAAAATTATAGTAAAATTCTAAAAATTAATTTATAACTACGCCTTGAAAATCTTTCCAGAGTAATCTATTTTGGATTTTTATAAAATTAATTTCGTTAAAATCCTATATCGTTTGGAAATTAAATCAAACCAATCTCCAATTAACAAATAAATTACATATCCAATCTAAACATATACATATAGCTTCAAAATAATGTACTTTGAATTTTAAACTCGATATTTCTATATTTAATTTAAAACGATATTCAATATAAATTAAAAATTATTTGTTTATAAAATAAATAGTTACAATTTTAATAACGAATTCCATAGCGACTATTTGAAAATTTGATTTGGATATAAAACAAAATTTACAATATGAAATCTTGATTTTTCTCTTCCACTAGAAAAATACAGTTTCATAGATTCAAATGTTTCTTGTTTCGTTGAAATCCGACTTATATTGGGTTATGTATATTCAGTTGAATTTTTAAATCGTAAATTACGAACTACCGTGGCTATTTCGAGCTCGTTTTAAATTTAATTTATACATTCAACCATCGTTAAAATAAATTCCCTATAAAAAAAATCTGTTTTATAATTCAAATAAAATATTTACAACTAATTTAAATATTCAAAATTCAACGGCTGAAAATCTGGGTCGTTACATTCCTTCCCCTTAAAATAATTTCATCCTCGAAATTGTTAAGCAGTAAAAATGCTATAACTCTAACTGCTCATAACCTACTTAGTTGAAATCTTATATTCCGTATCTTCATAACCAAGTTCTTACCCGACCTTTGAATTCTCATACTAATACTCGACCCTTCATAATTCTTTTCAAATGATCTGTCCACCATTTTTGGACAATCCATCATCACTTTCTTGTCTTTAATCCATATGCTTTTTTGCATATCCACACCAATTCCAATTGATTTTAAATCCATTTAACAATTTCATTAACCAATTCTGGTTTTCTTATTTCAATTATAATTAACAACTCGATTTTAAATTATCAAAAATTTCTTGAAAATTTTCTAACTCTTTAAATTTTCAAAAAATTTCGCCAACATCTCCTTTGCACGGCTTGATGGGTACAACCACAACTCGCCTTTCTAGGCCTTCTCCAATCCAAAAGAAAATCAAAAAGCCAAGCGGCTTGCCCCATAGGCTCTTAAAACCATCAAACCCAAGTCATATTGTAAACATGTACCTTTTTGTCGGGCACAAATTCTATCTCTTGCATTTGCTTCCATCAAATATCACATATAACCATTCCCACTTGGTTCCAGATCAATCCAACTTATAGTTTTAATTCGCTAATCAACTTCCTGATTAGTTTACTGTAATTCAAATTTGGTTTCCAATTGAGTTCAGATTCATCCTAATTTAATTCCAATCAATAACACTATATGTTAAACTTGTTACTTATAAGTTGAATTCATCTTTGAATTGCAAACACTTTCTTGTGCTCTATATTCAATTTAATTCG
Organism: Allium sativum; assembly: GCA_030737875.1. Taxonomy (NCBI): domain Eukaryota; kingdom Viridiplantae; phylum Streptophyta; class Magnoliopsida; order Asparagales; family Amaryllidaceae; genus Allium; species Allium sativum. The sequence goes on from CM060922.1 coordinate 64,960,079, forward strand.
GGATTATTTTTAATCCAATCCAATTCCATTTAACTTAGCTTAAGTTAAATTTCAATCCATTTGATTTATTTCCACCATTTTAATTTATTCAACTTATACCAGTTAAATTTTAGTTTTAGAATTCAAATTCCCAGGTTTTATTTCAAATTAGTTTGAAATCATACATATATATAACCATAATAATTCAAAACTTTTTGAATCCTCAAAGCAACTTGCTTCTCAACCCAATTTTGTTTAAAAACCTTCCTATGGTAGCAATTCATCACTTATAAACTCAAAAATAGATACAAATGATGTAGCCATCATCATCTGAATTATTTTCTAGTGACTGAAGTGTTTACAGTGCTTTAAAATTTTCAAAATCCATTTAAAACAATTTTTATTCAAATCCTTTCAAAATACCTCTTTGTTATTTTCAAAACACTTTAGAAATATTCTTTAACTTTCCGAGATTCAAATTCCATATTCTCGTTTAAATTTAATTCCAATTCATCTTATTTGTATACATTATCCATATACAAATATATTTGGTTATGTATAACCATTTCAATATTTTATAATTCCATTTGATTGTAATAACAATCAACACATCCATATCCATATATATTATAATAATTCAAAAATTATTCCTTTTATGTCAAAATGAATTTGGGAAAAATTATTTCATTTACCCATTTTGAAACAATACTGTATCGAATTGCTTTGTTCAAGAGTTTAGAAACACCTATCGAAACAGTTGTACATTTTGTATCAACCAGAATTCATAAACCACTCAACAAACCAGTCAACACAATATAAAACCATTTTTTATCCAATCTACAAACACGCTCTCATATACACACTCAAATTCAATCTAGGGTATTACTAACCCCATCTCTATTAAATTATGCCATAGAGCCAAGGTTACTGCGCAACCTTCAACTCTGATACCAAGTGTAACGACCTGGTGATCGTCGCTGATCTATGAATTAGAAAAGCGCGACATTTGTAATAAATTCTGCAAGCATACAGGTGTGTAGCATACAGGTCGAACACAGGGAGGAAAGTTAAATTTTATTATTTATATGTTTCGTGGGCGTGTTAGACGAACTTTAGAGGTTGATTTTGGAAAACAAAACAAAATTAAAACTGTAATTTGATTCAGAACAGATCTAACTGAACCAACGATCAAATCACAATTTCAATGGAAAGCAAATGAAACTATGAATTAGATTTGAATCTAATCAAACCCAATTTGACCTAAGAAAATAATAAAAAGAAGAAATTGAAATTGCAGAAATTGAAATAACAAACAAGAATTAAAATTAGGATTTCCGCTGAATCTAATCAGACGGTAAATCACTAATGCAAACAAGTGCAAAATACAAATAGTGTTCTACCGAATCTAATCGTATAGACAACACTAGTTGCTAAGAAAACAAAAAATGCAGAAAATAAAAGAGAAAGAAGGACTTTTATTAGAACAATGGAATAAGAGATGAGATAGGATGGTGGCTACAATGCCATTACAAGGGTATATATATGGTAGATAGCCAAACCCTAACCCTAACCCTAATGGTAAATGGGCCTGGTCATTACACCACTAATTTGTTTACAATGAGAACATAAATGGGCCTTAGATAAATAAAGCAAATTTGGGCCTTTTCTCTTTTTCCTCTTGCTTCCTTGATATTTCTTCATTGATTTGTGATGTTCAAAGCCTTTTTATCACTCCTTTTCTTGTCCAACAGCAACTAGATGTGATATCTTCATCTACAATTCTTCAAAATGCAAATACACAGCAAATTGAACTCTATTTCTCTACATTTCTGGTTGCATGCGGGCTGGGTTGGACTATCTGTAAAAATAACAAAACAATACCCAAGTAATATTTATTTATATACAAAAGATAAGATATAAGAGCATAAAATAAACACATTTCTATGTCAATCAAATACCCCCACACTTATCTTTTACTCGTCCTCGAGTAAAAAGAAAATGAAAAACTAACTAGATAGGTCGCACTTTCGTAGGAAACACGATTGCATTGAGCGCATGCAACAAGCCGTTAAACCTCTAGGTGTCCCTAGTAGGACGAGTGGTGTCTCGTGAGGGTTTTCAGCGGATACTACCCACAAAATCCAATTGCAGCATGCTATGATTCTAATGAAACTACATGAATGCAATGGACATATGCAAATAAAAACGAAAAATGAAAATACGACTTGTTTCTGGAAAGTGGTACAACAAATTAAGTTAACAATTTCTGATCAGTTGATTTTATTTTAGATACCTCGACTTGTCACAAATTTTTCAATATAAATCAAGTTTTCAAATGTTAAATTCCAGTTTGGCCAGTTAGTTCGGTCGATAACATAGTGCAGCCATGAAATAGATTCTTAGTTTGCTTGGCACAGTTTGCAAAGTGGTATTCTAATTTTCTCATGTATGGCTAGTCAAATCAATAAGGTCAAGAAGTGTTTGGGTATCATCGCGTATTCTTTATTCTATAAAATTTTAAGATTTATGATTAAGTACATACACCTAACTAAAAAGACCAAGGTTTACCACCCATGCACTGCCTCGCGGACTAACGGAGAGTAGGTAAAGAGCTTGGCGGATTGTGCAGGCCGACTTTGACTTTGTCAACAACGTGTCGGTAATCCTTAGGTGTCCAATCCCATAAAATGAGACCAAGATATTCCAACTTTGACTTTGTCAACAACGTGTCGGATAGAGCTTGGCGGGTTTGCACACCAACGCTCGATATACAAGCAATGTTGGATACCCTTGGAATATTATTATTATTATTGAAAATATAAGCACAAAAGAGAGTTACGCGAATTCAACTTGACACAACTTAGTTTTAAAGATTTGAAAAGCCAATATAAGTATTTTAAGTCCTCCACTTATTTAAACAAAGTCTACAATATAGAAAAGATTTCATGGCCATCACCTAAGAATCTCCCTATGTACCGGTTACACTATTATCCCTCAAAATTAACTTTTCATTATATTTCTTATTCGATCTAAGTTGAGAGAAAAAATACTATCAACTGGCTAAAAATTGCAAACTTATTTTGTTGTATCAATTGAAAATGAGTCGTATTTAAAAAAAAAAATTATGGTATGTTACTACAATCTAAAATGTATGATGGTCCTACTTAAATGGCTAAAAATAAAAAGAAATAAAAACAAAGAAAAATGAAAATGGATGAAATGCAGACAAAAATGAAAATGGATGAAATGCAGACTCCCCCCCACACTTGAACAAAACAGTGTCCACACTGTGAACGTTTCCTACATTTGAAAGATCGCACCCAAAGGTGGATTAAATGTAAAATGACTTGTAAAATGAAATGCAATCTAACTATATGTAAGAATGGATCATATGTACAATGATATATGTGTTTGCGATGCATGCGACACAAAGAATTCCACCAACTTTTTCCCCCATACTTGGTTCTAGCCCTATGAGTCCCATTCCCACTATGTCTAGGCGTGTTTTCTAATAAGCAAAGGTTTTTGAAAACCATCTCATCTTTAAACCTAGATTTATAGTCCAGTAAATGAATGTTCAAGGTCGTCCTAACATGAAGTTTTTCAATCAAACTAACATTCCAAAAATAGTTCATGTGTTCAACAAATTTATCTGTGTAATTTTTCAAAAAATTGTGATCGCATATAAATTCAGTGAAATTTGAAATCTGAGTGTTGTTCAACACTATGTGATCACATTTCTCATCATTAACTGACAATGTATTTTCGACACTGACAATTTCAAGTTCATTTGAAATCTCAAAATTTTCAAACTTGGATTCGTGACCTAATTCTGTTTCATCCTCATTCGGCAACTCCTCTTCATTCAATCCAAAAAATTCATGTTCATTGAAATTCTTCTCCAACTCTAAGTTTTTGAAAAATTCAACATTATCATTTTGTTCAACTTCTAGAATTTCAAGTTTTTCACAGCCTGAAAGAGGAAGGTCAAAATCTAAGCTTAAATCTTTTTTCTGAAAAGAGTTGAAGTCCAAATCATTTGTTGAATTTTGAAAATCTTCATCAAGATGATTATTCTCAATTTCCAAAGTCGTTATTTGAAAATTTTCAATGTCAGTAGAAATTGGATTATTTTCTGATTCAATGCTCATTTGATTTTGTTGCTCTTGTTGTTCTTTAAAAGATTTCATTAAGCAAAGAAGTTCATCAAGCTGTCTATCTTGGTTTTCTACCCTCTCTCTAAGAATGTTAAGATGATATTCTTCAGAATCGTTGATTTGAAAGCTCTCGTTTTGGATTTCTTGATTCTCAAAATTATAGTCCACATCAATTTCACGATCAATATCATTCCCAATGTGGTGGTTGTTTGAATCTTCAGAAAAATGACAATGATATTGGAAATCATTTTGATTTTGAAAATTAGGGTCATAACCAAAACTGTTGAAATTCGATGGAAAATTGAAATTTTGGTTATTTCCAAGATGTTGATATGGGTTGTAATTTTGAAAATTTTGATCGATTTGAAAATCGTTTTCAAAATTATTTTCGAATTGGTTTCCAACCCCATGTTGATCAAAGGTACGTTGCGATTCAAAACCGTTTTGATGTGGATGTGGCCCATGATCGAAGTTATTGAAATTTAAATTGAAATCGTCGTTTCGATTATATCTATGATTTTGAAAATGTTGGTCAATTGGAAAATTTTGAAAATTGGCATCGGGCTCACGAAATTTTGGAAAATCTTGCTTCATGAGTTGTATTTCATGCTCATACTCTTCAAGAGGACGTCTACTCCAACTATTATCCCACATTTCTCTCAGGGTTTTTTTTGAATTAGACATTTGAATGAAGTCAGGGTAAGACATAAATTATTCCTATTTCAAAATAATATAAAAGAATGAGTTGTGCTCTATTAATTAACTGACTCAATTGGAAGGGGGAAGAGGGTCTTATGGCCGTTCACGTATAGTATAAAACTAAGGGATACGACCAATGTTTTACGGGTAGTATGCAACCTCTTTTGCTAATAGTTCAATAAATTGAACTACTATATATCCGCGATCCAATTATATGAGACAGTCAACTTCACAAAACACCACTTTTCAATTATATTATTTTGAAAATCAAATCAAGTTTTATTATTGAAAAACGACGAGCGTGATGATTTTAGTTATGGAAAATAATTCCTAACTAAACAGATTAAGAAAAATTCAATAACAGAACAGTCACAGAACAATAGCAGAATAAAAAATTTGTACAAGCAAGCCGCTGCCCCTGCAGAAGATTTTTACACACAATTTCTATATTTTTTCTTTGCAGCAAAGCACCTGTAGAGTTTAGAAAATATTACAGCGATGTATGGCAATCTGTCCAGAAAAATTGAGCAGTATTAATGATTGAAATCCATTATTTGCAAATCCGTTGACCTTTGAATCCTTGTTCGTTGCTTGAATTCGTTCCTTCCTTTGGCCTTTGATTTGAATTTCACCTCTTCTTCTTCTTCTTTTTTGAGAGAGAGAGAGAAAGGTAGCAAAATCAACAAAAGAAATAAAAGAGAGAAAAGAAAAAAAATATGAAGGAGAGAGCTGGAAAGAAATAAATGAAATAATGGAAAGAGAGATTGTAGGAGGTGAATGAGAAATGCAATTGGAAAGAAATAAATAAAAAGAAAAGAATGCAGTTTTTTTATTATTATTTTTTTGAAAATTTGAACAAGAAGAAAGGGAAGAAACGAATGAGAAAAGAAAAACAAAAAAGGAAAAAAAAATGAAAAAAAGGAAGGAAATAAGGAAAAAAACAAGGTTTTTTTAGTAGAGAGGAAGGGTAGAAGGAATGGAGGAAAGAAATAAAAGCAGACAAAAACAAGAAAGAAATCAACGTAGACAGAGAGGAAAATGCAAAAGTTTTTTTTTTTTTAGAAAATTGTAGACAAAAGATGGAAACAAATAAAAAGAAAAGGAAAGAGAAAAGAAAAATGTGAAAATCAACAAGGTGGTAGAAAGATGGAAAGAAAGATTAGAGGAAGTGAGAGAGAGTTGTAATTAGAAAGCAATCGATTAAAAAAATGCAAGTTTTTTTTTGTCATTGTTGTAAAAGAATGGAAACCAGTGTATTGACAATTGGAAAGAAGTAAAAGGAAGGAAGGAATAAATGGAAACCAATTAAAGAAAATTTGGCAAATTAAATGTACAACAATAATGAACAATAAAAATAAAGTAAAAATTGGAAAGAAGGAATAGATGAAGAGGGAAAGAAAAAAAAGAAATATAAAAGGAAAAACAAAAATGAAAAGGAAAAAAAAATCAAGAGAATTTGGCAAGTTCTATTTTTTTTATTATTATTATTTGTCTAAAGTAGGAATGAATTTGCAAGAGGGAAACAAATAAATGAAAGAAAGGGGAAAGGGGAAAGAGGTTGAAAACAGGAAAGAAACAAAAGAAAAATGGCAAGTTTTTTTTTTTTTGAACTTGTAAAAGAAGAATGAGAAGTAATTGTATTGAAAATTGGAAAGGAGGAATAAAGAGGAAAGAAATCAAAAGTGGATTTTTTTTTTGAAAAGAAAGGAAATTTGTAAGAGAAGAAAAGAAATCAAATGTATTGAGAACAAGAAGGACAAAAGAAGAAAGGAAAAAAAAATTTAAAAGAGGAATCTTTTTTTTTTTTTGAAATTTGTAAAAATAAAAAGAATGTAGATGATTGGAAAGATGGAAAGAATAAAGGAAAATTGAAAGTTTTTTTTTTTTTTGAGAGTTGTACAGAAGAAGAAAAAAATGTACAAGGAAAGGAAAGAAATAGATGGGAGAAGGGGAAACAAACTAAACAAAAATTGGCATGATTTTTTTTTTCTTGATTTAGATGATTACAGTATATAATACCAAATCAATCAGTCAAGATTTTTTTCCCTATATCTATACACAAGAAAACAAATAAAAACTTTTTTTTATTTGGCAATTTTTTTTATTAAAATAAAAATGTATTGAAAACAGAGAAGGGGATAGAGAAAGGAGAAATAGATGAGAGAGAAAAAAGAAAGAATTTAAACAGAATTTGACAAGATTTTTTTTGTTTGTTTTTTAGGGAAAGAAATCAAATTGTAAAAAGAAGGTCAGGAGGGAAAGAAATTTGACAATTAAGGCAGAGGAAAGATAGAAAGAAATTTGAGAAAAAATGGTAATTTTTTTTCTCTTGCTTAATGGATGATAACACCAATAGAATTGATATACCAAATCATTAATCAAGATTTTATATATATACACAGAAGAAAATAAAATAAAAAATAAAATAAAAGCTAACACGAATCAAAAATTAAATAAATAATAAAATTTAATCGTTACCTCCCCGGCAACGGCGCCAAAAACTTGATCGTCGCTGATCTATGAATTAGAAAAGCGCGACATTTGTAATAAATTCTGCAAGCATACAGGTGTGTAGCATACAGGTCGAACACAGGGAGGAAAGTTAAATTTTATTATTTATATGTTTCGTGGGCGTGTTAGACGAACTTTAGAGGTTGATTTTGCAAAACAAAACAAAATTAAAACTGTAATTTGATTCAGAACAGATCTAACTGAACCGACGATCAAATCACAATTTCAATGGAAAGCAAATGAAACTATGAATTAGATTTGAATCTAATCAAACCCAATTTGACCTAAGAAAATAATAAAAAGCAGAAATTGAAATTGCAGAAATTGAAATAACAAACAAGAATTAAAATTAGGATTTCCGCTGAATCTAATCAGACGGTAAATCACTAATGCAAACAAGTGCAAAATACAAATAGTGTTCTACCGAATCTAATCGTATAGACAACACTAATTGCTAAGAAAACAAAAAATGCAGAAAATAAAAGAGAAAGAAGGACTTTTATTAGAACAATGGAATAAGAGATGAGATAGGATGGTGGCTACAATGCCATTACAAGGGTATATATAGGGTAGATAGCCAAACCCTAACCCTAACCCTAATGGTAAATGGGCCTGGTCATTACACCACTAATTTGTTTACAATGAGAACATAAATGGGCCTTAGATAAATAAAGCAAATTTGGGCCTTTTCTCTTTTTCCTCTTGCTTCCTTGATATTTCTTCATTGATTTGTGATGTTCAAAGCCTTTTTATCACTCCTTTTCTTGTCCAACAGCAACTAGATGTGATATCTTCATCTACAATTCTTCAAAATGCAAATACACAGCAAATTGAACTCTATTTCTCTACATTTCTGGTTGCATGCGGGCTGGGTTGGACTATCTGTAAAAATAACAAAACAATACCCAAGTAATATTTATTTATATACAAAAGATAAGATATAAGAGCATAAAATAAACACATTTCTATGTCAATCACCTGGATTTCCATACCCTTTGAGTCGACTAATCATACAACACGTCCAACCCAAATTGCACAAAAATACGAATCATTATTAGAAAGAAGTTAGAGGATGAGAAATAGAAAGAAAGAAATATTAGAGTAGAAGAAAACGAAGATCACAAACTCACAGCGGAACGAATAAAATATATTAGATAACATAAACTTTGAAATATAATTCAGTAACTTTATATACATACCATCATCAGAGAACAACAGCTATTTCTGAAAACATTTATAAACACCTGTTTCCGGATACAACAAAATACACAGCGGAAAATATGATAGTTTATAGCTAGTAGACGAAGCCTCCTGCTTTAAGCTTCTACAATTGAATCTGTAAAATCCCGACTACTTGACTGCCCATACAAATTTGGGCACCCACGAGTTTAGGGAAAACAAACAAAATAAACTCTGGGTCAGTCATGGGACTGGTGTGAGTAAACTCCAACCATTTGTTTAACTTTCAAAATCCTTTCGAAAGAAATGATAATCGTAAGACCCATCCACACATAAACACGAATGGTTTTTACCTTATGACAACCAAAATTTATTTTTGATATCAAATCCAATGTAATTATAATAGTGTCTAAATCAAATAAATAGCAATCTAGCGGAACGCTTGCATCTCACGCTCTATTTATAATACTAAATGAAAAACCGTAGGGCTTTTATTGGAGATTGGATTTCCAACATGATAAGGTATGGAACTACCTTTCGATAGTGTGTCTCCGGAGGGGAATACACTGGGTTCAACAAGAACATCTTGCAACCCGGCCCATACACGGCTGACCACTCATTTAACTTGAGTGTATCGAGCATATTATCACCAACGGTTGTGATCAGCAACCGTTACCAAAAGCATACAGCAGCGAATAGAATAAGAAGCAAATGAATTTTCTCTAGATTAGGTGATAATACCCCTAATGGTAATGACCCACATGGCCTTGCTGCCTGCCCGATTTTTGTCATTTCCCGGTTGATGAGGCTTGAGGTCACGATTATCTTTCAGCACATCTTGCCATCATTTACTTTGAATGTCACATTGCCAGACATTCATCCATATACGTTGTCTTGAGACTGGACAAACCGAAGACACCATTCGATTAATCCATCTTAGGAAATTTCTATCTAGGATTAACAAAACAGCCCTTGCACTTTACTCCGTCTTCAGTTATTCTCAGCATGACTTGATTCGTAACGCTTATGCCAATACAGAGTAGTTTTTAGATATTAAATCTGATCCCGGACTCTCCATATTGACAACGGAGGTATAAAATAAACCAAAACTTTGATATACAGTCGGTGATTTAACTATCAAAGAAACATCCATACAATCAACGGTTCTATTTCCAAATGGAAATTCTATCGATCAAACATCAAACAACATTTGCCCCTTTTTATACTAATTCCTTATTATATTATCGATTCTAAAATCCATTTTTCAATCTTCCATATCCTTTCAAATCGCAATCTCGATTCTTGGAAGACATTCCAAACGTCATTTCTTTATTCGAGAAGATATCTCTTATTCCAATTTGAAAACATTTCTATATATTCGTATATTCTTATTTTTATATTTTAGAAAATACACTTTATTAACATTGGAAAAAAAAACATTTCCAATTATCATTCCTTACTTCTAGTTATCCCAAATCATTTCACGTTCTATACTTAGAGTGATTTACTTTGGAAAATGTTCCCAAGACATTTTCATTTTGTTAAACCCATGTTACATAATAAACATCGTTGCTATAACTAAATTCATTAATTATTCATTTACTAATCGGATCCCTAACCAATATTCACTACCGAACCTTAACCATTCCTTAGTTAATTATGAAGTCAACCAAGTTGGGGTATAATTACCTCTCAGACCTTAACTGAACAACATTCTCAACTTTGAAACAGTCAAAGATCGCAACTTCAAACAAAACATCGCTTACGCGACTCTCGGATTCAATCTAAGAATCCACTTCCTTTACGGAAAACATTGATTATAATGGTAGCGTTATAATCGCTGTTTCCAAATATTTGATTTATAAGACATTTATTATTACGGTAGCATTAAAATTGCTTTTTAGATTTATAGAACATTTATCATAGCAGTAACATTATAATCATTGTTTAGATTTACAAATATTTATTATAACGACAGCGCTAAAATTGCTGCTTAGATCTATAAAACATTTATGATAACAGTAGCATTATAATCGCTGTTTAGATTTACAATTATATCGTTATAATCGTTGTTCCCAAATAATTTGTAGACAAAAATATAACTTGTACTTATTAATTTAGTTAATAAGTAAATAAATAAATAAATAGATTTGATTCAAAATTGAAAGTAAAAATAACTACTTACCTAAATTCGATATAACCGAATTCCAATAAATAACTCTCTCTCGAATAATCTATATTCGATTATATTTCAAACTTCGGAATTTATCTACCATTTCAGGTTAATTCAAATTCCAAATTCACTTTTGAATTTACCCTTTCCAAATCATTACCAAATCCCTTTATAACCCTCCTAGCCTACAAAACGTTATTTATATTCCAAATTTTTGGGATAAAACTCATCGTTTCTTTAAAAACAATTATCCATTTCCCTTTCTCATTCACGTTCTAATTTGGATTCATATTTCAAATCCAAATTCCTTTATAGATATTTTATTTGCAAATTATTTCCTTCAAACCATTATTCACTTTAATCCTGAATATATTTCTTTTATATACAATCATTTGGTTTCATATTTATAATATTCTCTTAAACCTAAATTCTATTTATAACTTCTATTCAGAAATTTCCAAACAAATCTAATTTTATTCCAATCATTTAAAATCTCATTTATGATTTCCTTTATAATTTATGAAGTTCAATCACTTCTCAAATATTGGTTTCTAATCTGATTTCCACTTTTCCATATAAATTCAAATTTTAATTTATATTTCAGTTTATTAAACAATAAATAATTCATTTAATTTAAAACCCCTTTAAAATCAACTTCTTGTTTTATACTTTTTAACTCCATTCGAAATTACACTTCAATTTTTGGGAAAAATTTATTCCTTTTTAAATCTCAAATTTTCTTTTTCTATCCAAATATATTATACGGTATTTAAATACCAAAATTCTAGGCCTGGGTAACTCAAGCACTACAAAGTAAATCATTGATTTTAAGTATCACACCGTACATCAAAATCAAGGAAAAACAGTAATATGCATATTGAGGAACTCAGTTGGGTCCCTCCAACCTGTTTCCTTGCATCCACAGATGTTAATCAACCTCAATAATATTATTTCACATCAATATGAAATATCAGAACTAATAATCAATCAACGATGTAATCATATCAACCATTCAACCAATTTTATCAACTATTCAATCAATCAACCATCACACAGTATAAAATTACTATAAATAAATTTAAAACTCGTTTATATAAAAATATAAACGAGTCAAAGTTAGTGAGTTTACTCACCTTGTCTTGCAGTTGACGATTCTGCTTCCGTTTTGCTTAAAAATCAAACAACGTTTGACTTTATCACGAAATACCAATAGCTCAGTTCTTGGCTATGATAGTTCCACAATATAGATCTGTCGCTATGTTTCCAATGTGGCTTGTTTCATCTAATTCACTAGTTCCTCCTCTTGGTACTTCTTCCCTTAATCAAATAAAATAAAGCTCCTATAGCTTCAACATTACTGTATCTTCTTTCGATCCTACTGGTTTAAATACACTCATGCAAATTAGTTATACTTGTGAGCTAAATTGCTGAAAATCAAAACCTTTTCCACTCTAGTGGAAGTAAACAATTGTAATATTGAAAATTATGTGATGAGGGAGTGCTTTAGAAGAAACTGTATAAATTTGAAATAGTATTTTACTTTTTGAGGAATCAAAATCAAATGGGAGAGCTAGTTGATGAATAAGTAGAACTGAGACGAAATTAGGTGGTTAGAAATGATGGATGGGTGAAAATTCAGTATCCAGTACACAATCTTCCCCTACATCCTTCGGTACTGCTTCACACATCATGCTTTTAATTCAAACAAGCCACTCCCCTTTACATCCTACTTCTCATGCTACTGCTGTTCAAACCATTTGTTTAATTCCAACTAGCCTCCTCATCGCGATACTCCACCATGACCAGAATAACATCAACAATTTCCTCATAGAAAAACCAACTCTTGTCCTCCTCGTTGAACTCAGTACAGACCCTAGTACACCTTCACAATTGTGCACGAAACCCCCTTCCCCCTTTTTTATCTTTTTTTATTATTATTAAAGAAATACTCGCGAGTTATTACTAAAGTTTCAGACAAAATTGTCGATCATCCCACTCATCCATCGCCATCGCCCATACCCCCCACATTCCACTAACAAGAATTCCTGCTCCAGTCAACACACATCTTTAGCATTTATAGATAATATAAGCGTTCACTCAAAAACCTACTGTTTAAAACTTCAAATAATTATCACACACAAGTTACCCACTATGCACAGTGAACCTCCTTCTTCAAAGTTAAAATGACCTGCTCCTATACACTCCACTCACGCCATATACTCTTCGTCAACTTCCCTTGATAATTTACATCACCTCTTGCCAAGCCAAACTCACCGTTCTTTGTACAACTATTACCATCGAACCCTCCTTCCCTTCATTACAGAACCTCCTCCACACTGAGTTGAAACACGCGTCCAAGACCGCTCTCCACCCTGCCGACTTTGCACAATCCCCAATTTACAGAAGCCTGGCTTTACTATTGAGAACCGATTTTGCCTAGGAGATGTTCGCGTCCAGTAGAAACAACCCTTAACAAAGTTGTTGACATCCGAAGTCAAGGATTGGATTTGATTTTTAATTCGGTTTTGAAGTTGGAAATCTCCTTCGTGTTTTTCAGTGGAGGAAAAAATGAATGGAAATTTTATAAAGGAGATTTTGGGATTTAGGGTGTAGATTGATTTGGTTTTTATAAGGGAAGATAGCTTGGCTTGCACTGGGTGAAATGACTTCATGCGCACGGTATTGAAAAAAACGTGGAGCGCACGGTGTTTTGCAGCGTACAGGAAAAATAGTATATGTTTTTTTTTTCAACATGAAACGCAGGGATGTATTGGTTTTTATGTGATGGTCTCTGGTGAGTAACATTCTTTGTAAATATATGTTTAATGAAATCCAAAGATATGCCGCTACATATTTTTTTTTACATACTAGCCACTACAGACAAAGATAAAAATACCATTGTGTTGAGCAGTGTGCTAGGATGCCCGAAATATAATATAACAGATCAGTTAACTTATTCTATGAAGCCCCAAAATTGTTGTTATAGGGTGTAAAATACTTCAAATAAAAAGTTGTTTATTTTCCAAATTTAAAATTATAGTAAAATTCTAAAAATTAAATTTTAACTACGCCTTGAAAATCTAGCCAGAATAATCTATTTTGGATTTTTACAAAATTAATTTCGTTAAAATCCTATATCGTTTGGAAATTAAATCAAACCAATCTCCAATTAACAAATAAATTACATATCCAATCTAAACATATAAATATAGCTTCAGAATAATCTAATTTGAATTTTAAACTCAATATTTCTATATTTAATTTAAAACGATATTCAATATAAATTAAAAATCCATTTGTTTATAAAATAAATCGTTACAATTTTAATAACGAATTCCATAGCGAATATTTGAAAATTTGATTTGGACATAAAACAAAATTTACAATATGAAATCTTGATTTTTCTCTTCCACTAGAAAAATACAGTTTAATAGATTCAAACATTTCTTGTTTCATTGAAATCCGACTTATATTGGGTTCTGTATATTCAGTTGAAATTTTAAATCGTAAATTACGAACTACCATGACTATTTCGAGCTCGTTTTAAATTTAATTTTACGTTCAACCATCATTTAAATAAATTCCCTATAAAAAAATCCGTTTTATAATTCAAATAAAATATTTAAAACCAATTTAAATATTCAAAAAAATTCAACGTCTGAAAATCCGGGTTGTTAAATAATATCTACACGACCAAAACTACTAGCAGCCCGTGTAGAAAATAGGGGCACCCAGAGTTTAGGTTAAAACAATAAACTCCAGATCAGTCATGTGACTGGTGTGAGAACTAAAACAGTTATTTAAAACTTTTACTTTAGGAATAAAGTAAATCAAGGGACCACGTTGTATAACACGGAACGGGTTTCCTCCCAAGAATATCAGTGCATAGAATAAACAACGCAATGCTTTTTGAAAAAAATGAAGCTATTATAAGACTTAGGTCCCATCACACAATGCAACACAAGGCGGAGGATAAAATTTTACCTTATAATAGCCAAAATATGCTTGATACATATAAAACAAAATCATTTGATATTATAACTAGTGTATATATATTTCGAAAACAATTTCAATCATAATATATCAATCCTATACGATATGAGCGTCCCATGCCACTATGCCGCCATATATTGGTTTACAATAAAGACCGCAATGTCGTATTGAAAATTGGATTTCCGTCATGAGTCGAGGCAAAGGATGGCTCCTCACCGCTTCGAGGCACTCTAGCAAATGTGCCAGGATTCCACATAGAGAACCCTGTGATACTTCAGAGCTGGTCCTCTCTTACGTTTGAGGAATAGTTATTCCTGAACACACGTTTCCCGGTCATATCGGATCTATCCATCGGCTCCGCAGTAATCGATATATCCGAGGCACCTCGCAATCCAACATCCACATAGGTAAAAATATAATAAATGTCTATATTCCATACCATGACACCACCCATAGCTAGAAAGAAACGTCATGCACTCCCTGCAGTCACGATCCCGTTCTTGACTCATACCGAGGTGTGAGGCTCGCAAATTAACGCTATACAAAAAGCTATGCCCTTTAAGGCCGTGCTTTGATCATCAACCCCAAGACTTTGCTTTTCAACAGAAGCCTTGATCATTTGCATCTTAGCAAGCCACACTGGCAATTCATGCTATGCAACTGATGTTTATCGATATATAACCTCTGAGCTCGTACGTATTAGAGAAGGGTGTTAAGAAAGAGAATAAATTCTCCACCACCAAATAGATATATATTTAATAGAGATCAATCAATACAGAATAAAATCCAATGTCAGACACACATCCATTTAATAGTTCGTTCTGGGTCTGAACGAAACCAGAGGCACCTTATTCCTCGTCCCATATGTCAATACAGGAGAGAGGTCCTTGCATATCCGGTCGATCTCCAATTACGTCTAGACGATCACCACTTATTGCCTTGTCTTGGGTGTACCGCCCAATCAAGACATTAGTAATCATCCAAACGATGTGAAGACCTACGGTCTTCAACCACCGTCCTCATCGTTGACTTATCATCGAATCAGTTATTCAGAATGGGTATAAACCCAACCTTTCCAAATAACTCACGTATTTTATAAACAAGTGCTATAAGAAACACAACATACGCCTCATTCCAATCCAGAATATTCTTTTATTTAAATATTCAGATCATTATGGAAAGGTTACCATTAATTTTATCAAAGATAAATTCTTTAGATTTATTCTTTAATCTTCCTTTGTATATCAATTCAAACCAAATTAAGGTTTATCCAAACTAGTCGGGATTAGCACACCTTACCGAAGCAATCATTTGTTATATTTCCCAACCCCAACCTAGTTATCCCATGGAGCAAAATTGGTAATACTCTATATCTAACACCACAGTGTTATCCGTAAATTTAATTACCATTTCATGTTCAAATCTAATTAACGATTTAACTATCGCCTGGAGTAAAACTGGTGGTACTCCATTCTCGATCATTTCCCGAATTTGATAATTTAAATTATCACATTCTCATTTCAATCTGATTAAAGATTCATTAAAACTCCACTCAGTTTTAATCTTCCCAAAAATCAATGTTAATGATTATTTAACTTTGGAAACACAAACATGTTGCATCGACAATCTACACCGTACTATTGATTTCTGCTGATATATAACCTCTAAGCTCGTACATCTTAGAGAAGGGTGTTAAGCAAGTGAATAAATTCTCCGCCACCAAACAGATATATATTTAGAAGAGATCAACCATACAGTTCGAAATACAATGTTAGACATGTAATCCTGTCTTTAACTGGGTTAAAGAACTAATGTCATTTAAAATACAGTTCATGATAAACCCAAATCACATTCCATTAATTATGGAATCTTCACGAAAAACAGATTAATATATAATCGATATCAATTTCTGTATCCAACTAATAATATAAATGGAATAACGAAAATCCTTTTAAATTCCATATGTATTAACAATCTTCCTTCACAGAAGCTCACTTCGATTATCATCAAATCGAATTCCATACAATTCCAATTCAATATATTAAATTGGAAAATTTTACTTTGGAAAATTCCCGTTAAATCTTAATAAAAAGATTTATAAATTCCAAATCACATTTCACTGTTAATCGGGTTAAAGGACAAGTGTAAATTAAAATACCGTTCACGATGAACCCAAAAATCTAATTCTTTCATTCAATCCCAGTTAAATATTAATTAATTGGAAAACATCTCTAAATCTTAATTAAAAGATTTATTCTTTTCTCAACTGGGTTCAAGAACAGTGTTAATGAAGACACCATTCACGACAAACCCAAAATCCAATTTGTTATCAAATACAAGGCTCTGAATAGAAATTATATCGGCTTATATTCAATATACATTTCTGAAACCAACAAATATCGTGTTGGAAATAACGATATAAAACATATCTTCCAAATTTCCATAACGATATCTGTATAATCACGGAATCCAATATCGTAATATTTCAAAAATTATTTCCATTCCAAATCCATTCCAATTTGTTCGTTGGAAATTTCTAGTTATATTAAAACCGTTAACATATTCAATTTACTTTATTTAAAAATTATTGGATTTCGAATCTAGTTAATAACTAGTTCGTTTTGATAAAAATATATTTTTATCTTTATAAACGTGGAATTTTTCATCCTAATTCTTTCCAAATCATTTATTATGATTTTACACAAATTATAAATATTTTTAATAATTTTTTTAAGGCCGTTTCAGTCGATTTCCATAAACGGTCATCGAACTGTCGTATATATAATAATATCTTATCTTTTTATTTTTAAAAAACATATCTTTTTATTTACACCATATATATAATAAAAACACATTTTTATTTCAATGCCGTATATTTAAAAATCAAAATTTTAAATCGCTACACATATATAAAAATTATATTTTTATAATGCTACTTCATATATAAAAATTATATTTTTATAGCGCTTTATATATAATAAAAATTATATTGTTATATCATTATCCATATAATAGAAAGCATATTTTTATATGTTATTCATATAAATAAAATTCATATTTTTATTTCGCTACTATATATATAAAAATCATATCTTTATTTCGCTATTATATAAATAAAAATCAATTTTTTTTACTTTGCAATCATATATATATAAAAATCAATTTATTCCAAAACTATATATATATATAAAAATTACATTTTTAAAACGAAGTTATTTAAATAAAAATCATATTTTTATATTCATACCATTCATATAAAAATCATATCTTTAATTCACTACATCATATGAAAAATTCACATTTTTCCTTCGCTACTTCAAATGTATGTAACAACCCGGAAATTCCGAACCAATTTAAATTTTTTATTTTGGCTATTTCAATGAATTTTGAATAGTTAAAATAATTTATTTTAAATAATAATGATTAAAAATTTATTTTAATCGAAGTTAGAGCGGATATATTCATTTTGATTTCTAAAGGAATTGGAAATAGTACGGTAGTTTGAAAAGTCAAACCTGTACTTTGACCGAATGTATCGGATTCAAAATTTAACGGATTTTAGTGAAACCAAAAATATCAAAATCTGTTTGGAAATATCTTTCAAACGAATCCGAAAAATCGAAATTTCATAGCGGGAATCAAAAGTTATGGTCAGTTGAATATTCGGAATGGTCACTATGGTATAATTTATAGCTCGTATAAAAAGATATTTTTCAAACGACCTCCGGTTTCGACGACACCACTTTTGTTGGATTCGGAATGTCAAATTATTGCTAAGTTTAATTTTCCGGAATTTTTGGATTTAATATGTGAGCGTGGCAAACGAAAATGTGTTTTGTCAATTTCAGTCAAATCTAATCGACTTGAAAATAGCAATTTTTCGAACATTCTCAAAATTCAATGAAAATAATTTTTTTAGGACCGTGTCGTCAAAACAAAGCCAGAAATAATTTTTATGGATTTTTCTGAGTTCGTACGTGGCCCCAGTGAATTTAAAAATACGATCAAATTAATTATTTAAATGATTTAAATAATAAATTAAAGATTTCAGGGCACAGACAGTCGTTTGGGTTGACGAGACCTAGCCCAATGGATCCGGAACAGGGGCTATTGGGTGGGGTCAACTCCGGTTGGACTGAAATCGAGAAGTTTATGATGTAAGGATTTATTTGTAAAAATTACATTTAAATATTATAAATAATACAAATTAAAACCCTAAATCACTATTCATCTTCGTTCATCGCCGCGTCTTCTGAATCCATGGCTGAAATTACACCCTCCTTCTCCCACTAAATTCTCTCAATCCTTTCTTCAGACTCTTTTGTAAAGATTTCCATCCTCCTCAATCTCGTATGGTTGGATCATCACCAGGAGGCACGAACGACGAGGTACAGCGCCCCGAAGTAGCGCCAAAACCACCACTGCCATTCCCTACAGTCGCCATCGCGACTGACGCAAGTGGGCCCCCTTGCGTACCTCTCCTTGCTATCCATAGAGGTGTATTCTGATCGTGCCAACCCTGACTGATTTGGTCGAAAATCCTTGACCTAGAATTGAAGCTAAAGGGAAAAAGCACGACCAAGTTCTGTAACTAGAAGAAGAAGAAGAGTATGGACTTTTTTTTAATATTTAAATAATTTAAAATGTTACAATCTAAAATAAATTGTACCTAACCCATACGATATCGAAGCTGAACGATTTCAGATCCTATACAATCGTGAAACTGAGATCTACGCTGCTGTTTAGGCTAGATCCAATTCCGAGCAGTTCAAATTTTGGTCCAATTTGCATCACGACAGTGAGATTTCTTCTTTTTATATAATTATTTATTTTATTTGCTATGTGACGATTGTATGTGTGTGACTTAGATCTGCTATGTGATGATATTGTGGATGATTTATCTGTTTGTTGGTCATGTATAAACATAGATTTATATGTTGAAAATAAATAAATCATTTTGTTGTATTATTGATTTGGATTAGAATTTCCATTTCAATAAAAATAAGTCATACTATTGTATTATTGATTTGGATTAGAATTTCCATTTCAATAAAAATAAATCATTTTGTTGAGTTATTGATTTGGATTAGAATTTCCATTTCAATAAAAATAAATCATACTGTTGTATTATTGATTTGGATTAGAATTTCCATTTCAATAAAAATAAATCATTTTGTTGTATTATTGATTTGGATTAGAATTTCCATTTCAATAAAAATAAATCATATTGTTGTATTATTGATTTGGTTTAGAGTTTCCATTTCAATAAAAATAAATCATTTTGTTGTATTATTGATTTGGATTAGAATTTCCATTTCAATAAAAATAAATCATATTGTTGTATTATTGATTTGGATTAGAATTTCCATTTCAATAAAAATAAATCATTTTGTTGTATTATTGATTTGGATTAGAACTTCCATTTCAATAAAAATAAATCATTTTGTTATTTTTGTTGAATTGGATTAGATTGTCAATTCAACATTAAAACATTATTTTGATCATTTTTGTTGAATTGGATAAATTGTCAATTGAACGTTAAAACATTATTTTTATCATTTTTGTTGAATTGAGTTAGATTGTCAATTCAATGTAAAACATTATTTGGATTATTTTTGTTGAAACAAAATAGAAGTGTCAATTCAATATAAAACATAATTTTATCATTTTTATTGAATTGAAATAGAATTGTAAATTCAATATAAAATATTATTTTGTCATTCTATTGGACTTAATAGAATTGTCAATACAATTGAAAATACATCATTTTTTTTGAAATATATATATATATATATATCATTGTGTTGAAATAGAGTTGTCAAAACATTGAAATAAAAAGTGTTCTTTTATTTGCATTCTCTGATGCAAATACACATTGAAATAAAAAGTGTTCTTTTATTTGCATTCTCTGATGCAAATACACATTGAAATAAAAAGTTGTTCTTTTATTTACATCCTTTAATACATATAAAATGCTAAAATTGAAAGTTATTTTTTTTTTAGCATTTCCTGATGCAAATAAAACATAGTTTTAAAAAGGTTATATTTTATTTGTGATTTGGATACAAATTAAAAACGTTAGAATTAAAATTGCATTTTTGTTTGCAATTTTTAAATGCAAACAATACATTAAAATTAAAATTACAATTTAATTGCAATTTTAGATATGAGCAAAACATTAGAATTAAAGTTGCATTTTTGTTTGCAATTTTTAGATGCAAATAGTACATTAAAATTACATTTTAATAGCAATTTTAGATACGAACAAACATTAGAGTTAAAGTTGCATTTTTGTTTGCAATTTTTAGATGCAAACAATACATTATAATAAAAATTACATTTTTGTTTTCATATTTAGATGCAAATAAACATCGCAATTAAAATTACATTTTTATTTGCATATTTAGATGCAAATATACATCGTAGGAATAGATTACATTTTTATTCGCATATTTATATGTGAATAAACACCGTAGAAAGAAGTTGCATATTTGTTTGCAAATTTAGTTGCAAACAAAACATTTAATAAAGATTGCATTTTTGTTTTCTGTTTTAAATGCAAATAAAAACATTATAATAAAAGTTACATTTTGTTTACATTTTAGATGTTAATAAGGACATGAATTAAATGGTTACATTTTTATTTGCAATTTTGATATAAATGAAAAACATAGAAATAAAAGTCATATTTTTATTTACATTCTAAATGTAAATAAAAGAATAGATTATAGTGTCGCATTATTTACATTTTAGATGTAAATAAAAGCTAGTAGTTTAAGAGCCACATTTTTATTGACATTTCATATGAAATAAAAGAACTGATTTAAATGTTAAATTGTTTATTGTTACTTTAGATACAATAAAAATAGTAGAATCAAAATCATGTCTTATTTGTCACTTGGTTTCAATAAAAGGTGTGGACATTAAGAAAATATATTTTCAATATAATTTGTTTACCATTGGAATAATTAGTTATTAGAACATGATTTATTTCAAATCATCATTTTTATCATGTTAGAAGAATTAAGAAAATCATATGTATAAATCTCTAACATGAATATGGATTGCACTTGGTTTGTTTGTGATGGTTGAAATAGTAGAAATCACCAAATGATTTATATTTGTAAATAAATATAAATTAAAATTTAACGAGCGCGCGGTAGTTCGCGTTTTTGCAATCATAACTTCAAACGATTATACCGTAAAACCCAACCGTCGGATTTTCCCAAAACTAGAACCGTTAGGGCCATTTTGGGAAGATCTTGCCGATGATATAAATTTTAACGAAATCCAATAGTTATATTTTAAGATATGTGTAAATCAAATTTTGGTAAAAACAGCGCCAGGGCCGTCCATGGACCCGAAGCGTCATTTAATTATATTAAGCTATTTTTAAATAAATAAAAATAGCGATAAATCATTATAAATTAATATTAACGATATTTAATGGTTAAAATGATAATAATTCAAAAAATTATTTGAAAAGACCGAGTTCAACTCATTTCAAATAATTTTATGGTGATTTAAAATCGAAGATATCAAAGATGGCGATTGAAGACCGGCGATCTTCACGTCGAAAGGATAACTACCGATGCCAAGCATTGGCTAGCTACTAATAAAGGGTTAAAGTGGTAGTTGTCCGGACGCACTTGTTGATCGTCTGAATGCGCGAGCATCTAGGTGACTCCAGTTTCGTTCAGACCCAAAACGGACTTGTAAATGGATGTGTGTCTGACATTGAATTTCATGCCATGTAATTAAATTGACATCTACTAATATATTTCTGTGGTGGCGGAGAATTTATTCTCTTTCTAAACACCCTTCTTTGAGATGCACGAGCTCGAAGGTTATATATTGTCAGTTATCGATCGCATGGTATGGACTGTCAATGTGACATGCCAAGATGCAATTGATCGAGGCTTTTGTTGAAAAGCAGAACCTTGTGGATGATGATCAAAGCATAGCCTATTTAGGCATAGCTTTGTGTATTTCGTTACCTCGCGAGCCCCACACCTCGGTAGAGTCAAAAATGGGACAAGGGAACGCATGGAGTGCACATGTTTCTTTCTAGCTAGAAGTGGTGTTTGGGCTTTTACACGGCCTGACCTTTTTACTTATGTGGTTGATGGAATGAGGCGCCTTGGATTTTTATTGGTCGCCCATGGCCAATTAAAAGGTCCAATAGGATTGAGAAGCGTGTGTTCAGGAATTGTCAATCCACTAAAGTATTTATGGACCGGCCCTACTATATCCAAGGGTTCGCCAGCGTCCGAATCCTGAGACATTACTAGAGTGTCTCGAATCGTTTAGGAGATCGTCCCTAGCCTTGACTCATGAGTGAAATTAACCGCCAATACGACATCATGGTCTTGATTGTAACCCTATATATGGCGACATAGTATATGATAGCTATGCCGTCTAGGATTGATACATTTACTTTGCTGTATTTTTGAAACATATTAGATACTAATAATAATATTAAAAATATTTTTTTCTATGTATCAAGCATTTTTGATCATTATAAGGTAAAACTTTATCCTCTGTTTGTGTTGCATTGTGTGATGGGACTTGAGTCTTATAATGATTTCATTTTCTAAAAAGCATTGCGTTGTTTTTGACTTAAAAATTATAAAACTTATGCACTGACAATCCAATGGAATTAAACCCGTTCTGCGTTAGCGGTGTGGTGCAGTGATTAGCCATATTATTAGTTTAGTAAGATTTCTCATACCAGTCCCATGACTGACTCGTAGTTTGTTTCACTTTGCAAACTCGGGTTCCCTCTTTCCACACGGGCAGCCAATTGACAGGTTTTAGGTAGGGATGTTTTCTGGACTAGAGCTTGCTGATGGAGATGTTGGAAGATCTTTTCTTTTATCTTTTATTTTCCTCTTGAGTTTTTGAGACAGTATTGGATATTGATGTATTTTGGGAGATTGAGACTTTATTTCTTTCCCTATTTAGACATCTGTTTTGCTAAGTGCATCCTGTACTACGTACTCTGATGTTCTATGATGATGTTCTGTGATGACATTTCTTTTCCGCTGCAAATGATTTATATGTTCTGCTATGTAACTGTGATCTGTTATTGTTTTAATTCTGTTATACTCCTATGATTATCCTCACTTTCGTTCTACGGAAGTTTGGGTCGTCACATTTGGTATCGGAGCCAGTTAACCTTAGCTATGGAGTATAACATTTTTAAAACAATTCGTCTAGGTAGAATCAATAGTATTCTAAGACGAGTAGCTCATTAGAGATAGGATTAGTAATGTACTAGAATGAGCACAGCAGAATAGCACATATTAATCAGTCATTACATCGTTATCATTTCATCATATGTCTCTATTTAAGAAAACAAATCTTTCCTTTGAAAATTATCATTTCTCTTGGTTTGACTCTTTTCTTGATGATACAGACTGATTGAGAAATGAGTACTAGAGCACGTACAAGAGCACGAAGAGGCAGAGGTGGGGGCAAGAGGACCCGCCTGAGATGAGACTCCTACAGCCCAAGAACAGGAACAGGTCACTCCAGAAGTTGAGGCACCACCACCACCTCTACGTGCATTTGATCTTGACAAAGTGGCTAATAAAATAAAGAATCTAGGAGGTGTGCATTGTATAGGCCAAGAGACGATGACGTAGTCGCAAGCATGGCTGAAGACGATGGAGAAGATTTTGGGAGGATTAGATCTCGAGGACCACACAAAGCGATTTATGGCAACTTGGCTTCTGAAAGACCAGGCCCAAATTTGGTGGGAAACAGCTACGATTGGGGGTAATGAGGCCGACGCGACTTGGGAGAAATTCAAGGAGCTATTCAATGAGAGGTTCATTCCACCCCCACGAAGTTGAGCGCCTTCACGTTGAGTTTGCCCACCTCCAACAAGGGAGCATGACTATTTCGGAGTATGTTAAGAAATTTGATGAGCTTTCCAGGTACGCCCCGGAGTTAGTCCAAGACCCGCTATAGAAAAATAAAAGTTTTATCAATGGTCTGGCGAGGAGGTACCATAATAGGGTTACTGCAAACATCGAGCGCCCATTTGCTAAAGTAATCGAGATGGCCTGCAGATTTGAAGAGATTGATCAGAAGGGTTCCCAACAAGAGAGAGAAAAGAATCAAGCCAACAATAAGAAGGAGCCGGACAAGAAAACTGAGGTGGGCAGCTCTTCCACTGCCAAGCCCGAAGAGAAGAAGAAGAGGGACAAATCTAAAGTCAAGTGCTTTAATTGCCAGAGGATAGGGCATTTTGACTACGAGTGCCGAGCCTCAAAGAGGCCCAAAAGGAACGAGTCTGGACCGAGTAAGAGCAGTGGACAGAATCCCCATAGCCCAAGGGAATGTTTTAACTGCCACAAGCCTGGACACCTCATCAAGGATTGCCCTTTGCTCAAGAAATCTCAGGTGGCACATGTCTATGATGGAGCGGCTGCACCAGCTTCTCCCGAAGCAGGTACGCCTGACGTTTTAGGAGGTACTCTTAACATTAAAAACATTTCTGTTACCGTTTTGTTTGACACGGGTGCATCTAGAAGTTTCATATCTGTTGACATGATTAAAAAGATAAAATTGAAACCCAGAAAACTCAAAGAACCTATTAGAGCCCATAGCCCAATAGGAGGCTCACTTATTCTCGAACAATATTGTAGAGTGCCTGATTCTTACTCTCACTTCCAGTTTCCTTTTGACTTGATCGTTATGAGTTTTTCTGGCTACGATATCATACTTGGAATAGACTGGCTAACTAAGTATGAGGCTGAGTTAATATGCGCTGAAAGAGTAGTCAGAATTAAAACCAAATTCGAAAATACGATGACTATACCATGCCACGGCTCAGCCACATATAGGAAAGAATTCTGGTCTTCTCTAGAAGTCACTCCTGCTTCTATTGAGGATATTCCTATCGTCAGAGACTATGCGGATGTGTTCGAAGAAGTAGACAACTTACCTCCGCATAGAGAAATCGATTTCAGAACTGACTTAGTTCCTAATGCAAGGCCAGTTGTACACCTTATTCGGAGGATGACACTGAAAGAAAAAGAGGAGTTAAGTAATCAAACCAAACAGCTTTTGTGGAAGGGTCTGATCTGACCTAGTTTTTCAAGCTGGGGTGCAGCAGCGGTTTTCATCCCAAAATCAGACGGTACCCTCAGGCTATGTGTGGACTACCGTGACCTAAATAACCAGACTCTGAAAAATAAGTACCCACTGCCCCGCATTGATGATCTGCTAGACCGCTTGAATGGAGCACGAGTATTTTCCAGGATGGACCTAGCTACAGGTTTCCACCAACTACGCATTGCTGAAGAATGTGTGCCTTTGACCGCCTTCAGAGGACCCGACTTATTTTATGAATGACTAGTAATGCCCTTCGGCCTATGCAATGCTCCAGTATACTTCGTTGATCTTATGAATAGAGTCTTCCGCGATGTTCTAAATAAATTTGTGCTGGTGTTCATCGACGATATTCTAAGCTTCTATAAATCCACTACTGAACACAAAAAAACATCTGAAAGAAGTCTTGGAGATTTTTCGTAGAAATGTGCTAAAAGCCAAATTCTCCAAGTGCATATTCTGGCAAGAAGAGGT
Source organism: Allium sativum (assembly GCA_030737875.1). Taxonomy (NCBI): domain Eukaryota; kingdom Viridiplantae; phylum Streptophyta; class Magnoliopsida; order Asparagales; family Amaryllidaceae; genus Allium; species Allium sativum. The sequence continues at coordinate 64,986,365 of CM060922.1, forward strand.
GAAATTGCTCGACCATGTTGTATCTAAGGAAGGCATCTCAGTAGATCCAGGAAAGATCTCAGCCATCAAAGATTGGAAGCAGCCTACTACGCCCACTGAAGTCAGAAGTTTCTTAGGTCTGGCTGGTTATTATCGGAAATTCGTTAAGGATTTCTCGAGATTATCTTGTCCATTGAAGAAGCTGAATAAGAAGCATACCAAGTTTAATTGGACACCTGAATGTGAGGCAGCTTTCCAAGAGCTGAAACAGAAATTGATCATTGCTCCTGTGTTGACCATTATTGATGGCAATCAGGATCTGAAAGTCTGGACAGACGCTTCTAGAGAAAGTTATCCTTTTCATTTAAATAAACATGTCAAAAAAGACATTTTTTCTAATGTCAAATCTTATTTTATCATGTTATTCTTTTCTCTATTTAAGGTATTGGAGCAGTGCTAATGCAAAGAGACAAGGTTGTCGCATAGCTAGCTACCAATTAAAACCACATGAGAAGAATTACGCCACTCATGATCTTGAACTAACGGTCATAGTATTTTCTTTGAAGATATGGAGGCACTATCTCTTGGGTGAGAAATTTGAGCTGTATACTGACCACAAATTCTTAAAGTATTTATTCACCCAAAAAAGTTGAACTTGAGGCAACAACGTTGGGTTGAATTCCTTGCACCCTATGACCTGGACATCATATATACTCCAGGGAAAGCCAATATAGTGGCAGATGCTCTTAGTAGAAAGAATTGGCCAGCACCAACCTTATCCTTGCAAATCTCATTATTACCCCTACCTTGATCGATAAGATCTCGGCTCTCCAGAAGAATGATGAATTTATTCAGAGAATCATCAAAAGAGTCAGGGAAGGTGAATCCACGAGTTTCCAGGTTGATGACAAAGAGTTCTGAGGCTATTGGGCCGAATTTGTGTTCCGAATCTTCCTGAGCTCAGAAAGGAAGTAATGGAAGAATGCCACAAGTCTAAACTCAGCATTCATCCGGGTGTGTGCAAGATGTACCATGACCTCAATCATACTTTTTGGTGGAAATATATGAAGAGAGACATCTCTATTTATGTTTCTAGATGTCCCACCTGCCAGCAAGTCAAAAGCGATCAGCAAAAGCTAACAGGTCTATTGCAACAGTTAGGAGTTCCAAGTTGGAAATGGGATGAAATTTCTGTGGACTTTATTAATGGCTTGCCCCGGACTAGGAAAGGCAATGACAGTATATGGGTAATTGTAGATCGCCTCACAAAGACTGCCCATTTCATTCCTGTCAAATCGAATAGAACAGCCCGGAGTTTGGCACAACTTTATTTTAGAGAGATTGTCAGACTACATGGAGTTCCTAGCAGCATTGTCAGTGACCACGATCCGATATTTGCTAGCAAGTTCTAGGAAGCTTTCCAAGAAGAGCTAGGGACTAAGCTGAATATGAGCACTGCTTACCACCCTCAGATAGATGGTCAGACTGAGAGGTGAACCGTATATTAGAGGACTTACTGCGAGCATGCATCCTAGATTTTGGTGGGTCATGGGAAGATCATTTGCACTTGGTCGAAATTTCGGTAGGCCATGCAGATCTCTCGCATGTTGGGTGGAACCCGGTAATCGATTTGTAATGACCCGCATTCTACGCATTGGATCGTAGAATATTTATTTCTTTCACATGCGAAGTCGTATGGTCATGTAACTTTAGGAGACGACTATTGGGGTCATTTCCCATGTTCATGATTTTTACCAATTTTTAAATGACCGTTTTGCCCTTAGTTGATCTTGTTTCGGCCATAACTTTTGATTGGAAAAGAGTTTTGACCTGAAACCACTTCCATTAGATCCGGATGATGGTTTACCTTTCCGTAGAGTGGTCACATTAGCCAAACGGACTCACAGTTTGGCAGATATGGCTGAAACAAGTTTCAGGTAGTGAAAAACAGCTTAATTAGGCTTAACTGGGTGATTAACAGCTAGGCCCAAAGGAGAATTTCGGGATTTGGAGTATTTTAAGGGCTGTTAGGGTTTAGAGAACACCCTTTTTCTCACTTTCACAGCCGCCACTTTCATTCTTAGAACCCTAGCAATGGCCTCCACTTGTTAAAACACCACAAATCACCTTCTAATCGCTAATTAAGCCAAATCTACATCAAATCAAAGAGGATCAGCACAAGAATCAAGGTAGAACTGCTGTATAGCCTTGGGAACAGCGCCAAATAGAAAATCATTTCAAATTTGATATTTTATTTGTGTCTAAGGTGAGTGATTTGCATAGTTCCTCACTAATTATGGTTAATTAAGGGTAATTTGTGATAATTAGCGAATTTATACATGTTAAAAATCTGGAAAAATGTTCATAAATTTCGAAATATTGTTTTAGGCCTTTGTTAGAAAATTTGGTTAGTTTGGTTAAGTTTTACTAATCCTATCATTAGTTTTGCTTAAACATGCTTAAGGGAAAATATGGGGTTTTGGTTATGTTTGATCCATTTTAACCTATCAAGATGTCATTTTGTGGTTGATGTTATATGTTGCTATGGCTATTTGGCATGAATTGTGATTGTTTAGAATAGTTAGAATGGTCGAAAACGCCATCGAGTGGCGTGTAAACAGTCGCTGGAAGTTGCAGGAAAAGTGCAGGTTGTGACCCTAACCGGATCGGATCGGATGGGGAGGCCCGAACCGACCCGTTCGTATAGCCCATCCACGAGCCGCCCCTTGCACCCGAACCGAACCAGTACGCCACGAGTTGACTTGAAGTTTGGAGGAGACCACGACCGGACCAATCCAACGTTGGGGAAGAAGACCAAAGCGAAGCCACCATGAGACATGTACTCTGAGCCGACCCGGGGTGCCATCCGAACTGATAGATCGTGGAGTGCTTATCCAAACCGGCTCAGTGAAATGCTCCGAACTGATCCAGCTGGGGAACCACGATACCCGACCCGAACCGGTGCACCATGGAGGAGCTTGAGGAACTCGACCTGGTCCGAGGTGATGAAGGACACGAGCCGAACCGAAGAACTTGGACTTGAAGTTTGGACCATTAACCGAACCAGGAGCATGATCTGAGGCAAGGTAAAGTGAAGAACCGAACCGATCTGGAGATAAAGACCAAAACCCGAGATGCAAAGGTAGTCCAAGTGGGAAGTTTATATTCGGGATCCAGTTGGGAACCAATGAGTCAACTTCATGAGTTGGGCTTTGCTGCGGGACACGTGCTAAGGGGTTATCGACGTCTATAGCTTTGATTCACCACCAAGACAGATGTTAGACCACGTATCAGTGCAGTGGGGTAGTTACTACTCCATGGGGCAGAGTGATCGTAGCAAGGCTATGAGCCAGTGCAGTGGGGTTGTTATGACTTCATGGGTCAGAGTGGACATAGAAAAGACTAGTGGTTATGGATCAATGCAGTGGTGTCAACATGACTCCATGCGGCAGAGTGATCATAGCAAGGAATAGGGTGATCAAAGTGGTGGATGTCGTATGCTTTACGCACTGAGTGAGAGATGTGAGATGGTTCCTATGTTTGATTGTTTGCTTTCACTATAACATGCACACCCCACCCCCGTATTTTTCACACCATATGTTAGTGGCACCTTAGAGTATTAAGCGGTATGTTCTGCTAACTCTTTGGTTGCAGGTCCAGGTTCAGGTATGGTTTAGTATACCTGTTATTGTTTTGCTTTGATGCTTATCGCTCATACCAGACCTTTGTCTGACCCAGAGTTTTATGTCTCTTCTTATTACTCTGGGTGCTCATAAACGGGCAGACCAGAGACAGGTTAGGTGGTATGCACGGGTAGTTGTACAGGAGACGAGCAGGAGGCTCCCACTTATGATATATATATAGATATTCTCTATGTGTCGCTGTTGATCACTACTTTGGGCATTACTAGTGTACCTTTCCTTTCTTTTGCTTTAGAGACAGTTTTAAAGTTGTAATAATGACGATGTGGAACATAAGCTGTATTTGGATTTTCCACTGCTATGATGTTTAGTTTCAGCTTATGCACTGTCTCACCTGTTTTATGTCAAGTGTGTTATTATTATATTTTATTCTTTGCGCTGTGAGACATTCTATAGGTTCTTTATTATTTCACCAGTAAGTCCTTTTCTTTTCCCTTTCTTTGGCGACCTTCCGTGCTGGTTGGACATCGACACAATGCATTTTCATGGGAAATGTCGGCTGGTGCGGGGCGGGCCATCACACTTGGTATTAGAGTCCTAGGTTGCATAATTAACCTAGGGAAAGACACCAGGGAGAGATAATACGTATATGAGAGCGTGTATTTGTGATTATTTTGGTTTTCAAAAGTTATATATATATACTATTAGTATAGCTAAGGATGAAGTCGCACTGCACCGACGCCACAAAGAGGAAGGTTAATCGTTTCTCTTTACAGATTGGACGATGAGCCGATATACTAGGGGTGCTGGTAGAGGAGCCCAACAATGGGAATGCTCTTGACATGAGAGCTATGTTTACTAACTTCATTAGAGAGATACTTAGTGACGTTCAGAGGGCAGTCCCTAATACTGCTAATGGTGGTGGTGCAGCGGTGCAGGCGCCTAGAGCCGATTTCGCCAAGCTATGCAAGGACTACAGTAGTCTTAGTGGAAAGTCGTTCCACGGAACGGAATCGGCTACAGAAGTTTAGGATTGGTTGGATAGCTGCGAGCGTATCTTCGAAGATTTAGGTACCGAGGATGCGATGAAGAGAAAGCTAGCGTCCCATCAGCTGCAAGGACGGGCAATGAATTGGTGGAATGCTATTAAGGCAGCTACTCCAGAGGACCAAGTTACATGGGATCAGTTTAAGGCCCGATTCGGTGGAAAATTTATCCCAGCTGCCCAGAAGTCAGAGTTGTTTAGGAAATTCCTGGAGCTCAAACAGAATGGTAGGGAAGTCTCGGAGTACATTGCTGAGTGCGATACCTTATCAAAGTATGGATTATCTCTTATCGACACTCCTGAGAAGAAGAACGAGAAGTTCATAGCCAACTTAGATCAGTACTTGGGGGAAAGGCTTATTAACCACATCGATGAGACGTTTGAATCGATTGTGGGGAAAGCATTGAGGTCAGAGAGTATTTACCCTAAGTCAAAGGCTGAGGTTGCATCTATAGAGGAGCCAAAGCCGCAAGCAAGCGGTAGAGGCAAGAATGGTTCTCAGAATTAGAGAAAGCAGAATCAAACCAAGGATGGCCAGAAGAAAAAGAATAAGAAAGATGTTGAGTGCTTCAGTTGTGGTAAGAAGGGACACTATGCTAAAGAATATCGGGCCAAGCCAGTGGATAAGAAGTGCTTCAACTGTGGCCAAGTGGGACATCACAAGGACAAGTGTCTGCAACCCCTTAAGAAAAAGAAGATTGTGAAAGCATATGCTATCAATGTTGTTCCTTCTTCGTCGAATGCCCCAACTACGGCGGAGAAAGGAAAGAATGTTGTTATTCAAGGTATGCTTTCTGTTTATGATGTTCCTGTTCGAGTATTGTTTAATACCGGAGCTTCCAGTTTCTTCATATCTAGTGACCTGGTAGATAGGTTAGGATTGGAGCCCAAGATTGTCGATAGACCTTTAGTAGTGACGAACCCGATTGGTGGTTCGACTAGCCTTAGCATGATTTGTCGTAATGTGGTCTTATCGAGTCATGGATGCTTGTTTGTTTGTGATTGCTTTGTTTTGAGCTTTACTGGGTTTGGCATTATTTGGGGAGCTGATTGGCTCCAAAGATACGGGGTGGTGGTAGACTGTGAGGGTTTTTGGTGACAGTTAGAGCGGATGATGGGCGGAGGGTAGTGTTTTGTGGTCTACCTAATGATGGGATAATGGATAGTTTTCTAAATTCCCTCGACATCCCGCATGATGAGTTGTCAGATGTGCCCGTGGTTGGCCAGTATCTGGACGTCTTCGAGGAAGTGATCGGACTTCCACCACATCGAGAGATTGAGTTCCATATTGATTTGGTGAATGATGCTAGACCTATTGTGAAGCCACTTCGTCGTATGGCAACAAAGGAGCAGCGAGAGCTCGGGGTGCAAGTAAGCGATCTTTTGAGAAAGGGATTTATCATAAGAAGTGTTTCTGAATGGGGAGCACTAGTTGTGTTTGCCACCAAGGCAGATGGTTCCCTTCGATTGTGTGTAGACTACCGCAACCCGAATAAGGTGACGAGGAAGAATAAGTATCCTATACCGTGGATAGATGATTTGTTTGATCAGTTGAGTGGCGCGAGAGTTTTCTCTCAGTTGGATCTCGCGACAGGTTTTCAACAGCTTAGAGTGGAAGCTGGGAGTATAGCTAAAACGACCTTTTGGATGCCGTTTGGATTTTATGAGTGGTTGGTCATGCCATTCGGGTTGACCAATGCACCAGCATATTTTGTGGATCTTATGAATAGGGTATTCAGAGATCAGTTGAATAAATTTGTTCTTGTGTTTGTGGGCGATATACTTGTTTATTCGAGGACAGAAGAAGAACACAAGGAATACTTGAGGATAGTGATGGAGGTGTTGAGAAAACACCAATTGAAAGCAAAGTTTTCAAAGTGTCACTTCTGGAGAAGGGAAGTGAGATTCTTGGGCCATGTTGTTTCAGAAATTGGTATCGCCGTGGACCCTGCGAAGGTAGCTACGGTACAGGATTGGTCTACGCCCAAGAATGCAACGGACATAAGAAGTTTCTTGGGGTTAGCTGGATATTATCGTAAGTTTATCTAAGATTTCTCCAAGATAGCAGCACCGTTGACTCAGTTGACCAAGAAGAATCAATCTTTCGTCTGGGACGAAAAGTGTGAAAATGCGTTCAAGAGCCTAAAGGAAAAGTTGAGATGTACACCCGTGTTAGTCATTCCTAAGGGGAATGAAGAGATGACGGTATATACGGATGCATGTGGTACCAGACTAGGTGCTGTGTTGATGGAGGGAGGTAGGGTTGTAGCTTTTGCTAGTCGGCAACTGAAATCGCATGAGAAAAGATATCCTACCCATGATTTGTAATTGGCAGCGATCGCATTCGCATTGAAGATGTGGAGACATTATCTCGTGGGAGAAAGATTCGAGTTGTTTACTGATCATAAATCGTTAAAGTATCTCTTCTCTCAGAAGGATGTAAATCTCCGACAGCAAAGATGGTTAGAATTCTTAGCTTCCTATGATTTCGACATTGTATATACACCAGGAAAGGGCAATGCGGTGGCTAATGCATTGAGTAGAAGACATGCCAGTTTAGGGGCTATGTTTCTAGAATGGAAGCAACTAGAGTACATCGCTGGATATGATTTCAGACCAAGGTGTAAATTTGATCCAGAAATGTTAGCAAATTTGATGATCAGACCCACTTTGATTGAGCGGATTGGCTCCAGTCAGAAGAACGATCCTAACTTATAGGAAGTCATCTCCCAGTTAGAGATAGGTATCGATGAGGAGATGAACAAGTATAGGCTTGATCGAGATGGATGGATTAGAAAGAATGGAAGACTTGTTGTGTCCAATGTCAATGGATTGAGATATGAAGTGCTTAGAGAATGCCATCACTCAAAACTGACTATACATCCCAGTGGTAACAAGATGTATCAAGACATGAAGAAAACCTACTACTGGGAAGGGATGAAAAGAGACGTTGGGAAATTTATATCCAAATGCATGAATTGCCAACTCGTTAAAGCTGAGCAAAAGAAGCCTAGTGGTTTGTTACAACCACTAGAAGTTCCAGAATGGAAATGGGAACAAGTCTCAATGGACTTCATTGATGGGTTACCAAGGACTAGATCGGGCCATGATAGCATTTGGGTGATTGTGGACCGATTGACCAAGAGTGCAAGATTTATACCCGTCAAGTCGAATAGAACGACAACTAATTTAGCTGAACTCTATGTAAAGTTGGTAGTGAGATTTCACGGAATACCCAAAGGCATTGTGAGCGACCGAGATCCGTTGTTTACTAGTGGATTTTGGAAGAGCTTACAAGAGGCGTTAGGATCAGAATTACATCTCAGTATTGTGTATCATTCTCAAACCGACAGACAGACAGAGAGAGTGAATCGAGTATTAGAAGATCTCTTGAGAACTTGCATATTAGAATTTGGTGGATCATGGGATGACCATTTGCATCTAGTAGAGTTTGCATATAATAACAGTTACCAGTCCAGTATTGGTATGGCCCCATTTGACTCTTTGTACGGAAGACCGTGCAACTCACCGTCGTGTTGGTTAGAAACTGGTGAGAAGTTCGTGCTTGGACCAGATGTGATAAGAGAAACTTCAGCTAAAGTTAAGGTTATCCAACAGCGAATGAAGGCTGCCCAAGATAGGAAGAAGAGTTATGCTGATAAGAGGAGAAGAGAATTAAAGTTCTTTATTGGCGACTTGGTTTTTGTCAAGATTTCTCCGTTGAAGAGCGTGACACGATTTGGCAGGAGAGGCAAGTTAGCACCAACATTTGTTGGATCATTCCCAGTTCCCAATCAAATTGGGAATTTGATATATAAAGTTGAATTACCAGACAAGATGGCAGGAGTTCACAACGTATTTCTTGTTTCCCAGTTAAGGAAGTTCGTGCACAAACCCGATGTGGCTATTTCACCTGATCAGTTGGATGATATCGAGGTTGAACCCGAGGCGGTTGGGAACCGCAAGCCTATGCGTATTATTGAGAACGATACGAAGCAACTTCGAAGGAAGGCAGTGAAATTAGTCAAAGTTCAATGGGGCGAGAATGAGAATGACTGTACTTGGGAGACAGAGGAGAGCATTAGGAAGACGTTTCCAGAACTCTTCGCCTGGTAAGATTTCAGTTTCGATTTAGTCTTTCCGCATGCTAGGATAGGCTTGTTTTGTTTGTTTTGCATATTTGATTGTTGTATGTGGCTGGTAGGCATGCAGGATTCTTTGTATGTTTTGGGTTAAGGAATTTCAGGGACGAAATTTCCTGAGAGGGGGGGGGGGGGGAGAATGTAACAACCCGCATTCTACGCATCGGAGGATCGTAGAATATTTATTTCTTTCACATGAGAAGTCGTATGGTCATGTAACTTTGGGAGACGACTATTGGGGTCATTTCACATGTTCATGATTTTTACCAATTTTTAAATGACCGTTTTTCCCCTAGCTGATCTTGTTTCGGCCATAACTTTTGATTGAAAAGGAGTTTTGACCTGAAACCACTTCCATTAGATCCAGATGATGGTTTACCTTCCCGTAGACTGGTCACATTAGCCAAACGGACTCACCATTTGGGAGATATGGCTGAAGCAAGTTTCAGGTAGTGAAAAACAGCTTAATTGGGCTTAACCGGGTGATTAACAGCTAGGCCCAATGGAGAATTTCGGGATTTGGAGTATTTAAGGGCTGCTAGGGTTTAGAGAACACCCTTTTTCTCACTTTCATAGCCGCCACTTTCATTCTTAAAACCCTAGCAATGGCCTCCACTTGTTAAAAAACCACAAATCACCTTCTTATCGCTAATTAAGCCAAATCTACATCAAATCAAAGAGGATCAGCACAAGAATCAAGGTGGAACTGCTGTATAGCCTTGGGAACAGCGCCAAACAGAAAATCATTTCAAATTTGATATTTTATTTGTGTCTAAGGTGATGATTTGCATAGTTCCTCACTAATTATGGTTAATTAAGGGTAATTTGTGATAATTAGCGAATTTATACATGTTAAAAATCTGGAAAAATGTTCATAAATTTCGAAATATTGTTTTAGGCCTCTGTTAGAAAATTTGGTTAGTTTGGTTAAGTTTTACTAATCCTATCATTAGTTTTGCTTAAACATGCTTAAGAGAAAATATGGGTTTTTGGTTATGTTTGATCCATTTTAACCTATCAAGTTGTCATGTTGGTGTTTGTGGTTGATGTTATATGTTGCTGTGACTGTTTGGCATGAATTGTGATTGTTTAAAATAGTTAGAATGGTCGAAAACGCCGTCGAGTGGTGTGTAAACAGTCGCTGGAAGTTGCAGGAAAAGTGCAGGCTATGACCCGTACCGGATCAAATCGGATGGGGGAGGCCCGAAACGACCCGTTCGTGTAGCCCGTCCACGAGCCGCCCCTTGCACCTGAACCGAACCAGTATGCCACGAGTTGACTTGAAGTTTGGAGGATACCACGACCGGACCAATCCAACGTTGGGGAAGAAGACCAAAGCGAAGCCACCACGAGACATGTACTCCGACCCGACCAGACCCGAGGTTCCATCCGAACCGATAGATCGTGGAGTGCTTATCCGAACCGACTCGGTGAAATGCTCCGATCCGAACCGATCCAGCTGGGGAACCACAATACCCGACCCGGACCGGTGCACCATGGAGGAGATTGAGGAACTCGACCCGATCCGAGGTGATGAAGGCCACGAGTCGAACTGAAGAACTTGGACTTGAAGTGTGGACCACGAACCAAACCAGGAGCACGATCTGAGGCAAGGTAAAGTGAAGAATCGAACCGATCTGGAGATGAAGACCAAAACCCGAGATGCAAAGGTAGTCCAAGTGGGAAGTTTGTACTCAGGATCCAGTTGGGAACCAATGAGTCAACTTCATGAGTTGGGCTTTGCTGTGGGACGCGTGCTAAGGGGTTATCGACGTCTATAGCTTTGATTCACCACCAAGACGGATGTTAGGCTACGTATCAGTGCAGTGGGGTAGTTACTACTCCATGGGGCAAAGTGATCGTAGCAAGGCTATGAGCCAGTGCAGTGGGGTTGTTATGACTTCATGGGGCAGAGTGGACATAGCAAAGACTGGTGACTATGGATCAGTGCAGTGGTGTCATCATGACTCCATGGGGCAGAGTGATTATAGTAAGGAATAGGGTGATCAAAGTGGTGGATGTCGTATGCTTTACGCACTGAGTGAGAGATGTGAGGATGGTTCCTATGTTTGATTGTTTGCTTTCACTATGACATGCACACCCCACCCCCGTATTCTTCACACTATATGTTAGTGGCACCTTAGTGTATTGAGCGGTATGTTGTGCTAACTCTTTGGTTGCAGGTCCAGGTTCAGGTATGGTTTAGTATACTTGTTGTTGATTTTCTTTGATGCTTATCGCTCATACCAGACTTTTGTCTGACCCAGAGTTTTATGTCTCTTCTTATTACTCTGAGTGCTCATAAATGGGCAGACTAGAGACAGGTTATGTGGTATGCACGGGTAGTTGTACCGGAGACGAGCAGGAGGCTCCAACTTATGATATATATATATATATATATATATATATATATATATATATATTCTCCCTGTGTCACTGCTGGTCACTACTTTGGGCATTAGTAGTGTAACTTTCCTTTCCTTTGCTTTAGAGACAGTTTTAAAGTTGTAATGATGATGATGTGGAACATAAGCTGTATTTGGATTTTCCGCTGCTATGATGTTTAGTTTCAGCTTATGCACTGTCTCACCTGTTTTATGTCAAGTATGTTATTATTATAATTTATTGCTTGCGTTGTGAGACATTCTACAGGTTCTTTGTTAGTTCACCGGTAATTCCTTTTCTTTTCCCTTTCTTTTTCGACCGTCCTGTGCTAGTTGGACAACGGCACAGCGCATTTTCATGGGAAATGTCGGTTGGTGCGGGGCGGGCCGTCACACGATTGGTATTGGGTCCGGACATGATTTGCGAAGCATCAAAAAAGGTTGATTTTATTAAGAAGTGATTACTTGCTGCCTAAAGCCGACAGAAGAGCTATGCGGACGCTCAAAGAAGGGATTTAGAATTCTCTATTGGCAATCTTGTATACTTGAAAGTTTCCCCACTGAGAGGTGTAGTCCGATTTGGGAAGACTGGGAAATTGGCGCCGAGATTTATTGGTCCATTTCCTATTCTCAAAAGAATTGGATCTCTCGCCTATAGAGTGCAGTTACCTGACTGGTTGCCAGGGGTCCACATTGTATTTCATGTGTCCCAACTCCGGAAGCATATTCATGATCCAAATTTAGTTGTGGAGGAAGCAGCACAACGAGATTTGGAGATTAACCTGGCCCTAGCAGTGAGAAGGGAGCCAGTGAAGATTGTGGGCAAGGAAACCAGAGTGCTGAGAAATAAGAGGATCCACTTAGTCAAGGTGCAGTGGAGCGGGGATCCTAGAGACTGTATGTGGGAGACTGAGGATAACATCAAACAGGCTATCCCAAGTGTAGAGTGGATATCTCCGAGTGACTCTTATGTTGAGGTACATTTATAATACCTTGCATTTTCCGTTCTGTTTCTTACTTTACTATTATTTCCTTTTCGAGGACGAAAAACTTTTAAGTGGAGGAGATTGTAACAACCCGGAAATTCCGAACCAATTTAAAATTTATATTTTGGCTATTTCAGTGAATTTTGAATAGTTAAAATAATTTATTTTAAATAATAACGATTAAAAATTTATTTTAATCGAAGTTAGAGCGGATATATTCATTTTGATTTCTAAAGGAATTAGAAATAGTACAGTAGTTTGAAAAGTCAAACCTGTACTTTGACCGAATATACCGGATTCAAAATTTAATGGATTTTAGTAAAACCAAAAATATCTAAATATATTTGGAAATATCTTTCCAACAAATCCGAAAAATCAAAATTTCATAGTGGGAATCAAAAGTTATGGTCAGTTGAATATTCAGAATGGTCGCTATGGTATAATTTATAGCCTGTATAAAAAGCCATTTTTCAAACGACCTCCGTTTTCGACGAAACCACTTTTGTTAGATCCGGAATGCCAAATTATTGCTAAGTTTAATTTTCAGGAATTTTTGGATTTAATATGTGAGCGTGGCTAACGAAAATGTGTTTTGTCAATTTCAGTCAAATCTGATCGACTTGAAAATAGCCATTTTTCGAATAGTCTCAGAATTCAACGAAATTAATTTTGTTAGTACTGTATCGTCAAAACAAAGCCAGAAATATATTTTTTTGGATTTTTCCGAGTTCGTATGTTGCCCTAGTGAATTTAAAAATACGGTCAAATTAATTATTTAAACGATTTAAATAATAAATAAAAGATTTCAGGCCACAGACAGTCGTTTGGGCTGACGAGACTTAGCCCATTGGATTCGGAACAGGGGCTATTGGGTTGGGTCATCTCCGATTGGACTAAAATCGGATTAGTTTATGATGTAAGGATTTATTTGTAAAAATTACATTTAAATATTATAAATAATACAAATAAAAACCCTAAATCACTATTCATCTTCGTTCACCGCCGCCTCATCTGAATCCATGGCCGAAATTACACCCTCCTTCTCCCAATAAATTCTCTCAATCCTTTCCCCGAAACCCACTCCTCCTTCAAACTCTTTTGTAGAGATTTCCATCCTCCTCAATCACATATGGTTGGATCGTCACCAGGAGGCATGAACGACGAGGTACAGTGCCTCGAAGTCGCGCCAAAACTGCCGCCGCCGTCCCTTATAGTCTCCATCGTGACTGACGCAAGTGGGCCCCCCTTGCGCGCCTCTCTATGCTCTCCATCGTGGTGTATTCTGATCTACCAACTCTGACTGATTTGGTCGAAAATCCTTGACCTAGAATTGAAGCTAAAGGGAAAAAGCACAGCCAAGTTCTGTAACTAGAAGAAGAAGAAGACTATGGACTTTTTTTAAATATTTAAATAATTTAAAATGTTACAATCTAAAATAAATCGTAAATATCCCATACGATATCGAAACTGAACGATTTCAGACCCTATACATTCGTGAAACTAAGATCTACGCTGCTGTCCAGACTAGATCCAATTCCGAGCAGTTCAAATTTTGGCCCAATTTGCGTCACGACAGTGAGATTTCTTTTTTTTATATAATTAATTATTTAATTTATTTGCCATGTGACTATTATATGTGTATGACTTAGATATGCTATGTGATGATATTGTGGATGATTTATCTGTTTGCTGGTGATGTATAAACACAGATTTATATGTGTTGAAAAAAAAACTGTGTTGAAAAAAAATAAATCATTTTGTTGTATTATTGATTTGGATTAGAATTTCCATTTCAATAAAAATAAATCATTTTGTTGTATTATTGATTTGGATTAGAATTTCCATTTCAATAAAAATAAATCATTTTGTTATATTATTGATTTCGATTAGAATTTCCATTTCAATAAAAATAAATCATTTTGTTGTATTATTGATTTGGATTAGAATTTCCATTTAAATGAAAATAAATCATATTATTGTATTATTGATTTAGATTAGAATTTCCATTTCAATAAAAATAAATCATTCTGTTGTATTATTGATTTGGATTAGAATTTCCATTTTAATAAAAATAAATCATATTGTTGTATTACTGATTTGGATTAGAATTTCCATTTCAATAAAAATAAATCATTTTGTTGTATTATTGATTTGGATTAGAATTTCCATTTCAATAAAAATAAATCATATTGTTGTATTATTGATTTGGATTAGAATTTCCATTTCAATAAAAAAAATCATTTTGTTATTTTATTGATTTGGATTAGAATTTCCATTTCAATAAAAATAAATCATATTGTTGTATTATTGATTTGGATTAGAATTTCCATTTCAATAAAAATAAATCATTTTGTTGTACTATTGATTTGGATTAGAATTTCCATTTCAATAAAATAAATCATTTTGTTATTTTTGTTGAATTGGATTAGATTGTCAATTCAACATTAAAACATTATTTTGATCATTTTTGTTGAATTGGACTAGATAGTCAGTTCAACATTAAAACATTATTTTGATCATTTTTGTTGAATTGAGTTAGATTGTCAATTCAATATAAAACATTATTTAGATTATTTTTGTTGAATGGAAATAGAAGTGTCAATTCAATATAAAACATTATTTTATCATTTTTATTGAACTGAAATAGAATTGTAAATTCAATATAAAATATTATTATAATTGTGTTGAAATAGAGTTGTCAAAACAATTAAATAAAAAGTGTTCTTTTATTTGCATTCTCTGATGCGAATACACATTGAAATAAAAAGTGTTCTTTTATTTGCATTCTCTAATGCAAATACACATTGAAATAAAAAGTTGTTCTTTTATTTACATCCTTTAATACAGATAAAATGTTGAAATTGGAAGTTAAATTTTTATTTGCATTTCTTGATGCAAATAAAACATAGTTTTAAATAGGTTATATTTTATTTATAATTTGGATACAAATTAAAAATATTAGAATTAAAGTTGCATCTTTGTTTGCAATTTTTAGATGCAAACAATACATTAAAATTAAAATTACATTTTAATTGCAATTTTAGATACGAACAAAACATTAGAATTAAAGTTGCATTTTTGTTTGCAATTTTTTGATACAAACAGTACATTAAAATTAAAATTATATTTTAATTGCAATTTTAGATACGAATGAATATTAGAATTAAAGTTGCATTTTTGTTTGCAAATTTTACATGCAAACAATACATTTTAATAAAAATTACATTTTTATTTGCATATTTAGATGCAAATAAACATCGTAGTTAAAATTACATTTTTATTTGCATATTTATATGCAAATAAACATCATAGGAAAAGATTACATTTTTATTCGCATATTTAGATGTGAATAAACACCGTAGAAAGAAGTTGCATTTTTGTTCACAAATTTAGTTGCAAACAAAACATTTAATAAAGATTGCATTTATGTTTTGCAGTTTTAAATGCAAATAAAAACATTATAATAAAAGTTACATTTTGTTTACATTTTAGATATAAATGAGGACATGAATTAAATGGTTACATTTTTATTTGCAATTTTGATATAAATGAAAAACATAGAAATAAAAGTCATATTTTTATTTACATTATAGATGTAAATAAAAGAATAGATTATAGTGTCGCATTTTTTATTTATATTTTAGATGTAAATAAAAGCTAGTAGTTTAAGGGCCACATTTTTATTGACATTTCATATGAAATAAAAGAATTGATTTAAATGTTAAATTGTTTATTGTTACTTTAGATACAATAAAAATAGTAGAATCAAAATCATGTCTTATTTGTTATTTGATTTCAATAAAAGGTGTGGGCATTAAGAAAATATATTTTCAATATAATTTGTTTACCATTGGAAGTAATTAGTTATTAAAACATGATTTATTTCAAATCATCATTTTTATCATGTTAGAAAAATTAGGAAAATCATACGTATAAATCTCTAACATGAATATGGATTGCACTTGGTTTGTTTGAGATGGTTGAAATAGTAGAAATCTCCAAATGATTTATATTTATATTTATATATAAATATAAATTAAAATTTAATGAGTCGCGTGCGGTAGTTCACGTTTCGGCAATCGTAACTTCAAACGATTATACCGTAAAACCCAACCGTCGGATTTTCCCAAAACTGGAACCGTTAGGACCGTTTTGGGAAGATCTTTCCGATGATATAAATTTTATCAAAATCCAACGGTTAGATTTTAAGATATGTGTTAATCAAATTTTTCTAAAAACAACGTCAGGGCCGTCCATCGACCCGATGCGTCGTTTAATTATATTGACCTTATTTTAAATAAATAAAAATAGAGATAAATCATTGTAGATTTATATTAACGATATTAAATGGTTTAAATGATAATAATTCAAAAAATTATTTGAAAAGACCGAGTTCAACTCATTTCAAATAATTTTACGGCGATTTAAAATCGAAGATATCGAACACGGCGATTGAAGACCGGCGATCCTCATGTCGAAAGGATAACTACTAATGCCTGACATTGGCTAGCTACCAATAAAGGGTTAAAGTGGTGGTTGTTCGGACGCACTTGTTGATCGTCCAGATATGCGAGCACCTAGGTGACTCCGGTTTCATTCAGACCCAGAACGGACTTGTAAATGGATGTGTGTCCGGCATTGAATTTCATGCCGTGTAATTAAATTGATATCTACTAATATATTTCTGTGGTGGCGGAGAATTTATTCTCTTGCTAAATGCCCTTCTTTGAGACGCATGAGCTCGAAGTTTATATATTGTTAGTTATCAATCACATGGTATGGACTGTCAATGTGACATGCCAAGATACAATTGATCGAGGCTTTTGTTGAAAAGCAGAGCCTTGTGGATGATGATCAAAGCATAGCCTATTTAGGCATAGTTAACACCCCATATTTTCTGTTAACATAGAAGTAACAAAATAAAGTATACTTAATTTTAAAAGAAGAATTAAGGGAAACCAGTCATGTCATTGCGTTCGTCTCGAAATTCTGCTTAAGATAGAGTACGAGTTTGCGTAAATCGGATTCCATATGAAGAAGTTATGGCCCATAGAAATTTCAGGAATTTAAATAAATTAAAATAGCTTAGATTTAAGTTTGAAATTCAAACCACACACCCGGGCTGGGCGGGAAATTTCCCGCCCAGGACCCAGGTCGACCAGGGGGTCGACCTGGGTCATAGGTCGACCAGGGGGTCGTCGACCTCCCCCCTAATTCCAGATCCGGGGACTGGTTCGTTTTTCTGCATTTGGACGCCCGTTCTGACCAGATTCGTTGATCCCTATGCTATTTAAACACCCCCAAACCCCACTTTCTCTTTACACCAAACCATTGTAACGCTATGCTGCCTCAATTCTTATAAAAATAAATCAATGTTGTCTCTACTCCGCTAAAACCTAAGCTAGAACTATTGCTTCTTCTTCTTCCAATCCGAATAGGATTAAAAGAGAACAACTACAATCCTTTTTCTTTTAGAATCCAACCAAGGTGAGTATAGTTATTTTCATATATGAAATTTAATTATGATCTTGACATGGCTGTAAATCTGAATTTGAGATTATGCATATTCTTGATTATCAGATCTGTTTTTCTGTGTAGATCTATCTTATTAGTATTATAGTAACTATTTTGTATCTCTTTCTTCCCTCTGTTCTATTGCCAGGCTACCACGAGCCTGAGCCAAATCTCATAAGACATTGACGCACGAACGCTAAATTTGGGGAAAATAGTGAATGATGCAAAATTAGACATGATTGATTTGTGACTAATTTGAGAAAAGAACATATGTTGTAATTTAAGATCTAGATCTGGGCATACTATATATGATAGTCTGTGATTTGGAAGAAGGAGAATTATTGTGTATATGACTCAGGCGCAAAGATCTATATTATAATAGGATAACTATTAAAGGTGAGTACGCCTAAATGGGGATTTTGGATATTAGGGATACGCTGAAATCAAAAGCTATAATTTAGCATAATTCGTATTGTATATCATGATTTGGGGTTTTTAGAGGATATTTTGTACTGTATAAATTTAACTAAAATTAGGGGCATATGTTATATTGTGAATTATGACCATAATTTGGGCATGTAAAATTAGGCTTAATTTTATGATTAAATCTGTTAAATTGTCTAATCTGCTAAATTTGTTGAAACTGAATACGGTAAATTTAGGGTATGAGAATTTGTAGGCTCGATCTAAAATTGAGCAAAACAAGTTAATAGAACTTTGAATAATCTGCTGTAAGTTGTAAAGAAGTTTAATTTGCTGAATTGGCATAATTAGTCTGATATTGGCATAATCTGTGAATGAATACTTTAGCTAAAAATAAGAATGCTGAGACACGAGGTTAGACTCTGTTTGCGGTAGAAGCCTGCCCAGACCCAACCGGCTTAACCAACAACCACAAACTGTTAGTCTAATGCGAGAGGTCGTAGGCATAGCTAAAAGATGCTTAGACATGAGGTTAGGTCTGGCTTGTGGCAGAAGTCTTCCCTGAATCGCCCGGCACATCCAGCGGCCACAAGCTACCGACTAATGTGAGAGGTCTGTGCATTAGTAATTAATAAATGCAAATATGGGATAAATATGATGCCTAAAACGTGTTGGGTGGATAAGGTTAAATCAACTGGGCGGACGAATCTAAAAAGCCCGTTTCGTAAATCTGTAGGCCCAATGCAAGGTTAGGTGGAATAATCTGTAAGTCTGTTAATCTGTATATCTGATCCATTAGTCTGAAAACTTGTTAACCTGTATGTTTGATCTAAGAACTAGTTAATCTGAACTTTGTGCATCTGAAATCTGTAAGCAAGTTAATCTGAAATCTGTTAGTATGAGGACACAAGGTTAGGAGGGGAAATTACTTGTATCATCTTTTATGTGGGACCCATATTAGTCAGTAACCCTTTTCTGGTATCAAAACTATGACCCAACACTAGGAGGGGTCCGGGGCACACTTACTAAACTAATTGTAAGAGGTTCACTCTGATAATAGCGAGGGGTGTTGATGGAACATTCCAACCAGGTCATGTGCATGCATGGATCCGGTCTGCTCTGAGGATGCAAGACACCGTGACATCTGTAAATAGCTCTGCGTCTATAGGTTGCACTTTAGGGAATGATACACCCTTCTGTGGGGCCGACATAGGGTATTTATGTATTAGGGAGCCCATCGCTTGAGGTAGAATTTAGGGTACACATAGTTCTGTCTGTTTCTATTATATACCTTCTATCTTTGTTGGGGTGGTAAAGGGCCATTAGTTGGGGTGGTAAAGGCCCATTATTAGCATTCTGTTTCTGTACCTTCTGTCTCTGTTGGGGTGGTAAAGGCCCATTATTAGCATTCGGTTTCTGTACCTTCTGTCTCTGTTGGGGTGGTAAAGGCCAATTTGTTGGGGTGGTAAAGGCCCATTATTAGCATTTTGTTTCTGTACCTTCTGTCTCTGTTGGGGTGGTAAAGGCCCATTAGTTGGGGGTGCTAAAGGACCATTATTAGTATTCTATTTCTGTACCTTCTGTCTCTGTTGGGGTGGTAAAGGCCCATTTACTAACATTCTGTTCCTGTAGAGATTATTCTGTTTTTGTTTCTGTTTCAGTTTAGACATTAGGGTAACACCTAATCCTGTTATACTAAGTATTAGTGCAGAGAAGTAAGATATAGGTAGGAAGTATATCTCGGTCTATATCATTCCATTTCTTCTGTTTAACTTAAGCATACCTGCTACTCCTGTTGCTGTAATCTCTCATCCAGCTTTGTTTACATGTCATGATACTACTATCTGTTTATATGCTGAAAGTCACTGGACTCGCCATACTTTATGTCTAACCTCGTTTGTTTTCGCCTCTTTTTCTTTCTTTTTCCCCCTCCCCCCCGGTGCTCAGGGTGGAAATGTTGGAGCTTGATTCATATTCTCTCTGCTTGAAGTGCTTGAAGTATTGCTTGGCTTTGACTCTATCTTCTTGTGGCAGTTTGTGTTGGGGATTACGGTTTTAAAATTATGCATTCTGAAGGATTTTGGTATAAGACTAATACTTGTGTACTTGGGTTTTTGGTGTTGTAATTTTGAAGGATGTAACCAAACTTATTTCTTTTTCTACTGTAATAAAGTTATAAACTTTTCAAGTACTACTTTACGTATCTGTCTTGTAATATTCTGTTTTGTTTACTTATAATGCTTCATGTAAGTTAATGCATTCCCTTTGTAAGTGACATTAACAGACATGGGGTGTTACACTTGGTATCAGATCTGAAGGTTACCAGATTAGATAAAAGTTTTTGAAAACTATTTTCAAAAAGGTTTTAAAGGAGGTATTTTCAAAAGGAAAGTTTGTTTTGAAAAACATAATCCCCAAAAGCCATAAATATTTCTTTCGATTCTTTGTTTCGAGTTCCTTCCTCTTTCCCTTTTGAATCTCTTTCTCCACGTATAGATGCTTTTTCTAAGATGTGTAAGGACATCCGTGCGGAAAACCACTTCATGGGACTGAGACGTTTGGCGAGGCTAGAAGTTGGCTCAACGAAGTGGAGGACCTGTTGGTACATTTGAAATAGACGATGGGAGGAAGGTTCAACCAGCTGCTTGGTTAAAGAAGGATGAAAAGTCTAAAGATAAGAAGGAGAAAAAGTGGTTTACTTGTGGAAGCTTGACTCATCTGAACAAGGATTGTAGTATGAGGAAGGGCATTTGCTTCAACTGTGGTGAGATGGGACACTTCACTAGGGACTGACCGAAGAAACGAGGGCAAGGGCAGAGGACAAGACCTACTTCTGAAGGGCAGGTGAATGCTCTCGTGGCTGGTGGATAGAACAGAGATAGGAAAATTTCTGTAGAAGGTTTAAATTTCCTTATCTGATTATTGAGTTAAAACTCTTTTTGATTTTGACATTTTGATTCTGTAATTGAGACTCTGCACTTTAATATTGGTCTTGTTTCTAATCCCGCTATAGTCTCAAACCCCATAAGGGTTACGAGTCATCTGTTTATGGTAGGTTGGGGTTTGAGGGTATCTGTGTTGGGCGATAAGTTGACTATGATGCATACACTCTTGGTTTTGTGGGATATGGTGGGGTTTTATCATGCTTAGTTTCCTAAGAATCATTTGATAATCTGATCTGTACCAGTAGTCTGTAAGTATTTGAATATTTCTGAAAAGAATAGGGGTTTTTACTTGAAGCATGAAGTAGATTTCCAGTTTTAACATTGTTTAATGGGAGCAATTCTCTGAGTGTCAATCTGATGTTGATTTCGGTCTTCGGGGAACAAAACTTCCGATTTAATTGTACTTGCCTCTATCACTCGGCTGTATCCTATCAATCGAGTCTTCGACCTTTAGGTAGAAATTAATGGGTGTAAACATGTGTTTGAGACATGTTATGTTTTATGGTTGCAAGTGGATGCAAGTGGTTGCTAGTGGTTGCTCGTGGATGCATATACATGCACTAGGCACTAGATCGGCTCAAAAAGCACTCTCATAGTGCATATGGATGTGTGTGCATTTTTCAATTTTTGTGGATGCAAAATGATTGACTCATCACGTGGATGTTGCATTTGGATGAATGGTTACGCACTCATATAGAAATGACGCGTATCAAATAGGATTTCTTGCATACATAATTGGACTCATGGCACTAACATAATTCGCATTAAGGAGGTCAATTGAATCAGTAGACCGCCTGATCTTTGCATTAGATAAGAGACATATACAAACACTTTTGCATATGTTCATACAACATTAGAAGTTTTCTAAGGACAATGGATGCTTGTGGACGATGGTTGAGTAGATCGGTGATTGGATGGTAGGATACATTCTTCTTAACTTGAAGATTTCGGGGACGAAATCCTTTAAGGAGGGGAGAATGTAACACCCCGTATTTTCTATGAACATAAAAGTAACAAAACAAAGTATAATTAATTTTTAAAAGAATATTTAAGGGAAACGGGTTACTCCATTGCATTCGTCTCGGAATTCTGCTTGAGATAGAGTCTGAGTTTGCGTAAATCGGACTCCGTATGAAGAAGTTATGGCCCTCAGAAGTTTTAGGAATTTAAATAAATTAAAACAGCTCAAATTTAAGTCTGAAATTCAAACCACACACCCAAATTGGTGGGAAATTTCCCGCCCAGGACCCAGGTCGACCAGGGGGTCGACCTGGGTCACATAGGTTGACCAAGGGGTCGACCTAGGGGTCAACCTCCCCCTATTTCCAGATCCGAGGACTGGTTCGTTTTTCTGCATTTGGATGCCCGTTCTGACCAGATTCGTTGATCCCAATGCTATTTAAACACCCCAAACTCCACTTTCTCTCCTCACCAAGCTATTGTAACGCTATGCTACCTCAATTCTAATTAAAATAAATCAATGGCGTCTCTACTCTGCTGAAACCTAAGCTAGAACTAGTGCTTCTTCTTCTTCCAATCTGAATAGGATTAAAAGAGAACAACTATAACCCTTTTTCTTTTAGAATCCAATCAAGGTGAGTACAGTTATTTCCATATATGAAATTTAATTATGATCTTGACATGGCTATAAATCTGAATTTGAGATTATGCATACTCTTGTTAATCAGATCTGTATTTCTATGTAGATCTATCTTATTAATATTATGGTAACTATTATGTACCTCTTCCTTCCTTCTGTTCTATAGCCAGGCTACCACGAGCCTGAGCCAAATCTCATAAGACATTGATGCACGAACGCTAAATTTGGGGAAAATAGTGAATGATGCAAAATTAGACATGACTGATTTTAGACTAATTTGAGGAAAGAACATATGTTGTAATTTAAGATCTGGATCTGGGCATACTATATATGATAGTCTGTGATTTGGAAGAAGGAGAATTATTGTGTATATGACTTAGGCGCAAAGATCTATATTATAATAGGATAACTATTAACTGTGAGTACACCTATATGGGGATTTTGGATATTAGGCATACGCTGAAATCAAAAGCTATAATTTGGCATAATTCGTATTGTATATCATGATTTTTGGTTTTTGGAGGATATTTTGTATTGTGTAAATTTAACTAAAATTAGGGGCATATGTTATATTGTGAATTATGACCATAATTTGGGCATGTAAAATTAGGCTTAATTTTATGATTAAATCTGTTAAATTGCCTAATCTGCTAAATCTGTTGAAACTGAATACGGTAAATTTGGGGTATGAGAATCTATAGGCTCGATCTAAAACTGAGCAAAACAAGTTAATAGAACTTTGAATAATCTGTTGTAACTTGTAAAGAAATTTAATTTGTTGAATTGGCATAATTTGTCTGGTATTGGCATGATCTGTGAATGAATACTTTAGCTAAAAATAAGAATGCTGGGACACGAGGTTAGACTCTGTTTGCGGTAGAAGCCTGCCCGGACCCAACTGGCTTAACCAGCAACCACAAACTGTCAGTCTAATGTGAGAGGTCGTAGGCATAGCTAAAAGATGCTTAGACACGAGGTTAGGTCTGGCTTGTGACAGAAGTCTGCCCGGAACCGCCCGGCACATCCAGCGGCCACAAGCTACCGACCTAATGTGAGAGGTTTGTGCATTAGTAATTAATTAATGCAAATCTGGGATAAATATGATGCCTAAAATGTGTTGGGAGGATAAGGTTAAATCAACTGGGCGGATGAATCTAATAAACCCGTTTCGTTAATCTGTAGGCCCAATACAAAGTTAGGTGGAATAATATGTAAGTCTGTTAATCTGTATATCAGATCCGTTAGTCTGAAAACTTGTTAACTTGTATGTCTGATCTGAGAACTAGTTAATCTGAACTTTGTACATCTGGAATCTGTAAGCAAGTTAATCTGAAATCTGTTAGTCTGGGGACACAAGGTTAGGAGGGGAAATTACTTGTGTCACCTTTTGTGTGGGACCCATATTAGTCGGTAACCCTTTTCTGGTATCAAAACTATGACCCACCACTAGGAGGGGTCCGGTGCACGCTTACTGAAATAATTTTTAGAGGTTCACTCTGATAATAGCGAGGGGTGTTGATGGCGCATTTTAATCGGGTCATGTGCATGCATGAATCCGGTCTGCTCTGAGGATGTAAGACATCGTGACAACTGTAAATAGGTCTATGTCTATAGGTTGCCACTTTAGGGAATGATACACACTTCTGTGGGGCCGGCACAGGGTATTTATGTATTAGGGAGCCGATCGCTTAGGGTAGAATTTAGGGTACACCTAGTTCTGTCTGTTTCTGTTGGTATACCTTCTGTCTCTGTTGGGGTGGTAAAGGCCCATTAGTTGGGGTGGTAAAGGTCCATTATTACCATTCTATTTCTGTTGGGGTGGTAAAGGCCCATTTGTTGGGGTGGTAAAGGCCCATTATTAGCATTCTGTTTCTGTACCTTCTATCTCTGTTGGGGTGGTAAAGGCCCATTAGTTGGGCTGCTAAAGGCCCATTATTAGTATTCTATTTCTGTACCTTCTGTCTCTGTTGGGGTGGTAAAGGCCCATTATTAACATTCTGTTTCTGTACCTTCTGTCTCTGTTGGGGTGGTAAAGGCCCATTAGTTGGGGTGGTAAAGCCCATTATTAGTATTCTGTTTCTGTACCTTCTGTCTCTGTTGGGGTGGTAAAGGCCCATTTACTAACATTCTGTTTCTGTAGAGAATATTCTGTTTCCATTTCTGTTTTAGTTTAGACATTAGGGTAACACCTAATCCTGTTATACTGTGTATTAGTGTAGAGAAGTAAGACATAGGTAAGAAGCATATCTCGGTCTATATCATTCTGTTTTTTTCTATTTAACTTAAGTATACCTGCTACTCCTGTTGTTGTAATCTCTCATCCAGTTTTGTTTACATGTCATGATACTACTCTCTATTTATATGCTGAACGTCACTGGACTCGCCAGACTTTATGTCTGACCTCATTTATTTTGGCTTCTTTTTCTTTCCGCCCCCCCCTAGGTGCTCAGGGTGGAAACATAGGAGCTTGATTCATATTCTCTCAACTTGAAGTGCTTTAAGTATTGCTTGGCTTTGACTCTACCTTCTTGTGGCAGTTTATATTGGGGATTATGGTTTTAAAATTATGCATTCTGAAGGATTTGGGTATAAGACTGGTACTTGTGTACTTGGGTTTTTGGTATTGTAATTTTGAAGGATGTAACCCTACTTATTTCTGTTTCTGTTGTAATAAAGTTATAAAATTTTCAAGTACTACTTTACATATTTGTCTTGTAATATTCTTTTCTGTTTACTTATAATGCGTCATGGAATTTAATGCATTCCCTTTGTGAGTGACATTAACGGACCTGGGGTGTTACACGTAGCTTTCTGTATTTCGTTACCTCGTGAGCCTCACACCTCGGTAGATTCAAAAATGGGACAAGGGAACGCAGGGAGTGAACACGTTTCTTTCTAGCTAGAAGTGATGTTTGAGTTTTTACACGGCCCGACATTTTTACTTATGTAGTTGATGGAATGAGGCGCCTCGGATTTTTATTGGTCGCCAATGGCCAATTTATAGGTCCAATAGGATCGGGAAGCATATGTCCAGGAATTGCCAATCCACTAAAGTATTTGTGGATCGTCCCTGTTGTATCCAAGGGTTTGCTAGCGTCCGAATCCCGAGACATTATTAAAGTGTCTCATATCGTTTAGGAGATCGTCCCTAGCCTTGACTCATGAGGGAAACCAACTCCTATACGACATTTGGTCTTGATTGTAACACTATATATGGCGACATAGTATATGGTAGCTATGCCATCTAGGATTGATGCATTTACTTTGAAGTATTTTTGAAACATATTAGACACTAATAATAATATTAAAAATATTATTTTCTATGCATCAAGCATTTTTTATCACTATAAGGTAAAACTCTATCCTTTGTTCGTGTTGCATTGTGTGATGGGACTTAAGTCTTATAATGATTTCATTTTCTACAAAGCGTTGCGTTGTTTTTGACTTAAAAATTTATAAAACTTATGCACTGGCGATCCAATGGAATTAAACCCGTTTCGCGTTAGCGGCATGGTCCAGTGATTAGCCATATTATTAGTTTAGTAAGATTTCATATACCAGTCCCATGACTGACTCGTAGTTTGTTTCACTTTGCAAACTCGGGTGCCCTCTTTCCACATGGCTGCCAATTGACAGCTTTCAAGTAGGGATTTTTTTCTGGACTTGAGCTTGCTGATGGAGATGTTGGAGGATCTTTTCTTTTACTTTTATTTTCCTCTTGAGTTTTTGAGATAGTATTGGATATTGATGTATTTTGGGAGATTGAGACTTTATTTCTTTCCCTGTTTAGACATCTGTTTTGCTAAGTGTATCCTGTACTGCATACTCTGATGTTCTGTTATGACATTTCTTTTCCTGCTGCAAATGATTTATATGTTCTGTAATGTAACTATGATATGTTATTGTTTTAATTCTGTTATACTCCTATGATTATCCTTACTTTCGTTCTACGGAAGTTTGGGTCGTCACAATGTAGAAGTTACATTTTTTTCTTCGCTACTTCATATGAAAAAATCACATTTTTTCTTCTAAAAATTATATTTTTACATAACTAAAAATCATATTTTTATAGTGTTAAAAATCATATCTTTTTATTTCAATGCTAAGATATATAAAAATCCCATTTTTATAACGATGTTTACATTATAAAGATCACATTTTTAATACCATTCGTATTTAAAAATCAAGTTTTTAATCATCGCTATATATAAAAAAAATCCTTTTTTTATCATGCTTTCATATAGATAAACGTCCAATTTTTATCATGCTTTCATATATGTAAAAATCCAAATTCTATCATGCTTTCATATATGTAAAAATCCAATTTTTATCATGCTTTCATATATATATATATATATATATATATATATCTAACAGAAAATAAAATTCAAATTGGAATTTACTTACGTTGAATCGGAGAAACGAGGGTTAATCGGTGACGACGTGGAGCAAGGGAGAGGAGGCGCGATCGCTGGTGGTCGGCAGAAGCAGCGGCGGGTCCCTAGTGGTCGGCGATGGCTGATTTGAATGGTTTGGGGCTTAGGGTTTACGGAAGGAGAGAGGGAGAAGGAGGAGAGGAGGGGAGAGGAGGAAGAAGAGGAGGAGAAGGGAGAAGGACGTGGCGGCGGACTCTGGTGTGAAGCGCAGTGGAGGCAGCCGCGATCATTTTTCTTTCTCCTATTTTTTGTTTCTGAGCGACGGGAGAGAGAGAATGGTGAGGGAGAGAGAGTTGACCAAGTTATTAATATTTATATTAAACTTTATTTTAAATCCAAAGAGTTGATTTTTCATTTGAACTCCAAATCGAACCAAACGACTGTCGCACCCAACCGAATACCCCTATTCCAGACACAATGGGATATGTCCCGTAAGCCAATTCGACTGTTTTGTTCATTTTTATCAAATTAAAAATATAAATTTATATAACATTTAAAATTGATTTCAATGTATATTTTAAATTACTGAGGCCATATACTGACTACAAAAATCCCAGAAAAATAAATCTAGCTATCTTTTGACGATATGGTCCTAACAAAACTAATTTCGTCGAATTTGGAGACTGTTTGAAAAACGGTCAATTTCCAGTCGATTAATTTCAAATTGAAATTGCCAAACGCATTTTCATACGCCACGCTTACATATTGATTCCAAAAATTATTAAAATTGGAATCTGGCAATAATTTGACATTTCGAATCCAACAGAAGTGTTTTCATCAAAAACGAAGGTCGTTTGCAAAATGGCTATTTTTAAGGGCTATATATTATATAAAATATATATAAATTCCATAGTGACTATTTTAAATTTTAAAATGGGCGTAACTTTTAATTCCCCTTATGAAATCTTGATTTTTCACGTTCGTTAGAAAGATATAATTAAACATATTCAAATATTTCTGGTTTTACTGAAATCCGATTTATTTTGAATCCTATACGTTCATTTGAATTTTGAAATCGAATTTTCAAACTGTTGCGCCATTTCAGGCTCGTTTTATAATTAAAATAAATTTATTCGTTCTAACTTTGATTTAAATAAATTTTTATTCATCATTATTTAAAATAAATCATTTTAAATATTCAAAATCCATTAAAATTGCTACAATAAATTTTTTAAATTGGTTCTGATTTTCCGGGTTGTTACAATCTCCCCCACTTAAAATCTTTTCGTCCTCGAAAAGGAACGGAGCTGAAAGTTGTTTAACTAACCAACTCAACTTTCATTTTGGCTTTCATTCTTCAACTTTTTAATTTTTAAGAATTTTCAAATTCTTCCAAAAATTGGCTAACATCCTAAATTTCCGAAAAATTTCGTCATAACCTCCTCTGTACGGGGAGACATTTAAAACAACAACTAGCCACACAGGGCCATCATCAATCCAAAAGAAAAAGAAAAAGCCAAGCGGCTAGCCAATCGGCTCATAAAATCATCCAAACCCAATAAATTAGTAAACATGTCAGGCATACAATTTTATCCCTCTACTTAGCTTCTCTTCTATGACTTGTTCATTATATACACATGTACATATATGCAATTGCAATCAATTTTCAAGTCTGTTCAATATTTGATTCAATTTAGCTAAATTTACCATTCATTTTCTTATTGGTTCCAACATTTTAATTAGTCAAACTAATTATCATACAACACAACCAGAAATCATTTAATTGGTTAGCTTTTCAAATTCACAATTTTTTTATATATTCAAAAATCCACTTTTTGATGCCAAATCTCAACAATAACCCTATCTAAATTTTGGTTCTCACACTAGTCAATTGGAAATATAAAGATATCCCACTTTCGAGACTCGAACATAAATGCTGATGATGTTATAGCGATCATCAGAATCATCTCCTGGCGACTAGAGTGTGATTCTATATCTATCCAATATATTTGAGACTTCGAATACACGTTAATTACACGTATATTCAAAATCTTCATATACTTAATTGTCCAAATTCAATGTAAAATAAATATTCAAATCGTATAATATAATTTAAATTTTCAAAACAAAATTTGTTTTCATTTAATTTTTAAAATAACACACTTCACACTCGTTCTAGGACACTACTGATCCCATCTCTAACGAGCCATTCTCATTGGAAATTACTAATCCAATTTCTGATGAATTCTTTCGTTTGGATCTAATATGCCTTGTTCTCGAGCTCTGCAAACCAAAGCTTTGATACCAACTGAAACAACCCAAACTCGCTCTTACGGGAAAGCTCGGATTTTGTTGAGAACACGACAAATCAGAACACAAACAGAGAACATTTCATTGCTATTACAACAATTTACATCAGAGTACAAGAATATACAAGGTATGAACAAATAATATACATTTGATAAATATCAGAGATTTACAAATTACAATGCAACGGAAAATATTACAAAACACAACTGAAAGAAATACACGAATACAGAGTGTTCCGAATATAGCTCTAGCTATAAACCAGGATGCTGTGAATATAATAACTGCACGACCAAAACTACTAGCGGCCCGTGTGGAAAATAGGGGCACCCAGATTTTAGGTTAAACAATAAACTCCAGATCAGTCATGTGACTGCGTGAGAACTAAAACATTTATTTAAAACTTTTACTTTAGAAATAAAGTAAATCAAGGGACCATGCCATATAACATGGAATGGGTTTCCTTCAAAGAATACCAGTTCATAGAATAAACAGCGCAATGTTTTTTTGAAAAATGAAGCTATTATAAGACTCAGGTCACATCACACAATGCAATGCAAGCCGGAGGATAGAGTTTTACCTTATAATAGACAAAATATTCTTGATACGTATAAAACAAAATCATTTAATATTATCACTAGTGTATATATGTTTCGCGAACAATTTCAATCATAATGTATCAATCCTAGACGACATGAGCATCCCATGCCACTATGACACCATATATAGGTTTACAATCAAAACTGCAATGTCATATTGGAAATTGGATTTCCGTCATGAGTCGAGGCAAGGGATGGCTCCTCACCTCTTCGAGACACTCCAGTAAATGTCTCAGGATTCCCCGTAGAGAACCATATGATGCTTCAGGGCCGGTCCTTTCTTACGTTTGAGGATTGGTTATGCCTGAATACACGTTTCCCGGTCCTATCGGACCTATCCATCGGCTCCGTAGTAACCGATATATCCAAGGCGCCTTGCAATCCAACATCCACGTAGGTAAAAATATAATAAATGTTTGGGCTCCATACCATGACACCACCCATAGCTACAAAGAAACGTCGTGCACTCCTTGCAGTCACGATCCCGTTTTTGACTCATACTAAGGTATGAGGCTCACGAATTAATGCTATACACAAAGCTATACCCTTTAAGGCCGTGCTTTGATCATCAACCACAAGACTCTGCTTGTGAACAGAAGCCTTGATCATTTGCATCTCAGCATGCCACACTGACAATTCACGCCATGCAACTGATGTCTATCGATATATAACCTCTAAGCTCGTACGTCTCAGAGAAGGGTGTTAAGCAAGAGAATAAATTCTCCGCCACCAAATAGATATATATTTAATAGAGATCAATCAACAGAAAAATAAAATCCAATGTCAGATACACATCCATTTAATAGTTCGTTCTGGGTCTGAACGAAACTGGAGGAACCTTATTCCTCGTCCCATATGTCCAATACAGGAGAGAGGTCCTCGCATATCCGGTCGATCTCCAATTACATCTGGACGATCACCACTTATTACCTTGTCTTGGGTGTACTGCCTAATCAAGACTTCAGTAATCATCCGATGTGAAGACCTCCGGTCTTCAATCACTGTCTTCAACGTCGACTTATCGTCGAATCAGTTATTCAGAATGGGTATAAATCCGGCCTTTCTGAATAACTCACATATTATATAAAAGAGTGCTATAAAAATACAACATACGCCTCATTCCAATCCAGAATATTCTTTTATTTAAATATTCACATCATTAGGGAAAGTTTCCCGTTAACTTTATCAAAGATAAATTCTTTAAATTTATTCTTTAATCTTCCTTTGGATATCAATTCAAACCAAATTAAGGTTTATCCATACTAGTCAGGAGTAGCGCACATTACCGAAGTAATCATTTGTTATATTTTCCAATCCCAACCTACTCATCCCATGGAGCAAAATTAGTAATACTCCATGTCTAACACCATGGTGTTATTGGTCAATTTAACTACCATTTCATGTTTAAATCTAATTAAAGATTTAACTATCGCCTAGAGTAAAACTGGTGGTACTCCATTCTCGACCATTTCCCGAATTTGATAATTTAAATTATCACATTCTCATTTCAATCTGATTAAAGATTCATTAAATCTCCACTTAATTTTATTCTTCCCAAAAGTCAATATTAATGATTATTTAAATTTGGAAACACAAACATGCCGCATCGACAATCTACACCGTACTATTGATTTCTGCCGATATATAACCTCTAAGCTCGTACGTCTTAGATAAGGGTGTTAAGCAAGAGAATAAATTCTCTACCAACAAACAGATATATATTTAGTAGAGATCAACCATATAGTTCGAAATACAATGTTAGACATGTAATCCTGTCTTTAACTGGGTTAAAGAACTAATGTCATTTCAAACACAGTTCATGATAAACCCAAATCACATTCCATTAATTATGGAATCTTCATGGAAAATAGATCAATATATAATTGATATCAATTTCCGTATCTAACTAATAATATAAATGGAATAACGAGAAAGCATTTTAAATTCCATATATATATTAACAGTCTTCCTCCATAGAAGCTCACTTCGATTATTATCAAATCAAATTCCATTCAAATCCAATTTAATATATTAAATTGGAAAACTTTACTTTGGAAAATTCCCGTTAAATCTTAATAAAAAGATTTATAAATTCCAAATCACATTTCACTGTTAATCGGGTAAAAGAACAAGTGTTAATTGAAACACCGTTCACGATAAACACAAAAATCCAATTCTTTCTATCAATTCCAATTAAATATTAATTAATTGGAAACTTCTCTAAATCTTAATTAAGAGATTTATTCTTTATCAACTGGGTTTAAGAGTATTGTTAATGAAGACACCATTCACGACAAACCCAAAATACAATTTGATATCAAATACAAGGCTCTGAATAGAAATTATATCTGCTTATATTCAATATCAAATTCTGAAACCAACAAATATCATGTTGGAAATAACGATATAAAATATATCTTCCAAATTTCCATAATAATATCCGTATAATCACGGAATCCAATATCGAAGTATTTCGAAAATTATTTCTACTCCAAACCCATTCCAATTTCATTCCAATTTGTTCGTTGGAAATTTCTGTTATATTAAAACCATTCACATATTCAATTTATTTTATTTAAAAATCATTGGATTTCAAATCTAGTTAATAACTAGTTCATTTTGATAAAAAAATATTTTTATCTTTACAAAAGTGGAATTTTTCAACCCAATTCTTTCCAAACCATTTATTATGATTTTACACAAATTATCAATATTTTTAATAATTTTATCAAGGCCCTTTCAGCCGATTTCCATAAACGCTCGTCGAACTGTACTTACAATGACCTTTTTCAAATTTTATTTGGACATAATTCAAAATCCAACCATTAGATTTCAAATCTCTTGCATTCGTTGGAAAGCTCTTTTCGATACGAACCCAATGGTTCTGGTTTTAAGAGAATCCGACGGTCGGATCTCCCATAATGTCAATTCGAAGTTAATGGTCGAAATTCGCAAACGGTAACGGCGTGGTGCGTTCTATTCAGGCCATTAAATATATATAATATATGTATTGTATATTTTGTCGATTTCCTTTTAATCATATTTTATAAATCTTTTTAAATTCATTTTAAAAACGATTTCAACTTCATATTCAATTTTAAATCAAAATTAAATATTCATATCATTAATATATAAATGATAATATTTTCAAAACATCAGATTTTGAAATCACTTCCTTTTCGATATTCATTATAAAAATGAATAAAATCGATATAAATATCATTCGCGTCAAAATGGCACAAATCTAATCAACACGGCTTCATATATTTCCATATTTTCGTGTCCATCCAAAATCGGACGTCAAAATCATATTTTGATCCATTACTGAAAATTATTTTAAAATATTAGTTATTTTAAAATATTCATTATCCGTCATTTTAAAATATTCCTTAATTTAAAATATTCGTTCTTTCCGAACTAGAATCAGACACAGTCAATTACCATGCAATTTTGTTTATATGGATTTCATTCACACATGTACACAGCAATAATCAAACACAGTCAACCATCATCCAGAGTGCATTACACAACTGCATAAGCGTTAAATATAAATAATTAACGCTTACAATAGTCTGTCAACCTATCGATTGACATACAACTAAACAATTGGGATTAGTGTACGTCGAATATCATCCCAATACCCGTGTGAGGTTTCAATCAAAACACACAGATTATATTTGTGTCGTTGGGCGACGTGTAAAATATATCGTCAATATCAGTCAAATATGTATATAAACCAATCGTCCGATTTGTAAATGAATATTTATTTTCATTTATATACTCATTAAAAATTATAGTTTTAGTGATAAAATATCTATTTCAACATATGAATATTTTATCCAGTTCATTTATACAATAAAAATGATTTTTTTATCATCCTAACATATTTTAGAAAATTTTGGCGGCATAACGACGCGATTGAATAAGGTCTAGCCTTATCCCTCGCCTAATAATGGCTCGCACCATACAAATACCAATTCTAATCAATTCAATTCACATCCCAAGCCAAATTCAGACAAATGATTCAATCAAAGCAAACAATCAAACAACCATGGTTTCAAACAAAGGTGTTCGGTGCTACTAAGCACCATTTACATCCTAGTATATATATTTAACTAGAAAATAAAATTAGAGTGAGAAGTTCTCAACTTTAGGATCTACTCCGCTAGTTTTATTTCTGAATCTATGAACAGTTTGGATTTTCTCAAAATTCCAATGCAATCTTTTTCACGTTATTCATAGTAAAAGTCACATTTTTAACATGATGTTTATACATTAAAATTCATATTTTTAATCAATGTTATTTATCTTTAAAAATCACATTTTTATTTCAATGTCATATATATAAAAATCAACTTTTTAT
The DNA here is from genome assembly GCA_030737875.1 of Allium sativum. Lineage (NCBI taxonomy): Eukaryota > Viridiplantae > Streptophyta > Magnoliopsida > Asparagales > Amaryllidaceae > Allium > Allium sativum. The sequence goes on from CM060922.1 coordinate 65,020,669, forward strand.
AACGATGTTTATAGAACAAAAATCATTTTTTATGTTAATAAAAATCATAACTTTATATTGTTAAAAATCATATCTTCTTATTTTTAAAAATCATATCTTTTTATTTACACCATACATAATAAAAACACATTTTTATTTCAACGTTATGTATATAAAAATCAAATTTTTATATCGCTACGCATATATAAAAATTATATTTCTATAATGTTACTTCATATATAAAAATTATATTTTTTTAGTGCTTTATATATAATAAAAATTATATTGTTATATCGTTATTCATATAATAGAAATCATATTTTTATATGCTATTCATATAAATAAAAATAATATTTTTATTTCGCTATTATATATATATATATATATCATATTTCTTTTTCGCTATTATATAAATAAAAATCAATTTTTTTTACATTGCAATCATATATATAAAAATCAAATTTTTATTCCAAAACTATATATGTATAAATAACATTTGTAAAACGAAGTTATTTAAATAAAAATCATATTCTTATATTCATAACATGCATATAAAAATCGTATCTTTAATTCGCTACATCATATGAAAAGAATCGCATTTTTTCTCCGCTACTTCATATGTAAAAATTACATTTTTTTCTTCGCTACTTCATATGAAAAAATCACATTTTTTTTCTTTTAAAAATTATATTTTTACATAACTAAAAATCATATCTTTATAACTTTAAAAATCATGTATTTTTATTTCAATGCTAAGATATATAAAAATCCCATTTTTATAATGATGTTTACATTATAAAGATCACATTTTTTATACCATTGTATATAAAAATCAAGTTTTTAATCATCGCTATATATATAAAAATCCAATTTTTATCATGCTTTCATATATATAAAAATCCAATTGTTATCATGCTTTCATATATGTAAAAATCCAATTTTTATCATGCTTTCATATATGTAAAAATCCAATTTTTATCATGCTTTCATTTATATATAAAACTAAAAATAAAATTCAAATTGGAATTTACTTACATTGAATCAGAGAAATAGGGGTTAATCACTAACGAGGTAGAGCAAAGGGGAGGAGGCACGATCACTGGTGGTTGGGAGAAGCGGCGGTGGGTCCTTGGTGGTCGATGGTGGATGATTTGAATGGTTTGGGGCTTAGGGTTTAGGGAAGGAGAGAGGGAAAAGGAAGAGTGGAGGGAAGATAAGGAAGAGGAGGAGGGGATAGGAGAAGGAGGTAGCGACGGTCCCTGGTGTAGAGCGCGTGGAGGCAACCGCGATTTTTTCTCTCTTTTTTTTTAATTTCTGAGCAACGGGAGAGGGAATGGTGAGGGGGAGAGAGTTGACCAAGTTATTAATATATATATATTAGATTTAATATTAAATCCTAAAAGTTGATTTTTCATTTGAACTCCAAATCAAACCCAATGACTATTGCCCTTAACCAAATACCCCCATTCCGAACACAATGGGATATGTCCCGTAAGCCAATTCAACTATTTCGTTCAGTTTTTATTAAATTTAAAATATAAATTATTATAACATTCAAAATTGATTTCAACGTACATTTTAAATTACGAGGCCGCATATTAACTACAAAAATCCCAGAAAAATAAGTCTAGCTATGTTTTGACGATACGGTCCTAACAAAACTAATTTCGTCGAATTTGAAGACCGTTTGAAAAACGGTCAATTTCCAGTCGATTAATTTCAGACTGAAATTACCACATATTGATTCCAAAAATTATGAAAATTAGAATCTAGCAATAATTTGACATTCTGAATCCAACAAAGGTGGTTTCGTCGAAAATGGAGGTCATTTGCAAATGGCTATTTTTAAGGGCTATATATTATATAAATATATATAAATTCCATAGCGACTATTTTAAATTTTAAACTGGGCATTACTATTTATTCCCATTATAAAATCTGGATTTTTCACATTCGTTAGAAAGATAGAATTAAATATACTCAAATATTTCTAGTTTTACTGAAATCTGATTTATTTTGAATCCTGTACGTTCATTTAAAATTTGAAATCGAATTTTCAAACTGTCGCGCCATTTCAGGCTCGTTTTATAATTAAAATAAATTTATTCGTTCTAACTTCGAAAAAAATTAAATTTTTAGTTGTCATCATTTAAAATATATTATTTTAAATATTCAAAGTCCAATTAAATTGCTAAAATAAAATTTTTAAATTGGTTCTGATTTTCCGGGTTGTTACACGCATAAAATAATGTTTAGACGTAGGGTCTAATAACATATTAAAGTGAGGCGCTTAGACCAGTCTGCACGTTTGAGGGTGAATAAACCAACGGGGTAGATTATCGAGGTGTCATAAGGCACGCGGGGAGCGCACATTCATATGATTATTCTGTCGGCTCCGAAGGAATGGAAGGGGAAGCACGCGGCTTCCTGAGATACGTAAGGTGCTTCTGGTAGTCCTCTGTGTTAGGCTGTGCTCTCAGAGGTTGGGTCTGCACGTAACTCCCAGGTGGGTGGGCCTTGACTGCAAGAATAGCTTTGTAGTCAGAATGCTGTGATGAGGTGACACTAGGGTGATTCAGTGGTCGTCTCAACGGGGAGGCAAAGCATCACGACCAACAAGGATAGTAGATCGTCGGATACCAGTCATCGGCAGCTCATGAGATGCGAAAAGACTAGAGCTGAAACCAATAGACCATTCAACTTTCACTATCGAGGTACGGAGGTTGAGGGGATACGCCAACTGGATGTTTAGATTATTTGTTGTTAGGGGCATGTCGCTTTTCTCTTGTAGTCTTTACTAATTGAGGGAGGGTCCGAGGTGGGGCCATAGCCACCATGAAAAACAGACCCTAGGAATATCTGTATTTTGAGCTCTTAAAGGCGGGCCTGTACAAATAGGAAAAGCTCCCAACCGAGTTCTGTGTTTCTTATATCACCCTGCCATGGAACTCGGTACACATTAGAGGATAAGCGGTTAAATTATCGAGCTACAATTGACGTTACGTATGTCGGAAAGTCTAGATACATGCATGTCTTCTCTGGGTGGTGTATCAAAATTACTCTGGTATGGAATCTGATTCGGTCGAAGGTGGAAGTCGTGTACCTTAATATTGGGGGTACCTACATATATACTGTATTAGGTTAATCCATTGGGAAGTAAATGGGTACGACGTGTGTGTAAGCCTTGAGTGTTGTTAACTCAAGTTACCGAATAAATAAGAAAATGTGATTGAATGGTATATGTAGGATTATCCAAAGTGTATTGTTTAAATCCAATCACCAAAACTTGTGTTCTGACCCTTTTCTCATAACATACTCACAGGTTAGATTTGTGGTAGAGACATGATAGCTTTGGATACTGAATATGCAGTATTATTAATGTGGTAAGGCTGTACTTTGATTATATTATATTTTATCCATTCCACTGTGAGATATTTTCTGATCTTTGACATATTTTATGTCTCTCTCTTTTCTCCAGGATATCAGAGCAAACCAACACGAGTATCGATAGATTAGAATTTAAAAAAAAAGTCGTTCTATCGAAATTCGGGTTTACACATAAGGTTGATGTTGTTTTTCATTGAGCTCTAGAGATCTGTTTTCCAATCTATTATTGGGCGCGTAAATCTGTGCCTGAGTTACTGGAGCATCGGCGTCCGTAGGAAGAAGGACCACTGCATCGGTGGGGTTTACTGTCGATTGGAGTTGTTGAGTAGTAGCATCTTTGGCTGATGTTGAAGTTCTAATCATTAGGTTCTTTACTCGCTTAACCATCGTAAGCGGACTTGAGCATCGGGTTAGGAAGAAACCTAAGTAGCGTGTTGAAGTCAAGATGGAAATGTGCGACAAGGAAGTGAGTCTAAGTTCTCAGCGAAAGCACCAGAATGTTGACGGAAAAAATATCATAACACCCAAAGATTCTCCGTTATTTATAGAATTATGTTTCATATGGGAAAGCTAGTGCAAAAAGCAGTAAATAATACAGAAGATTTATAGCGGTTTGGTCCTGTAAGGGTCCTACGTCCACTTTGAAATAGTTCACTGATATTTTATTCACAACAATTAATTACAAGTATGAACATCTTCTAGGCATTTAATTTCAAGTGTATCCAAGTAATCAGGAGTCACAGTTATCATATATGAATCTTGAGAAAAAGTGGTTTTTATGCTTCTTTCTCCTCAAGAACTATGTTGCCATTAATAACTTCGTGGAGCTCTCAAGAGGCGTCAAATTAGCAAAAATCCAACCCCTTTAAAGTGTGAGCAAGGGGGTATTTGTAATGGAAGGGTTAGGTGCGAGTAGGTAGGATTTGGGGACCATGCAGTACAATTTCGTATCCGTGAAGCCCTACCTCCAGAATTTTGTGTCCCCCTTTGTATTTGGCAGTAAATTGTTTCCTTTTAGGGGGATACGAATTTCGTATCCGAAGAGATACGAAATTCGTATCTATTGGGATACGAAGTGATATATCCCTCAGAAGATATAGGTCACTTCATATCCCTTAAGTGATATGGTTCTCTCGGGTCCCCAGGGGATACGACTTTTCATATCCTCAAAGGGATCCGAGTTCGTATCCCTAGGGACATGATGACATTGATGGAGAGGCACGACCTTCCCCGATGTTGAGGTACCCTAAGCTTTGGGATTCAAAGCGTGAGGTCCCAAAGAATGTGGTACGGAGGGAGTCAACATTTTGTTGAGGTGAGGGACACGAGATGGAGGGAGTCGAAGGCTTCGGATATGATGTGGCTAGGGTCGAAGCTTTGGGAAGTGAGGGGACTCAAAACATGTGTTCGGGGCATCCGAAACATATACCGTTTGAGGTATCCAAAGTATGTTAACTGAGGGCTAAAAAAATAGGTGAATGCATCATTTTGAGGAGCTGTGAGTCTTGAGCTTACATGGCTTCTCTTGGTCTCGCATCCTGGTGTTTTGGCAAAACTTCAGGCTTTAACGCCACATGATGTATTGAGTTGAGCGTGACTGGTATACTTTTGAAAACCGGACCAAAAGGCCGGTTAACACTACAAAATTCAATTTTCTAAAAAAATTGAAATGATTATAACAAAAAAAATAATGTACTTAAACAGATTTTGTAAACAGCTCATAAATAAAAATAACAACAACAAAAATTCTACTAAAATCGATTTTCTAATAACTTAAAAAATGAATATATAAAATCAAATATTCTACTAATCAATTTTTTTATTTGAAATGAATATAACTTTATTTTCAAAAATCCCTGAATAATATTTTAATAAATACAGCAACAAAAATTAAGCCTTTAGTCCCAAATAATTTTAATTTGTTTTTCAAAATACGATAGAAAAATTATACCCCTTAAATGTAAAGTTATGTGTACAAGGGAAGTGAAGAGATATCAAATCAGAAAGAGGGTGTGGTTGGGGAAGCATTTAATTTCTAAGGGTTTTACATTATTTTTGGAGATAACAATAACAAAAATATAACCCTCGAGTGAAAATTAATGCGTATAAGGTAAATGAAGTGAAATACTGTCAAAATTAAATAGAAACATAATGTATGCAGTTCTTCATCCCAAATGGCTTTGCTATTTATTAGAAGTTTAGCATATTTACCCTTTAATTGGTCCTAATAGGCTTTAAAGTAAACAGTAATTTTATATGTGTTATCAAATTTACTAACAGATATTTCCAAATTTGAAATAATATTCGACTATTTGTTCAATTGTAGTTAGATGTTGTAGACATGCTTTTTGGTCTAAGCTATCGCACCTTGAATAACTCAGGACATGAGTATAAGCAGGCATTGATTGGAGAGCACTTAGATGAAGTGGCAAAGTTTTGGAGTTCACGATCTCGAATTTCACGCTTCTATGGATGGGATAGGACTGGTTACCCGTCTTCCCTCTGGCTATGGATGGAGTAAGACAGGTTACCCATCCGCCTTCTGGTTGCGGATGGGGTAAGACCGGTTACCCACTGGCCTTCTGACTGCGGATGGGGTGGGACCGGTTACCTATTTGTCTTCTAGCAGAGGATGGGGTATCACAGGTTACCCATCCGCCTTTTGGCTGCAGATGGTGTAGGATCGGTTACCTATCCGCCTTTTAGCTGCAGATGGGGTATGACCGGTTACCCATTCGCCTTCTAGTTGCGGATGGGGTAGGACCGGTACTCATCCACCTTCTGGATGAGGATGGGGTAAGACCGGTTACCCACCTGTCTTTTCGCTACAAAAGGGGTAGGACCGGTTACTCATCTACCTTCTGCCTGCAGGCGGGGTAGGATCTGTTGGCCATCCTCCTTATGGATGCGGATGGGGTAGTATCGGTTACCTATCCGCCTTCCAGCGGTGGATGAGGTAGGACTAGTTACCCATCCGCCTTTTGGCTATGGATGGCGTATGACCGGTAACCCATCCTCCTTCATGCTGCGAATGAGGTAGGACCAGTTACACGTCCGCCTTCTGGCTGAGGATGGGGTAGGACAGTGACTCGACCCGCTTGGGACATTTCCTACACATCATGTATTGACCAATTCTCAAGGCATTCTCCACTCCTATGGACATGGATCGACTTACACATGGCATGGCACGATTTGGAGAGGACTTCTCCACGTTTTCCACCTCATTTTAAGATTCTTTGGATGCATGCCACATGGCGTCCGACCCGCTACCCGTTAGAGCCTCCGTCCAACTATAAATACACCACCGCATGTCATTTTGAAGGGACTTTTTAGGCACCAACTTCTCTCCGCCTCCATTGTCAATAACATAAGGACATTGTGTCTAACTCAAATCATAAAAACACAAGGATTTCTGATTCTCTTTCTCCACTTTCTTATAAATGAACTGATTTCTCTATCCGTCAGTACAAATAAAAGACTGCAAAGTGGATATAGGCTTGGATTGAGCCGAACCATGATAAAAACCTCGTGTGTTCCCTGTTTATTACTTTTTTCTACATTCAGTGGTCTGTGATTATGAGGATCGCGCTCTATATTTGGTTATTAGTGCAATTATTTGGTCTAATAATTTGGCGCGCCAGGTGGGGCATACGTTACTACTTCCATTTCTAGTCTGAAAGGAAGCTGATTGCTTAGTTATTGGATCAATGATTAAAAGGAGGAAAGATGGAACCTTCTATCATGCTGACGACATTGGCACTGAAGGCGCTAGGAATGTAGGAAGTCAGGAGGCTCCCTCTCATGGAGATCCATCAGCATACTTGACTAGAGACGAAATGGACGGAGTTATAGCTGAACTGAAAAGCCAGATGGCAAGGCATGATCTTATCCAGAAATAACAGGAGATAATGAACGAATTCCTTGCTCGAATGGATAGAAGACTGGGCAACATTCAACTCATTGGAAATGGCCTGGAAGCAGCATGAGAAAAAGACCCCAACCCAGTCGGTCGGGTCCTACCCGACCCGTGGGAACCACAGCATCACCTGAACTGAGGGGAAATCCCCTCCCTCTTGGAAATGGACAATGAGCAACTCACGACGTTTCGGAGGGGAACGTTTACAATATTGGAAACTTGGGTCGAGCATGACCCACATCAGCTCCAGTTCAAATGGAGCCAACACAACTTAAACATGAAGCACCTCAGCTCGGGACACGAGGACCGGGTCAGATTGAGCCATTAGACCCGCGTCCAGGGGGAACTTCGACACGAATATTGAAACTCAGCAGGGACCTCCTTATTCTCTTGGGCTTGATGCTGGGGGCATTATCTCTGATCTTGGCAATTTTCACCGGCTATTTGATGGAAATCGACTCACAAATCTGATTCAATGCCTCTCGAGAGGCCGCACTTATCAAGAAGACATGGATAACATCAATCACAGTCCATTCACATGAGAAATCAAGAATTCTCGCAACCCTCCAAACTACTAGTTTCTTGTTCTTGAGCCTTACGATGGTAGGATGGATCCTACCGTGCATCTGATGCATTACAAACCGCATACGGATAAATTATCGGCATCGGAAAACGTTATGGCAAAATTCTTCCCTCTCTTCTTGACTAATATAGCTACTATGTGGATTCGGTAGCTAGAATCCGAATCGATCAACAGCTAGAACTTTTTGGTCGCCTGCTTCACTGAACAATTTCGGGTCCATATTGCACACCACAGAACGTCATGTCGCCTTACATCAATCAAGCAGAGGTTTAGAGAAACTCTGTGTTCATTTATGAAAAGATTCAACGTTGCAGCAGCATTACTTGACTGACCTGAAACATCTATGGTATTGATGGTGGCAGTATCCGGCATCCTAGTTAAGTCGGAGTTTGAAAACGCCTTGCACCGAGACCCACCGCGAGATCTCGCCAAATTCTACCGTGAAGCAGATAGATTTCTAGGGGAAGAAGATATAACTTCCGAGAAGGACACTCTTGATGTCAACATGCTCAAAGATGGAGAACCGTACAATTCAGGAAAAGGCAATGATAGGGGTAAAGTAAAAGCCGCTGCTAAGGATGGACAAAGCTCTCTGCCCCGGATAGGGGATCGATATGAAAAGTACACTAAGCTTAATAATTTGTTGATCAATATCTACATGGATGCAAGAGTTATCTCCTACGCAAAGCCTCCCAGGAGGGAGCCAACGCAGAAAGAACACAACTCTGTACAACATGGCATATTTCATGATATTGACGGTCATGATACAAACGACTGTAGGCATTTGCAAGATCATATTGAGGAATGGGTCAGATGAGGAGATTTGTCCGAGTATGTGAAACAACCAACAGCTCCTACACCTACGCTGCCACCTCTTGCCCCCGGAGAGGGAACAATCCTGGACCGAGTGCTCGCAGGATCATCATCGACTGATCTGGATGAGATCAGTCTGGATTTTTTGCATTTCTTAGGATATAAGATATGTTTTTGGTTCTTTTTTTTTTTAGATTTTCAGATTGTCTAAATTAGAGTACACATGTACCGGGTTAGGATTTATCCCTAAAGCGTGCTCTGGACTCGATGACAAACCAATCAAGGATTTGCTTTGGTTTTGTAATTTGAATTGAATAAGGAAGGACTCTCTGAGCATGTATTATGTTTGGAAAATTTAAATATCTTGTCAAGATGCGGCAAGATTCCTAATCTCGATTAAAGTAAGGCTTATACTTATTTTAGAACACTAGGTGTGGATTATTCCCAAGGATGGATTATCTTCTTAGACAGTGGCAAGTACAGATTTATCTCGATATGAGTATGGATTGTACTCAGATTGGAAACTTGAGTATGGATTATGCTCTGGTTGAACTTCTAGGTATGGATGATGCTAGGATGGTTATGTCCCTCATTCGGACTTGGCTGGATGATACAAACGTCCCACGAGTATGGTTTATGTTCAATTAGACGCTTATGCATGGTTTATGGTTGGAAAGGTTAAACAATGCTGTCAGGATTTGACACATCTATTTTCCTCTTTTCCTTTGCAGATGTGGGCGATACTCGCAGTTGGCAGGCCCGGCGTGGCCCTGGACTTCTTGGAGTATCAAAAACTCATCTTCCTTCAACCAACAAAATATGTTCTGAAGGGCAAACTTGTTGACACGCTTTTTGGTCAAAGCTGTCACACCTTGAATAACTCAGGACTTGAATATAAGTAGGAATTGATTGGTGAACACTTGGAAAAAGTGGAAAAGTCTCGGGGTTCATAATCTTGAATTTCATACACCTATAGATGGGGTAGGACCAGTTACCTATCTACCTTCTAGATGCGGATAGGGTAGGACCGGTTACCCATCCACCTTTTGGCTATGGATGGGGTATGACCGGTTAACCATCCACCTTCTAGCTGCGGATGGGATAGGATAGTTACCCATCCGCTTTCTGGCTACGGATGGGGTTGTACTGGTTACCCATCCGCCTTCTGGCTGCGGATGGGGTAGGACCGGTTACACATCCGCCTTTTGGCTGTGGATAGGGTAGGACCGTGATCGAACCGCTTGGGACATTTCCTACACATCATGTATCGACCTATTCTCAAGGCATTCTCCACTCCTATGGGCATAAATCGACTTACACATGGCATGACACGATTTGGAGAGGACTTCTCCACGTTTTCCATCTCATTTCAAGATTTTTAGGATGCATGCCACGTGGCATCTGACCTGCTACCCGTTAGAGCCTCCATGTGATAATCCTATATCTTTGAACATTTATGATTTCATAATTTTATATGATAGTTTCTCTGTACAAAAGGGAATATGGATATATGTACATTATTGAACACAATTGAAAATCAATATAAAAGACAATGGTAATATTTAAGCAAGTGATCATGTTTTAACATAGAATATGTGTGAGTAAAACATTTATACTTAGAATATGTAGCATGGTAGCCGAGGAAAAGGAAATGAAATTTGAATTTCAGGTATCCTTCTTTTTGCCCATTTTTGTCCTCTGATTTTAAAAAGTAAAAGCAGAAATAAGAGGACGGGACCAACCAGAGTCTCACCATTTGAATGATAATCATACTGCCAATTATAGCCTGAAAACTAAATGCATTAAGAACATTACTCCTGAAAGATTTTGTACATCACAATGTAGTTATATTAATGAACACGAATGAAGGATAATATTGGTATTTGATATAAGGAAAAACCCTAGGAAAAACATTGATTACAAATAGTATATAAATCATTTTTTGAATGGGGTAATGCCACAACATTATATCCGGAAAATATTTGCTAAAGAAGCCATAGGGAAATAAGGAAGAAAACTGGAAAAATTAGGAGAAGGGAGAACTTTGGTGAGTATATCTCACACGTTAATGGCCATAAGTCCTATTCAGGCAGCCTTGTTTGTATGAATACTACAGTTTATGGTGTGATATGTTGTTTTCATGTATAGTTTGATTATCTGATTCAGTGAATACTACTGATAGGATTCATGTAGATCTGAGATTAAAAACTTAGAAAAATAGCATAAACGTTGTCATGAGGTAGGATTTGTAAATTAAGGGCATGCAACATTAAACAAGGGAGTTTTAAGCTTATGTGTGCTTTTAATAATGGTGAATGGAGCTATGATAAATGCTCATAAGCTTATCTATTCACCAAAAATACCCTCTGGTTTAGATTATAGATATAATAAAGAGAAATACTAGGTTAGGAGATGTCCTAATCATCTCCATCCTATGCTCAAGGAAATGAAAAACCTATGATTGTTGTTTATTAATAACTAGAATATTTCATAACTGAAACTACTTGTGTTTACCATATTTATATGTTTCTGTATGATTGTACATTGATGGTATTTTAATGAATGTTTATCTAAATCTTAGCATGAACACTCATACTTAATTTGGGGTAGTTCATTCATCTTTAGGAATGAGGCAACATGCATCAGGAAAAGGGGTGTATGGGGTAGTTGGGTCAAAACAGTAAAACATAACTAAAAAGATGAAAGTGGATCAGGTTGGGGTGCTAGTCACCTGTTGTGTTGATCTGTCTATCCTTAAGTAAGGAGATTAGATATGCATATGGCTTAATTTAAGCCCAGTAGGCCTTTGTGTATTTGGGAAATACAGTGTGTACTTGTGTTCAACACATGGTATTTTAGGATGGTGAACTACTAGTAAAAAATTGGTTGTTAGTACAGGTATATGGAATACATGAAGTTATAGGGAATAATGACATGCATGAGAGGGACTGGGGTATGTATGTGCATTGTATGATGTTAAATAATGTCTGCATATGCCACGATTTATTCATATATACAAATGTTTGTTAAACATTTTTGTCCTAGAATACCATATTAATAGTGATTTATACTCACACTAGATTGCAAATCGGACCCTGTTTGATTGTTTATCCAATCTTTGGGGTACCTCATTGGTAATGGGGTAGCTCAGGGTGTTGATTTAGGAAAAGAGGCTTGAGTGTGGTGTCTTAAAAGATGGGAATGCTTTATCAAATGGGATTGCTGCAGATTAACTTGAAAATTTTAAGTAGTTTTTATGTTAAAAATAAATGTATGAAAATGAATGCAAGAAGCTAAGAAAATTGTCTGCTATATGAATGATGCAAATGTAATGCATGAACCTCTATGGAACTAGCAAAAGTATTAGTGTTATGTGCTCTATTATCCTATTATAAATGGGTAATCTTTTATGCCACGTTACATGGTATAATAGTATTTCCTACAAAAAGAGAGTTTTTGACTTAATGAAAGTATAGAGGGGAAGCATTCTTATATGAGCATCGTGTCCCATATTTACTTGTTAGTAGGAATGAATTATAAGTGGTAGTTTGCACAGTTTCAATGTGCATACCTTATCATTGAACCATTCTCCTGCCATGTCTATTTTAAGTATTATATAATTTTACTAGTAATCAACAAGTCCTTTCTGTGTATATGATATTATTTATGGTCTATGAGTAGTTTTCTTTCTCTAAAAAGTTTATGACATATCAGTAGGTATAGATCAATGCACTTGGTGCATTGTTGCTTAGCCAGTGAACTAGTTATGACCATCACATACCAGTGATGATCTGGATATGTCTTTAGTAACCACAAGTGTAGTTCAAAAATGAGTTTTATGAAAAAAAACTTAACCTGATTTTGAAAGAACATGGATTTCCCTACACCACTTTTCTAGTTCTTTTGTGTAGGCATTTCATCATATATTTTGACAAGTGTTTGAGGAAATGCAACTATGGGGTTAAAGGGTATTTTTTCTATTAAAATCTTATAAACTAGATGATATTTTTTCCACATAAATGCTTTTTTTATAAATGATCCTTTTTTTATAACATTTATATATACCAAAGGGCTGTGCAGGTGTACATCCTGTGCACGTGCACACACTCCCAATGCTTTGTGTATTCAAAGCTTTGCTGATTTGTTTGAAATTCTTTAAGAAAGTAGGATTAGATGGATATATCAGAGAATATATCATGTTTCCATATAAGGATATGGATTCATATTCTTTTTAGGATTTAAAGAAACTACGACTTTGCATAATCACTGGAATTTGCATTTATAAAAAAGACATATTATGCAGGAAGCTATGGACTTCATGAATGAAGTATATTAAGTAGTGTGATTCAAACAACTATACCAATATTTTCATACTGGTGAGTGTGTGATCTTGGGGACTTAATGAGGGAAGTTATTAAGCAAGTTATCCAAGAGTTCAATGATATTAAGTCAGTGCAATTGTTTATGTAAGCAATTGGGTATATAAAGGGTGGGTCACTTCATTTGGTATCAGAGCTATGTTAGAACTAAAACATAGCTAGAATAGGCATCACCTGTCGATTTGTATTGATTGTCTTGTTTGAAAATGGTTACATATGTGACAGTGTGTTTGTTTTGTTTGAAAATGTTTACAAACAGTAATGATAACAATTAAGTTACTCTGATATATCAATAACTAACTTAATGAAAGTATGGATTGTCACTAGAGATCCACGGTTGGGAAAGGAGCTCATCAAGGAGCAGGGGGTTCAAATGACCCTCCTATGATTAATGTTCAAGAATTTATGAGAGTGGTATGGGATGGTATAAGGGCAAGGCCTGAAAACCCCCGTAAAGAGTTGTCAAAATTGTTGAAGACCTATGCCCATCTAGGACGAAAAGAATTTGAAGGCACTAAAGGAGTCATGGGTGTGCAAACTTTGTTGAGGAACTCAGATAGAATATTTACTGATATGCAAATAAATGATCAAAGGAAAGGACAAATTGCTTCAAGGAGATTGAAAGGGGTAGTTTTGGATTGGTGGGAGTAATGATAGCTGGAAGGGTGGAAAATGGAATTACCTGTAATTAGTTTAAAGAAGTATTGGAAGCAGGGTTTGTTCCAGCATCAACAAGAGCCAATATACTGGAAGAGTTTATTAGGCTTAGATAGAACAATATGAGTGTAATTGAATATACCTAGAAGTTTGAGGGTTTATCAAAATATGGCACTGTTCTAATAGTTGATGAAATAGCTAAAATGGGAGATACATTCAAGGTCTTAATGCAGGCTTGAGTAGGGCTATGTTACCCTATATAGATAGAAATTTCGACCAGGTCTTGGATTCAACCCCGAAGTTTGAGCAGCATGACAATACAAGAGAAAAATTCAGGATTATGAAGAACAACAACAAGGGAAAAGCAAGAGTTCCACCTTATGAGAAGAAGTCAGTGGATTCTGATGTTAAAAAAGGAGAAAGTGGAACAACTTCTGAAACAAAGAAGAAAATCTTTTGCTTTAATTGTGGAAATGAAGGCCACATGAAATCAACTTGCAGATTTGGAAAAGTGGCGGCATTTAAATGCTTTAACTATGTGAAAGAAGGTCATATTAAAAAGAACTTCCCGGAACCAAGGAGGTCAGCAAAAATAGGAGCTCTGGAGGGAAAGGAGGAAATAGCTGGTTAAGTGGAAGGTATAATTTTTATTGAAAATTTACCCATACTAGTAGTTTATGACACAAGGGCTACTCCCTATTTGATATCTTATGATGTTGTCCAGAAATTTAAACTTGCTTATGTGTACATTCAAAACCCTTTGCATATAAAAAGTCCTTTAGGAAGTACATGTGTTTTAGAAATGCAATGCATAGGGGTAAAAGTGAAAATAGAAGGCCATATATTTTTAGCAGATTTTTATGTATTAAAATATCCTGGAATTGGATTAATTTTGGGTGTTAATTGGCTACAAAAACACGAGGCAGTAATCAACTTGGAAGAATTCCCCATTTATTTGATAAATTCAAATAACAAAACAGTAACCATTGAGTATGAGAACATTAAGTCTGAATCTGGAAATATTTGGGAAGTAGATGGGGATGATAATATGATAAAATTAGAATGCATATCCATAGTTAACCAATACCCTGATGTATTTGAAGAGGTAAGAGCGGTTCCACAAGAGAGTCCAGTAAAGTTCCAAATAAGATTAGTTCCATGAGCAAGCCCTATAATAAAGAAACCAACTAGAATGTGTCCTAAGGAATTAACTGAGCTTAAACAACAACTTGAGGATTTAGAGAAAAAGGGGTTTATAAGACCTAGCAGTTCTTGTTGTGGTTCCCCAGTTGTCTTTGTTAAAAAAACAGGATGGATCTTTAAGGATGTGTATTGATTATAGAGAATTGAACAAGGTAACTATTCAAAACAAATACCCACTTCCAAGAATTGATGATCTATTTGATCAATTAAATGGAGCAAAGGTTTTTAGCAGGCTAGATTTGGCATTAGGGTTTCATCTGATGAAAGTGGAGGAGGAAAGTATCGAATATACTGCTTTTGATACTAGGTATGGATTATATGAATACTTAGTAATGCCCTTTGGCTTAACAATTGCTCCATCTTACTTTGTTGACTTGATGAATTGAACCTTTAGAGACTATTTAGATAAATTTGTTTTAGTATTCATAGATGATATCCCGATTTATTCAAAATCCCAGAAGAACTTGAGAAGCACTTACATTTAGTCCTAACTAAGTTGAGACAACATGAATTAAAAGCCTAGTTTACAAAGTGTGTTTTCTGGCAATCTAAAGTAAAATAATTTAGGACATGTCATATCATAAAAAGGCATTGAAGTGGATCCTTAGAAAGTGATAGTAGTGCGGGCATGGCAAAAACCTAGGACAGTGACTGAAGTTAGATCATTCTTAGGCATGGCTAGATATTATAGAAGGTTTATAAAATATTTTGCAAGGGTGACCATACCCTTGACTATTTTAACCAAAAAAGATCAACCTTTTATTTGGGCTGAAAAGTGTGATCAAGCCTTTGAAGATTAAAACAAGATTTAATAGAAGCACCTATATTGCAAGTTCCAGAATGAAATGAAGGGTTGGTGGTGTACACTGATGCTAGTGGTTATGGTTTAAGGGTTGTATTGATGCAACATGGGTAGATAATTGCTTATGCATCCAGGCAGCCTAAACCTAATGAAACTAGATATGCAACCCATGATCTTGAACTTGCAGCTGTAGTTTATGCTTCGAAATTGTAGAGACACTAATGCTAGGAAAAAATTTGATTTATACATTGGTCACAAGTCTTTAAAGAATTTGTTTTCAAAAAAAGATTTGAATGTGAGACAGCATAGATAGGTTGAATTCCTTATTGCATATGATTTGGATATCTCGTATACTCCAGGCAAAGCAAATAAGGTTGCTGATGCATTAAGCAGGCAACAAGTTAAGTTGGCTAATTTAATGGTAGAAGAGTTTAAATCCCCAACTGTTTTAACTAAGGTAATAAAAATAATTGAGAGAAAAAAACCGTATAAAGGGCAAAATTATGGGAAGTTGAGCATGATAACCATAAAGACAGTTATGATGGATAAAATAGGATCACTACAAGATCGAGATCCATACTTAAAGGAAAAGAAAATTCGGCTAATAAAGGGAAAAGAAGTGGAAATTTTTTCATTGAGTAAAGAAGGGTATTTCAAATTTAAAGAAAAAACGTGTGTACCAGATTTAATGGAAATTAAGAAAGAGGTAATGGATGAGCATCATAGAACAAAATATACAATTCATCCAGGAGAGATGAAAATGTATCATGATTTAGAAAGAAGCTACTGGTGGAGAAGTATTAAGAGTGATGTGGTGAAATATGTTTCACGATGTTTGATATGCCAACAGGTGTAAGCAAATTATCAAAAACCTTCGGGTATATTACATCCTTTAAAAGTACCCATCTGGAAATAGGAAAGTATCTCCATGAATTTTATAGTAGGATTTCCTAAATCAAAAAAGGAAATGGTTGTATATGGGTTGTGGTAGATAGGCTTACCAAATCAGCTCATTTCATACTAGTAAAATCAAATAAAACTGCTCCAGAGTTGGCACAATTGTTCCTCAGGTAAATAGTAAGGTTGCATGGGGTACCCAAAAACATCATAAGTGACAGAGATGCTTAGTTTACATCCAAATTTTGGGGTGGTTTTCAAGAGGCAATGAGCACTAAATTAAGCTTAAGTACTGTATACCACCCACAAACTGATGGGCAAACATAAATCATAAACAAAGTGTTGGAGGATTTGCTTAGAGCGTGTGTATTAGACTTTGGTGGCAATCTGCAGGAGTATTTACATCTAGCTGAATTCACTTATAATAATAGTCACCAATTTAGTATTGGGATTGGATCCCTTTGAAGCTTTATATGGAATACCTTGTGCTTCACCAGCATATTGGATAGATGAGGGTGAAGGAATTCCGTTGGGACTAGAATACATTAAAGAAACAAGTGCTAAAATAGAATTAATAAGACACAGGATGAAAGTGGCACAAGAGAGACAGAAAACATAAGCTGATGGAAGCAGAAAGCTAGTGGAATTTAAGGTGGGAGATTATTTGTTCCTTAAAGTTTCTCCAATGAGAAAGATATTAAGATTTGGAAAAGCAGGAAAACTTGCACCAAGATATGTGGGTCCTTATGAAATCTTGGAAAGAATAGGTGCATTAGTCCTATAAACTGAAATTACCAGAAGAATTAGGAGGCATTCATAACGTATTTCATGTGTCATAGCTAAGAAAATGGGTACATGATAAACATGCTATTTTAGAATCACCTACTCAGGTTAAAAATAAACAAATTTGAGCTATGCAAAGGAACCAGTGGGCATTTTAGCAAGAGAAGAAAAGAAATTAAGAAATGAAAGCATTAAGCTGGTTAAAGTGCAATGGAGTTTGGATTCAAATGATTGCACATGGAAGGTTGAAGATAAAATGAAAACCAGTTACCCAAGATTATTTTCTAATAGAAAGGAAAAATCTGAATTAGATATGGGTAAGTAATTAATTTTCATATGCATGATTTTCCTTTGGATGTATGCTTTGTTAAATATATATATATATATATATATATATATATATATATATATATATATATATATATATATATATATATTAGCATTAGTAAAAGATTGTGGGACACAATCCCTAAAGGAGGGGTGTATGTGATAACCCTATATTTTTGAACATTTATGATTTCATAATTTTATATGATAGTTTCTCTGTACAAAAAGGAATATGGATATATGTGCATTACTGAACACAATTAAAAAACAGTATAAAAGATAATGGTAATATTTATGTAATGAGCCGGATTTTCGGCGACTTTGGTTATCGACATAAGCACGATGTCGATAACCAAAACACCGAAAAATCCTGGTAATTAGTGAAAGAAATTAGAGGGTGAGGAAAGATAAGATAGAAACTTAGAATAGGAGAAAAAGAAGAACACAACATCAGAGTAACACGAATCTCACAGCGGAACGAATAAATATATTTCATAACATAACTTTGAAATACAAATATGTACTTGCATATACATATCATTATCAAAGTACAGCACTTACAACACAGCGGAATAATAATAGCTATATGATCCTGAAGCCTCCTGCTCTAGCTCTTCAATGTATCGGTAAATCCCGACTACTTGACTGCCCATACAAATTTAGGCACCCAGGAGTTTAGGGAAAACAACAAAGTAAACTCCGGGTCAGTCATGGTACTGGTATGAGTAAAACAGTTTAAAAACAGTTCGAACAAGTAAACGATATCTCATAAGACCACGCCGCATAACGGAACGGGTTTTTCCCTTATGAGAATCCAAAATATCTTTATATCAAAAACCTTTTTGATATTATAATAATGTCTATCAACCACAGTATATATATAATCATCTAGCAGAAACGCTTTCATCTCACGTTCTACATATATAGTACACAACTCAAATCCGCAAGCACGTATTGGGTAATGGATTTCCAACTATGACAAGGTATGGAACCACCTTTCGCTCGTGTACCTCTAGAGAGGAATACACTGGGTTCAACAAGAACATCTTGCAACCCGGCCACACATGACCGACCACTCATTTCGCTTGAGCGTATCGAATGTATATCACCAACAGTTGGGATCAGCAACCGTTTCCCGAGTGGGACAGCATCAACAATAGATTTTTAGAAGTAAATGAAACTCTAGATCAGGTGATTATACACCCTACTTCGGTGCGAGCGACTTAGCCATGCTGCCTGCCCGATTTCTGTCATTTACCGGATGATGAGGCTAGAAGCTACGCTTTAACATCACATCAGATTCATTTTGAATGCCACATTATCAAATCCATCAAATCACCGATTGACGTCCTCAACCATACATTACGCGTTAGCTAAAAGAAGTTTCCTTCTCCGCTTCCACTCTCGGTACAGTTGGAGAAATCAATATATGTGATCGTCTGGAAATATTCTGTCAGACATCCGTCCATACAAGTCATCCAGGAACAGGATGAACCGAAGGCACTATTCTGTAAACAGGATAGCCCTTGCATAACTCCGTCTTCAATTTTCTTTGGCATATATGATTCGCAACGCTTATGCCAATACAGAGTGGTTCTTTGGATAATAATCCAACCGGTCTCTCCATATTAACAACGTAAAAATGGTCAAAACTTCGATAGTCTGTGATTTAACTATCGAATAAAAACAAGTGTGCAAACAACGATATTATTCCCAAATGGAAATTATATCTATCAAACATCATTTAACATTCATCTCCTTAGTTCATTTTTCATTTCCTGTTTCCCTATATTCAACATTTCTTATTTTCATAATTTAGAAAATATATGTTATTAGCAATGGAAAACATTTCCATTTCTTGTCTTCTTTATTAGAAAACATTCCTAGTTTCTTATTTGGAAAACATTTCCAAAGCTTCTTCATTGGACTTAGACAGATGTTTAAACAAACCATTGTGATGCCAACTCAAACCATTTCCTTTACTGCCGAACCTTAACTATTCCTTAGTTAAAAACGAAGCCATCAAGTTGGGGTAGAACTACCTCTCAGACCTTAACTGAACAACATTTCTAACTTTGAAATAGACAAAGTTCACTTTATATCCCTTTACTAACTTCCTTACTTAACCCTCCTTCGAAT
The DNA here is from genome assembly GCA_030737875.1 of Allium sativum. NCBI lineage: Eukaryota > Viridiplantae > Streptophyta > Magnoliopsida > Asparagales > Amaryllidaceae > Allium > Allium sativum. The sequence continues at coordinate 65,040,534 of CM060922.1, forward strand.
AGCTATATTCGATTGACTCTTTTCACTTAACTCTATTCGATTAACCATAATCAATTAACTCTATTGGACTAACCCTATTGGATTAACTCTATTTGACTAACGCTATTGATTTACTCATTTCACTTAACTCCTTTCGAATAAACTATATTCGATAACTCCTTTTCCTTTCTATTCGAATAACTATATTCGATTAACTCATTTGCTTTAACTCTAATCGATTAAACTAACATCGATTAGCTCCTTTTACTTTAACTCTAATCGATTAAACTAACATCGATTAGCTCCTTTTAACTTTATCCTTAATCGATTAACTAACATCAATTAACTCTTTTTTACTTTAACTCTAATCGATTAACTAACATCGATTAACTCCTTTTTACTTTATTCTCTAATCGATCAAACTAACATCGATTAGCTCCTTTTAACTTTAACTCTAATCAATTAAACTAACATCGATTAACTCCTTTTTAACTTTATCCTTAATCGATTAACTAACATCGATTAACTCTTTTTACTTTAACTCTAATCGATTAACTAACATCGATTAACTCCTTTTTACTTTATTCTCTAATCGATTAAACTAACATCGATTAGCTCCTTTTAACTTAAACTCTAATCGATTAAAATAACATCGATTAACTCCTTTTTAACTTTATCTCTAATCGATTAACTAACATCGATTAACTCCTTTGTTTTAACTCTAATCGACTAAACAAACATCGATTAACTCCTTTGTTTTAACTCTAATCGATTAAACTAACATCGATTAACTCTTTTTAACTATTCGAATAAACTATTCATTTATAAAGATTTACTTTTAGTAACAGTTCTTCACATTACAAATGATTTCCCTTTTATAAAACTCTATTCGTTTTAAAAACATTTTTCCCTTTTATTTACTTTCGAAATATTTCCATTTATAAAATCTGTTGATTTTATAAAATCCCTTTATTTCAATATACATTGAAATAATTCTTTTTACCTCCCAGGGTCTTTATGATATTTACAAATATCGAATAACAATGATCAACATCATTCCAACACACATAATCCATAACTGATTATATAACACATCATATATCACGATATATGAAAACAGTAAAATAAATGTTGACGAATCCAGTTGGATTCCTCTAACCTGTTTCCCTGCATCACAGATGTTAAACAATATAGATAACATCACTTTTCAGTTCCATATGATATATTCTGTTAAATAGAATCAAATATAGAAATTCAACTAACTGACTAGCAGTTCAATCAAACAGTCAACACACAGTCAATCAAACAATATCTAACAGTTCTAACAATACAACATGAAATTATAAACTGTTCAGAGTTAGTGAGATTTACTCACATTGGACGATCATCGTCAATAACGATAACCATTGCTCGATTTGATTCGGACGGACAATTTATTTTGCTATAAATTGTAACGAGCTCCGATGGACTTCCCGTCAGTTCCATCATGTAGTGTCCGTCCATACAATCCTGTCGGATCCAGTTTTGTCCAATTTCGATACCGTATGATGAAGTTACACCATTTACAAGTTAGTACAATATTTAAATTGAAATTTAAACTATATATACTTAGTTTACATGGGCCTTTACCTTTCACTCATTGGCCCATTAACCCAACAGACCCATACCCGCCCCTTTTATCCTTCTTCCCAAAACCGATGGTCTCCAGTAAACCATCAAACCCATTTTCGCAGCTTCAAGACATCCATGCTTCCACTATACGCCACCGTAACCAACAAAACCAGATTCAAACTCCTCCTCTACTCGTGCTCTTCACATCCATCCCCTCTATGATAAACTCGCACGCTTAAATCAAAATCCGTCCTTAGGTCAAAACGCACGCTCCAGTGAATCCACTATCACTTTTGATAACCGAAATGCCCCAAATTTCTCATGGAGGCGCGGTTCTTGATAACAAACTCAAATAGAATGCTCACTCATTGAATCCAAGCTTCTACGGTCCAAAAACTTGAACCCTAGGACCACCAGCATTAACGTCGAACACAAAAAGAAAGTGCGAGTTGCCCAAAATGGGTACCAGGATATAGTGAAGGCCCTCATGAGTTCATACATAAACTTATTATGATTTATGGCAATTCGTTTGATTTGCTTTTGATTTCTTGAGATTTATTTTTTTCTTCAGTAAACGGACCAGACCAATTTGGTAAGCTTCAGTATATATAGATGATAAAATGCTTATGTGCTGAGAAATGGTACACACACACACACAGACATATATATATATATATATATATATATATATATATATATATATATATATATATCTAGTGAGTTGCCCATCCACGATAGTTCTTCTTTGAAAAGGGAGAAGTCTGTGTGGTTTACTTTTAAGCCATTTAAAACTTGTGGCCTTGAAGACAGTGACGAGAGCCCAAATTATTTATTTAATTATATTAAGCGTACCTAGTTGCATACAAATTCCATTCGTATCCGAGCCACTTGGGACAGAAATGAGAACACAGTCGTGTTCAGCGAGGTACCACGATCCCAACAATATAAAAATACCGGTAGATTAACTCATATTCTGGAACTTCAAAATGTTGATTTCAGGGTGCGAAATACTTCACATAAAAAGTCGCTTATTAAATTAATTAAAAATTACAGTATAATTCTAAAAATTAAATTATCGCTATTTCCCAAAAGAACCTTGTCTAAATTCAAACCCGGTGTCTAGTTATATCGAATAAACCGTTACGGTCGATAAACGATTCTATAGCGACTATTTTAAAATTTGATTTGGACATATCTCAAAATCTATACGACGAAATCCCGATTTTTCTCTTCTACTAGAAAGATATACTCCACCAGCTCCTCATGTTTCTTGTTTCACAGAAATTCGGCTTAAAACGAATCCTGTACATTCAGTTGAAGTTCAAATCGCCAAATAGCGAACTGCAGTGCCATTTCAAGCTCTATTTTAATTATATTATAATTATACATTCAACTGTCAACGATTGAATATATTCGTTATTCAAATTCAATTCCAAGCTGAATTAAATATCACAGATGATCCGGTTCACACCATATCGCCATTTCGACCATTTCTGATTATTTCAAAATTTAAATATATTATTTAATTTATTATTCTAATTAAATATTCACTATTATTTTATTCCACGATCATTAAATTCACTAACCCACCATATATATAACTAAATAAACTAATCATAATACCCCTGCCAATGCGGGTCATTACAATCTTCCCCACTTAAAATAATTTCGTCCTCGAAATTGCTAAAAGGTAGAGGACGACCCTATCGACTGGTTAGAACACATTTGTTCACTTCTTAACTTCAGTTTCAACTGAACCAAATTTAATTTCAATTAAATTACTAATTAATTCTTATCAACGAAAATTTTCAAAAATCATGAAAATTTTCTAACGCCTTAACCCTTCGAAAAATTTCGCCAGCCCCTCCTTTGTACTGGTTAATAGGTCAAACTCCCACTCGCCTCTCTGGGCATCTCCATCCCAAAAGAAAATCAAACAGCCAAGCGGCTTGCCAATTTGGCTCATAAATCTTATATCCAATAGAAATATAAACTTGTACCTTTTGTCGGCATATCATTATATCCTTTACATCTGCTGCTAATTCAGCATATACCAGTGTCATCCCAATCAAATTCCAATCTGCTCTACAACACAACCATTCGCTTATATTCGAGTCAAATATCATTTCAACTTGAGTTTCTTCTCGATTCCCAACTTTTAACTTGATTGTCCCATTCCACTTCAAATTTGAATCTCACAATCCAATTTGTCTTGATATCATTCTAATTCAATCTCAGTTACCACTTTACTTGGCTTTACTTTAATTCAATTTTTGCTTTCACAAATTTCTGTTAAATTTGTTTTTAATTCAAACAGTCTTTCCCTGGGAGTTTTCAAACAGTTTACTCTTTTCAAAAATCAAAATTTCCTTTTTGAAATTCAACTGAGCCCTTAATCAATATTCCATTAGTTAAATCACTTCTCTATTTCTTTATCAATATTTGTTAACTATATATTTTCAATAACCATATTGGCCTTTTATGTTATTTGGAAAACATCTCCGAATATCGTCTTCCTTTATTTTCTAAATTTTTAGAAAATATATGCTATTTATAATTGGAAAATATTCCAATTACTTATCTCTTTTCCGATCACGTTTATTTCTATACTTAGGAAATATTCTTTATTTCTATTTCCAAGTTACACTCATTTGGGTTAAAACGGATGTTGTGTAAAACATCGTTACGACAACCCAAATACTATATTCAACTAACTCTTATTCAACATTGATCTTCAAGCCTGAAATCTTACTATTTATTTGTTAATTATGAAATCAATCAAGTTGTGGTATAACTACCTCTCAGACCTTGACTGAATAACATTTATAACGTCAAAACAGATAAGACTACTTACTCGAATAATCAATACCATACAACTACTTATTCAATTTCAAACACGTATATGGTTCCTCTTTTTGTTTTTACTAGATTTTATTCATAGTCTTCCTTTTTGATTTTACTATTCTATTTCTAAGTTCGTTTCCTTATCGACTTCTATATATATATCGATACGTTGATTTCTAACTATCAATTATCCTAAAAATATTCCAACTCCTTAAATTCTCGGAAAAATTCGCCATAACCTCCTTTGTACTAGGAGCATCGAGATATTTCAAATAGCCTTCCATGGCCCTCACCAATCCAAAAGAAAAAGAAAAAGCCAAGTGGCCAGCCGATACGGTGCATAAAATCTCATATATGAATTAAATACATACCTTTCCGTCGAGCATTCTATTTATAACTCTTGCATTATCCTTATCGATACCTATCTCATGTATATTTATACATTTCTAATTCATTTCAACTTAATCCAATCATTTAACTTAGCTCGTTAAGTGATTTTCAAATTACTGGTTTGCCCATTTCACTTTCATATTTGAGTATAACATGTTCAAATATATTTTAACTTACTTATAAACAAATCAAATTCTATCCTTTCAAACTCAGGTTTCATATTCGATTTCGAATATAAATCCTCAAACCCCCTTTTGAATGCTATATTCAAATTCCATTTGAATTCTATTTGAATCCTATATTCAAATTCCTTTTTAACTCTAATTGAATTTTCCTAATTCAAATTCTATTTGAATTTCATATATTTAAACTCCTTTAAATTTCTATGTTCAATTTGAATTACAAATATTCAAATTCCTTTTCAAATATTTTATTCAATTTCTATGTCACTTCTCTTATTCAAATTCTATTCGATTTCTCTTATGTCAAATTCTATTCGATTTCTATATTCGAATTTCCTCTATTCAAATTCTATATCACTTCCATTGAATTTCATATATTCAAACTCCCTTTGAATTTCTATATTCAATTCCTATTTCAATTCTCTTATTCAAATTCTATATTTGAATTTCATCTCAAATCTATTTCCAAACTCCATTTGAATTTCTATATTCAAATCTATTTGAATTCTCTTTATTTCATTTCAATTCCCTTTGAATCTTCTATATTCAAATTTCAATTTCAATTTCAATTCTATTTGAATCTTCTTTATTCAAATTTCCTTTCTAATTCTATTTGAATCCTCTACATTCAAATTTCATTTTCAATTCTATTTGAATTCTCTTTATTCAAATCCCCTTTGAATTTTCTATATTCAAATCCTATGTTTGAACTTCCTTTATTCAAATTCCTTTAAATAAGTCTCGGTTTCAATTCCTTTTGAGATCGATATTTCTACCTTTGGAAAATAGATTTCCCTTTCAATTTCATACTTGTATTTTTTTATTTCTGAGTTATCCAATGATAATTCTTTTCACTTCATTTTATAAACTTCGTTTATAAAAGAACTATTTATAAACTTCGTTTATAAAGGAACTTCTCGTTTTATTTCTTTTAAACAAGTTAATATTTTGAATCTATTTCAAAATTCAAATTATATATTATAAATCCCATTTTGAAATTCAACACAACTTGTCTTTCCCAAAACAAATTCAAAAAAGTATCTCTGGTAGTAATTCGTCACTTACAACTCGAAAATGAATACTGATGATGCAACTGTCATCATCAGAATCTATTTTCCAGCGATCGAAGTGAGTTCAATACTATAAAACCATTTTTAACCTTTTCCACTTTGAAATTCATTTAAAAATATAATTCACACTGGTTGTAAAACAATTTAAAATTTCCCAGGATCTTAAATTTTCCTTATTTTTAATCCAAATCTATTTACAAACCCTTATCCAGTTTTCCAGAGTTTTAACTTCAATTTCTGGTTTAAATTTCAGATTTAACTCATCTGATTTCACGTATTTTACTTATATGAATTCTGATTGGTTATTTACATAACCATTTAATTTATAATCTTACTCGATTATAATCACAACCAATATATCCAATATATTATAATTGATATATATATCTTCTCTATATCAAGATATACCTTGGGTAAACTTATTTTAATTTTCCATCTTTTCAAAACATACCATGACGGTTCATCGTATTCGAGTGTTTACAAAATCCCTACCGATACAGTGGATCAAACTGATCGACCAGAACCTATAAACTACTCAACCAATAAATCTTCAAAATATAAAATTATTTTTATATCAATAACAAATACGTCCACTCGTATATATACACTCAATCTCAGTCTAGGGTATTACTAACCCTATCTCTACCGAGTCACGCAACAGAGCCAAGTAATTCTTAACTTAAGCTCTGATACCAACTGTAATGTCTCGGAAATTCAAGTAGGCTTTGCAACCATCCTCTCCTCCCCAAAGCAGCAAGGTAATACCCCACTGTGGCTTACATTGGTACCCCAGCACCACATTTTACGGCCAGCCTTTCGACTTCACAACCAACCCTCATTTTCGGGACATGTAAGGGTAAGAGTCTCCCGTTCGCCACCTAACGAAAAGGGAGAACCCCCTATCATGCGACACATGCCCCAAGCACGCAACATGGACTGGTATGAGTAAAATAGTTTAAAAACAGTTCGAACAAGTAAATGATATCTCATAAGACCACGCCGCATAACGGAACGGGTTTTTCCCTTATGAGAATCCAAAATATCTTTATATCAAAAACCTTTTTGATATTATAATAATGTCTATCAACCACAGTATATATATAATCATCTAGCAGAAACGCTTTCATCTCACGTTCTACATATATAGTACACAACTCAAAACCGCAAGCACGTATTGGGTAATGGATTTCCAACTATGACAAGGTATGGAACCACCTTTCGCTCGTGTACCTCTAGAGAGGAATACACTGGGTTCAACAAGAACATCTTGCAACCCGGCCACACATGACCGACCACTCATTTCGCTTGAGCGTATCGAATGTATATCACCAACAGTTGGGATCAGCAACCGTTTCCCGAGTGGGACAGCATCAACAATAGATTTTTAGAAGTAAATGAAACTCTAGATCAGGTGATTATACACCCTACTTCGGTGCGACCGACTTAGCCATGCTGCCTGCCCGATTTCTGTCATTTACCGGATGATGAGGCTAGAAGCTACGCTTTAACATCACATCAGATTCATTTTGAATGCCACATTATCAAATCCATCAAATCACCGATTGACGTCCTCAACCATACATTACGCGTTAGCTAAAAGAAGTTTCCTTCTCCGCTTCCACTCTCGGTACAGTTGGAGAAATCAATATATGTGATCGTCTGGAAATATTCTGCCAGACAACCGTCCATACAAGTCATGCAGGAACAGGATGAACCGAAGGCACTATTCTGTAAACAAAATAGCCCTTGCATAACTCCGTCTTCAATTTTCTTTGGTATATATGATTTGCAACGCTTATGCCAATACAGAGTGGTTCTTTGGATAATAATCCAACCGGTCTCTCCATATTAACAACGTAAAAATGGTCAAAACTTCGATAGTCTGTGATTTAACTATCGAATAAAAACAAGTGTGCAAACAACGATATTATTCCCAAATGGAAATTATATCAATCAAACATCATTTAACATTCATCTCCTTAGTTCATTTTTCATCTCCTGTTTCCCTATATTCAACATTTCTTATTTTCATAATTTAGGAAATATATATTATTAGCAATGGAAAACATTTCCATTTCTTGTCTTCTTTATTAGAAAACATTTCTGGTTTCTTATTTGGAAAACATTTCCAAAGCTTCTTCATTGGACTTAGACAGATGTTTAAACAAACCATTGCGATGCCAACTCAAACCATTTCCTTTACTGCTGAACCTTAACTATTCCTTAGTTAAAAACGAAGCCATCAAGTTGGGGTAGAACTACCTCTCAGACCTTAACTGAACAACATTTCTAACTTTGAAATAGACAAAGTTCACTTTATATCCCTTTACTAACTTCCTTACTTAACCCTCCTTCGAATAGCTATATTTGATTGACTCTTTTCACTTAACTCTATTCGATTAACCATAATCAATTAACTCTATTGGACTAACCCTATTGGATTAACTCTATTTGACTAATACTATTGGTTTACTCATTTCACTTAACTCCTTTCGAATAAACTATATTCGATAACTCCTTTTCCTTTCTATTCGAATAACTATATTCGATTAACTCATTTGCTTTAACTCTAATCGATTAAACTAACATCGATTAGCTCCTTTTACTTTAACTCTAATCGATTAAACTAACATCGATTAGCTCCTTTTAACTTTATCCTTAATCGATTAACTAACATCGATTAACTCTTTTTACTTTAACTCTAATCGATTAACTAACATCGATTAACTCCTTTTTACTTTATTCTCTAATCGATTAAACTAACATCGATTAGCTCCTTTTAACTTTAACTCTAATCAATTAAACTAACATCGATTAACTCCTTTTTAACTTTATCCTTAATCGATTAACTAACATCGATTAACTCTTTTTACTTTAACTCTAATCGATTAACTAACATCGATTAACTCCTTTTTACTTTATTCTCTAATCGATTAAACTAACATCGATTAGCTCCTTTTAACTTTAACTCTAATCGATTAAACTAACAGCGATTAACTCCTTTTTAACTTTATCCTTAATCGATTAACTAACATCGATTAACTCTTTTTACTTTAACTCTAATCGATTAACTAACATCGATTAACTCCTTTGTTTTAACTCTAATCGATTAAACTAACATCGATTAACTCTTTTTAACTATTCGAATAAACTATTCATTTATAAAGATTTACTTTTAGTAACAGTTCTTCACTTGACAAATGATTTCCCTTTTATAAAACTCTATTCGTTTTAAAAACATTTTTCCCTTTTATTTACTTTCGAAATATTTCCTTTTATAAAATCTGTTGATTTTATAAAATCCCTTTATCTCAATATACATTGAAATAATTCTTTTTACCTCCCAGGGTCTTTATGATATTTACAAATATTGAATAACAATGATCAACATCATTCCAACACACATAATCCATAACTGATTATATAACACATCATATATCACGATATATGAAAACAGTAAAATAAATGTTGAGCAATCCAGTTGGATTCCTCCAACCTGTTTCCCTGCATCACAGATGTTAAACAATATAGATAACATCACTTTTCAGTTCCATATGATATATTTTGTTAAACAGAATCAAATATAGAAATTCAACTAACTGACTAGCAGTTCAATCAAACAGTCAACACACAGTCAATCAAACAATATCTAACAGTTCTAACAATACAATATGAAATTATAAACTGTTCAAAGTTAGTGAGATTTACTCACATTGGACGATCATCGTCAATAACGATAACCATCGCTCGATTTGATTCGGACGGACAATTTATTTTGCTATAAATTGTAACGAGCTCCGATGGACTTCCCGTCAGTTCCATCGTGTAGTGTCCGTCCATACAATCCTGTCGGATCCAGTTTTGTCCAATTTCGATACCGTATGATGAAGTTACACCATTTACAAGTTAGTACACTATTTAAATTGAAATTTAAACTATATATATTTAGTTTACATGGGCCTTTACCTTTCACTCATTGGCCCATTAACCCAACAGACCCATACCCGCCCCTTTTATCCTTCTTCCCAAAACCGATGGTCTCCAGTAAACCATCAAACCCATTTCCGCAGCTTCAAGACATCCATGCTTCCACCATACGCCACTGTAACCAACAAAACCAGATTCAAACTCCTCCTCTACTCGTGCTCTTCACATCCATCCCCTCTATGATAAACTCGCACGCTTAAATCAAAATCCGTCCTTAGGTCAAAACGCACGCTCCAGTGAATCCACTATCACTTTTGATAACCGAAATGCCCCAAATTTCTCAGGGAGGCGCGGTTCTTAATAACAAACTCAAATAGAATGCTCACTCATTGAATCCAATCTTCTACGGTCCAAAAACTTGAACCCTAGGACCACTAGCATTAACGTCGAACACAAAAAGAAAGTGCGAGTTGCCCAAAATGGGTACCAGGATACAGCGAAGGCCCTCATGAGTTCATACATAAACTTATTATGATTTATGGCAATTCTTTTGATTTTCTTTTGATTTCTTGAGATTTATTTTTTTCTTCAGTAAACGGACCAGACCAATTTGGTAAGCTTCAGTATATATAGATGATAAAATGCTTATGTGCTGAGAAATGGTACATATATATATCTGGTGAGTTGCCCATCCACGATAGTTCTTCTTTGAAAAGGGAGAAGTCTGTATGGTTTACTTTTAAGCCATTTAAAACTTGTGGCCTTGAAGACAATGACGAGAGCCCAAATTATTTATTTAATTATATTAAGCGTACCTAGTTGCATACAAATTCCATTCGTATCCGAGCCACTTGGGACAGAAATGAGAACACAGTCGTGTTCAGCGAGGTACCACGATCCCAAAAATATAAAAATACCGGTAGATTAACTCATATTCTGGAACTTCAAAATGTTGATTTCAGGGTGCGAAATACTTCAAATAAAAAGTCGCTTATTAAATTAATTAAAAATTACAGTAAAATTCTAAAAATTAAATTATCGCTATTTCCCAAAAGAACCTTGTCTAAATTCAAACCCGTTGTCTAGTTATATCGAATAAATCGTTACGGTCGATAAACGATTCTATAGCGACTATTTTAAAATTTGATTTGGACATATCTCAAAATCTATACGACGAAATCCTGATTTTTCTCTTCTACTAGAAAGATATACTCCACCAGCTCCTCATGTTTCTTGTTTCACAGAAATTCGGCTTAAAACGAATCCTGTATATTCAGTTGAAGTTCAAATCACCAAATAGCGAACTGCAGTGCCATTTCAAGCTCTATTTTAATTATATTATAATTATACATTCAACTGTCAATGATTGAATATATTCGTTATTCAAATTCAATTCCAAGCTGAATTAAATATCACAGATGATCCGGTTCACACCATATCGCCATTTCGACCATTTCTGATTATTTCAAAATTTAAATATATTATTTAATTTATTATTTTAATTAAATATTCACTATTATTTTATTCCACGATCATTAAATTCACTAACCCACCATATATATAACTAAATAAACTAATCATAATACCCCTGCCAATGCGGGTCATTACAATTTTGGCAAGTAATCATATTTTAACATAGAATATGTGTGAGTAAAGCATTTATACTTAGAATGTGTAACATGGCAGCCGAGGAAAAAGAAATGAAATTAGAATTTCAGGTATCCTTCTTTTTGCCCATTTTTGTCCTCTGATTTTGAAAAGAAAAACCAAAAATAAGAGGAAGGGACCAACCAGAGTCACACTGTTTGAATGATAATCATATTGCCAATTATAGCCTGAAAACTGGATGCAATAAGAATAGTACACCTGAAAGATTTTGTACATCACAATGTAGTTATATTAATGAACGTGAAAAAGGATAATATTGGTATTTGATATGAGGCAAAACCCTAGGAAAAACACTAATTATAAATAATATATAAATCATATTTTGAAAGGGGTATGCCACAACATTATCTCTGGAAAATATTTTCTAAAGAAGTCGTAGGGAAATAAGGAAGAAAACTGGAAAACATAGGAGAAGGGAGAACTTAGGTGACTATATCTCACATTTTAATGGCCAAATGTCCTATTTAGGCATCCTTGTTTGCATGAATACTATAGTTTATTGTAACGACCTAACGAATTTTCGACCTTGAAAATCGACACCATATCGATATTCAAGCACTGAAAACACTGGAAAGTTATGAGAAAGAATTTAGAGGATGAGAAGTAGAAAGAAAGAAATATATAATAAAAGAATAAGAAGAAGAACACATTAGAATCTCACAATGGAACGAATAAAATATAATATATCAAATATCTTTATACAAAAGAAAACTGTATATACATACGAATCATCAGAGTACATCATATATCAGACATAGCGGAAATAAACTCTGAATAACTAATAGTGAAGCCTCCTGCTTCCAGCTCCCGAACTCCAAGCGGAACCTAACCTGTAAATACACTCAGTCTAACCCAAGCACATTTGAAGCAAAGCAAAATTCACCCATGTCAGTCTGGAATACTTTTAGTGATAAATTCATAGCACAACAACTTGTTTAACTTTAGAAATTCTTTTTGAAAGAAAAGATAATAGTAAGACCAGCCCACAAATAAACACGGACGATTTTTACCTTACTATAACCCAAAACATTTTGAAATCATATCTTATTTGATATTATGATAATGTCTAAATAGAATCAAGCAGAACGCTTGCATCTCACGCTCCACATATATAGTATACAATCAAAACCGCAATGCTTATTGGAGATTGGATTTCCAACTATGACAAGTTGTGGAACCACCTTCCAATAGTGTATCTATAAAGAGGAATACACTAGGTTCAACAAGAACGTCTTGCAGCCCGGCCCACACATGACCGACCACTCATTTCTCTTGAGTGTATTGAATATATTGTCACCTTACGGTTGCAGCCACCGTAGTCCGCGGAGATACAGAAAATGAAAAAGGTAACAAAATGAATATTCTCTAGATGGTGACAATACACCCAAATGGGTGCGACCCACAAAGGCATGATGTCTTCCTGATATTTGCCATTTCCCGGTTGTGAGGCATGAGGTTATAATTTTCTTTTTGAACATCTGGCCACCATTCACTTTGAACGCCACATCGTCAGATCTGTCCATACACGTTGTCCTGGGACTGGACAACCGAAGGCGCCCTCCTACCACATCCTAGGTATCACCCTATAGATTAGTCTCGAGTTGTCCTTGCAATCCATAGATTCGAACCACGACAGAATCACAGTTTATCCCTCGGAGCTAACCAGAGATTATAAGCAATACTTCCGTTTTATGAAGTTCTATGGTCTTCAAATGCTCCATCTCGATCATCGTCTGATCTCTTCCACGATTACCTATTTGCTGATCAAAATGGTTTCCGAATATAGATTTGATACCGGTCATTCTGTATCAACAATCGATAATTGGCCAGATTTGATAATCGGTTATTTAACTATCAAATAAACAAACATTCATCCATAAAAATAAAATATATTTACTGGTCCGTTATTAAGCATCACTTGGCCTCTTTGGTGACTAACGAGTGATTAATTTAAACTCTATATCTTCACTATTAGAATAACGTTTTCCTTTTTCTAATATAATATAAGAATATTTAATTATCGTCTCATTTCTACTTCATTAACTCCTATTGTAAATTAGTAAGTGAACAAATCCCTAAATATCAACCCTAAAAGCCGAAACCAACATCAGATTGACACCTCGAAAGCTACTCAACTCAACTAATGTACAATAGGTTCTAAATCCTTTAAAAGCTACATCACATTCCTTATCGTATTTTATATATCTTTTCTAAGCCATTGATTCCAATATAACTCAGATATTATAAAAGATTGCTTAAAAACTTACTTTAAACCTTTTCCGATTATATCTTAATCCAACTCCATTTCTTGTTTTAAAATATGCGATTTTAGATCGGCTTCTTAACTTAATTCGCCTAATCCATTTTAGTCCACTTTGGTTCTATTTCCATTTCATACCTTGTACTTTCAACTTTATAAATCATTTCAAAGTCATAACTTTATAACTCGTTTCAATATTTGCAACCACTTACAATACATTCAATTCAACTTGGTTTTCAATATCTTCTTTCAGCTTGGATTTTTGTGAAATAGAATTTCTCATAGAATTCAATTTAACTTACATATATATTTTATATATTTATTCGCTTAACATTCGTTTAACTTTAATTAGTGCCTTATGGTTTCATCAAACCCTATTTATTTAAATCCAAGATCATTACTTTAACTATTATTAAATAATAATAATAATAATAAACTTCAATATTATGAAAACGATTTACTCCTTTATCATAAAAAAATTTATTTAAACAAATTTACTAATTGATCCCATTTAGAACGTTGACTTATTCAACTAAACATAACTAACTCATAGTCCATTCCAAATAGTCCGTCCTTTTAAATTAATAATAATATAATTAATTTAAATAAATCCCAATCACTTTGATTATTAATTAATTAATTAATTAATTCCAATATAATCCCAATTGTATTATTTCTCTAAACAATTTATTCCAGTCATGAATCGTTAGGTAAATCTCTGCCCGCTTTCCTTTAAATCTTATGATCACAAGAATTTACATCTTAAAGCCAATAAATATTTCTGTATAAAACTTAATTTATAAATAATAAATATTAATATTCTTTTATAAACTTTTAATTTAAAATAATATATTTCAAAACAATCTTCTGTTATAAAAATGTATTTTATAACTTCATTTGGATTGATTCACCTAAAGGTAAATCATTATTTATAAAACAAGGGATTTTTAGGTCATCCGCTGTTAATCACCCAACCAATAACGCCCATTGGTTTAAACGTCACATCAACGTTGAATTTCAATTCAACATTCAATATCATCATTTGGGGCGAACAGTTCCACATTTAAACAACATATAATGTATTTGAGGAATCCGTTCGGATCCTTCCAACCTGTTCGTCCCTGCATTGTAGATAATAATATAAACAATACTTAAATCAAAAAAATCCAATACGATAAATATAATTTATCGACAATAATTAAACAACCAATTAACCAAGGCATGCAATCATCCAATAAACGATAAATTATTTTTATATGGATTTAACACATCATAATATTTCAGAAAAATGTGAGAGTTAACTCACCTTATTTTCGATTCACGGTTCCCGCGTTGTTTTCATTTAATTTTAAGCTAGCGTTTAAAATTAAATAAAAACAATGCGCATTCCATGAATCGAAAATAAGGTGAGTTAACTCTCACACTTTTTTTGAAATATTATGATGTGTTAAATCCATATAAAAATAATTTATCGTTGATTGGATGATTGCATGCCTTGGTTGATTGGTTGTTTAATTATTGTCAATAAATTATATTTATCATATTGGACTATTTTGATTTAAGTATTGTTTATATTATTATCTACAATGCAGGGACGAACAGGTTAGAGGGATCCGACCGGATTCCTCAAATACATTATACGCTGTTTAAATGTGGATCTGTTCGCCCCAAATGATGATATTGATTGAATATTGAACGTTGCATTGAAATTCAACGTTGATGTGATGTTTAAACCAATGGGCATTATTCGTTGGGTGATTGACAGCGGATGACCTAAAAATCCCTTGTTTTATAAATATTGATATACCGCTAGGTGAATCAATCCAAATGAAGTTATAAAATACATTTTTATAAATTAAGATAGTTTAGAAATATATTATTTTAAATTAAATGTTTAAAAAAGAATATTAATATTTATTATTTATAAATTAAGTTTTATACATAAATATTTATTGGCTTTAAGAAGCAAATTCTTATGATTATAAGATTCAAAGGAAAGCGGGCAGAGATTTACCTAACGATTCATGATTGGAATAAACTGTTTAGAGAAACAATACAATTGGGATTATATTGGAATTAATTATTTAATTACTAATAATCAAAGTGGTTGGGATTTATTTAAATTAATTATATTATTATTAATTTAAAAGGAAAGACTATTTGGATTGGACTAACGAGTTAGTTGTGTTTAGTTGAATAAGTCAACGTTCTAAATGGGATCAATTAGTAAAAAAAATTAAATAAATTTTTTTTATGATAAAGGAGTAAATCATTTTTATAATGTTAAAGTTTATTATCATTTATTTAATAATAGTTAAAGTAATGATCTTGGATTTAAATACATAGAGTTTGATGAAACCATAAGGCACTGTTTAAAGTTAAATGAATGTTAGGCGAATAAATATATAAAATATATATGTAAGTTAAATTGAATTCTATGAGAAATTCTATTTCACAAAAATCCAAGCTAAACGAAGATATTGAAAACCAAGTTGAATTGAATGTATTGTAAATGGTTGCAAATATTGAAATGAGTTATAAAGTTATGACTTTGAAATGATTTATAAAGTTGAAAGTACAAGGTATGAAATGGAAATAGAACCAAAGTGGACTGAAATGGGTTAGGCGAATTAAGTTAATAAGCCGATCTAAAATCACATATTTTAAAACAAGAAATGGAGTCAGATTAAGGTATAATCGGAAAAGGTTTAAAGTAAGTTTTTAATAAAGTTTTTATAATATTTGAGTTATATTGGAATCAATGGCTTAGAAAAGATATATAAAATACTATAAGGAATGCGATGTGGCTTTTAAAGAAATTAGAACCTGTTGTATGCTGGTTGAGTTGACTAACTTTCGAGGTGTCAATCTGATGTTGGTTTCAGCCTTCGGGGTTAATATTTAGAGATTTATTCAGTTACTAATTTACGATAGGAGTTAATGAAGTAGAAATGAGATGATAATTAAATATTCTTATATTATATAAGAAAAAGGGAAACATTGTCCTAATAGTGAAGATATAGAGTTTAAATTCATCACTCATTAGTTATCAAAGAGGCCAAGTGATGATGAATACTGGACCAGTAAATATATTTTATTTTTATGGACGGATATTTTTTTATTTGATAGTTAAATAACCGACTATCAAATCTGTCCAATTATCAATTGTTGATACGGAAAGTCCGGGAATGAATCTATATTCGAAAACCATTCTGATCAGCAAATACGTAATCGTAGAAGAGATCAGACGATGATCGAGATGGAGCATTTGAAGACCATAGATCTTCATAAAGAAAAAGTGTTGCTTATAATCTCTGGTTAGCTCCCAAGGATAAACTGTGATTCTGTCATGGTTGGAATCTATTGATTACAAGTTCTACTTGCTACTAATCTATAGGGTGATACCTAGGATGTGGTAGGAGGGTGCCTTCGGTTGTCCAGTCCCAGGACAACGTGTATTGACGGATCTGACAATTTGGCGTTCAAAGTGAATGGTGGCCAGATGTTCAAAAAGAAAATTATAACCTCAAGCCTCACAACCGGGAAATGACAACAATAGGGAAGGCAGCATAACTATGTGGGTCGCACCCATTAGGATGTATTGTCACCATCTAGAGAATAATTATTTTGTTACTTCTTTCATTTTCTATATCTCCATGGACTACGGTGGCTGCATCCGTAAGGTGACAATATATTCGATACACTCAAGAGAAATGAGTGGTCAACCATGTTTGGGCCGGGTTGCAAGATGTTCTAGCTAAACTCAGTGTATTCCTCTCTAGAGATACACTATCGGAAGGTGGTTCCATACCTTATCATAGTTAGAAATCCAATCTCCAATAAGCGCTTCGATTTTGATTGTATACTGTATATGTGGAGCATGAGATGCAAGCGTTCTACTAAATTCTATTTACTTGTATTTAGACACTATCATAATATCAAATAAGATATGATTTCAAAATGTTTTGGGTTAAAGTAAGGTAAAAACCGTTCGTGTTTATGTGTGGGTTGGTATTACTATTAAATTTTCTTTCAAAAAGAATTTATAAAGTTAAACAAGTTGTTGTGCTATGAATTTATCACTGAAAGTATTCCAGACTGATCCGGCTGAATTTTTCTTTGCTTCAAATGTGCTCGGGTCAGACCGAGTGTATTTACAGGTTAGGTTCCTCTTGGAATTCAGGAGCTGGAAGAAGGAGGCTTCACCGTTAGTTATTTAGAGTTTATTTACGTTGTGTCTGATATACGATGTACTCTGATGATTAGTATGTGTCGGGTACAACAATGTGTTGTATGATTTTTGTTTGATGATAACAAACATATTATATTATTTAAATGTGTTTGCAATTGTACTATTTTATATTTTACTTTATAGAAATAAATATTTATTGAATAATACATTAGTGTACAAAATTGAATATTCAAACAGTATATTTAGTCAAATAAATATTTTATATTTGAAATAGTACAACTCTATAACTTCACCATTGTATATTCACAGTTGTTACACGTCACATGAAATTGTACTACTAAATAAACTGAATAAGATAGACAAATTTGTTTGAACATAATAAAATGATATTTTATTTCAATCAAATTTGTTTATTACAAATATCAGTACAATTTTATAGATCATTCTATACATCTATTCATCACTATAACTCTCGTCACTCTATTATACATTCATTGCCTTATTACAGTTACACTCGTTCACTCATATACAGACTCATACAGATTTCTTTTTTAAAGTATAATTGTCTTCATGTACTCTGGATTCTATCCAGCTATCTGCCTAGTCATTTGATCAATCACCATCTGCATACCTGTCACATATAAAAAAACAAACATAGTAGACAGCAATAAAAGTAAAACTGAACACATGCAAATATAAATTTATTTTAAATTTTATTTGCCTCAGAATTTCGGTGTGTTTCTCATCATTTTTCTGACTCAGTTTGATATGAAAATATTATTCTGAATGGCTGAATGTATACATGTGTATAAATATACACGCATTCACTGCCTCACCAATCAAAATGCAGTATAGCAACTGAGGAGCAACCACGTGGACCAACTCAACTCAATGCACATATATGCAGGCAACATGCATGTTCAACCACATGACTACAAAGCAATGCAAACTGAAAAGGAGCAAGCACAAGGTATTAACAAGGCTACAACATACAATATACATGGACGAGGCAATACATGCAATAAAATGGATAAGCACATGAGCACTGACTGAACACCAGTATGAATCAGTTTCAGAACTCAACAAATGGTGCAAGCAAATGGACAAGTTACAAGAAGTCGACATGTTCAAGTAACAATGCACAAATAAGTAGTTCAACCAGCCAATATGCAACAATATTGAAGTTTCAGATCTGCTAGGTTTTGGGCATTCAAGATTCAGACTCGACCAAGTTAGAAAAACATTTGCAATGGCAATATAAAGTTTTAACCATAATATGGATCAGCATGCACAAGGGTATAGTATGGCACAGAAAATCAACTACAAGATCAAGTGTAGTGGCAATATCAAGTGTACAACATCAGTTTTAAAATGGGTCAAGTGTTGCAGTTTCCAAATTTAGGTCAGGTGACACCAAGTGCTCAACTAAGTTCAAAGCCAGGCAATTTCATGTAGCAAGTAGACTATAGCAAAATAAGTGCAGTCATAAACTATGGCACGATGACAGACTGAACAGCTTTAAATACAACATCCATATAATGGTACAAGAGTGAAAATACTCAAGAACAAGTAAAATCTGAAGTGTAGCATTTGTTCTTATCAGTTCTCATTAAGTGTATGGACTGTGATGAAGCACGATAAGATATTTCATGTAACGACCTGACTTTCAATGACCTTGGAAGTCGTGTCATTATTAAAGAAAATAGAAATAGTTGTAGAAAAGAACTAATAAGAACATCAGAATCTCACAGTGGAATTTAATAAAATATAATATCACTTAATATTTTACATATCAGAGTCTGTTACATCATAGTACATCATTAGAATACAACATCATACGTGATACTGGCCCAATACATCATATAAACGGGATACTTATATATAGAAAGAGTTACTAAGCTGGTTCCTGAATCCCAAGTCTAAAATACTCCAAAGATTACCATTGACTACCTCGATCACTTGTTTACTCATAACAATTGTTATGAGTAACCAAGAGTTTAGGAAACCACAGAAAAATAAACTTTGGGTCAGTCAGGGGACTGTTGTGAGTAAACAACTTAAAAATAGTTTGAAAACAAAGATAATATGGAACTGGAGTTTTCTCTTAAAAAACAGTTTTATTTAACTTTGGAAAACCTTTCGGAAGAAAAGATAATAGTAGCACCAGCCCACACATAAACATGGACAGTTTTTACCTTAATATAACCCAAAACATTTTTGATATCAAAATCATTTGATATTATACTAGTTTTTGTCAAATAAATAACCATCTAGCAGAACGGTTGCATCTCACGCTCCACATATATATAATATAAAATCAAAAACCACGAGCTCTTATTGGAGATTGAGTTCCAACAGACAAGGTATGGGACCACCCGCCGATCAGTTTACTCTAGAGGGGATACACTGGGGTTCAACAAGAACGGCCACATGATAGCCCACTCATTTAGCTTGAGTGTAGTGAATATAATACCACCCCACGGTTGTGATTAGCAACCGCTACCGAATGCTGCAGCAGCGAAATACAAATGTGAAGACAAAAGGAATTTCTCTAGATAGTGGTAATACACCCTGCTTGGGAATGACCCACCTAGCCATGTTGCCTACCTGATTTTTGTCTTTTCCTGGTTGTTCGACTTTGAGGCTACGTACATCTTCTAGAACATATGGTCACCATTCACTTTGAATGCCACATCGTTAAACCCGTCAATCACTAGTTGATCTTTCCAAAAATATTACAGGTATAAAAGTTAAGAGAAACGAATTTCTCTGCCGCCAGACGAAATACCTTGAAAAGATAGTCTTACATGATCTATTAGGAATACTCTATCAGACATTCGTCCATACAAGTTGTCCTGGGACTGGACAGACAAACCGAAAGCACTATTCTGTAAACAAAATAGCCCTGGAATATCTCCATCTTCAATTATCGTCAATAATATCTGGCACACGATGTATAAATCAAGTCAAAGTGTAATATTAATTCCGGACTCTTCGAAATGATTAGCGTAATGCCTTTTACTATCAGTTGATATTAATAACTATTATCAATATTTACTTGATCTTAGACATTTCTTTAAAGAATTAGTTATCAACTTAAAATGTACTAGATTAAATATACTTCAGTTTATATACCCTTTATTTTAATAGCTTCCACCAAACAGAATGTTATATGTCTGCATTGTTTAAATCCAAACGTTTTGACTATCTTTAATAAATGAACAACTTAAGTATATGCGCCGCACATGGTAATTTATTCAGTTTTGACTATCCTTTAAAAATGAACAACTAAAGCATGTGCATCGCACACAGTACTTTACTCTAAAATGTCAGCTTGTTTATACGACATTTTTACCTTTGTAATACTTTGTAACTATATAAACAATCATGAATAACTTAGTTTATAATATTTTCTATTTTATATTCTATTATTTCCTTTTTGTTTAATTTCTAACTTGTCAAATTCTCTTTAAAGCCTAGCAACTATGATCCATCTTTCCTCCTTATCGGCCCAAGACATTCGGCTCCTTTCAAACTTGTCCTATGCAATTAAAAATCTCCTTTTAATTTACTTTTCTTCTTTTATTCATATATTTCCATTTTTACTTAAAACTTGATTTATTAAAAGCCCGACCCAAACCCTTTGCCCAATTTCCCTTTCTCCTTCCGTTCACCAGTTTGCCAAGCACCACTTCTATTTGCTAATTTCCAAGTTCCTCCGTGCCAAGTACCACTTTGCCACTTCAAAACCACATGTTTCGCACGCCTAATCCAACACAAATCCCACGCTCCAGCCAAGTACCAAGTACCCAGTACCACATTTCCAAACCCTATGCCGCACACATCCTGATCCGAGAAATCCCCATGCTCGTCCCTGTCCCACATTCCCAGTACCATACTACCAAAGTACCACTTTCCCTTGTCAAAAACCCGTGCCACACAGATCTGGTCACCACGAAAACTCCAAGCCCAAGCCTAGTACAACTGCCCCAGCACCGTAGTACCAAAGTACCACTTGCCATACACCAAAACATCATGCTACGAATGTTGATCCACGTGAAATTTCCATTCCCGAGCCTCCTCCTACTTCTTCTTATTGATGATGCACACACATGTACACGGTGCACGTCCACAGACCATCGAGCCACCTTCCATCCTTTGTGATCCTCCGAACACATCGTCATCACCTCCTGGCCTCGTCACTCAACTCCGGTCCGACCATTTGAGTTTCTACAGTGTTTTCACTGTTTTCCTCCTCCATTATCGTATGGGTTCCATCAAAGAAACCTTTGACTGCCACCTCCTCTGACCACATGTGTACCTCCGACTTAACCCACACCAAGTCCACAACCTCCTGCTCCGATTCCCCCATGTGCGCAGCCTCCCATCGTCGTCGACGAGGTGCAGTTTTGCGATGAACTCGGCTAATAATGTACCCAAAACAAACCCTATTTTTGTCTCAATCACCTAAATTACTCCACAAAAAAATTATTTGGTATTTTTCCTTAACCCTATGAACCCTCACGCCTCTACACTGTTCATACCATCGAACACGGTTGCTGGTATCGCCGGAGTTTGGCCACAATGCATTTTCCGTTCATCCCTATATATCACCCCAACCACTAATTTGAAAATCTTGAAACTACGGAAAAAAAATCGTCGTTTTTATCACTTTTCCATTTATATATGTAAAACATGTTTCTGGGTTGTTCGAAATTTTATGTTATAGTGTTGGTTACAGAGAACAATGTAGTTTTTTTGTTTCTTATTCATACATTCATTTCATTGTTATTGTTTGTATTCATGTGTGTAACAGCAGATTGCTTGCCAATCCAATAGTTTAACCTAACAATCGATCCTAACAATTATGTTGTGATAACTGACACTGGTATTCCTTACACATGTAACAACAGTTTGTAAAAACAGAGAGTATACAAAGGTTGCTTTCAATATCTACTATTTGACAACAGAATGTATATATGGTTTCTGTGTTTTATGCTCATATCAGGGTTTTTCATCTGAACAAAGAGTGTTCAAATGTCAGTGTGTGTGTGTGTATATATATATTCATATGAAGTCTGCACAGGTTTATACATTCAACAATTTAAATCATTTCCTAGCAGCAGTTAGATGCCAAGTAATGTATAGGCAAGGTTATCAGTTTGTACTGGTTTAAATCTTAGATACAAATGTAGTCAAACTCATTTTAGTAATGGCATGAACTAAGTATGGAAACATAAATTCTAGAATGAAGATTTAATTTACTCACAGGTTTAGCTTTCCCCTGTTCTTAGTATCAGCTGTTTGTTTTATCTTCACTGGTTCGATTAGTTTTGTGTCAAAAGTGAATGGGTTATGTTGTATTTATAGGCACATTTATGTATTAAAATATTTAGCTTCATAAATGGCTGTAGCCTCTTTCACCCTACAGATTTAATGTTTGATGTAAATACACCTTTTAGGCTCTAGTTTTCCAGTCCGATTTGATTTCTTCCAGAAATCGCGTAGTAAGTTGAATAAAAATATACCATATTAATGTACAATATGTACTTTGCTTAATTTTCTAGAAGTATTGTATCCTTTCCAATGGCCAAATCAATTGAATGAATGCTGCCGAAGTGTTTTAAAGATGGAAATGTTTTAACTTTGTTGACAATAATATTTGCAGCATAATCTTTAAAGAAGATTTTTACATAACACATCACATAAATATTTTGTACCCTTATGTTTAGAAATTAGTTTGCAGTATATGCCGTCATATCTTCATTTGATTTGAAACCATTTTAAATGTTTAATCATCTTGAATAGCTAACCCCTTTTGTTGCCTTTATGCAGCAATATACTTGTTTTTTTGTGGCATTTCAACATACAAATTGCGTTCATCAAAATACAATTTAGTTTGAGATATTTTATAGATATCCATACTGTATTGATCAGTTTCCACATATGTTTTATCCATCTCATAGCAGATATACAAGTTTCTAATTTAAAGATAATCTAATTTCTTAAGTAATAAGGGATCATATTACCTTAACATATATACTCATACAAGTTATATTAACCTATGTTTATGTTATAAATGTTTGTATACAATTCTAGTGCATAGGATTTTTGTTGCAAGATTATACTAAGTTGCAAATGTGAATACATAAGCCAGATTACATGCATTTGCATACCTTTATATTTATGTGTTCATATATATGCTTCCACACAAATTCTTAGCGGTTTGAGTTTGTTTTTAAATTTTATTTTAATTGTCTCATTATGATCAATGTTTATTATTAAACAAAGTCTGTTAAAAAGCGGGACATTACAATCCGCCCCACTTAAAAGAATTTCATCCCCGAAATTAAAGAGTGAGGAATAAATTTTAGTTAAACATATCCATAATTGTCTATTACACCTTCGAATAGACTCCTTATTCATTTGGAATTTAGTAATTATCTTTATCAGAATCCTGATTTCATTGAAAAATTTGTTTGCTTAACTCATTTGAATTCATATTCAATTAACAAGTTTGGTTTTCATTTTCTGGGAAAAACTAATTTTATTCACTGGGTATTATTCTGAATATAATTCAACTTACTATTCAACTAATTTCCACTTAATACCCATCTAGTTCAATTTAACTCCATTTAACTTATCTCGAGGTTTTACCCTAATCATTTTGACTCCTTTCACTAATATTTAAGGTACCTTTCAGGAATCAATTTCTACTTTCTGAGTATAATAGTTTGATTATCAATACTTGATCGGAATAACTCAAGTCGATAACTTGAGTAGATTTATGCTAAGTGTATATATGTACATATATATAATTTATATTGTAGTTTAAATTTACAAATACGCTCTCTTAATAATCACCCAGAGCCTACGTATTTGGTAAACCTTATGCTTTGATACCAACTATAACGGCCCGACTTTCGATGACCTCGGAAGTTGTGTCATTATTAAAGAGAATAGAAATAGATAGAGACAAGAACTAATAAGAACATCAGAATCTCACAGTGGAATTTAAAAGAATATAACAACACTTAATATATTACATATCAGAGTCTGTTACATCATGGTACATCATTAGAATACAACATCATACGTGACACTGGCCCAATACATCATATAAACTGGACATTTAGATACAGAAAGAGTTATTAAGCTGGTTCCAGAATCCCAAGTCCAAAATACTCCAAAGATTTCCATTGACTACCTAGATCACTTGTCTACTCATAACAATTGTTATGAGTACCCAAGAGTTTAGGAAAACACAAAAAAATAAACTCTGGGTCAGTCAAGGGACTGGTGTGAGTAAACTGTTTCAAAACAAAGATAATATGCAATGCGGTTTTTCTCTTATGAGAACAGATTTATTTGACTTTAGAAAACCGTTCGACAGAAAAGATAACAGTAAGACTAGCCCACACATATACATCGACGGTTTTTACTTTACTATAACTCAAAACATTTTTGACATCAAAATCATATGATATTATAATAGTTTTAATCAAATAAATAACCATCTGGCAGAACGCTTGCATCTCATGCTCCACATTTATATAATATAAAATCAAAAATTGCGGGCACTTATTGGAGATTGAATTCCAGCAGATAAGGTATGGGATCACCTGCCGATCAGATTACTCCAGAGGGGACACAATGGGGTTCAAGAAGAACGTCTTGAAACCTGGCCACACATGACCGCCTACTCATTTAGCTTGAGTGTAGTGAATATATTAACACCCCACGGTTGTGATCAGCAACCACTACCGAATGTTGCAGCAACGAAATATAGATGAGAAGACAAAAAGTAATTTCTCTAGATAGTGGTAATTCACCCTGCTTGGAATTGACCTACTTAGCCATGTTGCCTGCCCGATTTTTGTCTTTTCCTGGTTATAAGGCATTGAGGCTACATTCATCTTCTAGAACATCTGGTCACCATTCACTTTGAATGCCACATCGTCAAACGCATCAATCACTAGTTGATCTTTCCAAAAATATTACGGGTATAAAAGCTAAGAGAAAAGAATTTCTCCGCCACCAGAAGAAATACCTTGAAAATATCGTCTTATGTGATCTATTAGGAATACTCTGTTAGACATTCGTCCATACAAGTTGTCCTGGGACTGGACAAACCGAAGACACTATTCTGTAAACAAAATAACCCATCCATATCTCCATCTTCAATTGTCTTCAATAATCTCTGACACGCGATGTATAAATCAAATCGAAGTGGAATATTAATTCCGTACTCTTCGAAATGATTAGCGTAATGTCTTTTACTATCAGTTGATATTAAAGAACTATTCTCAATATTAACTTAATCTTAAACATTTTTTAAAGAATTAGTTATCAACTTAAAATGAACTCGATTAAATATACTTCAGTTTATATACCCTTTATTTTACGATCTTCCACCAAACAGAATGGTATATGTCTGCACTGTTTGAATCCGGACGTTTTGACTATCTTTTATAAATGAACAACTTAAGTATGTGCGTCGCACACGGTAATTTCTTCAGTTTTTACTATCCTTTATAAATGAACAACTAAAGCATGTGCGTAGCACACAGTACTTTACTCTAAAATGTCAGCTTGTCTATACGACATTTTATACCTTTTTCATACTTTGTAACTATCTAAATTATCATCAATAACTTAGTTTATACTATTTTCTATTTTATATTTTATTATTTCCTTTTTGTTTAATTTCTAACTTGTCGAATTCTCTTTGAAGCCTAGCTACTACGATCCATCTTTCCTCCTCATCGGACCAAGATGTTCGCCTCCTTTCAAACTTGTCCTATGCAATTAAAAATCTCCTTTTAATTTACTTTTCTTCTTTTATTCATATATTTCCATTTTTACTTAAAACTTGATTTATTAAAAGCCCGGCCCAAACCCTTGGCCCAATTTCCCTTTCTCTATCCCTTCACCAGTTTGCCAAGCACCACTTCTATTTGCCAATTTCCAAGTTCCTCTGTGCAAAGTACCACTTTGCCACTTCAAAACCACATGCCACGCACGCCTGATCCATCTCAAATCCCACACTCCAAGCAAGTTCCAAGTACCCAGTACCACATTTCAAAACCCTATGCCGCACACATCATGATCCCATGAATCCCCATGCTCCTCCCAGTAACACATTCCCAGTACCATACTGCCAAAGTACCACTTTTCCATGTCAAAAACCCGTGCCACACACATCTGATCACCACGAAAACTCTAAGCCCAAGCCTAGTACAACTTCCCCAGTACCAAAGTACCACTTGCCAAACACAAAAAGATCATGTTGCGCATGTTGATCCACGTGAAATCTCCATGTCCGAGCCTCCTTCTTCTTCTTCTTCTTGCTGATGCACACACACACATACATGGTGCATGTCCATAGACCATCGAGCCACCTTATAGCCTTCGTGATCCTCCAGACACGTCGCTTATCACCTCCTGGCCTCGTCACTCAACTCCGGTCCGACCATTTGAGCTTCCACAGTGTTTTCACTGTTTTCCTCCTCCATCATCATATGGGATCCATCGAAGACCTTCGACTGCCACCCGCTCTGACCACCAGTGAAGCTCCGACTTCACCACGCCAAGTTCACGACCTCCTACTCTGGTCCCCCCCCCCCCCCCCCCCGTGTGCAGCCTCCCATCGCGTCGTCGAGGTGTAGTTTCGCGATGAACTCGACTAATAATGTACCCAAAAGAAACTCTATTTTTGTTTCTATCACCTAAAATACTCCATAGAAAAATTATTTGGTATTTTTCCTTAACCCTATGAATCCTCACGCCTCTACACTGTTCACGCCATCGAACACGGTTGCTGGAATCGCTAGAATTTGACCACAATGCATTTTCCATTCATCCCCATATATCACCCCAACCACTAGCTTAAAAATCTTGAAACTATGACTAAAAATCATCGTTTTGTATCACGTTTCTATTTATATATGTAAAACATGTTTCTGAATTGTTCGAAATTTCCTGTTATAGTGTTGGTTACAGAGAACAATGTAGTTTTCTGGTTTCTTGTTCATACATTCGTTTCATTGTTATTGTTTGTATTCATGTGTATAACAGCCGATTGCTTACTAATCAAATAGTTTAACCTAACAACCGATCCTAACAATCATGTTGTGATAACTAACACTTGTATTCCTTACACATGTAACAACAGTTTGGAAAAACAGTGAGCATACAAAGGTTGCTTTCATTAACTAGTATTTGACAACAGAATGTACATATGGTTTCTTTGTTTTATGCTGATAGCAGGGTTTTTCATCTGAATAAAGAGTGTTCAAATGTTAGTGTATATATTTATATATATATATATATATATATATATATATATATATATATATATCCATATGAAGTCTACATAGGCTTATACATTCAACAATTTAGATCATTTTTTAGCAGCTGTTAGATGCCAAGTAATGTACATGCAAGGTTATTAGTTTGTACTGGTTTAAATCTTAGATACAAATGCAGTCAAACTCATTCAAATACTGGAATGAACTAAGAATGGAAACAGAAATTCTAGAATGAAAATATAGTTTACTCACAGGTTTAGCTTTCCCCTGTTCTCAGTATCAGCTGCTTGTTTTATTTTCACTGGTTCGATTATCTTTATGTCAAAAGTGAATGGGTTATGTTGTATTTATAGGCACATTTATGTATTAAAATATTTAGCTTCATTAAATGGTTGTAGCCTCTTTCACCCTACATATTCAATGTTTGGTGTAAAAACACCTTTTAGGCTTTAGTTTTTCAAACCGATTTGATTTCTTCCAGAAATCACATGCTAGGTTGAATAAAAATATACCATATTATTGTACAACATGCGCTTTGCTTAGTTTTGTAGAAGTATTATATCCTTTCCAATGGCCAAATAAATTGAATGAATGTTGCTGAAGTGTTTTAAAGATGGAAATGTTTTAACTTTGTTGATAATAGTATTTGCAGCATGATCTTTAAAGAAGATTTTTACATAACGCATCACATATATATTTTGTATCCTTATGTTTAGAAATTAGTTTACAATATATGCCACTATATCTTCATTTGATTTGAAACCATTTCAAATGTTTAATCATCTTGAATAGTTAACCCCTTTTGTTGCCTTTATTCAGTAGTGTACTTGTTTTTTGTTGTGGCATTTCAACATACAAATTGCGTTCATCAAAATACAATTTAGTTTAGATATTTAATAGATATCCATACTGTATTGATGAGTTTCCACATATGTTTTATCTGCCTCATAGCATATACAAGTTTTTAATTTAAAGATAGTCTAATTTCTTAAGTAATAAGAGATCATATTACCTTAACTTATATACTCATACAAGTTATATTAACCTATGTTTATGTTATAAATGTTTGTATATAATTCTAGTTCATAGGATTTTTGTTGCAAGATTATATTAAGTTGCAAATGTTAAGACATAAGCCAGATTACATGCATTTGCATACCTTTATATATATGTATTTGTATATATGCTTTCACACAAATTCTTAGTTGTTTGAGTTTGTTTTTAAATTTTAATTTAATTATCTCATTATGATTAATGTTTATTTTTAAACAAAGACAGTTAAAAAGCGAGACATTACAATCTACCCCCTTGAAAGAATTTTGACCCCGAAATTAAAGAGTGATGAATAGATTTCAGTTAATCATATCCATAACTATCTATTACACCTTCGAATAGACTCCTTACTCATTTGGAATTTAGTAATTATCTTTATCAGAACCTTGATTTTATTGAAAATTTTGTTTAATTAACTCACTTGAGTTCATATTCAATTAATAACTCAAGTTTGGTTTTTATTATTTTAGGAAAAACCAATTTTATTCACTGGATATTATTCTGAATTTAATTCAACTTTACTATTCAATTAATTTCCACTTAATACCCTTCTAATTCAAATTAACTCCGTTTAACTTATCTCGAGGTTTTACCATAATCATTTTGACTCCTTTCACTAAAATTTAAGGTACCTTCCAGGACACATTTTCTACTTTATGAGTATAATAGTTTGATTATCAATACTTGATTGGAATAACTCAAGTCGGTGACTTGAGTTGATCTATACTAAGTATATATATAATTTATATTATAGTTTAAATTTACAAATATGCTCTCTCAATACTCACCAAAATCCTAGGTATTCATTAAACCATATGCTTTGATACCAATTGTAACGACCCGACTTTTGATGACCTCGGTAGTTGTGTCATTATTAAAGAAAATAGAAATAATAGAGAAAAGAACTAACAAGAACATCAGAATATCACAATGGAATTTAATAAAATATAATATCACTTAATATATTACATATAAGAGTCTGTTACATCATAGTACATCATTAGAATACAACATCATACGTGATACTGGCCCAATACATCATATAAACTGGATACTTAGATATAGAAAGAGTTACTAAGCTGGTTCCTAATCCCAAGTCTGAAATACTCCAAAGATTTCCATTGACAACTTGGATAACTTATCTACTCATAACAATTGTTATGAGTACCCAAGAGTTTAGGAAAACACAGAAAAATAAACTCTGGGTCAGTCAGGGGACTAGTGTGAGCAAACAATTTAAAAACAGTTTGAAAACAAAGATAATATGGAATGGGGTTTTTCTCTTATGAGAACATATTTATTTAACTTTAGAAAACCTTTCGAAAGAAAAGATAATAGTAAGACCAGCCCACACAAAAA
This sequence comes from Allium sativum, assembly GCA_030737875.1. NCBI lineage: Eukaryota > Viridiplantae > Streptophyta > Magnoliopsida > Asparagales > Amaryllidaceae > Allium > Allium sativum. Next base: position 65,071,379 of record CM060922.1, read on the forward strand.
CCTGGATGGTTTTTACCTTACTATAACCCAATTTTTTTTTTGATATCAAAATCATTTGATATTATAATAGTTTTTATCAAACAAATAACCATCTAGCGGAACGCTTGCATCTCACGCTCCACATATATATAATACAAAATCAAAAACCGCGGGCTCTTATTGGAGATAGGATTCCAACAGAAAAGATATGGGACCACCTGCCGATCAGTGTACTCTAGAGGGGATACACTGGGGTTCAACAAGAATGTCTTCCGACCTGGCCACACATGACCGCCCACTCATTTAGCTTGACTATAGTGAATATATTACCAACCCACGGTTGTGATCAGCAACCGCTACCGAATGTTGCAGAAGCGAAATATAAATGAGAAGACAAAAAGTAATTTCTCTAGATAGTGGTAATACACCCTACTTGGGAATGACCCACCTACACATGCTACTTGCCCGATTTTTGTCTTTTCCTCTTGAGGCTACGTTCATCTTCTAGAACATCTAGTCACCATTCACTTTGAATGCCACATCATCAAACCCGTCAATCACTAGTTGATATTTCCAAAAATATTATGGGTATAAGAGCTAAGAGAAACGAATTTCTCTGCCACCAGACGAAATACCTTGAAAAGATCGTCTTATGTAATCTATTAGGAATACTCTATCAGACATTCGCCCATACAAGTTGTCCTGGGAGTGAACAAACCAAAGGCACTATTCTGTAAACAAAACAGCCCTTGCATATCTCCATCTTCAATTATCTTCAATAATCTCTGACACGCAAAGTATAAATCAAATCGAAGTGGAATATTAATTCCGGACTCATCGAAATGATTTGAATAATGTCTTCTACTATCAGTTGATATTTAAGAACTATTCTCAATATTCACTTGATCTTAAATATTTCTTTAAAGAATTAGTTATCAACTTAAAATGAACTAGATTAAATATACTTCAGTTTACATACCCTTTATTTTACGAGCTTCCACCAAAAAGAATGGTATATGTCTGCATTGTTTAAATCCGGATGTTTGGACTATCCTTAATAAATGAACAACTTAAGTGTATGCATCAAACACGGTAATTTATTCAGTTTTGACTATCCTTTATAAATGAACAACTAAAGCGTGTGCATCGCACATGGTACTTTAAAATGTCTGCTTGTTTATATAGCATTTTATACCTTTGTCATATTTTGTAACTATCTAAATAATCATGAATAACTTAATTTATACTATTTTATATTTTATATTTTATTATTTCCTTTTTGTTTAATTTCTAACTTGTCGAATTCTCTTTAAAGTCTAGCTAATACGATCCATCTTTCCTCCTCATCGACCCAAGTTATTCGGCTCCTTACAAACTTGTCCTATGCAATTAAAAATCTCCTTTTAGTTTACTTTTTCTTTTCTTTTATTCATATATTTCCATTTTTACTTAAAACTTGATTTATTAAAAGCCCGGCCCAAACCCTTGGCCCAATTTCCCTTCTCCTTCCCTTCACCAGTTTGCCAAGCACAACTTCTATTTGCCCATTTCCATGTTCCTCCGTGCTAAGTACCACTTTGCCACTTCAAAACCACATGCGGCGCACACCTGATCCACCACAAATCCCATGCTCCAGCCAAGTACCCAGTACCACATTTCCAAACCCTATGCCACATACGTCCTGATCCCGTAAATCCCCAAGCTCCTCCCAGTACCATACCACCAAAGTACCACATTCCCATGTCAAAAACCCATTCCACACACATCTGATCCCCACAAAAACTCCATGCCCAAGCTTAGTACCACTTCCCCAGTACCAAAATACCACTTGCCGTACACTAAAGCATCATGTTGCGCATGTTGATCCACGTGAAATCTCCATGCCCGAGCCTCCTCCTTCTTCTTCTTGCTGACGCACACACATTTACATGGTGCACGTCCACATACCATTGAGTCAGATTCCAGCCTTCGTGTTCCTCCGGACACGTTGCTCATCACCTCCTGCCCTCATCACTCAACTCCAGTCCGACCATCTGAGCTTCCACAATGTTTTCCTCCTCCATCATCGTATGGGTTCCATCGATGAAACCTTTGACTGCCACCTCTTCTGACCACTAGTGTACCTCCGACTTCACCCACACCAAGTCCACGACCTCCTGCTTTGATTCCTCCCTATGCCAAGCCTTCCATCGCCGTCATCTTGGTGCAGTTTCGTGATGAACTCAACTAATAATGTACCCAAAGGAAACCCTATTTTTGTTTCAATCACCTAAACTACTCCATAGAAACCTTATTTGGTATTTTTCCTTAGCCTTATGAACCCTCATGCCTCTACACTGTTCACGCCGTCGAACTCGGTTGCTGGAATTTGGCAACAATGCATTTTCCATTCATCCCTATATATCACCCAAATCACTAACGTTAAAAATCTTGAAACTATGACTAAAAATCATCGTTTTGTATCACGTTTCCATTTATCTATGTAAAACATGTTCCTAGGTTGTTCGAAATTTCATGTTATAGTGTTGGTTACCGAGAACAATATAGTTTTCTGGTTTCTTGTTCATACATTCATTTCATTGTTATTGTTTGTATTCATGTTTATAACAACAGATTGTTTGCTAGTCAAATTGTTTAACCTAACAATTGATCCTAACAATCATGCTATGATAACTAACGCTGGTATTCCTTACACATGTAACAATAGTTTGGAAAAAAGAGAGCATACAAAGGTTGCTTTCATTAACTAGTATTTGACAATAGAATGTACATATGGTTTCTGCGTTTTATGCTCATAGCAGGGTTTTTCATCTGAACTAAGAGTGTTCAATTGTCAGTGTATATATATATATATATATATATATATATATTCATATGAAGTCTACACAGGCTTATATATTCAACAATTTAAATCATTTCCTAGCAGCAGTTAGATGCCAAGTAATGTACAGGCAAGGTTATCAGTTTGTACTGGTTTAAATCTTAGATACAGATGTAGTCAAAGTCATTCTAATATTGGCATGAACTAAGAATAGAAAACAAAATTCTAGAATGAAGATTTTGTTTACTCACAGGTTTAGCATTCCTTTGTTCTTAGTATCAGCTGCTTGTTTTATCTTCACTGGTTCAATTGTTTTTATGTCAAAAGTGAATGGTTATGTTGTATTTATAGGCACATTTATATATTAAAATATTTAGCTTCATTAAATGGCTGTAGCCTCTTTCACCCTACAGATTCAACGTTTGATCTAAAAACACTTTTAGGCTTCAGTTTTCCAATCCGATTTGATTTCTTCCAGAAATCACATGCTAGCTCGAATAAAAATATACCATATTATTTTACAATATGTACTTTGCTTAGTTTTTTAGAAGTATTATATCCTTTCCAATGGCCAAATCAATTGAATGAATGCTGCCGAAGTGTTTTAAAGATGGAAATGTTTTAACTTTGTTGTCAATAGTACTTGCGCATGATCTTTAAAGAAGATTTTTACATAACACATCACATAAATATTTTATGCCCTTATGTTTAGAAATTAGTTTACAATATATGCTGCCATCTCTTCATTTGATTTGAAACCATTTCAAATGTTTAATCATCTTGAATAGTTAACCCCTTTTGTTGCCTTTACAGAGCAATATACTTGTTTTTGTTATGGCATTTCAACATACAAATTGCGTTCATCAAAATACAATTTAGTTTTAGATATTTTATAGATATCCATACTATATTGATGTGTTTCCACATATGTTTAATCCATCTCATAGCATATACAAGTTTCTAATTAAAAGATAAACTAATTTCTTGAGTAATAAGAGATCATGTTACATTAACATATATACTCATACAAGTTATATTAACCTATGTTTATGTTATAAATGTTTGTATACAGTTCTAGTGCATAGGATTTTTGTTACAAGATTATATTAAGTTGTAAATGTAAAGACATAAGCCAGATTACATGCATTTGCATACCATTATATATATTTATTCATATATATGCTTTCACACAAATTCTTAGTTGTTTGAGTTTGTTTTTAAATTTTATTTTAATTATCTCATTATGATCAATGTTTATTATTAAATAAAGTCGGTTAAAAAGCGGGACATTACATTTCAAGTGAAATATCATGGCAGTTTCATGGGCCACAAATTGACACAGTGGTAAGGCAAGTGTATGTTAGAAATGCAGAGTATCGTCAAGATCAGAAAGCAGTTCAATACACCAATGTAATAATAATAAAATAGTGGAGTGATCAAATGAAGAAACTGTTCTTATGAATTCAAGTATCAGTTCATTTACCGGAAAAACACAAGGATTTCAAATGATTTAAGTGCATATAACAGTATGGCAAAATCAAGTATTAAATCTGCTCTAATCAAAGAATAGGAACAGTTTTAAGTCGAGTGTAAACAAGACATGGTCAAGTAGAAGAATTTGTTCGTATCAGTTTTTTTTTTGGAGCAGAAAAACATAGTCAATATTAAGGCATGTTCAAAATCACGTTTGTAATGATCAATCAAATTCCAGAAGCTATGAAGATTTCAAAGTCAAGAGAGACTATCCAAAAATATAGCAAACAAAGTCACACACAAGTTCAAGATTTCCAGAAAAATATACACGGTTTGGTTTAAGTAAGGACAAATTCAAAACAATTCTGGAAATCACGCAAAGATCAGTTCAAAGCCGTGTATTTCAAAAGCCCCAATATTTTAGCATATATCAATGACCAAATCATATACGAAACTAGAGCACGAATTTAGGATTTTTAATCCTATAATTACACCAATCATCACTGGCTTTTAGGCATCAAAGTTCGAATAAATCAAAGCAAAATTCGAATTAAAATTCATACCAGAAAAAGGAGAAAAATTGGATCCAAATCAACATTCATCAACTCAATCGAGGAAGAGGAAAGCTACTGGATATTCAGATAATCACTTGAGAGAAAGCAGCGGCCTCAAATTAAAGAGAATTGAAACCATAGAACCAATCATTGTCGCCATTTTTATTTCCATAAGGTAACCCTAGGAGTCGCCATTTTTAGAGAGGAATCATAAAGGGGCTGAATAATTGAAGTGTTGAGTCAAGAAGAAAAGTGGCCGGCCAAATTTATTAAAGGGATAAAAAGGATTTTATTATTTAAACTAGGGTTTAATTAAGGGTTTTAATTTATTTTAATTTGTAATCGTCTTTAGAGTTTTCTAGTTTTGTCTCTAAAACTAGGGAGACGAATTGCGGGGTTGTAATTCGAATATGGTTTTGGGATAGAAATCAGTGCAGGGTTTTGAGCGTAGAATTAGTGCAACTAGAGAAAGATTGTGAGGCCTTTTGTGTAGCTCCTAGTAGAAACTAGGGAAAAGTTTTGAGCGTAGGGTTAGGACAAATAGGCTAGGTATTGTCGCGAGTTTACGTGTGTTGTAAGGGTTGTAATTATTGACTAATATATAGTAGAAACCTTGGGGAATGCAGCAGTAGGTAGAGTTTTGCCGAAGCTAGGTATATCTATGTGTTATTTGTTTTCCGCATTTACTCTGATTATTATATGTGATGTTATTATTTAGTTACTCGGCAAAAATATGCGATAAGTCCTATTCACCCCCCTCCCTCTAGGGTTAATTAAGATCCTACAAGTGGTATCAGAGCTGGTATAAGGTAACAACATGATAGGGGGTTCTTGCTCTATGATCATGTGGCGAAGTATAGATTCTTGCCCCTAAATGCCTGTGGGTGGTTGTCCGTGTCGAGAGGCAGGAAGTGAAACCAGTGTCTGAGATACCTTTGTTAGACACCGGGGTGGTATTAAAATCCTCGTTGATGGAGATAACAAGTGGTATTACAGTAGGTATTTTTTATTTTAAATAACTCTAGAGTCATGGATTTTCCTAACGGTGAGTTTTCTAGTTGTCAGTCTAGTGAGAGACAGTCCAATAATATTCCAACTATTTTCGGTAGAACCGATTTTTAAAATTGGAAATTAAATATAGAATTTTATTTAAAATCTGTTAATTCTAAATGTTGGGTGACACGACCCGAACTTCCCCAGTAAGGAAAGCACAGATTGCGTTGAGGACAAGACGAATCGGAACACAAACAGACGAACATATCATTTTTTATTACAACAATTCCATCAGAATACAAGAATATACAGAGTATGAATCAAATAATATACATTATAAAATATTAGACATTACATAGCAACGGAAAATAATACAATGCACAACTAGAAGTAATACACGGATATAGAGCTTTCCGAGTATCGTTCCAGCTGTAAATCAGCATCCTGTGAATATAAATCTGCAAAACCAAAACTACTAGCTGTCCATGTCAAAATAAGGCCACCCAGAGTTTAGGTTAAAACAATAAACTCCAGGTCAGTCATGGGACTTGTGTCAGAACTAAAACAGTTATTTATCTTTATTTTAAAGCTAGGTAAATCAAGGGACCACGTCGTATAACACGGAATGGGTTTCCTCCTAAGAATACCAGTGCATAAAACAGCAGCGCAATGCTAAATAAAGAAAAATGAAGCTATTATAAGGCCCAGGTCCCATCACACAATGCAACACAAGCCGGAGGATAGGGTTTTACCTTATAATAGCCAAATCATGCTTGATACACTAAATTTCATCTTTTATTACTATAATTGTATGGTGTCAAAACAATTTCAATCATAGACGGCATAAGTGCCCCATCCCACTATGTCGCCATATATAGGTTCTACAATCAAAACCGCAAAGTCACGTATTGGAAGTTGGATTTCCATCTGTGAACTGAGGCAAAAGAAAGTCCTCTATCGATTCGAGACGCTCTAGCCCGCCCCTTAGGTCAGAGCTCGAGTGACCTTTGGATCGTCAGGGCCGGTCCACCGATGTGGATTAAAATGCTGGAACACTGCGTTTCCCCACCCTTTGGGGTGTCAATGAGTCCAATGACTCCATCGGTCCCGGATCGACCGATATATCCGAGGCGCCTCGCAATAGCAACAACCACATAAGTCGAACTCATCAGGGCGTGTAAAACCGCTGAAGCCACTTCTAGCTAGAAGGAAACGCATGCCCTACCTGATGTTCTCTCCCATTTCTGGTTCACAACCAGGGTGTGAGGCTCGCTAATCAACGTTACACAAAGCTATGTCACACAGGCGGTGCTTTGATCATCAACCACAAGACTTTGCTTTTCAACAGAAGCCTTGATCAATTTGCCACTTAGGCATGCCAAACAGGAAATTCACTCCGTGCGATTGATATCCATCAATATATAACCCCAGAGCTCATACGTCTCAGAGAAGGGAGTTAAGCAAGAGAATAAATTCTCTGCGGCCAAGCAGATATATATTTAATAGAAATCGATCACACAGAATAAAATCCAATGTCAGACACATGGACCATTTACAAGTTCGTTCTGGGTCCGAACGAAACCAGAGGCACCTTGTACCTCGCATATCCATCGATCTCCAAGTACGTCTGGACGATCACCAACTGATTCCCTCCTCTTGGTTGTACGGCCTAATCAAGATCATCAGTAATTATCCAAACGATGTTGAAGACCTCCGGTCTTCGACCACCGTCTTCATTCTCGACACCACGTCGAATCAGTTATTCCAAATAGGATAAACCCGGTCTTTCTGAATAAATCGCGTATATAATAAACAGGTGTTACACAAAACAACATACGCTTCATTCCAATTCAGAATATTCTTCTATTCAAATATTCTTATACTTTGGGAAAGGTTCCCATTAATTTTATCAAAGATAAATTCTTTAAATTTATTCTTTAATCTTCTTTGAATATCAATTCAAACTAGCCGGGATTAGCGAACCACACCGAAGAAATCATTTATTTTATTTCCCAATCCCAACCTATTCATCCCATGAAGTAAAACTGGTCATACTTCATATCTAGCACCACAGTGTTATCGGTAATTTCAATTACCATTTCACGTTCAAATCTAAATAAAGATTTAACTATCGCCTGGAGGAAAACTAGTGATACTCCATTCTCGACCATTTCAATCTAATTTAAAGATTCAATAAACCCCACTTAGTTTTAATCTTCCCAATAATCACTATCAATGATTATTTAACTTGGGAAATCATTCTGGCTTTAACTGGGTTAAAGAACCAATGTCATTTGAAACACGGCCCACGATAAACCCAAAATCACATTCATTAATTATCGAGTTAAAGAACAAGTGTTATTTAAAACACTGTTCACGATAAACCCAAAAATCAATTCAAATTCAATTCCAATTTAATACCATTTAATTAGTACACTTCATTAAATTAAATAAAAAGATTCAATCTTTTTTTCTCAACTGGGCTTAAGAACAGTGTAAGTGAAGACACCATTCACGACAAACCCAAATCACATTTGATATTAAATACAAGGCTCCGAATAGAAAATATATCGGCTTATATTCAATATTAAATTCTACGACCAACAAATATCGTATTAGAAATAACGATATTGACATGTCTTTCAAATTTCCATAACAATATCTGTATAATCACGAAATCCAACATCGAAATATTCCAAAGACAATTTCGATTCAAATCCATTCCAATTCAATTATTGGAAATTCTGGTTACTTTCAAAACCATTTCAAATCCGCTCTATTTATTTTAAAAATAAATGGAATTATAATTCTAGTTCAAAACTAGTTCATTTCGATAAAAATCTATTTTTATCTTTTCAAATATGGAAATTTTCATCCCAATTCTTCACAAATCATTTCTTATGATTTTACACAAATTATTACTATTTTTAATAATTTTGTCAAGGCCCATATAGTCGATTTCCACCAACGGCCTTCGAACTGCACTTATAGCGACCTTTTCCAAATTTTATTTGGACATAATTCCAAATCCAACGTTGGATTTTAAATTTCTAATATTCATTAGAAAGCTCTTTTCGATACGAACCCAAAGGTTCCGGTTTCAGGAGAATCCGATGGTCGGATCTCCCGTATCGTCAATTCGAAGTCAATGGTCGAAATTCACGAACTGCCGCAGCGCGGCGCGTTCTACTCAGGCCATTATATATATATATTATATTTCGTTGATTTCCTTTTTAAAACGTACTTTATAAATCCTTTTAAATTCGTTTTTGAAACGATTTCAACTTCATACTCAGTTTCGAATCAAAATTGAATATTCCACATCATCGATATACAAAGGATAATATTTTCAAAACGTTATATTTTGAAATCACTTCTTTTTCTATAATTATTATAAAAACGAATATAATCGATATAAATATCGCTCGTGTCAAAATGATGCATCTCTAATCAACACGGCTTTATATATATTTCAATAATTTCGTTATTCTATTTAACAAATGAATATTTATTCTATTCAACACATGAACCTATATTCCTTTTAACACATGAATATCCTCAACACATGAGCATCGTCAACACATGACTATTTATGTTATTTAATATATATGTTATAAAATTATGATTTCTATCGTTTAATTTTAATCAGACTCCAACCGTAAATTAGTAAGGGAACGATTCCCTAAATATAAACCCCGAAGGCCGAAACCAACATCAGATCAATACCCAGGAAACCACTCATCTCAACTAGTCTCTAGTTAGTTTCTAATTTTATATATGATAAATATGTAAATTTTTATTATTAAAATATTTTACTCAACACATGATAAGTTTCAACACATGAATATTCTCAACACATGAGCATCATCAACACATGACTATTTATTCTATTCAACACATGAATCTATATTTTATAATATCCTTTATTTCCCAATTGGAATGAGGCCCAATCAATTACCATATAATGTTAATTATATGGATTCCATACATCACATGTATATAATAACAACGATAAATAATCAACCATCATCCAAAGTGCACCACACAACTGCATAAGCATTAAATACAACTAATTAACGCTCATACAGTCTGTCAATCAAACAATCGACATACCACTTAACAATTGGGATTAGTGAATGTCAAATAACATCCCAACACCCGTGTGGGGTTTCAATCCACAAACACTGAATATTATTTGTGTAGTTGGGCGATGTGCAAAATTTATCATCCCAATTAATATCCTTTAAATAGGTGTACATAAACAAACCGTCCGATTTGTAAATGAATATTTATTTATTCACTTTCCCATTAAAAATTATATTTTTGACGATAATTTATTTATTTCAACGAATGAATGTTTTATTATCCATTTCACATCAACATCACAAACAAACTTCACAACACATCAAACAAGCATACAAGTCGTTCATGGTCTGTAGACGACGGGTGTCGGGTGCTACTAAGCACCGTCTACATCCTAGTATATATTTTTAACTAGAAAATAATATTTAAAGTGAGAAGTTCTCACCGAAAGCTAAACCAAACGCCACAACTCTTCTTATGTAGAAATCTTCGTCGTGCTCGCCTTTTGTCAATTTCATTGTCCGTAGCCACTACATATATAAAAATCACATTTTTATGTTGTTGCTATGTATATAAAAATCACATTTTTATACCTCTACTATATAGATAAAAATTCTATTTTTATACCGGTGTTCATATAATAACGATTATATTTTTATCTATATAAAAATTTTATTTTTATATATAAAGATCGTATTTTTATATCACTGCTACATATGTAAAAATCACTCCTTTATAGCGTTACTTCCATGATAAAAATTATATTTTTATCTTGCTAGCAATATAATAAAAATTATATTTTTATTACTCTACATGAATAAAAATCATATTTTTAAATCTCCTACATAGTAAAGATCGAATTTTTTATTTCATCGCTATAAAAATCACATTTTTATTTCAACATATATATAATAAAAATCAAAATTTTATTTCCCTACATATATAAAGATCAAATTTTTACTAGTTATATAATATAGAAATCGTATTTTTATTCTTTCTATACTATAAAAATCATATTTTTATAAATAAAGATATAATCTTTCTTCGTTTAAAAATACAATCTTTCTTATACTATGTATATATAACACAATCCCGCCTTTCTTCATTTTCTCCTAACAAAAATCCTATCTTTCTATCCCATGAAAATCTACTTCTTATTCACTGTGAAAATCATATTTTTATCGCCAATAAAATAATTTTACTTAAAAGAAGCTAATAAAAATAAATAATGATAAAAATAAAAGGGGCTTACAGTTTTTAATCGGGGAAAGGGTGTTGGTGCTATGCATTGGAGGTGGAGGAGGGGCGCTCACTGACTGGTGGTGGCGGCGGGTCGGGGTTTGGCCAGTGGTGGCCGGATTTTGCTCGAACGAGGTAGGGTTTTCAGTTTGGGTGCAATTGGGGAGGGAGAAGCATCAGGGAGGCTCGTTGGTGGGGGGAGGAGATGCGGCCGACGTGGGGGAGGGACCGCCGGAGGTGCGGTGGCCGGAAGACGTCAGGTGGCGGCGGATTTTGGGGAGCGATTGTTTTTTTCTTTCGGGTTTGAAAATTAACGACAGAGAAAGGGGAGCCTAAGGAGATAAAGGGTTTGACTTTCTCTTTTTATTTTATTATTTAATTATTTAATTTCAAAAAGCAACTTTTAATTTCAAACTCGAAATCGAACACACCGACTGTCGTTCATAGCTAATTACCCCCATTCCGAACACAATTGGATATGTATCCCAGGCTGATTCGATCGTTTCGATCAGTTTCCGTCAAAATCAAAATATAACTCTATATATTGAATTTGAACGCACATTTCAATTTACTGGGGTTACATACTGACTCGAAAAATTCTCAAAAAATATTTTCTAGCTTCGTATTGACGATACGGTCCTAACAAAACTAATTTCGTCAAATTCTGAGACCGTTTGAAAAATGGACATTTTCCAGTCGATCGAAATTGACTGAAACCGCTCACATATTGACTCAGAAAATTACGAATTTTGAAACCTAGCAATAATTTGACATCCAGGATCCAACAAAAGTGGTTTCATCGAAAACCGAGGTCGTTTGCAAAATTTTCATTTTTAAAGGCCAGAATTCCATTGCGACTATTCTGAATTTTCAATTGGGCATAACTTTTTATCTCCGCTATGATATTTCAATTTTTCGGATTCATTGGAAAGATGTTCTCAATTAGATTCAAATATTTTTGGTTTTGCTAAAATCTGGTTTATTTTGCACCCAGTATGTTCATTTGAACTTTGAAATCAAATTTTCAAACTACCGTGCCATTTTCAATTCCTTTTATAATTATAAATAAATATTTATATTCTAACGGCGATCTATATAAATATATACATTCTATTCCTATTCGAAATAAATTTTTCTCATCGTTATTATTTAAAATAATTCATTTTAATTATTCAAAATTCACTAAAATTGCCAAAATAAAAATTTTTAATTGGCTCAGAATTTCCGGGTTGTTACATTCTCCCCCACTTAAAACTTTTCGTCCTCGAAAAGGAACGAAGCTGAAATTTGTTTAACAAACCAACTCAACTTCCATTATTTGCAATACGGCTTAAGTTCTTCAACTTTTCAGTTTCTAAGAACTTTTCAAATTTTTTAAAAATTTGGCTAACACCCTAAATTTTTGAAAAATTTCGCCATAACCTCCCCTGCACCGGGGACTTCGGGATATTTCAAATAGCCTCCCATGGCCCTCATTGATCCAAAAAGAAAAAGAAACAGCCAAGCGGCTAGTCAAACGGCTCATTAAATCATCCAAACCCAAGGAAATACAATAAACATGTACCTATTTGTCGGGCAAACAATTTTATTCTTCTGCTCTAGCCTCCTTGCTATGACCTGTTCAATGTGAGTACATGTATATGCATGCATTTTCAAACAATTTTCAATATAGTTCAATATTCGGTTCAATTAGGCATAATAGTTCAAAATATCGAACAAATAAACAAACAACACAACCATCAATCAATTAGTTGATTATCATTTCAAATTCATAATTTTGATATATATATATATATACAGAAATCATGTTTTTGATGCCAAATCACAACAATAGATCCTATCTAATTTTGGTTCTCACACCAGTCTAAAGGAAATATATAGAAATCCCACTTTCGAAACACGAACATAAATATTGGTGATGGAGCTCCATCATCAAAATCATCTCCGAGCGACTAGAGTGTGATTCTATATCTATCCAGTATATTAAAACTTCGAATATACGTTCATGATGCGTATATGCAAAACCTTTATATACTGGATTGTCCAAATTCAATATAAATTAATAATCAAATACGTACAATATGGTTTAAATTTCAAGACAAAATTTGTTTTCATTTGAAAAAATATTGTAACAACCCGGAATTTTTGGGTAAATTTAAAATTTTATTTTAAGTAATTTTAATGAGTTTTGATATTTAAAATAATAATGATTAAGAATTGAAGTTAGAATGAATAATTTAATTTTAATTATAAAAGGAGTTAGAAATAGCGCTGTAGTTTGAAAAGTCAAACTTGAACTTTGACTGACCGTTCAGGATGCAAAATTAAACGGATTTTAGTGAAACCAAAAAAATTAGAATCTATTTAAAAATTTCTTTCTAACGAATCTGAAAAATCGAAATTTCATAAGGGGAATCAAAAGTTATGTCAAAATTAAAATTTAGAAAGGTCGCTATGAAATTTATAAAGGTCAAAATGCCACTTTTTGCATATGAAGGAATTTGGACTCGAAACCACTTCCATTGAGTCCAGAATGACGTTTCTGCATTGAAAAACAGTAAACACTTATATATTTTGAGTTTCGGGATTTATTTGTTTAAAAATGTATTCTTAATATTAAATATATTGGCCTTAAAAATAGTCGTTTTTCAAACGACCTCTGTTTTTGACGAAACCACTTTTATTGGAACCGGAATGTCAAATTATAGCTAGATTTAAATTTTCAGAATTTTTCGAATTAATATGTGAGCATGGCAAAAGAAAATGTATTTTGACTATTTTAGTTAAATTTAAGTGAATATTAGGCACACATCCCTAAAACGAAACTTAATTAGGCTCACATCCGGTCATAAACTTATTGTAAATTTAGTCCCTATTTTTCTAAAATTCATCAAAAAAATACAAAAAAAAAAATTAAAAAACCATGTAATTTCATATTTAATTAAAACAATTAATCGTGAAAAAAATCAGATCAAAAAAACATTAAAAACAACGTCGAAATCATGAAATACAGAAAATCAACGAAATGCAGTAAATTGCATCAAAACATGCATATAAATCGATTAGTTGCATACATGTGTGCATTTATTTCAAATCTGCGTCAAAACTGCAGTATAAATGCATACATGTATACACATATTGTTAAAACATGCATCTGCCGATGCATTTATTTAAAAACTGCATACCTACGTGCAACTTATTCACGTTTGCATATATTTTGACATATATGCACACATGTATGCAGTTATATAGAAAAACTGCATACATGTATGCAATTTTTCAAACAGGCGTGCATAAATATATGCATGTGTATTCGAATAGTTGCATAAATGTATGCAACTATTCGTAAAAGTTGCATACATTTATGCAACTTTTTTTTTAATTTCTGTGGACTTCCGAGAATATTTATAGATTTTAGAATTTTTTTTTTAAGTGATAGCGCCTGAAAATTTGGACAGAAAACGAAAAAGGCGGAGGTATGAAAAGTGGCAGGCGGAAGATTCCAAGCGGCAGCTAAAATAGGGGGCGGGTTTACAGAGAAAACATTACAGGGATGTGGTGTGAATTTAAAACTTGCAAATAGTTGCATACATGTATGCAACTTTTGCCAATAGTTGCATACATGTATGCAAGTATTTCTGAAGCTGTTTTAGTTGAAAATGTATGCAGAAACTTGCATACATGTGTGCAACTATTTGAAATACTTGCACACATGTATGCAAGTATTTACATGTGGAAATAAAATGTGTGCAGAAACTTGCATACATGTATGCAACTATTTTAAATACTTGCACACATGTATGCAAGTATTGCATGTAAAAATATAACAGAGAAATACTTGCACAGATGAATGCAAGTATTCCAAATATGTGCATGATTTGATGCAAATTACTGCATTTTTCGTTGTTTTCTGTATTTTTTTGATTTTGATGCATGTTTTGATTTTATTATGATCTGAATTTTTGGGCGAGTACATGTTTTATTTAAATACGAATTTACGTGATTTTTTAATATTTTTTTCATATTTTTTTGATGACTTTTCAGAAAATAGGGACCTAATTTACAATAAGTTTATGACCGGGTTTTTTTTTATATTTTAAAACTTAATAGGGACCTCTAAAAAACGCACCCTAAATTTAAACACCTTAAAAATAGCCATTTTTCAAAAAGTATCAGAATTCAACGAAATAAATTTTTTTAGATTCGTATCGTCAAAACATAGCCAAAAATATATTTTTTGGATTTTTCGGAGTCCGTATGTAGCTCCGGTGGATTTTTGAATACGCCAGAATATTAAAATAAAAGAACAATTTTAGATCTGAAAAACGGAGGCTGAGATGACCTTTTGGGCCTACGGGACATAGTTAGATGGATCCGAAATAGGGGTTATTAGCTAGGAAACACAGTCGTTGGGCTGAAAACGGAGTAAGTGGGTAAACAGACCTTTATTGGATAATAACCTAATTAAATAATAATATAAATAATAGGAAAAAGTACGGCCTCCTTCTTCCCCGTAGCATTTCAGCCGCACGCATAAAATGGAACCCATCATGGCCGAAAATTGATGCTCCAAATTCTCCCAATCCACAAAGAATTAGATCATGTCGTAGTACAACTTTTTGAAGCTCTTCTCACTCTCTTTAATCTCCAACAAGTTTCATCCATTTTCATCGACCGTAGGCGAAGAACGAGCAGCGCAAACCCGCGGCCTTTACACCCAAACCGCACCTTCCATGTGCCACCATCCATCACCCTATTTTCTGAGCTTGCAGATCTCTCGTAGTCGGTCGTTTTGCCGCAAACCGTTCGCAAAACCATCAACTACAGAGGGAGAAATCTTGATCCAAAGTTTTGAACAAATCAAGGTATGAAATATCAGAATTTGCCACGCTTTTAGATGTGGCAACTGCAGTTGTTAAAAGCTGTTTTCTAATATATACATATGAACTTCAAATTGAAATATTTCAGATCCGAAACCGCCGTGACTTTGAACACGAAATCTGATCGAGTTTGGACCTTCATTTCAAATCCAAGAAATGTGAGAACTTATTTTTAATTAAATTTAATTAATTTAATTATTATTAATTTAGTTATTATTTTTGCGTAATGGGAAGTTTGAATGGAAAATATAAGTGTATCTACGATGGATGTTATTCCAAGTTATGGATCTGAATTGGTTGTGATGTTATGATATTAGATCTGAAAATTTAAGTGTTAATTATTGTTTGGGGTTGTTAATTCGATTTGATCTCTTTATTATTTAAATTATTGTTTGTGGTTGGATTGGACATGAAATATTAGACACAAACGGTAAAATTAAAATAACATTTTTGTTTAGATGTAAATTGGAACGGTAAAATAAAAATAACATTTTTATATGTTATTTAGATGTGAAATAGGACCGTAAGATTAAAAAATTAACTTTTTAACGTAATTTAGTTATGAATTTACACCGTATGATAAAAATTACATTTTTACATGTAATTTAGTTATGAATTTACACCGTATGATAAAAATTACATTTTTACATGTAATTTAGTTATGAATTTACACCGTATGATAAAAATTACATTTTTTACATGTAATTTAGTTATGAATTTACACCGTATGATAAAAATTACATTTTTAGATGTAATTTAGTTATGAATTTACACCGTATGATAAGAATTACATTTTTAGATGTAATTTAGTTATGAATTTACACCGTATGATAAATATTACATTTTTACATGTAATTTAGTTATGAATTTACACCGTATGATAAATATTACATTTTTACATGTAATTTAGTTATGAATTTACACCGTATGATAAAAATTACATTTTTACATGTAATTTAGTTATGAATTTACACCGTATGATAAAAATTACATTTTTACATGTAATTTAGTTATGAATTTACACCGTATGATAAGAATTACATTTTTATACGTAATTTAGTTATGAATTTACACCGTATGATAAAAATTACATTTTTACATGTAATTTAGTTATGAATTTACACCGTATGATAAAAATTACATTTTTACATGTAATTTAGTTATGAATTTACACCGTATGATAAAAATTACATTTTTACATGTAATTTAGTTATGAATTTCCACCGTATGATAAGAATTACATTTTTACATGTAATTTAGTTATGAATTTGCACCGTATAATAAAAATTATATTTTTACATGTAATTAAGACATGAACTTGCAACGGATAATATAAAAATAACATCTTTATATGTAACTAATATATGAACTTGCAATGTAAATTAAAAATTAAATTCTTATATGTAACATAAGATGAGATTTACATTGCAAATTAAAAATTACATTTTTCTATGTAATTGGAATATGAGTTTGCATTGTATAAATAAAAATTACATTTTTATATGTAATTAAGGTATGAATTTGCATTGTAAAATAAAATTACATTTTTAATGTAATTTAAAAAGGATACAAATTTGCACCATTATATAAATTACATTTTCAATGCAATTAAAAAGTAGAATTTGACGGTGTGATAAAAATTACATTTTTTGTATGTAATTAAAGAATAGAAATTTGCAAATTATATTTTCATGTAAATATGATATGTAGGAGAAAAAGGAACTTATTTACATTTAAGGAAATAAATGAATAAGGAAAAGAAAAAGGAAGACATTTATTACTTATTGTAAATAGATAAGGAAAAGAGAGGTTTTAATAATATTCCTACGCATTAAATGAATGAATTGAAAGTTACATTTTGGTTGTTAATAAGCACAAATATGTCATGCCAATTAGGTTAATATAAGGTATGTCTTTTATGATAGCATAAAAAGTTGAAAAAAAAAAGTTTACCTTTTTAATTGTCCTTGTGTTAAATTAAGAAGAATTTGTTTTCAAAATATTATCAATTTTGAACTAAGGGAATGTTTCTATTTTATATTCAACTAATGAAACTAATTGACGTTGATGTAGAAAGATTACATCTTTGATGTAAATATGTTTTCAAAATTTCTTGAAAAGATTGTTTTTTAAGAAAATCATTAAATTTGGGAAAGTTACAATTTATATTAAATTCTTGAAATCGGTATATTTAGGAATAAAGAATACCTTAGAAGTAGGATTTCTTTCTTTTTTAAGAAAAGAATAATTTAAATAATGACATGTTTTGGAAAAATTAATTATAATTATAAATTATAATTGTGCTTGGACACGAGGTTAGGTTACATTTGTGGTAGAAGTCTGCCCGGACCAGACCGGCATATCCAGCAGCCACAAATGTTGAACCTAATGTGAGAGGTCCAAGTACACAAATACGTAACGGGCCATGACACGAGGTTAAGCCCAACTTGAGGAATAAGTCTGCTCGGAACCGACCGGCACATCCAGCATCCACAAGTCGTAGGCTTAATGTGAGGGGTCTAGCCCATTATAAAAAATATATATAAAGGGATAAAACAATGAATTGGGCTATTAAATCCGTTTTTAAAAATAACGACACAATTTTTAAACCCAAACGAGTTTATCGATTTACTTTATCCAATTTATAATGAATATTAAAGGAGGGATAATTTCAAAATGAATATTTTGAAAATTAAAATAAAAACATTATTGTGTGTTATGTTATATATCAAAATGTTATGAAACCAAGTGTTCTCTACTTGTTATGATAATCACAATAATAAAATGAACGAAGGAATTATATTTATATAATTATATATATATATATATATATATATATAAATTAAAATTTTAATGAATCGAGCGTGGTAGTTCACATTTTAGAATCGTACTTTTAATTGATCATACCAAAATATCCGACCGTCGGATTTTTCCCAAAACTGAAACCGTTAGGTTCGCCTTGGGAAGATCTTTCCAATGATATGTATTGTGTCAAAATCCCACGGTTAGATTTAGAGAAATGCGTAAAACAAATTTGGGTAAAAACAGCGCCATTGTCTCCTGTTTGTATGAAGTGTTGCTAAATAGAATTTAATTATTTTTATATAAATAAAAATAAAGATTGATCGTTATAAAATAATATTAACGATATGAAATTGTTTTCAAATTTATATATGCAAGAATTATTTGGAAAGTCCGAGTTTACTCTCATTCCAAATAATGATACGACGTTCGAAGATTTGAAGACGGTGATTGAAGGACGACGATCTTCACATCGAATGAGTGTGTTGCTATTGAGACCCATGATGGGAGTAGCTACCTTGAAGGGGCGACAGTAGTAGCCGCCCGGACGTAGTATTGATTGCACGGTTTTGGCTTTCGCTTAAACCCAGAGCATAAGCGCGTAAATGGATTGTATGTCTGACGTTGTATTCCTTTATACTGTATTCGGTGATCTCTGCTAAACATATATCTGCTTGGTGTTTTACACCCTTCTCTGAGACGTACGAGCTTAGAGGTTATATGTTGGTAGAAATCAATGGTACGGTATGGATTGACGATGTGGCATGCTAAGATGCATTTGATCAAGGCTTTGTTGAAAAGCAGGCCTTGTGGGATGATCAAAGCATAGCCTGTTTAGGCATAGCTTTGTATATAGCGTGACTTCACGAGCCTCACACACCAGCGGAGTCTAAAACGGGAGAAGGGAACGCAGGGAGAGAAGCACGTTTCTTTCTAGCTAGAAGTGGTGTTTGGGTTTTAAAACGGCCCGGCATTTTACTTATGTGGATGATGGAATGAGGCGCCTCGGATGATAGGTCCTATAGGACCGGGAAACGTGTGTTCAGGAATAACTAATCCACGAAGCTGTATGTGTGGACCGGCCCTGCAGGATCCAAGGGTTAACTGCGGGGAATCCTGAGACATTAGCTAGAGTGTCTCGAATCGGTAAGGAGCTCCTCCCTAGCCTTGACTCATGATGGAAACCCAATTTCCAATACGACCTCATGCGGTTTTGATTGTATTACTAGTATGGAGGCATAGTAGTCTAGGATTGATACATTATGATTGAAATTGTTTTTAAAACATATACACACTAATAATAGTATCAAATCCGTTTTTATTGTACCAAGCATGTTTAATCACCATAAGGTAAAACTCTATCCTCTGGTGTGCGTTGCATTGTGTGATGGGACCTGAGTCTTATGGTGATTTCATTTTTCCAAAAGCATTGCGCTGTTTTACGATTTACTTTATACTTATGCACAGCAATCCATTGGAATAAACCCGTTCCGCGTTAGCGGCGTGGTCCTTGGATTTGCCTTATTATTATTAGTTATTAGTTAAGTATTCTCACACCAGTCCCATGACTGACTCGTAGTTTGTTTCACTTTGCAAACTCGGGTGCCCTCTTTTCCACACGGGCAGTCGAGTAGTTTGTCTACAGGTTCTTATGTCGAGCAGGATGCTGGATTGAAGCTTAAAGCTATGTCCAGAGCATAGTTATCTTTCGCTGTATCTATTTTATTGTTTCCGCTGCAATGTATTAAATTTATTGTAATTTATCTTCCGCTGTAATTTTATTCAATATACTCTGATATTCTGTACTCTGATGTAACATTATTATGATGTTTATAAAAGTCTGCTGTTATTGTTCTGATGTTGTTGTATTCCCAGAGTTAACATAAGCGGATTTTAAACGGTCTTAGTCGATCTAGCGGTCGATTAAGGTCGGGCAAAATGCATGTCGTTACAAATATACTCTTCACACTTGTTCTAGGATACTACTGATCCTATCTCTAACGAGTCATTCTAATTGGATATTACTAATCCAATATCTGATGAATTCTTTCATATGGTTCTAATGTATCTTGTTCTCGAGCTCTGTAAACCAAAGCTCTGATACCAAACTGACACGACCAAAACTTCCCCGGTAAGGAAAGCACGGATTGCATTGAGGACAAGACGAATCGGAACGCAAACAGAAGAACATATCATTGTTTATTACAACAATTCCATCAGAATACAAGAATATACAGAGTATGAATCAAATAATATACATTATAAAATATCAGAGATTACAATACATTACATAGCAGCGGAAAATAATACAATGCACAACCAGAAGTAATACACGGATACAGAGCTTTCCGAGTATCGTTCCAGCTGTAAATCAGGATCCTATGAATATAAATCTGCAAAACCAAACTACTAGCTGCCCGTGTCAAAATAAGGGCACCCAGAGTTTAGGTTAAAACAATAAACTCCAGGTCAGTCATGGGACTGGTATGAGAACTAAAACAGTTATTTATCTTTATTTTAAAGCTAGGTAAATCAAGGGACCACGCTGTGTAACATGGAACGGGTTTCCTCCCAAGAACACCAGTGCATAAAACAACAGTGCAATGCTAAATAAAGAAAAATGAAGCTATTATAAGTCCCAGGTCCCATCACACAATGCAACACAAGCCGGAGGATTGGGTTTTACCTTATAATAGCCAAAGCATGCTTGATACGCTAAATTTCATCTTTTATTATTATAAGTGTGCAGTGTCTAAACAATTTCAATCATAAGTATCAATCATAGACGGCATAAGTGCCCCATCCCACTATGTCGCTATATATAGGTTCTACAATCAAAACCGCAAAGTCATGTATTGGAAGTTGGATTTCCATCTGCGAACCAAGGCAAAAGATAGTCCACTACCGATTCGAGACGCTCTAGCCCGCCCCTCAGGTCAGAGCTCGAGTGACCTTTGGATCGTCAGGGCCGGTCCACCGATGTGGATTAAAATGCCTGAACACTGCGTTTCCCTACCCTTTAGGGTGTCAATGAGTCCAATGACTCCACCGGTCCCAGATCGGCCGATATATCTGAGGCGCCTCGCAACAGCAATAACCACATAAGTCGAACTCGTCAGGGCGTGTAAAACCACTGATGCCACTTCTAGCTAGAAGGAAACGCATGCCCTCCCTGATGTCCTCTCCCGTTTCTGGTTCACAACCAGGGTGTGAGGCTCGCGAATCAACGTTACATAAAGCTATGCCACACAGGCGGTGCTTTGATCATCAACCACAAGACTTTGCTTTTCAATAGAAGCCTTGATCAATTTGCCACTTAGGCATGCCACACAGGAAATTCACTCCATTCGATTGATATCCATAAATATATAACCCTTGAGCTCGTACGTCTCAGAGAAGGGCATTAAGCAAGAGAATAAATTCTCCGCTGCCAAGCAGATATATATTTAATAGAAATCAATCATACAGAATAAAATCTAATGTCAGACACACAGTCCATTTACAAGTTCGTTCCGGGTCCGAACAAAACCGGAGGCACCTTGTACCTCGCATATCCATTGATCTCCAAGTACGTCTGGACGATCACCAACTGATTCCCTACTCTTGGGTGTACGGCCCAATCAAGATCGTCAGTAATTATCCAAACGATGTTGAAGACCTATGGTCTTCGACCACCGTCTTCATCCTCGACACCACGTCGAATCAGTTATTCCAAATGGGATAAATCCGGTCTTTCTGAATAACTCGTGTATATAATAAACAAGTGTTACACAAACACAACATACGCCTCATTCCAATTCAGAATATTCTTCTATTCAAATATTCTTATACTTTGGGAAATGTTCCCATTAATTTTATCGAAGATAAATTCTTTAAATTTATTCTTTAATCTTCTTTTGGATATCAATTCAAACTAGTCGGGATTAGCGAACCACACCGAAGTAATCATTTATTTTATTTCCCAATCCCAACCTATTCACCCCATGAAGTAAAACTGGTCATACTTCATATCTAACACCACAGTGTTATCGGTATTTTCAATTACCATTTCACGTTCAAATATAATTAAAGATTTAACTATTGCCTGGAGCAAAACTGGTGATACTCCATTCTCGACCATTTCAATCTAATTTAAAGATTCATTAAAACCCCACTTAGTTTTAATCTTCCCAATAATCACTATCAATGATTATTTAACTTGGGAAATCACATCCAGGCTTTAACTGGGTTAAAGAACCAATGTCATTTAAAACACGGCCCATGATAGACCCAAAATCACATTCATTAATTTTTAGGTTAAAGAACAAGTGTTATTTTAAACACCGTTCACGATAAACCCAAAAATCAATTCAAATTCAATTCCAATTAAATACCATTTAATTGGTACACTTCATTAAATCTAAATAAAAAGATTCAATCTTTTTTATCAACTGGGCTTAAGAACAGTGTTAGTGAAGACACCATTCACGACAAACCCAAATCACATTTGATATTAAATACAAGGCTCTGAATAGAAAATATATCGGCTTATATTCAATATCAAATTCTACGACCAACAAATATCGTATTGGAAATAACGATATTGACATATCTTTCAGATTTCCATAACAATATCTGTATAATCACGAAATCCAACATCGAAATATTCCAAAGACAATTTTGATTCAAATCCATTCCAATTCAATTATTGGAAATTCCGGTTACTTTCAAAACCATTTCAAATCTGCTCTATTTATTTAAAAAATAAATGGAATTATAATTCTAGTTCAAAACTAGTACATTTCGATAAAAATCTATTTTTATCTTTTCAAATATGGAAATTTTCATCCCAATTCTTCACAAATCATTTCTTATGATTTTACACAAATTATTACTATTTTTAATAATTTTATCAAGGCCCGTACAGTCGATTTCCATGAACGGCCATCGAACTACACTTACAGCGACCTTTTCCAAATTTGATTTGGACATAATTCCAAATCCAACTGTTATATTTCAAATTTCTAATATTCACTAGAAAGCTCTTTTCGATACGAACCCAATGGTTCTGGTTTCAGGAGAATCCGACGGTCGGATCTCCCGTAACGTCAATTCGAAGTCAATGGTCGAAATTCACGAACTGCCACAGCGCGGCGCGTTTTATTAAGGCCATTATATAATATATATATATATATATATATATATATTACATATATTTCGTCGATTTCCTTTTTAAAACGTATTTTATAAATCGTTTTAAATTCATTTTCGAAACGATTTCAACTTCATATTCAATTTCGAATCAAAATTCCACATCATCGATATACAAAGGATAATATTTTCAAAACGTTATATTTTGAAATCACTTCTTTTTCTATAATTATTATAAAAATGAATATAATCAATATAAATATCGCTTGCGTCAAAATGGCACATCTCTAATCAACACGGCTTTATATATTTATTTATATAACTTCGTTATTTTATTCAACAAATGAATATTTATTCTATTCAACACATGAACCTATATTCCTTTCAACATATGAATATCCTCAACACATGAGCATCGTCAACACATGACTATTTATGTTATTTAATATATTTTAAAAAATTATGATTTCTATCGTTTAATTTTAATCAGACTCCAACCGTAAATTATTAAGGAAACGATTCCCTAAATATTAACCCCGAAGGCCGAAACCAACATCAGATCAATACCCAGGAAACCACTTATCTCAACTAGTCTCCAGTTAGTTTCTAATTTTGTATATGATAAAGATGTAAATTTTTATTGTTAAAATATTTTACTCAACACATGATAAGTTTCAACACATGAATATTCTCAACACATGAGCATCGTCAACACATGACTATTTATTCTATTCAACACATGAATCTATATTTTATAATATCCTTTATTTCCCAATTGGAATGAGGCCCAATCAATTACCATATAATGTTAATTATATGGATTCCATACAACACATGTATATAATAACAACGATAAATAATCAACCATCATCCAAAGTGCACCACACAACTGCATAAGCATTAAATACAACTAATTAACGCTCATACAGTCTGTCAATCAAACGATCGACATACCACTAAACAATTAGGATTAGTGTACATCAAATATCATCCCAACACCCATGTGGGGTTTCAATCCACAAACACTGAATATTATTTGTGCAGTTGGGCGATGTGCAAAATTTATCATCCCAATTAATATCCTTCAAATATGTGTACATAAACATATCGTCCGGTTTGTAAATGAATATTTATTTATTCACATTCGCGTTAAAAATTATATTTTTAACGATAATTAATTTATTTCAACACATGAATGTTTTATTATCCATTTCACATCAACATCACAAACAAACTTCACAACACATTAAACAAGCATACAAGTCGTCCATGGTTTGTGGACGACGGGTATCGAGTGCTACTAAGCACCGTCCGCATCCTAGTATATATTTTTAACTAGAAAATAAGATTTAAAGTGAGAAGTTCTCACCGAAAGATAAACCTAATGCCATCGTGCTTGCCTTTTGTCAATTTCATTGTCCGTAGCCACTACATATATAAAAATCACATTTTTATGGTGTTGCTATGTATATAAAAATCTCATTTTTATACCGCTACTATATAGATAAAAATTCTATTTTTATACCGATGTTCATATAATAAAGATTATATTTTTATCAAGTTATTCTCTATATAAAAATTATATTTTTATATATAAAGATCGTATTTTTATATTTCCATGATAAAAGTTAAATTTTTATCTTGCTAGCAATATAATAAAAATTATATTTTTATTACTCTACATGAATAAAAATCATATTTTTATATCTCCTACATAATAAAGATTGAATTTTTTATTTCATCGCTATAAAAGTTACATTTTTATTTCAACATATATATGATAAAAACAAATTTTTATTCCGCTACATATATAAAGATCAAATTATTACTAGTTATATAATATAAAAATCGTATTTTTTTTCTTTCTATACTATAAAAACCATATTTTTATAAATAAAAATATAATCTTTCTTCGTTTAAAAATACAATATTTCTTAAACTATATATATATATAACAATCCCGCCTTTCTTCATTTTCTCCTAACAAAAATCCTATCTTTCTATCCCATAAAAATCTACTTCTTATTCACTATGAAAATCAAATTTTTATTGCCAATAAAATCAATTTACTTAAAAGAAGCTTATAAAAATAAATAATGATAAAAAGAAAAGGAGCTTACAGTTTTTAATCGAGGAAAGGGGGTTGGTGCTGTGCGTTGGAGGTGGAGGAGGGGCGCTCGCTGACTGGTGGTGGTGGTAGGCAGTGGCCGCGGGTCGGGGTTTGGCCAGTGGTGGCCGGATTTTGCTCGAACGGGGTAGGGTTTTCGGTTTAGGTGCAATTGGGAAGGGAGGACCATCGGGGAGGCTAGTTGGAGGGGGGAGGAGATGCAGACGACGTGGGGGAGGGACCGTCGGAGGTATGGTGGCCGGAAGACGTCAGGCGGCGGTAGATTTTGGGGAGCGATTGTTTTTTTTCTTTCGGGTTTGAAAATGAACGACAGAGAAAGGGGGGCCTAAGCAGATAAAGGGTTTAACTTTCTCTTTCTATTTTATTATTTAATTATTTAATTTTAAAAAGCAACTTTTAATTTCGAACTCGAAATCGAACCCACCGACTATTGTTCATAGCTAATTACCCCCATTCCGAACACAATGGGATATGTATCGCAGGACGATTCGATCGTTTCGTTCAATTTTCGTCAAAATCAAAATATAACTCTATATATTGAATTTGAACGCACATTTCAATTTACTGGGGTCACATACTGACTCGAAAAATCATCGAAAAATATTTTCTAGCTTCGTATTGATGATACGGTCCTAACAAAACTAATTTCGTCAAATTCTGAGACCATTTGAAAAATGGTCATTTTCCAGTCGATCGAAATTGACTGAAACTGTCAAAACACGTTTTCCTTTGCCACGCTCACATATTGACTCAGAAAATTACGAATTTTGAAACCTAGCAATAATTTGACATCCCGGATCCAACAAAAATGGTTTCGTCGAAAACCGAGGTTGTTTGCAAAATTTCCATTTTTAAAGGCCAGAATTCCATAGCGACTATTTTCAATTTTCAATTGGGCATAACTTTTTATCCCCTCTACGAAATTTCAATTTTTTGGATTCGTTGGAAAGATATTCTCAATTAGATTCAAATATTTTTGGTTTCGCTAAAATCCAGTTTATTTTGCACCCGGTATGTTCATTTGAACTTTTAAATCGAATTTTCAAACTACCGCGCCATTTTCAATTCCTTTATAATAATAAATAAATATTTATATTCTAACGATGGTCTATATAAATATATACGTTCTATTCCTATTCGAAATAAATTTTCTTGTCGTTATTATTTAAAATAATTCATTTTAAATATTTAAAATTCACTAAAATTGCCAAAATAAAAATTTTAAATTGGCTCAGAATTTCCGGGTTGTTACATTGGGATATTATTATAAATGGGTGTGATATGGTAGACAAGAGAAAAAGTACGATTAATGCTCGTGCAATGCATATTTTATATTCTTATATTGATCGTCAAAATTTTGACCATATCTCACATTGTTATACTGTGCAGGAAATATGGAACACTCTCGAATCGATATATGGAAGAAAAGACAACAGGAGATCAAAACCCCGAAAAGAAAATTTTAGCTTAGAATTTTGTTTACAGGATTTACAGACGACGACTCAAATGATGATAGTGATGGTGATTCAACAGATGATGGGTTAAGTAATATGTCATTTAAAAATTTAGCTCATTTTTGTGTTAAATTAAATGAAACCGTTGATGATTTAAAATTAAAAAATAAAAAGTTAAAATCCAAAAATTTTGAATTGATCACAAAAAATGATGTTTTGGAATCAAAACTTGAAAACGTTAAGAAATTTGGAAACTTTGATTGCAAAAATTGTTCAAATTTGGAAAGTAATTTAGTTCACCTCAATGAGAATTTTCAGAAGCCTGAAAATGAAAATTTGAATTTAAAAGAAAATGAGAATGAACTAATTCGTAAAAACGATGTTTTGCAAAAAGAGTTGAAAGATTTTGAGAATATTAAAAATCCCTGTTGACCCGCCTTTTGGCAAGGCCGTCAACCCATGGACCCATCACAGGATCACTCAGGACTCGAGCAGGGCCTGGACAAGATCATACATTTTTTGGCCCGAGGCTCCTTGGCTCGAGGGATCTCGGATAGAAGCACTTCGGCCCTATAGACCTAGGCTAGGTGGTCATGAGATCATCTCACACTACAGCAATGACTTGGTCATGAGATATATTTCATAGCCTACTTACTTGGTCCAACTACCTATTCTAAAGCCTATAAACTCGGATCTAACTACATTTATGATGCCACATATTGAAGGGAACTTCTCCACGTAATCAAGACTTAGTTCCATTAGTTGCTATTCACATGGATCAACCGACACATGGAACCTCTAATTATTGAAGCCTACTGCCTATAAATACACCAAGCAATACAACAAAGGGGGATCTTCATCTTCTTCGGCTCAGATTAGAGCTGAACTCTTTGGCCCATGCATGACTCAATCATGGCTGCCGACCACTTTCATCACGAAATATTTGCTATATTCCTCGAAAACGACTATGTAATAGAGATCCTGACGATCTCATTCATTGTATCTCCGAATTTATGATATTATTATGAGACCATAAAGTGGACGTAGGCTCGTTAACGCTGAACCACTATAAAAATGCTGTTGTCTTGCTTTTTCTCATTTTTTCTGAAATTTCTTCATATATCATGCTCATATCTGACTTTTGGCCGTTGATGACCACTTTTGGGCGTCAACAGTTTGGTGCTTTCATTGAGAAATGAATTTTCAACGTCTTAAGGGTTTTGCTCAACCTTTGGATCACCAAGTCTAGGACAAAATCCTATTTTCAGTCATCTTCAGCAGCCATGGTTTCCAATACTTCTGCACATGCTTTGGAAAGCCAAAGCAGCCGCATCGGCATAAAAAAAATGATTTTTTCCCAATTTTGGGTTCGACCCAACCAGAAGACCAGCCAGTAATAATTGCATATTGGAAAGCTCTTTGTATGCAGCTTGGCTCGAAGAAGATCTTGGGTCTGGGTGAGATCGGTTCGAACAACCATCGTCATAGTGATGTCGAAGCTCTCCAGGTCGACCAACTTCAGATTGATCGACCCCTTTAAAGCTCTCCAGGTCGACCTGCTTCGAACCAACTTTTCCAGTTATACCAGCCCAAATTACTAGCCATTTCTAAAATCCCTGCACATCGACCAAAGACAGGGTCATTTTCAGAAAAAATGCATTTTTCTAATCGTTTCAGAAAAGACTCCATCTTCCAAAATCGAAAAAATTGTGCGGTGCCCAAATTTTCGACCTAATCGGCTAGGTCGATCGCCGCCGGGACGGTGGGGCCCCGGACCCCCACCAGCGCTGAGCCCGGACCCGCTTGACGGCTCACCTTCGGCTCAGCATATATTTTAGCCAACAATAATTGTAAAGACTTATCATCCAAGATTCGACGGATGGTCTGAGAATATCAACAGCAAGATGGCAACGACCGGGATTCTTCCAAGAGCCATCACCCTCATTTGTTGAGGTTATTCAATCCTTATCGACTGTTTTAGTCTTGCCCGAAGATCGACGAGTTAAAAGCTTGAAACACTTAAGCTGGGTTACTGATTGATTGTCTATGTATCGGCTCTCGTTCCCCGACGTGGAATCAAAGACATAACCATGGATGGACGAGGCATGTTTACATTATTACCCTCCATATCCCACTTCCTGACATGGAAAAGACAAAGCTTCTATATGCATGGATCCATTGTTCTTATGCCAATCAAAGCCTTAACACCCACAAGATGAGATACCGCCTTTAAAAGTTCTGATCTGACTACCTGACCTTTATTCCTTGCCCTCGACGTGGGGGCAAGAAGGCAATTCAAAGGAAACTCACCCTCATCATTCACCCACAAAGGCCGCCTGATTGCCTTTATTATCCCAATACCCCGATCAAGGTCTGATCGTTCATGGCATTGCCGCCCCATGAGGATTTAAAAAGACTTCCTTCATCAATTAAAGCTTCAACGGTCATCACCTGTCAGAGATGGGACAAGTCAAAATGGGCTGGCAAAGGATATGTGATACCATTCTCATTCTGATTAATACTCATTCCCTTAACAGGATTATTTTTTACCCGTATCTTTTATCTTTACATGCTTTATGAGTAATTTATGTGACTAATAACTCTTATGAATTTATGTGCGAATGATATAGGTACCTAGAGTCTGTACTGATCATACTTCCAATGCCTGCATACAGAACTACAGGGCATTGCCATAACGAGCCCAACTAAACTACTCGTTTACAAAACCATGCCCTCCGTCCGAGGAAAGTTATACAGCTCAAGGTGGATCTGACATGATCATCCACTATTCGGATCACGCGTGGCACGATTCTAGACAATTGTGCATCGATCATTGCATTTCAAAGTCCAAATCCGACTCAGAATTGACGTGGTTCGACCATCCATATGGCCAGATCCTATGTTTGACATCATCGGATTTCGTGGATCCCAATAGAAGAGGTACCCGAGGTTTGGTACCGATCACTCCTTCCATAGTTTGATCGGAGGAATTTAAAGCTTTGGCAAACATGATTCGACCCTTCACCCGCTTACTATTGGCCTAACGACAACATTCTAAAGCAAATGAAGTTCGACTATTCATTCACCGACTTTTTGCCCTTGACGTAGGGGCAAGAGAGTAAATGCACACGAGCTCAACATGTGTTATCCATATATGGACTTACTAATGAGGCCTCCTCAGCATCTAGCCTTCGATTCGCCGGACAAGACATAGAAATGTATTCGGGTGTGACATAACCACTCGGTAGATCGACGACTCTATCCCTTGATTTGACGGGAAGAGTGCAACAGTGACAGGTACAATACCATGAACGACATAACTTTTACCTTCGAAGTGGGGGCAAAAGAGATATGTTAAGATGAGGATGAGTATGACTCGACCGCTCACTAACGACGTATCTAACTCTTTCCCATGCTTCGGAAGGGAGGAGTATAAACTCAATAGGGGTGAGAACCAATCATCCCCAATGGCGACCTTTTCCCTTGACATGGGAGCAAAGGGACGATGCCAAGGCAAATGTGACCCGACTGTTTGTCCGACTAACTCTAATCCTCATAGCTTGGATATGAGTATAAACTTAGGACGAGTGTGACAGGGGCGCCAAGATTTAAGACCACTCAATCCACAACTCTAACCCAAACTGACTTTGGGAGAGTATAAAGGATGAACCGCGACGTCCATAACTCTAACTCTCACGACTTGAGAGAGAGTATAAATCTGTTGGGTTAGTGTGAATGGTGCACCATGACTTAAGACCACTAAACCCGTAACTCTAACTCTCATGACTTGGGAGAGAGTATAAAGGACAATGTTGCGACGTGCATGCAATCTTCATTGCCCTCCGACTGAGGAGAAGATTACAAAGGACTTACGGACCGGACGTCTGAATGACTTAACCCGGTTCCCACCAACGCTGGGAGCACGGGCATAGATTTCTGAATTAACTTCAAACACGCTTCGGACGCGACCCATGTTTCAAAGTTAAATGGAGGCTATAGACACTATACCTCCAAACTACGACACCTGACACTTTGACATTTAATAATTCTATGCTAGATAGATTAGCACTCAACATGTTTTCATTTCAAGCTAGAGTTGCTTGTGACTTAAAGATTGACTTAGTAGCTTGCAAGACTAAGCTAACTATTCTTTTTCGAATTGCAAGATTATGTACAGATACAAAGCAAAGACACGAGGGACATACTCGCAAATAACAACAAAGGGGTCGTGTTCGAAGGACTGACGTCGACTACTAATGCTAAACTAACCACACGACTCAATGCAACGACCGAAATGAGACCTTGAGAGCTGCATGTGGACCACGAAAGGGTGTAGAGTGTCCATCTATTGACTGATCCCAAACTACTTCCCAATTGGAAGGGGAAGAAAAAGAGCATTCAAAGTGACTACTATCTGACCTCTCGCAGGCCAACTTCAATCCTCAGAGCTTGGATGGGAGAGTAGAAGCCAGTATGGGTTGAATACCAACAAATCATTTTGCATCCAACTACAACTCACGACATGATGAGGAAGAATGAATCCTAAGAAGACATGGATTTGAAGTCCACTACTCAGTCAAGCCCCCAATGACTAGGGACGAAGAGTGCGAGCCATGAAAAGCATGAATCTACTACTCGACTACTATATGCACATTTTCAACTTCTTAAAGTTTCGCAGGATCTCAAACTGCAACAAAAATGACGACCTCGATGGAACCGAGCATGAGGAGAAAACTCAACAAGAGTATGATGACTATATTGGACTATGCTTAAACATGAACAAAGGGGTTCGACTAACACCCTAGCAACGTTCATTCTCTTGCATTTTAGTGAACTTACTAGACTTTGCAACTATTTATATAAGAGTAACCGAGTTCACTGACGCTCGATGAGTCGATCCTCATTTTCTAACTAAAGTGAAAGAACGATGCCTAGGCAAATGAGATTCGACTGTTTGCGTGTTCAACTTTAACTCTCACTGACTCGAGAGTAAGTACAAAATTACTTGTGTTGGCTAAGACCGCCAAACCCGCAACTCTAATCAGAAGCAACGACGAAGAGTATAAAGGATTAAGGACTGGACGTCCGACTGACTTAGCTCGACCCCCACTAACGCTGGGGGCATGAGCATTGGCTTCGTTTGTTCCCCACCGATGCTGTGGGCATGAGCATCAGCTTACAGACTGACTTTGAACACGTCCTTGACTCTACATGTGATTCAAATGATATATACTATACCTTCGGACCATGACACAATTTGTCTTACTCACACGTTCAAGAGAGACTTCTTATGTGTTCGACATGAATGGACTCACTCATTCTAGCGAGATTGCTTATGAGTTCGACATTACTTGACCTTACACTTGACCATGTCCTCGACTCGCATAAGAAGATGACACAATTTGGCGAAGACTCTTTACGAACAACCGTGTACAGAAGCCAATGACCCAGCTTGACTTATGATGATATCACTCGACCTCTTGACTCGACGAGGCGTAAATGATTACACGTTCATCTCAACTACTTCCACCTCGAACTTTGGCTCGATGGGTACCACAGATGGTGATGTGATACATGACACCTATTTGCACAGAGAAAAGGAAAAAGAATTCAAGATTCAAGACTATTCTCAAAGACATGACAATTCAACATTGATTTCTCGAAGATGAATGATATTTCAAAGAGATACAGTTCGACTTACTCAAAGTACATCATGTCCGCCACACGATGTACTTTGGGGGGCAAAGTGTTGACCCGCCTTTTGGCAAGGCCGTCAATCCATGGACCCATCACAGGATCACTCAGGACTCGAGCAGGGCCTGGACAAGCCCATACATTTTTGGCTCGAGGCTCCTTGGCTCGAGGGATCTCGGATAGAAGCACTTCGGGCCTATAGACCTAGGCTAGGTGGTCATGAGATCAGCTCACACTACAGCAATGACTTGGTCATGAGACATATTTCATAGCCTACTTACTTGGTCCAACTACCTATTCTAAAGCCTATAAACTCAGATCTAACTACATTTATGATGCCACATATTGAAGGGAACTTCTCCATGTAATCAAGACTTAGTTCCATTATTTGCTATTCACATGGATCAACCGACACATGGAACCTCCAATTATTGAAGCCTACTGCCTATAAATACACCAAGCAATACAACAAAGGGGGATCTTCATCTTCTTCGGCTCAGATTAGAGCTGAACTCTTTGGCCCATGCATGACTCAATCATGGCTGCCGACCACTTTCATCACGAAATATTTGCTATTTTCCTCGAAAACGACTATGTAATAGAGATCTTGACGATCTCATTCATTGTATCTCTGAATTTACGATATTATTATGAGACTATAAAGTGGACGTAGGCTCGTTAACGCCGAACCACGATAAAAATGCTGTTGTCTTGCTTTTTCTCATTTTTTCTGATATTTCTTCATATATCATGCTCATATCTGACTTTTGGCCGTTGATGACCACTTTTTAGCGTCAACAATCCCAAAATTACTGAGAGAGGAAATCTTTTGAAAGCTGATTTAGTGTTGAATGAGCTTGAGTCTGAAATCAAGAAAGTTAAAATTTTCAAGTGTGTTAAGTGTGAGACTTTTCAAAATGAATTGTTTGAAATAAAAAGGAATTTCAAAATCCTTGAAAATGAAAACGTCGTTTTGAAAAATAAAGAATATGATTTTTCTTGATTAAATTCAGAGTTGAAAACAGATTTTGAAAAATTCAAGGAATTTGATAAACTTGATTGAGAAGCAAAAACAATTTGAAATTGAAATTTCTAATTCCAATGTTAAAATCAAAGCACTTGAAAATGCCAATTTGGTTTTAAAACAAACTGATGCTGAAAAGAGGAAAATCGCTATTAATTATTGTTAAATTTAATGAAAGAAAATAGGGATCTTAAATTTAAAATTTAACGGCTTGAATCAACTTTGATTAAATTTTCTAAAGGAGAGAAATCATTGAATATATTGTTAAAAAACCAATTTTTTGTGCATAATAAAAAGGGTTTTGTATTTTGGATTTGATCAAGTTGAAAAACAAAATCCTAATGATTTTAAAAATCCTTTAAATGGTTTTGAAAACAATCGAATTGAAATCTAATAATTTCAAAGGGTATAACTCATTTAATTCGTTCAAACATGTTTGGATTTAAAAAAATAACAAAATGAGTTTGAATAAGTCTAAACGAATCTGGGTTCCAAAAGGTACTTTAATAGATGATAATGGATTGTTACATAAAAGGGTTTGGATACCAAAAAGTGTAAATGAATATAAAAGTGGTAAAACAATTTTTGTTAGACCACTCGATCCAATAAACATTTAGGTACCAAGGAGAGGCTAAGGAACAACCGTGCTTAAGAGAAATAAAATTCAGATTGTTACATATTATTGAATTTTTTTTGGAGTTCCTTAGCCATAGATTTCTGAGATGGAGATACATTGGTTCACATCAATTATGATAAGACAGGAATGATCTCTAAACTCGTGCTTTTATTTTTTTTTATTTCCTTTTTATTTTTATTTCCTTTTTTATTTTATGCTGATTTATATTGATAGTGCCGCAATTTTTTTAGCATGCCTTGAACACTTTAAATTGGAATTTTAAAAGTTATGATGTTCTTGTAAGCAAATGAAATTTCACACATTTTTGTTGTTTTGAGTTTCTTCTTATTCATTTTTGGAAAATATTGAAATCCTGAGCTCAATACAGCGGACTACTTGAAAGCCATGATTGAATAGTTGTGAAAATTTCGTTTTTTTTACTTGGCTTGATTTTAAAATCATTCATTATTGGTTGTTGAATTTCTTGGATCATAAAATTTGATTTTTTTAAGCGATTTCAGATAATTCTACTTAGATTTGAATTAGTGATAGTTTCTTGTGCATGTTTAAAAATTTTCTGCAAAATTCACTTGTGATTCTTGCTTTAAAAATAATCTTGTGCTGCTATGATAAGGAAATTGATTTGGTTCGTTTAAATACCTTGGTGATTGGACGATGGGTTGGAAAATCAGTGTCTGGATTTCTTTAAAATTCATAGGCAATTTGAATTAAATATATAAGTGGTTTAAAATTGTCTAGGAGCAATCAGCATTAGAAATATTAGATAATCTCACATTCTACTGATCGATTTTTGAAACTGATTTTAAACTTGCATTGATATTTTCAAAACCCTTCATGAAATTGATATTTTCAATTTTAAAATTATTTTTGATTATTTATTCAAATATTGAAATTATTGATCGATTTGGACTATTTTGGGACTCATCAAAATTATTAATAGATTTATGAAGTTGTGATGAGTTGTGACTTTGGTATAATTCATAACTAGAGGAGATGTCATTTTTCAAAATCTCATGATGATTGGACACATTTTATAATATCTTTGAATTAGAGCTTATTTCACGACCATCTTCTGTGTCTACCATATTTCTGTCATTCATCATGGTTTTATTTAATTTGTAGAGTTCAAATTATTCTTAAAATTAAAAATAAAAGAAGAGAAAAAGAAATATATATATATATTATATTATTTATCCTTGGTATTCACTCCCATTTAAAAGTCCTCGTGGTTATGCATGGGTGAATTACCTTAATCTCTATGTGCTTCCATTCTCACTTAAAAGACCTTTTGGCAGTACATGGACGAACCTCATTAGAGAGGATAAAGTTAAGTTACCACTAACCCCATTTAAAAGACCTTTGGGCTATGCGTGGTTAGCAAGTGCTTAACATAGTTTGAGCTTATTTAAAATCTTTAAAATTCATATTCAAATATTCAATTTTATTGAACTCTTCTCATTCAATAAAATCCATCGTAAACCCATTCATTCTGAAAATGAAATTTGCTTCTGATTTAAAGACTATTATGGTTTTTGTTTGATTTAATGGGATTTACGATATACATTCTCTTTCTTGATTTGAATTTATATTTCTAGCCTATATTCATCACTATTTCAATTTCTATTATTCCTTTGATGATAACAAAAGGGGGAGAATGGTCAAGATTTTGATTGATGAGTATTTAATTCAAGAATATTTTAAGATTGGAAATTAAATATCTGGAGGGAGAATGGTCAATTGAATTTCATTATTCATATTTTCCACATATAAAAGGGGAGTTCAGTTGTAGGGGGAGCAAACAAATAGGGGGAGTAATATATTTCATGTTCAAACACATTTAACACATTCAAAATCTTGTGTATGTTTGTCATCATCAAAAGGGGGAGATTGTTGGGTACAACAATGTGTTGTATGATTTTTGTTTGATGATAACAAACATATAATATTATTTAAATGTGTTTGCAATTGTACTATTTTATATTTTACTTAATAGAAATAAATATTTATTGAATAATACATTAGTGTACACAATTGAATATTCACACAGTATATTTATTCAAATAAATAATTTATATTTGAAATAGTACGACTCTATAACTTCACTATTGGATATTCGCAGTTGTTACACGTCACATGAAATTGTACTACTAAATAAACTGAATAAGATAGAAAAATTTGTTTGAACACACTAAAATGATATTCTATTTCAATCAAATTTGTTTATTACAAATATCAGTGCAATTTTATACATCATTCTATACATTTGTTCCTCACTATAACTCTCATCACTCTATTGTACATTCTTTGCCTCACTACAGTTACACTCGTTCACTCATATACAGACTCATACAGATTTTTTTCAAGTATACATGTCTCCAAGTACTCCGGATTCTATCCAGCTATCTGCCCAGTCATCTGATCAATCACCATCTGCATACATGTCACATATACAAAAACACACAAAATAGACTGCAATAGAAATAAAACTGAACACATGCAAATATAAATTTATTTTAAATTTTATTTGCCTCAGAATTTTGGTGTGTTTCTCACCATTTTTCTGACTCGGTCTGATATGCAAATATTATTTTGAATGGTTGCATGTACACATGTATAAATATACACGCATGCAATGTCCCACCAACCAAATGCAGTATAGCAACTAAGGAGCAGCCACGTGGACCAACTCGACTTAGTGCATGTTCAACTACACGATTACAAAGCAATGCAAACTGAAAAGGAGAAAGCACAAGGTATTAACAAGGCTACAACATACAATATACATGGCCGAGGCAATACATTCAATAAAATGGATAGGCACATGAGCACCGACTGAACACAAGTGTGAATCAGTTTCAGAACTCAAAAATAGTGCAATCAAATGGATAGGGTACAAGAAGTCAATATGTTCAAGTAACAATGCACAAATAAGCAGTTCAACCCTAACATACGACAAGAGCAGGGTGACGAGAGCAAGAAGATCAATCAACTACAGCCAATATGCAACAATGTCGAAGTTTCAGATCTGCCAGGTTTTGGACATTCAAGATTCAGAATCGACCAAGTTAGAAGAATATTTGCAATGGAAATATAAATTTATAACCACAATATGGATCAACATGCACAAGGGTATAATATGGCACAGAAAATCAACTACAAGATCAAGTGTAGTGGCAATATAAAGTGTACAACATTAGTTTTAAAATGGATCAAGTGTTCCAGTTTCCAATTTCAGGTCAGGTGAAACCAAGTGCTCAACTTAGTTCAAAGCCAAGCAATTTCATGTAGCAAGCAGGCTATAAATAAATTTGTGCAGTCATAAACTATAGCACAACGACAGACTGGACAGTTTCAAATACAACATGCGTATAATGGTACAAGAGTGAAAATACACAAGCACAAGTAAAATCTGAAGTGTAGCATTTGTTCTTATCAGTTCTCATCAAGTGTACGGACTGTGATGAAGCACGAAAAGATATTTTAAGTGAAATATCATGGCAGTTTCAAGGGCCACAAACTGACACAGTGGTAAAGGCATGTGTATCTTGGAAATGCAGAGTATCAACAAGATTAGGAAGAAGTTCAATACACCAGTGTAATAATAATAATAAAGTGGCGTGATCAAATGAAGAAATTTTTCTTATCAATACAAGTATCAGTTCATATACCGAAAAAACACAAGCATGTCAAATGATTCAAGTGCAGAGAAAAGTATGGAAAAATCAAGTATTAAATCTGTTCTTATCAAAGAATAGGAACAGTTCCAAGTCGAGTGTAAACATGACATGATCAAGTATAAAGAATTTGTTCGTATTAGTTTTTTTTGGAGCAGAAAAACATAGTCAATATTAAGGCAGGTTCGAAATCACGTTTGTAATGATCAATCAAATTCCAGAAGCTATGAAGATTTCAAAGTCAAGAGAGACTATCCATAAATATAGCAAATAAAGTCACACGCAAGTTTAAGATTTCCAGAAAAATATATACGGTTTTGTTTAAACAAGGAAAAATTCAAAATAATTCCAGAAATCATGCAAAGATCAGTTCAAAGCCGTGTATTTCAAAAGCCCAAATATTTTAGCATATATCGATAACCAAGCCATATACAAAATCATAACACAAATTTTGGACTTTTAATCCTATAAATACACCAATCATCACTGGCTTTTAGACATCCAAGTTCGAATAAATCAAAGCAAAATTCGAATTAAAATTCATACCAGAAAAAGGAGAAAACTGGGATCCAAATCAACATTCATCAACTCAATCGAGGAAGAGGAAAGCCACTGGATATTCAGAGAATCACTTGAGAGAAAGCAGCGGCCTCAAATTGAAGAGAACCGAAACCCTAGAACCAACCACTGTCCCCATTTTTATTTCCAGAAGGAAACCCTAGGAGCTTCCATTTCCAGAGAGGAATCATAAAAGGGCCGAATAATTGAAGTGTTGATTCAAGAAAAAAAAGTGGCCGGCCAAATTTACTAAAGGGCAAAAAATGATTTTATTATTTAAACTAGGGTTTAATTTTGTTTTTAAGGGTTTTAAATTTTTTATTTGTAATCGTCTTTAGAGTTTTCTAGTTTTGTCTCTAAAATTAGGGAGACGAATTACGGGGTTGTAATTCGAGGAAATATGGTTTGGGGGATAGAAATCAGTGCAGGGTTTTGAGCGTAGAATTAGTGCAACTAGAGCGAAATTGTGAGGCCTTTTTGGGTAGCTCCATGTAGAAACTGGGGATAAGTTTTGAGCATAGGGCAAGGAAAAATAGGCTAGTAATTGTTGCGAGTTTACGGATGCTGTAAGCGTTGTAATTGTTGACTAATATCTAGTAGAAACCTTAGGGAATGTAGCAGTAGGCAGGATTTTGCCGACGTTGGGTATATCTATGCATTATTTATTTTTCGCATTTACTCTGATTATTATCTGTGTTGTTATTATTTAATTACTTGGTAAAAATCTGCGATAAAACCTATTCACTCCCCCCTCTAGGGTTAATTTAGATCCTACAGTATGTATATACAGTTTTCTTTTGTATAAAGAGATTTGATATATTATATTTTATTCGTTCCATTGTGAGATTCTGATGTGTTCTTCTTCTTATTCTTCTATTCTAATATTTCTTTCTTTCGACTTCTCATTCTTTAACTTCTTTCTCATAACGTTCCTATGTTTTCGGTGATTGAATATTGACATGGTGTTTTTGTGTCAATTTTCAAGGTCGAAAATTCATTGGGTCGTCACATTTATGGTGTGATATGTTGTTTTCATGCATAGTTTGATTATCTGATTGGGTGAATACTACTGATAGGATTCATGTAGATCTAAGACTAAAAACTTAGAAAAATAACATAAACATTGTCATGAGGTAGGATTTGTAAATTAAGGGCATGCCGCATTAAACAAGGGAGTATGAAGCTTATGTGTGCTTTTAATAATGGTGAATGAAGCTATAATAAGTGCTCATAAGCTTATCTATTCACCAAAATTA
This sequence comes from Allium sativum, assembly GCA_030737875.1. Taxonomy (NCBI): domain Eukaryota; kingdom Viridiplantae; phylum Streptophyta; class Magnoliopsida; order Asparagales; family Amaryllidaceae; genus Allium; species Allium sativum. The sequence continues at coordinate 65,111,758 of CM060922.1, forward strand.
CTCTTTGGTTCAGATTATAGATTTGATAAAAAGAAATGCTAGGTTAGGAGATGTCCTAATCATCTCCATCCTATGCTCAAGACATTGAAAAACCTATGATTATTGTTTATTAATAACTATAATATTTCATCATTGAAACTACTTGTGTTTACCATATTTTATATGTTTCTGAACGATTGTACATTGATGATATTTTAATGAATGATTACCTGAATCTCTACATGAACACTCATACTTAATTTGGGGTAGTTCATTCATCTTTAGGAATGAGGCAACATGCATCAGGAAAAGGGATGTATCGGGTAGTTGGGTCAAACAGTAAAACTTAACTAGAAAGATGAAAGTGGATCTGATTAGGGTGCTAGTCGCCTGTTGTGTTGATATGTCTATCCTCAAGTAAGGTGGTTAGATATGCACATGGCTTAATTTAAGCCCAGTAGGCCTCTGTGTATTTGGGAAATACAGTGTGCGCATGTGTTCAACAGATGGTATTTTCGGATGGTGATCCACCAGTAAAAATTGGTTGTCAATCTAGATTTATGGAGTACATGAAATTATGGGGAATAATGACATGTATGAGAGGGATCGGGGTATGTATGTGCATTGTATATGTTAAGTAATGCCTGCATATGCCATGATTTTTTCATATATACAAATATTTGTGTTAAACATTTTTGCCTTGGAATACCATATTAATACTGATTTGTGCTTACACCAGATTTGCAAATCTGCCCCTGTTTGATTGTTTATCCAATCTTTGGGGTATCTCATTGGAAATGGGGTAGCTCAAGGAGTTGATTCAGGAAAAGAGGCTTGAGTGTGGTGTCTTGAAAGTGCAAATGGGAATGCTTTATCTAATGGGATTGCTGCATATTAACTTAAAGAATTTTAAGTAGTTTTTATGTTAAAAATAAATGTATGCAAATGTTTGCAAGAAGCTGAGAAAATTGTCAGTTATATGAATGATGCAAATTTAATGCATTTACCTCTATGGAACTAGAAAAAGTATTAGTGTTATATGCTTTATTATCTTATTATAAATGGGTAATCTGTTCTACCATGGTACATGGTATAATAGAATTCCCTACAAAAAGGTAGTTTTTGACTTAATGAAAATATAGAGGGGATGCATTCCTATATGAGCATTGTGTCCCATATTTACTTGTTAGCAGGAATGAATTATAAGTGGTAGTTTGCACGGTTTCAATGCGCATACCTTATCACTGAACCATTCTCCTGCCATGTCTATTTTAAGTATTATATAATTTTACCAGCAATCAACAAGTCCTTTCTGTGTATATGATATTATTTATGGGCTATGAGTATTTTTCTTTCTCTACAAAATTTATGACATATCATGTAGGTATAGATTAATGCACTGGTGCATTGTTGCTTAGCCAGTGAACTAGTTAGGACCATCACATACCAGTGATGATCTGGATATGTATTTAGTAATCACAAGTGTAGTTTAAAAATGAGTTTTATGGAAAAAAAACATAACCTGATTTTGCAAGAACATGGATTTCCCTACACCACTTTTGTAGTTCTTTTGTGTAGGCATTTTATCATATATTTTGACAAGTGTTTGAGGTAATGTCACTATGAGGTTAAAGGGTATTTTTCCTATTAAAATCTTAGAAACTACATGATATTTTCTCCATATAAATGATTTCTGATAAATGATCCTTTTTATTTATAACATTTATATATACCAAGGGATTGTGCAGGTGTACATCCTGTGCACGTGCACACACTCCCAATGCTTTGTTCGTTCAACGCTTTGCTGATTTGTTTGAAATTCTTTAAGAAATTAGGATTACATGGATTTATCAAAGAATATATCATGTTTCTATATAAGGATATGGATTCATATTCTTTTTAGGATTTATAGAAAGTACGGCTTTACATAATCACTGGAATTTGCATTTCAAATAAAAAGACATATTATGCAGGAAGCTGTGGACTTCATGAATGAAGTATATTAATTACTGTGATTCAAACAACTATACCAATATATTTTTACTGGTGAGTGTGTGATCTTGGGGGCTTAATGAGAGAAGTTATTAAGCAAGTGATCCAAGAGTTAAATGATATTAAGTCAGTGCAATTGTGTATGTAAGCAATTGGGTATATAAAGGGTGGGTCACTTCACTCCATACAGCTATAAATACACCACCGTGTTTCATTTTGAAGGGACATTTTGTGATGCCCCGCCCCGAGACCTACCCTAATAAAGAGCATTAGCAAGTAATGCCATCTATTAGAGTGGAGAATAAGGCTGGTTAGGGATGACCATTCGTAATTTCATATTAAACGGGTATTAAGTACGTCGATTGGGTGAATAATTTTTTTCTTAACTCAAGAGGATCGATGTACCCAACACTCCTAATATGATATTACGATGGCTACGGATCATTTCAGAACGATATACAATATATTACAGTCACAAATCACAGAACAGTTACATATATGTACAATCCTAAACAGAATATATAATGTGTATACATCATGAGAAATTGGAACAATTCTACAATGTCAAAAATACGCTAATGTGGGACATTGAAAGGGTCTTCGAAGATAGTTTAGGCTATACCCAACAAAACACAAATCCAAAGCATTTGAACCTGAAACAACTTGGTCTGACCCGAGCATTAACACACACGGATCAGTCTAGTTTACAAGACCGTAATAATAAAAGGTGAGACAAAAAATCAACCAGAAACTTATCCTTTCCATTCGAAAAGGAATTCTGACACATGAGACTGAACGGGATAACGGAGGCAAAATTTTCCTCTTCATATAGAAAGGAAAGTCATAAACAGAGGTTAACGAAACACATACTCACAAGTCCAAAAAGTTAATGCATCGGCATGAATTACCCAAACTTTCCGGGTAGGGTAGTCACTTGGAATTACATGATACGATTGATTCTGAAATAACAAAATTCAAAATTTAAAACCATAAAGTAATGTAATAATTCACAAAACCATAAATCCCCAATTCGCTAAGTTATAGAAACTATAAAACTCATAATCACAAAAACTTAGAAGCATGGAAACACAGAATCACAGAAACACAAAATCACGGAATCACAGAAACCCTATTAAGTATTTGAAACCACTGATGAAACCACCACAAGATAATAATATTATCGATTATAACAATAATAGATATTACTATGGTGAAATCAGTGATAATAAAGTTCGGATCCAACACAGGGTGACAAACCGAAGCTATGTTATCACACAGGATGGCTTAAAGCCATAGCCAGTACTTTATCATATAGAAGGATACCCAGATGGCCCGAAGGCCAATAGAGTTCGCACATGATTGACCCGAAGGTCCACATAAAGTTCACATTTGATTGACTCGAAGGTCTAGTATTGGCAGACACATGGGAAATGTGTCCCAGACCCACAGATTGAAACCCGAAAAGTGGAAATCATACGTCCCGTACTATTTCCACTTAACAATTCACACACTATAAGTCAGCTCCACACATAAATTCACAAGAAATCACAAAATACTGATTAATACAAAAGGGTCTCAAAGGTTACTGGTAAAACACAAAAACCACAAGAAATCACGAAACACTGGATAATACAAAGGTCACTGGAAATCCTTACTTCGGCTCGACAGATATGGGATTAAATAAAACAGCATACCACCACATACCATACCGCGGGTTTACGAATTCATTCGATCATCAACCTGAATTCTCGAAGTGTGCAAATATGTGTGGTTTTATATAAGAGAAGTATTTGATTTGATAATGCTACTTATAAATAATTGCTTGAAAATCGGTTGTTTTCTTTCTTAAATTATTTTTATTTGGAAGTAGATTTTTTTTTTGTACTATTGTTTTATGGCTATTTATAATCTAAAACTAAAATCATAAACTCTTTGGCCTCAAAACTATAAAGAAATTGATATCTATTCTTATATTCTAAAAACTAGTTTAAAACGTGTGAAGTGTACTCAATATCCTTAAGGTGTCAACCATGAATCATGACAAATTTTCACAAAACCTGGAGTTTGAGTTATTTAAAATATAAACATGGTTTATTAAATTAATACGATAGTAAACCAAATCACAAAACCACATAAAATCCCGAAAACATGTATCAAGGAACCAAAAATGCACTAAGAACCAATTCTGGTTGCAACTTCAAGGTTAGTTTTGAATGAACAAACGATGTCCATTTGGTCCAAAATTCAACATGCAAAAACTAGAATAATATGTCTTCAAATTAAAAAAGATACTCTAAATTATGACATCATATAGAGAAGATACAATTCCTCAAACTTGGACTCAGGCTCTAGTTTTGACCTGGTCTAAAATCGCTTCTGGTTACGACTCTGAGGTTAGTTCGGAATGACCATACGATGTCCGATAGGTCTAAAATTCGACATGAACAAACTAGGATAATATATCTTTCAATAAAAAAAGAATCGTTGAATTCCGGCATCATACCGAGAAGAGACAATGCCTCAAACTTGGACTCAAGCTCTAGTATTGACCATGTCTAAAATCACTTCTGGTTACGACTTTGAGGTTAATTCGAAATGACTAAAATATGTACGATTGATCTAAAATTCAACATGCGCAAACTTGGAGAATATATCTTTCAATAAAAGAAAGAATCGTTGAATTCCGACATCATATGGGGAATATACAAAGCCTCATACTTGGACTCAGGCTCTTGTTTTGACCTGGTCTAAAATCGCTTCTGGTTATGACTTTGAGGTTAGTTCAGAATGACCAAACGATGTCTGGTCGGTCTAAATTTCGACGTGAACAAACTAATATAATATTTCTTCCAATAAAAAAAGGAATCATCTAAAACAAATCAAGGACCATGAAGTTATAACAACTCAAAGTTACACTTTGGCTGTGATTTCATCAATTTGAACAAAATGAACAACAATCACGGAAATTTACGCATTTAACATAAGCAAGGTACATATAAACACCAAAAACTTGTAAACTAGAGTACGTGAGCATACACTCACCTAAGAGTAGATTTGAGATGATTCAAAAGCTGCACAAGATGAATCCGAGCTTCGTATGCTTGCAAAACATGAAGAAATCGACATGCATGATACAATATGATCTTCCTTCTCCAAGATTAGTGCATGGCAGGCATCGATCTATTATGGCAATCAACCCAAGCCTGTATTTATCTTACCATCTGCATCGTTAAGTTCCTGGAGCCAAGTAGCTAGACCTTCTGACTTCAACTCTGCATGCTCCTTAACGAAACTAATTCAGCAACCCAACAATTTCAACCTAGTTCACAACATAAATATGACAAAACTCACTATTTCATATGCAGGTCCTCATAGATATAACTTTTAAATATTTCAGGTCTTCATTTACGTAGCTAAAGAACTCCAAAGCCTATATTCATGTCGGTTGTTCCAAACACCTTTACTGTTGCTCCAATGCATGCATTGCATAACATCCCCAATCATGCTCACTACCTAACACGCAACCACTTGCTTTCTCCTATTAAAATACTCCACTCAAACATCACTACCATTGCTATGCCAAAACCACTACTACTGCTATATGCCAAAATAACTATACTGTTATATGCCAAAACCACCATCGCCCATTCATAAAACAACAAAAGCTCCTCAATAAAAACAACAGTCATCACACTGTTCTCATTGACAGCCTTGTTATTAATATTTTACACATTTTCAGGCAAGGCTACACTCCTCTCAAAATACCACGGCATCGCTGGAAAAGGCTCCTTAGTTCACTTTGCTACTGGTCAGGTGAGTGCAGAGTTTTGTGGAGTGACGCTAGGTATTGGGTGGTGAATGGCTACTTGGTCTGGGTTACTGACGAGGACTGCGTGGAGGCGGGCGAAGGGGACTGCGTGGTGGAGCATTGACATGCTCGGGATGGAGGTGACGCACCGCGGTTCGTGAAGTATGAGGGAAGAAGCTTTGTGCATTTGGTTCGACGAAGATGTGGTTTTCTAATTGGACGGATGGCAGGTGGTGGAGAGACCCAGTTTGACAATGCGGCGCGAAGGTGGAAAACAAACGAGGGGCAACGAAGGTTGTGAGGTAGAGGGAGGAGCCGTCTGGGCTGATTGAAGCACTTTTTTCTCCCCTAGGAGTGTCGAGCGAAATTTTGGAGGGAGAAATGCCCCCCTCCCCTCCCCCCCCCCCCATACACACATTAGGCCAATTATTCTGTGCCCGTTTACGATGTCCCCATGTGCCCAATGAGTGAGATTTACCTGATTTCCACTTTTTGTAGTTAAACCCTTCCACATTTGGAGGGCTTAAATGCAAAAAGTAGAAATCAGGGGGCTGCAATTGGTTGGGCACACATGGGGAAAGCTAAATAAGGGACAGAATAATTGGTGCTCCCCACACACGTGAATCCCTAAAAAAATAAAATAAAATAAGTGCCAGAAGATTCAAGACAAAATTATTCAGAAGGAAGGGAACAAACGGAGATATCATACAACATGCGTGGGCAGGTGTTTATTCGTTTAGATTAAATTCAAGTGTCCACATTTAAAAAAAATTCTATGTATTTTCTTTTTCTTTTAAGCCCAAAGCACAATTTAACTATTTAATCTATTACAACGTTATTAATAAATCATTATTCCATTCACACACCTTAATACATTAATTAAATTGTGTTTAATCCATAAAACACAAATACACACCGCTATAATAATCTCAAAACACTTAAACAATGCTATGAGTGTTAATTTTGACATAACTTACAAATATAAATATGTTCTATAATTATTTAATCTTATAAACATATTTATATTTTTAGCTACAAATTTGCTTTTCTCGTTGATTTAATAATTTAAATAAATATTTAACAACTACAATATTGGTTTATAATCAGTATTCATAATTTTATATCGTAAAATTCCATTTTAACAGTCATGTATACATTAATGTTATCAATATAACAAAATCCACAAAATTATTTATTAACAGAAATCAACAAATTCAATGTTATAATATCACTTTAAATCTTCTAATCAAGTTTAAAACCCAAGTTAATAGTTTAATAAGTATTTCAACCAATAGCTGTTTATTAATATTGAAATTATATTTTGCTACTTAAATATCGATTCTCAATCAATTTTACATATATTTTCAATATTCAGTAGAATCACAATTTATAATTCATAAACACACAATTTGGAATAAATTACTTATTATTCCAAACACCCGGTTAGGATTTTCAAATTCGTGTTTTATTCTCTAAAAATAAAATATAGAAAATACCCAATAGTTTGTTTAACCCAGGTGCTCAAAATTCGGGTTTTTTCAGACTCACCCCCTCCTCCCATAAATGAATTGTGTCCTCGAAATTCATTCAAATATTAAAAGTTACTCCAATTGTTTTACAACTATTTATCGACTTACGAAAATTTTAGTTTATGCATAAAGCCACAAAATTCTCAAATTATTATGCTTAAATGACATGCAACAAATTTTAGATTGAAGATTTTAGAAACTAGGGCCTTACAAGAATTAAATATTCAGTTTAATACCAAATCTTCTCAACATAAGGTAGTTTTTTTAACATCTTGGACTTAATTCACTAGCCTGCCCAAATATTTATAACCACAACTAACTCAAATACCAATAGACAGGTTCTAACGTTTCTCAAATATTTAAACCAAGACTAAGCACTAAGGAGGGCGAGGCACAATATTCCATCAAGATAAGATTCGATGTATAGGACACCACACATGGAGTACAATGAAATAAGATATATTACGGCTGTACTACAGAAGCTTGGGCTACAATCAACACGATAGATAGAAATCTTGGGACAAAGGTAACGATTGGAAGAAAATATTTGTAATGACCCGCATCGGCAGAGGTATAATAATTAATTAATTTAATTATATAAATAGTGATATAGTGAATTAAATGGTGGTTTAATTAAATAATGGTGAATATTTAACTAAAATAATAAATTAAATAATATATTTAATTCTGAAATAATCAGAATTGGCTAAAATGACGATATGGTGTGAACTGGATCATCTATGATATATAATTCGGATTAGAATTGAATTAGAATAACAAATATACTATTTGAACGACAGTTTGAATGTATAATTATATTATAATTAAAATTGAGCTTGAAATGGCGCTGCAGTTCGCTATTTGGCGATTTGAACTTCAATTGAATGTACAAGATTCGTTTTAAGCCAGATTTCTGTGAAACAAGAAACGTGTGGAGCTGGTGGAGTATATCCTTCTAGTGGAAGAGAAAAATCGGGATTTCGTCGTGTAGATTTTGATTTATTTCCAAATCAAATTTTAGAAAAGTCGCTGTGGAATTCCTTTATAATTTATAAAGGAATTATTTATATTTAAAAAAGGAATTTCAATATAAATCGAATATCGGGTTGAGCCAGAAGTGAATATCGAGTTAGAAATTCATATAGGAATATTCTAGAGTTGTATGGTATTCCACTGTGAATATATACGATAATATTTTTTTATTAATATTTTCTTTAATTATATTTAAATATATTTATATATTTAAACGGGTCATTCAGAGCTTTAAAAATAGCCAGTTTTGCAAACGAAATCGGAATTCGATGAAACTAAATTTGTTGGATCCGCAATGTGAAATAGTTGTTAGATTTCCAGTTTCGTGATTTTTAGAGTCATTGTGTGGTCGTACGGATTTTTAGAGTGAGAAGCAGTCAGTATTTCGATGGTTAAAAATACGCTGTGTGAGCATACGGAGTCGAAATTCGACGAAACCAGTTTCGTTGGGACCGTAATATCAAACTGAAGGTGTATGCCCAGTTTGGTGATTTTTGGGTATCGTATTTGATCACATGAATTTTTAAAGGACAAACACATACAACGATTGATTAAAAGAGATAAAATAATCAGAAGAAAATATCTAAATTTCCTATAAATAATCCTCCCTTGACCTAAACCTAATTCATTTTCTCTGGTCAAACAATAAGCCGCCGTTGTTTTTTTGTTCTTCAGTAAAAATATCGTTCTTTGGAAAATCATAGTTAATTCAAACGAAAATGAAATCGAAAGAGGTTTAGTTCATTTGAATCGTGTTCAGAGGAGCTTTGAGTTGATGTTCAATTTGGAGGGTGCGATCCAGTTGTTTGGGGATCAAAATATATGGCGTCAGTCTAGGGTTCGGTTTCATTTGAAACCCGGGACACATTTGTGTATGTCGAGTTTATTTTCGGGTTTTTAATGTCGAATGGAGTGGGGTGGCAAAGACTGGTGGACTTCGAAGGATATTTGTGACGATGGTTGTTGGAAGCGTGAGTTCCTGCTGTTCGATGGAAATTGAACAGTGAGCTGGAATGGAGCAAAAAGGGTATGAGTGTGCCGAGAAATCGAAGAGAAGTTCATTGGTGTTATTTGTTTGGGTTTCGGTTGAAAGATGAAGGTGCGGTCGAGGCTTGATGCGGTGGAAATGGTGGAGCGACAGTCCTGAAGCTCACGGTGGAAAATGGATTGAGGGTTGGCCTTGGATTGGTGATGGGCCAGAAGAAAGGTTAAAGCCCATTTGAATGTATATCCATGTTTAATTTTAATTTAAAATTAGTTCAAACTTAAAATCGTAATATCTTGACCATACTGTATCAGATTGACGAACCGTAAGTTGCATTGGGATCGTATGGATAGGAGCAACACAATGAGACTGACTAGGAGTGGATTGGAGCTCGTTTGAATTTATGGCGAAATAAACTGTTTGATTCAAATCAAACAACAGTTTATCATTCTTTAACAAAAAACTGCAAATGTGAGTAAATCTCACTAACTCTAAACAGTTTATAATTTCATGTTGTATTTTTTAGAACTGTTAAATATTGGCTGATTGACTGTGTGTTGATTGTTTGATTGAACTGCTAGTCAGTTAGTTGAATTTCAATATTGATTCTGTTTAACAGAATATATCATACGGAACTGAAAGTGATGTTATCTATATTGTTTAACATCTATGATGCAGAGAAACAGGTTGAAGGAATCCAACTGGATTCCATAACATTTATTTTACAGTTTTTCATATATTGTGATATATGATGTGATATATACTCTGTTGTCGATTATATGTGTTTGGACAATATTGATCATCGTGATTTGATATGTTGAATACCATAACATACCAAAATGTTGATAAGGGAATATTTTCAAAGTGATATTGGAAAATAAAATATTTATAAATGGAATATTTATAAATAAGAAATATTTATAAATTGGAATATTTATAAATAGGAGATATTTAGAAAAAGTGAAAACGTTATAAAATAGAAATTGTTATAAGAAGGAAATCATTTTAAAGTGGAGAACCGTTACTAAAAGTAAATCTTTAAAAATGAATAAACGTTGTTAAAAGGGAAATTTTTATAAAGCGAATAAAGGAGTTAAATCGAATATGGTATTCGAAAGGAGTTAAATCGAATATGGTATTCGAAAGTTAGTAAATCAAATTAGTTATTCGAAAGGGGTTAGTCGAGTCGAGTTAGTTAAATAGAGTTGATCGAATATTTTTTATTCGAATTTGAGTTAACCAGTTAGAGTTAAACCAGTTAGAGTTAAACCAATTAGAGTTAACCAGTTAGAGTTAAACCAATTAGAGTTAAACCAGTTAGAGTTAATCAGTTAGAGTAAATCGAACTTGAGTTATTCAAATGGAGTTAATCGAATATAGTTTATTCGAATAGAGTAAAAGGAGTTAATCGAATATATAGTTTATTCGAATAGAGTAAAAGGAGTTAATTGAATATATAGTTTATTCAAATAGAATTAAAAGAGTTATCGTATATGGTTTATTCGATAGGAGTTAAGTGAATAGAGTTAGAGTTAAATCAAAAGAGTTAAGTGAATAGAATAAATTGAATAGAGTTATCGAATATACCTTATCGAAGGAAATAATTATCGAATAGAAAAGATTTGAAAGAGAGTTACGTAAGGAAGTTTGTTAAAGAATTAGAAGGGTGAACTTTGTCTATTTCAAGGTTAGAAACGTTGTTCAGTTAAGGTCTGAAAGGTAGTATTACCCCAACTTGATTGGCTTCGTTTTTAACTAAGGAATGGTTAAGGTTCGGCAGAAAAGGATGGTAAAGTGAATTTAGTAATTAAAGGAAATGGTTGAGTGGGCATAGCGATGTTTTATCTAAACATCTGCTTAATCCAAACGTAGGAGTTTTGGAAATGTTTTCCAAACAAGAATCAGAAATGTTTTCTAAATACAGAAAACAAGGAATGTAAATGTTTCCAGTGTTAATAACATATATTTTCTAAATATAGAAAATAGCAAATGTTGAATATAGGGAAACAGGAGATGTAAAATGAACTAAAGAGATTAATATTAAATGATGTTAGTTCGATATAATTATCATCTGGAAATAATATCATTGTTTGCACACTTGTTTTTCTTTGATAGTTAACTCACAGACTATCGAAGTTTTGACCATTTTAACGTTGATATGGAGAGACCGATTGGATTATTATCCAAAGAACCACTCTGTATTGGCATAAGCGTTGCGAATCATATATGCCAAAGAAAAATTGAAGACGGAGTAAGGTGCAAGGGCTGTTGTATAAGTCTTAGATAACAGTGCCTAAGATGGATGTACTGAATAGTGCCTTCAGTTCATCCTGTTCCTGGATGACTTGTATAGATGAATGTCTGACAGAGTATTTCCAGAAAGGCCACGTACATTGATTTCTTCAACTGTACCAAGAGTGGAAGCGGAGAAGGAAACTTCTTTTAGCTGACACGTAATGTATGGTTGTAGACGTCAATCGGTGATTTGATGGATTTGACGATGTGACATTCGAAGTGAGTCTGATGTGATGATAAAGCGTAGCTTCAAGCCTCATCAACCGGTAAATGACAGAAATCGGGCAGGCAGCATGGCTAAGTCGGTCGCACTGAAGTAGGGTGTATAATCACTTGATCTAGAGTTTCATTTATTTCCAAAAATCTATTGTTGATACGGTGCCATTCAGGAAACAGTTGCTGATCCCAAACGCTGGTGATATACATTCGATACACTCAAGCGAAATGAGTGGTCGGTCATGTGTGGCCGGGTTGCAAGATGTTCGTGTTGAACCTAGTGTATTCCTTTCTAAAGGTACACTAGCGAAAGGTGGTTCCATACCTTCTCATAGTTGAAAATCCATTACCCAATATGTGCTTGCAGTTTTGATTGTATACTATATATGTAGAATGTGAGATGAAAGCGTTTCTGCTAGATGATTATTATACTGTGGTTGATAGACATTATTATAATATCAAAAGGTTTTTGATATAAAGATATTTTGGATTCTCATAAGGGAAAAACCCGTTTCGTTATACGGCGTGGTCTTATGAGATATCGTTTACCTGCTTGAACTGTTTTAAACTGTTTTACTCACACCAGTCCCATGACTGACCCGGAGTTTATTTTGTTGTTTTCCCTAAACTCTTGGGGGCCTAAATTTGTACGGGCAGTCAAGTAGTCGGGATTTACAGATATACTGGAAGAGCTTGGAGTAGGAGGCTTCAGGATTATATAGCTATAGTTATTTCCGCTGTGTTGTAAGTGTTGTACTTTGATAATGATATGTATATTCAAGTACACATTTGTATTTCAAAGTTATGTTATGAAATATATGTTATTCGTCCCGTTGTGAGGTTCGTGTTACTCTGATGTTGTGTTGTTGTTCTTCTATTCTAAGTTTCTATCTTATCTTTCCCCACCCTCTAGTTTCTTTCATTAGTTACCGGGATTTTTCAATGTTTGGTTAGTCATCATTGAGTTTATGGCAATAACCAAAATCGACAAAATCCCAAGTCATTACAGTTGGTATCAGAGCTTAAGTTAAGTGAATTACCTTGGCTCTACGGCGTGACTCGGTAGAGATAGGGTTAGTAATACCCTAGATTGAGTTGAGTGTATATATACGAGTGAACGTATTTTTATTGATATAAAAATTGTTTTATATTGTGGTGATTTATTGGTTGAGTTGTTTATGGGTTCTGGTCGATCAGTTTGATCCACTGTATCGGTAGGAGTTTATAAACACTCGAATACGATGGGTCGACACGATATGTTTTGAAAAGAGGGTAAATTAAAATAAGTTTACCTAAGGTATATCTTGATATAGAGAAGATATTTATATATATCAAAATTATAATATATTGGATATATTGGTTGTCATTATAATCGAGTAAGATTATAAAATAAATGGTTATGTAAATAACCAATCAAAATTCGTATAAGTAAAATATGTGAAATCAGATGAGTTGAATCTGAAATTTTAAACCAGGAATTGAGTTAAAACTCTAGAGAATTGGATAAGTGTTTGTAAATGGATTTGGATTAAAAATAAGGAAAATTTAAGATCCTGGGAGATTTTAAATTGTTTTACAAGCACTGTGAATGGTATTTTGAAATGTATTTCAAAGTGGAAATGTTTAAAAATGGTTTTATAGTATTGAACTCACTTCGATCGCTGGAAAATAGATTCCAATGATGACAGCTGCATCATCAGTATTCATTTTCGAGTTGTAAGTGACGAATTACTACCAGAGATACTGTTTTGAATTTGTTTTGGGAAAGACAAGTTGTTTTGAATTTCAAAATGGGATTTATAATATAGATTTGAATATAGAATTTGAATAAAGAGAATTCAAGTAGAATTGAATATAGAAATTCAAAGGGAGTTTGAATATGTGAAATTCAATGGAATTGAAGTAGAATTGAATATAGAAATTTAAAGGGAGTTTAAATATATGAAATTCAATGGAATTGAAATGGAATTTGAATATAGAATTCAAATGGAATTCAAATGTAGGATTTGAATATATAGAATTTGAATATAGAATTCAAATGGAATTTAAACTATAGAATTTGAATAGAGATTGAATAGAATTAACTAAGTCGAAGAGGAATTAGTTAATCGAGTTTGAATTTGAAGTTTAACTTTGAAACGTGAATTGGATTTGTTAATGGATATTCGAAATGGAATATAGAACTTAAATTTGAAATTTGGATTCAAATTAGAATAAGTTAAATTATATTTGAACATGTCATGTTCAAATATAAAAGTGAAATAGACTAAAGGGTTAATTAACAAATTAATTAACGAATTGAGTTAAAACGATCAGGTATAGTTAAAATAGATGGGGCAAGTATAAATATACATGAGATAGGTATGGATAAGGTATGAAGGTATATAAATAGAATGCTCGACGAAAAGGTATGTATTAAATTCATATATGAGATTTTATGCGCCGTATCGGCTAGCCCCTTGGCTTTTTCTTTTACTTTTAGATTGGTGAGGGCCATGGGAGGCTATTTGAAATATCCCGATGCTCCTAGTACAAAGGAGGTTATGGCGAATTTTTCCGGGAATTTAAGGAGTTAGAATATTTTTAAGATAATTTGATAGTTAGAAATCAACGTATCGATATATATATATATATATATATATATATATATATAAGTCGATAAGGAAACGAACTTAGAAATAGAATAGTAAAATCAAAAAGGAAGACTAAGAATAAAATCTAGTAAGAATAGAAAGAGGAAGCGTATACGTGTTTAAAGGTGAATAAGTAGTTGTATGGTATTGATTATTCGAGTAAGTAGTCATATCTGTTTTGACGTTATAAATGTTATTCAGTCAAGGTCTGAGAGGTAGTTATACCCCAACTTGATTGATTTCATTATTAACAAATAAATAGTAAGATTTCAGGCTCGAAGATCAGTGTTGGATAAGAGTTAGTTGAATATAGTATTTGGGTTGTCGTAACGATGTTTTACACAACATCCGTCTTAACCCAAATAAGTGTAAGCTTGGAAATATAATAAAGAATATTTCCTATGTATAGAAATAAACGAGATTGGAAAAGAGATAAGTAATTGGAATATTTTTCAATTATAAATAGCATATATTTTCTAAAGTTTAGAAAAAAGGAAGGCGATATTCGGAAATGTTTTCCAAATAACATAAAAGGCCAATATGGTTATTGAAAATATTTGGTTAACAAATATTGATAAAGAAATAGAGAAATGATTTAACTAATGGAATATTAATTAAGGGCACAGTGACATGTTCAAAAGGAAAATTTGATTTTTGAAAAGAGTAAACTGTTTAAAAATTCGCAGGGAAAGACTGTTTGAATTAAAAACAAATTTAACAAAAATTTGTGAAAAGCCAAATTGAATTAAAGTAAAGCCAGTAAAGTGGTAACTGAGATTGAATTAGAATGATATCAAGACAAATTGGTTTGTGAGATTCAAATTTGAAGTGTAATGTGATAATCAAGTTAAGAGTTGGGAATCGAGAAGAGACTCGAGTTGAAATGATATTTGGCTCGGATATAAACAAATGGTTGTGTTGTGGATAAAAGCAGATTGGAATTTGATTGGGATGACCCTTGTATCCGCTGAATTGATAACAGGTGGAAAGGATATAATGATATGCCGACAAAAGGTACAAGTTTATATTTCTATTAGATATAAGATTTATGAGCCGAATTGGCAAGCCGCTTGGCTGTTTGATTTTCTTTTGGGTTGGAGATAGCCTAAAGAGGCGAGTTGGAGTTTGACCTATTGACCAGTACGAAGGAGGTGCTGGCGAAATTTTTCGAAGAGTTAAGGCGTTAGAAAATTTTCAGGATTTTCGAAATTTTTTGTTGATAAGAATTAATTAATAATTTAATTGAAATTAAATTGGTTCAGTTGAAACTGAAGTTAAGAAGTGAACAAATAAGTTCTAACCAGTAGATATGGTCATCTTCTAGCTTTAGCAATTTCGAGGACGGAATTATTTTAAGTGGGGAAGATTGTAATGACTCGCATTGGCAGAGGTATTATAATTAATTAGTTTAATTATATAAATAGTGATATATTGAATTAAATGGTGGTTTAATTAAATATTGGTGAATATTTAATTAAAGTAATAAACTAAATAATATGTTTAATTCTGAAATAATCAGAATTGGCTGAAATGACGATATGGTGTGAACTGGATCATCTATGATATATAATTCAGTTTAGAATTAAATTAGAATAACGAATATACTATTTGAATGACAGATTGAACATGTAATTATATTATAATTAAAATCGAGCTTGAAATGGCGCTGCAGTTCGCTATTTGGCGATTTGAACTTCAGCTGAATGTACAGGATTCGTTTTAAGCCGGATTTATGTGAAACAAGAAACGTGTGGAGCTGGTGGAGTATATCTTTCTAGTGGAAGAGAAAAATCGGGATTTCGTCGTGTAGATTTTGATTTATGTCCAAATCAAATTTTAGAAAAGTCGATGTGGAATTCCTTTATAATTTATAAAGGAATTATTTATATTTTAAAAAGGAATTTCAATATAAATCGAATATCGGGTTGACAGAAGTGAATATCGAGTTAGAAATTCATATAGGAATATTCTAGAGTTGTATGGTATTCCACTTTGAATATATACGATAATATTTATTTATTAATATTTTATTTAATTATATTTATATATTTAAATGGGTCATTCAGAGCTTTAAAAATAGCCAGTTTTGCAAACGAAGTCGGAATTCGACGAAACTAAATTTGTTGGATCCGCAATGTCAAATAGTTGTTAGATTTCCAGTTTCATGATTTTTAGGGTCACTGTGTGGTCGTACGGTTTTTAGAGTGAGAAACAGTCAGTATTTCGACGGTTAAAAATACGATGTGTGAGCATATGGAGTCGGAATTCGACGAAACCAGTTTCGTTGGGACCGTAATATTGAACTGAAGGCGTATGCCCAGTTTGGTGATTTTTGGGTATCGTATGTGATCACAGAAATTTTTAAAGGACATACACATACAACGATTGATTAAAAATAGATAAAATAATCAAAAGAAAATATCTAAATTTCCTATAAATAACCTCCCTTGACCTAATCCTAATTCATTTTCTCTGGTCAAACAATAAGCCGCTGTTGTTTTTTTGTTCTTCAGTAAAAATTTCGTTCTCTGGAAAATTATAGTTAATTCAAACGAAAATGAAATCGAGAGAGGTTTAGTTCATTTGAATCGTGTTCAGAGGAGCTTCAAGTTGATGTTCAATTTGGAGGGTACGATCCAGTTGTTTGGGAATCGAAATATATGGCGTCAGTCTAGGGTTCGGTTTCATTTGAAACCAGGGACGCATTTGTGTATTTCGAGTTTATATTCGGGTTTTTAATGTTGAAT
This sequence comes from Allium sativum, assembly GCA_030737875.1. Classification (NCBI taxonomy): domain Eukaryota; kingdom Viridiplantae; phylum Streptophyta; class Magnoliopsida; order Asparagales; family Amaryllidaceae; genus Allium; species Allium sativum. The sequence continues at coordinate 65,128,974 of CM060922.1, forward strand.
GGAGAGAGTGGGGTAGCAAAGACTGGTGGAGTTCGAAGGATATTTGTGACGATGGTTGTTGGAAGCGTGAGTTCCTGCTGTTCGACGGAAATTGAACAGTGAGCTCGAATGGAGAAAACAGGGTATGAGTGTGCCGAGAAATCGAAGAGAAGTTCATTGGTGTTATTTGTTTGGGTTTCGGTTGAAAGATGAAGGTGCGGTCGAGGCTTGATGCGGCGGAAATGGTGGAGCGACAGTACTAAAGCTCATGGTGGAAGATGGATTGAGGGTGGGCTTTGGATTGGTGATGGGCCAGAAGAAAGGTTAAAGCCCATTTAATATATATCCATGTTTAATTTTAATTTAAAATTAGTTCAAACTTAAAATCGTAATATCTTGACCATACGGTATCAGATTGACGAAACGTAAGTTGCGTTGGGATCGTATGGATAGGAGCAACACAATGAGACTGACTAGGAGTAGATTGGAGTTCGTTTGAATTTATGGAGAAATAAACTGTGTGATTCAAATCAAACAACAGTTTATCGTTCTTTAACGATGAACTGCAAATGTGAGTAAATCTCACTAACTCTAAACAGTTTATAATTTCATGTTGTATTTTTTTAGAACTGTTAAATATTGGTTGATTGACTGTGTGTTGATTGTTTGATTGAACTGCTAGTCAGTTAGTTGAATTTCTATATTGGTTCTGTTTAACAGAATATATCATATGGAACTGAAAGTGATGTTATCTATATTGTTTAACATCTGTAATGCAGGGAAACAGGTTGGAGGAATCCAACTGGATTCCTCAACATTTATTTTACTGTTTTTCATATATTGTGATATATGATGTGATATATAATCTGTTGTCGATTATATGTGTTTGGACGATACTGATCATCGTGATTTGAAATGTTGAATACCATAACATACCGAAATGTTGATAAGGGAATATTTTCAAAGTGATATTTGAAAATAAAATATTTATAAATGGAATATTTATAAATAAGAAATATTTATAAATTGGAATATTTATAAATAGGAGATATTTAGAAAAAGGGAAAAACGTTATAAAAAGGAATCTGTTATAAGAAGGAAATCATTTTAAAGTGGAGAACCGTTACTAAAAGTAAATCTTTAAAAATGAATAAACGTTGTTAAAAGGGAAATTTTTATAAAGCGAATAAAGGAGTTAAATCGAATATGGTATTCGAAAGGAGTTAAATCGAATATGGTATTCGAAAGTTAGTAAATCAAATTAGTTATTCGAAAGGGGTTAGTCGAGTCGAGTTAGTTGAATAGAGTTGATCGAATATTTTTTATTCGAATTTGAGTTAACCAGTTAGAGTTAAACCAGTTAGAGTTAAACCAGTTAGAGTTAACCAGTTAGAGTTAAACCAGTTAGAGTTAAACCAGTTGGAGTTAATCAGTTATAGTAAATCGAACTAGAGTTATTCAAATGGAGTTAATCGAATATAGTTTATTCGAATAGAGTAAAAGGAGTTAATCGAATATATAGTTTAATCGAAAAGAGTAAAAGGAGTTAATCGAATATATAGTTTATTCAAATAGAATTAAAAGAGTTATCGTATATGGTTTATTCGATAGGAGTTAAGTGAATAGAGTTAGAGTTAAATCAAAAGAGTTAAGTGAATAGAATAAATTGAATAGAGTTATCGAATATACCATATCGAAGGAAAGAATTATCGAATAGAAAAGATTTGAAAGAGAGTTACGTAAGGAAGTTTGTTAAAGAATTAGAAGGGTGAACTTTGTCTATTTCAAGGTTAGAAATGTTGTTCAGTTAAGGTCTGAGATGTAGTATTACCCCAACTTGATTGGCTTCGTTTTTAACTATGGAATGGTTAAGGTTCGGCATAAAAGGATGGTAAAGTGAATTTAGTAATTAAAGGAAATGGTTGAGTTGGCATAGCGATGTTTTATCTAAACATCTTCTTAATCCAAACGTAGGAGTTTTGGAAATGTTTTCCAAACAAGAATCAGAAATGTTTTCTAAATACAGAAAACAAGGAATGGAAATGTTTCTGGTGTTAATAACGTATATTTTCTAAATATAGAAAATAGCAAATGTTGAATATAGGGAAACAGGAGATGTAAAATGAACTAAATAGATTAATGTTAAATGATGTTTGTTCGATATAATTTCCATCTGGAAATAATATTGTTGTTTTCACACTTGTTTTTCTTTGATAGTTAACTCACAGACTATCGAAGTTTTGACCATTTTAAAATTGTTAATATGGAGAAACCGGTTGGATTATTATCCAAAGAACCACTCTGTATTGGCATAAGCATTGCGAATCATATATGCCAAAGAAAATTGAAGATGGAGTAAGGTGCAAGGGCTATTGTATAAGTCTTAGATAACAGTGCCTAAGATGGATGTACTGAATAGTGCCTTCGGTTCATCCTGTTCCTGGATGACTTGTTTAGATGAATGTCTGACAGAGTATTTCCAGAAAGGTCACGTACATTGATTTCTTCAACCGTACCAAGAGTGGAAGCGGAGAAGGAAACTTCTTTTAGCTGACACGTAATGTATGGTTGTAGACGTCAATCAGTGATTTAATGGATTTGACGATGTGACATTCGAAGTGAGTCTGATGTGATGATAAAGCGTAGCTTTAAGCCTCATCAACCGGTGATAGAAATCGGGCAGGCAGCATGGCTAAGTCAGTCGCACCGAAGTAGGGTGTATAATCACCAGATCTAGAGTTTCATTTATTTCCAAAAATCTATTGTTGATGTTGTCCCATTCGGGAAACGGTTGCTGATCCTAACCGTTGTTAATATACATTCGATACACTCAAGCGAAATGAGTGGTCGGTCATGTGTGGTCGGGTTGCAAGATGTTCTTGTTGAACCCAGTGTATTCCTTTCTAGAGGTACAGTAGCAGAAGATGGTTCCATACCTTGTCATAGTTGAAAATCCATTAACCAATACGTGCTTGCAGTTTTGATTGTATACAATATATGTAGAACGTGAGATGAACGCGTTTCTGCTAGATGATTATTATACTGTGGTTGATAGACATTATTATAATATCAAAAGGTTTTTGATATAAAGATATTTTGGATTCGCATAAGGGAAAAACCCGTTCTGTTATACGGCGTGGTCTTATGAGATATCGTTTACCTGTTTGAACTATTTTAAACTGTTTTACTCACACCAGTCCCATGACTGACCCGGATTTTATTTTGTTATTTTCCCTAAACTCTTGGGTGCCTTAATTTGTACAGGCAGTCAAGTAGTCGGGATTTACAGATATATTGGAAGAGCTTGGAGCAGGAGGCTTCAGGATTATATAGCTATAGTTATTTCCGCTATGTTGTAAGTGTTGTACTTTAATAATGATATGTATATTCAAGTACAGATTTGTATTTCAAAGTTATGTTATGAAATATATGTTATTCGTCCCGCTGTGAGGTTCATGTTACTCTGATGTTATGTTCTTCTTCTTCTATTCTAAGTTTCTATTTTATCTTTCCTCACCCTCTAATTTCTTTAATTAATTACCAGGATTTTTCAATGTTTGGCTAGTCATCATTGAGTTTATGGCGATAACCAAAGTCGACAAAATCCCGGGTCATTACAATATTAAACACATGTGTTATCCTTCCATGTTGTAACACATGTACTCTTCTGGTTTTGTTCTATGTTTTATGGTAATTTTTCCTGAACGTCTACTCTGATACCATTTGTGACCCCCACCCCCCGAGTCATACCCTAATAAAGAGCACTAGCAAGTAATGCCATCTATTAGAGTGGAGAATAGGGCTGGTTAGGGGTAACCATTCGTAATTTAATATTAAACGGGTATTAAATATGTCGATTGGGTAAATAAAATTTCTTTTCTTAACTCAAGAGGATCGACATACCCAACACTCCTAATATGATATTACGATGTCTTTGGATCATTTCAGAACAATATACAATATATTACAGTCACAGATCACAGAACAGTTACATATATGTACAATCATATAATTACAACTTATGCATGTGCTACACCTAAACAGAATATATAATACGTATACATCATGAGAAACTAGAACAACTTATACATGTGCTACATAGAAAGGGTCTTCGAAGATAGTTCAGGCTATACCCAGCAAATCACAAATCCAAAGCATTTGAACCTGAAAGAACACGGTATGACCGAGTATTAACAAACACGGATCAGTCTAGCTTACAAGACAGTAATAATAAAACGTGAGGTAAAAGATCAACCAGAAACTAATCCTTTCCATTCGAAAAGGAATTTTGACACATGAGTCTGAACGGAATCACGGAGGCAAAATTTTCCTCTTCATACAAAAAGGAAAGTCATAAACAGAGGGCAACGTAACACATACTCACAAGTCCAAAAGGTTAAAGAATAAGCACGAATTACCCAAACTTTCCGGATAGGGTAATCACTTGGAATCACATGATACGATTAAAAGACTCCAAAATCACAATCTAAAACCATAAACCATGTAATTCAATAATTCACAAAAACAATAAATCTCCAAATCGCTAAGTTATAGAAACTATAAAACTCAAACTAAAAAAACTTAGAAGCACGAAAAAACAGAATCAATGAAACACAAAATTATGGAATCACAGAAACCCTATAAAGACTTTGAAACCACTGATGAAATCACCACAAGATAATAATATTAATGATTATAATAATAGTAATAGAGATTACTATGGTGAAATCAGTGACAAACACAGAACACAACACAAAAACACAAAGTTTGGATCCAACACAGAGTGACAAGCCGAAGCTATGCCTGCACGTGCTATCACACAAGATGGCTTAAAGCCACAACCAGTGCTATATCACACAGATAGGTACCCAGAAGCCTGAAGGCCCACAGAGTTCACACAGGATTGACCCATAGGTCCACATAAAGTTCACACAGGATTGACCCGAAGGTCTAGTACTAGCAGCCACACAGGAAATGTGCACCAGACCCACAGATGGTAACCCGAAAAGTGGAAATCGTACGTCCCATACCATACGTTTCCACTTCACGATTCACACACTATAAGTCAGCTCCACACATAAATTCAAAAGAAAACAAAAAACACTAATTAATACAAAAGGGTCACAAAGGTTACTGGTAAAACCCGAAAACCACAAGAAATCATGAAACACTGGATAATACAAAGGTCACTGGAAATCCTTACTTCGGCTCGATAGATATGGGATTGAATAAAACTGTATACCACCACGTCCTATACCGCTGGGTTTACGAATTCATTCGATCATCAACCTGTATTCTCGAAGTGCACAAATGTATGTGGTTTTATATAAGAGAAATATTTGATTTGATAAAGCCACTTATAAAACAATTGCTTGAAAATCAGTTGTTTTCTTTCTTAAATTATTTTTATTTGGAAGAAGATTTTTTTGTACTATTGTTTTGAGGCTATTTATAATTTAAAACTAAAACCATAAACTCTTTGGACTCAAAACTATAAAGAAATCGATATATTCATATATTCTAAAAATTAATTTAAAACGTGCGAAGTGTACTCAATATCCTTTAGATGTCAACCATAAATCATCACAAATTTTTCCAAAATCTTGAGTTTGGGTTATATAAAATGTAAACATGTTTACTAAATTAATACGATAGTAAACCAAATCACAAAACCACATAAAATCCCGAAAACATGTATTAAGGCACCAAAAATGCACTAAGAACCAATTTTGGTTACAAATTCAAGGTCAGTTTTGAATGAACAAACAATGTCTGTTTGGTCTAAAATTCAACATGCAAAAACTAGAATAATATGTCTTCCAATAAAAAAAAGAATCGCTAATTTCTAACATCATATAGAGAAGATACACTTCCTCAAACTTGGACTCAGGTTCTAGTTATGACCTGGTCTGAAATCCCTTCTGGTTACGACTTTGAGGTTAGTTCGAAATGACGAAACGATGTCCGATAGGTCTAAAACTCGACATGAACAAACTAGGATAATATATCTTTCAATAAAAAAAGAATATTTGAATTACGGCGTCATACCGAGAAGATATAATGCCTCAAACTTGGGCTCAGGCTCTAGTATTGACCTTGTCTAAAATCACTTCTGGTTACGACTTTAAGGTTAATTCGGAATGACCAAACGATGTCTGATTGGTTTAAAATTCAACATGCACAAACTAGGATAATATGTCTTTCAATTAAAAGAAAAAGAATCGTTGAATTCTAATATCATATTAAGAATATACAAAGCCTCAAACTTGGACTCAGGCTCTTGTTTAGACCTGGTCTAAAATCGCTTCTGGTTATGGCTTTGAGGCGAGTCCGGAATGACCAAACGATGTCCGATCGGTCTAAGTCTCGACATGCACAAACTAGAATAATATGTCTTCCATAAAAAAACGAATCACCCAAAACGGATCAAGGACCATGAATTTACAACAGTCCAAAGATACAATTTGGTTGTGATTTCATCGATTTGAACAAAATGAACAACAATCATGGAAAGCTACGCATTTAACTTAAACAAGGTACATATAAACACTAAAAACTTATAAACTAGAGTATGTGAGTGTAAACTGAAATGAGAGTGAATTTGAGATGATTCTAAAGCTACACAAGATGAATCTAAGCTTCCTATGCTTGGAAAACCTTAAGAAATCAACATGCATGATACAGTATGATCTTCCCTCTCTAAGATTAGTGCATGGCAGGCATCGATCTATTATGGAAATCAACCCAATCCCGTATTTATCTTACCATCTCAGCCGCTAAGTTCTCTTTCTTAAAGCCAACTAGCTAGACCTTCCTACTTCGACTCCACATGCTCCTTAACGAAACTAATTCGGTAACCCAACAATTTCAGCCTAGTCACAAGTTAAATATGACAGAATTCACTATTTCATATGCAGGCCCTCTTAGACATAATTCTTAAATATTTCAGGTCTTCATTTACGTGGCTAAAGAACTCCAAAGCCTATATTCATGTCAGTTGTTCCAAACACCTTAATTGTTGCACCAATGCATGCTTTACATTACATCCCCAACAACACTCACTACCCCACGTGCAGCCACCTACTTTCTCCTATTAAAATACTCCACTCAAACATCACTACCACTGCTATGCCAAAACCACTACTACTGCTACATGACAAAATTACTACTACTGCTATATACCAAAACCACCATCGCCCATTCATAAAACAACAAAATCTCCTCAGTCAAAACAACGGTCATCACACCGTTCTCATTAACAGCCTTGCTATTACTAGTTTACACATTTTCAGGTAAGGCTACACTCCTCTCAAAATACCACAGCATGGCTGGAACAGGCTCCTTATTTCACTTTGCTACTGGTTAGGCGAGTGTAGGGTTTTGTGGAGTGACGCTAGGTATTGGGTGGTGAATGGCTATGTGGTTTGGGTGACCGACGAGGGTTGCGTGGAGGCAAGCAAAGGGGACTACATGGTGGAGCATTGACATGCTCGGGACGGAGGTGACGCACCACGGTTGGTGAAGTAGGAGGGAAGAAGCTTTGTGCGTTTGGTTCGATGAAGATGCGGTTTGCTGTGTGGACTGACGGCGGGTGGTTAAGAGACGTAGTTTAACAATGCGGGCGCGAAGGTGGAAAACAAATGAGGGGCAGCAAAGGTTGTGAGGTAGAGGGAGGAGCCGTCCCGGCTAATTGAAGCACTTTTTTCCCTAGGAGTGTCGAGCCAAATTTTGGAGGAAGAAGGGTCCCCCCTCCACCACACACACACGTGAATCTCCAAAAAAATAAAATAAAAGAAGTGCCAGAAGAGTCAAGACAAAATTATTCAAAAGGAAGGGAACAAATGGAGTTATCATACAGCATGCACGGACAGGTGTTTATTCGTTTAGATTAAATTCAAGTGTCCACACTTAAAAAATTACTATGTATTCACTTTTTCGTCTAAGCCCAAAGAACAATTTAACTATTTACTCCATTACAACATTATTAATAAATCATTATTCCATTCACAAAACCCAGTACACTAATTAAATTGTGTTTAATCTATAAAACACAAATACACACCATTATAATAGTCTCAAAACACTTAAACAATGTTATGAGTATTAATTTTTGCATATCTTACAATTATAAATATGTTTGTTCTATGATTATTTAATCTTATAAACATATTTATATTTTTAGCTACAAGTTTGCTTTTCTCGTTGATTTAATAATTTAAATAAATATTTAATGACTACAATATTGGTTTATAATCAGTATTCATAATTTTATATCAAAAATAATCCACTCTAGCAGTCATGTATATGTTACTATTATCAATATAACAAAAGCCATAAATTTATTTATTAACAGTAAAAACAAATTCAACGTTATAATATCACTTTAAATATTTTAATCAAGTTTAAAACACAAGTTAATAGCTTAATAAGTATTTCAACCAATAGCTGATTACTAATATTGAAATTAAATTTTGCTACTTGAATATTGATTCTTAATCAATTTAATATATATTTTCAATATTCAGTAGAATCGCTATTTATAATTCATAAACACACAATTTGGAATAAATTACTTATTAAATTAAAAATTCTAAATCTATTCCAAACACCTGAGTTATCAAATTCCTTAATTTCTGCTTCAAAACACTACACTGGTTAGGATTTTCAAATTCGTGTTTTATTCTCTAAAAAATAAAATATAGAAAACACCCAATAGTCTGTTTAACCCAGATGCTCAAAATTCAGGTTGTTACATATTTTAGGCACCAACTCCTCTCGGCCTCCATTGCCAACAGCGCAAGGACATTGTGTCTCACTCAAATCATATAAACACGAGGATTTCGTGTATAAACTGATTCTCTTTCTCCTCTTTCTTACAAATGTACTGATTTCTCTTGTAATCCGTTAGTATAAATAAAAGATTATACTGTTGTACACATATTTAATAGATTCACAGTTTGAAATAATGAGGAACACCTTTTCCCTTGTAGTAAGTGCCAAATGTTGAAGTTTTGAAAACTAGATACAATTAAAATACATTTATATAAACTTGATTTTGTGCTAAATTATTATTTATGGGATCATCATGGAGAATTTTTTGCATATGCAGTTGATTTTGTAGTGTTAAAGTTTGATTTGTTATGATAAATTCAGTAGTAGATATGGTAAAAGATGCAACACAATCAATGTTTCATTTGTTTTAAGTCAACGATGATGATGTCATATCAAAGAAGAATAGAGTTTGAACTGAAAATTTTATGATTTATCGGATGCTGCTGAGAAGCTGTTGTGGGATGATTGCGAAAGAGTAACCGAATTATCAGCAACCACTAGATACATTATCATGAATCAAAATTCAACTTTACAAATGATGGATTTGTTGGAGCTAGATTAACGCTAGAGGGGGTGAATAGGGTTTATTAGAGTTTTACAAGATATTAACATTATCATAGCACAGATTGCAGTAGAGAAAATAAATGCACAAAATAAATAACACAGATTTTACCCAGCTTTGGCAAACCCTGCCTACACCTGCATTCCCTAAGGTTTATACTTTAATTAAACAGACATCTGTATACAAAAACCTATAAACTCGCAAACCCCTCGCTAATCGCCTATGCAGTTTTGTACACTCGCAAAACCTGCTACTGTTCTGATCTACACTAAAATCCCTGCACTAATCTCTGTCCTCGAAACTAAATTTTCCCCAACCTACAAACCCATAGCTAGTAAACCCTAATTTTTACAGGAAAAACAAGGAAACCATAATTTGAGAATTACAAAATTAAATACAAAACAATATAAAATAACTCAAAAAGAAAAAGAAAAAACCTTTAACTAAAAATTAGACCGGCCCCCTTTGTTTTATTTCTTTGCAAAGGCTTTGCTTCAAAAGATGTCGGCCGATGGAAAAACAAACTAGGGTTTTTCAAAACTCCCAAATCTCGACTTCGAATTGATTGCTTCTGAGTTTATCTGATGCTCCAAGATTGTAGGTTGCTTGTCGGTCGATTTGAGCTCTCTGAGATTGAAATGCTTGTGAGTTTAACAATAATTTTGATTTATTTATTCTTGTATGAATTAGTTTGGTTTCAATATATAATGCATGTGATGTATATGTTGTTATACAGGGTTGTAGAAAACCCTAAACCCCTCTGATTTCACGAAAATGATTTGCTCTGATTGTTGCATGATATTGTGGCTTTGATTTAGATTGAAACAGCTTTGAAAGCTTGCGTGATATTTGATTTGTTTCCTCGAACATACGCATGATTTACTCCCTTTGTTTCCTTGATTTAATGCCATGAAATCTCTACATTCCTAGAAACAAAATTGTGATTTCTTTCCCAAAGAGTTACTGTGTTTTCTGAATATGTACTTTTGCAACTCGAATTCATTTGTTGTCAAAAAATGTACATTCAAAATCTAAAAGGAGATTATATTTCTAAAAAACAAAATGTCTAATTTCATGCCAAAAATGTTGAGTTGAATCTTTGCCAATTTTGGCTTATCCAAAACAGGAAACAAGTTAGCTGAAAACTGATTATCTTGCCAAGTATGATTATTTGAAAAACTGGAATTAAAACAATTTGTTTCTTGCCAATTTTTGTTCTTTTGAAAACTATGTATTCCTGGAAAGACTGAATTGATTTCATGTCAAAGAAAAATTAACCCAAATATGATCTTTGAAACTTGTAGCATAACTAGAAATAATTTTCTGCCCCATAAATAATTCTTACTGGTGTCTAGAAAGTATTTGTATTTGGAAATCGATTTCTGGCTCATTAAACTTTTGCCAAAATTGTAAATCAAAGGAGAAAACAATCATGTTTATTCTTTGCATGTTGATCTGTTTGTTTTCAATTTATGTTCCTAAAATTGAAACTGCGTAGTATTATGCTTCATACATGTACTAGTGCATGTATTGACCACTGATGTAATTGCCTCGTTACATTTTGGTAATGCATGAACACTAGCTTGCTAATTTTCTGAAATGCATGAAAACTTCTTTCGAAATTCCATGACTATGTATTCGTATCTTCTTGTGCCCTGCTATATTTGAGTTGTTGCACCACGTGTATGTTGGCTTGTACTCTGGCCATTTGTTTCTCCTCTGTTATGAATAATTATGCATGGTTTTGTAGTTGTATATGTATATGCATGCATTGTATACTGCACCAGTTATTATTGAAATTTTGATGAACATTTTGGGATATCTTGTCACATATAACAATTGAAAAAACAATTTGTTTCTATGATGAGAACATTCCAGAAAGAATTGTTTTCCCCTAATTCCAATTGCCATTAAAATATTCTTTATAACTTCTTGTTTACTCACGAAACACTATTGATGCATTGTTTCTTTGTTTCACTTTCACTTGCGCTTGATCCTTGACATGCAGCTCCTATTTTGCATGCTTGTGACTTGAATCAGAAACTGTAGTGTGTGTGTGTGTATGTGTATGTGTATGTACACACACACACATATGAACCCAGTAGTGTATATATATGTATATCATTTGATATTTGTCATGTGGACATAAACATTTGAATCATCTCAGTGTACTTGGTTATTCACTTGGCACTGTGCATGCTTCTTTTGAGTATGCTCATGCATTCCTTGTAACTTTGCTAGGTTATGCTTCTATATGCTGAAGTGAGTGTCCTTGTTGAAATTTGTGCTTGCATGTCGAGTAATACTTATATTGTTCACTGCTTTTGATATACCATGTACATTTTCGCCTCGGCCATTCCTTGTTTGTTGTGTGGACTTGAACTTGGATTAAAACTTTGGCTTGACATGCAAAAAATGTCATTTTTGTCTTGAATTCATTTGGGCTGTGTACATATGTGCTTTTGAGTATTTTGAGCTATTTTGATCTTGTTGAACCATTGTTTCATCTATGTATACACATATATATACATGCATACATACATACATATATATATGTGTGTGTGTGTGTGTGTGTGTGCTTGTGTGTGTGTGTGTGTGTGTGTGTGTGTTTGTGTCTGCATTTGAACTGGATTTCTTGGTTCATGCCCATCACTGATTTGACCATGTTGCCACTGTACAAAATATATGTGTATATACATACACATGTATGTGTATACACGTATGTGCAATATATATATATATATTTGTGTGTGTGTGTGTGTGAGTACTAGAAATACCGTCTACCTCGTCATATTTACAGTGTATCACTGTGAATATCACAAGCTATCTAAACAAAGATGGATGTCCATATAACTCATATCAAGTCGTGTAATATGATGAGAAACACACCAAAATTCTAAAGAAAATAATTTTTTAAAATAAAAATTATATCTACTAGAATAAAAATATTTTTTTCCCTATTTAATGTGACACCCCACATCTGTTAATGTCACTCACTAAGGGAATGCATTAAGTTTCGTGAAGCGTTATAGGTAAACAGACACAGAATAATTACAAGACAGGTATAAATAAGATAGCAGTGGAAATTTTAAATTTTTATTTCAAACATAAATCATAATGCTGTGGGCCATAATACCATAAGTCACAAAAACCATAACAATAAAACAACTTCTATCTTGCATCATCAGAGTACATAAGAATATGAAAAAATAATTCCCCAATTAAAAGAGTTAAGACATAGTAGAGACAAGGACTTGAGCCATACATCAGAAGTAGCTCCTAGCAAGATGATATCTGAGTCCTAGCTAAGCCTGAGTGTTTCCTCCCTGAGAACCTGGGGGAAAACGGAAGAAAGAAGGAGAAACATAAGGGTCAGACATAAAGTCTGGCGAGTCTAGTTACTTTTATCCAGTAAATAAATAAAAGTAACATGATAGGCATATAAAGGGGATAAAAGAGAGATCACAATATAAATGGCAAGTGTGACAAGGTAAGCAAGATAAGGTGTATGTGCCTCACTAATGATTACTCTGCACTATTACTAGTATAACTAAAATGAGATGATCCCTTCCACTATAAGTTGGTAGACTTAAGGCATACGACCGAGTGTACCCTAACCACTACCCTAATCGATCGGCTTCCTACCCCGTAGATGTTCTGTGCTGGCCCACAGTAGGAGGTATCACTTCCTAAAGTGGCAACCATTAAGGTGTGCACAACCATACCTACTGGGGTCACGGTCGTCTTATCCCCTTCTGCCCGACTCATGCACGCACATGGCCCGGTCGGTTCGTGTCGCCCACACCATCCGTCTCATTTGGATCTCTTATAATCAATCAGTAAGCGTGCCCCTTCTCCTCCTAGTATGGAGTTCTTTATTTGATACAAACTCCGGGTTACTGACTGAAATGGGTCCCACACAATATGATACAAGCTCTCCCCTTTGTCTTGTATCCCCATTAGGTTTTTCACTGACTATGCATACCCTTAGTTGTCATTAATTACATAGCCCTATGTCAGTTATGCTTACCCTAAAGGGTGTCTTTAATTACATAATTTTATTACATTTTCCACTAGTTATGTATACCACTAGGTGTCTTTAATTACATAACCTTATTAGGTTAAGTTCTTGAGCCTATATGTAAATATTACCCACCCCCTCTAATTTACTTAACCCGCCCACTACGCATCCAATTTTACTTAACCCTAACTTAAGTTCATAATCATACAATCCTTACGGATTAAATTGGGTTAAGTATTCCAATTCAATACAATGTCCAGTTATGGTTATAATGGGCTAGACCTCCCACATTAGGCCTACAACGTGTGGATGCTGATATGCTGGTTGGGTTCAGGCTGTCTTATTCCACAGCTGGGCCTAACCTCATGTCTTAGCCCGATTTGTATTTGCGCACTTAGACTTCCCACGTTGGGTTCAGCATTAGTAGCTGCTGGATATGCCGGTCAGGTCCAGGCAGACTTCCTCCACTAATGCAACCTAACCTCGTGTCATAAGTGCAATTACATTTCCTAATTGTAATTACTAAATATTCCATTTTTATGCAAATCTACCTATGTCCTTATAGGTGATTATTTCTATGTTTCCCCATTTGAATTAAATGTCCAATTTGTATAAGTATTACATAAATTATGCCAACTATAAATTCCTTTTCCCTGTTTCCTAACTAACGTATTCACACATATTTTGGCGGCATCTAGGCTATAAAATAGCCTAACCAAAACAATGAAAAGGGAATATGAAAATGTTGATAGTTTCAACATTTCTTGGCATAAACTAGCATGATAACAAGGTGAATGGACATGTAATTAACGTCATAACAAGGTGGACATAAAACTGATGAACTTGTGGCAATTACAATGTCAAAGCAAGCATAATAAGATCTAAGTTAACTATTCTAGGTGTCCATCTATTTAGATCTAGCATAAATAGGGTGAATAGTAACATATTTAGATCAAAAGATGACTTCACATGTCAAGTTTACAACATATCTAGATTGATCACAATATGACAGGTGAAAAAGGGGATTTACATCTAGCGAATGTTACAACTGTCCACTTTAATAGATGTACATCCACCACAATATAGTTACAAGTCAAGATCCTCGCAGGCAACATAATAGAATAACCACAATTGTATTAGATCTAGAGAAACAGATATATCATGACATAGTATAGGATATAACACTTGCATAGAATCATACTTTACAACATATCCAATTTACAGTCTTTCACAATTTACTTTTATTAATCTAGACCTAAAATCAATCTAGATACTCACAGCGTTAGGTTAAGAGAATTGAGAAAGAACGGATCTTGAGCTCTGAATTTGATTTGCAAAGTATGTTGTTGTAGAAAACGGTCATGTCTCAGTTCGTATCATGGCAGCATATGGCTCCCATAATTTCCGATGAAGAAATAGGAGATTTGAGCACATATTTATAGCTGTAGAGACCTCTGAAACTGACTGCCACCTCATCCCTTAGGGTGTCGACACCCCTGTGGGTGGGTCGACCCTTAGGTCGACACCCATTTAGGGGGTTGACCCCCTACATCGGGAATTTTGCCGCTCTGACGAATTTTTCGAATTTGAATTGTTCTGGATAAAATTCTGACTCATCTCTGACTCATGCACATATATATATATATATATATATATATAATTTTTCTGCGCATATACAAACTTAAAACCCTCATAACTTCCTCATACGGTGTCCATTTTACGCAAACCAAGTGCCTATCTTGACCAGAATTTCGAGACGGACGCAATGGTGCAGTCCATTTCTTCACATTCCAAATATTAAATTAATTATTATTTAATTTATCCTCTTTTAGTGTCGATACAAATTCAGGGTGTTACATTCTCCCCTACGCTAAGGATTTGGTCCCAAAATCTCTAAGTTGAGAAGAATGTATATCCTACCATCCATCATCTATCCACTCATCCACCAATCACTGGCATCCATTGTCCTTAAATATTTCTAATGCTTATATGAATATACGCAAAGGTGTGTGTGTATGTCCCAACATTAATGCGAAGATCAGGCGGTCTACTAAATCAGTTGACCTCCTTAATGCAATGTATGTCAGTGCCATGAATCCAATATGTATGCAAATAAACCTATTGCATCATATAAGTTCTATATGTGTGCACACCCATCCTTCCAAATGCAATATCCATATGCTAGTTCATCCATTTCCATCCATAAAAGAAAAGAAAGTGTACACACATCCATATGCAATATGAAAGTGATTGAGCCGATCTTAGTGCCTAATGTGTGTGTGTATGCTTCCACAGGAAACCACTAGCAAACACTTGCATCCACTTGCATCCATCAATCATAACATGTTTCAAACACATGTTTACATCCATAGGATTCCTATCTAAAGGTTGAAAATACAATGGATAAGATATATTATATTGACAGAAACAAGCACTGATAAAACTTAGGAAAAGGAGTTAAGAACGTATCCTTGAAAAGAGAAGGGTACGAAGCATGAATCTTGTCTTCAGTCTCCCAAGTCGCATCTTCTGGGTTATCTCCCCATTGAACCTTTAGCAACTTGATCTCCTTATTGCGCAGCTTCTTAAATTTTGACCCAAGAATACGGGTAGGGACTCGTCTGACTATCGCCTCCTGTTCCACTTCGACTTCTTCCAACATACTCGGCTCAATAACTTCTACGGTGTCATGCAGGCACTTCCACAGATGAGAGACGTGGAAAACATCATGAACATCGGATAGATTTTCTGGGAGCTTTACTCGGTAGGCCATTTGGCCAATCGTCTAAGTTATGGGAAATGGTCCCACAAACCTTGGTTCCAACTTCCCTACTGGTCTGAAGCGAACCACATTCCTAAGTGGTGATACTTTGACAAGAACCAAGTCTCCCACTTCGAATTCGATGTCAGCTCTTCTCTTGTCTACATAGGACTTCTACCTATCTTGAGCTATCTTCATCCGCCATCGAATAAGGTCAACCTTTTCGGTCGTTTCACTAACCGTATCTGGTTCAAGTAATAATCTTTATGTAGATTCCCACCAACAAGTTGGTGATCTACAGGATCGTCCGTACATTGCTTCAAAGGGTGCCATGCTGATGCTAGCTTGGTAACTGTTATTGTAGGAAAACTCTACTAAAGGAAGATGTTCTTCCCAAGTCCCTATGAAGTCTAGGATACACAGTCTCAAAAGATCTTCAAGAATCTTGTTCACCCTCTCCGTCTGTCCGTCGGTCTGAGGATGATAAGCGGTGATCAAACACAACTGTGTACCTAATGCTTCTTGCAAGCTCCTCCAAAAATCGCTGGTAAAGATGGGGTTATGATCGCTTACGGTGCTGGAAGGTACTCCATGAAGACGAACTATCTCACGAACATATATTGCTGCCAACCATGATGTTGTCCTCTTGCTCTTAACTGGAATAAAGTAAGTGTTCTTAGTTAGTCTATCCAGTACCACCCAAATACTGGTGTTACCTTTCTTCGATCTAGAAAACCATCTATGAAATCCATAGAGATGCTCTCACATTTCCACTGTGGAACCTCCAATGGATGAAGTAATCCACCGGGCTTCTTTTGCTCAGCTTTAACTGGCTGGCAAACTAAACATTGAGAAAAAAATTCGACCACATCTTTCTTCATCCCACCTAAAAGAAAACCATCTTCATGTCTCTATACATCTTGTCATGACCTGGATGAATAGTCATCTTAGAATGGTGGGCTTCTTCTAGGACTACCTTATCAAGCTTCTAGTTTTAGGAACACAAAGCCTTCCATCTCGTCGCAACCACCCCTTTTGGTCTATGGCATATCTACTGAGGTGACTAGAAGTCTCCCCTCTTCTGAGCTTATCCATGATGTCTAGAATCTGTGGGTCACCTTGTTGCCAAGCTCATATCTGGTCCATAGGGGTCGGTCGTATCTCCAAGGATGCTAACAAATCAGGCAAAACCTTGATGGAGGGTCTGAAATCAAAAGCTGATATGAACTCCAAGTTCTTTCTTTCCACAAACAGAGGACTCAGGGCCATCCTCCGCATACTTAGTGCGTCTGCCACCACATTACCCTTGCTAGGGGTATAAGCAATCTCAAAATCATAAGAGGCTAAGAACTCCATCCACCATTGTTGCCTTAAGTTGAGATCCTTCTGTGAGAATAGATACTTGAGAGATTTATGATCGGTGTATAACTCGAAACTTTCTCCAAGTAAATAATGGCGCCGTGTCTTTAACGCGAATACTATGGCAGCTAGCTCTAGATCATGGGTAGGGTAGTTCTTCTCATGAACTCTCAACTGTCTACCCCCATAACATATTACTTTCCCTTCTTACATTAGAACCGCACCAAGCCCTGTACCGCACGCATAATTGTAAACAGTAAACACTTTACTTCCATCAGGAAAGGTCAAGACTGGGCTGTTGTCAGATCCCTCTTCAGTCGTTGGAAAGCAACGTCACAGTCTTTGTCCCATGAAAATGCTAAATTCTTCTTTCTCAGCCTGGTAAGAGGGGCTGATATTTTTGCGAAGTCCTTAATGAACTTCCTATAATAACCTTCCAACCCAAGAAAGCTTCTCACCTCGGTTGCATTTTTAGGAATCTTCCAATCTTGCACTGCAACCACCTTGGTGGGATCTACAGCTATCCCTTCTTTGGAGACTACATGCCATAAGAATCTCACCTCTTTTCTCCAAAATTGCCATTTGGAGAACTTTGCCTTAAGTTGATGGTCACGGAGAGTTTTCAAAACTTCTTTCAAATGTTGTGCATGCTCTTCTTCACTCATGGAGAAGATCAAAATATCATCAACAAAGACTACGACAAATTTTTTTAGGAACTCCCGAAACACCCTACTCATCAAATCAACAAAATAAGCGGGTGCATTTGTCGACCCAAAAGGCTTAACTAGCCATTCAAAGAAACTGTCCGGAGTTCTGAAAGCAGTCTTATCCATGCTGTCCTCAGCCACCCTCAACTGATGGAACCTTGTAGCCAAGTCCAACTGAGAAAATACTGAGGCACCAACAAGCTGATTAAATAAATCATCAATCCTAGGAAGTGGGTGCCTATCCTTCTTGGTGAGCCTATTCAATTCTCTATAGTCAACACATAAACGAAGTGAACCATCCGCATTAGTTGCGAATACTACTAGGGCACCCCATTCAGTTATGCTTTGTCTGATAAATCCTTTCTCAAGTAGCTCCCGTACTTGTTTACTCAGCTCCCTCCTTTCCCTTGGATCAATGTGGCTCACCGGCAATGCAACTGGCTTTGCATTGTCCACCAGATATATGTGGAAGTCAATCTCGCGCCTTGAAGGTAAAACCCATACCTTATCAAAAATATTGGAATAATCTCGAACCACTGGAACAGATTGCAAATCATCTATGGATGTATCTAGAGACTCTAGGAAGCTAAGCATAACAGACCCTTCGGGGTTACAAGAAACTTCGAGGGTCTTCCCATGACAAGTCAGGATTCTAACAACTCTCCTTCACAATCCAGAATGACCCCATATGTGGTAAGCCAATCCATTCCTAGAGTCAACCTGTAGCCCATAAAGTCGAGCACATACGCGTCGCATTCAAACTCGACGCCTAACACAGATATTTTCAAACACCGACAAACCATCAATAAATGAGCCGAATCACCAATGGAGTTTGAAACAACTACAAGATCTACTACCATACCAGTAACTAAGTGTAGAGATTCAACAATAGAACTAGATATAAACGAGTGTAAAGCACCAGAATCAGAAGGTGTTCTAACTGGATGGTTTGGGAGAGAAACTAAACTTTCTACGGAAATTTTTCTACCTCTTTCAGGAGCACTGATCATGAGAGCATGCACCTGCCCTCCAGAAGTCCCTGCTCTTTGACCTTGTCCCTGCGATCCCTGTTTCTTCGGGCACACTTTAGAGAAGTGTCTGATCTCTCCGCAATTAAAGCAATTGGCCTTCCTTCTCTTACAATCTTTGATCAAGTGACTCTCCTTTCCACAAATATGACATTTTCTCTTATCCTTGCCTTTGTCATATTTCCCTCCTTTCTTTTGTTGTTGCTATTGTTGTTGCTGTGGTTGTTGTTGTTGCTACCCCTTCTTGGGCCACACCTTCCTATTCTGCGATGTCCCCTTAGTCTTTGCTTCCTTCTTCTCTCCCTTGTTCTCCTCATGCATTAGGGCCATATCAACAAGCTTTTCAAAAGTGGCCCCGATTAGAATATGGGACATGGCTAAACCATGCAAAGGCTCATTCAGCCCTTTAGCAAACCGCAAAGCCTTTTTGTGTGGTGTATCCACCAACTCTAACCCAAACCTTGCCAGTTGGTTGAACTTGTTCACATATTCCTTCACCGTCAAGTTTCCTTGTTTGAGTGCTAAGAACCTCTCCATCTGAATGCTTCTCTCAGCTTGGGAAAGATATTTCATTTTGAACCTCTGTCTTAAATCTTCCTAAGTTTCCACCGGACGTCCAGCTTGGGTGACTTCCCACCAAATGAGGCTTCGTCCTTTAACAGCTAAGCAGCTAATTGAATCTTTCTTCGGTCCTCTACGTCAAAGATTACGAATAAGCCCTCGGTCTCCTTAAGCTAATTCCGAGCGTATACGAATGTCTTGTTCCCATGGAATGGCCTTCCTCCCATAGCCCGGAAGTCTTTGCAGATCTTGGCAAAGTTGTTAGCTCTTGGAGGGGGAGGAGGAGGAGGAATGAATGGTGAGTTGGAGGAGGAACGTCTCTTTTGGCCTTCGGCCGGCGCCGTGGCCTCCAAATACCTTCGGAACCATCCGGGTATTGTGACGCCCTCTGGGATATTAAGGATGTTTTGTTCCCCAGACATGCTAAAAAGGGAAAAGGAAGAAATTTAGATAAAGGGACGAAGGATACTACATATGGCTTTCTGGGGAATGTTTTTTAAAACAAACTTTTCTTTTGAAAATACTTTCTTTTAAAACCTTTTTGAAAATAATTTCCAAAAACTTTTATCTAATTTGGTAACCTGGCTTTGATACCAAGTCTGACATCCCATGCCCGTTAATGTCACTCACTAAGGGAATGCATTAAGTTTCGTGAAGCGTTATAGGTAAACAGATAAAGAATAATTACAAGACAGATAAAAATAAGATAGCAGCGGAAATTTTAAATTTTTATTTCAAAGGTAAATCATAATGTCGTGGTCCATAATACCATAAGTCATAAAAACCATTAAAATAAAACAACTTCTGTCTTGCATCATTAGAGTACATAAGAATATGAAAAACATAATTCCCTAATTAAAAGAGTTAAGCCATAGTAGAGAAAAGGACTTAAGACATACTTCAGAAGCAGCTCCTAGCAAGATGATATCTGGGTCCTGGCTAAGCCTGAGGGTTTCTCCCTGAGAACGTTGGGCGGAAACGGAAGAAAGAAGGAGAAACAAAAGGGTCAGACATAAAGTCTGGCGAGTCTAGTTACTTTTAGCTAGTAAATAAATAAAAGTAACATGATAGGAATATAAAATGGATAAAAGAGAGATCACAACATAAATGAAACGTGTGACAAGGTAAGCAAGATAAGGTGTATGTGCCTGACTAACTATCACTCTGCACTATTACTAGTATAACTAAAATGAGATGATCCCTTCCACTATAAGTTGGTAGACTTAGGGCATACGTCTGAGTGTACCCTAAATACTACCCTAATCGATCGGCTCTTTACCCCGTAGATATCTTGTGTTGGCCCCACAGTAGGAGGTATCACTTCCTAAAGTGGCAAACATTAAG
The DNA here is from genome assembly GCA_030737875.1 of Allium sativum. Taxonomy (NCBI): domain Eukaryota; kingdom Viridiplantae; phylum Streptophyta; class Magnoliopsida; order Asparagales; family Amaryllidaceae; genus Allium; species Allium sativum. Next base: position 65,150,128 of record CM060922.1, read on the forward strand.
GTGTGCACAACCATACCTACTGGTGTCACGACCGTCTTATCCCCTTCTGCCTGGCTCATGCACGCACATGGCCCTGTCGGTTTGTGTCGCCCACACCATCCATCTCGTTTGGACCTCTTATAATCAATCAGTAAGCATGCTCCTTCTCCGCCCAGTATGGAGTTCATTATTTGATACCCACTCTGGGTTACTGACTGAAATGGGTCCTACACATTATGATACAAGTTCTCCCCTTTGTCTGGTATCCCCACTAGGTTTTTCACTGACTATGTATACCCTTAGGTGTCTTTAATTACATAGCCCTATATCAGTTAAGCTTACCCTAAAGGGTGTCTTTAATTACGTAACTTTATTATATTTTCCAACGGTTATGTATACCACTAGGTGTCTTTAATTACATAACCTTATTGGGTTAAGTTCGTGGGCCTATATGTAAATATTACCCACCCCCTCTAATTTACTTAACCCATCCAATTTTACTCAACCCTAACTTAAGTTCATAATCATACAATCCTTATGGATTAAATTAGGTCAAGTAGTCCAATTCAATACCATGTCCAATTATGGTCATAATGGGCTAGACCTCCCACATTAGGCCTACAACGTGTGGATGTTAGATATGTCGGTCGGGTCCGGGCAGTATTATTCAACAGTTGGGCCTAACGTCGTGTCTTAGGCCAATTTTTATTTATGCACTTAGACCTCTCACATTAGGTTCAGCATTAGTGGTTTCTGGATATGTCGGTCGGGTCCGAGCATACTTCCACCACTTATGCAACCTAACCTCGTGTCATAAGTGCAATTGCAATTCCTAATTGAAATTACTAAATATTCCATTTTTATCCAAATCTACCTATGTCATTATAGGTGATTATTTCAATGTTTCCCCATTTGAATTAAATGTCCAATTTATATAAAATATTACATAAATTATGCCAATTATAAATCACTCTTTCCCATTTCCTAACTAATGTATTCACTCGTATTTTGGCGGCATCTAGGCTATAAAGCAGCTTAGCCATAACAATGAAAAGGGAATATGATAAAGGTGGTAGTTACAAAATATCTTGGCATAAACTAGCATGATAAAAAGGTGAATGGACATGTAATTGACATCATAACAAGGTGGTCATAAAACCGATAAACTTGTGGCAACTACGATGTCAACACAAGCATAATGAGATCTAAATTAACCATTTTAGGGTGACATAGTAAAATGCTTAGATCTAAAGATGACTTCACATGTCAAGTTTACAACATATCTAGATTGATCACAATAAGACAGATGAAAAAGGGGATTTACATAAAGAACTAGATCTAGCCAATGTTACAACTGTCCACTTTAATAGATGTACATCTATCACAATATAGTTACAAGTCAAGATCCTCATAGGCAACGTAATAGAATAACCACAATTGTATTAGATCTAGAAAAACAGATCTATCATGACATAGTATAGGATATAACACTTACACAGAATCATACTTTACGACATATCACATTTACAGTCTTTCACAATTTACTTTTATTTATCTAAACCTAAAAGCAATCTAGTATCTCACAGCATTAGGTTTAGAGAATTGAGAAATAACGGATCTTGAGTTCTGAATTTGATTTGCAAAGTATGTTGTTGTGGAAAACGGTCCTGTCTCTGTTCGTATCCCGGCAGCATATGGCTCCCATAATTTCCAATGAAGAAATAGGAGATTTGAGCACATATTTATAGCTGCAAAGCCCTCTGAAACCGACTGCCACCTCATCCCTAGGGGAGTCGACACCCCTGTGGGTGGGTCGACCCTTAGGTCGACATCCCTCTAGGGGGGTCGACCCCCTAGAGCAGGAATTTTGCCACTTTGACAAATTTTTCAAAATTGAATTGTTCTGGATAAACTTCTGACTCACCTATAACTCATGCGTATATATATAATTTTTCTACATGTATACAAACTTAAAACCCTCATAACTTCCTCATACGGTGTCCGTTTTATGCAAACCAAGCGTTATCTTAACCAGAATTTCGAGATGGACGCAATGGTGCAGTCTGTTTCTTCAATTACGAACATTAAATTAATTATTATTTAATTTATCCTCTTTTAGTATCGGTACAAATTCAGGGTGTTACATTTACTGTGTGTGTTTCTATGACAGGTATGCAAGTGACTAGACAAAATGTGCTGAAAGACAGAGGATAAGTGAGGGACAGTGAATAAAGTTGTATATATGAGGGTATGTCAATGTACATGAGTGAAATTGTGTATGATTTTTTACAACAGAATGTGTAAATGAAATGTGACATGATTGTTGCAGTGAAGAAAAGTGTATATGAATTTGAATATAAAATGTATTGTATTACTGAGATGTACAAATAGTCGAGTTGTACGATTGTACTATTCAGATGTTGAAATAAAATATTTATATTCAAATAAATTACTGTTAGAATATTTAAATTCTTGTGCAGTAGTATTCTATTTAAATACAAATATTTAATTCTATATGTGATGTAGTAGAACAGTACAATTGTAAACATATTTATAATAATAAATATATGTTTGTTATCATCAAACAAAAATCATAGAATTGCTAGATAATAATCTTCCTCTTTTGATGATGACAAACATATGATGAGATTTTGAATATAATAAATCTGTTAGCAGTGAATCTTTGAACTCCCCCTATATGTATGCTCCTCCTTCAACAAAACTCCCCCTTAGGTATGTGCATGCATGAAAGAAAAAAATTTAAACAATTTCAATGTTAATTATAAAATATTCACTCATAACTCAAAAGCTTAACCCATTCTACCTCTTTTGTTATCATCAAAAGGATATAGAAATTAAAATAATGACGAAAAAATTGACTAAAAATATAACATCGGCTTAATAGGAAGAGTGTTCATCATAATTCTCAATCAATCAAACAAAAATCATAATATTCCAAGAACTAGTGGCAAATTTCACACTGTAGAATGAAGGATTTACGATGAAAATTTTCTAAATGGAGAGAGTTTTAAAATATCTGATTTCCAATTATTTCCAAGTAAAATTTTAAAAATGAGCACAAAAGAAGTGATGGATTTGGACTAAGATTATAAGTTCAATTCAAGTGACACGATCAAATAACTATCAGTCAACAAATTATAATATATCATAAAATGTTAACACATTTCACAGATTAGAAAAATGGATTGGAAGGCTGGTTTTTATTTACACATCAAGGAGGATTTCATATACATTTTTATTTATTTCCTTTATCTTTTTTTATTTAAGAGCACACTGACCACGCATAACCATATCTTGGATTTTAAATTAGGTCAGTTGCAGCTTAAAATATAAGTAATCTCACAACCATGCATGACAAGAGCTTGAGGTTAGAGAAACACTTATGTATATTCTATTTATCATGTTTCTTTTTCTTTTTTAAAATCTCCTCAGTATATAAAACAAATATGGATGATAGAAATATGGAAGATACATAAATGATTGTGAAATAAATTTCTAAATTAATAATATTATGAAATATGCTCAATTGTACCTGGGTTTTTGAAAATTTTCAATTATCTCTATTTCTGAAAAATCACGCAGTCACATTTCCATCACAAATTTATAGTTGTATATTCATAAGATGATTTTAAAAAATATTAAACTCTCCACATTTATATAAAATCATGATGGATGGTAGAATGATGATAGACTAAGAAGAGGTTCGTGAAATAAGCGCCAATTCAAAGATATTATAAGAACTATTCAATCATCTTGAAAATTTAAATAAAATTTCCTCTTGTTGTGAAATACACTATAGTCACAACTCATCATAATTTCAATAATCTAATAATAATTTTGATATGTTCTAAATACAGTTCAATTTGGTTATTGATTCCAATTTCTGAATAAATAATCAAAAAATGATTTTAAAGTTGAAAATCAATTACAAGAGGATTTGAAGAATCTACACAATATATAAGAATCAAACAAATGAGTGAGAAGATTTCAAAGCATTTAAGGCTGATACCACTTGTTGTTTCCATTAAGGAGGATTTTAATACAACCCTAGTGGCTAACAAAGGTATCTCAGACACTGATTTTAGGTCCTGCCTCTCGACACAAAATTTTCAATTTTTTTTACCAATCCCAAGCAAGTAAATCTAACTGATCAATTCCATCTATCAGAACAACAAACAATTTTATCAAAACAAGCAGTCATTAAAACATTTTCAAAAAACGATTAAATTTTATCAGAGCAGTAAACTTCAATCTCATAACACGTTTCACAGGAGAGATTTCAGAAAATTTACAACAAGTCCAAGAAGACAAATCATGATCCAAGATTTAAAGAAACGGTTTATTTTAAATCGCTTGAAGGGACGTGAAAACTTCAAGATTCAATGAATCGATCACACAAGATTATTAATTTCAAATCCAAGAAGTGCGTGAGATTCAAAATATCAAAAAAAAATCAAATGATTTCAAACAAAACAATATCCAAGTAAATGATCATGATTTCAGATTGAGTATCAGGATGTAGCACAAGAACCTATGCAATTCAAAATAGTTAACAAAATAAAAGAATTTTGAAACTTTTATTAGAGTGGCAGTCAGCAAATTTCAATGCAAGACCCACAAGAGGATTTTTCAGAGTTATTTCTAACAAGTACAAAAGAGATAATTCATGATCCAAGATTGAATAATCAGTTCATTTGAAATCACTTAAAGAGATGTGTTAATTTTAAGATACAATGAATCGTTCAAACAAGTTTATTAATTTCAGATTCAAGATGTGTGTGAGATTCAAGATATCAAAATTTCAAATGATTTCAAACAATCAAATATATGAGTCAAATGATCATGAGTTAAAAATGAATTTCAAGATTCAATACAGTGATTCAACCCAAGTGTTTTTCAATTCAGAATTATCCAAGCCAATCCAAAAACCAATGAAACTATCACAACTGAAAAGTAGAAGTGTGCTGTAATGAGTATAATTTTAAAATCTTTCCAAAATGGATTAGAAGAAACTCAAAACAGCAAAAGTGCAAGAAATTGCAATAGTTTTTCAGATCTTCAAAATTTTAGAATTCAAATAACAGTGTTCAAGATATAATAAGAATGCTTCAGCACTATTAGGAATTCAGAAATCAGTAAACAAGAATAAAGTTAAAAATAATTGTAGAAATTTACAAATTTTAATTCAAGATTTGGAAATCATTAAAACATCAAAGTTTTATACAAATGAAGCGAATTTCCAGAAAATCACAAATTCTGCAATTTGAGGTTAAGAAAGCTCAAGAAAGAATATGTACATATATATGGCACTGTCAAATCAAATCAGAATAATCAAAAGAATAAAAACTTGGCTAAGGAACTAGAATAACTCAAAGATGTGGAACGACTTGAATTCAGTTTCTCTTTTCCAATGTAGTTCCTCAGCCTCCTTCGGTATGTAAAAGTTTAGGGATCAAGTGGTCTAACAAAGTTAGTAAAACCACTCAAAGTTTTGTTCACGTCTTTCGGTATCCAGACCTATTTTCGTAAAAGTCCATTTGAATCTAACTTTGTACCCTTAGGAACCCAAATCTATTTAAATTTAGACAAAATTGTTTTATTTCCATTTGGGATCCAAGAATGTCTAAATGGTTTGTTACCAAACAAATTCTCATATCGTTTATGATTCAAAAATCCTTTGAAATTATCAGAGTTTAAATTTTCAAAATGATCTTTTCTAAAACGATTTGAAGGATTTTTAAAATAATTTGAATTCAGCTTTTCAAACCCATTGATTTTCCCAAAGCCAAGACCATATTTATTTCTAGTAGAAACTTGGTTTTGCAACAACATATTCAACGATTTTCCCCATTATAAAATTTATCCAAAGTTGATTCAAGTCGTTGAACTTTGGATTTAAGATCACCGTTTTCTTTTATTAAATCTGAACAACGTTATTAGTGATCTTCCTTTCAGCATCTGTTCGTTTCAAAACCAAATTTTCATTTTCAAGCAATTTAATTTTGGCTTAGGACATGGAAATATCATTTTCAAAACAATTTTGTTTTTTAGTTTCAAGATTTTCAGAATTCTTGAATTTTTCTACCTCATTTTCAAGCTCGTTTAAAATAGATTCAGTTTTCACCAAATTTTCCTTTTCAAGAATTTCAAGTTTGAAATTTTCGGACGTCCCAAAATTATTCAATTCCTTTTGTAAAAAATTATTTGTACTTACAAGCTCAATCTTAGTCTCTTTTAAGATCATACATTCATTCTCAAGCTTTTGAATATTTTTATTAAGAAGAACAATATTGTTTTTCAAATTCAAACAATTTTTACAATCAGAGTTTGAAATTTTTTTAGAGTATTCAAGTTTTAATTCCACATCATTTATTTTGCTGGTCAACTCATGATTTTAGATTACAGAGATTTGTTCTTCTGTTGGAGTTTATCAACAGATTTAGTTAAATAGTGCGCATATAAACTAAATTTTCATATGAGAAATTTCTTGTCTCATCATCTGTTGAGTCTCCATCATTTGATCTACCTAAATTTTCTTGTTTCTCCGTTCAAGCATAGATCTGAATCTGAGTTGACCTTCTGGGGTTTTGGGCTACTGCTATTGTCAATTCTTCCATACTTCATATCAAGAGTATTCCGGATTTCCAGTGCAGTCAAACAATGGGAGATATGGTTATAGTGGTCATCATCAATATACGAATATAAAATATGAGTAGCATGAAAATTGAATACAATGTCATTCCTATCGACCATATCATACCCATTTATAATAATATCCCAACATTTAATATTAACAAATTTAAAATAGGAATTCATTTCTGATTTCCAATTTAAAAAATTTGTACCATTAAAAATAATTGGATTACGACTGGACTGACGCTCACTGCATTGACAATAAGGGAACACCATGACTCTGGAGTTAAATAAAATACCTGTTATGATACCACTTGTTGGATCTAGATTAACCCTAAAGGGGGGTGAATAGGGTTTATTCGAGTTTTATAAGATGTTAACATTATCACAGCACTGATTGTAGCAGAGAAAATAAATGAAAAAAATAAATAACACGGATTTTACCCGGCTTTGGCAAACCCTGCCTACTATTGCATTCCCCTAGGTTTTTACTAGAATTAAACAGACACCCACGTACAAAAACCTATAAACTCGCGAACCCCTCGCTAACCGCTATACAATTTTGTACACTCGTAAAACCTACTTCTGTTCTAATCCTACACTCAAATCCCTGCACTGATTTCTGTCCCCAAAACCAGATTTTCCCCTAGCTACAAATGTGTAGCTAGCTAGCCCTAATTTTCATAGGAAAAAACTAGTAAACCCTAGTATGAGAATTACCAAAGTAAATACAAAACAATATAAAATAACTCAAAAAGAAAAAAAACTAGGGTTTGCTCCAAAAAATGTTTATCTGATGCTCTAAAACATTATGCACAGTCGATATCTTCTCAAGTAACTCTAATCTATATGCGAGCTTTCCAATTCGCTCGACTATCGGAAACGGTGCAACAAACCTTGGAGATAACTTTCCTTTACTTCTAAATTGTACAACATGCTTCAGTGGCGAAATCTTCATGAAAACCATATTGCCTATATCGAATTCCAAATCCTTTCGACGCTTATTGGCGTAAATTTTCTGATGATCTTGAGAAGCCTTCATTCGTTGCCGAACGATTTCGATACAATCCTAGGTCTCTCTAATCATCTAAGGCACAAGTATTGAATTATCTCCAGTTTATAACAAACATGTTGGAGAATTACATGGTCTTCCGTACAACGCCTCGTATGGTGCTATCCTAATATTTGATTGGTAGTTGTTGTTATATGCAAACTCAACTAGATGGTCTTCCCATGACCCTCCGAAGTCTAATACACGAGCCCTTAAGAGATCTTCCAAAACAAGGTTGACCCTATCTGTTTGATCATCAGTTTGGGGATGATAAGCCATACTCAAACAAAACTCGGTTCCCAAAGCTTCTTGCAAACTCTTTCAAAATCTACTTGTGAACAATGGTTCTTGATTACTCACTATGCATTTAATATAAAGCTCAGCCAATTTCGATGCTATCCTACTCGATTTGATAGGAATAAACCTTGCACTCTTCGTCAAGCAATCCACGATGACCCAAATTCCTTTGTTTCTTACCCCCAGTCCTCGGTAGTCCATCGATAAAATCCATCGATATATGCTCCCACTTCCGTGTAGGAACTTCAAAAGGATGAAGCAAACCACTCGGCTTCTTCTATTCAGCTTTAACCAACTGACAGTTCATGCACTTGGAAATGAACTTTCCGACATCTCGATTCATCCCTTCTCAGTAGTAGGCTCGCTTCATGTCCTGATACATCTTGTTACCACCGGGATGAATCGTTAAATCCGTGTGATGACATTCCCTTATAACTTCATTTCTCAATTCGTCGATATCATGGACAACCAGTCGTCCTTGCTTTCGAAACCAACCTTCTCGATTGACCTCGAACCACGTTTGCTGTCGAAGATTCAAATCCTTTCGAGAGAAAAGATACTTGAATGACTTATGATCCGTAAACAACTCGAAGCGAACTCCCAATAGGTAATGTCTCCACTTCTTCAGAGCAAACACGATCGCTACCAATTCCAGATCATGAGTTGGATAATTCCTCTCCTGCGGATTCAGTTGTCAACTCGCGTAGGCCACAATCTTATCCTTCTGCATTATCACTACTTTAAGTCTAGTACCACATGCATCGCTGTATACCACCATCTCTTCATTCCCACTCGGAATCATCAAAATAAGAGCACTCGTCAGTTTCCCCTTCAGGATTCCGAAAGTTTGCTCACACTTGCATCTTATTGAACACTTGGTTCTTCTTCATCAGTCCTGTTAATGGTGCATCTATCTTGTAGAAATCCTTTATAAAACGCCGATAATATTCTACTAACCCAAGGAAACTTCCCACGTCCGTCACATTCTTAGGTTTATCCCAGTCCTAGATTGCTTCTACCTTGGCGGGGTCAACCATGTTATTCTATTTCCAGAAACAATATGGCCTAAGAACCTCACTTCACTCTTCCAGAAGCACTTCGAAAACTTAGCCTTCAGTTGATGTTTTCGCAGCATTTCCAAAATAACGCTCAAGTGCGTCTTGTGCTCTTCCTCATTTCGAGTGTAGACTAGAATATCATCCATGAACACAAGCACGAACTTGTACAACTGACATTCGAAAACTCTATTCAGAAGATCAACATAATATGCTGGCGCGTTAGTCGGCTCAAATGGCATTACCAACCGCTTGAAGAAACCGGATGGTGTCCTAAAAGCGGTCTTCGGCACACTATCCCATGCTACCCTCAACTCGTAGAATCCTATTGCCAAATCCATATGAGAAAACACTTTGGCTTCGTGAAGCTGGTCAAACAAGTCATCAATCCTCGACAACGGATACTTATTCTTCTTGGTCACCTTGTTCAGCTCACGATAATACACACACATTCTCAACCAGCCATCAGCCTTGGTTGTAAACACAACTTTTGCACCCCATTTGGATATACTTTACGAATGAGTCCTTTTCCCAAAAGGTCTCGAACTTGCACCTCTAACTCTCGTTGTTCCTTAGGCCCCATCTACCTAAGAGGCATAACAATAGGTCTATCACCCTCGACCAAATCGATTCTGAACTCAATCTCACGATGCGGAGGCAACCCTTTGACCTCTTCAAAGACATCTTTAAACTCATTTGCGATCAGCACCGACGACAAGTCTTCATTTGGAATCACAAGCAAATATAAATAGCTTACAAAGACCCCGTCTTTGAGCTTACATCGAATCAAAACCTTTTGCCTTTCCATATCCCCGACTATCACCTATAGCTTCTCGCAATTCACTCTTGCCGCATACCTCTTGAGCCAATCCATACCGAAGATATTCCCAAACCTAGCGAAGTTCAAAATAAAACAATCACATATAAAAGAGAAATTATGACTTGATAACTCAAGACCACGACAAATAATGCAAAGATTAGATGAATCCCCAACTGGATTAGTCACAATCAAAGGTCTATCACAAATCTTGGGTTCCAAACCCAAGTGGTACACAAGCTAATTACAAATGAATGAATGTGATACTCCATTATCAAACAACACACGAATTGAAAAACCTCGAACAGAGAGAGTACCTTGGACTGACGACATATTTTCCCTTCTCCTATGTAACAGGAGCTCTTGAAGAAGATGGCATAACTTCCAAAGCATAAGCCTTCATATCTGCTTTCCCTTAGCCGGTTCCGGACAGTCCTTCTTGAGATGTCTAGACTTGCCACAGTTGTGACACTTCCTTTCAACCTTTGGATTCTTACACTTATTAGCAAAATGACCTTTCTGTTGGAAATTAAAGAAGCCCACCTCACTCTTAGGTTTCTTCTTTCCATTCTTTCCTTTCTGCTATTGTGCTTCCTCTTCTTATCATTATTACCACCCTGTTGTGTTTTTGGAGTTTCCTTTGTAGTAACAACAGCTCTTCTTTCGAAAACAAGCTTTCATGTCTCACATCTTTTTCCACAATCTTCTCATATGGATCGTTAAGATGATCCATCAATGTTCTTTCTATGTAGGTATCCAAACCCATAACGAACTTCTCGTTCATTTGATAAGGAGTGTCAATATACGAACGGGCATACTTCGACAAGGCCTCAAAATTAGAAACATAATCAAGCAATGATCTACCGTTCTATTTTAGCTCCAAAACTTCTTGTATAGAACTGACTTCTGAACCGTAGACATAAACTTTGTCTCGAACTTAACTTGTAACTATTCCTAAGTTATCTCTTCTCCAAGAGTCACACACGTAATAGAATTTCACCATTCCATGGCCCTGTCCTACAGTTGCCTTGGCGCAATCTTTCTCTTAGTTGCATCATCTATACCCAAGTGTCCAAAAATGCGAATATAAGAATCTAACCATCTTTGAACTTCTTTGGTTGTCTCCTTCCTTTGAAAGGTTTTCCCCTAGAGATATGAAGTCTTTACACAGCTTCACAAAGTCCACAACCCTAGGCACCTACACACCTACATCTACCGTGGCTGCCACCAGAGCAGGTACCCTTCTAATGAATGCCTCCATCATGGCTTCAAATATGGCTGAATAATCTGGTGTACATCCATTTCCCCCACCAGCCACAGTCTCCTCCCTAGCAATATGTCTTGAAGTTCGTCGAGTCATTCTTAATCTGCAATATAGAATGATTAGCCCCTTACAAGAAAAACTGCTAATAGAGTTCAAACGCCACTATAACATATACTATTATATAGTATACATCCATTATAAATCTACAAATACATTTCTCTTACGTAATTACGTCTGCAAACTTTGGTTAAAATCGATAACCAGAGCTCTGAGACCAAACGTGATGAAGGCTCATAAATCATGTACTAAACAAGAGGAATAATGCGCTGAAAGACATGCCAAGTAGCTATGGACGATCACCAGAGTAGGTAAACCCAACATGGATCCTGTCATATAACTCACAATGCAAGGGTAAAATATAATATAATCTGAACAACGGGCCATAATAGTGAAGCATATTTGAGCAGAGACTTAAATTCTCATAACAACTAGAGAAAATATCCACAAATACGGATTACAACATAAATGTCTATACAAATTTGCCTTATTGCAACACTCAAAGCAACAACAAACAGCGGAAAACGAAAATACTAAATAGTAATAAAAGTAATACGTCGGCCTCCTACTCGCCTTCGCACAACAACATCATCCTCACTAATCACCTGCTACCTAGTATGCCCATCAATATCAGGATGAATATCCCAAGGTAATAAGAGGGAAACATAAAACCTTGAGTCAGACAACAGTCTTAGTGAGTGATATAACAGTTATCTAACATCATCTATAGAGTATATGAGAATAGGTAGATTAACAAACTCATCTACCCTACACTAGAGAAGAACCCAAACTTTCCTTCTCCACATCGGATAGTGATAGCCTTTACAATCAAGCATTTTGACCATATGCCCATGGCAATCAGAACAACTATTCATTCAGGGAAACCAAAAATAACCAAGCAACAACAGTTATAGCAACCAAATTATATATCTCACGTAAACCATCCTAATCGAGCTCAACATCCTCCAAGAACAAGCCACAAAGGCCTAAACCAATATCAGACAAGGACCCAAGAGACATCTCCTTTAACGTCAGACAATCTACGTGAGACGGTACAAATAAAACAACCAACATTTATGACTGACTCTGGCTAGCACCACCAATCCTACTTCGAAACCATCATTAATCGTGTGACGACCCCCTTCCATATCTCAAGGGCTAATGGTAAACCCCAGTTCTAGTAAAAACTCCATACGCCTTCACGACTCGTATGTTTGTCTTTCTAATATCAACAACTAGGCCCTTCACGACTGCCCATGGTACTCAACCATACACCTGGTCTTTTATTGCACCCCTGCTTTAAGTACGCTACAACTTATGGCAACGATACTCGCCTTCATATCTCTAGTCATCATCACCGGCGACTATCCACAAGCTCAATTCCCTCTCAAGCAAACATTACCCACAACTCAACACCCTTGGGTTGTCTTCACATTCGTTGCATTACGATCAATGAACACATTACATTACATCGAACATTCCCATCTGGATATACATTGAAGCCATAACCATCATCGAACCAAACAACATCAATATAAGGTTTAACATAATTCAGGTCCTCCAAATTAGGTAGTCCAACGACCCATACCCCTCGACCTGACCTCACATACACTCAACTCCTTAGGTCGTTCTAACATTCAGGTCGTCCCCGTCCTATGGCACTTCAACCTGACTTTTCTCCAAGTCATGCACTTCCTTCTATGACCCACTACTTTCACTAGGTCGTCTCATGACCTACTGAAGACACATAACGACCCGCTTTTCCGTCAACAGATCGGCCCGACATTCTGAAGTTTCCAACGACCTGACTAAGTTGTTCCATGCTCGACCCAAGCCATCCACAGTCTAACCTCTACGACATGAAGCTTTTACCTCGCCCTGCTTCACTTTTTCTATGAACGACCTGCGACCTTAACATCTGGCGATCTGAACCCATTTCTTGGAGAACAAGAAAAATGACATAACTCCAAAAACAACTCCATCTAAGAGAAAATGACCTAACTCCTAGATCTGACTAAACACAACTCCAAACTTGACCAAATCTTCGCCAAACCACAACATCGATGAAATAAACTCATCCAATTCAACCACAAACATGTTATGAATAACATGAAAGTGACAATTATCATCAATAATTATATAAAATTCACCCAAATCATGATAAATGAAAATTAATGGATCTAACTTGCATAAACATATGATTTAACATAAGAATTACTAGTTTTAAAGTTACTAGATTAGATCCTATGGCGATTCATATGAAAATATATTTACCATGATGTAGATTTAGGTGAAAATGACTTGAAAATGATGAAACTATGATCAAACAACTCATATACATGATTGAATTTTAGTGAGAGATGCATATCACTCACCAATTGTCCAAAACGACACAAAATTACTAATTACTCAATCCGAACAGCGAAGAATTCTCTTCAAACCTTCCAATTTGATGAGATCTCTCTTCACTTTGCGTAGATCTAGCTTCAAATAATGTAGATCTTCGATTCTCATATGTAGATCTTGAATTCTAATGGTGGAAAGTGTAATTGATTGAGCAAGGAGGGTCACGAGCTCAACCAAATGAGAGAATGAAGAAAGTAAACTATTCTCCATGCCTCTAACCCCCTATTTATAGCCTTTCACCAGTCCACTAATGGACCTCCTCAAATCAGCCCACTAATGGCTTAAAAACATGAACAACAAACTGTGAAACACTAAAACAGCGATTCCTCCAAAACCGCTGAACCAAATCCTTAATGTGACCACTCTACGGAATTGGCAGCACCATTTCCTTCCAATGAGGCCGATCTCAGCACCTAATTCGATCCTATTCAATAGTTATGCCTTATTCAAAACTGATAGGGGCAAAATGGTCACAAATAAAATTGGTAAAAATTGACATGTCTCACATCGCCATAAACAACATATCAAACTATGACAATGATCCAACCCTCAAAGAATTAAATAAGATATTTTACGATCCTCCGATACGTAAAATGCAGGTTATTACAATGTAGGATTGGCTTTTGTTCAATTTTGATGCAGGTGGGTAGGGTTTGTTCTATGGGAGCAGGAAGTTAAGGGTTCGTGAGAAGAATTTCCCTACCCACATTTTGGAACTGACCACGGTAGTTTTCGACTCAAGTCATGAAGGCATTATCTGGTAGGAGTGAAATTTGAGCTATATATGGATAACAAGTCTTTAAAGTATTTATTCCTATAAAGGGATCTTAATCCGCGACAGTTGCGATGGAAGTAGTTCTTGGCATTAAATGACTTTGAGATAACATATATATCCCGGCAAGGGGAATGTAGTCCCTTGAGTAGGAGGAGAGCTTTATTGAGTCTATTGGTCATTGAGTGGTAAAGCTTGAAGTATATTTCTGCTTTTTATTTTATACCACCTATGGACTATATCCCCAGAATGTTGACATCTTTGGAGGTTCTTCCTACATTGTTGGAGTAGAATGGATCCAGATGGCGAGAGGATCTCGTGCTAGCGGATATTTTGGATAATCATAATAGAGTAGAAACCTCTAGACATCTCCTTGATATAGAAGTTGGATGCTAGATATGGAAGACTTTGTGTCCACTATCCAGTGACTTATGAGTGCAGTTAGCTGGGGCATATAACTCTCCGACGAATATTCATTGGGGTAATGATAGGATGCATGGGACATGAAGATAGTTTTCTGTTGGACTAGCATGAATAAAGATGTTGCCAAGTTTGTGGACAAATGTGTGGTCTATTAGAGAGTAAAAGTGAGGCAACGACAACCTAGTGGATTGCAACAGCCTGTTGATGTCCCATAACGGAAGTAGGAAAGAGTATCCATGGATTTCATTGATAAGTTTCCTAGATCAAGGAAATTCAACATCTGTATCTAGGTTATATAGTAGAGCGCCCACTTTGTTCCGATCAAGAGCAAGAGATCAGCACTTTGGTTGGATCCTTTGTATATTCGAGAGATTGTTCAACTTCACTGTGTTCCTACCAGCGTAGTAAGCAATAGCGATACTATTTTTGCTAGTGAGTCTTGGAGGAGTCTGTAGGAGGCATTAGGAACACAACTTAGATTGAGTATAACTTATCACCCTTAAACTAATTGACAAACTGAGATGGTGAACATGATTTTAGAGGATTTACCAAGACTGTATGCTCTAGACTTTTGAGGGTCATGGGAGGAGTGTCTACCTTTGGTAGAATTCATGTATAGTAATAGTTTCCAGATGAGCATTGGTATGGATCCCTTCAAGGCATTGTATAGACGAACTTGCAGATCCCCTTCATATTGGTAGGAGATAAATGACAAATTGTTGCTTATGCTTGACATAGAAAGAGAAAATTTCGAGAAGATCGAACTGTTAAAAAAAAGAATGAAGGAAGCCCATGATTAGCAGGAATCCGACACCGATAGGAGGATGACATATTTAGAATTTGAGGTCAAGGATCTAGCTTTTGTCGAGGTATTGCCACCTAGGAATGTGATATGGTTTGGTACTATAGGCAAGTTGGCACCCAGATTTGTAGGACCATCCCCTATTGTGGATAGAGTGAGGCTGATGGAACAAAGAGTGTGACTACCCAAAGGATTTCCGGAGTGCATGACATATTTCATGTTTTACACTTGCAAAAATACTTACATGATTCAGCAGTGGTGGTTGAGCCTAGTTTACAAGAGGATGTGGAGATCGAGAGAGAGGCATTTTTTCATTGTGGGCCTACACGAAGCTTAGAAACAAGCAGTAAGATTGGTAAAAGTTCAGTGGGAAAACAGTGTGAGTGAGGTTACTTGGGAACCTGAGAAGAAGATGTGCATTTGTTATCCATTTCTTTTTTATGGTACACTTCAAAATTTTCCAATTCCAACTTTCCTATCTTTTGAATTACTATATCTTATGGTATAACCTATATACAATAGGCCTTAGTTGAAACACTTCATTAGAATGTGTTATGTTTGATGTGCGCAACTAGTTGCAAATGGTTACAAGTGGATGCAATAGATGCATATACACAAATTAGGCACTATTAGTGATCGTCATATAGGACACTTAACATATGTAAATGGATGTATGTGCATTTTCAAATGTTAGCATACACACCTTTACATATCAGAGCTTAGGTTGAGTAAACAACTAAACCGTAGGGGTAAACTCATCTGAGATAGGATAAGTATTACACTAGAATGAGTGAAATCATTCCTAAGATAGTGTATTTTAAAACCATTTAAATGATTTTCAAAATCTTAATAATTTTGAATTTATTTTAATATGTTCACCACCCTTCGCTAATATCCTTTTTCTAGGTTCTTTCTTAATTTAGCCTGAGTTCATGTATGTTTTCCTTAATAGGATAAGTAATAGACGAAATTATATGTATAAACTATACTGAAAAATAATAAAGAGAAGTTAGAAATTTGAAAATACAAATGCTTTGATAACTAAGGTTACAACCATTAAGTTTTATGAGTTATTCTTTGAAATATAGTGTTTTGGAAAAGTACTATGGTTCAAATTTTCTTAAAGAATAATTGCAAAATTAGATAAGCATATCTTTTATTGAGATTTTTGAAAGATTATATTGTTTAAGAACTTACGTATGTTATATTAAGAAAACATATATGTTGAAATATTCATTAGAACATGTACTATTTGACGCACGCAAGTGGTTGCATATGGATGCATTAGATGCGTATACACACACTAGGAACTATTAGTGATCGAAAAAAGATACTAAATATACGCATATGGATGTATGTTCATTTTGTCTTGTCTACATGGTTGATATAATGGATGATTATCAAATGAATATTGCATATGAATGATGTTTGAAACACGCATGTTAAACTATCCGTTATCATCAGGATTTTGCATACAGGATATATAGCACAAATATGATTGCATAAAAAGGAGGTCAACTGACTCGGTATATGCCTAATATTTTGCATTAGTTAGGGACATATACAGTATATTATTGCACAATTACACAACAACATAAGAAAACTTAATAACAACGGATGTTAATGAAGGATATTTTAGTAGACGGTTGTAGATATTTGTATGAAAAGGCTTGTGACGCCGCACCACGAGAACCATATTAACAAAGAATATTAATTAGTAATACTTTCTGTTAATAGGAGAATAGGACTTGTTAGGAGCAACCATATGTAATATTGTATCAAATAGGTATTAAATATTTTGATATTTTTTTCCTTGCCACGTATTGCACACTTAATTCTTACCTAATACAATATTACGGTGGCTATAGGATGATCTATTCAGAACAAGCACAATGTAATAATATACACAAATCATGGAACAACAGAAATAAATATACATATATGCATAAATATGTCATGTACAGTACATAGCACAACATAAGTTATTAAGAAAGTTACTACATAATATATATATATATATATATACACACACACATCATAACCCCCACAAATTTATATCATCATCATGTCTGATATAATATATAAAAAACAACCATAATAACTACGCGATCCCAAAAGTAGAGTATTAAATCCATTGGTGAATAGCGAAGCATGAGACATAAAATCCTAACATGTGGCTCGGTATGACTCGAGGAATAACATACGGGTTAGTCTAACTTGAATCAGATAATCAGTGAAATAAGATAATTGAATTAATATCATAAGAGGAAGCATTCCTTCATATCATAAAGGAATGAATTGTCATGGTTTTCTACAAAGAGGTTTAAACCACAAGGTAGCACCAGGAATACCATGAGAAACTACATAAAGAAATCATAAAGCCACATAAATCACTGAACCACCGACCGTTAATCATGAAATCACTAAATCGCCGAAACTATGTTAAGAGTTTAAAACCACTAAAGAAATCACCAACAATAATAATGCTTACTATGGTTAAATCAATAACAAATCAAAAAATGCTGAAACAACATGATTTGGATCCAACAACAAGATTGGCAATCTGAAACCATGCCGATACATGCTAACAACATGACGACTTAGGGCCATAGCTAGTGCTTACAACAAGACGAGGGGTATATCCAACATGATCAACTCAAAGGTCGATGTTTTCACCAAAAATGGCTCAAACACCAATGGTATGTGAACTGTACTTTACCACTTTGGTTAGAAAGTAAATGGAGTCGCAATCAACAAAGGTTAAAAGTAAAAATGTGAGGAAAGTAAAGTGAAGACAAGGTTTTAGAGTGGTTCGGCCCTAATCTAGGCCTACGTCCACTATGTACGTAGCTAGCATTATCATAACAATGGTTACAAGGGATTCAAACTCTCTTTGTACATGCATCTTCTCTCTTTTACAACATATTCTCTCTCACATATAAATCGCACTTAAAATCATGGAACTCAATGGAGAGATGGTAAGATCCATGAAGGAGAAGGATATGCCAGCGGAAGAGAAGAAGAATGTCCTTGTTTGAGAGGAGGATGAAGGAGAATCTTCAATCTCTTTGCCACTTAGGTGATCTCAGTAGATGCCATAGTCAAATGGATGAAAAATCTTCCAATGGAGATGATTATGATGATTGAGACGTTAAACAATGGTGGAAGGAAGAATTCGGCAGCACTTCGTGGTTGCAAAGAGTCGATCGCCTTTATAGTGGAAGCCACGGCCTATTTGTAGGTGAGCTTCCCTGAAGAAATGAGCTAAAATTCATATATGCAGGCTACGGGTCGCTCATCCCATTAATTACTAAAATTCCATCGCCTAGTTGTAGCCAACTGTCGATAGCTATATCCAGCTGTCCTGTGTGAATGACTTCATAGGAGCAAGCGATTTCATAGATCTGAGCAGATTAAACAAGTAGTCAGGCAGTGAGTACACGGGCGACTGGTCAGAGCTTTTGGATTGGTGTATGGGTGACCAACTAAGCGCCATGTTAAGCCTTTTAACGATAGACCAATAGATGGTATCTGGTTGATGCAACTGTATATGATTGTAGATTTTCTAACCAGCACCATAGTCTGTAGTTGAGGGATCAAGGCTTATAGATCAAAATGTAAGTGTGACCCTTCAGGAGTTGGTATCTGACCGACCGGTTGGTAGCATCTGGTTGAAGCATTAGTAACTGATTGAGGAATGAGCGAGTGACCAGGATTGCAATCTATGAGAAGACATAGGATGCATGTGCGACTTCTAGTATCTTTGGGTTCCTTATGTACGACTGACCAGGATAGTATGAACGAACAGCTACAGAGTGGAATGTGTGATCGGAACCAATCCTTTCCCTCGTCTTGTGTGACCGTTGTAACACCTCGTATTTTCTCAAAATATTAAAATAACAAATTAAAGAATAATTAGTATGAAAAAGAAGAAATAGGTGAAATGGGTTGCGCCATTGCGTTCATCTTGGAATTCTGCTTGAGATAGAGTCCGAGTTTGCGTAAATCGGACTCTGTGTGGAGAAGATATCTTTAAATTAAATATTGCAGCAAAACATGAAAAAGAAGAATGAGAAAAGAATAATGTTTAGCATTGTTCTAAGATTTGTAAGCAAAATACTTAGTAGCTCATTTGGTTAGAACATGTGACTTGCATACAAGAGGTACAGAGTTCAATCCCCGCTAGCGCCATATTTTTGTTTTAGAGGAATGGCTAAAAAGTGGCTTAGTGTGAACACAGTTCAAAAAGTGGTTTAGTGTGAAAATGGTTAATTGGGAAGAAAGATAAAAAGAAAAATACATACATACATACATATATATATATGCATACATACATAAATATATATATATATATATGACGTGTACGCATCATGTGGCGCACGTGGCGCATTTTTTGTTGGTCAAGGATTGTCTTTTTTTACGTGGCCTTCTCTGATTGGCTTTATGACAAATTCTGAGGTGTTAGGGCTTATGTGTCATGCTATGATTGGCTGAGTGACACATTGCTTTAGTTGGATGGCTCTGATTGCTCCTAAAACGATCTAACAGCTCATATAAGATTTAACTTCTATAAAAGCAACCATAATCCTCAAACCCTAAATCACACAAATTCATTCCAAGGAGCCACCATGCCGTCCATGACCGTTCTAATTTAGCCACCATTCCTTCTTCAACTTGAAAGCAAGATTAAAGCTACGAATCAAAACTAACTTAGAGAATTGATAGTCTTCTTTCAGGGATTGTTTTCCAATTTCAGAATACAGATCCCAGAACACAAGACTAGTCTCATTTTTGTAAGTCCAGATATCATTTAGACCTAAACGATATTAGAATTGTGACTAAATAACTGGATGTAAAACAACGCCCTATGTAAATTTATGCCTATCCTTTTTTTAAACTGAATTGATTAAGACTTTGACTCTTATCATGATTAAGTTTGTGGCCATATTGTATGTGATTTGATGATAAATGTTAAATGCTTGGCAATGAATCCATATGTTGTATAATTTGGCAAAGACATATATGTTGTGTAATTTAGCGATGACATATTATGTTGTATACTTTGGCGATGACATATCATGTTGAATAAATAGGCGATGACATATTATTGTATAATTTGGCAATGGCATATCATGTTGTGTAATTTGGCGATGACATACCATGTTGTATAATTTTAGCGATGACATATCATGATGACACCTATATGTTGTATGTCAATTTGGGAATTTTGCTATATTTATGCAAGTTATTTGGCTAAGGCATGTATTATGTTTAGATCTACATTTAGATCTATGTTTATTGAATCATGCAAGTTGTTAGGCTAAGACATGTATTATGTTTAGATTCACATTTAGATCTATGAAAATTGGATTTAAAAATTAAAGCTCATATTTACATGCCTTGTTAAACTTGTGTAAAACCATATGCTTAAGATTCATGTTTGTTGGATCCAAAATAAAAGTTCATATTTACATGCCTTGCTAAACCTGTGTAATTCCATATGTTTAAGATTCATGATTGTTGGATCCAAATTAAAGTTTACGTTCACATGTCTAGTTGAACTTGTGCAATTCTATATGCTTAAGGTTTATGTTCATTGGACCCAAAATAAAAGTTTGCATATACATGCCTAGTTGGATTTGGGTAATTTCGTATGTTTAAGAACCATGTTAATTAGATCCAAAAATGCAAGTTCACCTTTATATGACTAATTGGAATTGTGTAGTTCTATGTAAACTCCCATCCATATGTGTATGGTTCATGTTGATTAGGTTCAAAATTGCAAGTTCATAATTAAACATATATTTATTCTATGCCAAATTTATGTGACATATGTTGGATCCATATTATGTTGATTATGTTCAAAATGCATATGAAGTTACATGTTATTGCCATATTTTAAATGATTAGGGGCATTGAAATGGCATAATTTATACACCTAAAATTATGAACATGATTTAGAGAGAAATTGGGCATGACTTGATTGACAATGATTTACATATAAATATAGAAGGTAAATATGTAAATTTAGAAAAGACAAATATGTCTAACCCGAGGTTAGATTGAGTTACGGTGTAAGACTTCCCGGAACCGCCTAGCACATCCAGCAACCGTAACAATATATATCTGATGTGAGAGGTTAGTGCATCAAGCCCAAAAGAACCCGAGGTTAGACTGAGTTGCGGTGTAAAACTGCCCGGAACCGCCCGGCACATCCAGTAACCGCAACAATACCTGTCTAAGTGAGTGGTTGGTGCTTTAATGAATGACTTAAAGCTAAGACAGGAATGGTAGGGTTAAGTTAATTAAGGTAACACTTAACCAATATAACAAGATGAATGACTAGGGTTAAGTTAATAGGAAACACTTAACCATTATAGCATGATGAATGGGTAAGGTTAAGTAATAAGAAACACCTAATCAATATAACTTGATTTGTGGTACGGTTAATTTAAAACAAGAGGGCAACACTTAACCGATATAACTTGATTTTTGGTAAGGTTAAGTTAAAACAAGAGGGCAACACTTAACCGATATAACTTGATTTGTGGTAGAGTTAAGTTTACACAAGAAGGCAACACTTAACCAAAGTAATATGACAAGTGGGTGAGTTAAGTAAACTTGAATTGATTGATGACACTTAACCAATACAACATGATGAACACATGGGTTTGAGTTAACAAGGAACACTTGACCAATGTAACTTAATGGACGAACGGGGTTAAGTTAATAGGAAACACTTAACCAATTCAACATGATAAGTGAGGAGGGTTAAGTTAATAAGAAACACTTAACCAACATGACATGATTAATGGGTGGGTTAAGTTAACATGAACGGGCAGCACTTAACCAATATGGCATAATGTGCAGGAGGGTTAAGCACATATCGGGTTAGTGGGTAATATTAGTAAATATAGGCCCATAAACTTAATCGTTAAATAAACATGCTTGAATCGATGGGAGGGTTAAGTACATCTCGTGTTGGTGGGTAATATTTGTAAATACAGGCCCATAAACTTAACCGTTAAATAAACATACTTGAATCGATGGGAGGGTTAAGTACATCTCGTGTAGGTGGGTAATATTAGTTAATATAGGCCCACAAACTTAACCGTTAAGTAAACATGCTAGAACAGGTGGGAGGGTTAAGTACATTTCGTGTAGGTGGGTAATATTTGTATATATAGGCCCACAAACTTAACCAATAAGGAAACCTAGTAACGGGGACCCATTTCAGTAGTAACCCACACAGATGTATCGCGGTACCCTAAACTAGGCTGGGTGGGGCACGATTACTGGGCTGATTGTAAGCGGTCAAAGCAGCGGCAGGGGGTAAGTCAGCGTAGGTTCCGACAGTTTACGGGCGTGCACGTACTCTGGAGTGGGAAAAAGCAGGCACTGGGTACCAATAGTTATACATTATGCATCTTGAATCATGCTGGGTTGTTATCATAAGGATTGATACACCTTATGGTGGGACCAGCACAGGGTATCTACACGCAAGAGAGGGCCGATGGACACGGACACATGGAACGTTAATGCAAGTAAGAAGCCGATCGATAGGGTAGTAAGGGTACATCTAACACATTCATGGCAATTAGGCAAATTGAGGTGGAATCCTCATAATAGATGTACACCTGAAGGCTACCACAATTGCGGGGATTGGGATCACGTTATCATATGATCATTTTATATAGAATACTAGTTGGGACACTAGTTAAGTGGTGCAGAGAAGTAAAATGGGTACGATAGCATATTCAGCCTTATTATCTTATTTCTAGGGTGATTTCCTAGATCCAGTTTATTCATGTCATAACCCTTTTCTTGTTTGCAAGCTAAATATTCACTGGACTTACCAGACTCATGTCTGACCCATTTTCTTTTGTCTTCTTTTCTTCCGTCCCCACCCCCCAAAGGTCCGTAGGGAGGGAATACTTCAGGTTAGATTGGATCATTTTCAGCTTGAAGAAAGTAGATGTATTGCTTGGAATCTTTTTCCTTGGGCTATGGCTTTGGATACTCTCTTATTGGGGATTTATGATGTCTTACTGTTGTTTTAATGATTCTTTATGTTTTTATTCAAGACAGAAGTTCTATGTATTACTTTTAAGTACGATTGAGACAACTGTTGTAAAAGCTTGACTGAACCACATTGTTTACAAAATGATTTTTATTTTTCGCTGCTTTATTTGTCTGTCTTGTAATTCATCTGCATCTTTTACCTAAAATGCTCCATCGAAGTTAAGGCATTCCATTTGTGAGTGACCTTAACGGAGGAGGGGTGTTTCAACCGTCCCCTTCGATATAAGAATGAGTAACTTCCCTTAATATGGATGACCTTTACAGGATATACGAGCCTTAATATCCTTGTTTCATGTTGTACTTGAGCTCGCTTTGTGTGCACAACCTCTTTGTATGGTCGTGCTATGTTGTATGACCGATCCTAGCTATGTTGAACGGATGACCCAAATGTTCTGATATGTGCAGCCTTCCTTGCCGTGCTGAACCCTTCAGACCCTGCTTAGCCTTTAGTTGGTGCTTGACCTTTGTTGTGTGTGATTGTCCCTTAACTTTCACAAACTCTCTGGGTGTATTGGATCGAAATATGCATGACCGAGCCTAATGATGCTCGACCCGTAGTTTCTACATAGATTTAACAAACCAACATATGTATGGTTTTTAAGGGATAAACATTTGCGGCTTGAAGATTGTAATTTTTATTTTGCAAAAAGATTCAGGCTTCGAAATAATTAATCATAACATAGTTTGGTATATTAAACCCAGTTTTTCAAGGGATGATCACAATAATTTAGGGTCGCTGGTAGGTAGAGATAATCGAGTGAGATTGAGATCGTCCTTTCTCGTGAGTGAACAAGCTTGGGTCGCTCGCACTCTCTCCTTTTGGATTGAAGTGTCATCAGGCCGAGTAAACCATGGAGGCTCGGGCGAGCGAGCTGGATCTGGTGGGCCAATTATATTTGCATAGTTAAATATTCAAACTTAATTGAGCTGACGTGGCAAGAAAAATCTAGATGTGAGTCTTTTTGTCTTCTCCCTTGTTTTCATGCTCCTCACTTTAATTTGTTTTCCATCTTTCAGAGGAAACACATTAATGCCGCTTCATTTTTTGAAGAAACCCTAATTCCAATAATCTTAACCTCAATTTCCTTTCGATTGGATTTTCGGTCAAAAAGTTTCATACCTTTTCATATTATCAATTTGTGGAGCATAGGTTTGCAAATCCTCCTTTTTTTCTTTTTAATTAGTAGCACATGGTTTAATAGGGATAAGCTTTTCTTTATTCCCCCTTGGATTGTTTTATAAAGTTCATATGATCATCGAATATGATTTGTGTTGTTGTTAATCCCTTTGTGATGATAATAGTCAGAATATTGGAATGGTCCATTTATTTGAGAAAGTTCAACTTCAACATACCCTTTTCCCCTGGTTTTAAACTTTGTACACATGATATGCTTGCTGAAATGCTTTAAGCAACCTCTTAGTTCTTATTTTACACAACTTCCAATCTTATGATTATGTGCAAACGATTTGATCCCAATTGTCAAGCCTGAATGATTACAAACTTGTTTGCACATACGATGCTCGATGAAATGTGTAAGTCACGCAGCCTTGTTTGGGCTTAATATTGTTTCTATTATTTATACTTCTAATTTGAATCTTATGGTCGCTCAAGCTTATTTGGCAGAGGGTCGCTACTGTTCAATCCTTAAGAGTCAATCCTAAACGAACATGTTTTTCTTACGTATGAGCTACCATTTTGAGTCAAGCATGCGAGAACGATGTGAACTTATCATGCGCGGCCAGGGCTGGAGCGGTTGGTTGTTCGTGACTTTACTTTTGGTCGCACCACCTATTTTTTAATCTTTACCGACCCTTAAACCCCCGAATAACTATTCATTAATTCATTTGTACATGATGGATATATCTCAGAAGCAATGTAAGATGGAAAAAAAATTTCGATTCAAACGTTCATATGATTGAAGTTCAAACGACTGGCCAGCCATCTGTGAATTCTCCCTTCGTCAGTCCCACTCATGCGGAGCTTCAAACAATTATTAGCAGGCCTCGTTATTCCCCAAGGTCAGATGATTCTAAGCTTTCCAAACGATTCAGAGGCTGGAGTCTCAGAGAGTGTCATTTGACATGGATATAGCTCCATCTGACCAACAAACATTTTCTAATGGTATGAACATCGCAAAGACCCAGATGCTTGCTCGATTTGAGACCACCATGTACCAGTTTGGGAAGCAAATGGATATGCTCAAGGATCACACTGCGAAACAAATGAGTGGTTGGAGCACACTAGCTTGTGATCTCCAAAGGCTATACATGGATAATCTTGAGCGCATCTCCATCCTAGAGAATGACAAGGCAAAGTTAATCCAGGCTCTCAGGTCCCGGGACTGTGTTATTTCCTCTTTTTCTTAAGGAGACGTTGAATTCGCAGGTCCAGAGTGCAAAAAGCCCTTGGCTGGTGAACCTCCATCCTGCTTTACTCAAGTTAAAAGGAAGGTTGGTAGGCCTAGAAAGAACAAGGATCTGTATTCTTCTTATCTTGCCTCTGATCGCTTCTCTTTTGTGAACTATACTTTAGATCGGTTGTATAAGCAAGTGTCGATCCTCGCATTTAACTTTATGCTGGTCTGTGTTGTGACTTACGCTTATGTTGGTGTTTTGGTGGCTCCCGTGACTGATTTGTAACCTTGTGATGTCATTGTGCTTTGCTTCGTTAGTATGGGACAGTGTTTTTGCTTGTCATACTGTGTCCTTTCATCCCGTTTTGTCGGACTTTTATTTGTACCTTGCATGTTGCACTTGCATCACAATTCACATTGTCGATCACGTGATTGTAGCAACCTTACGGTATGTAATTTTAACATTGTTAATTCGCTTTTGATGCTATAGTAGCAAGTTATAGCCTTATTAGACTGGAAGTAATAAGCCTTTCCAAAGTCTTTTAATCGTACCTAGAATTCAGTTTAGTTGATCGGTTTCGTGTTAGTTTTTCTTCCTTTTGGTGGTCATGCATTCATTCATACTTTCACTAACCTGGTCATCCAAGCCCTTCAGAATTTAGACTTAAATGCATGCCTAAAGTGGGTTATATATTTCATAATGTATTCAATCGTATTTCTGACTAACCTGGTGACCCAAGCCCTTTGGAGATTCGATTTAAGTACATGTTTTTTCTTTAGATGTATCTAACCATATTTCTCATTAACCTGGTGACCCAGGCCCTTCGGAGATTTGGTTTAAAATACGCGAGGTCGTTGTTGTTTTTCTGATCAAAATGTATTCAGCCCCATTTCTCGCTAACCTGGTGGCCCAAGCCCTTTGGAGATTGATTTTGAATGTGTGCCCCCAGGGGAGGTCTTGGGTTTTAAGTTTCGATCCAATTTTGGTACTACCTGTTCTGGTTACTTCAGAATCAAAAAAGACCTTATTGGACACCCCCTTTTGGCTAGGAATTATGTTACCCCTTTCGGCTAGTATTTATGTTACCCCCTTTCGGCTAGGATTTCTGTTACCCCCTTTCGGCTAGGATTTCTGTTTGCGCTGGTCCTTCTAGCATGTTGTCGGTCCTTCCGACACTAGGATTGGTGCTTCCAGCCTAGGTTTGTTGGTCCTTCCGGCTTGATGCTTCATCCCAGGAGGCGGACACTAGTTCCTCTTATCGAGTTTTATCTCTTTGAAGAATTTGTGTCCTGCACCTAACAAGGTGCCTCTTTAGTAGGTATGACAATCTTTTAACTATAGGAGATGCCGGTCCATCCGACTTGATGCTCTATCCCGTGAGGTGGACACTAGTTCCTCTTATCGAGTTTTATCTCAATTTGAAGAATTTGTGTCCTGCACCTAACAAGGTGCCTCTTTAGTGGGACTAGCAATCTTTTAAGTATGGGACATGTCAGTCCTTCCGACTTGACGCTTCATCCTGAGAAGTGGGCACTAGTTCCTCTTATTGAGTTTTATCTCGATTTAAAGAATTTGTGTCCTACACCTAACATGGTGCCTCTTTAGTGGGACTAGAAATCTTTTAACTATGGGACAAATTGGGTTGCTTCCACCTTTGCATTATTTCCACAGCTTGGTACCAATCCTTTTGCTAGATGCTTGCTAAGGATTCGATATTTTTGTGATGAAAGGTGCAGCTTTCCGACTTGGTGCCCATTTGCTTGCTTAGTTTGCATGATGCTTTCGGCACTTAACGCTTGAGTTGTTTCAACCGTGATATGCCTAGGAAGCTTCCAGCTATGGTTGGATTTTGAAAGAGTGTTTGTTCTTGTTTGCCTACATGAAGAAGTCAACTTTTTAGCAAAAGTCTGCAAATACATGATTCATGCAAGCAAGTAGAGTTTCGCACTCATGGCTTTTATATGTACATAGCTCAAATGCAAAGTTTGCAAATATTTACAACTTTTTACAATAGGCTTGAACAATGTGTTATAGAAAGTAACGGCGGATGTGCTCGCTATTCCAAGCTTGAGGAATCTTGGCTCCATCTGTGGCGGTCAATTTGAAAGTGCCATCTCGAAGTTTTTGGTTTATTACATAAGGTCCTTCCTAATTTGGTCCCAAAACCCCAGTTCCGGTCATTACTTTCTTCGGCACAAGGTCTCCGATCTCGAAAGTCCTATGTCTGCTTTTTGAATTAAAATGTCTGGCCACCCTTCTCTGATGTGCAGCAACCCTGAGTTCT
Organism: Allium sativum; assembly: GCA_030737875.1. Classification (NCBI taxonomy): domain Eukaryota; kingdom Viridiplantae; phylum Streptophyta; class Magnoliopsida; order Asparagales; family Amaryllidaceae; genus Allium; species Allium sativum. Next base: position 65,178,426 of record CM060922.1, read on the forward strand.
GCTTCCTTTCTTTTTTCCTTGGGTTGGTCGAGGGCCTCAAGTTGTAACCTCTCATTTTCCTCTTGGTTGAAGTGAATCCTCCTATGTGTGGGAACTTCTAGCTCTACAGGAATCACAGCTTCAGAGATAAAAGATAAAGAAAAGGGAGTGTGCCCAGTCGCAGTTTTATGAGTGGTACGGTATGCCCATAGTGCCAGTGGAAGCTAATCTGTCCAACCACCGTTGGATTTCTCTAACCGCTTCTTAATGGTTGATTTTTTAATTTTATTTACTGCTTCCACTTGCCCGTTTTCTTGCAGATGGGCTACTGCTGAAAAGCTTTTCTGGATTTTGTATTTGGCACAGAAATTTTGGAACTCGCCACTTTTGAACTGGGTTTCGTTGTCTGTGATTATTTTTTGTGGTACCCCGAACCTGCAAATGATATATTTCAAGAGAAAGTTAATAGCTTTCTTTGAGGTTATAGTTGCCAATGGTTCTGCTTCAGCCCATTTTGTAAAATAATCAATAGCGATAATGGCATATCTAAAACCAGATTTTGCGGTGAGAAGTGCTCCTATGAGATCAATGCCCCAGATGACGAATGGCCATGAGCTGACCATGTGGGTTATAGCTGTGGATGGCATCCTTGGAATTTTAGCAAATCTTTTATATTTATTGCATTTTTTTGTGTATGCTACGGAGTCTTTATTTATGTCTGGCCAGAAATAACCAGATCGCAGAATTTTCTTAGCCAATGTCTGACCGCCAGCATGCTCTCCGCATTTATCCTCATGTAATTCTATCATGATTTCCCTTGATTCCTTCTTCGTAACACATCGAATTAAGGCATAGAACACCCTCATTTGTATAGCCGTCCATCCTGAATGAGATACATAGGAACTTTTTGTAACATCTTCTTTCGCTTTTAACTTCCGTCGGGAGTGCACCAGTCATGAGATACGCATTGATTGGTATCATCCATGAGTCTGGCTCATCGGCTGCCTCCATGACCCAATCCATCTCAATTTGTTCTGTGCTAGGGCTGGAAAGGACCTCCATTGGAACTAATCCTATAAGTTGTGCATCTCCTGTACTTGCATATTTTGCTAATGAATCCGTCTTGGTGTTCTCTTCTCTCGAATTGTGAGATAAGGTATAATGATCGAAACTCTCCAGTAGTTCCAAGGCCTTAGATAGATAAATTGGCAAGTTACCCATTTTGGCTTGGAACTCTCCTCGGACCTGACATACCACTAGTTGTGAATCACTGAAGATTTGTATGGTCTTTAGCTGTAATTCTCTTGCTAGCCTTATTCCTGCAATGAGGGCTTCATATTCAGCTTCGTTATTTGTTGATTGAAATTCTAATCTTAGTGCATAGCATATAGATATTCCTTCAGGAGTTTCCAGAATCATTCCTGCTCCACAACAGTAATTATTCGATGCTCCATCAACAAATAGTTTCCATTGAATGTTGGCTTCGGCATCAGACTCCGCTTTTGTCTCTCCTCGATTGGTGGATTATGTGATAAAATCTGCAAGCGCTTGTCCGTTGGTCGCCTTCCAGGGGTGGTATGAAATGTCATACTGGGTGAGCTCAATATTACATTTTAACAACCTCCCAGAAGTCTCTGGGTGAAAGAAAACCTGCCTCAAAGGTTGATCCGTGAGGACTTTGATAGGATAAGCCTGAAAGTAGGGCTGAAGCTTCTTTGAGGCGATGAGAAAGCAATAAGCAAACTTTTCCAATTTCGGGTAATTCAGTTCTGCCCCAGTTAATCTCTTACTGATGTGATAAACTTGCCTTTGAACCTTCGAATCTTCCCTTACCAATGTTGCACTCAGAGCATGAGCGGCTGCCAGATATAAGAACAAATCTTCTCCGTCCCTGGGCTTTGACAGCATTAGAGGTGCTGCCATGTGTTGGATCAGCTCCTCGAAAGCCTTCTGTCACTAAGAAGTCCATTGTATCTCTTTCTTTCCTTTCCTAAGGGCATCGAAGAAGGGAAGACACCTGTCTGTTGCCCTGGATATGAAGCGATTTAAAGATGCAATTTTTCCGTTTAAACACTGAAGTTCTTTCTTGGTTTATAGAGTGCGCACTTCTCCCAAGGCTGATATTTTCAATGGATTGGCTTCTGTGCCCCTAGCGTTGAAAATAAATCCTAGGAACTTTCCTGAACCAACTCTAATGGAGCACTTTAGAGGATTCACTTCATGCCATACCTGTACAGAATATTGAACATCTGGGATAAATTTTCCAAATGGTCAATTGCCTTTTTTGATTTTACCAGCATATCATCGTCATAGACCTCCACTGTCCAACCAATTTGTTTTTTAAACATAGCGTTTACCAATCGCTGGTAAGTTGCCCCTGCATTCATTAAGCCAAATGGCATCACTTTATAGCAATATAGGCTAAGATCATCACTCGTGTCCTCTTGATCCAGTCCATACATCATGATTTGAGTGTAGCCAGAATATGCATCCATAAAAGATGGCAACTCATGCCTAGCCATAAAATCCACCAGTTGATCTATTCTGGGAAGAAGGAAGCTATCCTTTGGACTAGCTTTATTAAGGTCTGAATATTCTACATAGAATCGCCATTTGCCGTTTGCTTTCTTTACAAGCACAGGGTTGGAGACCCAGTTTGGATAGGTAGATTCCCAGATGAAGCCATTTTCCATTAACCTATCGACTTCCTCTTTTAAGGCCCTCAATCTTTCTGGCCTCTGAGACCTCCTTTTTTGCTTGACAGATGGAACATGCAGATCAATATTAAGTTTATGGACTGCAACATCTCGAGATATGCCACTCATGTCAAAATGGTTCCATACGAACACATCCAAATTAGCTTTTAAAAAGACAATCAATTGACTCTTCAATTCAGTGCTCAAGTTAGATCTAATATTCAGCAAACGGTTTGGATCTTTCGGATAAACAACTATGGGAATTATGATCTCAGTCGGAGCCGCTCTTTCGTCCTCTACACTTGCTTATCTAGGATCAAATTATTTTTGCGCTCCACTGTGTTCGCCAGTGCAGGGACACCTCTTTGACTACTATAAAGGGAGTTTACGAATGTGGAGCGGAGCCTCTGCATTCTTCCCCAAGTCTTTCCTCTTAGCCCCGTGTAGCTTTTTCATGTAGCAATCCCTCGCAGTGGCCTGATTGCCCTTAATTACACCAACCCTATTCTCAGTTGGAAACTTCATGGTCAAGCACCATGGGGATAACGCAATCCTAAAGCCTACGAGAGTAGGTCTTCCAAGGAATGCATTATAGGCGGAGAGCTCATCCACTAAGACAAAAGTCTGTATCATAGAGACCTTGCGTTCTCTATCTGCCGGTTCCACGAGTAAATCAATTATACCGATGGGTTGTGTAGGTTGTCAAGTAAATCCAGGGATTTTATTTGGATAGACTCGCACTTCTGCCATAGATAGATTCATTTTTTGAAATGTATTTATAAAGATCTCATTAACGGATGCCCCTGTGTCAACTAGGACTATTTTCACAACTACAGGGCCAAGGCCAATTGTGATCACCATGGCATCAACAGTTGGTGTAAGTAGTCCATCAGAATATTTATCTCTGAATACCACATCATCGGCTGAAGGTTTAGGCCTCTTCATTGGTAGCTCATTACTTAGGATCATATATCTTTCTTCTTTCAAGGCACCCATCAACTCATTAACATATCTTTCCATGTCTGCCCAGCTGCTCCCGGCTGGGTAGGCCCCTAAAAAAATCATGTTGATTACTGGTCTCAAGTCAATAGGTGCTTGAGCTTTTTCTTTAGAGCCGGACTGATTGGTGGTATTATTTTATCCATGGGCAGTTGGAGCGTTTTGAGGATTCACATATTGTTAAAGCTGGTTTTTTCTGATGAGTTCTTCAATCAAACTCTTTAGGTGTCAACATTCGTTGGTGTTATGCCTCGGTTGGTTATGAAACCGGTAGAATTTGCCAGAGTTGGCTTGCTGCTCTGTAATTTTCTATGGATTCACCTGAGAAAAGATGCCTGAATCCTTTATAGCGGAGTAAATCCTCTCTGCGATTTCATTTAGGAGGGTCAACTCTGAATGCTTGTAAAGACGTGTTTTCTTGTGGGTTTTGTTATCCTTTACTTCATTTCCCCTCTTTTTCCCAGAGTCATTCTTTTGCTCAGTTTGGACTTTGTTGCCTTTCATCTCTCCGGTAGCACTATTTTCTATAACTTTCTGGATATTCGATAGATCCTCTTCTACACTCATATAATCTTCGACTTTCTTATAGAATTTCTTTAGAGTTTTGGCTTTCTTCATTTTGAGCCACTTCCCAAATTCCGATTTCTTATCAATAGCACCTTTCAAAGCTGCCAATAAGTATCAAGGTTTTGGTTCTATGACTTTGGCTGCTGCACATGGAATCATCTACGAAAAGCTTTAATGGTTTCTCCAGACATTTGTTCCATCTCACTAAGCGACATTACATCCTTGATTTGGTAGTTTGAAGACGGAATTGGTCTTGGAATTTTCTCGCCGGGTCGACTAACTGATCAATGCATTTAGGTAGGAGTCTAGTGAACCATAGTGAAGGCACACCTTCTAAGCATACGGGGAAGTATAAGAATTTTATCTCATTGGAAGCCCTAGCTCCATTAATGTGTTGATAACAGGAAGATGTTCGGATCTCCAGTCCCACCGTAAGGTGCTGTTGTCGGAGGTATGAATTTCTTAGGAAACTTCGCTTGACGGATCCTTTCCGTAAATGGGTTCTTACTGGATGAAACTCCCATTCTTTCTCATCGTCTTCATGGGCTATATTTTCTTTCATTATTCATTGGATCATATCCGTAATGTGCTTATCGTCACCATCTTGTTCCATGGGATAGGCATCAGTCCTCTTACCAGTACAATAGCGGTTAAAGTTCCGATGCCTTGCACCTCTTTTCGGCGGTGTCCCTTTGGTGGGACTTGCGGCGCTCCAAGTTGAACATTTCTCATCATGTTGTGGAGCTTTGGCCTTATAGTACTCAATGCCGGCCTCTCCCTTGTCTTCCACTGAGAGGTGGAATCGATTAGGGTCTGAGGCAAAAGAGTCCTCTTTTTCGTCAACATTATCTACAACATTTAGTGGCGGGGGATTGGCTTGAGAATTAAGCAAGGCATCAAGCTTGTCCATCATCATTTTAGTCGTAGCATCCATTTTTTCATTCAAGCCAGTTATAGCCACATTCAACTCATCTCATGTTACAGACGGCTCGGAGGAATTTCCAGCTTCTCGATTCGAAGTTTGTGGTGTAGCTTCATTATTACGAGCACTCTCAATACTTGTAGTGGCTCCGATGGACTTCTTTTTTTCTTCGAACCTGTCATGACTTCGAGGAAGTAGGTGGATTAGGACTTCAACAGTAGGCTATTGGAATTGGAGGGAAGTGTGAAGGAAGGAAATGTGGACACGGCCCCACGGTGGGCGCCAAATGTTTTAACCAAAAATGGCTTAAGCACCAATGGTACGTGAACCGTACGTCACCACTTTGGTTAGAAAGTAAATGGAGCCGCAATCAACAAAGGTTAAAAGTAAAAATGTGAGGAAAATAAAGTGGAGACAAGGTTTTAGAGTGGTTCGGCCCTAAGCTAGGCCTATGTCCACTATGGATGTAGATTGCATTATTATAACAATGGTTACAAGGCATTCAAACTCTTTTTGTACATGCATCCTCTCCCTTTTACAACATATTCTCTCTCTCACATATAGATCGCACTTAAATTCATGGAACTCAATAGAGAGATGGTAAGATCCGTGAAGGAGAAGGATAGGCCAGCGAAGGAGAAGGAGAATGTTCTTGTTTGAGAGGAGGGTGAAGGAGAATCTTTAATCTCTTTACCACTTAGGTGATCTCAATGGATGCCATAGTTAAATGGATGAAAGATCTTCCAATGGAGATGATGATAATGGTTGAGATGCTAAGGAATGGTGGAAGGAAGAATTCGGCAGCACTTCGTGGTCGCAAAGAGCCGATCCCCTTTATGGTGGAAGCCATGGCCTATTTATAGGTGAGCTCCCCTGAAGAAATGAGCTGAAACTCATATATGCAGGCTACGGGTCGCTCATCCCATTAATTACTAAAATGCCACCGCCTAGCCGTAGCCAACTATCGATAGCTATATCCAGCTGTCCTGTGCGAATGACTTCATCGGAGAGAGAGAGAGAGAGAGCGAGATTGCATAGATCCGAGCAGATTGAACGGGCAGTCAGGCAGTGAGTACACGGGCAACTGGTCAGAGCTTTTGGATTGGTGTATGGATGACCAACTAAGCGCCATGATAAGCCTTTTAACGATTGACCGATAGATGGTATTTGGTTGATGCAGCTATATATAACTGTAGATGAATGGGCGACCAGCACCGTAGTCCATAGTCGAGTGATCAAGGCTTGTAGATCAAATGTTAGTGCGACCCTTTAGGAGTTGGTATCTAACCGACCGGTAGGTAGCATCTGATTGAAGCATTAGTAACTGATTGAGGAATGAGCTAGCGATTGGGGTTGCAATCTTTAAGCAGACATAGGATGCATGTGCGACTTCTGGTATCTTTGGGTTCCTTATGTACGATCGACCAGGATGGTATGAACGAACGACTACAGAGTGGAATGTGTGAACGGAACCAATTCTTCACCTCATCTTGTGCGACCGACCCCTTCGATAAGGAATAAGTAACTTCCCTTAATATGGACGACCTTTACAAGATGTACGAGCCTTACTGTCCTTGTTCGGTGTCGTACTTGAGCTCGCTTTGTTTGCACGACCTCTGTGTACGGTCGTGCCATGTTGTATGACCGATCCTAGCTGTGTTGAGCGGACGACCCAACTGTTCTGGTATGTGCAGCCTTCCTTGTCGTGCTCAACACTTCATTCCCATCTTAACCTTTAGTTGGTGCTTGACCTTTCCTGTGTATGATCGTCCCTTACCTTTCACAAACTGTGTGGGTGTATTGGATTGAACTATGCACAACCGAGCAAAATGACGCTCGACCCGTAGTTTCTACACAGATTTAATAGACCAACGTATGTATGGTTTTTAAGGGATAAACAATTCCAAAACAACACGATCAACCCGAAGGTCGCGTACAAGGTGATTGACCTGAAGGTCCATTATACAACATGATTGATCTGAAGGCCAACTATTGGCTTAAACAACAAGAACATGTCACAGACCCTCCGATAGTAACTCAAAAAGTGGTAAACATGCATCGCACACCACACGTTCTCACTTAATGGCTTACACATCACAATTCAACTTTTCATTAGAAAATACAAAAAAAACACCGAGAATCCGGAGAATAACTGAGGATTATTGCTTCGATCGCATGGATTTGGGATTAATATATTGTATACCATCAAGACCCATGCCATCAGGTTTACGATATCATTCAATCACTAACATGTTTTCTCAAGGGTGAAAATATGTGTCATTTTATTTTATTAAATTATACTTTAGACAACATTTTGAAAATATGGTTTTAGGAAAATCTCTGAAATCATTAATTGGAAAAAAAAACTTGTATGACTAAAACTTATATATAAATTTATAAAATCTTTTAAAAAACAGTTCATATCAAAGTTATATTTCTTATTCAAAAACATTTTGAAAACGACTTTAAAATCGTGCATATGTCATAGGAAATGCACAAGAAAGTGTCACCAAAAATGTTCGCAATCACATTTACAAAATCACTGAAAATTCACTATATATTTTGCTCCTTTATTACTAAAAAAGCCATAATATTATCACCAAACTTATGAAGATCTCACTTGGATATCTAAGTATAGAATATCACTTGATTCGGGGGACAAACTAGCTCAGGAAATGCAGTAAAACAGGAAAGGCACAAGTTTCACTTAAACAATGACTTGTACCAGAGAATTAGTCCCTAGGGATGTCTACCCCAGGTCAAAACGTAGGTCGAACTTGCGTCGACCTAGCATGGGAAAATGCCAAGCCCAAATCTTTGCAAGGTTTCTTCTTTGAGCTTGATTTCAGACCATCAAGGGAACTCAGAATAAAATGAAAGCTTACATGAACATACTAGAACAGGATGACAACATAGTGACAAAGTTTTGCATTTCATGGAGAAATGAGAGAGTTATGTAGCCTCAAACATGGACATGTGCCATGTTTTGATGCCATAGAGATACATAGTAAACTATCCAAATGAAAGTTACATATTTCATGCCCAGATTTATATTTTTACTAGCTAAAGCAAGTTAGAAAGTGTGAGGACTTCCTCACCTTTGATTTACAGCAAGCATTGGATGAAAATGATCTGAAATTGATCAAAAATTCGTTTTTTAGATTATTTCTATGCTTTAGTACCTGTAGATATCTAGAGCAACATGCAACAAAGAATATGGACAAATTTCTCAATTTGAAACAAAATAGATACATTTGAGATTATATACAACCCTAAATGTGGATTACCTGCCATAAATTAGGTTTAAAGTGATAATTCTTCTTATGTTTACTGTAGGAAATTGAAAACCAAGTTTTGAGTAGTTATGGACATGAGAGTTTTACTAGGTGAGGAAATTGTTTCTTAGAAAAAATGAATGTGCTTACATTTTTCAGAGAACTCCTCACTTTCCTCCACTAATCAAGACCATTAACGTGCTAATTAATAATTAGCCTATAGACTAGCTTAGGGAAGATAATCAGGGGTTAGAAAACCTTATTTACTCAAGTTTTTCAATGTTTCTCTTTTATAGTTCTTTTGTTAAATTCTAAAACGTATAAGATTAACACAAGGTTACAACCAAAAATACAAATATGTATTTCAATAACTATTTATTTATTTTTAACAATATTTTCAATTAGTTTACACACTATCTCCAGTTTACACAAAAATAAGCATTTTGGACTTAATTTATGCAAAAATGAACATTGTTAAGAAATTTATTGTTTATAACACACAATCTTAACCCAAATAAGTTCTTAAACTCAAAAATATTATTACTAGCACTCTTACAAATATCTTATAACAAGTTTTAACAAGCCTTTAATATTCATTCACATAAGCTTCATTTTAAACACACATAATTTTACACAAAATTACTCTATAAAGATTTGTTACAATTTCAAAAAAAAAGCTTATCGGAATGTCTCAAATCCCTTTTTATTAATATCTTTAAATTTTTATTATTTCAAAAACAGTATTTCACCATATTTTTTTATTTATTAAACCTTAATTATACAATATTGGCTATCTACCCCAACTTATTTGTTCAAGCTTCACTCAAATTCAAAATTTCACATATTCACTTCAATTTTAAAACAATCACATTATTTGCTAATTTTCCATATAGTTAATTTCCATTAAACCCAAATCCCAAAATCATGTTTTTATTCTAATATAATGAATTAATTTTTACTCTATTAAATCACCATTAAAACAGATAATTAATATTTGGTTTAAAGAATTATGACCTCTTTATAATTCATTATTATAGTTTAACTGGTAATCACAAAAAGTTGAGTTGTTGCACACTCCCCTTTATAAAAAAAGAAGTGGAAAATAGGAAAATGGACAAACTTAACAAAAAATTTAGTGAAAAGTATGGAAAGTTTAGAATTTAGTGAGAAGTACAAATGTTAATGTAAATGGCAAAAGGATAGTGGGCCCCCTGAATTCTACTTTTAGTGTAAATGTTTCCTTGACCCTGATTTTGAAGCTTTCCATAATTTTCACTAATTTTTTTGCAAAGTTTGTCCTTTAGAAGAAAATCCCTTATAAAAATTACATCCCCATAATTTCCCTAAGGGAAAATTCATATTTAACCTAATTTCATCTCATTTTAAAGGAAAATGCAAAAAAATAGATCAAGACACAAATTATTTTCATTTGTGGCAAATGAAGATAAAAGATTGAGATATGTCCACTCGATGAACTCCCTCATTTCCCAAGTACAATCATTCAGATTCTCGGACCATTAGACTTTGATGAGCGACACACTTTTGTTATGAAGGTGTTTAATGTAACAACCCGGAATTTCATCAATTCAAATTGAGAATATTTAATTTACTTAAATATTTTATTTAGGCTTTAATCATTTGTGTTCCATTTTAGATGATCAATTAATACTAGATAATTAATTTCAATCATTCAAATAATGGTTTTGATGGTTTATAGTCTTTTCATATTTCTTAATTTTAATATGAAAAATTTATTTTTAATTTTATTATCAATATGCATGACAATATAACAAGATTTTAAGATTTATAAAGTTATATTTTATAAAATAAAATAATGTTGTAAAGATAACAAGGATTAAATATTTTTATACGCAAAGGACCATGATTTGATGTTATCATTTATATACATAATAAAAAGGATTTTAAATACATTTTATAATACATAAAGTGTGATTTATTTGTATAACATAAGTTAAAGTATTTATATAAATATTTTAATATATATACATTTCACGATGTGAAGTTTACTTATAAAAGAAGCAGAGATACATTTGTTTTTTATATAATTTTTTAATATAAAGGGTGATGTGATGTATAACATATAATATATATATATATATTTCATTTCCTTACTTTTCATCTTCTTGCTTATACTTCTCCTTTTATTTTCTTCCTATCGTCATGAAGTTTGAAACTCTAAGATGAAAATTAGATGAAAGAAATAATGAAATGATAAGACAAAAGACAAAGAGAGAGAGAGAGCGCCATGTAAAAAGATTCAAAATAGTAGGCTTTAAAGCATTTTCAATTCATATGCTTGTTGAAACAAGTTTCATTGGACCTAATTCAATTGATCTTTGAAATAGTAGGATTTTTGAGAAGCTTGGACTGTTTTGGGGAGAAACAGTAGGTCATGGCCGAATGCAGTTTTTTGTAGACATCCTTAGGGTTTGCGTTTTTATAAGATTGAAGCAGAGGTGGTGGAGTTCGAGGGTACGCTCGAATTCCTGGTGGTAAGGAGCATCTATCATCGAGTTTTGAGGGGGTGCGGTGGACTACTATAAATCGTGACTTTGACAAGTTTTAGCGGTGCGAGCCGTGCGAAAGCGAAGAAATGGTGATGAGGGTGGCTAGGAGTTTCGGATCGTCTGGGTGCTTGGATCGGTGGTGACACCAAAAGCGCGCGTAGTATTTGGTGCAGTCCTTTGAATTAAAGAAGATGGTAGGAGAAGGAGAACATACATTAGGCAGGTCGATTTGTTATTGGGCCAAGCCCAATGGCTTTGAACGTGAGTAACCTACATACATTTTTTTTAGTTAATTTATACTCCAGTAATCTATGTGTTGAAAAAGTATGTGATATCTCATTCATATGTTATCCGACTAGTGAAAGATCTTTGCATGGAATTCGTGTCAACGAACTAAATGTCGTAGTATAGTTTGTTACAAAGTTTGAATAATTATAGATTTATGCATTTTAGAACAGACAAGTTGCAAATGACAATGCTTGAATAATGATGTCATTTAATATTCACAATTTATTTTGTGTTATTTATTTAAGCGGATAAAAACATTTTCAAGTTAAATTGAATAGTGCAAATCATTACTGGCATTTATTGAGTAGAATAAATCATCATTCTGTGCTTATTATGTGACAGTTTAAACTATGTGATAAATTGCTTTCAATATTGACTGTATCGAGGGAATAGTTATATTAACTATGGATTGTTGATTGTTGATTGTTGCGTGTCAGAACCTTTGGTTCTAGGAAATATTGTATATGACATGAACATGTGTATCCATCTAGATGTGAAAACTAGTTGAGACTTATTTAAGTACGATTATGATCGTTAAGCCTCCAATTCTGAAATTGTTTTCAGTTGTTTAAGTTCCTAAACGGAATCTATTTAACAGCTAAATATTTCATCCAGGAATGTTTTAAAAGTTCTAATCGAAGATTACAAGATTTAATTAAATACTAATTAAATAGCTTAAGTTGATTTATTTATTAAGATCAATCTTATTAATTAAGTTTCAAAGTTAATTGTTACTCATTAATGATGGTTTAAACATAAGAAATTGTTTAATGAGATTTTTATTTCTAATTGTTTAGTAATGCTGTTTTAAGTATAGTTTATACTTAAAGTTCTAATTAAGAAGTTAATTATAATTAATTAATGTTTAATGACTTATAAAAGGGTTATTATCATTTAATTTATTTGATTTAGATTTAATTATAATTATCTATTTTAAAATGGGCTTTAAATATTTATTTAATAATTAGTAAATGTTTTAAGGTTATTAATCAGTCATTAAATAAAGATTATTTGGAACTTTAAATTATTTATTTACATATTAACTATTATTTAATTATTTACTTAATGATTGATTAAATATTTAATTATCTATTTTTTGGATGTATAATTGTTTAATTATTATTTAATTAATAATTTTTTAAGATTATTATTGTCTTATTTTAAATGTGATTAGCTTGATTTCATTTTTATAAGTGATTATTTTTCAATTAATTAATGTTTTCTTTAAGTTAATTCACTATTTTAAATAAGATATTTAAACTAATTAATTGTTTCAATAACAAGGAATAGACTTGTTAAATTACTTTTTAAATGAGATTCCAAAGATATCGATTTATTCAATAATAGGGTGGATTTAAATGAATCGGTTTACTAAATGTATTTAAGATAGGTTGTTTGGTTTAGTTAATTCATTTATTAACTAACAAGGTGAAACTTAATCCAATTAACTTGAGATAAGCTTTAAATTCAATATTTGATTGTGAAATCGAATTTGAAGCTAGTAATCAATTCTGATAAAGGATTTTCCATGAATAAAATAAATCAATTATATTGTGTTATGAAATTAGAAAATAAAGGAAAGATGGGTATTAGAACATGTTTTGGAAATTTGGTAAACTAAATTGTAGTTATTTAGAAAGCGAGATTAAAAAACTTCTATTATTTCAAAGATGTGGGTGTTGTCAAGTCAAATTTGGATAGGTAACTAAATACCCCAACTTGAACGGCTTTACCTTTATCCGAGGGATAGTAATAGTTTGAAATTGAGTGTTGACATTGAAATTTAATCGTTATTCCCATTAGTGATGTGTTGGTGGACAAAGCCTTGAAATATGAATGAAGTGAATTTGGATTCTAGTAACCCACTAAAAGAGAATTAAAAATAAGAAACCATCATAGTTGATTTTGAAATACATACATATATCAAATGATCAAATATGTGAATGTTTTGGGATAAGCAATCCAGAATTGGATTAATAAGAAATTAATAAGAAGAGGCTTAGTGGTTGTTATGGGAAATAAACCTGTATTTATTTTGTGAGTGTCATTTGATACTTAAATAACTGACTAAAATCTTCTTTTGAAAATATCTAGGGGAAACGTGTGAGTTATACGACTCGGTCATCTTTGTTAATGATTCATTGTGCATATAAACCCTGCTTTATTCCCCTAGGACAAGTGATAAGGAGACTCGTCTACAAACTATTAGGAGTTGAACTCCGCTCCTATCCTTGGCTGTTTATTTCCTAAAGAACTGGGTTTGAGTTTACCGGATATTATCGAAAGTTGTTACGAAGAGACCAGGACGGATCAATTTATTAGAAAATCACTTCTATCTTGTTGAGCGACGAATGTGTTATTTCTTGATGGTGGAAAATCAAGACAACATTAAGTGGAGGGGTTACTTGCTACAAATCCTGTGGATGTAGTAGAAGTAATTCCTTCGGTTCATTCTGTTCCTAAATGACTTGTATGGATGAATATTATCAACACATTGTCATTGAAGGGCAATGGACATTCAAAGTGAAATTTGTTGATGAAAGGTAAAGTGACATAGCCTCAGGCCTCATCAACCGGGAATGGAAAATTAGGGGAGATGCAGCAGGGCTAAACGGGTCGCACCCAAGTAGGACATGATTTTGATAGTGTGTAACCTCATAGGAAAAGGGTTGCAAAGCGACCAAGGTGAAGACACATTTGGTACCATCAAGTTAGTGGTGGGCCAGTCCTTTGTTGGCAGGGGATCTATGCGAGGTCCTTGGTATTGCTTTCTAGACGCGATCACGGCGGGTGGCATCCTAGTACCCATTCATTGAATGGAATCTACGTGCCTAAGATACAAGTACTATGATATTATAATAGTGTCTAAGGTACAATTACTTAGAAAATAGCTGAAATGTGAGATGCAGGCATTTCATCTTTTTTCTAAGTACTTGTGTCTTAGACACTATTATAAATAGGATTTTTTTATAAAATGTTTTGGTTATCATAATGTAAAAACCCGTATGTATTTAAGTGCGGTGTGGTCTTACGAGGTATTTTTTGTTTTTCAAAAGTTTTAAGTTAATAAGAAATAAAGTTTCTTATTATTTGAGTTCTCTCACGTTGTTCTCCATCTTAACCTAGTTATTATTTCAAGATAATTCTCAGGTTGGACTGAGCATATTTGGCAGGTTAGTTTAGATGCTTGGAGCTTAGGAGAGGAGCTGAAGCCAAAATGTACTTCCGTATATTCTTGTTTTCCACTTTGTTACTATTCTTGATGGTATCTTAGTTAATCCAGACAGGATGTTATAACTGTCATGGTTAGTATTAGTTGTTTACTCTAATGTTGTATATGTATATTAAATAAAAGTTCTTTCAATTTGTAAAGACTTGTTTTATATTATAAGTTATCCGCTGCGATTGTGATACTATGTTCTATCTTAGTTTTCTTTAACCCTTAATGATTTAGTTTTCTAATACTTAGATGATTTGCATGTAAATACCGTGGATGTTTAGTGTCGGCTCTGGAGGTCGAAAAATCTGATCATTACATTTTTACCACCGTTCCATGGATATATAAGGGATGTTGCATAATGAATAAGTCGGGCCAAATCACAAGTTCTTACAAAGCACGATAATCAATCACTGAATTTGAATCACGCAAACACTTCCTTACCTAAGAGACATGAAACATGTTGTGAATACCATAGAAGGAAGTGTCACATGGTTGCAACAGGACAGATACGGTCGGCAATAAGAAATGGCCCAATAAAGCGTGGCGGCAATTTCCCTATCTGGATAAAGCGTATCGCTCCCTTCAATGGAGAAGCACGAAGATACACAAGATCACCGATTGAAAATTCGAGGACTTCCTATGATTGTCCATGTAGGATTTGTAGGAACTCTGAGCTTCACTCATCCTTTCACTGATCTTCTTAGATGCTTCACGAGAAGAATCGGGCCCAAAATAAGTTTCTCCCAGGACTCAAGCCAACAAGTTGGAGAACAACATGGTCTCCCATAAAGTGCCTTAGATGGAGCCATGACAATAGAAGACGAGTTAAGGCCTCGTTTGTTTAAAATGGTTGAATGTTTTTTGCTAAATGCTGAATAGAAATGCTTAATGTTGAATACTAAGTACTTTTTATGTTGTTTGATTATTTGCTTATCAAAATTTTGATTAATTATGATATGTTTTTTGATTGACAAATTTGGCCTATATATGATTCCTGCATCAGCCATTAAAATACAAAGGGGAAAGTAGCGATTTTGCTGAGGAAATGAATAGGGTATGGGTTTTTTTATAGAAGAAAATAAGGGGGATAAGATCAACGTTAAATCAATAGGTTTTAGGTAGGTCTGCGCGTTCAGATGTAAGTCAGTGTAAATTATACTAAGGAAGGTGATATTTGGTATAATTAAAAATTAAATCTTACTACCAACCAACATGTAACCGTGTAACGTTCTAAATCTGTACCACAAACATGGTCAATATGACAAAATTTATATGTATCCCTTTGTTTCAATATTCTGAATTAAATTAAATTAATTAAATTGTAATCCGACTCCGTTTGTGTATAACGATATTTTATTTTTAAATTATTTGTTAGTTCGCCGATTTTATTCCGTTTGTTCACCAATAACTATGTTCGTTTCCAAATTGAAACATTAAATTTTCATTTTCTTTATATTCACGAATACGCATATATCAAGCCAATTTACATATATTTTAGCAAATAAAATCTCCAATTTTGTTTAACGTCAATAACGTTTAAATTTCGCCATTTTATTTATTTATTTATTTTAATCCAATTCACGTATCCAACTAAATTCAAATTAAATTCCCAACCAATCATTCTGAATTAAATATCGAATTCAATCTATACATAAAATAATATATTATATTTAAAATTTAAAATTCCAGTATCAATATAAAATTTGATTATTAGTAATTTATTCTTTTACTTAATCCCATATTTCAGTTGTTGAAATTTCTGGGACGTTCCAATCTCCCCCCACCCACTAAAACTTTTTGTCCCTAAAAAGGAGAGATTGTTAGAGTTATACCAATATATTTCACGTTTCGTCAAATTTTTCCATAACTTATTCTAATTTCGATATTTAAGTCATCACTCCTCTTTGTTTACCATATTCAACTTATTTGGAAAATCACATTTCCTTTCAAAATTAATCTCTTTTTAAATTTTGAATCCTGCAAATTGTTCCAAATTTCTTGATGATCTCATCTGTCAATGTTTACTTATCCATCGTTTCACAAGTTCAGTCACATTTCCTTATCTTCAATCCATTTAATTTGTCCCAATACTCATTGAAGAGTATTAATAACATCTCTTTTCAAGTTACAAATTGTCCACTTGAAAATTTCCAAAATACGAAATCTTTTTATAAATTTTATACATAACACGAAATTTGTCTGAACTTATTTGTATTATTCCAAAGCCACGAACTTAAAAATATTCTGAAATTTTCTTTCTTAACTTATTAAGTTAGATATATTTTAATCTCAAATTATTGATTTGGAAATATTTGATAACTCGAATTTTGACAAGTTAATTGTCGTTCTCACAGATGTTAGGCATACGCTGGTCAGGTGCACGACTAAAATCTCCAAGTACTGAATATCCTTGCTCCAACTCCCAATTGAAAAAGAAAATTCAAAAATTCTTTTTAAACAACAGATACAGAAAGTACCAAATTGATGTTGATATGATGATTGTTCATGAATCGCAGATACACAATGGTTTCGTCTGGATCCCCAGAAAACATCTGTATCCGTAGAAAATCACTACCCTAAGAATTTCGTCATGGACAGATCAATGAAAGATATTTAAAGAATCAAACGAAAATCTGAGGTCATTGAGCGTTGGCTGCTCTATCTCAGGGTCACAAAACAAATTATCAAAATAGATCAAGACACGAGGATTAATCAAGTCACAAAGACAAATTAAGTCACAATGACAAATCATGTCGCGAAGACACAGTGTCACATCAAACAAGTGGCTCTACATCACTAAGATATCTCAACATTGCACGACTCCATTCTACCTTTAGTACCTTTAGTGTTTACATCTCTTTCACTGGTAGATATGCCATGTGGACCGCAGGTATACAATGGTTATGCCTGGTCCTCCAAAAAAACGTCCATACCCGTATGCTTTCACAGCATTGAGAATTATGCCGTTATCACGACTGTAGATCGCAGTAGGCACAATGGTTACGCTTGGTTTCCCCAAGAAACATCCGTCCGCCATAGGCCCTCTACAACACTACAAATTATTCTACACTGTCGTGTTCTTCCAAAAACAATGACAACTCGAGTTTTATGTCCGGACAACCTACCACCAGCAGCAGCACATCTCAACCAAGCTCGAAAATTAAAGGAGAAGAAAGGTACTTTCCTTTTTTGTCTTTGAAAACATATAATACTATGTACATATAGTACATTATTTCATACTCCTCACAAAATTTTCCTTCCAAATCACATTTTCAAACATCTAATTTTATATAAATTCTATTATATAATTTTTTATCTCAAATCGGTAATCTTCCAATCAATGGTTTCCAAATTCACTATATTCTTATATGTTTTTCCATATAAGTTAATTTCGAAAATTTTTGTATCCAATATTCAAAATCGAATATCTTCAATTTACATTCCAATTTCAAAATTTTAGTTTCAATTCCTTCATTAATCTAGATATCTGATATCTTTTCAAACTCTGATTTATGAATCTATTTGTTACAGACCAGATTCTCTTCCAAATTCCGATTATTAAGTTCCTCACTTTATTCAAATCTTTATGCTCTCACCATCTTGGAATTATCATTCTTACAACACATTTTCTCATTCATATATTATTACCCTTCCATATTCACATCCATCGACTGAAAATTAGCAAGAGAACAACTCCCTAAGTATCAATTCCAAAGGCCGAAACAAACATCATATCAACACTCAGAAAATTATTCAACTTAATTAATCTCTAATCAGTTTATAAATTCTTTAACTTCATTACTTGATTTCTTACCAAACCAATTTCACACAACTCCTGGTTCAATTCACAAATTCACTTTTTTTTACGTCACTCATTGATTATAACTATAACTCACGTCTTCGAAATATTTAATTTTAAAATATGTTTCATTCATTAACCTGAATACATAAAAATTATTTGATAATATTTTAATTTTTAAATTAAAAAGAAAAGTAATTTTTTGACATGGTTGGCTCCTATGAATAACTTTCTTCGAATAATCCCTTATTCGATAGTATATTCTATTTTTGGAAAAAAATATCATTTGATTTATATATGAATTTCAGAATAATTTCACTATATTGGTCAACTCCATTTCCTTTATTTCCAATTGCATTTGCTTTCACACGTTATTTACTTCAAAAAAGTAAATATTATTCTTTTTATCGAAATTTGGACTCATCACATCAAATTAGCTTTGAATTCACTTGAGTATCGACTCAAATCTCTTTAAAATATTCATTCACATTTCGCTCCATTTACAACTCTCTTTCACACTTCGCTTCTTGATAATTAATTAACAAATTTATAACTTACAATCGAATTCATATATTCGATTATACTCTATTGGTTTGAAACCAATTATAAATTATTTTGCCAAGGTCTAAATAATATATTAGTAATACAACTTGACACAAACGAATTTCAATTATAACCTTCTTGATTTTTTTTCCTTAATTTATATTTCGAATATCGAAATAAAATTCATCGTTTCGTTTTTGAAAAGATTTCAAAATTACCCTTTTCATTCAATTTCTCATCGAAAATCTTATTTCCTATAAATTTCAGTTGTTTGTAATTGCTAAAACACACAATTAAAGAAATTGATTCGTTGTGAGGACTCCAAAATTTCAACAAATTTTCTTTATTTATTTTTAAATTCACTAATCCTGGGTCCCCTTCTAAGTGTTACCTTCTCCAAACCCATCAATTCCAGGATCCCTCATCACCAATATAGATATAATAGTACAATTCCAATCTTTAACTGGTATACAAGATGATATACAGGTTCTCTTTTGCTTAAATCAAAGTAAAATTAAATAGCAAAAGCACCCTGATTAATTAAAAGTAATTAATCTCTACACAGCATAAACAAGAATAAATTAACTTGTTTTTGTTTGTTAGATCCTTCTCTCAAAATAGACATCTCTATACTATTCTGATTATATTATTTTGTAATGTTGATAATTATCATTTATGGCTAACCTAAAAATCACCTCAAAGTTCCTTCATTCTAGAGCACAAACATGTTCAAAATTATAAAATATTACTTACAATTTCCTGCTAACCCATATTACTTCCAGGTATTCTATAGTATAATTTGCTTTTAGTTAGTTGCTGGTTCTCATACAACAATATCCACAAGCTTCCTTGAGCTATAAAATAACCCATGTAATCATTACATATATATATCTGCAAGCCTTTTATATATCTTTTGCCTTGGCCTACTCTTTATATATATTTTTATATATATATATATAATCAAATATGAGATTATAAAATATCTATCTAGTTTATTATTTCTCCTAACCTTGTATTCTGTTGGTAATAAATATACATCTATAAAACCATCATTTTACTCTTCAGATCATCTTTAGAGCTCAAAACTTATACCCAGATTCACGTATGTATCTTTGTTACAACTGATATAGCTAGTACCTCCATGTTATAACCAGTTCATCCAAATATTACCTTTCAATAGCAAAGATTATTGAATATTTAACAGAACTCTCAATTCATCCTAGTTCCGGATGTTTAACAGAAATAAGTGAATTTATATCACAACATTACTTGTTCTTGAATTATTCAACAAATAGTATGCATTCTAATGGATCTTTTTCCCCTTTGTAAATCAACCTGGTCCTATACCAAAAATCAAGGTAAAGCTAATGTTCAAGCTTACTATTATATCATTAATAAAATATTGAACACCTGGTTTAACCCATATTTCTTAGAAAAATAGATCAAAGTCGTATCAATTGTCTAGATTCCAGGGCATGCACCTCATTGCTTTTGTTCTTCAAGTAATATTTAAGCCATATTCATTTTAACAAAGCTATATATATTGTACATTTTCCTGAAATCCTTCAAGTATATTTATAAAACCAATTGACTTATACCTTCTCCCTTTTACAAAACCTCATTATTTTGCCCTAAGTTAATTAAGCTATAGTGCCAGTTTTAAAAGAATATAAGTTCGAAAATTATCTCTTATATTCAAGCAAGCTTTATCCTATTTGTTTCCTTCCTTAGTATTCCTTTCATACTATATATATATATATATATATATATATATATATTTGAAAATTGGTAACATATATTTCTGAAATAGCATTACATAATAACGGTTAGCATACTAACCAGATTACAGCCAAAATATAAACTAGAAACATTAACAAAAGCATAACAAAATACAAACAAACATTCCATCCCAGAAATCACCAAACACGCTAAACAAACAACCACTAGTTCAAACACTGCACCTCAGCTCCGATCATCTTCACAACCGCACAGCAGTAAATCGTCTTCTAATCAAATACATAAAATTTGGTAACATCACAAAATAAAATTATCCAGATCTCAACAATATCTGCCTCAACTCCATAACCAACTCACACACAGAACAAACCGCTTCACCAATACCACTGATTCACCAAAACCGCACAACCAGGAAAATTAAAAAGCATGAAATTCAAATAAACGAAGGATCAGAGAAGACCGGTAACGAAGCTCTGCTTCAGTAACGCCAACAATGCCAGAACCCGGCTCCCAAATACTTGATCCCCAAATTCAAAAAATTGCTCCAGCAATTTCCAATCGGCAAAGCGCGAGGTGAACAGGTGCCAACGTTGAAGCGAAGATCTGGGTGCTCGCGGAATGGTGGACTGATTTTGAAACTGAAATCATTGTGATTTGAGAGAGAGGTAAAGAGGAGGACAAAGGCCGATCTAACAAGAAATGGTGAAAGCTAGGTCCGGATTTAGGGGGGAACGATGATGGAAGGGTGAATCGAAGAAAGGGAGATTAAGAAGAGAGAGCGGCGGCAGAATTTGCAGGTGACCTAGTCGTCATTACTGAGATAGAAGTTGGCCTCAATTATATATATATATATACACACACACACATAAATATATAGACACACACACACACACATATATATATATATATATATATATATATATGTACACACACACATTTCTTCATAACTTTATATAAGCCAATCCATCTTATCATTGAGCCAATACTGCTAGCAATAATGGCACAATAATCATTCTTATATTCAAATGTGTACATAAATATCTATATAAAATCATTCTGACTTGTATATTCTGCCTTATAAACTTCATTATATCATCCCACTATATTCTATCCAATATCAATATGAGTATTCCCAATTTAAAACAACCATAAATTGAAGATATATTTCTGTATTCAAACAAGTTTACAGAACTTATAATTTCCAAATTTAGTATACATTACATCAATAACCACATAGCTTATTTTACACCAGTTAAAATAATGCCCAGGTCATACGAAATTTCCAGGATTCCAGAGTCCTTGTTTCTTATTAATTTGAACTTCATATATCATCCACCACCCTATATGTATATAAGTATAACTAGTGTAATGCAAGAGCTAGCCAATACCACATGCATAAAGGTACAACTGTTATCCTTTGCATACAAATACATATATGTAAGTCAAACAGACTTGTACATTCGGCTTTATAAAAATCATTTTACTTTTTATCCAAATGAATCTATCCTTTGATGGGAATAACGAGTTATTTAGATGAATATATACTCAAGAATACTCATTACTGTTTATGCAAACTTACAAATTTCACTAAGGATCAGTAAACATTTTTATACCTGATATATATAATTGTTTTTTTACAACGTTTCACAATCTGATTCATAATATCAGTGAACCCATATACTCAGTTATACCCATATATCCACATCTGGCCATACCGATAATGTTAATAATTTCTTCATTCAAAAATATGAACCGTCGGGTTTATTCTATTCCACTCTTTAGTTTTTATGCTTCAGTCATGCACACATGTATTATCTTGTTACAAGTATTCATTTCCTGCAAATATATTTATATTAATAGCCAAATACTCTTTCCTTTATTCAGATAGCATCAATTTATGTATATATGTTCATATCACCATATTAAGCACATTCTAATCTATGTGTAAATTGGGGTTATTACATTCATTAATTCTTATATTTATCTTCTTTAAATACTATTCGATAATGGATTCAGGATTCAACCCTAAGGAAATTTAAGCGAAGAATAGCTCTCACAGACCTGGATTCGAAGAATGGGATTTCAGAAACTTTAAATCTCAAAAATAATTTTTATTTCCGTTGTATTAGTTTCAAAATACTAACCCTTTCAAAATAATTTACCTTTCAAAAATTATTTCAAAATTATTTATACTTTCAAAATTTATATTTCAAAACCCCTTTTTATTTTTAAAATTCGTTTTTTCCTAGTGTCGATTCTATTCATTTTAAACCCGATAAGCTACGCTTTAAATAAACTAAAGCTCCGATACCACCTGTAATGTCCCGCCTTTTTGACCGCTTCAAATCAGTAATTAAACCAACTTAAAACATTCAAATCAACGAATCGTTATTAGCTTATAGAGTTTAAAATAGAATCAACACAAAAAGAACAATATAATAAATAACATAATATTGGAGAGCAAAAATAACTTTATATATATTAATCAAGATTTTGATACAACATTGTTTTATATAGCGAAATTTAGACAATTTAAATACAACAAAAATCTTTACTGTTTTTAACTTCAAAGTGCGCCGCCTCTTGAAATCCCCACTTTGTCAGTCTACAAATTCTAAGCTGTAATGTTTAAATCTGTAGCACTCCGGTCTGACCCGGGCGTTCAACGCAAAAACATAAAACACTCAAGTCAGGATTAATCATATTTCATGTAATTTAACTTCAATATAAACTGAAATATAAAGGTTAGTCCTAACATCGATGTCATAAGTAAATAAAAATTTGTGGTTTTTGCTTATATCAGTTCTATCTATTTTCAAGAATGAATGGTATCTGGCGTTTGCGAGGGTACGCGTGTATACAATATACATGTGTACACCGCCTCAACGTCCCGAACCGAATATAAACAATAACTTAGGTGATTCTGGAAGCTTGCATATACACGTATGTGTATATATACACACGTGTATTGCTTTAGCATCCCAAAACGAACACATCACAAATTCAACATTCAATTTTAAATATGGATGAGCATATGAATATCAAGATTGGCATGCAAAACAAATTATCAGACTGAGCATGCCAACATCAAAGAGCATGCAAATACAATTATAAGGGTAGCATCAATGCTGAAGTCGAAATACCATAGATGTACATTCAGCCAGAACAATATGCCAATATCAAAAGGGATGCAAGGAGGACAGCATCGATCACCATGCAGGTAACCCATGTGAAATTATATAGTGTGTATCATTTAGCTAAACCATTTTAGATCATAATAGTGTATGTCATTTTGCTAAACCATATAACAGTGTATTTCATTTTGCTAAACCATATAACAATGTATGTCATTTTGCTAAACCATATAACAGTGTATGTCATTATTCTAAACCATATAATAGTGTATGTCATTTATTGCTTTGTTAAACATCAGGGTAACATGGCAGCATGCAATATTCTTTTAAATATATATAGATCTAGAATATGCAGTGAATACATGTTATGTTCCTTTATACATATATATATCCTGAGTTAAAAAAAAATATGTCTCCAGGTTGGCACATAAGTTGGTAAGTATATAAAATCATGCAACATTTAAATTAACTTGGTTTGATTAAAACTGGATAAGCACGATCTTAGCAGAACGAATATACTTGATAACTCAAACAACTTATATAATCACAGGAACCAAGCCCAGTGATAGTGTAACCACAAATTAACATGCAAGAATGTAAACCACAACAATTGGAGTAGATTTATATTGTTATCAATTCTATCATTTTTTTCATCTACCTACATGTTATTATCAATTATTTGTAGAACTTGTTTGTGCAGCATCTCTAATCCAACTAACCAAAACATTAATGTACGTTATAACCCCGTTGGCAGTATTCCTAAAACACACTCTATCATATTATGTTATTATCTGCATCTAAATAAAAACTTGCTTTGGAAAAAGGAAATAGAATTTATTTCAACTGGTACTCTTTGCATATGACTGACAAATCATCCTATACTGGCAAATTAAATAAAATATGTGTGTTAAATTATATGAGTTCATACATCTTCTAAGCCCAAAACGAACAAGTTTCAATACGCAGCATATATTGATGGCTTAAGGGTGATTCATAAACTCAGACAACTAGATAGCATAATTTAACGATTTTAAACAAGGCAGGTTTTGTATACCAATACTATACTTCAACTTTACAAAGCTTAGCAAAATCAAGGTAGCAGTTCTCGATTCAGGGTTATTGGTATCGAACATGTGCATGTAATTTGCAAATTACTTTAGATATCCCTTTTACACTTCATAATACATAAATTGAGAGTACAATGTTTATCATGACAATACATTCATTTAACAAGTTTATTTCATTAGTTCGCTTTGTTTACTTGCTTTACTTAGTTGAATTAAATTTTCATAACAAACTAAGTGTACATCATTTATAGTCTTGACTTACGTTTTATTCATTTTTATAAACCAACAATTTAAGTTTCACCTTCTTTATTCATGCCAATACTTGTATATTATCAAGTATCTTATTCATATAACATTTTAACTTCTTATATAATTGATAAGTTATATTTATGCCATTTAGTATTATACAGGCTTAACAATTTCCGGTTTGTTTAAATTCATTATTTCAAATTCCTAAGAGTAACTATTTTAATTCATATCTTTCTTAGGTTCATTTTCTTATTTCACAATTCAGAAGTTCTATAATTTTAAGTTTAATCTATTTCATTAACTTTTCAAGAAATTAAGAATTCAACTTCGGTTTCATTTCCAAATCAACTTTAACCTTTTATATCAAACCATACTTTTAAAACATTCAAATAGAAATTTAGCTTTCAAAACAAGTTATAAAAGTTATAAGTGGTCTGCCCCACAAAAACTCTCGAAAATAAACATCGATGATGTGCGCACACATCACCGAAATCATTTCCAAGAGACAACATAGAATTATACACTTATTATTTCTAGAACATTTATTTAGAAAAATTTCCATTTGAAACTGCTTCCATATTGTTCTTATATTATTACAAAGCCTTACAAATCAATTTTTCAAGAGTATCGAAATTTAAATTCTGAATTCCAAGCTTTAATTCGTTCTTTTATTTGTAACTATATTTTATTATCAAACATAATTACACGGTTTCATTTCCTATGTCAATAGTCAATAGTCAGAGTTATTGAATAATCAAACAATAAATGATGATACTTTAATATTATCATTTATTAACAACCAATAAATCAAAATTAATAGCTTTTCAAAATAATACTCTAAATCCAAAACAATATCGTATCGGTTTTTCTTATTCAAGTGTTTATAAATCTGTAACGATCTAAGATTTTTGAAAATCAAATTTGAATTTAATATGAATTTTTAATAAAGTTTAGAAGGTTTAAATAAATGTTGAATCAAATTCTAAGGCGATAATAGTATTTTAAATGATTAAAAATTTAAAATTTTATTGTGAAATTTAGTTAAAACAATGTTGTTTCGATAGAGCATTTCGTCGCTAGGTGAATTATTAAAGCGAGTTGTAATTTAGTCGTCGAAACGATTAGAATTTTGAAATTAAATTATAATTAAATATTCTTTCAAATATTTGTTCAGTTTCAATTTGCGTCGTCTTAAAATATTTTATTTAATTTTTATGTAATTTTTATTTCGAAAAATAAGCATATGTTTTTCTAGCATATTTTGGGGTAACTGTGGTCCCTTTTGACACTTTATAGAAACAATCAACCGACCGATTTTATTACTGTTTTAGGATTGTGGTACATTGTTGCACACGATTTTAGTATTAGTTCTGCTTATTCGTTATCTATATTTATAAAATAAATTAAACATAGAAATGATAAACTTAAGTTCAGATGAGAAACGACAATCCAAGTGTATTAGCTATTCAAGCATACAAATAACTTTAACTCCAAGGTGTTCACGTCAGAAGAGATTTTTCCACTTCAAAAAAAAAATATAAATGAAACAAAAGAGAGAATATGTGTTGAATGCATGAAGCAAGTACTTGCCATTTGTTCTCTTTTGGGAAATGAGGTGCCACGTGCTATCATTCATATTTATTTATTTTTCTTCTTCTGTTGAAAGCTTAAAACACTTTAGAAGAGCTTCTTCCTTACCACTTTGCCTCTTCCGCCATTACCATTCTCTCCAACTCCTGAGAGCTTCGGTCCATCTCAACTAAAAAAAAAAAAAAAAAAAAAAAAGCGAACGTTATCTGCAGGCTATACTCATCAGTACTCTAGTTCCACTTGCATGCGCTCAAGCCTTCATCCCAAACTCCCACTCACGCCTTTCTTTGTTGCAACTCCACTCTCCGCCAATACTCCGCTCCTCCATATCAACTCCCCTCATGTTTATATCTCCACCAACAAATACCCATAAACTCTCCTCCAACGTACCACCGACGACCGGCTGCACCACCTTTCGCCTGTGCATGTACGTTCCTCCTGTGTTGGCTTGCAACCGTTCTTGTACCAGGCTTGCGCTTTTGCGCATGTCCGCACATGCATGCGCATGTGTGTAGATCTAAAGCTTCGCTTTAAAAAAAAAGGAGAATGAAGGCGTGAAGCCTTGCATGTTTCGGTACAGCTCTAAACTGGCCGTACATGCGTGGTGCAGATATGTGTACAGATTTAAAGCTTTTGCTTTAATCTTGAGAGGAAAAAAAAAGAAGGAAAAAAAAGAGAGAGAGAAGAAAGGGAGACAGAGCGCAAGAAGGAGAAGTGACGTAGAGACCGGAACATTAGTAACGAAGACAGGAAGCATATATGAACGCAGCTTTGGAAGGTCCTCTTTTGGACAGCTAGCTTGGTGAGAACATTTAATTAAATTATTTATTTAAATTAGTAGTGATTAAATAATTAGTTGTGATAAATCAATGATTATTGGTTGGATATGGATGCTAATGTGTGAATGAATGTGCATGTAATTAGATAAAACACTGAACACTAAAAAGCGTTATCGACAGTAACGCTTGTGCACAGCTGAATGGTTTGATGTTGGTGATGATGATAATCCATTATCATCTGATGTATATGGTTGATTTTTCTGTTGTATGATGCACACATAATACCATGGTTGTGGAATTATACAGACGATCAATTTAAATATTCCTTCCATATAAATGAAGATTTTCCCAAATATTAAAATATTAGTCTTTAAGTCAAATTTTAAATTTGAAGGGGATTTGGAAATTTAAAATATTATACCAGACCGTTCTACGATGACAGAGGATGGTGTCTAGGCTTGGGTTTGGAAATCCAGTTTCCTGCTCTCCCTGGCTATTCCTAACTGGTCCGACAACGGGATGGTAAATTTGGAAACTAATTTGAAATATAATTTAACACTGTTTCCAAATGATTTGGGAATATAATTTAAATTTGAAAAGGATATGAATAATTTATAATTAATAATCATTATATGGTTTGAATAGAACGCACTATGATGCGACAATGTGTAAATATCGATTTCAAACTTTGAATAGCTATGACTTGATTATCTTAAATTGACTTGACTTAAAATGAGGCACTTTGAATTTCAAAGAATAATAGTATTTGAATAGAAAGGAAAATTTAGATTTTTGACATATGATTTTACGTTATATTCAAAGCAAGTTTGAAATACGTGTAGTTGATGACCATAACGGAAGTCGAATAAAACAAGTTAAATCAATTGGAGAAGTTTATGATTTATAAATTTCAAAGGCAAATAGAATTGGAATATTTGAATTTCGAATAAAATTTTATCTATTTGATTTAAATGGATACTTTAACAACAGGGCTTTTTGTAACACTCCTAAATGTTGTTATTGGTTCGAAATTTATAAGCGTGAATTATTAGTTGACTATAAGAATAGTTTCAAAAATTTATTTGAGTATTGGAAATCTTTTTATGGAATTTAATTGGGTTTTTTAAGTACAAATTTGGATATGGTTGGAGATAAATCTTCGGATGTTTGATATTAACTCGGTGGATGAAAATTCATATTATCTGAGGAATTTAAAAAGGTAATCCACTGTTATTCCACTTATAATATGAGTTGGATACGGAGGAGATTGTTGTATATAACGGTGTTGTATACACAATTATATGATTTTTGTTTGATGATAACAACCAAATAAATATTATTTTAATGTGTTTGATATTGTACTGTTATTATACATCACAGACTAGAATATAATATTTATATTTAAGCAAAATACGACTGTATAGAAATATAAATATTCACACAGTATTTTATTTAAATATAATATTTTATTTCACTACCACAACAGTACAAATTTATCAACTCCACTATTTAATTGCTTCACAGAATTGTTGTACTTATAAATCAACAGAACAGAATAGACAAAGTCTGTTTGACAACAATGAAATGATATTTTATTTCAAACAGATTTTGTTTATTACAAACATCAGTACAATTTATATGTATATACACAGCTCCTCACTGCAACTCTCATACATTTCACTGATGTACATTTTTTCATCTATACATACATTGTTACATATATACACTGACACTCTGTGTTCCTGTCTTCTTTTGTCTTTTGTCTTTTGTCTTCAGTTGTCACAGCTCTGTCAGTCCAGTCATCGTCTTCATACCTGTCATTCACATAAACACACACACAGTACACTACAATAGAAATAAAATAGAATTCATGAAAATATAATTTTTATTTTTAAAATTTTATTTGCCTCAGAATTTCGGTGTGTTTCTCATCATTTTTCTGACTCGATCTGATTTGATCAGCCTCGACATAATCACACTAGTTTGCTGAATTTTGATCAGCCTCAACATAGTGTGACTAGTCTGCTGATATATCTTAAAAACAAAATGACAAACATTAAAATTCAAAATGGTCGAGCACAAGAGATGGTATGCTCATATTTCAGGTACAAAACAGTGAAACCAAGCATGGTCGAGCCAGAAATGTAGAAGCAAAACGGCATAATACTACAGCAATGATCAGTGGTTCAGGTTACAAGTAAAATAGCACATGTTCATGGAATACATCAAATTCAAACTGTCGTGGATGCTAGTCAAGTATGTGTTTCAGCAAACATAGTGGATGATATGGCAAAACAACAATGCAAGCCAAAGTGGCCGACACAATACAAAGTGCAACACAGGTCAAAGTAGTCAAACATGAATGTAACATGGTGCAAATGCAACAGCAAGTTCATGAGCATATACATGTATACAAAAAATGGCGTGTATATATACGTGTATCCAAAGTGTCAAGACAATCAACAAACTCAAACACATGCCATCAGGTTCAAAATGCACACAGCAACTAACATGTACAGGTTCAAGACAGATCCACAAAGAAACAAGACCGAGCCTAGTCAAGATGAACTCACAGATGCGCAAGTGCAAGTGTAAGTGCTGGTGCACAACAAATACATGGTCACAAGTATACATAGTATTAGTGAAGCAGCCCAGTATTTCAGCCACAAACAAGTTTCAGCAAGATACTCAAGTGGACAAGTCAACATGGTTCACAGACATGAGTCAACAATTACATGGCAGAAAAAAAAATGGAAATATATATATATATATATATCCATGAACAAAGCAGCAAGTGTATACTGCATGGACCAAATGACAGTGTTCAAGTGATGGTCGAGCCATAACAAAACAGCCAAGCTCAAATGCAAAGTTGGTACAACATGTCAAGTTCATGGCAGCTCAATGGTCGAGCTAAAAGGATCTCAACATGGTTCAGCTTGACAATGCATGATCAAGTGATACAGCAGTAAAGTGGAGTGTACATGTGCAACACAAATGGTTCGGCAAGCCCAAGCATGGAATATGGTGCAACAGAAATGGACAATCATCAATTCAGCATAAAGATTAAAGCACTGACACAAATGAAGACAAGGCAGTCCAGTCAACTTCGTACACATTAACAAGTAAATATGAACACAAGCACCAGAGATATAGAAATTCAAAAAGGAGAAAGCTTTTTTTCCTGAAATGAAGCAAACATATTTTTTTGACAAAAGGCAAATTGCAGATATTTTCTTTCCAGATATAAAATCATGTTGTGGACCAAAAGAACAATTCAATTCGACATAATGGGAAAGATTTTTTTTAAGGCAACTTGTTTTCAAAGGCAGAAAATATCTTTCCAGAAATGCACATTTTTTTTATTGCAATAAATCTTTCTTGGCAAGTTTCTAAATGCAAAATCTTTCCAGAGCATCAGTTCGAATCAGGCAACAAAAGGGGCAAAATCATTCAAAGCCGTGACTGCAAAAAAAGGGGAAAGTTCGAGCAATCTTGAGTGGTATTCCAGGAAACAAATCAATGGCAACATTCACGTTTTTTTTAAACAAGGCAACAAATCCATATTTCAAATCAAGGCCGATTTTTTTTATAAGGCAACAATTCAAAAAAGGTTTTCAGAAAATTTTCAAGGGCCGATTCAATCAAGGCCATGGAGCATAAACAGCAAATCAAAAAGCAAGGGGCCACAAACATTCAAGCCGAGATTCAAAAAGGGAAAGCACACAAATCAGATCGGCCATATATGTGAAATCAGAGGAATTAAAGGATTTTTAATTATCCTATATAACACCATTACATCACAGGCATTTTCACATATCGAAAAATCACAAGCCAAAAATCGAGAGCAGAAATCAATTCGGAAATTACTCACACGTTTTTTGTTCAATCGAGAGAGACAGACAGCAATCCCAAATAGAAGAATCACATAGCAACAATTTCGAGCACCAGAGAATTCAATTTCATCAGAAATCGATTCGGATTTGGAGAGTTTCCAGAACCCTAGAGCCGCCGCCATTTTCATTGGAGAGTCAAAAGAGATCGGGCCAAGTAAAATAAAAGAGGATGCAACCCTTACACAAATGAATGGCCGGCCAACCCTAGTTCAAGTGTTTAAAGGGAGAATTTATATTTCTTTCTTAAAGACTAGGGTTTTTATTTTTATTTTTATTTTGTATTGCGTTTGAATTCAAGTTGTAAATTGTCTGAACAGTTTTCTAGGTCTGTAAAATCTAGGGTGATCCAGTCAGAGTGTTGACTAACAGTTGTCAGATTCTGTAAAATCTGTGTTACTGGTTACGGGGTTGTAATCAGGGGAAATCTGATCGAGGGGATATCGATTAGTCTACGGTTTTGAGCGTAGGGTCAGAATAGGAGCAGGGTTTGCGAGTGTACATGGTCTTGTATGCGGGATCTGTTCTATCACCTAGTAGAAACCTTAGAAATGCAGCAGTAGGCAGGGTTTTGCCGAAGCTAGGTATATCTGTGTGTGATTTATTTTCTGCACTTTTATTTCTACTGCATTCTGTGATCTGTTTATTATTTTAATATCCTGTCAGTTATTCAATTCAGTTAAAAACTGTGATAAACCCTATTCACCCCCCCCTCTAGGGTTAATCTAGATCCAACAAGTGGTATCAGAGCGGGTTATTTCATTAACTCTAGAGATGGTGTTCCCTAGTTGTCAACCGATAGAGAGTCAGTCCAGTTCATTTCCAACAATTTTTTATGGAACAGATTTTTTAAACTAGAAATCCAAAATGGAATTTTATTTAAAATCTGTTAATATTAAATGTTGGGATGTTGTTATCAATGGGTACGATATGGTAGATAAAGTTTTTAATTCTCGTGCTACACATATTCTTTATTCTCATCTTGATGATAATCAATACAGTCTGATTTCCCATATTTTAACTGCACAGGAAATTTGGACAGCTCTCAATACGAAGTATGGTCAAATTGACAACTCCAGCTCAAAACCCCAGATTGTCAACCCAGATTCAGAATTCTGTTTAACAGGATTTACAAATGAGAATTCAGAAAGATCAGATGATGGAGAATCAACTGATGCTGAAGTTGAAAATTTCTCATATGAAGATTTGGTTTATATGTGTGTTGATTTAACTAAATCTGTTGATAAACTCAAATCTAAAAACAAAACCCTAAAATCTAGGAATTCTGAGTTGACCAGCAAAATTGATGATTTGGAATCACAGCGTGAATATTCTAAAAACCTTTCAGATTCAGATTGTAAAAATTGTTTGAAATTGAAAACCAATCTTGTTAATCTCAATAAAAATATTCAAAAGTTTGAAGATGAAATTTTGATCTTAAAAGCAAACAAGATTGAGTTATCAAATTTGAACAATCATCTGCAAAAGGAATTTGAAATTTTTAAAACTAATATTCATTCCAAACTTGAAATTGCAGAAAAGGAAAATTTGTTGAAATCGAATTCGATTTTAAAAGAACTTGAAAACGAGATTGAAAATTTCAAGAAATTTGGGTCTGAAAGTCGAAAACATTTTGAGTCTGAGATTGCTGAGTCCCAAACCAAAATAAAGTTACTCAATGATGAAAATTTGGTTTTGAAATCTGATTTTGAAAGATGTGAGATCACTAAAAATCGTTGTTCCGATTTATTGAAAGAAAATGGTGATCTTAAAACTGAAATTCAACAACTTAAAACAATCTTGTCTAATTTTTCAAACGGTGAAAAATCTTTGAATATGTTGTTGAAAAACCAATTTTCTGTTCAAAATAAACGTGGACTTGGGTTTGAGAAAAATAATGTTTTTGAAAGACGAATTTCGAATGATTTGAAAAATCCCTCAAACAACCTTGAAAAGAATCAATTTGAAAATTTGAACTCTTATAATTTCAAAGGTTTTTTGAGTCAAAATCAAAATGAGAAATTGTTTTATAATAATCCTTCTAAACAATCCTGGATCCCAAAAGGAAATAAACCAAACTTCGTGAAATTCAAACAGATTTGGGTTCCTAAGGGTACAAAGGTTTGTTCTGATGGTTTGTTATATAAACAGGTTTGGGGTACCAAAACGAACAAATACAACTGTCAGTGGTTTTACTGCCTTTGTTAGACCACTCAATCCTCTAAACAGTTAGGTACCAGAGGAGGCTGAGGAACTGCCTTGCAAAAAGAAAAGTGAAGCAAAGCTGTCTATTCTACTGTATCATTCACAGTTCCTCCAACCAGGATTTGATGAGTTAGAAATTCTGTTTTTTCATCGTATGTCAGGTATGATTTCTAACCTCATCCTTGTAAATATTTTTTTCTCATTCTTCTACCCTTTTCTTTTTTATTTCCCGCTGTTTGTTTTTTATTTGATTTGTCACTACCATATCTCTTTGTTTATTCTGTGCTACTTAAACTTCCAATTGCAGTTCTCATGATTTTCTGGAAATTCATTTTATTTGAATAAAACTCTCTTGTTTATAATCATTTCCAGATTCTGAATTTAAGCTTGTAAACATCTGCAATTGTTTTGAAGTTTATTTTTATTTCTGAATTCATAACAGTGTTGTAGTATTCTTGTCATATCTTGAACACTGTTAATTTGAATTCTAAATTTTTTGAAGTTCTGAATATTCAATGAAATTTCACACACCTTTACTGTTCTGAGTTTATTCTAATTCATTTTAGAAAAGCTCAAAATATTATACTCATTGCAGCACTCTGCTATTTATCAGTTGTGATGATTTCATTAATTTTCAGATTGACTTGAACATTTTTGGATTGGCTAGAATCTCAGTGATACATCTTAGAATTCATCTTTATTCATGATTATTATGGTTGAAATTAGTTTGTTTGAAATCATCTGAAATTCTTGATATTTTGAATATCACACACCTCTTAAAATTTGAAATAATCAACCTTGTGTGATTGATTCATTATATCTCAAACTTAACATTGATTCAAGTGATTTCAAATAAATTATTTTTTAATTTCTGGTATCATGAATACCTCTCAAATTTGATGTAAATGATCTGATATTTCTATTGGGCTTGTAAGAAATAGTTTTTGAGAAATTCTTGAAAAGTTCTTTTTGAAAATGGTCTTTGAAAATCATTGATATTTCATGATTAATTGATTTAAATATTTATTTGTTTAAAATCATTTGAAATTCTTGATTTATTGAATCACACACATATCTTGAATCCGACATTAATAATTTGGTGTGATCGATTCATTGAATCTAGAGTATTTCATATTCATCAAATGATTTAAAATAAATGGTATTTTTAATCTTGGATCATGAACCATCTTATGTGACAATCATTCTGACAAGTTTGTTTTTTTGAAACTATTTTTGTGCTGCTCTGATACTGTTTTCAAATAACTGCCTGTTTTGACTTGTCTGTTGCTTGCCAAATTTGTAAATCTTGTCTGCGTGGGCTCTGTGTTTGAAACTCTTTGATATCCTTGTTCGTCTCAAGTGTCAATTTTAAATCCTCGAGAAGAGAGAACAATGGGTATCAGAAGTGCTGATTTTTTTTTCCTCTTGTCCTGTATAGCTTTTCACATTTCCTCTTGTAATTGATTTTCAACTTTAAAATTATTTGTTGATTATTCATTTAGAAATTGAAATCAATATCCAATTGAACTGTATTTATAATTCATCAAAATATATCAGAATTTGAAATAGTGATGAATTATGACTACAATATATTTCACAACAAGAGGAGAGTTTATTTAGATTTTCATGACGGTTGAATATTTATTATAATATCTTTGAACTGGGAATGATTTCACGAACATCTTCTATGCCTCTCATCATTCTGTCATCCATTATGAGTTTATATTAATGTGGAGAGTTTATATTTTTAAAATAATCTTAAAACAGTGAAAATAGTTGTGATGGAAATGTGACTGCATTATTTTTTTTCAGAATTAGTGACAATTGAAAATTTTCAAGAATCCCGGTACAGTTCATGCATATCTCATAATATAATTAATTTAGAAATTTATTTCACAGTCCATCTCTGTACTTACCACGTTTCTATCATCCATATTGGTTTTATATATCGAGGAGTTTTTCCTTTTTTTTAAAAGCTGAAAATGATGAAAATATAATTAATATATAAGTGTGTCTCTAACCTCATTTAAAAATCCAAGCTCTAGTCATGCATGGTTAAGAGACAACTTATAATTTAAGCTGCGACTGACTTCATTTAAAAATCCAAGCTCTGGTTATGCGTGGTCAGTGTGCTCTTAAATAAAAGAAAAAGAAAAAGGGAAATTGTGCTATAAATTGAAATTAATTTGAAATTCTCCTTGGTGTTTATAAAAACCAGCCTATCAATCCATCTTTCTAATCTGTGAAATGTGTTGAAATCTTATGAAATATTATGATTTGTTGATTGATAGCTATTGGGAGTTGAGATTATACTACTTTGTCACTTAAATTGGATTATTAATTATAGTCCAAGTCCATCACTGTTTTTTGTGCTTTACTTTTAAAAATCTTTTGAAAATAATTGGAAATGATGAATTTTATAAAACTCTCCCCATTTTATATAAAATTCATCGTAAATTCGTCATTCTATACAATGTGAGATATGCCACCAGTTCTTAGAATACTATGATTTTTGTTTGACTAATTGAAAGTTATAATGGCCATTCTTTCTCTTAAGATGAAATTATATTTTTAGTCATTTTTTCATCTGTATTTTAAAATCTGTATCCTTTTGATGATAACAAAAGGGGGAGAATGGATTAGATTTTGATTTATGAGTGAATATTTTATAAATATTTTTAATTTTGAAAATTTATTATTATTCATACATTTCACTCATGCACAGTTATAGGGGGAGTTTCTGTTGTAGGGGGAGCATTTAAATAGGGGGAGTTCAAATATTCACGAACAAACACATTTATTATATTCAAAATCTTTTATTTGTTTGTCATCATCAAAAGGGGGAGATTGTTGTATATAACGGTGTTGTATACACAATTATATGATTTTTGTTTGATGATAACAACCAAATAGATATTATTTTAATGTGTTTGATATTGTACTGTTATTATACATCACAGACTAGAATATAATATTTATATTTAAGCAAAATACGACTGTACAGAAATATAAATATTCACACAGTATTTTATTTAAATATAATATTTTATTTCACTACCACAACAGTACAAATTTATCAACTCCACTATTTAATTGCTTCACAGAATTGTTGTACTTATAAATCAACAGAACAGAATAGACAAAGTCTGTTTGACAACAATGAAATGATATTTTATTTCAAACAGATTTTGTTTATTACAAACATCAGTACAATTTATATGTATATACACAGCTCCTCACTGCAACTCTCATACATTTCACTGATGTACATTTTTTCATCTATACATACATTGTTACATATATACACTGACACTCTGTGTTCCTGTCTTCTTTTGTCTTTTGTCTTTTGTCTTCAGTTGTCACAGCTCTGTCAGTCCAATCATCGTCTTCATACCTGTCATTCACATAAACACACACAAAGTACACTACAATAGAAATAAAATAGAATTCATGAAAATATAATTTTTATTTTTAAAATTTTATTTGCCTCAGAATTTCGGTGTGTTTCTCATCATTTTTCTGACTCGATCTGATTTGATCAGCCTCGACATAATCACACTAGTTTGCTGAATTTTGATCAGCCTCAACATAGTGTGACTAGTCTGCTGATATATCTTAAAAACAAAATGTCAAACATTAAAATTCAAAATGGTCGAGCACAAGAGATGGTATGCTCATATTTCAGGTACAAAACAGTGAAACCAAGCATGGTCGAGCCAGAAATGTAGAAGCAAAACGGCATAATACTACAGCAATGATCAATGGTTCAGGTTACAAGTAAAATAGCACATGTTCATGGAATACATCAAATTCAAACTGTCGTGGATGCTAGTCAAGTATGTGTTTCAGCAAACATAGTGGATGATATGGCAAAACAACAATGCAAGCCAAAGCGGCCGACACAATACAAAGTGCAACACGGGTCAAAGTAGTCAAACATGAATGTAACATGGTGCAAATGCAACAGCAAGTTCATGAGCATATACATGTATACAAAAAATGGCGTGTATATATACGTGTATCCAAAGTGTCAAGACAATCAACAAACTCAAACACATGCCATCATGTTCAAAATGCACACAGCAACTAACATGTACAGGTTCAAGACAGATCCACAAAGAAACAAGACCGAGCCTAGTCAAGATGAACTCACAGATGTGCAAGTGCAAGTGTAAGTGCTGGTGCACAACAAATACATGGTCACAAGTATACATAGTATTAGTGAAGCAGCCCAGTATTTCAGCCACAAACAAGTTTCAGCAAGATACTCAAGTGGACAAGTCAACATGGTTCACAGACATGAGTCAACAATTACATGGTAGAAAAAAAATGGATATATATATATATATATATCCATGAACAAAGCAGCAAGTGTATACTGCATGGACCAAATGACAGTGTTCAAGTGATGGTCGAGCCATAACAAAACAGCCAAGCTCAAATGCAAAGTTGGTACAACATGTCAAGTTCATGGCAGCTCAATGGTCGAGCTAAAAGGATCTCAACATGGTTCAGCTTGACAATGCATGATCAAGTGATACAGCAGTAAAGTGGAGTGTACATGTGCAACACAAATGGTTCGGCAAGCCCAAGCATGGAATATGGTGCAACAGAAATGGACAATCATCAATTCAGCATAAAGATTAAAGCACTGACACAAATGAAGACAAGGCAGTCCAGTCAAGTTCATACACATTAACAAGTAAATATGAACACAAGCACCAGGGATATAGAAATTCAAAAAGGAGAAAGCTTTTTTTCCTGAAATGAAGCAAACATATTTTTTTGACAAAAGGCAAATTGCAGATATTTTCTTTCCAGATATAAAATCATGTTGTGGACCAAAAGAATAATTCAATTCGACATAATGGGAAAGATTTTTTTTAAGGCAACTTGTTTTCAAAGGCAGAAAATATCTTTCTAGAAATGCACATTTTTTTTATTGCAATAAATCTTTCTTGGCAAGTTTCTAAATGCAAAATCTTTCCAGAGCATCAGTTCGAATCAGGCAACAAAAGGGGCAAAATCATTCAAAGCCGTGACTGCAAAAAAAGGGGAAAGTTCGAGCAATCTTGAGTGGTATTCCAGGAAACAAATCAATGGCAACATTCACGTTTTTTTTAAACAAGGCAACAAATCCATATTTCAAATCAAGGCCGATTTTTTTTTATAAGGCAACAATTCAAAAAAGGTTTTCAGAAAATTTTCAAGGGCCGATTCAATCAAGGCCATGGAGCATAAACAGCAAATCAAAAAGCAAGGGGCCACAAACATTCAAGCCGAGATTCAAAAAGGGAAAGCACACAAATCAGATCGGCCATATATGTGAAATCAGAGGAATTAAAGGATTTTTAATTATCCTATATAACACCATTACATCACAGGCATTTTCACATATCGAAAAATCACAAGCCAAAAATCGAGAGCAGAAATCAATTCGGAAATTACTCACACGTTTTTTGTTCAATCGAGAGAGACAGACAGCAATCCCAAATAGAAGAATCACATAGCAACAATTTCGAGCACCAGAGAATTCAATTTCATCAGAAATCGATTCGGATTTGGAGAGTTTCCAGAACCCTAGAGCCGCCGCCATTTTCATTGGAGAGTCAAAAGAGATCGGGCCAAGTAAAATAAAAGAGGATGCAACCCTTACACAAATGAATGGCCGGCCAACCCTAGTTCAAGTGTTTAAAGGGAGAATTTATATTTCTTTCTTAAAGACTAGGGTTTTTATTTTTATTTTTATTTTGTATTGCGTTTGAATTCAAGTTGTAAATTGTCTGAACAGTTTTCTAGGTCTGTAAAATCTAGGGTGATCCAGTCAGAGTGTTGACTAACAGTTGTCAGAGTCTGTAAAATCTGTGTTACTGGTTACGGGGTTGTAATCAGGGGAAATCTGATCGAGGGGATATCGATCAGTCTACGGT
Source organism: Allium sativum (assembly GCA_030737875.1). Lineage (NCBI taxonomy): Eukaryota > Viridiplantae > Streptophyta > Magnoliopsida > Asparagales > Amaryllidaceae > Allium > Allium sativum. The sequence goes on from CM060922.1 coordinate 65,217,826, forward strand.
TTTGAGCGTAGGGTCAGAATAGGAGCAGGGTTTGCGAGTGTACATGGTCTTGTATGCGGGATCTGTTCTATCACCTAGTAGAAACCTTAGAAATGCAGCAGTAGGCAGGGTTTTGCCGAAGCTGGGTATATCTGTGTGTGATTTATTTTCTGCTCTTTTATTTCTACTGCATTCTGTGATCTGTTTATTATTTTAATATCCTGTCAGTTATTCAATTCAGTTAAAAACTGTGATAAACCCTATTCACCCCCCCCCTCTAGGGTTAATCTAGATCCAACAGAGATTAATGTTGAAGATATGTTGATGGTATTTCTAGCCATATCTAATGTCGAAGAATGGATAAATCATTTAATTAGGATATGGGTTTTCCACCTGATTGAAATGAGTTAGATAGAAATAATCTTCGATATTTGGTATAAAATTTCACGGTGTAATGACTACTATCTGGGGAATTTGGAAGATAGTATTATATCGTTATTTCCCTTATAGTATTCATTGATTTTGAGAATTTATATCGAATATAAGTGGATAAAATTTCTGTGTAATTTATGATTCAATGACGATTGATTTGGGTTCTGTCGTGAATCGTATCTTCAATAATACCATTCTTTGATTTCAAAAAAAGAAGGTATACTCTTTGATTTCAAAAAAAGAATTTAGTCAAAATCTTCAATAATACCATTCGTATCGTAATTGGAATTTAGTCAAAATCTTCGATCTGAGGGAATTAAAAGTAAGAAATTGAAGCGAAGGTATACTCTTTGATTTCAAAAAAAGAATTTAAGATGATAACGAGATGTACGAAATTATAGAAATTCAAATCTTTAGTTGTAAATGAATTGATAACTATGTGGAAGGAGATTTGAATTGAAAAGCCTATGTGAACCATAGCTACTGTTTAAAGTACGCTTATTACTTGGAAAGACCGGGATCGAGCATATTTCGAAAACCATTCCAAGTAATAATACGACATTATGAAGCAATTCAGGAATTGGTAAACGACGAATGAAGACCGGGAATATTTGAATTTGTTTAGATTGATTGTTGATTGATGTCTCGGTTAGGTAAGGCCACCGACACGAGGTATGAGTTACATGAGACCTGAACATATTTAAGTATTTTCGGGTTGTTCCGTTCAGACCCAGAACGGTCTTGTATGGATGGTGTGTCTGACATTGAAATTGACTGCATAGCACTGATTTCCGTTAATGAATATCGGATTTGTGGCAATATATTATTCTCGTCTCTAAGTCATATGAACTTAGAGGGTATGCGTTGATTGAAATCAGTGATATGTCGTGAATTGTCAATGTGACATACCCAAGTTAGGAAACGAGCTAGTGATGATCAAAGAATGGCTTATCGAAGCATAGCTTTGTGTATGATGTGACATCGACAAACCTCACACCCCGGATGATGAGAAACTGGCGGTTTGGTTGTGTATATATATGAATTGATGACGACTGCTGCAGCAGTGGGAAACCACTTATGACTTATGGAATATGGTATGTTTGGGGGGCCGCGTCTGGTCGAAAACCGTTGATCTACCTCGCAATTTGTATTGGTGTCCGCGTCTGGATGAAAAACCCTTGATTACATTTCGTTTGTGTTCCGATTGATCTTTTGTGCCAGGAATCATCAAGTGGGAAACCCAAATCTCCAATACGAGCCACACGATTTTGGTTTGTATATATATATATATATAGCGACATAATAGGATGGGGTATTATGCCGTCTAGGATTAATACATTTATTTGAGAAATGTTTTCCACACTATATATATATTATGGCTTTGAAGAGGATTTTACGTATGAAAGCATGTTTGGTTATCATAAGATAAACCTCGCCCATCTGGTGTGCGCTTGCATTGTGTGATGTGGGACGAGCTTATGATAACTTCATTTTAGAAAGGTCATTGCGTATTTATATGATGGGTATTCACATGGAGTAAACCCGTTCCGCGTTAGCGGCGTGGTCCGGTGAATTCCCAACTTTAAAATGAATCCTAAATAACAACTGTTTTGAGTTCTCACACCAGTCCCACGACTGACGTGGAGTTTATTGTTCCTTTCTAAACTCTGGGTGCCCATAAATTTTCACACGGGCAGCCAGTAGTTTAGCTTTGCAGTTTTAGTTCGTTGGAGCATGCTTCAGAGCACTTTCTGAGTTGGAGTCCACAATAGAGTTGAAGCTTCCGCTGTATCATTTTGATCTTCCGCTGAGAGTATATTTTCATTCTTCCGCTGTATACGTTTATGTTGTAACTCTGATATTCATGTAACTCTGATGTATATTGAATTATTCAATGAAAGGTTCTGTTATTTTGTTCAACGTATGCATGTACCCATAACAATTCATCTTTGTGAACGATTTAAGTCGGTTTAATTACCGGCGAAAATCGGGCAAAAAGATGGGTCGTTACAAAATCCCTATCGACGACTTAGCATTCAAAGTATCGACTAAAATTCGTAATACTCAACGGAACAAGTGTAACAATCTATATTTTTTAGCGATAGTTAATTTAGCTATTTAATTAGGCTCCAAAAATGGGATTTTTGCAAATGATGGAATTTGACCATGAGACATGCACCGTTGCGTTCATAATCGAATTCTAGTCTACTTTCATGTTTGAAACATCGTGAACGGAGTCCGTATGAAAAAGTTACGGACGACATACAAAAACGGATAGACAAAAAATCAAAGGAATACATATTAAATTTAATACCATTTATAACCCAACCTAACTGGGAACTCAACCCAGAGCGGTCGACTCTAGTGGTCAACCTACGGATCGCCCCCTCTGGTCGAAAACGCCTAGTGACGGCTAGGTTTTTTAAAGGTTTTTTTTTTATAAATGGACGGATCTTTTTTAAAGGTAATATAATTTACTCGGGACATTCTAACCCCTATAAATAAGGGATTAGATCCCATTCTTTTTCAAACAATTCTAAAGGCAGTAGTGAAGCTCTGTCATTCCCTTTTCTTCCAAATCTCTTTGAAATCAAATCTGAACATATACAATAAAATATTAGATAAGATTAGAATCAGATTTATGTGCGAAAGATACGGTGCTATAAATACGGGTTCTTCCATTCAGATTTCCTTCCTCTATCCTATTTTCCTACAAATCCATAAATTTGAAAGAATCCCCTTTTTGGGATAATTGTAGATCTATAAGATGTTGGGGTTTGTAGGCCTAAAGGTTTATTCAGATTCAAATTTGGATGACTTTCTAGTGAGTAGGAAATTTATATACATCGTTTACAATAACCTAATTAGTTCGTTTGTAATAAACCCAAAATGTATGCCTAAAAATTTATCAAATTTATTTAATATTTTGTCAAATATGAAACAATAGGTTACGATTTGAATATTGTAAATTTGTATGCCTATTTAGTTTAATATATTATTGCCTACAATTGCATTTATATTTGTTGTAGTTATTGTATACACCTTAGATCTGGAAATCAGTCCCAAAACAATTGTCAAAATTGTAGTTTTATTCTAATCCTTAACTTTGGGGTTGATTTGTGGTTTTTGACATATTTGCTTTAAAAGATTATGCCTTTTTATGTTTGATATTGTTTGGGTTTTACTTGGTTATTGTAGAAATGCCCTCATTTTTCTTTTTAATAAATAAGACGTTGTTTTCAAATCAGCAAGAAATATGCATAAAACAATTAAGAAAGTATGTGTAAATTCATAGAAATTTGTACGTAGTTTATAACAATTGTTCCAAAAACATATATATTAATTATTTATTGTGATTTGAAATATGTCTATATTTTCTTTTTAATTATTTTAGGAAAATTTTCATTAATTATAGTTATTAACCTTTTTATAAGATTCTGAATCTTAAATAATATTACACATAAAAAGGTTTGTTTTGGTCGTTAGTTTAGAGCAAAACATAAATGGTTAAATAAAATATAGTAACTACTTTAATTGCGCTTAAATAAAAATATATTCTAAATCTATGTAAATAACGCAAATATATTATTATAATAAATGTTTGTTGATATTTTTGTGTGTTTGAATAGTTCCCATTTTTATTGAAATGTATATGAAAAAATAATCCATTATAAATTGAAACAAATATTATGATTGTTATAGAAATAAATGAATTTTATTTGCTATAAGTAAGGTCATAAATTAGGTAATGAATATTATAACCATATTTTATCGGGGAAAATGAATTGAATAGAATAAACATGCCTAAATGGTTACAATTTTGAATTGTGTTAGGGATAGAAATTATGACTCCAATTAGGGAATTTAATAAATAATGCATACATACATACATAAATACATACACACACACACAAAAACAATAAATAAGTGATTACCGTAGAAATGTGTTTATTTTATGCTCTTATATTTTATATTTTGTAAATAAATTAATATTACTTTGGGTATTTTTTGTGTGTTTTCACAGGTTGTTCAATAAATGTCTCCTTCATTCAATTAAAGACCAATTGATAAGAAAATGCTACTTTCCCATATCAACACTATTTCAATCACAAAGGAAGCTATAACACACTGGTAAAGGTCTGGAAATTTGGATGGAGTGACCTGAGTCCAATTCCTATCAAGACCTATATTTGCTGAAGACGGGAACATGGAAATATACACCCCGCGACATGTGTTTTGAAGAATATATGGATTAGTGATATATCGTGTGTGTTAATGTGTCTATATATATATATATTCATATGTATGTATATATTCATATACACTAATAAATATTTTAGGAATTGAGCATATTCTTCATAGAGAAATCAAAGGGAATCTATCATATTTACTTGCCATAGAGAATATGATTTGATAGATCATTACCAAAAGGGAACCTAATCAGCTGCCACATGTCAATAATCAAGGAGGAAGATCTTCAAGGAATATCTCAATCATTATATCATATCTCTTTATTTGTAAATAGATTATTTCAAGAGATTCATTCTTGGCCCACTTATTCTCATAGAAAGAGACTACATCCCCTACAAATGCTCACTGTATTCATTGTAAATGTCTTGTTCGTTTTTCTGTAACTTCGTCTCCATTAATAAAGCTCTCTTTTATTTCTACATTTTTTTATTTCCAAATAACATGTGCGGTCTGTACAATTAGATTTGGTAGAGCACAAGTTGTCTTTGCAATTTATTTTTCTTATTAGCGATTGACTGTTTGATTAGATTCAACGGTAATCCTAAGTTTTATTTCTGTTTGTTTAATTCCTTTCTGCAATTTTTACTTTGGTATTCTGTTTATTTTTATGTCACTGAATTTATTATAGATCCGATTAGATTTGAATCTATAGTGAATTCAATTGCACTTTTAATTTGTTTCAATCTGATTTGATCGTCGATTCAATTAGATTTAATCTGAATCGAGTTGCAATTTCAATTTTTACTATTTTCAATCAAATCCTCCAAAATTCTTCTAACTCGTCCACGAAATTTATAAATAATAAAATTTAACTTTCCTTCTTGTGTTCGACCTGCATACTACACACCTGTGCGCTTACAGTTTATAATAAATTTGCACTTTTTTAATTCATAGAAAAGCATCGATTAAGTTTTTGGCGCCGTTGTCAGGGAATCGATTGTAAAATAGGAAATGCTCACATCAGTCATGCCCTATTCGATCTCGGTGCTAGTTTCAGTCTTATTCTTTATACTATTTATCGTCAACTTGTATTAGGGAGGATTAAACCAACAAACATCACTCTTCAGCTAGCTGATTGATCATTCAAAAAGCCATTTGAATAATCGAAGATGTTTTGATACAAATCGAACAATTTTATTTCCCTATCGACTTCATAGTTCTTGAAACCAAGCCTATTTCGAATCCTAGTAGTCAAATTCCATTGATTTTTGGTCGTCCCTTCTTATCCACCTCAAATGCTATCATAAATTGTAGGACCGGTCAACTTCGACTTTATTTCAGCCACCTAACCATTGAGCTAAACATATTTGATCTTAACAAGCAACCTAAGGATTTTGAGATTGATGAAATTGACATGATTCAACCACAGTTGATGGAACCTCTAATGACACTTCTAAAGCCTTGAAAATGTGTCTTAACCATTTCAACTCCGATTTTGATGAGCTCGAATACATTTCTGAACTAAATGAACTTCTTGACCCGAAACACTTGTCAACTGAATCTAACCTAGGAATGTTGACCAATGTTAACACACAAGAAGATATCCAACTAAATTCAAATTAAATTCCCAACCAATCATTCTGAATTAAACATCGAATTCAATCTATACACAAAACAGTATATTAAATTTTAAATTTTAAATTCCAATATTAATATAAAATTTGATTATTAATAATTTATTCTTTTAATTAATCCCGTATTTCAGTTGTCGAAATTTCTGGGACGTTACAGAGATGAATGACGAGATCGAGATATGCGCGAGATCGAATTGACAAAGAAGGAAACAACGCGTGTGATTTAGGGTATTAAAATAAACAGTGTAATGTCCTTCCGATTAAATTATTAACAGGTTTGTACTTGAGGTTAAATTTTAATGGATTGTTCTTATGGTTAAAAAAAGCATTAAATTTTTTCCTTGTGATCATTTTCCTGATTGGAAAATACTAAGATTTGCATATAAGGATTAAAAAAGAAATTCACAAATAAAAAAATTCGCAGCATGCACTTTTTGAAGATTAGTCGTCAGCTTGTCCATCCTACGATTCTACGCGGTCCCCTTTTGCTTATTATTTAACTATCCTTGGCTTACACACATAGTTATCAGGATCGAACCGTAATGCCTCAAGGTTCAGGGTTTTAAGAGTCTGACCGGTCGAACCGTAAAAGCCGTGCACTTTTTTGTGTGTTTCTTACAAATTTAATTTTAATATTTGTATTGTCAAGGCTTTTTTCAAACCATATACCAGCAAATCTAATAAGTAACATGTACTTGAAATTATTATTTGCAAAGTTCCTCCACAAGCTTGAGTTTCATCAAGTTATCATTCTGGAAGTTCCAGCATAAATATAGATTTTATATGTTGTTTACTTGCAACGTGTATTGTCCCACATCTCAGGATGAAATAAGCACTATCAATCTTATTCAGTATAAATAAGTGATGCGCTTGCTGTACTTGACTAGCTCAGGGCAGAGAGTGCCGTGTGTAACTGGGCTTGCCCGAGTTACTGGGTTAAATTTTTGTTAAAAAACAGGGTTTATTTAAGGTTGGGCCTTAGTTTTGAGGGTTCTACTGTTCATGCCGTCTATGCACAGTTTTGTTATTCTCTGGGTCGGACTGGGCTTTGATCCGCGGTTTTCGTGGTTGGACTGTCATGATAATATTGCTTACACGGTTGCACTTTATAATATGTATCACAATTCTTAAGTGGAAGAGTAAATAGACCTAAAACAATCTAAACAACTCAGAATTATGGGTTTCCATTACTGTTTGACTCTAAAACTTACGTAGCATTTCAGTGAGAAGAAACAGCAGAGATAAACGACATGTTAAGCCATGTTTTCCAACTCTTTTTCCTTCTTAATATGTTATCTACAGGCTCATTTTCATATAATTTCTTGCACATAACAAATTTTCTACTTCCATCGCATCCAATAGCTTTAGAAGGCTTCAATATTCTACCAATATAGTAGCAATGAAGGTAGAATTTGTTTGATTTATCATCAACAAATATCGGGTGTCTCCCTTCACGAGCATAAATTTTCTTCCACAAGCATTCTTATCGGCCCTGAACTTCCTTCTATAATAATGGTAATTAGTTTTCGACTAACATGCTTTTGTTGCTTTTTTCTAAACTTACTCAGAAATTGTGACATTACGAAAAATTAGAAACGAACCATAGAGTGGTTAGAAACTTCTGTGATGTGCTGATGTGATATGAATGTTTAGTATGGAATCTGGTCTAGCTAGGCTGCTGTTGTATTTATTGTAGATAAGGCAATAACATTCCGGCTCTAAAATCATTTGATTCTTCTCCTAAACACTCAGGTAGTACACTTCAGTTGTTACATGGAATTCGTTAGTGTAAGCTTATGTTAAATGCTTATATGGTTGCAAAGTGAAATATGTGTAGCCTCTTTACTTTTGATTGCCACAGTAGAGTTGGAGTATGTTGGATGAATATACTTGTATTCGAATCTTAAATTGTGGGCACATAATTTCTTTGCATTATTTTTGTTTAATTTAGAAATGGATGGTAAGCAGTCAATTTTTGCCACTTTCACTTCTAATTTTGACATGGATGTGGGTACGAGTCTATGGCCATTTTCGATTGCGTGTATTTCCATTTGTTATGCGTCAATATTCCATTTTGTGTTTGTGTGGATGTGTGTTTTGGTCGGTCGGTGCTCTCTTTCAGAGACAAAGTTGATCAACAAGTTGCAGACAGAAAAAAAAGTTTGATGTAGCGCATGTTTTGACTCTTGTTTATTTAGAAGATGAAATAAACTAGTACAGTATAACATGCTTACAAGATAGAGTTTTATCAATGTATTGATTCATCCAGCGCTGATATTTAGTAAACCAAAAGCTGGATGATTACTTGATTAGTAACTTGCATAAGCTGTGCCCAGAGTTACATGACTCAGCATCTCTGTTGACTCCCTTTATATAAAAAGCATTTCCGTCGAATAATCTTCATACAAACTGAAAAATGGAAGTCGTTACCATCACCATTCTAACAATATTCACCACCTTTATCATCCTCAAGCTCCGACTTCGATATTGGTGCAAGATCGAGCTACCGCCTGGCCCATGGAACCTTCCAATCATCGGAAGTATCCACCACTTTGTAACAAACTCCAGCTCCGGCCCCCACATCGCCCTTCAAAAACTATCAAAAATGTATGGCCCTCTCATGCACGTAAAAGTCGGACAACTCAAAATCATAGTTGCCTCCTCCCCAGAAACGGCCAAAGCCATAATGAAAACTCATGACCTTGCATTTGCCAGTCGACCTCTTTTGGAGGCTGAAAAAATCCTGAGCTACGATGGCAAAGACATTGCTTTCGCGCCCTATGGAGAATACTGGAGGCAGCTCAGGAAGATCTGCGTCCTCGAGCTCCTCAGCGCAAAAAGAGTCTCTTCCTTCTCTCCCTTAAGGCACCAGGAGATCCGTGACCTTTTATGCTCATTATTGTCATCATCATCATCTTCTTCTTCTTCATATGGTACCATCATCAATGTCAGTGAGAGGATTAAATTGTGCATTAACAATATAACAGTGGGAGCATCGGTAGGGGGTAAGTGGCTGAAGGACGATCAGATGATGTTTTTGGATGTTCTGAATGAAGCTTTAGATGTGGCAGCAGGTTTCAATTTGCATGACTTGCTTCCTTCCTTCTCCTGGCTTATGGATTTTTTTAGTTGTTTTAAAGCTAAAGCTGAGGAATGTCATCGAAGGCTTGATGATGTCGCAGAACGCATACTACAAAAGCACAGACTGAAGGAGGCAACGAGCAAAGAAGAAACTGAAGATTTTGTGGACATTCTTTTGAAACTTCAAAGGGATGATACTCTTCAATTCCAACTCACAGATGACTGTATCAAAGCTATTGTTGTGGTGAGCAACTTCCAAAGCTACACATTTTTTCTTCTTGCCTTCTATACCCATAACAATAAGAGGGAGGGAAAAAAAATAAAAATGTACTACACACATCATGGGATTCATGATCCTAATTAATTCCACTCAGAATATCTGATCAATTCCAGTGATTTCATCCTGGTTTTGATGGGAAGCGAAATGGAATTCGAATGAAAAATGACAAGTGGTTTAAATCGCACAAGGTGAAATTCAAAGTTCAAACCTATGAAATCTGGCATTAAAACTTTTTTATTCAATTCAGTCAACTCATGTTCAACTTTATCCAAGCATACATGGCCAAAATTATACAACTAAACCATACATTTTGTTTGTAGTATTTATTCAAATATTTATTTATGCCAACAAATATACCAAAATTTAAAACCGGCATGGAAATATATGTCCACGTGTTGCATACCCGTAAGTGGGAGAGAGTCATAATCCAGAGATAATTGAACAAGTTACCCGCAAAATCAGGACATGATTGGAGCTGGAAGCGAAACCTCATCAACGGTGATCTTATGGGCAATGTCGGAGCTAATGAGAAATCCAGCTGCAATGGAGAAGGCACAAAAAGAAATTAGAGCAAAATTCAAAGAAGAACCTGCAATCACAGAGGCAAGAATAGGAGAAGCAAAGTACTTACAGTTGGTGATAAAAGAAACGCTAAGGCTTCATCCTCCTGCCCCATTACTTCTTCCGAGAGAATGCAGAGAAACAAGCAACGTATTGGGTTACGAAATACCACAAGGCACAATAGCAATGGTGAATGTATGGGCAATAGGAAGGGACCCAAATTATTGGGAGGATCCTGAAGAATTCAAACCTGAAAGATTTGAAGGAAGTGCAGCGGATTTTAAAGGGAACAGCTTTGAGTTCTTGCCATTTGGATCGGGCAGAAGGATGTGCCCTGGTGTTTTGTTTGGGACAGCTCAAATGGAGCTTGTGCTTACAAATCTACTGCACTATTTTGATTGGAAACTTCCGGAAGGAGTTCGATGCGATGAACTTGACATGACTGAGCAGTTTGGGATGACCGTTCGTAGGAAGTCGGATCTTTGTTTACGTCTGAAGGTTGCGATTCCGCTACCAGAATAAGGCATACATTACCTGAGATAAAATATAGCATGTCTGTAAAAATCATAAAACAAGCATCAAATAGTTTATTATTTCTAACTGTGTATGCAAACATAATTTGCTCATGGCATAGTTGAAGACTTGATGTTTGTCTAGTATGTGTAAAACTGCTTGTATTAGGCATTTGTATGCCCGCAAAGGTGTAGTCTTCTATGAATCAACGAGCTACTTAGCTTCTGCTCATAGGTAGTTACATTTAATAGATATTAGAACTTTCAAAGTAACGGAAGTGTGACGAGAACGGATTTCGCTCGGTCCGAACCAGTCGCTAAACCGATCCAGACCGTCCGAAACGCCCTATCGTTTGAGAACATGACAAAATAGAACGCATACAAAAGAACATTTCACTGTATATCACAACAATGCATCAGATTACAAGAATATACAGAGTATAAACAAATAAATATTACACAGAAATATCAGAGATTTAAATTACATTTAAATACATAGCAGCGGAAAATAAGACAATACACAACTAGAAGAGATATACGGATACAAAGCTTTCCGGATATCATTCCAGCTGTAAACCAGTATCCTGTGAATATAAATCTGCAAAACCAAAACTACTAGCTGCCCGTGTCAAAATAGGGGCACCCAGAGTTTAGGTCAAAACAATAAACTCCAGGTCAGTCATGTGACTGGTGTGAGAACTAAAACAGTTATTAATCTTTATTTTTAAGGTTGGGCAAATCAAGGGACCACGCCGTATAACACGGAACGGGTTTCCTCTCAAGAATACCAGTGCATAAAACAAACAGCGCAATGCTAAATAAAGAAAAAATGAAGCTGTTATAAGACCCAGGTCCTATCACACAATGCAACGCAAGCCGGGGGATAGGGTTTTCCCTTATAACAGCCAAAGAATGCTTGATACGTTTAAAACCAACATCAGATCAATATCCAGAAAACCATTCTGCTTGGCTAACCAACTGTTAGTTTCTAAATTTCACATTCATAGGGAGAGGTTCTCATTAATTTTATCAAAGATAAATTCCTTGAATTTATTCTTTAATCTTCTCTTGAATTTTGATTCAACTAGTCGGGATTAACGAACCTTACCGAAGTAATCATTTGTTTTAATTTCCCAATCCCAACCTATTCATCCCATGAAGTAAAACTGGTAATACTTCATGTCTCGCACCACGGTGTTATCGGTAAATTCAATTATCATTTCACGTTCAAATCTAATTAAAGATTTAACTAACGCCTGGAGTAAAACTGGTGATACTCCATTCTCGATTATTTCAATCTAATTAAAGATTCATCAAAACTCCACTTAGTTTTAATCTTTAACTGGGTTAAAGAATCAGTGTCATTTAAAACGCAGTTCACGATAAACCCAAAATCACATTCCATTAATTATCGGGTTAAAGAACGAGTGTTATTTAAGACACTGTCCACGATAAACCCAAAAATCAATATCAATTCAATTCCAATTAAATATTATTTAATTGTACACTTCATTAAATCTAAATAAAAAGATTTAATCTTTTCTCAACTGGGTTCAAGAACAGTGTTAATGAAGACACCATTCACGACAAACCCCGAATCACATTTGATATTCAATACGAGGCTCTGAATAGAAAATATATCAGCTTATATTCAATATCAAATTCTACGATTAACAAATGTTATATTGGAAATAACGATATAAATATATATATCTTTCAAATTTCCATAACAACATCTGTATAATCACGAATTCCAACATCGAAATAATCCAAAGACAATTTCGATTCAAATCCATTCCAATGCAATCATTGGAAATTCTGGTTATTTTTAAAACCCTTTTCAAATTCAATTTATTTAAAAATAAATAGAATTATAATTCTAGTTCAAAACTAGTTCATTTCGATAAAAATCTATTTTTATCTTTTCAAATATGGAGTTTTTCATCCCAATCCTTTCTAAATCATTTCTTATGATTTTACACAAATTATTACTATTTTTAATAATTTTATCAAGGCCCGTACAGTCGATTTCCATCAACGGCCATCGAACTGCACTTACAGTGACCTTTTTCAAATTTGATTTGGACATAATTCCAAATCCAACCGTTAGACTTCAAATTTCTAATATTCGTTAGAAAGTTCTTTTCGATGCGAACCCAACGGTTCCGGTTTTAGGAGAATCCGACGGTCGGATCTCCCGTAATGTCCGTTTGAAATAAATGGTCGAAATTCGCGAACTGCCGCGGTGCGGCGCGTTCTATTCAGGCCATTATATTATATATATAATATATACTTTGTCGATTTCAATTCAAAACGTGCTTTATAAATCGTTTTAAATTCATTTTCAAAACGGTTTCAACTTCATATTCAATTTCAAATCAAAATTGAATATTCCAATTTAAATTCATTTTAAATTCATTTCAAATTGATTTCAATTCAAATTGATTCCTAATTCAATTTCACTTCGTTTTCAATTCAATTCTTTTCAAAATATCAGATTTTGAAATCACTTTCGATATTCATTATAAAATGAATAAAATCGATATTAATATCGTTCACGTCAAAATGACGTCAATCTAATCAATACGGCTTCATATATTCCTATTTTCAAATATTCTATTTCAAATATTTCTTTTTCAAATAGTTCTATTTTAAAACTGGAATGAGGCCCAATCAATTACCATATAATGTTAATTATATGGATTTTCTACAACACATGTATATATCAACAACGATGAATAATCAACCATCATCCAAAGTGCATTCTACACTGTATAAGCATCAAATATAAATATTCGACGCTTATAACAGCCTGTCAATCAATCGATCGACATACAACTAAACAATCAGGATTGGTGTACGTCAAATATCATCCCAATACCCGTGTGGGGTTTCAAGCAATCAAACACAGATTTTTATTTGTGCAGTTGGGCGATGTGTAAAATTTATCGTCCCAATCAATGTCCTTCAAATAGGTGTACATAAACAAACCATCCGGTTTGTAAATGAATATTTATTTATTCACATTCACGTTAAAAATTATATTTTTAACGATCAAACTATTTTATTCAACCTATGAATATTCTATTCGGTTCATTCATTAAATAAAATGTTATCTTTATTTTTTTAACTTATTTTTAGAAAATTTCGGCGGCATAACGGCACGATACTAGAAACGGGACGAGGCCTAGCCTTATCCCCGGACTAGTGAAGGCCCACGCCATTCACACATCAATCAAATCAATCTCCTTTCACCAAACAATTCAATTCAAACCAAATAATCTAACCAACTACACAACCAAACAATTAAACAAACAAGTCATCCATGGTCTGTGGATGACGGGTGTCGGGTGCTACTAAACACCGTCTACATCCTAGTATATATATAACTAGAAAAAGAAATTGAAGAGTGAGAAATTCTCACCAATAGCTATCCAACTTCACGACACTTCATTTATAGAAATCTTCATCGTTATCGCATCTTTGTCAACTTCGTTGCCCGTAGCCACTACATATATAAAAATCATATTTTTACTTTGCTATTCAATATATAAAAATCGAATTTTTACTATGTTGTTCAATATATAAAAAAACAATTTTTTACTTTGCTATTCAATATATAAAAATCGAATTTTTACTATGTTGTTCAATATATAAAAAAACAACTATTTACTTTGCTATTCAATATATAAAAATCAAAATTTTATCGTTCTAACTTATATATATAAATTGGATTTTTATGCCATTAAAAATCCAATCTTTTTACTTTTAGAAATCTTATCTTTTTGCTATTAAAAATCACAACTTTTCGCATTTATAAAATCTCTCCTTTCAAAGATTTAAAAATCTAATCTTTTATAAAATTCAAATTCAAATCTTTCATAAATTAAAAATATAAACTTTCACAAATAAAAATAAACTTTTCCTATATACAAATAACCAGATTTTTAAAATGCTATTTTATTTTAAAACTGAAATTAAAATCGAATAATAAAACTTAATGTGTTCTCCAGAGGGGTGGAAACTTGCAGATCGAACTGGAGATGGGGGGGTCGCTGCTACGAACGGAGACGGAGGGTGGCGGCCTGCTGGGACGCGGCGGCGGTGGGCCCCTCTGGTGGTCACGGAGTCGGTCTTCAGGTGGTGCGGCTGCTAGGGTTTCGTGGCTTTCGAATTTAGGCGGGAAAAAGGGGTAGCGACTGGCGATGAAGGGGGGGGGGGGCTCCGGCGTCCAGGCGGTACGATGGGGAGGTGGGCGGCCGGTCAGAGGCGCTGCGGCGTGAGGTCCGGTGGCGAGTTGGAGATCGATGACGGCTTTCCCCTTTTTTTTTTATCTCGTTCGATTTTATTTTACTAAGGGAGGAAAGAGAGGGGTGTATATGCAAAAGGATTTTATTATTATTTTATTTATATTTTAATTCCGAAATATGTGCTTTCACATACGAACTCAAAACCGGACCCAACGACTGTCGCCTCTAGCTAAGTACCCCCATTCCGGACACAATGGGATATGTCTCGCAAGCCAATTCGGCCGTTATGATTAGTTTCCGTTAAAATTACAATATGAATTAATATAACGTTCAAATTTGATTTTAACGCGCATTTCAACTTACCGGGGCCACATATTAACTCTAAAAATTCCCGAAAAATATTTTCTAGCTTCGTATTGACGATACGGTCCTAACAAAACTAATTTCGTCGAATTCTGAGACCGTTTGAAGAATGGCTAATTTCCAGTCGATTAAAATCAACTGAAACTGGTCAAATGCGTTTTCCTTTACCACGCTCACATATTGAATCGAAAAATTATGAAATTTGAAACCTAGCAATAATTTGACATCACGGACCCAACAAAAGTGGTTTCGTCGAAATCCGAGGTCGCTTGCAAAATGTCCATTTTTAAGGGCCTGAATTCCATAGCGACTATTCAGAATTTTCAACCGGACATATCTTTTGATTCCCGCTATGAAATTTCAATTGGTCGGAGTCGTTGGAAAGATAGTATCAAAAAGATCCTAATGTTTTTGGTTTCACTAAAATCCGGTTTGTTTTGCACCCGGTACATTCAATTGAAGTTTGAAATCGAATTATCGAACTACCGCGCCATTTTCAATTCTATTTATAATTATATATAATTATTTATATTCTAACGACGAACTATATAATATATACGTTCGAATTCTATTCAAAATAAATTTCTCGTCGATATTATTTAAAATAATTCATTTTAAATAATCAAAATTCGCAAAAATTGCCAAAATAAAAATTTTATACTGGCCCAGATTTTCGGGTTGTTACAATCTCCCCCACTTAAAACTTTTCGTCCCCGAAAAGGAACAAAGTCGAAAGTGGTTTGATTAATCAACTCTACGTTCGATCTGGCTTCCATTCTCCAACTTTTCAGTTTATGAGAATTTTCAAATTTTCAAAAATTTAGCTAACACCCTAAATTTTCGAAAAATTTCGCCATAACCTCCCCTGCACCGGGAGCCACGGGAAAATCCCGAAATTGCCATATAGGCCTTCTGATCTCAAAAAGAAAAAGAAAAAGCCAAGCGGCTAGCCAATAGGCTCATAAAATCATCATCACCCAAACGAAACAGTAAATTATGTAGTAAACATGTACCTATTTGTCGGGCAAACAAATTTTATTCTCTGCTCTAGCCTCCTTGCTATGACCTTTTCAATGTAAGTATATGTATATGCAAGCAAATGCGACCAATTTTCAATATAATTCAATATTTGGTCCAATTAGGCTAAATGGTTCAAAATACCAAACAAATAAACAAACAACACAAACATCTATCAATTAGTGAATTAGAGTTTCAAATTCATAATTTTGATATATATACAGAAAATCATGTTTTGATGCCAATTCACAACAAAGTGTTCTAGCTATAAAAGTTTTGGTTCTCACACCAGTCTAATGGAAATATATATAGAAATCACACCTTCGAAACACGAACATAAATAGGGATGATGCACGTGCTATCACCAGTACCATCTCCGGGCGACTAGAATGTGATTCTATATCTATCCAATATATTAAAACTTTGAATATACGTTTGCAAGGCATATATGCAAATTCTTTATATACTGAATTGTCCAAAATCAATATAAACAAATAATCAAATACGAATAGTTGATTTAAATCTTCAAAACAAAATTTGTTTTCACTTTAAAATATACTCTTCACACTCGTTCCAGGATACTACTGATCCTATCTCTAATGAGTCATTCTAATTGGATATTACTAATCCAATATCTGATGAATTCTTTCGTTTGGTTCTAATGTGCCTTGTTCTCTAAGCTTTGTAAACCAAAGCTCTGATACCAACTGTGACGAGAACGGATTTCGCTCGGTCCGAACCAGTCGCTAAACCGACCCAGACCGTCCGAAACGCCCTATCGTTTGAGAACATGACAAAATAGAACGCATACAAAAGAACATTTCACTGTATATCACAACAATGCATCAGATTACAAGAATATACAGAGTATAAACAAATAAATATTACATAGAAATATCAGAGATTTAAATTACATTTAAATACATAGCAGCTGAAAATAAGACAATACACAACTAGAAGAGATATACAGATACAAAGCTTTCCGGATATCATTCCAGTTGTAAACCAGGATCCTGTGAATATAAATATGCAAAACCAAAACTACTAGCTGCCCGTGTCAAAATAGGGGCACCCAGAGTTTAGGTCAAAACAATAAACTGCAGGTCAGTCATGTGACTAGTGTGAGAACTAAAACAGTTATTAATCTTTATTTTTAAGGTTGGGCAAATCAAGGGACCACGCCGTATAACACGGAACGGGTTTCCTCCGAAGAATACCAGTGCATAAAACAAACAGCGCAATGCTAAATAAAGAAAAAATGAAGCTGTTATAAGACCCAGGTCCTATCACACAATGCAACGCAAGCCGGGGAATATGGTTTTCCCTTATAACAGCCAAAGAATGGTTGATACGTTTAAAACAAATCATTTGATACTATTATAAGTGCATAGTGTATAAAACAACTTCAAATCATAAGTATCAATCATAGGCGACATAAGCGTCCCATGCCACTATGTCGCCATATATAGGTTTACAATTAAAACCGCAAAATCACGTATTTGGAAGTTGGATTATCATTTATGGTATGAACCGAGGCAAAAGATAGTCCTCAACCGATTCGAGACTCTCTAGCCCGAGCCTCAGGATCAGAACGCATCAACCCTTTAGATCGTCAGGGCCGGTCCACCGATGTGGATTATTATGCCTGAAAACTACGTTTCCCCACCCTATGGGGTGTAAGTCTGGTCCGTCTGCCGACCAGAATGCATCGGCCGAAACCGATATAACCGAGGCGCCTCGCAACAGCAACAACCACATAAGTCAAACTCGTCAGGGCGTGTAAAACCACTGACGCCACTTCTAACTAGAAAGAAACGCATGCCCTCCGTGAGGTCCGTCTCCCGTTTTTGGTTCATACCGGGTGTGAAACTCGCGAAGTAAACGTTACACAAAGCTACGCCACAAAGGCCGTGCTTCGATCATCAACCACAAGACTTTGCTTTTCAACAGAAGCCTTGATCATTTGCCACTTAGGCATGCCACACAGGAAATTCACTCCATGCGTTTGATATCCATCAATATATAACCCCTGAGCTCGTACGTCTCAGAGAACGGCGTTAAGCCAGAGAATAAATTCTCCTCCGCCAAACAGATATATATTTAATAGAGATCAATCACACGGACTAAAATCCAATGTCAGGCACACAGTCCATTTACAAGTCCGTTCTGGGTCTGAACGAAACCGGAGGCACCTAGTACCCCGCATATCCATCGATCTCCAAATACGTCTGGACGATCACCAACTGTCTCCATCTTCTTGGGTGTACAGCCCAATCAAGATCATCAGTAATCACCCAAACGATGTGAAGACTTCTGGTCTTCAACCGCCGTCTTCATCTTCGACTTATCGTCGTATCAGTTATTCAGAATGGGATAAACCAGGTCTTTCCGAATAACTCGCGTATATTTTAAATAAGTGTTACACAAACACAACATACGCCTCATTCCAATTCATCAGTCACTAACCGTAAATTAATCAAGAGAATAATTTCCCAAATATTAACCCCGAAGGCCGAAACCAACATCAGATCAATATCCAGAAAACCATTCTGCTTGGCTAACCGACAGTTAGTTTCTAAATTTCACATTCATAGGGAGAGGTTCTCATTAATTTTATCAAAGATAAATTCCTTGAATTTATTCTTTAATCTTCTCTTGAATTTTGATTCAACTAGTCGGGATTAACGAACCTTACCGAAGTAATCATTTGTTTTAATTTCCCAATCCCAACCTATTCATCCCATGAAGTAAAACTGGTAATACTTCATATCTAGCACCACAGTGTTATCGGTAAATTCAATTACCATTTCACGTTCAAATCTAATTAAAGATTTAACTAACGCCTGGAGTAAAACTGGTGATACTCCATTCTCGATTATTTCGATCTAATTAAAGATTCATTAAAACACCACTTAGTTTTAATCTTTAACTGGGTTAAAGAATCAGTGTCATTTAAAACACAGTTCACGATAAACCCAAAATCACATTCCATTAATTATCGGGTTAAAGAACGAGTGTTATTTAAAACACTGTCCACGATAAACCCAAAAATCAATATCAATTCAATTCCAATAAAATATTATTTAATTGTACACTTCATTAAATCTAAATAAAAAGATTTAATCTTTTCTCAACTGGGTTCAAGAACAGTGTTAATGAAGACACCATTCACGACAAACCCCGAATCACATTTGATATTCAATACGAGGCTCTGAATAGAAAATATATCGGCTTATATTCAATATCAAATTCTACGATTAACAAATGTTGTATTGGAAATAACGATATAAATATATATATCTTTCAAATTTCGATAACAACATCTGTATAATCACGAATTCCAACATCGAAATAATCCAAAGACAATTTCGATTCAAATCCATTCCAATGCAATCATTGGAAATTCTGGTTATTTTTAAAACCCTTTTCAAATTCAATTTATTTATTTAAAAATAAATAGAATTATAATTCTAGTTCAAAACTAGTTCATTTCGATAAAAATCTATTTTTATCTTTTCAAATATGGAGTTTTTCATCCCAATCCTTTCTAAATCATTTCTTACGATTTTACACAAATTATTACTATTTTTAATAATTTTATCAAGGCCCGTACAGTCGATTTCCATCAACGGCCATCGAACTGCACTTACAGTGACCTTTTTCAAATTTGATTTGGACATAATTCCAAATCCAACCGTTAGACTTCAAATTTCTAATATTCGTTAGAAAGTTCTTTTCGATGCGAACCCAACGGTTCAGGTTTTAGGAGAATCCGACGGTCGGATCTCCCGTAATGTCCGTTTGAAATAAATGGTCGAAATTCGCGAACTGCCGCGGTGCGGCGCGTTCTATTCAGGCCATTATATAATATATATAATATATACTTCGTCGATTTCAATTCAAAACGTGCTTTATAAATCGTTTTAAATTCATTTTCAAAACGGTTTCAACTTCATATTCAATTTCAAATCAAAATTGAATATTCTAATTTAAATTCATTTTAAATTCATTTCAAATTGATTTCAATTCAAATTGATTCCTAATTCAATTTCAGCTCGTTTTCAATTCAATTCTTTTCAAAATATCAAATTTTGAAATCACTTTCGATATTCATTATAAAATGAATAAAATCGATATAAATATCGTTCACGTCAAAATGGCGTCAATCTAATCAATACGGCTTCATATATTCCTATTTTCAAATATTCTATTTCAAATATTTCTTTTTCAAATAGTTCTATTTTAAAACTGGAATGAGGCCCAATCAATTACCATATAATGTTAATTATATGGATTTTCTACAACACATGTATATATCAACAACGATGAATAATCAACCATCAATCAAAGTGCATTCTACACTGTATAAGCATCAAATATAAATATTCGACGCTTATAACAGCCTGTCAATCAATCGATCGACATACAACTAAACAATCGGGATTGGTGTACGTCAAATATCATCCCAATACCCGTGTGGGGTTTCAAGCAATCAAACACAGATTTTTATTTGTGCAGTTGGGCGATGTGTAAAATTTATCGTCCCAATCAATGTCCTTCAAATAGGTGTACATAAACAAACCGTCCGGTTTGTAAATGAATATTTATTTATTCACATTCACGTTAAAAATTATATTTTTAACGATCAAACTATTTCATTCAACCTATGAATATTCTATTCGGTTCATTCATTAAATAAAATGTTATCTTTATTTTTCTAACTTATTTTTAGAAAATTTCGGTGGCATAACGGCACGATATTAGAAACGGGATGAGGCCTAGCCTTATCCCCGGACTAGTGAAGGCCCACGCCATTCACACATCAATCAAATCAATCTCCTTTCACCAAACAATTCAATTCAAACCAAATAATCTAACCAACTACACAACCAAACAATTAAACAAACAAGCCATCCATGGTCTGTGGATGACGGGTGTCGGGTGCTACTAAACACCGTCTACATCCTAGTATATATATAACTAGAAACAGAAATTGAAGAGTGAGAAATTCTCACCAATAGCTATCCAACTTCACGACACTTCATTTATAGAAATCTTCATCGTCATCGCATCTTTGTCAACTTCGTTGCCCGTAGCCACTACATATATAAAAATCATATTTTTACTTTGCTATTCAATATATAAAAATCGAATTTTTACTATGTTGTTCAATATATAAAAAACAACTTTTTACTTTGCTAGTCAATATATAAAAATCGAATTTTTACTATGTTGTTCAATATATAAAAAAACAACTTTTTACTCTGCTATTCAATATATAAAAATCAAATTTTTATCGTTCTAACTTATATATATAAATTGGATTTTTATGCCATTAAAAATCCAATCGTTTTACTTTTAGAAATCTTATCTTTTTGCTATTAAAAATCACAACTTTTCGCATTTATAAAATCTCTCCTTTCAAAGATTTAAAAATCTAATCTTTTATAAAATTCAAATTCAAATCTTTTATAAATTAAAAATATAAACTTTCACTAATAAAAATAAACTTTTCCTATATACAAATAACCAGATTTTTAAAATGCTATTTTATTTTAAAACTGAAATTAAAATCGAATAATAAAACTCACTGTGTTCTCCAGAGGGGTGGAAACTGCTACGAACGGAGACGGAGGGTCGCTGCTACGAACGGAGACGAAGGGTCGCTGCTACGAACCGAATATTTTATTTTATTTTATTTTATTTTAAATCGGAGATAGGGGGTCGCTGCTACGAACGGAGACGGAGGGTGGCGGCCTGCTGGGACGCGGCGGCGGTGGGCCCCTCTGGTGGTCACGGAGTCGGTCTTCAGGTGGTGCGGCTACTAGGGTTTCGTGGCTTTCGAATTTAGGGGGAAAAAGGGGTAGCGACTGGCGATGAAGGGGGGGCTCCGGCGTCCAGGCGGTACGATGGGGAGGTGGGCGGCCGGTCAGAGGCACTGCGGCATGAGGTCCGGTGGCGAGCTGGAGATCGACGACGGCTTTCCCCCTTTTTTTTTATCTCGTTCGATTTTATTTTACTGAGGGAGGAAAGAGAGGGGTGTATATGCAAAAGGATTTTATTATTATTTTATTTATATTTTAATTCCGAAATATGTGCTTTCACATACGAACTCAAAACCGGACCCAACGACTTTCGCCTCTAGCTAAGTACCCCCATTCCGGACACAATGGGATATGTTTCGCAAGCCAATTCGGCCGTTATGATTAGTTTTCGTTAAAATTACAATATGAATTAATATAACGTTCAAATTTGATTTTAACGTGCATTTCAACTTACCGGGGCCCCATATTAACTCTAAAAATTCCCGAAAATTATTTTCTAGCTTCGTATTGATGATACGGTCCTAACAAAACTAATTTCGTCGAATTCTGAGACCGTTTGAAAAATGGCTAATTTCCAGTCGATTAAAATCAACTGAAACTGGTCAAATGCGTTTTCCTTTACCACGCTCACATATTGAATCGAAAAATTATGAAATTTGAAACCTAGCAATAATTTGACATCACGGACCCAACAAAAGTGGTTTCGTCGAAATCCGAGGTCGCTTGCAAAATGTCCATTTTTAAGGGCCTGAATTCCATAGCGACTATTCAGAATTTTCAACCGGACATATCTTTTGATTCCCGCTATGAAATTTCGATTGGTCGGAGTCGTTGGAAAGATAGTATCAAAAAGATCCTAATGTTTTTGGTTTCACTAAAATCCGGTTTGTTTTGCACCCGGTACATTCAATTGAAGTTTGAAATCGAATTATCGAACTATCGCGCCATATTCAATTCTATTTATAATTATATATAATTATTTATATTCTAACGACGAACTATATAATATATACGTTCGAATTCTATTCAAAATAAATTTCTCGTCGATATTATTTAAAATAATTCATTTTAAATAATCAAAATTCGCTAAAATTGCCAAAATAAAAATTTTAAACTGGCCCAGATTTTCGGGTTGTTACAGGAAGTCATTTAACTGATCATGAAGATTCTTCAGCATACATGAGACACTGACAGAATAATATTCGGTTAATTTTTACTTTCACAGTTTTTACTTTTCTTTATTTGTTCGAATGATTGAAAGGTATTAATTTGGCCATTGTTGGGTTTTTCTTTTCTTTTTTGTACTACTATTTTCGCCTCAGCAATTCGAATGATCGGGCCAACACTGGTTACGATTGAACCGCCAATTACTCAAACGTGTTGATCGTTCATGCAGGTAACATCCATAATGGTAATGGTAAATGTAACAGTCCGCTATTTTACTACAACCGAGTATACTGTAAGACTGACATGCTGCATATCTATTCCCAATATATAGAAACATATAGAATAATGACACGCAATACAAAAAAAAACCAAATTAACAATAAAAAGTGAATAAAAACATTTCCGTAGAATTAAAGAACTAAAGTAGCAAACCACATTAAGAAAACCCAAATATTTCATGGACCCAAACTCAGAAAAAATTCAAGTATACATGGCAGGTTTCAAACTCTGGATGTCGAGCAAGAACAGCAACAGCACCTACCACTTGTGTATAATTCGGTGTCAAATGTAGTGAATTCTTTATGTTTATTTACATATATTGGAAAACTAGTTAAAATCGTGTACCTGTATTCAATGTCAATGTAAATCTCATCAAAAGTCTCAACAATGAATCACCATAAATTTTCCCCATAGTTCGGATTGTTTAAAACATGAACTTCATTTCTCGAATTAAAACGGTAATAAACGATGCCGCAAAACCACAGAAAATCCCAAAAAACAAGTATCAAAGCACAAAAATGCACCAAGAAACCAATTCTGGTTGCGACTTTGAGGTTAGTTATGAATGATCAAACGATGTTCGATTGGTCTAAAATTCGACAGGCACGAACTTGTATAACATAGTAACAATAACTACTGAAGAATTGGAAAGCTTTGGTTAATAATACCAACCATACATGAGATGATTTTGTATAATATTTAATATTAAATTATAGAAGTTAGTCATTTAAGTTAAAGAAATAGCTGGTACATTAATAATATGTGCATTCGTGAATTGATAATATTTTCATACATGGTCGTTTTATAGACAAATAAAAAAAAAATTGAAAATATATGTACAAAAACCTTAATTTAGCAAATTTGAAAATATTTATCAAAGTCGTATCAAAACTGAAAATATGATGATAAACCATCTACTACCGCGAAAGTGATTACAACTACAATTGCCGGCGATTACCGCAGCCATAGTGTTGAGACAAGTCCCACATTGGGGAATTTGTAAAATAAATCCTGTATAACTATAATGAGTTCACCCTTCACATTGCCAATTGGTTTTGTGATAATTCGGGGTTCTCTAACATGGCATCAGAGCAAGGTTTAATTTGTGCGCACAATGCCACACTTATCCACGTCACCCAATATAAAGGTCCACGTGTTAGGCTCGTGATATGCCACACGTGCGAGGGCGTGTTGAGACAAGTCCCACATTGGGGAATTTGTAAAATGAATCCTGTATAACTATAATGAGTTCACCCTTCACATTGCCAATTGGTTTTATGATAATTCGGGGTTCTCTAACACATAGCACCCCGGTGTATTATATAGTATCGTAAGTTCAAACATCAATCACTCAATTACGTTTCTGCTTTTCTTTAAGATAAAGGCCAACCCTCAAAAGCTATCAAAAAGATGGTAGGGTGGGGTGGTTCTGCATAATATTAAAAAAAAAAGATTGTGAAACTGTCTCCCGACTATGGCTCACAAATACAAAAGCCCAAAATACAACAAAGCCAAAATCTGAGCGACATAACAACACAAGTAAACACAAAAAGGCCTATTTGATATAAATAAGCGGCAATATAGTAAGGATCCAACCACCGGAGTGTCCCAAGAGTAGATGGAGGGCTATGTGAGGCACAAAAGAGTAAGCTGTGGCAAAGCCAAAGCAAGATATATCAGTGCTGAATAGTAAGGCAAGGATCTGGTGAGGACAAGAACACTTGAGCATTCCAAGATGAGATGGATTGAGAGTCTGGGGAACTCACAAGGTCGACCAAATCCCAACCAAACCAGCAAAGAAATGTACACAAGGCCATGTGGTAAAGATCTAACGCCAACAAGCCTGAAAGCAATAAGAAAAATAAAAACCAATAGTAACCAAACCAAAAATAATAATGGTGAACCAAACGCTGTACAGTTAATACCCCGCTATTATCCCGTTATATCTCCGATATATCGTGAAGTTGGTTTTTACCGTTATGCTATATCTAAATATCCTCTAAAATAGGTTTTCTTCTCTAAGCCCCGCCATATTCTGATATTTCTGATATATCCTACTAATTCAGTTATATTCCGCTATATATTTTATAAAGAAATGAATTTAAAAATTACATTTATATGTTATAATATTATTTTTAAAATATAATTTTTAATATATAATAGACGATAAAATACTATAATATTTTATAAAATTTAATCAAACTAAA
This sequence comes from Allium sativum, assembly GCA_030737875.1. NCBI lineage: Eukaryota > Viridiplantae > Streptophyta > Magnoliopsida > Asparagales > Amaryllidaceae > Allium > Allium sativum. The sequence continues at coordinate 65,243,604 of CM060922.1, forward strand.
CAAAACTTTACACTTATTTACATATATTTGCTTATGTTTTTATTTAAAATTAAGAATGTACTAATTATAATTAAGTTAAATGTTAATTTTTTGTTTATTTATTATTTATATATTTGTAAAAGCATTACTTATGAGTTTTATATGTTATTTTACACTCATCCGTTATATCCCGCTATTTTCTCGCTTTATTCCAACTATAACTTTTTGCGTCTCCGCCACATTGGATTCGCTGAGCGCTTTAACTACACAGACTAATCGAAAATAAAACATCATAGATTATAGGATATATTAAAGTCTGTGATATACATGTTTAAAAATCTACCAACTAGACCTAAGTGTGGAGAAGCGATAAAAAGTTTTTAACATCATCATGAATAAGGCGGATGATCTTGGCTCGATCGAATTTCTTGTTTCCATACCGAAATCTATTATGAGCGCACTAGATATGCCAGTAAATATAGGCAGGAAGCATACAAACAAGAATAGCCCTAGCGGATTTGCCACATGAGTTTGACCATAGAAAGTACGGGTGTTGAGACCCGGAAATCGAGGGGGATCCCATTAGGTTTCCGAAGTGTAGCCAAATGGAGTATGCCCCCTCATTGTTGCCAAAAAGATGAGATATAGGTTCGTAGTGCTTGTCAGAACAACAACAACATTTAAAGACAGTACCGATGTCAAGTTTAGATATGTTCTTGAGGTAGGCCGTTATATATAAGTTTTCACATGAAAATGGAAACTTTCGGAAGAACGTAATAGTCTCGGATCATGCATAAAGGGAGCCTAATGCGGGAATGAGGCCTAATGGTGTCACAAGCTTTGTTAGAGAAAATAACCGTCAGACCGAAGGGGAAGGTTGTAGGACATTACCTTACGTAAAGCACTTTACATTTTTGCATATGTTTCCAAGTTTCGCTGGCATAAGCTGGTGTGCTAGAGAATCCCAGGAACCAAGTTTACGATATTTATGCTGAACAAAATTGGACCATGTAGAATCATAGTGCAGGAATCGTTGCCAAAGTCTAAAACAGTAGGCCTTATAAGCATCCCGCAAGTTCCGAATACTTATACTCCCTTAGAATTCAGGGCTATATGCAATCCCAAGAGACGTAATGGTGCTTTAGGCAATTGTCATGCGAGCCCCAAAACAAATTAGGGCAGAGGCAATGGAATTCATTAAAAAAGAGTCAATGGTCCTAGAGACAGCGAAAATGTGAGAACTTAGGGATCTCAGGATTAATTGAATAAGGACAAGCCTGTCAGCTTGAGATAAGATCGAACAACTCCATTTGTTGATCAGTTTTCGAGCTTTGACGATAGGCTCTCTAAAGTAGAGGTTAATTTTTCGGTTGTGATAGAGTTGAACACCTAAGTACGGGTTTTGAAGATGAAGAATAACACAATTGGTCCCATTCTAGAGCCATGCTTTAAGAGCCATGGAGGCCCTAGCCCAACAGATAATGGAGCTTTTAGAGGCGTTTATGAGTTTTCTAGAGCACTGTTCATAATCTTTAAGGAATAATAAAAGGTTATGAATAGAACTAGAGTGTCTATTACCAATAATAAGGATGTTATTAGCAAAAGAGAGGGTTGAAATAATAGGCGCACCACTTGGAGGAGAAGTGCCTGATTCTCCTAGAAATGGTAAGATTATGAATACGACGGTTAAGGGCCTCTACAGCAATGACGAAGAGGCTTAGCGAGAGAGGATCACCTTGACGAACTCTATCGAACAGGAAAAAAATTCCTTGGGAAGCCATTAATGAGAATGGAATACCAGCAGTTTGACATAAGTCCCCAAACCAAGTCAATAAATGATTCACAAAACCCAAACTTGCGAAGGACTTTAATAAGAGAAAACTAGGATAGACGATTATAGGCCTTGGCCATATCTAATTTGAGAATCACGTTCTAACCTCTACCTATGTGATTAATTTGATAAACTAGTTCCTAAACCAGAAGGATGTTATTGGTAATGAGTCTTCCTTTAATAAACCAGCTTGGGATGGGGAGTTGAGGGTAGGCGAGATACCTAAGAGTCTAGTAGCAATGATTGTTTGAGATAGATTTTTGTAGAAGTTGAAAGGCTGGTCGAATGGAAATTGGAAGGTTTCTTAGGATTACCAGTTTTGAGAATAAGAATGATGTTAGTAGCAGTCCAGGTTTCAGGAGAGAATAGCAACAGAAAAAAATCCTAAGTGGCCAGAATGAGGTCGAACCCAATGATATCCCAGAAGGAATAAATGAACAGGCCATTGAAACCATCAGGTCCAACAATGCTATTCTAATCCAGCTGAAAGGCAGAAACTTTGGTCTCTTCATCATAGAGGGGTTCAACAATGGTGGCATTGACTTGATCATTAATTAGGGGTAGGATATGCGCTAGAATGTCCAGGTTGGGTAAGGTAACCAAAGGAAATCTTTGAAGAATGCCACAACAATATTATTAGTATCATAACCTTCACCAGTCCACAAACCATCAGGCTTATGAATTTTGTGAATACAAAGTTTGTTTCTGTTTTTGTTGACATGCAGTGGAAGAACTTGGAGTTAAAATCCCCTTGCATGATCCATTTTGGATGAGCTTTCTACTTCAGAAAAGCTTTTTTAATTGGAGGGCTTGGTCGAATTCATTTTTGGCTTTCATTTAAGAGTCCTGATTGGATAAGGAGGGTTTCTCATCATAAATCTCTTCTTTAATTGAGATGTTTTTGTCAGCCTCCATGACGTGATCAAAGATATTGGAAAAGGTGGATTTGTTTCAGGCACGCATCTGCACCTTAACAATTGGTATTAGAGCATCGATGTTGGTGGATAGTTGTAGAAATTCAGATTTAAATAGTGTCACAACGGCTAGTATAGGTGGTGTAGCTCCTTATGTACGTGGTTCATACGCAACTTCTGGATTGCAATTGGTTATTGAAAAGTGGAATGGTGGTAATAACCTTGAAAAATGGAAATGAAATATAAAAGTAGTGCTTAGGCGGAATCAAGATTAACGGGTAGTGTTTAATACACATTTATTGCCAGTAGATATTTCAGATGTGGAGAGAGAGAGAGAAAATAGAGTAATGGGGATTCTCCACACTTCAACTTGCTATGAAGGAGAATGTTATCTCTGAAATTAGTGGTGAGACGACTATTGAAAGAATTTGGGGCAAGTTGGAGGAATTATATATGAAAAAGTCACTTACACATCATTCGATCTTATTGTGAATGCTCTTTACATACAAGATGAAGGAAGGAACTTCATTAAAGGCGCACTTGAATGTGTATGATAATTTGCTGATAAAGATAACGACATTAGACTTGAAAAATGAGGAAGAACAAAAGATGATGACATTATTATGTTCATTGTTGGACCGTTATATGGGGTTCTCAAATAGTTTGATTTTATGGATAGAAACATTGACTCTTGATGATGTCAAAACATGTATTTTAGTGAGGAATTGCAAGATCAAGTAAAGAAGTTGAGTGATGAAAGTGGTGGTGTAGGAAATAATCATGGTTTGTTTGTGGAAAAGGAGAGATATAAGAAGAAGGGAAAATGGGGGCGTTCTAAGTCAAGAAAGCTCAGTTGGAGAGGAAAGTCAAAAGAAAAAAAATAGCAAGTGCTTCATCTACAAGAAATTTTGTCATTAGCAGAATGAGTATCCAGATAAGGAGATGGGAAAGAAACAAGTAGCATCCTCATCGGTTGTTGTGATGAGTGGAGTTGTTATGGGGGACGTAGATGTTTTATTGGCAGTAATATCAAATGTTTCGAGTAACGAATGAGCGCTTGACTCAGGGGGCATCTTATCATATGATGTCGAACGAGAATTTTTCTTCTTCTTATGCTGGTAAAGAAGGAAATTAAATTGTTGTGGGAAATGGTGCTATTTTTATGCCGAAGGGTATTGCATTCTTGCAAATTGGAATGTTTGATGGAGTTGTTTGAACTCTGGCCAATGTGTGTGCTATGTTCCGAGACTTTGAAAGTCACTTATCTGATTAGGACAATTGAATTCTTTACGATGAAAGATCACTATTGTGATTGATATATTGAGGGTTTCTGGGGATGAAATTATGGTTTCGAGGGACTCTAGGACTCATAATGTTTGTTTGTTTCAAGGAGTGACCGTAGAAGGTTAAACTTATATGGGGGTTAATAGTTCACGTGGCATGGATGTGACATAGTTGTGGCACTATAAATTGTGTCTTGTTTCGGGTAGGAGTTTGGATATTCTTCATAAAGATAGATGATTTATGAGAAAGTTTCAACAAGCTTGATTTTTGCGAGGAATGTGTCATAGGAAAGCAAATAAGGTTACCATTCTATGAAGGAAAACATGGTTCAAGAGGAATTCCTAAATACACGTGCACATAAATTTGGGGACCAACACCAGTGGGTAGAAGTAATATATTATATAAATTTTTACCGGCGATTTTTCTTGGAAATTTTGAGTGTATGTAATAAAGGTTAAGTCAAAGACATTTGCAAAGTTCAAAGAATCAAAGGCTGTTATTGAGAATGAGAGTTGAAGATCTTTGATGGTACTTCAATCCGACAACAGCGAAGAGTATGTTTCCGGAGATTTTTTGAAATTTTGCAAGCATCATGGTATTCGAAAGCATTTTACTACGCTGGAAGATCGACAATCTAATGGAGTAGTAGAAAGAATGAGTTGAACTTTATAGGAGAAAGTTCTATGCTTGAGATTGATATCGGATTTGTCTAAGGGATTTGGACCGATGCTTTATTAACCGTAATGCATATGGAGAATCGAATTCTCTGTTGGGCTACTAATAACAAAATTTCGAACCAAGTATGGAAGGGAAAGAGCGTTAACTTGAGATATGTTCATGTATTTAGCACTTTGAATTATGTGCATGATCCAAAAAATGATAAGCTTGAGGTTAGAGCTTTCAGGAGGATTTTGCTTCGTTACACGGACAACATAAAAGGTTATAAGATTTGGAATCTGAAGAGAAGAAGGTTGTGAATTCTCGTCATGTCACTTTTGATGAGTCGTCCTTATTCAAGGAGAATGGAAGCTTGTCATATATTCCGAATTTGTTCATGAAGAATAAAAGGATATGGAAATTATTCACACTTTCAAGCCTAGGAGTAGAGTAATTGCAAATTCTTAGGTGGAGGGATTGGTTAATGTTACATCACATAGTCCAAATGTTTCTTCAAGTGATGTTGGCGATATACATGACACTAGAGAAGATTCTGTTCATGGTAGAGCTGAAGGAAGACCGAGAGAAAGAATTGGTACTCGGTTTTGGCGATGTGCAATAATACCACTCGAATGATAGACTGATTGGAGCTATCTTAGTTTTTGTGATAATATGGCATATGCTGTACATGTTGTCCAAGCTAAGCCAATGAATCTTGATGACATTATGGATTCGAGTGATAGCTCGAAGTGGATTTATGGCATGGATGAAGAGATGAAATCATTGATGAAGAGCCAAAATTGGGAGTTGGTTTCACTTTCTAAGGAAAACCATGTTACTGGGTGCAAATGGATATACAAGGCAAAGTTTGATGGAAGATACACAGCTAAGCTAGTGGTAAAAGGGTTTGCACAAAGGAAGGAGAAGGAGTATGATGAAATTTTTGCACCAGTTGTGAGACATACTTCTATCCGGATATTATTTTCCATAGTTGTTCATGACATAGAGTTAGAGCAACTTAATGTGAAAACCGCCTTCTTGCATGGTGATTTAGATGAAGACATCTACATGGAGCAATCATAAGGGTTTGCGGTAGATGGTAAATCAAATTTGGTGTGCAAGTTAAAGAAACCACTATATGGCATGAAGAAATCACCAAGGAAATGGTACAAGATATTTGATCATTTTATGCTTGAAAATGATTTTAATACAAGCATCAAGAATGCTTGTATTTATTTCAAAAAGTCAAAAAAAAATTGTTGTGTGTATTTACTCTTGAATACGGATGACATGCTCATAGCTTCTCAAAATTAAAATGAAATCAACAAGTTAAAACCGGGTTTAAAATCGAAATTCGAAATAAAGGATTTTGGAGAAGCAGGGAGAATTTTGGGTATGGAAATTGTAAGGAATTGAAAGCATTTTGAGTTGAAATTGAATCAAAAGAAATATTTTGGAAAAGTGCTTTGCCGGTTCAACATGAAGAATGAAAAGACGCTAAATACACATTTACCTTTCCATATGAAGATTTCGTGTAAGGGCTCACCTATAGAGAAAGCCTAAACGACAAAAGGTGCCACTTGTTAGTATGATTGGAAGTTTGATGCATGCCATGATATATACAAGGCCCGATATTGCAAATGCCATTTATATGATTAGTCGTTATATGGCTCATTCGGGGAAACCACATTGCGAAGCCATCAAGACTATTTTGAGATACTTGAAACGTACAACATCTGATGCTCTTGTTTTCTGGGGTAGTTAGGAGAAGAACTACACATTGTTTGGTTATTGTGATTCAAATTATATGTCGGTGATAAATAAAAGTAAGCTTTTGAGTATGTCTTCTCTCTTGGAAGTACCGCCATAATTTAGAGATTAAGATTGCAAAACGTTGTTATTTTATCCACTACTGAGGCAGAGTTGATAGCCACGGTGGAAGCGGCAAAGTAGTCACTCTATTTGAAGCGATTGTTGTGTGACTTGGGTCTTGAACATGATAGGTCGATGCTCAATGTGATAGTTAAAGTGTTATTCATTTAGCAAAGATTTTGGCATTAGTTCTCGCACAAAGCATACTGAAATAAGAGTCATTTCTAGTAGTCACGGATGAAGACAAGCTAGTATGTCTTCAAAAAGTGCATACATGGATGAAGACAAGCTAGTATGTTTACTAAAGCATTACCGATTGGTAAGTATGAGCATTGCTTGAACTTAATCGCTTGGAAATGTGCTAAGTGCCACGGGGTCGCACGATTGAAGGAGAATCTTAGCTATGGATGAGGAGGAGTATCAGTGAGAATTTTGAATTCTGTCTTCTGAGTAAGTACTTGTTTGCACTTCTGAGTATGTTTGTCTTTTGTTGAGACTAGTTTTGGAGTTGGGTTTATTCAATACTTCATTAGCGGGTGAGGGCTTTACCTAAATTCGTTGATCAAGTGCAATGGGCGATGGTCATGCTGGAGCTGATTGGAGAAACATTCAAGCTTGTTTGGTAGGAGACAGAAGACGGTTTGGTGCCACTAGTGAAGGTGATGGAGATGGATATAGTGTCAAGGTAGAGTATTGAATTTTGCGACATTATGTCATAGAATTGAAGTGGTCGGAAGTCCCTTTATAAAGGAGAAGAAGGTTCGTAAATCGAAGCTTTTAGGAGGAAGTTACGAGTGAAAAGAAAGAGGTAGTTCCAGCTGAAAGGGGCTCAGACGTTTGACCAAAAAGGTCAGATGTTTGACCATGCCGATGTTGCAACCTGAGAGTTGTGCCAGACATCTGATCTTTTGGTTAGATGTCAGAGCTAAAATAAAAGGCATGTCAAATGTCTGGTAAAAGGAGTCAGATGTCTAGTCTTATAGGTAAGATTATCCCAATTTTAGAGTTAGAAGTTTGATTATATAAGCCAGATGTCTAAAATGATTCTGGAGAAAATTCAGGCTTTGGAATCGGTACGTTGATTTGTGAAGGTTCAAGGACAATTTAGTAAATTGCCAAAGATTAATTACTCCGTATATAAAATATCCTCAAAATTTCCTGGTGATTTGTTGTATTTAATCATTTGTTCTCTTCTATTGGTATATAATAAAAACTCTCTCTCAAAGTGGACGTACAGTAACAAAACGTTAGTAGAACCACTATATTTTCATTATTGCTTTGCTATATATGTTGTCTTATGATTATGATTGGTTATTGGATTGGGTTAAGATTGTTTTGAGAAATTGATCGATTGTTTTGCACTTCTTGTCTTTTGCTATGTTTGGGGATTTGATTTGTCGGTCTTTAGTCGAAATTCTCTACAACAAGGTGCACAGATTTGAATTTTACATATTTAATTTCTAATACATGTTGATTGATATTAATAGTGTAAAAAACATGAATTCCATATAAGTTCATCTGGCGGCGTATTAACCTCTAATTTTATTATGTCTTGGATGTGGAGGTTTTTTATAGGCTGGATGTCAATCCAAATTGGATATTTTTCTTCAATGATAAGTTTTTTTTGACTTTCTCATCCCTAATGCTTCCAGTATTCCCTATTTCTAGAACTCTATATTTTCTCAATATCCTTTTGATTGTTCATTAAATAGCCAACAATAAATGTATTCATTAGATTATTCATGAATGTTACAAAATATATTGCATGTATACTGTGTTATTGAATCATCAATTTTCCTTTACATGTTTATGAGAGTTAGAGGTTTTTTGTAAATGATTATAGGAATTTCAAGTATTTTATTTATTTAAAATTTCTTTTGCAACATAATTCGTATTTGTTTAACTATTACAGGTGTAGGTTGTTTATCTTCTTTTGAGTTTCTCTCGATTCAGTTATTTATTTATTTTGCATTTAGGTTCATAATTCGGACTTAATCACTTAGATATGCTATTATATAGTGAATAATCTCCTTCCAAATTGTGTTAATGCCATTGATTACTATAATATTAATTCCTTGCTTTCAAAGCATTAAATATTTTAGCTTCCTCCAAGATTTGATTAACTCTTTGGAAAAGCATTTGTTTTCATGTTCCTAAATTGAAGATATCCATTTCTGTACTTCCATGACTTTTAAAAATGGTTGAGAAATATTCATTCCCTTAACCTCATAGTTTTTGTCTTTAGTGATCTGATGAGAAATTTATCAGGTACAACTATATATTATATAACTGTTTAATTTATAGTTTAACTTTTTGGTGAACTGATAAAGATAGACCAAATATTGACCTTTACCTTAGATAACCCCGCCAAAGGAATTTGTAACTTGTCCACTTTATAGATTACTTATTAATAAAGGACTTTGCTACTTTACCCAGATTTAAAACCGGCTAAATTGACAAAACAATACAAAATCTCGTAATTCAGGGGGCATAATGGGTATTTGGAGTAAAATAATGGTGGGGTCTCTGCTTTTTCTGTTTCCTATCGTAGAATTTGACAAAAAAATCATGCGGGTACCGTAGCATTTTCGATTGATAAATTATATCCAATTATAGATTTTAACACTTGAAAATGTCAGCAGGTTATGTAACTGATTATCTTTTCATAATCCACTTTGTGTAGAAAGAGTTACTTATATGAAATCACCAATAGTTAGTCATGCATGTATCCTTGGGAAAAATACAAAATTTTAGTTACTCATGTTTGAGCACCTATTTATGTCATATATCATACATTTTTTTTTTAAATTTACTTTAATTAGGACAACTTTCCAATCATTTTTTGTTTGCTTTAGTTATATTTAAAAAAAATGATTTATCAAGCCATGTTTAAGACCATTAACAAAATGTAGAAATCCTAGTTTAATTTTTTGAAAAATATTATCTTTTAAACTTATCACGTCAATATATTTATTTATGCTTTACCAATTATTTCTTTCAACCATAATCTGAAAACATGCTGCTTAAAATCCATGGAAGTCTATTTTATTTTACTTTAAATAGTAAAAGGTTTACCAGTTTGATTTTCTAAGGATGAAACACGATTAACATGTAATGTAATTATCTTGGTAAGTTAGTACATTGAATACTTTACGTCAGTGGATAAATAAGACAAGGACAAATACCTATAACTAGTCAATAAGGAGTGCCAGATAAAAAGGCACATTAATCATCAACCATGTATTATTAATCTGATTCTCTTTATTTATAAGCACGTATAATCCACTTTCTTACATTTTCTTCTTCTATTACTAGCTTATATTTTTATTTCCTGCATATATTAATAAACTACGACTACAGTCTACAAATATATATATATATATATATATATATATTCTTTTTTCTTCTTAGATTTCACCCTAAGTTACCAAATTTACAAGTGATTTTTTTTTTTGAATCCAACGCATTTGTCTTGCTTTTCCTTTTAAATAGATCTATATAAGCTTTCTTTTTGACTTGGGTAAAAACATTTTTGAACAAACATAAAGGTTCACTTCAGAGTATTATACCTAATGTTAATTATAGTTATAACAGACTATAACACAAGAGTTGATTTGATATGAATCTAGTTATTATTTAGTTATGGCTACTCTCACATTAGAGTCTCACTACTAGAAATAGTGGTAACAACATCGATGCTTTAACATCGATTACTAAAACCACTGGTGTTAAAGAAATTTTTAGCAACGATTTTTTATAGTGATGTAAAAAGTTTTCATAGACATCACTTATTAAAATAGACGATGTCTATTACTCTATTTTAAAAAGAAATCTTTAGACGTCACCCTTTTAACATCAGTGGGTAAAACCACCGATGTATATCTTTTAAATGTTTCTTTAGACATCAGTTGTTAAAACAATCAATGTCTATCTTTTAAAATAAATCCCTATTACCTTAAACCGCAAAAAAAAAAGTCTTCTTCCAAAATCATTTCTCAAACTTTCTCTTCTTTAAAAAAAATGGTATATGAAACCCTTTGTCGTTTCCTCCATCGCCTCGTGCAACAGCCCGCATATTACGTATCGAAAGATTGTAAAATATTTTTATTTTATTCTTTGAGGCTTGGATCATTCTCATATTTTAATATGTCGCTTATGGGGATGTTAGACATATCCATAATTTTTACCAATTTTGTTTGCGACCATTTTGCCTCTGTCAGGCTTATACAGGGAATAACTTTTGACTCAGGTCGAATCAGGTGCTGAAACCTGTGCCATTGGAAAGGAAATGATGATTTCCTTTCCGTAGAATGGTCACATTAAAGATCTGGCTCTACGGTTTCGGAGGAATCGCTGTTCTAAGTTTTTTCAATTGACTATTCAGGTTTTGTAAGCCATAATGGGTTGATTTGGGGAGGCCCATTAGTTGGCTAGTGGAAGCTATAAATAGGGGGTGAGAGGTATGGAGGATAGTTTACTTTCTCCATTTTCTCATTTGGTGGCCTTGTGTTCCTCCTTCCTCTAACACCTTTCCACCATTAAAATCGAGATATAAGGAAGGGAATCCAAGATCCACACCATTTGAAGCTAGATCTAAATCATTTTAAGTGAGAGTTCATTAAATCGAAGGATTTGGATCAAGTTCTTCGCTGTTTGAAATCTAATTTCACTGTTTTTGCTTTGATTTGGAGAATTGGTGAGTGATATGCATCTCTTATACGGATTCAAGCAAGTATACAAGTTGTGTGCGCATATTTTCATCATTTAAATCGATTTCTCCTAGATCTGCACCATGGTAAGTCCATTTTCATAAAAATCGCCATAGAATCTAATTTAGCAACTTAAAAACAGTAATTTCTGTGCTATTTCATATGTTTATGCAAGTTAGATCCATAATTTAGTTCATATGTTCATTTATCATGATTTTGGTGAAGTTTGCGTAATTTTGATGAAAACTTTCATATTCATGTTAATAGTGGTTTCATAACATGCTTATAGTTGTAATTGATGAATTGGATGAATAAATTTCGTCGAGATAGTCGATTGGCGAAGTTTTGGTCGAAATTGGACTTGAATTGGACCTATGTAGGTGTCTGGTCGTTCGCACAGGTCATGGGTCGAGCGTGTAGTACAAAAAGTAGTATAGTGTAGTACAAGTGGTTGGTCGGTCGTGCGTACGAGTGGGTGGTCATGCATGCGAGTAGGTGGTTAGCCACATTGGGTCGGCCAGTAAGCACGAGTCTGGTTGGTCGAGACAAGGAGTAAGTGGACCAGGTCGATCGTGCGTGGTCTGGTCGAGCAGGGTCTGGTCCAGCAGGGTTTTGATCAAGCAGCTTGGGATCAAGTCGGTCGGTCGGTCTGCGGAAAGAAGCTCTGGGTCGGTCGAGCAGAGTGGGTCGAGCAAGCTTGGGTAGAGCAGCAGGGTCGGTCGGTCTCCGGTGTGATGTTGTGAGGCCGGTCACCAATGCGTCAGTCGCACAGGGCAACCCCCCGAACCCTAGGCGCAACGCAGTGATGTAATTTGGCTCAGTGATGTTGTGACTTAGAAGTAAATTCAAGTGGGAATATTCGAAGTGTTGTATGTGTTCGTTGATCAGTGTAGAACAACAAATGAAGTGGCAACTCAAAGGTCGTGAGTTGGTGGATAATGGTTGCTTGAGAAGGTTGCTGGAGCTATGAAAAGTTGTCGGGTTAGATGACTAGGGATACGAAGGCCAAGAGATTATCGATGTCGTAAGTTCTAGCAGACTCAAAGCAGGTGTACAATGGGGGCACCCAAAAGACTAGAAGGTTACTGGTCGAATACTCTGGGTATCATTGAAAGGCCTAGTTGTCAAGATTGGACAAACATACGTACCTTTGAAAGGCGTATGGAGTTTATGCTAGAATTGGGGTTACCATTAGCTCTTGATATATGGCAAGGTTGGTCATCATACGATTAACGATGGTTTCAAAGCGGGATTGGCGGTGATAGCCAGAGTCAGACATGGATGATTGGTTGCTTTTTTTGAACCGCCTCATGTAGATTGTCCAACGTCGAATGAGATGTTCCTTGGGTATTTGTCTGATATTGGTTTAGGCCTCAGGGGCTGGTGTTTAAGGGATGTTGAGTTCGATTAGGATGGTTTACATAAGATATATAATTTGGATGTCATAAGTGCTTTACCATGATTGAATGGGTGTTCTGGTTTCCATGGATGTATGGTTGAAATGTTGTTGTAAAGGTTATCACTATCCGATGTGGGGAAGATAGGGTGAGTTCTTCTCTGGTATTGTAGGTAGATTAGTATGTTTATCTATCCATTCTCATATACTTTATTGTTGATGTTTGATAGCTCTTTTATCGCTCACTAGGACTGTTGTCTGACTCAAGGTTTTTTGTTTCCCTCTTAATACCTTGGGCATACTATGTGGCAGGTGACATGTGATAGCTTAGTCGGGACGATGTTGCAGTTCGGAGGCGAGCTAGAGGTTTATGTACCAGTTTTATTACTATCTTGTATAATATGAGGCTTCATACACCTTAAAGTTCAGATTTAGCACGTGTTATAAATATTCCTTCTATTTTTGAAAGAAATAAATAGATAAAGCCAACATACTATATTCTATGGATAAAGAATCAAATTGATAAAAGAATCTTGAATACTAAAAGAAAAGCACCTATATCTAATAAAATTAAGTGAATACCCAAAATTGTCGTCATTTTATTTCTATATGCCACTCGATTATTATCAAACCGACTGTAATCTTTTTCTGTCTGTTTCCGCTATTTGAGTTTCTATATGAGAGTTGTAGTGAGGCTTTATGTACAGCCTTTGATATTTCCTATGATGTTTGGATATTCTTTCAGGACGTTGTGGAAGTTTTAAAAGTTTGTTATATGATGCTTCATTATTATTACCTATTGTATATTTTCTACTATATTTTATCCTTGCGATGTGAGTTCTACGACAGGTTCCGATGTTATTATTTACCTATGATGATCGTCCACAACTGCCTGGCATACCTTTCAGTGTATTATTCCTCTTGTTTAGTGCAGGGGTTATGGGCGGTCGTCACACCTTGCCACTTCCAAATCATGAGCAACATGACCTCTTTTCTTTGTACACAACCACATGAAATTAGATTGGCTTCCTCTTTTGTTAATAGTCTATATTAAATCCAAAATTAGAGTTCCAGTCTTCTTTAAATCGCGACTTAAACTCTCTCTAATTATGATGATGATTAGCTTGAGGCTTTGATTGATTTTGGTCCTTCATTACTATGCTTTGCACGATTTGATTTTGCATGCAACACTTTTGAGTGTTGATCGAAATGCCTTAGATTGGTGAGCTTTCTTCTGATTTTTGATTTTATTTATGCTTGTAAATTGTTCATTATTTCGATGCATTTACCTGTAGGTGATATATATATATACACACATATGTATATATTCGTAACCCGAAACCTCTTTGATTTCCTATAGACTTGGTTGTGATATTGGCGTAAATATAATTGTTGAATTCTTCAATTCTCTAGAGATTTCTGGTTGATTGAATTTTCTGAAAATACCATATTTATTACCGAGATTAACCACTCGTGTATTTGAAAAATTATTGTACTAAATATTTAGTTATCATTTATAAATTTGTGGAAAATAAAAGATTGAATTTTTCCCTTCGGTTTGGAATTTGTGGTTATTTCAACACTTGTTTTGAAAAAATATATTTCTTTTCTGCATTTGCAGAATAAACTTATCCCGGTATCATTTCCTTGCCTTGATATACTATTCGAATCACTATTTGAACATGTTTCTCTGCTTTTCACTTGTTGGTGATTGATGCTTGGTACTTCATTTACTCTCTTGTTACTACCTATTATCATACTGCTATCTTGTCATAAAACAGATGTTGTTCTTGCTACAGTGTTTGACACTTTTCTAAGACTTAGAAAACCAAAAATTTATTATAAATTACTATAAGCGCACAAGCGTGTAGTATGCAGGTTGAACACAAAGAGGAAAATTATATTTTTATTATTTATATATTTCATGGGCGAGTTAGACATAATTGAAGGATTTGATTGAAAACAATAAAAATTGAAATTGCAATTTGATTCAGTACAAATCTAATTGAACCAATGACCAAATCACAATTATCAATTATAAACAAGTTAAAACTACAATTGAATTTACTACAGATTCGAATCTAATCGGATTTATAATAAATTCAATGATTAACTAAGAAAATAAAACAGAATACTGAAAATAAATTGCAGAACAGAAATAAGCAAATGGGAAAATAAAATTAGGATTACCATTGAACCTAATCAGATGGTCAATAACTAATGAGAAAATAAAATGCAATAGTAAATTGTACTCTACCAAATCTAATTGAATAGACGACACAAATTATGAGACTCAAGCGGAGTATAGAGAAGAAAAGAAAATTCTCAATTCATGGATGAAATTTACAATAATAATACATAGGTATATATAGGATAGATAACCAACCTAAACCCTAATACAATCACAAATGGGCCTTGGCTAATTCTAGTAAATTTGGGCCTTTCCTCTCTTCCTCTTGCTTCCTTGACAAATCTTCTTTGATTTGTTATATAGATCTTCTTCCTACCAATTATTTTCTTATCCAAGAAACAAATTGGTGTAACATCTTCATCTACAAGTCTTCAAATGTATATACACAGCATTTTGATCTTTATTTTTTATTTTTTGACTACATGTGGCTTAGTTGGCATATATATAAAAGTGACAACAAAATACACAAGTAATATATATTTACATACAAAAGATAAGATATAAAAACATAAAATAAACACATTTATATGTTAATCAAATAACCTCACACTTATCTTTTACTCGTCCTCGAGTAAAATATGAAATGAGAAACTAAACTAGATAGGTCATACTTTCCTAGTAAACACGATTGCATTGAGCTTATGCAACAATCCATTAAAGCTTCAGGTGTCCCTAGTAGGACGAGTGGTGTCTCGTGAAGGTTTTCAAAGGATACTACCTAAAAAATTCAAATGCAGCATGCTATGGTTCTAATGCTCTACATGAATGCAACATGCCTATGCAAATGAAAACAAAAATGGAAACACGACTTGTTTCAGAAAAGTTGCAACATAGCAGTATAGGGTTTGAAATCAATCTATAGAAATTTTGGTTTCTCAACTTGTCTCAAATTTTCATCATAATTCAAGTTTTCATACATTAAATTTTAGCTTGGCCAGTTCTTTCGGTTGATAACATAGTGCAACCATGAAATAAATTCTTAGTTTGTTTGTCACAGTCTGTAAAGTGGTATTTCATCTCCTTATGGATGACTAGTCAAATCAATAAGGTCAAGAAGTGTTTGGGCATCATTGCTTATTCTCCATCTCTATAAAAATTTAAATTTATGACTGATTACACACACAGCTTAAAGACCAAGATATGCCATCCATGCACTGCCTCGCAGACTGATGTGAGAGTTTGGGATAGAGCTTAACGGGTTGTGAAGGTCGACGCTGACTTAAGATGTCAGTAATCCTTAGGTGCCCAACTCATAAAATGAGACCAAGGTATACCACTCACGCACTGCCTTGTGGACTGGCGTAAGATTTGGGAAAGGGCTTGGAGGGTTTGCACACCAACGCTAGATATACAAGTAATGTTAGATACCCTTGGATTACTATTATGATTGAATATAAGAAGAAGAGAGAGTTATGTAATTTCAGCTTGACACAACATAGTTTTAAAGAATCGAAAAGCCAATATATGTACTTTAAGTCCTCTACTCATTAAACAAAAATTACAATTTAGAATAGACTTCATGGCCATCACCTAAGAATCTTCCTACGTATCAGTTACACTATTATCGCTTGTAATTCAATTTTTCAATATATTTCTTATTCAATAATAGTTGGGGAAAAAAATACTATCAACTGACTAAAAAATTGGTAAGTTACTTTGTTGTACCAATCTAAAATGAGTCATATTTCCCAAAAAAACAAATGTCATGTTACTACGACCTAAAATGCATGATGGTCCTATCTAAATGCATGAAAATGAAAAGAAAGAAAATTAAAGAAAAATAAATAAAAAAGATGTAATGCAGACTCCCCCCCACTAGATCTAAACACTGTCCACACTATAAACATGTTTCCGAAATTTGAAAGATAGTACCCAAAGGTGGATTAAATGGAGAATGATTTGTAAAATGAAATGCAATTTAACAACTAATGCAAAAATAGTATGCAAAATGAAATCTACGATGATGAGGAATGTTTTGTGAAGAATGAAAGTTCCTTCTCCCCCCACACTTGCCTCTATCGAAAATGATGCATGATGATTTCTTATTTGATTTGTGAGGTGCAACAGGAATGTTAGTGAATTATGAAATGAAAATCCTTCCTGTGAAAATTTTGTCATGCCAATTATTTATATAATTCAGATGCAGACTATCATAATCCCATAAATTTTAATGTCGAACCGTAATTACTTTCAATGAAATGGAACCACGATTATCTTCACGGCATTCTCTAGATTCGTTTTCATTATAATCCCATCCTAATGCCTCTCTATTGTCCCGTAAGATTTTCAAAAGTTTCTCTTCTTGGTCCTCAGTATGATCAGAGGCTAAGATTACGAGAAAATTTTCTGTAGAGTCCAAGTAAGCATACTTAAGGTCTTGTGGCATGGGTTTGAGGTGTAACTGAGGATGTTCTTGTATGCTAACATTGTCCAACATTCCTTTGTTAGATTCAAGTGACAAGGGTTTCAAGTCAAGAAGTTCACTTAGTTAAGAAATATATTCGAGCTCACCGAAATCGGAGTTGAAATGGTCAAGACACATTTTCAAGGCTTTAGAAGTGTCATTAGAGGTTTCATCAATTGTTGTTTAAATCATGTCAATTTTATCAATCTCAAAATCCCTAGAAGAATTATGGTGGCTAAAACTACTTTCACTCATCGTTGTCGAATAGAGAAAATCACAAACTTATGGTTGCCACAAGTAGCTTTTATTGCAAAATAAATAACGTACTCAAGTATATCTTGTTAGTTGATAATCTCGATTCGAACGGGGAAGAAGGTCTTATGGTTGTTCACATATTGTATAAATACTAAGGGATACAACTAATGTTTTACGTTTAGTATGCAATCTCTTTTGCTAGGAGTTCAATAAATTGAACTAATATATATCCACGATTAAACCTTGAGAAAATAAAATTTATAAAATACACTCTTGTAGTTAATTATTTTGCAAAATAAATCAAGTTTTTTTATTGAAAGTCGGGGAGAGTGATTATTAATGGAAATTGGTTCGTCAACAAATTAATTCATAAATTTCAGCCAACACAACAGTCAAATAACAATAATTGCAGAAAGTTAGAATATTGTACAAGCATGACGCTGCCCCTGTATAAATTTTTTACAAGCAATTTACATATTTTTATGCAGTTGCAAAACTTGTAGAGTTTAGAATTTTTTTACAGTGGGATATGGTTGTCCTTCCAAAGAAATTGAGTTACATTGGCAATTCAATCAATTGTTTGCAGATCGATTGACTTCTGAATTCCCTGTTTGCTGCTTGAACACTTTCTTCACTTTGGCCTATGATTTTTTTTTTGAGATTTCAATTTTTCTTTTTATTAGAAAAGAAAAAAAACTAATTAAAAAAAAAACTAAACAAAACCTAAAATCTGAGCTAGAAACATAACAAGGAAAAAAAATCTAAGCTTAACTAAAAACTAAACACAATCTCAAGTCATGCACTCACTCAAAACTTATATGGATAATCTAACAACTGAAATAATGTAAGAACCTAGGAACTACAAAAAATATCACACCCAACTTTCTATAAATTTTGATTAAACCTCAAAGAAACTCACGCCTCTTTATTCAGGAAACAAATCATGAAAACAAATATTTCTCCTTTTTTTTCTTATCGAAAATTGGATAAAGGATAAGGATCTCGAATCAGGTTTTCCTATGGTTTTGAATCCGGATTGGGGTATCTAGGGTTTGGATAACAATCGGTTTCAAATCGATTTTTTTCTTTGGAATCATGAATTGTTGTTGCGAGTTCAGGCTAAGGTCCACAGACGTGGTTTGGTGAAAGGCGTGCTATGTGGAGGCTGTTGTGGATGTTCGAAGGATGGGTCAGAGAAGTCTTGGTGGATGATTGTGTGGGGTGATAAACAGTGATGGGGAGGGAGTTTATGGTTTGAGACTATGGCGATGTAGGGCCGTAGAGGGATTGGTGTAGAAGTGGATGAGTTTGCTTGAAGTATGTAGTCAATACAAAAAAATGGTTTGCATGATTTTCTAAAGTTATGTTCGGCCGGTGTGAGGCGATGGTCAGTGTTAAATGTGATGTGTTAAATCTCACTATATAGTGTTTTGACTATGACAACTATACATAAGCATATATACTATATCAACTAACTATGCTTTGTAGAAAGATATTCGACAAGCAGATTTAAGAACACAAAATGAAGATTATATATGTTGTAAGAGTCTGTTACTCTTGGATTTATGTGTTAAAGTCATCCTTAATGATCACACACATATTATATATATATATATGTGTGTGTGTGTGTGTGTGTGTGTGTGTGTGTGTGTACTTTTCACATTAAAATAAGAAAGGAATAAGTTTTGCTTAGAAAACAGACGTTTGAAATATTTTAGATAGATGTCTGTTTGTTGAAACATATTTCAAATTTACATAATATTTAGACGTCTGTTCTGAATTTTTCAGATGTCTAAATCTACTAAGAAATAAACTATTTCCTTACTGTTTTATTTTTCAAAACAAAATAGACATCTGAAATTTATATTCAGACATCTGATTACGAAGGGTTGCAACCTATTATGAAAAGTCACAACTTTCTAATCCATATCTCTTGATCAAATCTCTTCGTGATTAGTTGTAACTCTTTACATATTATTAATAGAGACTTGATTGAGTGATCGAATCACTGAATTTTATTCTAATTCTTTCTATCTTACTAAAAGCTCTCTATTCTCAAAAATCACTGCATTTACAATTACTTGAGATTTTAATCTTTCATACTCTTTCACAAGCTTCGCATTTATCATCAAGGAAAGACTATAGGAAGGGTGCACTCCATATTGACATATCCGTGTTATCAAGAACAAAAATAGTCAGCAAATATTCTGTATTGAGAAAGTTCTCTTCAATAGTTGAGGCAAGAAATCCTGCTCGCCTGTCCGGTAATTGTGAACCTGTTCCTTCGGGTAAA
Organism: Allium sativum; assembly: GCA_030737875.1. NCBI lineage: Eukaryota > Viridiplantae > Streptophyta > Magnoliopsida > Asparagales > Amaryllidaceae > Allium > Allium sativum. The sequence goes on from CM060922.1 coordinate 65,263,389, forward strand.
ATGAGGGTTTTTAGTGTTAATGAAATACCAGAAGGGAGTCTGGGACTAGACGTAGGACAATGGTCCGAACCAGTATAAAATCGACTGTGTGATTTTACTTACTACTACTACTCTGCTATATAATTTCATTGTACTCATACTCCATTCTATACAATCCTACCACTACTTAGACACTTTCAATTGGTATCAGAGCAAGGTCATCTTATAACTGTAACACCGTTATTTGGTACTTTGGTAAATAGAGAAAATTCAAGTACTAACTCAACTACATTTGCTGAGGGACAATCTACTCAAAGACCACCTCTATTCGTTGGACTACACTACAACTATTCGGCGACAAGAATGAGGATATATATGCAAGCAAGTGGTTTTAGTGCATGGAATGCTACTCGAAAAGAATTCACAGCACCTATAACTGAATATTCGGCATGGACAACAACTCAAAAAGATGATCCAAATTCAAATACCAAAGCAATGAATATGCTTCATTTTTCCTTAGATAGAATCGAGTTCAATCGTGTTAGCATCTATACATCAGCTTATCAAATATGGGAAATACTCAAAACTACCCATGAAGAAACAAACAAAGATTGTAATGCTCAAAAACCAGTTCCAGAACTTCAAAATGAGACAAAATGAAACCATCAATGGAATGTATTCAAGATTTCAAGACATTCTACATGCATTGATAGGACTGGGAGAAAAATACAGCGACTTTGATATTGTTTCAAAAGTGCTAAACTCTCTAACTGACGATCGAGAAAGAAAAGTACTAACCATTGAGGAAGCTAATGATGTATCAGCTATGAAACCAGAAGAACTCATAGGCAATCTCATGCCTTATGAAGTAAATCTTCAAACAAAAATGGAATTAGCTCAAGCGAAAAAGAATGTGGCTATTTATGTTGATAAAGAAGAATCGGAATCAAAAGATGAGGATTTAGCTTTTATTGCCAAAAAATTTAAGAAATTTCTATAATATAGAAAAGGAAATTTGAAAAAGAATAACTCAAGCAAACCTTCATCCTCAAATTTAAACTGTTTTAATTGCCATAAGAAAGTTCATATCGTAAAGGATTGTCTAGAAATGAAAGAAAATCAGAAGAATTTCAACAACAAGGGTAAGAAGGAAAATTCAAAAAGAAGGCATTTTCTGTTACATGGGACGACTCAGATTCAGATTCATCAGACAGTTATAGTGAAAATGAACAAGTAAATGTGTGCTTTATGGCTCAAGATTCTGAAGTAAGTGATTTATCTTATGATGATTTAATAGAAGTTAATGCTAAATTTCTGAACACTATAAAAATTCTCAAAAAAAAACTTAAAGAAACTCATGAAAAGAAGAATAAAGCTGAGTTTGAGATAGACATGCTAAAAGATGAAAAAATAATTTTAGAAGAAGAACTTGAAAAGGTTTAAGAGACGCTTTCAAATTCAAATAGTTTGGTTTCACTTTTGATCAAGGAATTGAAACTCAAAGACAAAGAATGATGAAATTAGTTCTGAAAATCACATTTTGAAAACCAAAATAAAAGAATTAGAATTAGAAAATAGAAGTATTCAAACTAAGTTAGATATATTTCTAAGAATATATCTAACTTCTATAAATGTAGAGAAAATTTATCAAGAATCATAGAAAATTCTCAACCATCATCAAACAAAAATGGTTTAGGATTAAGGAAAGAGTCAAAAATTTCTCCAAAGAAAAATAAGAGGAAAATTGATTCAAAGTTAAGAGATAAACCAAAATACACCAAAAAGATTAATAAAATTGAGATATGGGTTCCGAAAACTAATAATAGTTTGATTAGGAATAAACATATTAAAACGTTTATGGAATCTATTCATAATAATAAAAATTAATTGTACAAAAGGGATACTAAACCCACTTGGGTTTGGCTTCCTAAGATCTAACTCTTAGGACTCTATCAAAAAGTGGGTACCAGTGTGTTTATTAATATTTTTTGCAGGTCAACTCAGAAAGAGAAAATGGATCTTAGATAGTGGTTGCTCAAAACACATGACCAGAGATAAAGATATGCTTACCAATATTTCATACTTTGATGGTGGTTCTGTTACCTTCGAAGATTACTCAAAAGGCTTTATCATTGGCAAAGGAGATGTGTGCAACTATGGTGTTTCGAATTTACCCCTTATCACTAGTGTTTCCTTAGTTAAAGTTTAAAACATAATTTACTTAATACTAGTCAATTATGTGACAAAAGTTTTAAAATAACGTTTTCTGAAAATAAATGTAGTATTTTTGATAAAGACCAAAATCTTATTTTTGAAAGAAATAGAGATAGAAATTTTTATGTTTTAAATATGAAAGTTAATAATAATGAAGAAATGTGTTTAATAGCCAATAATAACGATTCTTGGTTATGACACAATTTTTTTTTCATCTAAACTTTAAAACTATGTAGAGACTTTCGAAAAATGAGTTAGTAAAAGGTTTACCTAATAAAGTAAAAAATCTCTGCAAAGATTGTTAAACAGGAAAATTAACAAAATCTTTTTTAAAATCTAAAAAGGTTATATCAACTTTACAACCGTTAGAATTATTACATATGGATTTATTTGGAACTACTCAAGTTCAATCTTTAAATCATAATCGACATGTATTTGTGATAATTGATGATTTTTCAAGATATTCATGAACTATTTTTATGAAAAATAAAAGCGATACTTTTGGACATTTTAAAGATTTTTTTCAACAGAATTCAAAATTCTAAAGATCTAAGAGTTAAAAACATTCGTAGCGATAACAGTGGAAAATTTGAGAATTAATCTTTTGAACATTTTTGTAAAAAGAAAGGAATAAATCATAATTTTTCTTTTCCTAGAACACCACAACAAAATGGGGTTATATAAAGAAAGAATAGAACTTTACAAGAATGTGCTAGAACTTTATTAAATGGAAGCACTTTACTAAAACAATTTTGGGCAGAACCTGTATCAACCGCGTGTTATGTGCTAAATCGAATTTCCATTTGCCCTCTAACTAAAAATACACCTTACGAACTTTTTAATGGAAGAAAACCAAACATTTCTTATTTTAAAGTTTTTGGTTCTAAATGTTTTATTCTTAACACTAAAGATCATCTTGGAAATTTTGATCCAAAAGATGATCATGGAATTTTGGTTGGATATTCAAAATGTAGTAAGGCTTATCGTATTTTCAATAAATGCACTTATGTTATAGAAGAATCTTTACACGTGTCTTTTGATGAAAATTTTGATAGAAATATAAACAATAAAGATGATGATGAAATTATTGAAAATACTGAAAATAATTCCATAGAACAAATTAGATCACCTACCAGAATTCTACGAGATCATCCTACACAAAACATTGTTCGAGAAATTGATTCACACGTTCGAAAAAGGAGTCAAATAAATCAAATGGGTCCCCAAAAATCTAAAATAAGCCTCTACAGATGATTATTGGATAATAATTATGCAAGAGGAATTAAATCAATTTGAACGTAATGATGTCTGGGAGTTAGTACCTTGACCAAATGATCAATATGTTATTGGTACAAAATGGGTGTATAAAAATATGGCTGACGAACTTGGAAATATTATAAGAAATAAAGCCAGATTAGTAGCACAAGGCTATAATTAAGAGGAAGGCATTGATTATGAAGAAACATTCGCACCTGTAGCAAGACTTGAAGTTATACACATTCTTTTAGCATACGGGTGTTTCATAATTTCAAACTTTATCAAATGAATGTTAAAAGTGCTATCTTAAATGGTTTTATTATAGAAAATATATATGTAGAAAAACCACCGTTATTTATACATGAAAAATATCCATATTATGTTTACAAACTTAAAAAGGCTTTATATGGTTTAAAACAGGAACCATGTGCTTTGTAAGGACCGCCCACAACCCACACACTATATAAGAGGAATAATGCGCCAAAGGGTGTGCAAGGCAGCTATGGACGATCATCAAGGTACGATACATAAGCGAAACCTGTCGTAAACTCACATCGAAGAATAAAATATAATAGAACATATACAATATGTAGTGAGAGTAAAGCAGAAAAAACTAAACTTTCATGACAACTAGAAAGTATTTCCTATACACGAGGATAACAACAATAGTGTTCGTACAATTTGCCTCACTATAGCACTCAGAGAAATAGCAAACAGCGGAAATCCAATTATTAGATAGTAGTAAAACTGGTACGTGAGCCTCCTGCTCGCCATCGATCAGCATCGTCATCCTTACTAAAGCATCATTTGTCACTTGCTACTCAGTCTGCACATCCACAACCAAATGAACAACCCAAGGTAATAAGAGAAAACCTTGAGTCAGATAGTGACAAACTACATCAATAAAGCATATGAGAATGGGTAAATAAACGAACTAATCTTACCAGCTCTAGAGAAGAACTTACACCTGCCTTCCCCACAACATGACAGTGATAACCTTTACGATCCATACACCCAAAGGGATAACAATTCAGCCATGGTAACAATTCATACATAGCAATAGCAACTCAATCATGATCACAGCATGCATTCAAACGTCCATGACTGACTCTGGCTATCACCGCCAGCCTTGCTTTGGAACCTTAGTTATCGTAAGAATGGATAACAACTTGTCATCAATTGTCAAGGACCATACACGATGCCCCGATTCTAGCAAAACTCCAGACGCTATATTCAACACGTGTCTAGGCCATACATGACGCCCAAGGCACTCGACCTACAACTGGTCTTCAATTGTACCCCTTGCTTTGGATTTGCTAGAACCTACGACAACTACAGTTCCTCGGCCTTCTCATCTCTAGTCGTTATCGATTATGACTATTAATCAGCTCAGAACACCTTAGAGCCATCACTCCACACGAACTCAATACACCCTTGAGTTGTCATACCATTCGTTGTCTTACGCCGATCAACAAACACTTTTCAACACTTCGAAACTTCCCAATTTAATCCACTTTGAAGTCACATCATCACCAGAAATGTCCGACCAGAAATGGACGAATAGAAATGGCTGACCAGAAATGGTCGTCCCAACTTTATGCCGACCCACTTTATGTCGACCCACTTTATGCCGACCCACTTTATGCTGACCCAACTTAGTGCCGACCCACTTAGTGCTGACCTAAGTTTGTGCCGACCCAAATTTATGCCGACCCAACTTTAGGCCGATCCAACTCTATGCCGACCCAACTTTAGGCCGACCCAACTCTATGCCGACTCAAAACCTGCATATTACAATTCAATTCCGATTTCGACCAAAACTTCGCAAAATGATAAATCCAATGAAACCAACTTGTCCCACTTATCAATTATGGCCACAATCATGGTTTGAAACCATCATCATCATGAATACAACAATTTTCATTAAAATTATGCAAATCACCCGAAATCATGGAAAAATGATCATATGAAAAAAAAAACTATGGATCTAATTTGCATAAGCATATGAAATATCATGGAAATTACCTAACTAAACTTGCTAAATCATATCATAGGGTGATTCATACGAGAAACGGACTTAATATGGCATAGATATATGGAAAAATGATTGAATATGATGAAAAACAAAATCAAACACTTATACACTTCTCCATGTAAGAGATGTAAACCACTCACCGATTCTCCCAAACAAGCAAAAATCAATGGAATACGAATCCGGACAGCAAGCACCTCGCACCAAACACCTTGATCCGATGAATCCTTGCCTCAATTGATGTAGATCTAGCCTTTAATGGTATAGATCTCCAATTTTCCTCCTTGGATTATGATTTTTAATGGTGGAAAAGTGGTAGAGGAAGGAGGAGCTCAAGAACTCCCAATGAAAGAATGGAAAATTCAAACCCTTTCCCATATTCCTTACCCCCTATTTATAGTTTCCACTAACCCTCTAATGGGCCTTCCCAATTCAGCCAATCTTGGCTTACCAAACTTGGACAGCCAACCAAAAAACCTTAAAACAGTGATTTCTCCCAAACCGTTGAGCCAAATATTTAATGTAACCACTCTATGGAAAGGCAAACATCAATTCCTTTCCAATGGCATAGGTTTCACCCTCTAGTTCGACCAGAGTCAAAAGTTATGCCTTGTACAAGGCTGACAGGGGAAAAATGGTCACAAACAAAATTGGTAAAAATTATGGACGTGTCTCACATCCCCATAAGAATCATATTAAAATATGAGAATGATCCACCCCTCAGGGAACGAAATAAAAATATTTTACGATCTTCCGATACGTAAAATGCGGGTTGTTACATCCCCCCCCCCTTAAGAATTTCTCCCCCGGAATTCCAAACAAACATAAGTAATCACAACAATTCTGCATGCCTATCATCCATGAGAAGCCAATGCTATCATCCAAACTAGCAACCATCAAGCCATGCATCCATAGCCTTATCCTAGCACGCGAAATTCTATCAAACAACAATAAGATACAACCATATCAATGATACATTATCAAAGTGTCCTACCATGAAGAGTTCTGGATAAGTCACCTTCATACTCTCTTCCGTCTCCCACGTGCAATCGTCACCATCTTCACTCCATTGTATCTTGACAAGCTTAACCGTCTTCCTACTAAGCTTTTTCGTGTCATTTCCCACAACAGGAAGATGCTTAAGAGGTCTCGCAACTGCGGTCTCTACTTCTAAGTCTTCGTACTGCTCTGGAGATACCACCACATTTGAATCATGCACGTACTTCCGTAGAAACGACACATGGAACACATTATGCACACTCGACATCTTCTCGGGTAACTCTACTCTATATGCGAGCTTTCCAATTCGCTCGACTATCGGAAATGGTCCAACGAACCTAAGAGCCAACTTTCCTTTACTTCCAAATTGAACCACATGCGTCAATGGAAAAATCTTCATGAAAACCATGCCACCAACGTCGAATTCCAAATCTTTTCGATGCCTATCAGCATAGCTCTTCTGGCGATCTTGGGCCGCCTTCATTCACTGCCGAACGATCTCGATACAATCCGTGGTTTCTCTAATCATCTCTAGCCAAGGTACCAACTTATCACCAGTTTCTAACCAACATGCTGGATAATTGCACGGTCTCCCATACAACGCCTGGTATGTTGCCATCCCAATGCTAGACTGGTAGCTATTATTATATGCAAACTCAATCAGATGCAGATGGCCTTCCCACGATCCTCTGAAGTCAAACACACAAGCCCTCAAGAGATCTTCCAAAACTTGATTGACTCTCTCGATCTGACCATCAGTTTGGGGATGATATGCCGTACTCTAGCACAACTTGATTCCTAAAGCTTCTTGCAAATTTTTCCAAAATCCTCTTGTGAGTAATGGATCTCGGTCACTCACTATACTCTTTGGGACACCATGGAATCGAACTATCCATTTCACATAAAGTTCAGCTAGTTTCGATGCCGTCTTAGTCCAGTTGATAGGAATGAATCTTGCACTTTTGGTCAAGCGATCCACAATGACCCAAATCCCTTCATTTCCTGCCCTGGTTCTAGGTTGTCCATTGATGAAATCCATCAATACTTGCTCCCACTTCCACGTAGGAACTTCTAATGGCTGAAGCGACCTACTCGGCTTCTTCTGTTCAGCTTTCACCAACTGACAGTTCATGCACTTGGAAATGAACTTTCCAATATCTCACTTCATCCCCTCCCAGTAGTAAATTCCCTTTATGTCCTGATACATCTTATTACCACCGGTATGAATCGTCAACTTCGAGTGATGACATTCTCTCAGAACCTCATCTCCCAATCCATCGATATCAGGAACAACTAATCGCCCTTGCTTTTGAAGCCAACCTTCTCGATCGACTTCGAACTCTTTATCACCTGGTTCTAGTCGCTAGATAAACTCGACAAGCTTTGTGTCTCTCTTTTGGCTCTCGCCAATCCTTTAGATGAGAGTAGGTCTTATCGATAAGCTTGCCAACATTTCAGGTTCCAACTCACAACTTGGCCTGAAATCGAACCTTGCTATATACTTAGGCTCTTCCATTCTAATAACATTACTCCCAAACTTGTGCGTCTTCGAATTAACGCATTTGCAATTGTGTTTCCCTTGCCTAGAGTATACGCTATGCCAAAATCATACAATGCTAGGAACTATACCATTGTTGCTGTCGAAGATTCAAATCCTTTTGGGAGAAAAGATACTTCAATGACTTGTGGTCTGTAAACAACTCGAACCGAACCCTCAATAGGTAATGTCTCCACATCTTCAGAGAAAACACAATCGCCGCCAACTCCAAATCATGAGTTGGGTAATTCTTCTCATGCGGCTTAAGCTGTCGACTCGCGTAGGCCACAACCTTATCCTTCTGCATCAGTACTGCTCCAAGTCCAGTATCACATGCATCGGTATGCACAATCATCTCTTCATTCCCACTTGGAATGGTCAACACAGGAGCACTCATCAGTTTCTCCTTCAGGATCCCAAACGCTTGTTCGCACTTCGCATCCCATGTGAACACTTGGCTCTTCTTCGTCAATCCTGTCAATGGTGCAGCTATCTTGGAGAAATCCTTGATAAACCTTCGGTAATATCCTGCCAACCCAAGGAAACGTCTCACATCTGTCGCATTCTTAGGTCTATCCCAGTGCTGGATTGCTACCACTTTAGCGGGGTCAACGGCTATGCCACTACCGGAGACTATATGACCTAAGAATCTCACTTCACTCTTCCAGAAGTGACACTTTGAAAACTTGGCTCTCAGCTTATGTTTTCTTAAGATTTCCAACACGATCCTCAAGTGCGTCTTGTTCTCTTCCTCATTCCGTGAATAGACCAAAATGTCATCCATGAACACAAGTACATACCTATTCAGCTAATCTCTGAATGCCTTATTCATAAGATCCACAAAATACGCTGGTGGGTTAGTTAACCTGAATGGCATCGCCAACCATTCGAAGAACTCGGACGGTGTCCTAAAAGCAGTCTTTGGCACACTATCCTTAGTCAGCCTCAACTGGTGAAATCCCATTGTCAGATCCATCTGAGAAAACACTTTGGCTTCGTGAAGCCGATCTAACAAGTCATCATCCCTTGGCAACGGATACTTGTTCTTCTTAGTCACCTTGTTCAGCTCACGATAGTCCACGCACAATCTTAACAAGCCATCTGCCTTGGTTGCAAACATGACTGATGCACCCCATTCGGATACACTTCTCCGAATGAATCCTTTTCCCCAAAAGGTCACGAACTTGCACCACCAACTCTCGTTGTTCCTTAGGCTCCATCCGCCCAAGAGGCATAATGATTGGTCTAGCATTCTCGACCAAATCGATCCTCAACTCGATCTCACGATGCGGCAGCACTTTGACCTCGCCAAAGACATCCTCATACTCATTAGTGATCATCACAGATGACAAGTCTTCTTGTGGAATCACAAGCGAATATAGATAGCTAACGAGGACACGCACTTTGCGCTTACACTTTATAAACACCTTTCGCTCTTCCCCATCTCCGACTCTCACCTCTAACTTCTCGCAATTCACCCTTGCCGCATACCTCTTGAGCCAATCCATGCCCAAGATAATCCCAATCCCAGCGAAGTTGGGAACAAAGCAATCACACACAAAAGAACGACCATGACTCGACAACACTAGACCACGACAAATCATGCAGACTTTATGAACCCCCAACTATATTAGTTACTACGAAAGGTCTATCACATATCTCGGGTTCCAAAACCAAGCGGCACACAAGCTCATTACAAATGAATGAATGCGATGCTCCAGTATAAAAAAAAACTCGAACCGAAACACCATGAATAGAAAGAGTACCTTGCACCACGACACCCTTTCCCTTCTCCTCTGCAATAGGAGCTTTTGAAGAAGACGGTACTTCCCCTAAAGCATAAGCCTTAACCACTTGCTTCCCTTGAGATGATTCTGGACAATCTTTCTTCTGACGTCCCAGCTTCCCACACTTGAAGCACTTTTTTTTCAGTTTTAGGATTCTTGTATTCACTAGCAAAATAGCCCTTCTGCCAACAATTGAAGCAAGTCACTCCTCCCTTCTGCTTCTTTTGGCCATCTTTTCCTTTCCGTTGTTGTTGCTTCCTCTTCTTGTTATTACCACCCTGCTGTGGTTTCTGCTCCTCTTTTGCTACAATAATAGACATCTTAGGAAATAGGCTTTCATGCCTCAAAGCCTTCTCGACGATCTTCTCAAAGCGGTCATCGAGGTGATCCACAAGCTGATTCCCAAGATATTCATCCAATCCCAAGACAAACTTCTCATTCTTTTGTTGAGGATTATCCACATATGAATGAGCATACTTCGACAAGGCCTCGAAGTCAGAAATATAGTCAAGAACTGGTCGACCATTCTGCTTAAGATCCACGAATCTCTTAAACAGAACAGACTTCTGCATGGTGGAAATAAATTTCGCTTCAAACTTAGCTTGGAACAATTCCCATGAAATATCCTCTTCAGGGGTCTCAAGTGTGAGAGTTCCACCAGTCTATTGCTCTGCCCACCAACTGCCTTGATGCAAGTTTCCTTTTTGTTGGATCATCAATGCCCAAGTCCTTGAAGATTCGAACACAAGTATCCATCCATCTCTAGGCTTCTTTAACTAGTTCAGTGCCCTTAAATTGTTTTCCCCCCAATGAGGAAAAGTCTTTGCATATCTTTGCAAATTCTACAGCTCTAAGCACTGGAACTTCAAAATCAATCGTAACTGCTATTGGAGTGGGGTTCCTTCGAAGGAATGCTTCAATTATAGCTTCAAACATGGCCGGGTAATCCACTATTACCCCCTCCAGGCACAGCTTCTTCCCTGAAAGAATCTCTCGTATAACGTCGACTCATTCTACATTTGCAAATTAGAATAATTAGCCATCTACAAGAAAACTGCTAAGGAAGTACAAACGCTACTATTATATATGCTAATGTATATATAGTAAACATCCAACTGAAATCTACAAGTACATATTTCATATGCAATTACGTCTTTGAACTTTAGCCACAATCGTTAACCAGAGCTCTAATAACAAATGTGACGACTGCCCACAACCCCCGCACTATATAGGAGGAATAATGCGCCGAACAGTGTGCAAGGCAGTTATGGATGATCATCATGGTATGATACATAAGCAGAACATGTCGTAACCTCACGACGCAAGGATAAAATATAATAGAACATATACAACAGGTAGTGATAGTGAATTAGAAAACACTAAACTTTCATGGCAACTAGAAATACACGAGGATAACAAGAATAGTGTTTGTACAATTTGCCTCACTACAGCACTCAGAGAAATAGCAAACAGCGGAAATCCAATTATTAGATAGTAGTAAAACTGTACGTGAGCCTCCTGCTCGCCATCGATCAGCATCATCGTCCTTAATAAAGCATCACCTATCACCTGCTACTCAGTCTGACCATCCACAACCGGATGAACAACCCAAGGTAATAAGAGGAAACATAAAACCTTGAGTCAGACAACAGTCTTTGTGACAAACTTCATCAATAAAGCATATGAGAATGGGTAAATAAATGAACTAATCTTCCTTGCTCTAGAGAAGAACTTACACCTGCCTTCCCCACAACATGACAGTGATAGCCTTTACTATCCATACACCCAAAGGGATAACAATTCAGCCATGGTAACAAGTACAACCATTCATACATAGCAATAACAACTCAATCATGATCACAACATGCATTCAAACGTCTATGACTGACTTTGGCTATCATTGCCAAGCTTGCTTTGGAACCCTAGTTATCATATGACTGGCTGACAACTTGTCATCAATTGTCAAAGACCATACACGACGCCAGTTCTAGCAAAACTCCACATGCTATTCTCAACGCGTGTCTAGGCCATACACGACGCCTAGGGCACTCGACCTACAACTGGTCTTTAATTATACCCCTTGCTGTGGATCTACTAGAACCTACAACAACTATAGTTCCTCGGCCTTCTCATCTATAGTCGTTATCGATTATGGCTATTAATCAGCTCAAAACACCTTAAAGCCATCACTCAACACGTATTCAATACACCCTTGAGTTGTCATACCATTCGTTGTTCTATGCCGATCAACGAACACTTTTCAACACTTCGAAACTTCCCAATTGAATTCACTTTGAACTCACATCATCACCAGAAATGTCCAACCAGAAATAGCCGTCCCAACTTTATGTCGACCCACTTATGCCGACCCACTTTATGCCGACCCAACTTTAGGCCGACCCAACTTAGTGCTGACCCACTTAGTGTTGACCTAAGTTTGTGCCGACCCAACTTTATGCTGACCCAACTTTAGGCCAACCAAACTCTATGCCAACCAACTTTAGGCCGACCCAATTCTATGCCGACCCAAAACCTGCATATTGCAATTCAACCCCGATTTCGACCAAAACTTCGCTAATGATAAATCCGACGAAACCAACTCGTTCCACTTAGCAGTTATAGCCACAATCATGGTATGAAACCATCATCATCATGAATACAACGATTTTCATCAAAATTATGCAAATCAACCCAAATTATGGAAACATGATCATATGAACAAAACTATAGATCTAACTAGCATAAGCATATGAAATATCATGGAAATTACCTAACTAAACTCACTAAATCATGTCAAAGGGTGATTCATATGAAAAACGGACTTAATATGGCATAGATATTTGGAAAAATGATTGAATACGATGAAAAACATAATCAAACACTTATACACTTCATTGAATCCATGTAAGAGATGTAAATCACTCACTGATTCTCCCAAACAAGCAAAAATCAATAGAATACGAATCCGGACAGCAAGCACCTCACACCAAACACCTTGATCCAGTGAATCATTGCCTCAGTTGATGTAGATCTAGCCTCCAATGGTATAGATCTTTAATTTCCCTCCTTGGATTATGATTTCTAATGGTGGAAAAGTGTTAGAGAAGGAGGAGCTCAAGACCTCCCAATGAGAGAATGGAAAATTCAAACCCTTTCTCATATTCCTTACCCCATATTTATAGTTTCCACCAACCCTCTAATGGGCCCTCCCAATTCAGCCCATCTTGGCTTACCAAACCTGGACAGCCAACTGAAAAACCTTAAAAAGTGATTTCACTCAAACCACTAAGCCAAATCTTTAATGTAACCACTCTATGGAAAGGCAAACATCAATTCCTTTCCAATGGCACAGGTCTCACCCTCTGATTCGACCTGAGTCAAAAGTTATGCCTTTTACAAGATGGACAGGGGCAAAATGGTCACAAACAAAATTGGCAAAAATAATGGACATGTCTCACATCCCCATAAGCAACATATTAAAAGATGAGAATGATCCAACCCTCAGGGAGTGAAATAAAAATATTTTACGATCTTCCGATATGTAAAATGTGGGCTGTTACATGCTTGGTATAAAAGGCTCAAAAGTTACTTAATAAATTCAGGATTTCATATTGGAAAAGCAGATCAAACATTATTTATTAAAAATATAAATAAAGACATTTTAATTGTATAAATTTATGTTGATGATATTATTTTCGGTTCAACTAATGAAGACTTAAGTAACGAATTTTCTATAATTATGACAAATGAATTTGAATTGTCTCATATGGGAGAATTATCTTATTTTCTTGTTTTACAAATTAAACAAGTTTCAAATGATATTTTCATCTATCAAGAAAAAATTGTAATAATCTGATTAAACGTTTTGGTTTACACAACACTTCTGGAAAGCCAACTACTATGAGTACTACAGCTCACCTTGAAAGAGATAAACATGGAAAAAGTGTTGATCAAAAACTATATAGAAGTATGATTGGTTCATTACTTTATTTTACTGCAAATCATCCTGACATAATGATGAGTGTACATGTTTATGTGCAAGATTCCAATCAGATCCTAAAGAATCAAATTTAAGAGCAGTGAAACACATTCTAAGATATCTTAATAACACTAAGGACTTCCGTCTTTTTTATTAGATAGAATGTCCATTTGAATTAGTATATTACAGTGATGCCGATTTTGGTGGATCCCGGACGGATAGATAAAGTACAAGTGGTATGTTCTATTTCATTGGAAAATCACTTGTATCTTGGTTTAGTAAGAAACAGAATTGTGTATCACTCTCTACGTGTGAAGCAGAATACATATATGCTGCATTAGCTTGTGCACAAGTGATTTATATGCAACAAACACTCAAAGATTTCGGAGTAAACTTAACAAAACAAACAATATATTGTGATAATACTAGTGCAACAATCTTATCTAAAAATCCTATAAATCATTCACGAACTAAACATGTTGATATTCGTCATCACATTTTACGTGATAACATAGGAGAAGATATTATAAATTTAGAACATATCTCATCTAAAATGAGATTGTGTCGTTATTAGACAAAGCTTTTATTAAACTAAGACATGAACTAGGGATAATGTTAGTTAAAAATATATAGTTTAGTACAATACTTTTAAAAAAATTGGTAAGTTCGTATTCATGTTAACTTACTAGCCAAATTTAGCCTATTTCCTAAAATAACTCACTATGCTTAAGTATTTCTGTGGTTATAACCTTCTGGAATACCAACCACATGTTTCTTCTTAATCTCACCTATGTAAGCTTATTTCTTTCCACTACAAATCAAAACACTAAACTTAAAAGAAATTCAACAAACAATTATGTTTTCCAACAACTTGAATTCCTCAAATAATGTTACTTCCATAATGGATAGTTCGTCTGATACTCTGCAATTCCCTACACCAACTCCTAGAAATGAACCACAGTATCGATGGGGAAACTATCACACAGTGTTCACTCCGGATTCAAAGAAGGCTAAAAGAGCTCTATTTTCATCACCAAATACAAAAAGGAAAGTAGATGAAATTCACCACTATCAAATAGAGCAAATAGCACTCCAAAATGAATTATACTTCGAGCAAAAGGTCACTGCAACTCGTTTAAGTCTTCTTGAAAAAATGATTTATAAATTTTGTGGCCCAAAATTGAAGGATGCTTCTTCACTCTTACCAATTCCACCAGACCCTTTTGATCCTTCCTCATCCTATCGAACTGACAAAGATCCGGTTAATCCTATAAGAAATACTATACCTTCTCTCCCCAGCGACCATCGTTTAGTCCAAACTCTTGGGACAAGAATTACAAAACAAATGAAGGAAAAAAATTTTCAACACCAACAAAGACTCCGCCTTCTAAGAATTAACTCTCGTTTAATATTACTTACATTTCAATATTTAACTTGTCTTATCGAAACTATTCTCTATTTATATATAAAATAAATTTCTTTATCATAAAAAAGTCGTGTTTACATAAATTTATATAAACAGACGTCTGATTTAAATCAAAAAAACGTCTGAATACAAGGTATAAATTTATTTTATGTCCAAACAGACGTCTGACAAAAACAAGACAGACGTATGAAATATAGTCAAAATGAACTATATTCTTGTTGGTTTGAAATTTATCAAAAATAGATGTCTGAATCAGATTATCAGACGTTTGATTACCGAAACATGTATTATATACCATACAAAAACAGACGCCTGAACAAAAATAAACAGACGTCTGAATTCACCCAAAAATGAAATAATTCCTTGCGGATTAAAATTGAACCAAAAACAAATATCTATTTCTTAAAATCAGACGTCTGAGTTCGAAGAGAAATGTTTTTAAAAAGGGGACTCGACTATTACCAACCATCATAACTCTTCATCTTTTCACTTTTTACCATTCCATCTTTTTACCTCTTATAAAAACCCTAGCCCCCAATTCTGAAAATCACTTAAAAACTTCACCTTTTTACCACAAAATCATGGAAAATCGAGGCAAACATACAAGGGAAGAAGAATCAAATCCTCCTTCCGATGAATTAATTTAAAAATGGATACGGGATGATACCGCCAAGGCAAGGTATAAGGAAATGAAAGATTCCAAATTCTTTATAGGCGCTTTTGTTAAGTTTGATTCTCTCTCTAATTATCAAATTCTACAATATGCTAGATGTTATCACTTCGAATCTCTAGTCTATTTTAATACAAATAATGTCAAAATTTATCCTTTGCTAGTAAATTGTTTTTGGCAAACTTGAACCTTGATCATATAAGACCTCAAAACAAGAAGGATTGGTTTGGTCTTGGGTTTATGGAAAACGTATCTTCTACCAATTCAACGATTAGGTCAAATTTTACAATGTGCTTGGCAAGGGATTGATATCGACACAATGGAATTTGACATGACTACAAAGGATGAGATATCACACAAGTTCCTTTCCGATAATCTCATTAATATGCATGAACTTACCTCCACTCATCTGCGACCAAAAGCTTGATTATTAAACCGAATATTGGTTTGAACAATCCAACCCCGCAAAGGAAGTTATGAAAAGTCTATAAACGTGAATTCCAAGCCTTGTATGCCCTATACTCAAATAAGTAAATCAATTGGGCAAAAATCATTTTAGATGAATAGACGGATATTACTTACAAGTGTAATATAAGACTATTCATTACGGTGCTTATATTACTCGAATTCTTACCGCTTGTGAGATAACCATACCCGATACTCCTTCTCTATGCATTAAAGAAATTGGTTCAAAAACCTTAAAGCTCATGGATATTGATTCAAATCCGGCAACTTTGGAGTATATGTCTTTTGAGGCTTGGATTCAACACGTTGCATCTCAGCCGGAATCTCTTATGGCCGAGCCTTCTCACCGCCGTCAACTGAGGGAAGAAGAAGATGGTTTTCAAGTCATTTATCCTGACACTTCCTCCAAGCAAGCCTTAGTTATGCTATCACGCAATCAATCTAAAATTCATAAAGATTTAAAGCATTTTGAAAAATAAACAAACAACAAATTTGATTCCATCAAAGGCTTTTTGACAAAATTTAGGAAGCAATTTCTTGCACCAGGACTTCTTCTAGCTAAGCCCATGCTCCGACTTCGTTTCAATGGTCATCTAGTTCGGTCGAAGAAGTTCCCGATACTGGTTCTAAATAAGGCTCTCCTAAAGACGGTGGAACAACTATTGTGGCATCTACTTCCGAGGATTGGTAAGCATGGTTAGTGATTTGGTGGTCTACATATTTTGACTAGAAACTTTTAATTTAACTAATGGTGTGTAATATTTTTTTAGTACTTATCTCTTTATTTCGGCTCAAAACTCTATTATGTGCTATGGTATGTTATGTCTAAACAGTTATGCTTATCTATTATATGTCTGTGTTTATGGTGTGATTGTGTGTCAAACATAGATGTTTCATAAGTGTCCCTTTTTTTCAATGACAAAGGGGGAGAAACAATTAATGTGTATATGCATATTGACAAAGAGAGCCTATATAGTTGTCATTTGTAAAAAAAGGGGAGAATATTGAATCTCGCTATATAGCGTTTTGACTATGACAATTATACATAAGCATATATACTATATCAACTAACCCTGTTTTGTAGGAAGATATTCGACAAGTAAATTCAAGAACAAAAAATGAAGATTATATATGTGGTAAAAGTCTGTTAGTCATAGATTTATGTGTTAAAGTCTTCCTTGATGATCACACACACACACACACACACACATATATATATATATATATATATTTCACATTGAAATAAGCAAGGAATGAGTTTTGCTCAGAAAATAGACATCCGAAATATTTCAAACAGACGTTTGTTTGCTAAAACAAATTTCAAATTTACATAATATTCAGACGTCTGTTCTAAAATTTTCAAACGTCTAAATCTGCTACGAAATAAACTATTTTCTTGCTGTTTTATTTTTCAAAACAAAACAGACATCTGAAATTCATATTCAGACATCTGATTACGAAGGGTTGCAACCTATTATGCAAAGTCACAACTTTCTAATCCATATCTCTTGATCAAATCTCTTCGTGAATAGTTGTAACTCTTTACATATTATAAATAGAGACTTGATTAAGTGACGAATTATTGAATTTTATTCTAATTCTTTCTATCTTACTAAAGCTTTCTATTCTCAAAAAGCACTCCATTTACAAATACTTGAGATTTTAATCTTCCATACTCTTTCACAAGCTTCACATTTATCATCAAGGAAATACTATCGGAAGGGTGTACTACGTATTGACATAATCGTGTTATCAGGAATACAAATAGTCAACAAATATTCTGTATTGAGAAAGTCCTCTTCAGTAGTTGAGGCAAGAAATCCCGTTCGGTTGTTTGAGTAATTTTGAACGTGTTCCTCCTGGTAAAGTGAGGTTTTTAGTGTTAGTGAAGTACCAGAACGGGGTCTGGGACTGGTCGTAGGACAGTGGTCCGAACCAGTATAAAATCGACAGTGAAATTTTACTTGCTGCTACTACTCTTCTATATACATTTCATCATGCTCATACTCCATTCTATACGATCCTACCGCTGCTTAGACACCTTCATGATGGACAGGGGATATTGTATTAGTGATGGCAGTTTGTGAATGAAGATGGCTTGAAGTAGGTTGCAGGAGGGAGAAGCTAGGCGACTTTTGGGTTTGGAAAGTTGCTGGGTGGTAGGATTTTGATGCTATGGTCAGCTGAATTCGATGGTCAGAAAGTTGGCGATCAGTTTTGCTATGTGTTGTGGTTTTTTGATGAAGTATTGTGAAGATGGGTATTGATGAAGATGATTGTGCGTGAAGAAAGTGGAAAGGGGATGATCAGAGGTGGATCTGATAGTTTGTGCGTGGATTGAAGATGGCCAGAGTCAGAAGAAAATTGTAGAAGGATGGAATTTTAAATGAGGAAAGAAATTGTAAAAGAAAAGAAACGATTGGGGAAAAAAGAAAGAAATAAAAAAAGGCAAAGGCAGAAAATCAATGAAAATGGCCAGTAATTTTTTTCCTCTTGCTTAGAAGATTTGTGGTATCAATGACTAATACCAAATGAACCTTTCAAGAATTTTTTCTATATATATAAGAAAATAAAGGGAAAAAAATGAAAAAACTAACACGAATCGAAAATTAAATATACAATAAAATTTAATTGTTCCTTCCTGGCGACAATATCAAAAACTTGTTTGACACATTTTTAAGAATTAAAAAAGCACAAATTTATTATAAATTACTCCAAGCGCACAGGTGTGTAGTATGCAAGTCGAACATAAGGAGGAAAATTAAATTTTATTGTTTATATATTTCGTGGGCGAGTTAGACGAAATTGGAGGATTTGATTAAAAATAATAAAAATTGAACTTGCAAATTCGAATCTAATTGGACCTATAATAAATTCAATGATTAACTAAGAAAAATAAAACAGAATACTGAAAATAAATTACAGAATAGAAATAAACAAACATGAAAGTAAAATTAGGATTACCGTTGAATCTAATCGGATGGTCAACCACTAATGAGAAAATGAAATGCAATAGTAAATTTTACTTTGCCAAATCTAATTGAATATACGACACAAATTACTAGACCCAAGCGGAGTATAGAGAAGAAAAGAAAACTCTCAATTCATGGATGAAATTTACAATGAGAATACATGGGTATTTATAATATAAATAAAAAATAAAATCCCTAATACAATCACAAATGGGCCTTAGTCAATTCTAATAAATTTGGGTCTTTTCTCTTACATTCTTAACAATTCTTCTTTGATTTGTGATATGGATCTTCTTTCTACCAATTATTTTCCTGTCCAAAAAGCAATTTGATGTAAAATCTTTATCTTCAAGTCTTCATATGTATATACATAGCATTTTGATCTTTATTTTCTATTTTTCTGATTGCTTGTGGCTTAGTTGGCATATCTGTAAAAGTGACAACATAATGCCCAAGTAATATTTATTTATATACAAAAGATAAGATATAAAAGCATAAAATAATCTATGTTAATCATATTGTCATTCTGACTTGATGCCTTGTACCCTGTTTTGGTGTGCCATTGTGATCTTCATATCATACCGCCTTAGGCTTGGCCATTACCCCACTCTTGTACTTGTATATTGTAACCAGACTTGTTCTGGTTTGTTGGTCATTGCAGATTCCTTTAAACTGAACTTGAGTTGCTTTCAGTGCACTATATATAATGTTCCTATATTTGCTACATATATAATGTTCATGTATTTTCTTTCAATGCACTGGTCATTGTGTTTGCATGTCTTCTCTTGTTCATTCACTTGAACCTAGTCTGATCGATGGTTTATCTCTCTATTTGCTCGGTTTTCTTGTACACTTGTATACTACCAGGTCATTTAGCCTATTGTATTCTATTGTGCCATGCTTCGGTTTTGACTTTTTGCATTTTTTTTGTGCACTTGTATCACTGCACTTGTTATGCACTTTCGTTACTGTCTTGTACACCACTACATGGTATTTGATGATGCTTGTTTTTGTGCACTGTTATGTGCTTGGCTTTCACCATCTTTGTTGTTGCACCATTATGAATTGCATGTACTCATTGTTGGGTTTCCATGACCATTGTTTTGCTTTGTTCACCTGTATTTTTGCCATGTCATCTATATATTATGGTCGTTGCAATGTGTTATGACCTTATTGTTAGTCTTCTACATTTTATGTTCTACTGTGTCATGCTGCAATATGCCATGTGCATTTCCTTGTGTGCTTTTGCACTTCTGACTCTGTACCTTATGCTTTAACACGCCTTTCTATATGCTTAGCACTGCCTTATTTGCAGTGTTTCCTACCATGCACTATTCTGCTGCAATTTCATTTGTAGTTGAACTTGTATTGCACATGTATGTGTTTTGATGGCCATTTCTCTTTGTTGTATCTACTACCATGTCATTCCTGAGTTTGCTATACTTTTGCACATCCCATGTTGCACTTGTTGTTGATTACTTGAAACCTGAAAATTATGTTGCATTTGCATTTTAGACCAAGTGTGCATTTGCATTTGGCATTTCTTTAAACATATGCAAACATTATGTTGTATTTTCATTTGCTTTTAATTTCTTTAAAAGATGCATGCTTGGCATTTCACCCCTTTTTTTATATGCTTATACACATCTATTTTTTCTTTTTGTACAGAAGTCATGGTCATTGTTTCCTTTCTTGTTTGCACCTCTGGTTATTTTGTTGTGCCATGACATTGTGCACTTATATCTTAATGCCTTTATTGTTCAATGTGATACATGTACCATGTACATTGGTTTTGCCCATGTTGCACTAGTTTTGTGCACTTTCTTCATTGTCTGTCAGGTAACTTTTCATGTTGGTTTGATTTGAACATGTACACTTGTACATTGCTGCATATGCCACTTTATCGTTCACCTGAAAAACACTTGTGTACATGTGCGTATATATTTCTATTTAAATCATTAGACCAACTATTTGGTATGTTCTGGCTTGTCAAGATCAGCAGACCAGATCTGTGAGTCGTGGCTGATCTTTATTAGCAGACCACTACAGTTGTGTTGACACTGATCTGGGAGCACTATTATTCAGTTTTCCTTGTGATATTTATAGTGAACCACTGTGAATATCACAAGTAGTCTAGACTCAAGTGTGTGTGTGTGTATATATATTTATATATATATCCGACAAAGTCTAGAAAATGATAAGAAACACACCAAAATCTAAGGCAAATAAAAATTAAAATTGAATTTATATTCGCTTACAGTTAAATCTATTTTTGTTCCCTTTTACTATGTGTGCTTCTATGAAAGGTATACATGTGACTGGACTGAACTGGAAGCAAATGAAGACTTGTGTGTCAATGAGTGTGTATATGAATTTGTGTATAAACTGAGTGACATTGAGTGTATTGTACTGAGAGATGTAATGTATATAAAGTAGAATGCATGAATAACATTGTAATGTAGAATAATGAGTTCTGAAAGTTGTACTATCTCAAATACTGAAATAAAATATTTTATTAAATAAAAAATAATGTTTTAATATTTAAATTCCATGCAATAATATTATTATTCAATGTAACAACCCGAATTCCGACAGACCGATTTTTTTTTTAAATTCCAATCTACCGAAACTTGAATTAGCTTGTCTGGTATCCTATACAAATGACTGGGATTCAAAATATATCAAAGCTCATAAAACATCTCACAGAGGAATGGAATAAAGTATAATATAATCAAATGTAGCCTTACCAAATTAATAGTATTGCCTAACCAGTATCCAAAGCTACCATATCTCTGCCAAAAACCTAACCTGTGAGTGTGTTATGAGGAGGGGGTCAGAACACAAGTTCTGGTGACTGAACTAAATTACACATTCTGAAATGACCCTGCATATATCGTTTAGTTATGGTTTTTTCTTTATTAAGATAATTTGGGTTAATAGCACTCAAGACTTTACACACACGTCCTACCCATCTACCTCCTAGTAAATTAACCTAATGTAGCATATATATAGCTACCCCCAATATCAAGGTACATCCCATGGTACCCTTCTCGCACGGTCTCCGTCGTTACGCCTTGAAAGTGTATGCAACTATTATCCTACGCCGAACGACGTACGAACTTTCATAATAATAAGCACGTTTCGCATAGAATTACCCTCGTTATGCTATGTAAGCATACGGACTGCCATATCCGAACTTCATGGTCGAATCAGATCTCATTACGGAGTAATGCTCTAGCTTCTTTGATACACTACCCAGTGCGGTTTGCATGTACCTAGACCCTCACACGTACATTCTGTCTATTGTACACCATGTCTCGTAATAGGGTTGCGCCTGAATGCATGGAACTCGGTCGGGAGCCTTTCCATATCTGTATAGGTCTGCTAAAGGGCCTAAGTACAAATATCTAAACTATGATCTGCATTTTCATGGTGGCTATTATCCCGCCTCAACCCCTCCCTTAACTAGAAAAAGACAATATTAAGAGCTAGTTGACATGCCCCCAGCAAACAATCTACATCCAAATTGGCGTGTCCGACAACCTAAGTCTCGATAGTGAAAGATCAATGGTCTGTAGGTTTAGCTCTAGTTTTTCTGCATCACACTGACTGCCGATGGCAGGAGCCTGTCGATTACTATCCTTTATTTGATCTTGACCAGCTTATACGTAGGCAAATTGCTGAATAACTCCAATGCCATACCGCCACAACCTTCTGACTGCGCTATCGTTGAAGTCTACTTATACCCACCGGGTGGTTACCCGCAGACCCAACCTGTACGAGTACAACCTGAGCATGCACCGCAACAGAGTTCCACCACGGAGTACCCTACCATATCCCTCGAAAGCCACGTGCTTCCTTCCAGTCCCGCAGAGCTACCAAGCAGAAGAGTTAGATGGACGTGCTCCTCTCGTGCCTCCAGACCCCTTGATGATCTACCCCGTTGGGTTCTTCACTGTTAGACATGTGGACTGGTCCAAGCGCATCACACGTCGTGTTATTAGACCTTATGTCTAATTGTTAAATCACACGTTTGTTTTATCTTATCGGCTAACCAATTAACTTTGATTATCCATATATTAACTTTATTCAAGTTACCAGGTTTTCTATGAGCCCCTTATATCTCGAAGGAACGGAACACTCTTGCTTATTAATTCGGTGATATAAGTCAACCCATTTAAGTTCATTAATAATCCCATAACATGTGTAACACCCCTAAGTACCACATCGTGGAAGCCTGTATAAAGTGGGTACTCATATAGTAGAGTCTATCTCTTACTAACGCCGAGGCCTTTTGAGGAACAAAACCCCACACCTATATGGTGGCTAAGTTGGGGACAATATCTTACGTGAATGGAGGTGTGGGCTGTTACAGTTGGTATCAGAGCCAATACCCAGTCGGAATTGTGGCTCCTGTGTGGACCACAATGCTTGGGTGAGGTGTTCGTGAGCCAACGGGGACGTTGGGCTCTGTAGGAGGGGAGAATGTAACACCCCTAAGTACCACATCGTGGAAGCCTGTATAAAGTGGGTACTTATATAGTAGAGTCTATCTCTTACTAACGCCGAGGCCTTTTGAGGAACAAAACCCCACACCTATATGGTGGCTAAGTTGGGGACAATATCTTACGTGATTGGAGGTGTGGGCTTTTACAACATGTTATTCCCTAGATTGTAATTAATGAAAGTAATCTACAATCACTTTACATTATTATCATGTAATTCATTGTCCAATTTAATGTTTACAAGTTACAATAACATAATCTACTTAATGTACAATTAAGTATACCTTCTTCCAATCCTCATGTTTTTTCTATTAACGTCTTACTTAATGTATATAATTAAGTACCACTTATTTCTTTCAATAAGTCTTACAACATTTTTCCCTGTTTAATCATGAATCTTGCACTGTCATTACAACCTATCATTGTTGTTTACTTATTGACTTGGTTCCTTTAACTAAGGTTTATTAATAGGTTCCGTCTTTATTTATTATAACTTATGTTATAATTCCACTTGTACTTACAACAAGCCTACCTATTATATTTCATCCTTGTTAATATAATTAATTATAATAGGTTATATTCCCCATTCATTACATTTTCCTTGGTTTAACATTAACCAAACTTTTACTGTTGCAGCATCCATTCATTAAAATTAATTCCATTTATTTATTTCCCGTTATATACGTATATTCATATATGTATCTTTATGCACCAGACCTCTCACATCAAGCTGACCACTTGTAGATACTAGATTTGTCGAGCGGCTCCGGGCAGACTTCTTCCACAAGTTGAACTTAACCTCGTATCTTAGTGCAGTTATTTAAAATTTCCCAATTACTATAAATTTTCCATGTAATTATGGCAAATCTATTCTTTAACTACTGTCATGTACATTTCCTTTATTTTAGGAAAATCTTTCATGCAACTTATTAGTTTGATTTATAGAAAGATGTATGATCTATTTCCATAATGCACACTGACCTAGATCCATAGTTGCAAGCCATTTTCTTTATATTAAGTATGGATATATATATACATATGCATTCTGTTCAATTAGTATGAAATAGGTAAAAGAATACCTATTTCACACTATTCCTTTTTTCTTTTCCTTTTCGTGCAACCACGTCCTCAGTAATTTGTCGCTATAGAAATATGTCATTTTCCCCAAATCTAGTTAACTCAGTCCACTACCAAATTTTTCGTTTTTATTTCTGAGTTAGATATTGAATTCCTATTCCATATACTAGATATTGAATTCCTATTCTATATACTGTCCATTGTTACTGTAAACTTTTTTTGCCAATTAGTAAATTAATTCTCAAGAATATACTAGTGATTGATTCAAGTTCCACAATTTTAGTGTTTACAGTAGTTACTAAATCATAAAGAATATCTAATGGAAAAAGGTTTTATACAATAATAACAATTTCAACATATTCTAAACAGGTTTAGTAGCCAATTTACATAATTATCAATTGTTCAGCATATTAAATGTAACGTGGAATGCAAACGATAGATATACCGTTATTTAAACAGGTATAATTTAACCCACTTGCCTAATAGCTTTCCAATCCATGAATCTAATCCAGATTTGTTGTTCCGTAGCCTCCCTAACTCAATCTAATATTAAACAACCATGGATTTAAAAATCTGATACTAAAAGAAGAGGGAAAAAGGAGGATAAACCTAAATAAATCAAATTCAAGAACTTACCTCACGTTGATCAGAATTATAGATACCTATGTTGTAGATTTATGTCGCTTATCTTCAAATCTAGAATCAGAATTTCCTAAAACTAATACTTTATTTTTCTAAAAAGATTTGGAGGAAGAAGACAATCATAAAGCCTAGGCAGCATCTCAGAAAATATGATTTTAAAGCTATGCTCTGTGTAACGACCCAGATTTTTAACCGTTAAGTTTGAACATTTAAATTTGGTTTTTAAATGTTGAACTGGAATTGTAAATGATTTTTTAATATAGAAATTCATTTATCAAACAAAGATTGAATGTTCAATTTATATTTAATTTAAAAACGAGCTCATGATGTCGCGGTAGTTTGTGATATTAAGTTTTGAACTTTAATTGAATATATAGAATTCAGTATAAGTCGGAATTCTTTGAAACAAGAATCATCCGAATCTATTTGATTATAATTTTCTAATGCAGGAGAAAAATCAAGATTTCATCTTGTAGATTATGAGTTACATAGTCGTTATGGAATTTTTTATAAACCATAGCATTTTATTTAATAAAAATAAATATATTTTTAACGAAATTAATATCATTATAAATCAAAATGGTTTCTGAATGGTTTTATAGGTGTTGGTATATAATGGAAGTTAATAGAGGGTTAAAATTTTAGTTTAATATTGATTTGACAAAAAATGTGAATTTTATATTAGTTTAATCAGGTAAAAATAGCCATTTCGGAAGTAGTCACGAATTACAACGAAATTAGTCTCATTGGATCTATATTAAAACGTTAATATAAGATTCCAATTTCATGACGATCGAGATTGTATGGGATTGTACGGACTTAAAACGTCGAACGTTAGTTGTGCATTAAATAATAAAATGAAGGTTGTTTTTCGTTGAATCTAAACGAATCATTTCAAAATATCACACGTAACTTTCAAATTTTTATCTAAATATTTTCTTATGCAATGGAAAGATAAGGTTTGCAGTCAAAACTTTCGGTGGCAACGTTATAAATAAATTAAAACAATATGCCCCACCATGTTTTATTTTCTGCACAACCTCGGCACTTTGTCTTGCCCTGTTCGAATAGAAAAAAAGAAGAAGAAAAACCCCATAGTCCTTTTCTCTCTGAAAACCGGCACAGTGCAAGCTAAAGCCAGCATATTTATGTATAACATAGCCAACGAACGTCCTTTGTTGTTCGAAACAAAATCGAACCCATCTCTTCCTCCATTCATTTTCCAGTGACCATGTCTAAATTTAAACAATCGTCGGCGGGAGGGATACACATAGGTGGAGGCGCTGGAGATTCGGTGAGGTGGTTTGGTCAGAGTTCGTCTCCAAATATGCGGTGATCGACGGCGATGGGTCAACTTGGGGGGATGACGCTTCAGGAGACAGACAAGGAGGGTGGGCCGAGTGTCTGGTGGTGTTTGATCGGACCTACGTGGAGGAGGGGCGGCGTAGTTCCGTAGTGACTGTGAGTTATGTGTTGGGTTCAATTGGGAATATTTTAAATGAATAAGGGAGAACCAATGCAGAATAGAAAACAGTTGGGGTCTTTATAATCTCTAATCAAGATGAGTAATCGGCCAGTCAGGTTCTTAAGAATGTACTTAGTTTAATTAAAATCATGAACACTAAAACGTTAATAACTCTCACATATATTTACAAATCGAATGAAAATGGTGACGTTGGAACCGCGTCATGGAAGGCTATGCTATCAAGCTATTTTGGTTGGCTTTGAAGCTATTTTTTTTAATGTTAAACGGTTGTTTTAAATTAAATGGAAACCACCTGAACTGTCAATCAAATTTGATTGTGAGTTAACTCTCATACTGTAATAACCCGGAAAATCTAGGCCAGTTTAAAATTTTTATTTTGGCTATTTTAGCGAATTTTGATTATTTAAAATGAATTATTTTAAATAATATCGACGAGAAATTTATTTTGAATATAATTCGAAAGTATATATTTATACGCGTCGTCGTTAGAATATAAATATTTATATATAATTATAAATAGAATTGAAAATGGCGCGGTAGTTCGATAATTCGATTTCAAACTTCAATTGAATGTACCGGGTGCAAAACAATCCGGATTTTAGTGAAACCAAAAATAATAGGATCAAATTGATAATATCTTTCCAACGAATCCGAAGAATCAGGATTTCATAGTGGGAATCAAAAGATATGTCCAGTTAAAAATCCTGAATAGTCGCTATGGAATTCAGGCCCTTAAAAATGGACATTTTGCAAACGACCTCGGATTTCGACGAAACCAGTTTTGTTGGGTCCGTGATGTCAAATTATTGCTAGATTCCAAATTTCATAATTTTTCGAATCAATATGTGAGCGTGGCAAAGGAAAACGCGATTGACCAGTTTCAGTTGATTTTAATCGACTGGAAATGGCCATTTTTCCCAGCGGTCTCAGAATTCGACGAAACTAGTTTTGTTAGGACCGTATCGTCAATACGAAGCTAGAAAATATTTTTTCGAGAATTTTTAGAGTTAGTATGTGACCCCGGTAATTTGAAATGTGCGTTTAAAATTCAATATAGTGATTTAAATGTAAATTCAAAGGAAACTGATCGAAACGATCAAATCAGCATACGATACATATCCCATTGTGTTCGGAATAGGGGTGAAACGCTATGGGCGACAGTCGGTGGACCTCGTTTCAAGGTCGTATGTGAAAGTCAACTATTTGCAAATAAAATAATTAAAATAAAAAAAAAAAATTTAAACTCCTCCTTATTCATATCAGACCCCCCCTTTCTTTCATTCGAATCGAACCCTCAGAAAGAAAAGAAAAAAAAAGGGAAAACGAAGGCGACGGAAGACGGAGGAGGCCGCCGCCCAGCCTCCTGGCGCCGCCGCAGGCCAGGCGCCCTCCACCCTCGCCCCGCTCTCGCTTCCCTCCCTCTCCGTTAAGCCCTAGCCCCCCCCCCCCCCAAATCGAAAAGGACCCAAACCCCCACAGCCACGCACCCCCACAGCCACCGAGACCAAACCCTAGCCTCCTCTACCAGATGCTCCACCGCGACCAGCACTTCCGACGGCCACTGACATGAACCACAGCCCCCCCTTTTTTCGAGCAATGTAAGCCTTCTGGTTTTTTTTTCCTTTGTTTTTTTTGTTTAATGTGACGGCCTGGAATTTCGCTCGATCCGAATCAGTCGTTAAACCGATCTAGACCGTTCGAAACCCCTGAACGTTGAGAACATGACCAATCAGAACACAAACAGAAGAACATTTCATTGTATATTACAACAATTCCATCAAATACAAGAATATACAGAGTATAAATGAATAAATATACATTCGATAAATATCAGAGATTACAATAAATTACATAGCAGCGGAAAATAATACAAAGCACAACTGAAGGTGATATACGGATACAGAGCTTTCCGGATATCATTCCAGCTGTAAACCAGGATCCTGTGAATATAAATCTGCAAAACCAAAACTACTAGCTGCCCGTGCGGAAAATAGGGGCACCCAGAGTTTAGGTTAAAACAATAAACTCCAGGTCAGTCATGTGACTGGTGTGAGAACTAAAACAGTTATTAATATTGGTTTTAAAGTTAGGTAAAACAAGGGACCACGCCGTATAACACGGAACGGGTTTCCTCCCAAGAATACCAGTGCATATAGAATAAACAACGCAATGCTTTTTTCGAAAAATGAAGCTGTTATAAGACCCAGGTCCCATCACACAATGCAACGCAAGCCGGAGGATAGGGTTTTACCTTATAATAGCCAAACATGCTTGATACGTTTAAAACAAATCATTTGATACTATAATATGTGTATAGTGTCAAAACATTTCAATCATAAATATAAATCATAGACGGCATGAGTGCCCCATCCCACTATGTCGCCATACTAGGCTCTACAAATAAAGCCGAAATACACGTATTGGAAATTGGATTTCCGTCATGAGTCGAGGCAAGGGGCAAGCTCCTCTCCGCGTTCGAGACACTCTAGCAAATGCCTCAGGGCTACGCAAGCTGGGCAACCCCTGGATGCGGCTGGGCCGGTCCTCACTTACCTTAGAGGATTATTTATTCCTGAACACACGTTTCCCGGTCCTTACAGACCTATAATCGAGGCGCCTCATTCCAACAACCACAAAGGTGAAAAGTATATAAATGTCAGGGCTGGTAAGTCACTGACACCACCAAAGCTAGAAAGAAACGTCGTGCTCTCCCAGCGGTCCGTATCCCGTTTTTGACTCATACCGAGGTGTGAGGCTCGCGAATACACGTTATACACAAAGCTGCCACGTAGGCGTGCTTTGATCATCAACCACAAGACTTTGCTTTTCAACAGAAGCCTTGATCCTTGCATCTTAGCGTGCCACACAGGCAATTCATGCCATGCGACTGATGTCCATCGATATACAACCTCTGAGCTCGTATGTCTCAGAGAATGGCGTTAAGCAAAAGAATAAATTCTCCGCCGCCAAACAGATGTATATTTAATAGAAATCAATCAGCACAGAATAAAATCCAGTGTCAGACACACAATCCATTTACAAGTCCGTTCTAGGTCTGAACGAAACCGGAGGCACTTTCCCCGCATATCCATCCATCTCCAGGTACGTCTGGACGACCACCAACTATTTCCATCCTCTTGGGTGTACAGCCCAATCAGGATCGTCAGTAATAATCCAAACGATGTGAAGACTTCCGGTCTTCGACCACCGTCTTCATCTTCGACTTATCGTCGAATCGGTTATTCAGAATGGGTATAAACCCGGACTTTCCGAACAACCCGCGTATATTGAAAACAAATGTTACACAAACACAACATACGCCTCATTCCAATTCATTAGTCACTAACCGCAAATTAGCCAGAGAACAATTTCCCAAACATTAACCCCGAAGGCCGAAACCAACATCAGATCAATACCCAGGAAGCCATTCTTCTTAGCCAACCTACAGCTAGTTTCTAAATTCCACATTCTTAGGGAAAGGTTCCCATTAATTTTATCCAAGATAAATTCTTTAAAATTTATCCTGTAATCTTCCTTTGGATGTCATTTAAAACCAAATTATGGTTTTCCAACTAGTCGAGATTAGCGAACCACAACGAAGTAATTATTTATTTTATTTCCCAATCCCAACCTATTCATCCCATGAAGCAAAACTGGTAATACTCCATATCTAACACCACGGTGTTATCGGTAAAATTAATTACCATTTCACGTTCAAATCTAATTAAAGATTTAACTATCGCTTTGGAGCAAAACTGGTAATACTCCATTCTCGCTCATTTTCTAAATTTGATAATTTAGATTATCCATTCGCATTTCAATCTAATTGCAGATTTGTTAAACTCCTTTTACTGGGTTAAAGAACTAGGTGTTATTTAAAACACAGTTCACGACAAACCCAAATCACATTCTATTTGTTATCGGGTTAAAGAACTAGTGTTATTTAAAACACAGCTCACGATAAACCCATTTCAAATCCAATCAAATATATTAGAAATCCCGATTATTTAAAACCCCTTTTAAATCTAATTTCTTTATTTAAAAATAATTAGGTTTTAAATTTAGTTCAAAACTAGTTCATTTCGATAAAAATCTATTTTTATCATTACAATATGGAGTTTTTCATCCCAAATTTTCCCAAATCATTTCTTATGATTTTACATAAATTATTACTATTTTTAATAATTTTATCAAGGCCCGTACAGTCGATTTCCAACAATGGCCATCGAACTGCACTTATAGCGACCTTTTTCGAATTTGATTTGGACGTATCTCCAAATCCAACCGTTAGATTTCAAATTTCTAATATTCGTTAGAAAGCTCTTTTCGATACGAACCCAACGGTTCCGGTTTTAGGAGAATCCGACGGTCGGATCTCCCGTAATGTCCGTTTGAAATAAATGGTCGAAATTCACGAACTGCCGCGGCGCGGCGGGTTCTATTCAGGCCATTATATTATATATATAATATATATAATATATATTTCGTCGATTTCTATTTAAAACGAATTATATAAATAGTTTTAAATTCGTTTCAAGAACCATTTCAACTTCTATTTCAATCCAAAGTAAAATTGAATTCTTCTTTAAAAATTCGTTTTAAAATTCATTTCTATTTAATTCAAATTTCAATTCAATTTGAATTCATTTCAATTCGCTTTCAATTTAATTTGAATTATCGTTATATATTCAATTTATTCCGAAATCGTTATAAATATCGTTCGCGTCAAAATGGCGCATCACTAATCAACACGGCTTTATATATTCTATTTCAAATATTTCTTTTTGTCAACACACGACTAATCTCAACGAATGAGTACCGTCCATGTGTGACTATTTTTGTTAAATTATTTCGTTCAACACATGACTAATCTCAACGGATGAGTACAGTCAACACATGAATCTTTATATTATATTGATAAAGATGTAAATTTTATTATAAAAATAATTCGTTCAACACATGGCTATTCCCAACGGATGAGTATAGTCAACACATGAACCTTTATATTATATTGATAAAGATGTAAATTTTATTATAAAAATAATTCGTTCAACACATGGCTATTCCCAACGGATGAGTATAGTCAACAGATGAACCTTTATTTTATATTGATAAAGATGTAAATTTTATTATAAAAATAATTCGTTCAACACATGGCTATTCCCAACGGATGAGTACAGTCAACACATGAACCTTTATTTTATATTGATAAAGATGTAAATTTTATTATAAAAATAATTCGTTCAACACATGGCTATTCCCAACGGATGAGTATAGTCAACACATGAACCTTTATATTATATTGATAAAGATGTAAATTTTATTATAAAAATAATTCGTTCAACACATGGCTATTCCCAACGGATGAGTATAGTCAACACATGAACCTTTATTTTATAATATTCTTTATATTTCAAATTGGAATGAGGCCCAATCAATTACCATATAAAGTTAATTACATGGATTTTCATACAACACATGTATATAATAGCATTGAGAAATAATCAACCATCAACCAAAGTGCACTACACTGTATAAGCATCAAATATAGATATCTAACGCTTATAACAGCCTGTCAATCTATCGATCGACATATTTAATAAATCAGGATGAGTGAACTTCATATTTCATCCCAACACCCGTGTGGGGTTTCAAACAATCAAACACAGATTTTATTCGTGCAGTTGGGCGATGTGTAAAATTTATCGACCCAATCAATGTCCTTCAAATAGGTGTACATAAACAAACCGTCTGGTTTGTAAATGAATATTTATTTATTCACATTCACGTTAAAAATTATATTTTTAACGACAAAACATTTTATTCCAACATATGAATTTCTATTCAATTCATTCTTTAAATAAAATGATATTTTTATTTTCCTAACATATTTTAGAAAATTTCGGCGGCATAACGGCACTATACTAGAAACGGGACGAGGCCTAGCCTTGTCCCCGGTCTAGTGAAGGCCCACGCCATTCACACATCAATCAAATCACTTTCGTTATGTAAACCACAAAATTTGGAGTAAGAGTCTAACCTAGCCTTACTCCTTCGCCTTATAACGGCGCACGTCTAATCCTAACCAATTTATCGATTCGATTTTTCACACCACAAACCACATTCAAACCAATATCGCAATCAATCACCAAACAGCCAAACAAACAAGTCCATGGTCTGTGGACGATTGTGTCGAGTGCTACTAAACACCGTCTGCATCCTAGTATATATATAACTAGAAATAAAATTGAAGAGTGAGAATTCTCACATATAGCTATCCTAGCTCCACGGCACTTCTTTTGCAGGAAATCTTCATCGCTATCGCATCTTCGTCATCTTTATTGCCCGTAGCCACTACATATATAAAAATCACACATTTTTATATTTTGTTGTCTTTGAAATAAAAATCACATTTTTTATTTATTCACTTTCAATTTTAAAAAGTCATATTTTTACAATCACTTCAAATATTCAAAAATCGAATTTTCATTCAATTATTCAATATATAAAAATCGACTTTTTATCACTATGTCAAATAGATAAAAATTATATTTTTATCACGCTATTTTCCATATAAAGATTTCACCTTTTCTAAAATAAAGATTTAGCCTTTTCAAAAATAAAGTTTTCGCCTTTATAAAAATAAAGTTTTCGCCTTTATAAAAATAAAGATTTCGCCTTTATAAAAATAAAGATTTCGCCTTTATAAAAATAAAGATTTCATCATTATAAAAATCATCACTTTACTTCAACGTATATAAAATAAAAATCAGATTTTTATTTCGCTACATATACAAAGAT
Organism: Allium sativum; assembly: GCA_030737875.1. Lineage (NCBI taxonomy): Eukaryota > Viridiplantae > Streptophyta > Magnoliopsida > Asparagales > Amaryllidaceae > Allium > Allium sativum. The sequence goes on from CM060922.1 coordinate 65,297,217, forward strand.
GATATTTTTAATTCTCTACATAAACAAAAATCATATCTCTATTACTTCTACTTAATAAAGATCATATTTTTAATACTTTAAAAATATAAAAATCATATTTTTATTACTTTAAAAATATAAAAATCATATTTTTATTATCTTCCTTATATAAAAATTATATTTTTACTTCACTACTCCTCTCAAAATATCGTCTTTTATGTTTTAAAAATATCGTCTTTCTTTGATTTTTAAAATCAAAGCTTTGTTCAATAAAAATTACACTTTACTTACCTAAAAATCTAATTTTTATCCTACAACAAAAATCAGTTTTCCTACAACAAAAATCAGTTTTCTTTCTATAAATAAAACAGATCTTTTAATTATAAAAACATAAGAATCCTAATCTAATGCGCTTAAAAATCATAGTCAGAAAGAGGAAGAAAGAAATCAAACAATAAAAACAAAGAAAAAAAAAACCAGAAGGCTTACATTGCTCGAAAAAAGGGGGGGTTGTGGTTCATGTCAGTGGCCGTCGGAAGTGCTGATCGCGGTGGAGCATCTGGCAGAGGAGGCTAGGGTTTGGTCTCGGTGGCTGTGGGGGTGCGTGGCTGTGGGGGTTTGGGTCCTTTTCGATTTGGGGGGGGCCTAGGGCTTAACGGAGAGGGAGGGAAGCGAGAGCGGGGCGAGGGTGGAGGGCGCCTGGCCTGCGGCGGCGCCAGGAGGCTGGGCGGCGGCCTCCTCCGTCTTCCGTCGCCTTCGTTTTCCCTTTTTTTTTTCTTTCTGAGGGTTCGATTCGAATGAAAGAAAGGGGGGGTCTGATATGAATAAGGAGGAGTTTAATTTTTTTTTAATTATTTTATTTGCAAATAGTTGACTTTCACATACGACCTCGAAACGAGGTCCACCGACTGTCGCCCATAGCGTTTCACCCCCATTCCGAACACAATGGAATATGTATCGTAAGCTGATTTGATCGTTTCGATCAGTTTCCTTTGAATTTACATTTAAATCACTATATTGAATTTTAAACGCACATTTCAAATTACCGGGGTCACATACTAACTCTAAAAATTCTCGAAAAAATATTTTCTAGCTTCGTATTGACGATACGGTCCTAACAAAACTAGTTTCGTCGAATTCTGAGACCGTTGGAAAAATGGCCATTTCCAGTCGATTAAAATCAACTGAAACTGGTCAATCGCGTTTTCCTTTGCCACGCTCACATATTGATTCGAAAAATTATGAAATTTGGAATCTAGCAATAATTTGACATCACGGACCCAACAAAACTGGTTTCGTCGAAATCCGAGGTCGTTTGCAAAATGTCCATTTTTAAGGGCCTGAATTCCATAGCGACTATTCAGGATTTTTAACTGGACATATCTTTTGATTCCCACTATGAAATCCTGATTCTTCGGATTCGTTGGAAAGATATTATCAATTTGATCCTATTATTTTTGGTTTCACTAAAATCCGGATTGTTTTGCACCCGGTACATTCAATTGAAGTTTGAAATCGAATTATCGAACTACCGCGCCATTTTCAATTCTATTTATAATTATATATAAATATTTATATTCTAACGACGACGCGTATAAATATATACGTTCGAATTATATTCAAAATAAATTTCTCGTCGATATTATTTAAAATAATTCATTTTAAATAATCAAAATTCGCTAAAATAGCCAAAATAAAAATTTTAAACTGGCCTAGATTTTCCGGGTTATTACAATCTCCCCCACTTAAAACTTTTCGTCCCCGAAAAGGAACAAAGTCGAAAGTGGTTTGATCAATCAACTCTACGTTCGATCTGGCTTCCATTCTCCAACTTTTTAGTTTCTGAGAATTTTCAAAATTTCAAAAATTTGGCTAACACCCTAAATTTTCGAAAAATTTCGCCATAACCTCCCCTGCACCGGGAGCATCGGGGAATTTCAAATAGCTTCCCCGGTCCTTCAGATCTCAAAAAGAAAAAGAAAAAGCCAAGCGGCTAGCCAATAGGCTCATAAAATCATCATCACCCAAACAAAACAGTAAATTATGTAGTAAACATGTACCTATTTGTCGGGCAAACAAATTTTATTCTCTGGCTCTAGCCTCCTTGCTATGACCTGTTCAATGTAAGTATATGTATATGCAAGCAAATGCGACCAATTTTCAATATAACTCAATATTTGATACAATTAGATGTAATGGTTCAAAATTAGCAAACAACTAAACAAACAACACAAACATCAATCAATTAGTGGATTAACGTTTCAAATTCATAATTTTGATACATACACAAAAATCATGTTTTTGATGCCAATTCACAACAATGTGTTCTAGCTATATAAGTTTTGGTTCTCACACCAGTCTAATGGAAATATATCGATATCACACCTTCGTTACTCGAACATGAATACTAATGACAACTAGTCAATCATCAGAACCATCTTCGGGCCACTAGAGTATGATTTTATATCTATCCAATATATTAAAACTTCGAATATACGTTCATGACGCGTATACGCGAAATCTATATATACTCGATTGTCCATATTCAAAATAAATAAATAATCAAATACGTATAAAACGATTTAAATTTTCAAAACAAAATTGTTTTCATTTGAAAAATATACTCTTCACACTCGTTCTAGGATACTACTGATCATATCTCTAACGAGTCATTCTAATTGGATATTACTAATCCAATATCTGATGAATTCTTTCGTATGGTTCTAATGTGTCTTTTTCTCGAGCTCTGTAAACCAAAGCTCTGATACCAAATGTGACGGCCTGGAATTTCGCTCGATCCGAATCAGTCGTTAAACCGATCTAGACCGTTCGAAACCCCTGAACGTTGAGAACATGACCAATCAGAACACAAACAAAAGAACATTTCATTGTATATTACAACAATTCCATCAAATACAAGAATATACAGAGTATAAATGAATAAATATACATTCGATAAATATCAGAGATTACAATAAATTACATAGCAGCGGAAAATAATACAAAGCACAACTGAAGGTGATATACGGATACAGAGCTTTCCGGATATCATTCCAGCTGTAAACCAGGATCCTGTGAATATAAATCTGCAAAACCAAAACTACTAGCTGCCCGTGCGGAAAATAGGGGCACCCAGAGTTTAGGTTAAAACAATAAACTCCAGGTCAGTCATGTGACTGGTGTGAGAACTAAAACAGTTATTAATATTGGTTTTAAAGTTAGGTAAAACAAGGGACCACGCCGTATAACACGGAACGGGTTTCCTCCCAAGAATACCAGTGCATATAGAATAAACAACGCAATGCTTTTTTCGAAAAATGAAGCTGTTATAAGACCCAGGTCCCATCACACAATGCAACGCAAGCCGGAGGATAGGGTTTTACCTTATAATAGCCAAACATGCTTGATACGTTTAAAACAAATCATTTGATACTATAATATGTGTATAGTGTCAAAACATTTCAATCATAAATATAAATCATAGACGGCATGAGTGCCTCATCCCACTATGTCGCCATACTAGGTTCTACAAATAAAGCCGAAATACACGTATTGGAAATTGGATTTCCGTCATGAGTCGAGGCAAGGGGCAAGCTCCTCTCCGCGTTCGAGACACTCTAGCAAATGCCTCAGGGCTACGCAAGCTGGGCAACCCCTGGATGCGGCTGGGCCGGTCCTCACTTACGTTAGAGGATTATTTATTCCTGAACACACGTTTCCCGGTCCTTACAGACCTATAATCGAGGCGCCTCATTCCAACAACCACAAAGGTGAAAAGTATATAAATGTCAGGGCTGGTAAGTCACTGACACCACCAAAGCTAGAAAGAAACGTCGTGCTCTCCCAGCGGTCCGTATCCCGTTTTTGACTCATACCGAGGTGTGAGGCTCGCGAATACACGTTATACACAAAGCTGCCACGTAGGCGTGCTTTGATCATCAACCACAAGACTTTGCTTTTCAACAGAAGCCTTGATCCTTGCATCTTAGCGTGCCACACAGGCAATTCATGCCATGCGACTGATGTCCATCGATATACAACCTCTGAGCTCGTATGTCTCAGAGAAGGGCGTTAAGCAAAAGAATAAATTCTCCACCGCCAAACAGATGTATATTTAATAGAAATCAATCAGCACAGAATAAAATCCAGTGTCAGACACACAATCCATTTACAAGTCCGTTCTGGGTCTGAACGAAACCGGAGGCACTTTCCTCGCATATCCATCCATCTCCAGGTACGTCTGGACGACCACCAACTATTTCCATCCTCTTGGGTGTACAGCCCAATCAGGATCGTCAGTAATAATCCAAACGATGTGAAGACTTCCGGTCTTCGACCACCGTCTTCATCTTCGACTTATCGTCGAATCGGTTATTCAGAATGGGTATAAACCCGGACTTTCCGAACAACCCGCGTATATTGAAAACAAATGTTACACAAACACAACATACGCCTCATTCCAATTCATTAGTCACTAACCGCAAATTAGCCAGAGAACAATTTCCCAAACAATTCAGTTCATTTATTCAATAAAAATGATATTTATTGCATTGGATTTTCGTTATTTAATCATTGATTGTCGTGATTTATATTTCACCATTTAAATGATTTAGAATATAATTCTATTTCATATGTGGTTATAAAATAATGAGTTGTGATGCAAGGAAGAACAAGTTGGAGGAATCCGACCGGATTCCTTAAATAGCTGGTATGTTATTTGGTTTTATATTGTTCATATATGCATTGTTACCCCCAAGTATTGTTATAACCTGATTGGATGTTGATTGTTGGTTGCATATTGATTATTGAATTAAAATTCAATGATCGCTGTATTTTATCAATAGACAATATTGATTAAGTGGTTGGCAATGAATGGCTTAAACCCGTCTTTTTAGACATTGATTTTGCCATCAGGCAAATTAACGTAATTGAAATTATAAAATTTATTTTTATAACTGAATCGAAGTTTCAAGTTTATTTTCAATAAATTATTTAAAATACAAGTTTTACAAATATATCAATATTTATAATCATATTTTTACAAGAAAAATTATTGAATGATTTATATAGCATAATCTTGTGCTTTCACATAATAAGGATGTAACAAATTAACTAAAAGGTTAATGGTCTAAGATAATTGTTTTCAAGAAATTAATTAAGCGAGTTATATTAAATTAATTGTATTTTTAATTAATTTTATGAGGATGATTAAAGGGAAAATAGTTAACAATCAACTATGTTTTCAAGATTGGCATAGTCAACTGTTTTCAAGGGGAAGTGTTATTGAATTGGTTATTTAATTGGAATAGTTTAACAATAATTGTTATTGGGTTAATTAAACTTTAATTCATTTTGTTTAAAAGCATTTATCGAATTGGTTATTATTAATAAATCAACTACTATTTAACCTTTTAAAGGGGTTAATTATTCTACTTTTAGTCAATCAAGAATTTACTATTTTACTATAATAAATGTTGAAATCAATTATTATTTCAATTATTAATAATTTAAGTGGTTATCCTTGTAAATGAAATTCATTCAAAAAGAAATTGAGTCTGAAATAAATCTTAGTTGAATTTGTTAAAACGGTGTAAAAAACCCAAATTTATAACAAGAAGTCGTAAAAAGAATTTGAAGCAAATAGAATATTTCAAATAAGTGTTTTCTTAATAATTTGTATTAGGAGTAAAGTTTTTAATTGGAAATAGATTTCAAAGATAAAAGATGTGAATCAGATCGATATAAAGGATGTGGGGAATAGAGTTTTGATAGTAAAGTAAAATAAGTTTATTAAAGATACTTAAAATGAGTGCGAGGGTTTTGAGCAAAGTATTACTTGATAATTTAATTAAGTGAACGATTGAGTTTTGAAAGAAGATTTCAAATACAAAACCAATTGATAATTGCATTTTTGCATTAAAACCACGATTGTAAATGATTGTAATAAGAAGTTTAATCCAAGGATTGGGGTTGAAAAAGAATATACTTAAATTAAGTAAGAAACGATTATGTTTTGAAGGAAATGAATATATTTTAGTGAAATATGGTGATATTTTGAGATAAAGAAAATGAATATGTTGATTTTAAATATAAGTTGATTTGTTTTCAAATAATGAAAACATGAAAAATTGTTAAGACAAGCATATGTTAATCAATTTCTAAGAATCGATGGAATATTTTAATATATGTTCTTATTATAAAAGGGACCTGGGTTGCCAAAGTACTAATCTATACCGTTTGAATTGATAGTTAAAACCCGACTATCAGTCAATGTTATTGCCCTTTTGACGTGTTGTTTAGAAGATACCGGGATGGGAACTAGACCCAAAACTATTTTGAACCAACTATGCACACGAAAAAAACTTGCAGCTTTATAAAGATGGAGCATTAAAGACCATGGATCTTCATGAGCGGGAGAACTACTCGTTTAATTTTGAAGGGTAGATCCTGAAGATATTCTTGTGATTCTATCATAGTTGAAATATTCGGATTCCAAGGACTTTTCACTATTGATCCTTCGCGTGATTCCCATATAAGGATGCGGTAGGAGGATGCCTTCTGTTCATCCTATTCCTGGATGACTTGTGTGGATGAATGTCTGAAAAAGTATTTCCTGAGGATCACGTCGTTGATTTTTATAAATACACCAAGTTTGGTGGCAGGGAAGTTATCTTACCTTAACACCCAGTGTATTTGTGGATGTCAATTAGTGATTTTATAGATTTGACCAAGTGACATCCAAATAAATGGTGATGTGATGTTATAAAGATAATCGTGACCTCAAGCCTCATCAACCGGGAAATGACAGAAATCGGGCAGGCAGCATGGCTAAGTGGGTCATTCCTAATTAGGATATATTGTCACCATCTAGAGAAAATTTATATTTTTTCTTCCTTCGCTTCTGTATCACCTGGGAAACGATTATGTTGGCACCAACCATGGGTGACAATATATTGATCGGCTCACTCAAGCTGAATGAGTGGCCGGTCATGTGTAGTCGGTTACAAGATATTCTTGTGAACCCTAGTGCATTGCTCTCCGGAAGTGCACTGTCGGAAGGTGGTCCCATAACTAGTCATAGTTGGAATCCAAACTCCAATAAGCGTAATGCAGTTTTAAATTATATATTAAATACGTAGAGCGTGGGATGCAAGCGTTCTGCTAGATGATTATTTATTTGGGATTTGATAAACACTATTATAATATCACCGAATTTTTGATATAGAAAAATGTTTTGGGTTATTTTAAGGTAAAGGTCGCTCGTATTTGTGTGTGGACTAGTCTTACGATTATCCTTTTGTTTCAAGAGGATTTCTAAAGTTAAGCAAGTTGTTTGCTATGTGAACTTATCACTGAAAATATTCCAGACTGATCCGGGTAAATTTTGCTTTGCTTCAAATGTATTCGGGTAAGACCGAGTACATTATCAGGTTAGGTTTCACTTGGAGTTTCAAAAGAGGAGCCGGAGTCAAGATATATATTCGTGTTATCTAGTAATAAGTTATTCCGTTGTGTGTTGCATTGAAATGTATGTATACTCCGATGTTGTAATATACAGTTTTCTTTTGAGTAAAGAATATTGATTTATTGTATTTTATTCATTCCGCTGTGAGATTCTAATCTTCTTATTCTTCTATTCTAATATTTATTTATTTCTCTTCTAACCCTCTAACTTCTTTCAATTAACAATATGTATTTTCGATACTTTGGTTTTTGACAAGTAATACAAGATTATGTATTATTATTGAAAATTCGAGCGTCGAATTTTCCGGGGCGTTACACTCTGCTAGCCTATTTATAGGTGTACAAGAAAGTCTGGGCCATCGTATTTAATCTATTAAAATCCGAACCAGACATATAAAAATTCCATGTCGCATAAAATAGATTTTAATGTTTTAATGTTGATTAATGACGTTCAATTCCTTACTTAATATACACATCTGAATTATAATATTCCAGTTATAACTTGAATTTTGAATTTATGTGTGTATATACACATACAATCTTTCTATTCCTTGTCCGTTAATTAATGAAATTTATGACGCTCTGTTTTATTACTTTGTTGCACTCTTATTTCAAATGTAGTTGATTTCTTGCCTATTATTCATTTATTATGCATTAGCTTCTTTCTGCTCTTATTTTGCATTATTTCAACATTTGAATTTGTGCGTATTTATATATACGTGCAACCTTTGTTTCTTTTTTCAAAATTCAAATGGCATTATGTCGTCATTAAATTCTTACCTATTTTCATTAATTACAGGTCTATTTTGGATTTTTCTTTCATATGTATATATATTTGCTCACACATACATATATATTTACATTTGCATGTATACATTTATTTTTATACTTACTTTTATGTATAATTTTCCTTATATGTGCATTTATACATATTTTCCTCTTAGAATATGTATTATTCTAGCCATATAAAAATGACGACCTTCGGATCTATAATGGCGAATTCATAAATGCATTCTCTTCCCGGCCGTCTTCTCTTGCAAATCATATTTCGCATTATGACAATGTTACTAAAGACAAGGCTCCCGATACATCATACAAGGACATTCTTTTACGTCCAGCTGTAAAGTGAGATGTATTGTATAACAGATCTAAAAACAGGAATCCCCAACTGGCGCCTTGTAAAATTAGCCATTATGATGCTAATCTCAGTAAAATCAAATCAAATAATGGTTGTTTTAAATGCGGATCGACAAATCACTAGGAATGATCATGTCGTAAACTAATTTTATGTTTCAAATGCAACAAATCAATCCGTAAGGGTTTTAATTGTAAATCATTTCGTAATCCTCCTCAAAAAATGGCAAATTCCAAAATATCCTCTTAGATCTCGGCGAAAATTTTCCAGATTAATTTAACTGGGCACGTTCAATGATACTCATCTCTATCGAGCATGGATCCTTCCCAATTGCACAAGTCGAAGAACTCATCAAATCTAGATTTAGAAGTAGAGCACCTTTCTGGAACTGGAACGTTAAGAGAATGGGAGATAATTTTGTTGTTAGATTCCCACCTTCGCTGCTAACCGAGAATTTTTACTAAACCATTATTACTACAAAAGGAACTTTTTATCTGAAGCGTTGGAGTGCACAATCTGGCCGTGTTTCCAAAAAAGAAGGAGAGTGTTTGGGTCTCGCTGAGGAACTTGCCTCATGTTTGCCGCAAATTGGGGGTTCTTCCTACGGCGCTGGTAGAGGTGGGGTACATTAACAAGTTGCAGTTTGGGGGACTGCACGCAACTGATTATACTTTATTAAGAGCGGAATTATCGATTGAGGAGTCGGCTATGATTCCCCCATCGATAATCATTCCTGTTGAAGGGCTGAATCATGAATTGAAAATCATAAGATGTGAGGGAGACTCATCTGCAAGCACTAATGTTTAGGGTTTTAAGAAGCGAGTATTTGTGAAGGGAAGTGATGGTAGACTTAAAGTTTTTACCAACAAAAAAACGAATGATCGAGTTGATTGGTAGAAGGAGGTGGGGAACGACGATGTAGCTGATAATCTGATAATTGTCTCATCGGATGATGTGAACATGGACGAAGGGGGGATGGTAATGGGAATTTTTTTGTTAACTATGATGATGGCATTCAAGTGGAAATTGATGCTGAAGGTAATATAGTTGGGGTTGGTAATGCTCCTAATAATTTGGTTGATGGGGTTAGTTTGGAAGATTTCGGTGATATGGGAGACAACAACTCCATTGATGACAATGGGGAAAAGAATGAACATGATAACTCTTCACAAGACCTGAATCAAATGGGAGAAAAGGCTCTGGTGTTAACTACTTCTGGGGAATGCCAGAAACTAACAAAGGAAAAGGAAAAAAAGCTCTGAACTATGGCGTGGTTATGCTTAAACGAAGCGGAAGAGATCTGCTGCATCTTCTCGAAGGTAGCGTCATTGTCCCTGCCTTACTTAACAATTTATCTAGTGATCAATTTTATGCTCTTGCTCGTAGTTCCGGTTTTATATCAAATGCAGATGTAATTAGTGATATTAAAAATAAAGAACTAGAGAGGCCTAATGTTTCCCCAGATTGTTGTCATATGGAACGTAAGGGGCCAAGGAACTTTTGATAAGTGTCTTAGGGTAAAGAATTATCTCAAATCTATTAATCTTGATGTTGTTTTGTTATAAGAAACTAAACTTGAAACACCAGAAAATAAAGCTTTTAGATGCCTGGGTTGGGGAGTGATTGATGAATGGTGCTTTATTCCTGTTGTGGGGAGTATAGGTGGTTTGTTCACGGGTTGGAATAGTAACCTTTGGATTTTGAAACAAGAGATTAAGCAAAGCCACTGCCTTCGTGTTGCATTGGAATATCGAAAGTCCAAGGTTCTTTATTTCATTTCTAATGTATACGGACCGAACACTAGATTAGAAGGGAAAGTTCTTTGAAAAGAAGGGATTGAGTTTCACAATTTGATGTATGGTCCTTGGGTAGTTGGACGAGATTTTAATACATCTAGATTTACCTTTGAGAGAAGTAATAGAAAGGACAATTATGTGGGCGACATGGATGACTTTAGTGAATTTGTGAATGAATGTAGTTTAATTGACTTACCACTTTCAAGTGGATGTTTCACTTGGAGTGATGGTAGATCCACCCCATGGTTAAACTTGATTGCTTTTTCATTAACCCTTGTTTTGAAGATTTGCATCCTCTCACCTTTCAAAAAGGGTTGTCCCCGATTATCTCTGACCATTGTCCCATTGTTTTAAACTCTGGGGAGTTGTAAAGAAGAAAGGTTTTTTTCAGATTCGAAAAGATGTGGTGCATAGAAGATAACTTTGATGACATGTTAAGTAGGAAATGGGCAAGCTTTGGGAACAGTGGTGATGCGGCTGGCATAATTTATAGGAAGTTCAAGCTGTTAAGATTTTTTTTGACAAAAATTGAACAAATAAGTGTTTGGTAATGTTAGTACCAAAAATGAAAAGCTTCAAAAGGATATCCTAGAGCTCAATATTTTGGAGGAGAGAAGGAGTTTAAATGAGGAAGAGAGGCTTTGTAGTTAAGAAAGGAGAAGGAACTGATTAAAGTTATGGACCAGGAGGAGATTTATTGGATGCAAAGATCAAGATCCCAATGGCTTAGGGAGGAAGACAGAAATACTAGCTATTTTCATCGTGTTTCTAATGGTAGATGAAGAACTAGTATGATTAGCAGCATTTGGAAAGATGATGAGGAGATTGTGACCAATAGAAGTTAAGGATACTTTTATTGACTTCTATAAAGGAACTTTTGGTGAAAGAATTGAGCATCGATCCTAGTTGATTGGAAAAAGCTCTATCCCACAAAATCAAAATTGGCAGAGATAGATTATTCTTTTTCAGAGGAGTAAATTGTTGCTGCTCTTAACGAAATGCCTGGTGATAAAGCACCTGGTCCTGATGGTTTTCCCAATTTCTTCCTCAAAAAATACTGGAATATGGTGAAAAATGAGTTATTGTGTTTGTTTAAAGAATTTTATGATGGTTCAATTAGGCTAGAGAAATTAAGCTATGCAAATGTGGTTTTAATACTAAATAAGGAGGGTAATGTCTCAGCGGCAGATTTTAGATCCATCGGCCTTTTGAATATTACTTCCAAACTGATTACGAAAGTTTTAGATAATGGATTAAAGAGGAAGATGGATGAGTTAATTGACAAATCTCAAACGGCTTTCATCAAAGGCAGATTCATTTTGGATGGTGTTGTGTTGGTACAAGAAGTCGTCTCGCATTATGATCATTTTGATGTCCTGTGTGCCATTATCAAATTGGATTTTGCTAATGCATTTGATATCGTTGATTGGCGTTTCATGATCGATGGTTTGAAGGTGTGAGGGTTCCCTCACAGGTGGATTAACTGGATTGACATGATTCTATCATCAAGCAGATCTAATATTTGCGTCAATGGAGTTGCTGGCAACACTATTATATCCCGGAGGGGATTGAGGCAGCGGGATCCTTTATCTTCTCTCCTTTTTGATTTGGCATTACTAAAGCTTTTGAAGTGAGCACGTGGTTGGGGGTATCAATTCTTTACACTATGCCGATGGTACTATAATTTTTAGTAACCCTGAATGTAAATATATTGCTGCTCTTGAATTTTTGTTGTATGCTTTTGAGAGTTTATCAGGCTTGAAAATTAACTTCCACAAAAGTAGTGTGTACACTCTTGGTTGTAGTGAAGAGTTAAGCAGAAATTGTGCTGAACATCTCAATTGCAAGGAGGACAAGTTTTCGCTTAACTATCTTAACTGCGAAGAGTTAAGAAGGATTGGCAACATCTCATTGATAAAGTTGACGTCAGGTGTAACGACCCGCATTCTACGCATCATAGGATAGTAGAATATTTATTTCTTTCACATACGAAGTCGTATGGTCATGTAACTTTGGGGGACGACTATTGGGGTCATTTCCCATGTTCATGATTTTTTTCGATTTTTAAATGACCATTTTACCCCTAGTTGGCACTGTTTTGGCCATAACTTTTGACTGGAAAGGAATTTTGACTTGAAACCACTTCCATTAGCTCCGGATGATGGTTTCTCTTTCCGTAGAGTGGTTACATTAGCCAAACGGACTCACTGTTTGGGAGATATGGCTGAAACAAGTTTCAGATGGTGAAAAACAGCTTAATTGGGCTTAAGCGGGTGATTAGCAGCTAGGCCCAAGGGGAATTTCGGGTTTAGGGAGATATAGGTGCTGATTAGGGTTAGAAAACATTTCTTTAGACATTTTCCAGCCGCCACTTTCATTCCTCTTAACCTAGCCATGGCCTCCACTCTCTAAATCTCTCTAAAACACCCAGAAATCACCTTCTAATTGAAGATTAGGCATGACAAACATTAAATTAAGAAGAAAAAGCACCAAAGCAAGGTTGGAGCTGCTGTATAAGATTGGGAACAACGCCAAATCAGAGAATATTTCAGTTTTGGGGTTCTAGTTGTGGCAAAGGTGAGTGATAGCATCATTTTGACACTAATTACAGTTAATTAAGGGTAATTAGTGAAGATTAGCGAATTTATACGTAAATAAATTCTGGAAAAATTCTTAAAATTCTAAAATAATGTTTTAAGGCTCTGTTAGAAATTTGGGTTAATTTCGATGTGTTTTGCTAATCGTATGCTTAAACATGATTAAGAGGGATTATAGGAAATGTGAGGTTTTAGCCACTTTTGATCCATTTTGGTTCATTTGAATTGTTGTTATGTGTTTGTGGTTGTTCTTACATGTTGTTATGACTATTTGACATGAATTGTGATTGATTAAAATAGTTAGATTTGTCAAAAACGTCGTCGAACGACGTAAACAAGTTGCTGGAAAAGTTGCAGAAAGTTGTGCAGGGATCCGGATCGGATCGGGTAAGGGATCGGATCAGGTAGGGGATCGGATCGGACATATCCGAACCGGAATAGGGCGTGGTACTTTCTGGAGCATGACGTGAAGAGGCAACAAGGAAGGCCTGGTCGGATCGGAGGGGCGTAGCGTGGGATCGGAAGGAAACAAGGAGAACTGAAGTGGAAGAAAGAGGAGCATGGATACCATATTCCGAACCGAACCAAGAGCAATACACGAACCGAACCGCTTCAGAATCACCGAACCGAACCGCATGAGGGAGAGCACCGAACCGAACCGCTTCAGAATCACCGAACCGAACCGCATGAGGGAGAGCACTGAACCGAACCGCAGGAGGGAGAAGGACCCGAACCCAGAAGGTGGTGGCACTCCGAACCGAACCGGGGAACGTATCCGAACCGAAGCATGGGTGATCGGACCGAACCGGACATGTACTTTTACTACTCCGTGATGACTCTTCTGAAGACCAACTCCAATTCGATCAAACCCGAGATGCAAAGGAAGTCCAAATGAGAATTTAGAGCTCAAGATTCAGATGGGAATCAACGAGTTCGCTTCATGGTTGGGCTTTGCTGCGGGACGCGTGTCAAGGAGTTATCGACGTCTATAGCTTTGGACCACTATGGTAAGAGGTACGAAGGCGGATTCAGGGCCATTATGGCATAGGTAGAACCAAGGGCTACGACCAATGAAGTGGGTCATTGAAATGTTTGGTCATGACTCCAAGTGTTTGGCTTGGTCACAGCAAGGTTCCTACAAGTCGGGATTCGTCGTTACCTCAATTTGTCTAGTGTTCCAAAGTGGTAGATATCGTATGCTTTACGCACTGAGTGAGAGATGTGAGGATGGTTGCTATGGATGATTTGTTTGCTATCATTGTGACATGCACACCCCACCCCGTATTCTTACACTATTTATTATGGCACCTTGGAGTATTGTACGGTATGTGGTACTAACTCTTTGGTTGCAGGTCCAGGATCAGGTATGGTTTAGTATACCTGTTATTATTCTGTTTAGATGCTTATCGCTCATACCAGGCTTTATGTCTGACCCAGAGTTTTATGTCTCTTCTTATTACTCTGGGTGCTCACACGAGCAGACTAGAGACAGGTTAGCTGGTGATGCACGGGTAGATGATCCGGAGACGAGCAGGAGGCTTCCACGTAATATATATATAGTATTCTCCCTGTGTAGTTGAAGATCACTGCTTGGGCATTGGTGGTGCATCTTCTGCTTTAGTTTTCCTTTGTTAGAGACAGTAAATTTGGAAAGTTGTAATAAGCTGTAATTGGATTTCCGCTGCTCTGATGTTAACATTGATTATTAGTTATCAGCTTATACACTGTCTCACCTGTTTTATGTCAAGTATGTTATTATTATATTTTATTCCATGCGCTGTGAGACATTCTACAGGTTCCTTGATTAGTTCATTCTCTTCTTTCTTTTCTTCTGACGACCGTTCTGTGCTAGCTGGGCATGTGTACAGCGCACTTTCGGAGGAAATGCAGGCTGGTGCGGGACGGACCGTCACACCTGGTATCAGAGCTCTAGGTTGCGTAGTTAACCTAGGGAAGTTACCAGGGAGAGATAATATACGTATACGAGAGAGTGTATTTGTGATTACTTTGGTTTTTAAAAGCTATATATATATACTATTAGTAGTATAAGGATGAAGTCGTACTGCACTAGCACCACTATGGAGTCGTTAATCGTTTCCTTTTTCAGATTGACGATGAGCCGATATACTAGAGGTGCTGGTAGGGGAGCCAACAATGGGAATGCTGCTGACATGAGGACGATGTTTACTGACCTCATGAGAGAGATTCTTAGAGATGTGCAGAGGGCAGCTCCCAATGGTGGAAATGGTGGTGGTCGAATAGTGCAGGCGCCAAGAGTCGACTTCGCCAAGCTGAATAAGGATTATACTAGTCTTGGTGGGAAGTCATTCCACGGAACGGAGTTGGCTACGGACGTTCAGGATTGGTTGGATAGTTGCGAACGTATCTTCGAGGATTTGGGTATCGAGGATGCGATGAAAAGAAAGCTAGCGTCCCGTCAGCTGCAAGGGCGGGCAATGAATTGGTGGAATGCTATAAAGGCAGCCACTCCCGAAGATCAGATTACTTAGGAGCAGTTTAAGGCTCGCTTTAGTGAGAAGTTCATTCCGGCTGCTCAGAAGTCAGTGTTGTTCAAGAGGTTCTTGGAGCTCAAGCAGAATGGCAGAGCTGTCTCGGAGTATATTGCTGAATTTGACACTTTGTCAAAATATGGGTTATCTCTCATTGATACTGCCGAGAAAAAGAATGAGAAATTCATAACTGGTTTGGATCAGTACTTGGGGGAAAAAACTTATTAACCACATCGATGAGACGTTTGAATCGATTGTGGGAAAAGCGTTAAGATCGGAAAGTCTCTACCCTAAGTCGAGGACTGAGGTTGCATCCGCAGATGAGCCAAAGCCACAAGCTAGTGGTGGAGGCAAAGGTGGTTCTCAGAATAAGAGAAAGCAGAATCAGGCTAAGGACGGCCAGAAGAAAAAGAATAAGCAAGATGTTGAGTGCTTCAGCTGTGGTAAGAAGGGCCATTATGCTAGTAATTGTCGGGCCAAGCCAGCGGATAGGAAGTGCTTCAACTGTGGCCAAATGGGACATCACGAGGACAAGTGTCCACAGCCCCCTAAGGAAAAGCAAATGGTGAAAGCCTACGCTCTTAATGCTATTCCTTCTTCGTCGAATGCCCCAACAGCGGCGGAAAAGGGAAAGAATGTCGTCATTCAAGGTATGCTTTCTGTTTATGTTGTTCCTGTTAGAGTTTTGTTTGATACCGGAGCTTCCAGTTCTTTCATATCTAGTGACCTGGTAGATAGGTTGGGATTGGAGCCCGAGATTGTCGATAGACCTTTAGTAGTGACGAACCCGATTGGTGGTTCGACTAGCCTTAGCATGATTTGTCGTAATGTGGTCTTATCGAGTTATGGATGCATGTTTGTTTGTGATTGCTTTGTTTTGGGCTTTAATGGGTTTGGCATTATTTTGGGAGTAGATTGGCTCCAAAGATACGGGGTGGTGGTAGACTGTGAGGGCTTGTTGGTGATAGCTAGAGCGGATGATGGGCGGAGGATAGTGTTTGGTGGTCTACCCAGTAAGGGGGTATTGGCTAGTTTTCTAAACTCCCTCGACATTCCGCATAGTGAGTTGTCAGGTTTGCCCGTGGTTGGCCAGTATCCGGATGTTTTCGAAGAAGTGACCGGACTTCCACCACACCGAGAGATTGAGTTCCGTATTGATTTGGTAAAAGATGCCAGGCCTATAGTGATGCCACTTCGTCGTATGGCACCAAGAGAGCAGCGGGAGCTCGAGGTGCAAGTCAGCGATCTTTTGAAGAAGGGATTTATCAGAAGGAGTGTTTCTGAATGGGGAGCACCAGTTGTGTTTGCTACCAAGGCGGATGGTTCCCTTCGTTTGTGTGTAGACTACCGCGAGTTGAATAAAGTGACGAGGAAGAACAAGTATCCTCTACCGCGGATAGATGATTTGTTCGATCAGTTGAGTGGCGCGAGGGTATTTTCTCAGTTGGATCTCGCGACAGGTTTTCATCAGCTTAGAGTGGAAGCTGAGAGTATAGCTAAAACGACATTTCGGACGCCGTCTGGGTTTTATGAGTGGTTGGTCATGCCATTCGGGCTGACCAATGCCCCAGCATATTTTGTGGATCTTATGAATAGGGTATTCAGGGATCAGTTGAATAAGTTTGTCCTTGTGTTCGTTGATGATATTTTGGTCTATTCGAGGACAGAGGAAGAACACAAGGAACATTTAAGAGTAGCGATGGAGGTGTTGAGAAGACACCAGTTGAAAGCAAAGTTTTCTAAGTGTCACTTCTGGAAGAGGGAAGTGAGGTTCTTGGGTCATGTTGTATCAGAGAATGGTATTGCCGTGGACCCGGCAAAGGTGGCTACGGTACAGGATTGGCCTACCCCCAAGAATGCAACAGATGTAAGAAGTTTCTTGGGGTTAGCGGGATATTATCGTAAGTTTATCCAAGGTTTCTCCAAGATAGCAGCACCATTGACCCAGTTGACCAAGAAGAATCAAGCTTTTGTCTGGGATGAAAGGTGCAAGAATGCATTCAAAAGTTTAAAGGACAAGTTGACAAGCGCACCGGTGTTAGTCATTCCTAAGGGGGATGAAGAGATGACGGTATACACGGATGCCTGTGGTACCGGACTGGGTGCTGTATTGATGCAAGGCGGTAGGGTTATAGCTTACGCAAGTCGGCAATTGAAACCGCACGAGAGAAGATACCCTACCCATGATTTAGAATTGGCAGCAATCGTGTTCGCATTAAAGATGTGGAGACACTATATCTTGGGAGAAAGATTTAAGCTGTTTACAGATCATAAGTCGTTAAAGTATCTCTTCTCTCAGAAAGATATGAATCTCCGTCAGCAGAGATGGTTAGAGTTCTTAGCTTCCTATGATTTTGACATCGCATACACACCAGGAAAGGGCAATGCGGTGGCTGATGCATTGAGTAGAAGACATGCCAGCTTAGGGGCTATGTTCCTTGAATGGAAGCAACTGGAGTTCATAGCGGGGTTTGATTTCAGACCAAAGTGCGAATTGGATCCAGAAATGTTAGCAAGTTTGACGATAAGACCCACTTTGGTGGAACGGATCGGCTCTAGTCAGAGGGACGATCCTAACCTATTGGAAATCATCTCCAAGTTAGTGATGGGTATCGATGAGGAGATGAACAAGTATGGGCTTGATCGAGATAGATGGCTTAGAAAGAATGGAAAGCTTGTTGTACCCAATGTCAATGGATTGAGGGATGAAGTGCTTAGAGAATGTCATCACTCAAAGCTAACTATACACCCCGGTGGTAATAAGATGTATCGAGATATGAAGCAGACGTACTACTGGGAAGGAATGAAAAGAGACGTTGGGAAGTTTATATCCAAATGCATGAATTGCCAGCTAGTTAAAGCCGAGCAAAAGAAGCCTAGTGGGTTGTTACAGCCCTTAGAAATTCCCGAATGGAAATGGGAGCAAGTCTCGATGGATTTCATCGATGGTTTACCAAGGACTAGATCGGGATATGACAGCATTTGGGTAATTGTAGATCGACTGACTAAAAGTGCAAGGTTTATACCAGTCAGATCGACCAGAACGGCAGCTAAGTTAGCAGAATTGTATATGAAGTGGGTAGTGAGATTTCATGGAATACCTAAAAGCATTGTGAGTGACCGAGACCCGTTGTTCACTAGTGGGTTTTGGAAGAGCTTACAAGAGGCTCTAGGGTCAGAGTTACATCTCAGTACCGCATATCATCCTCAGACCGACGGTCAGACGGAGAGGGTGAACCGTATTTTGGAAGATCTCTTGAGAGCATGTATATTGGATTTTGGTGGATCATGGGATGACCATTTGCATCTAGTAGAGTTTGCATATAATAATAGCTACCAATCCAGTATCGGTATGGCTCCGTTTGAAGCTTTGTACGGAAGACCATGCAACTCACCATCATGTTGGATAGAGACTGGCGAGAAGTTTGTGCTTGGACCAGATGTGGTGAGAGAAACGTCGGATAAGATCAAGATCATTCAACAACGAATGAAGGCTGCCCAAGATAGGCAGAAGAGTTATGCTGATAAGAGGAGAAGAGACTTAAAATTCTCCGTTGGCGACTTGGTGTTTGTCAAGATTTCTCCGTTGAAGAGCGTAATACGATTTGGCAGGAGAGGCAAGTTGGCACCAAGGTTTGTTGGCCCATTCCCTGTTCTTGAACTAGTCGGGAATTTGGCATATAGAATTGACTTACCAGAGAAGATGGCGGGAGTTCATAACGTATTTCATGTTTCCCAACTAAGGAAGTTCGTTCACGACTCAAATATGACTATTTCACCTGATCAGTTAGAGGACTTCGAAGTAGAACCCGAGGCGGTTGGGAACCGTAAGCCGGCCCGTATTGTCGAGCACGACATGAAGCAACTTCGAAGGAAGGCGGTGAAGCTAGTCAAGGTACAGTGGGGCGAGGACGAGGATGATTGTACTTGGGAGACAGAGGAGAACGTTAGGAAGTCACACCCAGAACTCTTTGCCTGGTAAGATTTTGACTTCGATTTAGTTTTCCGCATGCTAGGATAGGCTTGTTTGCTTGATTTGCATGATTGATTGTTGTATGTGGTTGTTAAGCATGCGGGATCCTTTGTATGTTTTGGGTTAAGGAATTTCGGGGACGAAATTTCTTAAGGGGGGGAGAGTGTAACGACCCGCATTCTACGCATCATAGGATAGTAGAATATTTATTTCTTTCACATACGAAGTCGTATGGTCATGTAACTTTGGGGGACGACTACTGGGGTCATTTCCCATGTTCATGATTTTTCCCGATTTTTAAATGACCATTTTACCCCTAGTTGGCACTGTTTTGGCCATAACTTTTGACTGGAAAGGAATTTTGACCTGAAACCACTTCCATTAGCTCCGGATGATGGTTTCTCTTTCCGTAGAGTGGTTACATTAGCCAAACGGACTCACCGTTTGGGAGATATGGCTGAAACAAGTTTCAGATGGTGAAAAACAGCTTAATTGGGCTTAAGCGGGTGATTAGCAGCTAGGCCCAAGGGGAATTTCGGGTTTAGGGAGATATAGGTGCTGATTAGGGTTAGAAAACATTTCTTTAGACATTTTCCAGCCGCCACTTTCATTCCTCTTAACCTAGCCATGGCCTCCACTCTCTAAATCTCTCTAAAACACCCAGAAATCACCTTCTAATTGAAGATTAGGCTTAGCAAACATTAAATTAAGAAGAAAAAGCACCAAAGCAAGGTTGGAGCTGCTGTATAAGATTGAGAACAGCGCCAAATCAGAGAATATTTCAGTTTTGGGGTTCTAGTTGTGGCAAAGGTGAGTGATAGCATCATTTTGACACTAATTACAGTTAATTAAGGGTAATTAGTGAAGATTAGCGAATTTATACGTAAATAAATTTTGGAAAAATTCTTAAAATTCTAAAATAATGTTTTAAGGCTCTGTTAGAAATTTGGGTTAATTTCGATGTGTTTTGCTAATCGTATGCTTAAACATGATTAAGAGTGATTATAGGAAAATGTGAGGTTTTAGCCACTTTTGATCCATTTTGGTTAATTTGAATTGTTGTTATGTGTTTCTGGTTGTTCTTACATGTTGTTATGACTATTTGACATGAATTGTGATTGATTAGAATAGTTAGATTTGTCAAAAACGTCGTCGAACGACGTAAACAAGTTGCTGGAAAAGTTGCAGAAAGTTGTGCAGGGATCCGGATCGGATCGGGTAAGGGATCGGATCAGGTAGGGGATCGGATCGGACATATCCGAACCGGAACAGGGCGTGGTACTTTCTGGAGCATGACGTGAAGAGGCAACAAGGAAGGCCTGGTCGGATCGGAGGGGCGTAGCGTGGGATCGGAAGGAAACAAGGAGAACTGAAGTGGAAGAAAGAGGAGCATGGATACCATATTCCGAACCGAACCAAGAGCAATACACGAACCGAACCGCTTCAGAATCACCGAACCGAACCGCATGAGGGAGAGCACCGAACCGAACCGCTTCAGAATCACCGAACCGAACCGCATGAGGGAGAGCACCGAACCGAACCGCAGGAGGGAGAAGGACCCGAACCCAGAAGGTGGTGGCACTCCGAACCGAACCGGGGAACGTATCCGAACCGAAGCATGGGTGATCGGACCGAACCGGACATGTACTTTTACTACTCCGTGATGACTCTTCTGAAGACCAACTCCAATTCGATCAAACCCGAGATGCAAAGGAAGTCCAAATGAGAAGTTAGAGCTCAAGATTCAGATGGGAATCAACGAGTTCGCTTCATGGTTGGGCTTTGCTGCGGGACGCGTGTCAAGGAGTTATCGACGTCTATAGCTTTGGACCACTATGGTAAGAGGTACGAAGGCGGATTCAGGGCCATTATGGCATAGGTAGAACTAAGGGCTACGACCAATGAAGTGGGTCATTGAAATGTTTGGTCATGACTCCAAGTGTTTGGCTTGGTCACAGCAGGGTTTCTACAAGTCGGGATTCGTCGTTACCTCAATTTGTCTAGTGTTCCAAAGTGGTAGGTATCGTATGCTTTACGCGCTGAGTGAGAGATGTGAGGATGGTTGCTATGGATGATTTGTTTGCTATCATTGTGACATGCACACCCCACCCCGTATTCTTACACTATTTATTATGGCACCTTGGAGTATTGTACGGTATGTGGTACTAACTCTTTGGTTGCGGGTCCAGGATCAGGTATGGTTTAGTATACCTGTTATTATTCTGTTTAGATGCTTATCGCTCATACCAGGCTTTATGTCTGACCCAGAGTTTTATGTCTCTTCTTATTACTCTGGGTGCTCACACGAGCAGACTAGAGACAGGTTAGCTGGTGATGCACGGGTAGATGATCCGGAGACGAGCAGGAGGCTTCCACGTAATATATATATAGTATTCTCCCTGTGTAGTTGAAGATCACTGCTTGGGCATTGGTGGTGCATCTTCTGCTTTAGTTTTCCTTTGTTAGAGACAGTAAATTTGGAAAGTTGTAATAAGCTGTAATTGGATTTCCGCTGCTCTGATGTTAACATTGATTATTAGTTATCAGCTTATGCACTGTCTCACCTGTTTTATGTCAAGTATGTTATTATTATATTTTATTCCATGCGCTGTGAGACATTCTACAGGTTCCTTGATTAGTTCATTCTCTTCTTTCTTTTCTTCTGACGACCGTTCTGTGCTAGCTGGGCATGTGTACAGCGCACTTTCGGAGGAAATGCAGGCTGGTGCGGGACGGACCGTCACATCAGGCTTGCTAGATGGAAAGAAAACTCACTTTCAAGAGCTGGAAGACTAGTGATGGTGAATTTCGGTTCTCTCCTCTCTGCCTCTATACCGGCTTTCATTCTTCAAATGTCCTGGTTGGGTAATTGATAAAATCGATGCACTTCGAAGAAATTTCTTTTGGACTGGGGACAAGGAGACCAGAAAACTTAGTTGCCTTGCAAATTGGGATCAGGTTTGTAAATCTAAAGATCAGGGGGGTTTGGGTGTACTTAACTTTAGAAACCTGAACTCTTCACTGCTTTGCAAGTGGTTGTGGGTTATGATAAGTGACAAACAAACTTTCTGGAAGGAATGGATCATCAACACGTGTTATGATGGTAGATTTGATTGGAACCGTGATTCTTCCCATTGTTCTACTTTTTGGAGAGGAGTTATGAGGAATTCACATTGGATCAAGGTTGGCACAAAAGTTGTTGTAAGAAGTGGTTTTTACGTTTCATTTTTGTATGATTGTTGGCTGCTTCATGTACCTTTGAAGGATTAATTTGAGGAATTGTTTGGGATTGCATGTAGAAGATTTTCCACTGTTGGAGAAATGTACAATTCGGAGGCTACCAGATTTAAATGGAGACTACCATTTTGCAGAATTGTTACGGTATGCTCTTTATCAGCTGTGCCAAATTTTCAAGTTACTAGAAGATGTTCACTTAAATGAGGAACATGATGGGTTTGTTTGGAGATTATAAGGAGAGAAAATGTTTTTTGTCTTGGAGGCTTGTATAACACAATGAATTTCATTGGTAGAAGATGGTTGTGTTTTGATTATATGTGGAGCTTTATGACAGTCCCTACTAAAGTAAAAATTCATATGTGGATTGTAATGCATGGGAGGTTGAACGCTATCTATAGCTTGCATCGAAAAGGTTTATATATAAGCGGTGGTTGTGTTTTCTGCGGTAACGACAAGGAAGATTACATCCATTTGTTTTGCCATTGTGACTTTGCTTTCTACGTGTAGACAAAATGCATCCTTATTTGGATAACACACCTAATCGCCACTTATTTGTTTTTTAAACTTCGCTTATTCTTAGATGTTATGGCATGAAAGCAACTGCAGAAAATTCAAATCATTGAGAAGTACGACTAACAAAACTATTTTTATCTTTCTTAAGCATGTTTTCATGTGGGTAGGCAAAGAAAGCTAGAAGTTTGTTGATTCAATAGCAGCCAGAGTTCATGACAGACTTCGCAGACGGACTGGAGATTAGCTTTCTTGACACTGTGTTTAAAGGGTGATCAGTGCTGTCGTAATTATTATATGTTGCTATGATGTTGTATTATGTCTATGCTATGTATTTTTAGGTGCACTGATGTACTTTTTATGTTGTTGGTTTTTGCTGGTTTATGTACATATACGTATAATGTAACTTTGCACTTGAATGATGATATATATGAAGGCATGAATCGGACGATTCACTACCTTTTTGCTTAAAAAAATCAGTATTATTTTAGCCTTCCCACTAAAATAAAAATATCGCGCCAACGAACTCGAACTTGCGCCATTCACTTGGGAGAGTCATGTCTTTACCAACTGAGCTACGTAGGTTTTTGTTAACAAGACTAAAAACAATGGTGGTCATTATTCATTTTTGTTTTCTTCTTATACATTCTTTTCAAATTTGTTGTAATATTTCATTTAAAGATATCTTTTTCATCTTAAATATGTTTCCTGCAAACCATAGGTTTAAATTGATCAGAAAATCGCCACTGATGCAATGACACTAATTCCGTGACCAAATTCTAAACGCTTTTCAAGTTTTTATTTTATTATTAAATTAAAAATATGGGGTGTTACATTCTCCCACCCTTAGGGAATTTCGTCCCCAAAATTTGGTAAGGGTAAAATTAAGTAATTCCTTGAATAATTCACAACCATCATGTGTACATCCAATTTTGCAACCATTTTAACTTGCAAAGTGTAATGCAGCATAATATTATATGAATGAAATGAATGCAACCGTTTTAACTTCACATCTTTTGTTTTTCTTTTATGTACCTTTTCTATCTATACTTGGACTTTATGCAACTATTGTATAATAATTCCCTACCTTCCTATCCAAGCAAAACTTACATAAGAAAATTTCCTTTGTTTTAGATTTTCTTTTTCACCGTTCTTTGTAAAAAAATCCATTTTTCTCAACTATCATGTTTGTTGCTTTACTGCATTTGTTATTTTCTTTTTAATTATGTCATTTTTCTTAGCTTATTTAACTTAGTCCACTGATCTAAGCTTAATCTTCAAATAAGTCTTCTAATCCTTCAACTAAAACAGGAAAACAAGCATTTTACACAACTACTACTAATGACTAAGAATCCTAGGACCATGTCCCGTCTAACAAAGAAAAGTCTAAACCAAAGGATCTAAACACTTACTTACCCTTTAACTTCAAGTAGTCACCACTAAACCTTGTTGTGTACTAACAGCCTTTTCCAAGCAAAAACCTAGGCTCGAATTCTACGGGAATTTACCAATATTCCAAAACAGTCCTTGCTATTCAATTCATAGCCTCAAATTATTTCCTATCTTCCCTAGGTACTAATCCCTATCTACTCCATGATTAAAAAAAATTGGTTTGGCTTCCTCATTTCATTTCAAAAATTAAAAGTTTTCAAAACTTTATTTTTCCTCATTAAAACTTTTTTTTGCCAAACCATAAAAATATGTTATCCCACAAAAATGCAAATAACTTTTTTTTTTCAAGTCACAAAAACTAGAGTAGAAAAGGACAATTATTTCTTAATCAGTTTCACCACCGTTCATGTTTACATTGTCAGTTCAATAACTTACATCTAGGTGCATACATCTACTCTATTCTTAATATTTTTACAACTTATTTTGTCCATCCTACAAAATTTTATGGCAAAAAAATTATAAAATATTATTGTCAAAAGAATAGACATTTTCAAAATTTTCTCTACTGAAATTTTTAGTTTATATGAAATACAATCTTTTCTATGCTTTGTTATTTACCCCTTTCAACATTATAGCTTAAAACTAGTGAGATATACATGCTTTATAATGTGCACATCTTCTAAAAGAATTCATTTTAGACAAAAATTTCATAATAAATCATCATTTCCAAAATATTCCCCATTTTATTTTCTTTAAAACTCAATATGTAATTTTCAAATATGTTCCTTACATTTTTTTTTTCAAACCTCAAAAATATTCCCTTTCTATTTCAAAAATTGTTTCTACACAATTTAGCTAGTACGTATTTTAAAATTGTCACTTTTAACATTAAAACTTGAAAAACACCATAAAATGTTGGAGAATGGAGTTTTGATGACAACAAACATATATATGCAGGATTTGTATACAGGACTTAAATACTGAAGACTATATAGTTTTAGAGCTTCAAGAGATTTAAAATTCAAAGGAGATTCATGACTCATGAGTAATCAAGTTATCAAGGGTTCAAGAGTTCAAGACAAATATAGTAATAGAGCCTATTTTATATGTAAGACTCTGAATAACCCTCCAGGTTCAAATTCAAATTCTGTTTTTCAAATTCTAATTTTTAAAATTCAAATTCTGATTTCAAATTGTTTTTCTATCTTAATTATGATTTCAAATATAAGTTTTTAGTTTAATATATAATTTTATATAGTTATATAGTGTTATAGCATTATAGTTTTATAGTTATATAGTTTAAACTTTATTAATTTATAAATATGTTTAAATAATATATAATTATGTTTCATATGGTATAAATTATCCATAAGGACAAGGGGCAAAAAATTTAACCACGAGGACAAACTTTAGTGTAAAGTATGAAATGATAGTGGGCCCTGAATTCCTTCCTTTACACTAAAAAGTGTCCTTGTGGTTTAAATTTTAGTCTCTTGTCCTTATGGATAAAAAATTTCTTGAGTTTGTCCTTGTGCCTAAAAACCCCATTCAGGAAAATAGTGTGAAGGACAAAATTAACAAAAAAAATTATCCATAAGGACAAGGGGCAAAAAATTTAACCACAAGGACAAACTTTAGTGTAAAGTATGAAATGATAGTGGGCCCTGAATTCCTTCCTTTACACTAAAAAGTGTCCTTGTGGTTTAAATTTTAGCCTCTTGTCCTTATGGATAAAAAATTTCTTGAGTTTGTCCTTGTGCCTAAAAACCCCATACTCATTTATGTCACTAAGTTTTAATTCAAGAATCTACAGAATAATATATATAGGTATAAACACTTGAAAAAATTCAAAATTTTCACATACATATGTCGACATACATATAAGGCTATGTCAACATGCAACTGTCAGAAATTCAATTTTCAAAGGAAGTGTCTTTTCACTATTTGTAACATTCCAAAAGCGTTGCCACCTTTCAAATCTTATAAATAGGAGTTGATTTTGAATTTTTTAATCATTCTTCTTGTCCATCTTCACCCCTCTTCATCCCTGTAACAACCCGGAAAATCGGAACCAATTTAAATTTTTTATTTTGGCAATTTTATTGAATTTTGAATAGTTAAAATAATTTATTATAAATAATAACGATTTAAAATTTTATTTAAATCGAAGTTAGAATGAATATATTTATTTTAATTATAAAAGGAGTTAGAAATAGCGTGGCAGTTCGAAAATTTGAATTTTAACTTTAACTCAATGTATATCATATAAAATAAATCGAATTTTAATGAATCCAAAAATATTTAAATCTGATAAAAAATATCTTTCCAACGAATCCGAATAGCGTGAATAAAAAGTTATGGCCAGTTGAATATTCAGAAAAGTCGCTATGGAATTTAATATAATATTTAGCCCGTATAAATAGCTATTTGGAAAACGACCTCCGTTTTCAACAAAACCACACTGGTCGGATCTGGAATGTCAAATTATTGCAAGATTCCAATTTTCATAATTTTTGGAATTAATATGTGAGCGTGGCAATAGAAAATGTGTTTTGATAATTTTAGTCAATTTCAATCGACCAGAAAATGACCATATATGAGATGTAATATTGGAGCCTTCTACAATTTTAGAAGAAATAAATAGCAAAATGTGAGATTTTTGAATCCGAAATAAATAAATAAAATTATATTAGGTTGCAGACGGAGTTTAGAAACTCCCGACACCTGTCGTCCACAGACCATGGACGACTTGATTGTATTGTGATATGGAATTGGTTGATTTTTGGTGATTGATTGTGATATGTAAATGAACTTTTTAAAAATAGCCATTGAAACAATAAAAATGTTTACATTGAAAATATTTTTCTAATGTGAATGAAACATTAAAAATTACATTTCTTTTATGAAAGAATAAAAGATTACATTTTATAAAAGAATACAAAAAGATTACATTTGTCAATGTAATAAAGAAAGGATAAAATGATTACATTTTTCAATGTAATAAAGATAGGATAAAAAGATTACATTTTTCAATGTAATAAAGATAGGATAAAAAGATTACATTTTTCAATGTAATAAGATAGGATAAAAAGATTACATTTTTCAATGTAATAAAAGAATAAACAAAAGATTACATTTGCAATGTAATAAAAGGATGGACAAAAAGATTACACTTTTAATGTAATAAAAGATTACATAAGAAAGATTACATTTTTAATGTAATAAAAGAAAGATAAGAAAATTTACATTTTTCATGTAATGCAAGATTTCATGTAACAGGATTCAATGTTAAAATGAAATTGTTTTTAACATTTAACATTACATTTTATGTAATGTAAGATTTCATATAAAAAGAGATTCAAGATTGGTAAAAATAATTTAACATTAAAAATTACATTTTTATGAAATTATGATTCATTAAAATGATGTTAATTAAATGGTAGAGAGAAAATAGTTGAAATCGTCCAATGAATTTATATATATATATATATATATATATATATATATATTAAAATAAAAGGAATCACGCCACTGTAGTTCGCAATTTGAAATCGTAACTTCAAACGATTATACCAAAAGATCCGACTGTCGGATTTTCCCAAAACTGGAGCCGTTGGGTTCGCTTTGGAAAGGTCTTTTCAAAGATACAAAATTTGCTAAGATCCAACGGTTAGATTTTGAGAAATGTGTAAGTCAAATTTTGATGAAAACAGCGCCGGGGCCATGTAATGACCCGAAGCGTCGTTAAATTGAATATGGCTATTTTTAAATAAATAAAAATAGCGATAAATCGTTATAAAATATTATAAATGATATGGAATGAAAATAATCTATCTAAATTATATTTTTTCGAGAATTATTTGAATAGGCCGAGTTAAATCTCATTTCAAATAATTATACGACGAGTGGAAATCGAAGATTCAAAGACGGTAATTGAAGACCGGCGATCTTCACATCGAATGGATGACTACTGATGCCTTTGATTGGAGTTGCTGCCTTGAGAGGGTCACAGTGGTAGTTGTCCAAACGTACTTGTTGATTGTCCGGATTTGCGAGAGCCTTTCTTCCGTATTGGACATATGGAACGAGGAATAAGGTGTCACCGGTTTCGTTCAGACCCAGAATAGACTTGTAAATGGATGTATGTCTGACATTGGATTTTATTCTGAGCCGATTGATTTCTATTTAATATATATCTTTTTGGTGGCGGAGAATTTATTCTCTTGCTTAACACCCTTCTTTGAGACATACGAACTCAGAGATTATATATTGATAGATATCAGTCGCATGGTGTGAATTTTCAGTGTGACATGTCAAGATGCAAATGATCAAGGCTTATTGTTGAAAAGCAGGGCCTTGTGGTTGATGATCAAAGCGCAACTTTATTTAGCATAGCTTTGTGTATCGCGTTACTTCGCGAGCCTCACACCCCGGTATGAACCAGAAACGGGAGAAGGACCCCAGGGAGAACATGCGTTTCTTTCTGACTAGAAGTGGTGTCATGGTATGGAGCCCATACATTTTTTACTTATGTGGATGATGAAAAGCGAGGTACCTCAGATTTGAGAACCTGGTGGCTCTTTATTTACGCCCCATAAGGCGGGAAGATGTATTGTTCAGGCATTACCAATCCACTAACATATTTATGGACCGGCCGTGGCACTCCTAGGTGCAGTTGCGACTGATCCTAAAACATGGGCAAGATTATCTCAAATTCGTTAAGGACGATCCCTTGCCTTGGTTTATGATGGAAATCCAACTTCCAATACAACCCATACGGTTTTGATTGTAAACCTATATATGGCGAGATAGTATATGGTAGCTATGCCGTCTATGATTGATACATTATGATTGAAATGTTTTTGAAACATATATATACTAACAATAATATAAAATCCATTCTATCGTATCAAGAATTTTTGACCATTATAAGGTAAAACTCTATCCTCCGGTTTGCGTTGCATTGTGTGATGGGACTTGAGTCTTATAATGGTTTCATTTTTCTAAAAAGCATTGTGTTGTTTAATGATTTACTTTATTTTATGCACTGGCAATCCAATGGAGTAAACTTGTTCCGTATTAGCGGCATGGTCCGGTGATTAGGTCTATTATTAAATAGGTTAAGTAAGATTTTTCATACCAGTCCCATGACTGAATCGTAGTTTGTTTCACTTTGCAAACTCGGGTGCCCTCTTTTCACATGAGCAGCCTAGTATTCAGGTTTAGCAGGCTCATTCTGGATAGCTATGGAGCTGAAGATGGATCCTATCATTTCTGTTATGCTGTTCAGACTTCATTTAGTATATTATGTTTGATTCAGCTGCAGACATTTTATATTAAGTTGAAAACTGTATTATGTACTAAGTATGATCCTGTTATGCTGTGTAACTCTTATGATATATTATTTCCAGTGTAATTTGATGTACATTATCTGCTGTAATTCTATATTTTTGTTCTGCTGTTATTGTGTATGTGCTATATTCCAATGATTATCCTTGCTTTCGTACTACGGGAGTTTGGGGTCATCACAGTTGGTATCAGAGCTTTGGTTAAACTTAGCTTGGTATATAACATACAAATAAACTCATCAGAAATAGAATCAATAGTATTCTAAGATGAATAACTCATCACAGATAGGACCAGTAATGTCCTAGAATGAGTAAAGCAGAATAAAACACACCCCCATAGATTCATTTACATTTAAATATATGTCTCTATGCTTTACAATATCTTTACTGTTGGCCTGACTCTTTGTCTTCTATTTGCAGACATAGTAGAAAATGAGTGGCAGAAATAGAAGAAGTAATTCTATGGTTCGACAATCTAACAAGCCAATCATGCTCCCACAACCAGAACCAGATTTAGAAGCTCTAGTAATGAAGTATCGAAATCTGGGTGGAGTACAATTCTTGGGCAAAGAATCCGGTATTGAAACTCAAGCAAGGACGCGTTCTTCTGAGAGAATTTATGAAGGCTTAAAGCTGAGAGATGATCAGAAAAGATTACTGGCATCTTGGGCAATCAAAGACGAAGCTCTAATCTGGTAGGAAACATATTACTGAGTAAAATCTAGAAGGTAATATTACAAAGTATAGATTTAAAGAAATTTTCAAAGAAAATTTAATCCTCCAGAAGCAACTGAGCGATTATATGATTAGTTTTACAATCTGAAAGAAGGAGATATGACCATCCAATAATATCAGAATAAATTCAATGAACTTTCTCGCTTTGCCCCAGAAATAATTCGAGACCCTATAAGGAAGAACTTGAGTTTTATCAAAGGATTACAAAAGAAATTCGAAGGTAGAATACTTGCTCTTGTGAATCTTCCATTTTCTGAAATGATACAAATGGCTTATCGCTATGAGTATATTGATAAGCAACATGGTTCGGAAGATGAAGAGGGAAGCAGTTTTAGTAGTAAAAGAAAGTTTGAAACCGATAGCCATGAGGCAAGCACAAAGCTTGAGGTCAATAAGAAGCCTAAAGCTGATAAGAAAAGGGCTAGATCTGGGAAAGAACCGTTAACGACCGCCATATGCATTAATTGTAATAAGCCAGGGAATTTGTTAAGAAATTGCAAATCTTTGAAGAAACAAAGAAAGGATGGATCTAAATCCAACAAGAAGTCTCAAGAGACTAGGGAATACAATATTTTCCATAAGTTAGGTTATATAATAGAGATTGCCGACTTTTGAAAGCAACCAAAGAAGCTCAAGTCAATGAAGTAGCAGAAACTCCAGCACCCTCGGCTAGTCAGCAATGGCCAGATGTTTTGGAAGGTACTCTTATTGTCAACAATATTCCGGTTAAAGTATTGTTTGATACGGGCGTGTCACAATGCTTTATTTCAAGTAGTACGGTTAAGAAGTTGAAATTAAAACTAAGGAACCTTAAGGAATCGATTAGAGTTCATAATCCAATAAGAGGTTCTCTTATTCTCGGTGTGTATTGTAGAGTGCCTATTTCCTTTTCCCAGTATCGTTTTTCTTTTGATTTGATTGTCATGGATTTTTCTGAATTTGACATCATTCTCGGGCTGGACTGGTTAACCAAATATGAAGCTGAAGTTAAATGTGCAGAAAGAGTTGTTAAAATTAAAATGAAGCTCGCCAATGTTGTTATACCCTGTGTTGGCTCAAATTCAAACAGAAAAGAGTTTTGGCCCGCTCTTGAGGTTTCTCCCACTGCCATTGAAGATATTCCTGTTGTTTAAAATTATGTGGATGTGTTCGAAGAAGTTGATAGCCTACCTCCGCGAAGAGAAATCGACTTTAGGATTGATTTAGTTCTGAATGCAAGGCCTGTGGTACATCCTATTCTAAGAATGACATGGAAGGAGAAAGAAGAATTGGCAATCAAACTAAACGGCTTTTGTCAAAAGGTCTGATCAGGCCTAGCTTTTCGAATTGGGGTGCAGCAGTAGTGGGTGTCCCAAAGTCAGACGGTACTCTTAGATTATGTGTGGATTATCGAGGTTTAAACTAACAGACGCTCAAGAATAAATACCCATTGCCCCGTATAGATGATTTATTGGATCGTCTAAATGGAGCAAAAGTGTTTTCTAAAATGGACCTAGCTACAGGTTTCCATCAACTGCGGATTGCCGAAGAATGTATTCCTTTGACTGCTTCCAGAGGCCCAGACATATTTTATGAATGGTTAGTAACACCGTTTGGCTTATGCAACGCTCCAGCTTATTTTGTCAATTTAATGAATCGAGTATTCCGCGATGTTTTGAATAAATTTGTGCTGGTTTTCATTGATGACATCTTAATCTTCTCTAAGTCGACTGCCGAGCATGAAAAGCATTTGGAAGAAGTTTTGGAAATTCTAAGAAAGAATGTATTAAAAGCCAAATTTTCTAAATGCATATTCTGGCAAGAAGAAGTGAAGTTCCTTGGTTTTGTGGTATCAAAGGAAGCAATTTCAGTGGATCCCAGTAAGATCACCGCCATTCAAGACTGGAAGCAGCCTAACACTCCTACCGAAGTCAGAAGTTTCCTAGGATTGGCTGGCTATTATCGGAAATTCGTTAAAGATTTTTCGAAGCTATCTTGTCCATTAACGAAGCTTACAAAGTTTAATTGGACACCTGAATGTGAGGCAGCTTTCCAAGAGCTGAAATTGAGGTTGACCACTGCTCCAGTGTTGACCATTATTGATGGCAATCAAGATTTGACAGTTTATACTGATGCTTCTATTGAAGGTACTGGTGCAGTGTTAATGTAGAGAGGCAAAGTAGTTGCTATGCTAGCCGTTAATTGAAGCCACATGAGAAAAGATATCCCACTCATGATCTTGGGTTGATGGCCATCATATTTTCTTTAAAGATATGGAGGCACTA
Organism: Allium sativum; assembly: GCA_030737875.1. NCBI lineage: Eukaryota > Viridiplantae > Streptophyta > Magnoliopsida > Asparagales > Amaryllidaceae > Allium > Allium sativum. The sequence continues at coordinate 65,330,157 of CM060922.1, forward strand.
TCATTTGGGTGAGAAGTTCGAATTATATACAGATCATAAATCCTTGAAGTATCTGTTCACCCAAAGGGACTTGAATTTGCGGCAGCAACGTTGGTTAGAATTTCTTGCGGCCTATGATCCGGACATCTTATTTACTCCAGGGAAAGCCAATTGTAGCCGATGCGCTTAGCAGGAAGAATGTGGTTACCGCCAATCTTATCATCGCCAATCTTATCATTACACCTACGTTGATGACAAAATCTCTGCTCTTCAGAAGGATAATGAATTTTTCAGAGAATTAGTAAAAGAGTTCGGGAAGGCGAATCCTCCATTTTCCAAATTTATAACAAGGGAGTTCTGAGGTTAAAAGGCCGAATTTATGTGTCGAATATCCCTAAGCTCAGAAGAGAAGTAATGGATGAGTGTCACAAATCCAAACTTTGTTTTCATCCAGGGGTGAGTAAAATGTATCATGATCTCAAGTGCACGTTCTGGTGGAAATCTATGAAAAGAGACATTTCCATTTATGTCAGCAGGTGTTCTACTTGCCAGCAAGTCAAGAGTGATCAACAAAAACCTGCCGGATTGTCACAACCACTAGAGGTTCCAAGTTGGAAATAGGATCAAATTTCCATTTCTTTATTGATGGCTTGCCCCGAACCAGGAATAACAATGATAGTATTTGGGTGATCGTTGATCGTTTCACGAAGTCTGCCAATTTTGTTCCTGTCAGATCAACTAGAATAGCTCAAAGTCTGGCGAAAATTTATTTCAAAGAAATTGTCCGACTACATGGAGTTCCAAGCACTGTTTCAAATCTCGCAAATATCGCCCGAGATCTCCTCCGAGATCTCGTTTTGGGCTCCTTTTGAAACGAAACAGCAAATATCACTCTAAATTTCCTTTCGAATATATCATCCGAGATATTGCAATATCGAACGATATATCGACCGAGATGAAATTTTGGAATATCGTCCGAGATCTTAGTTTTTTTGGTTAAAATTAAAATTTGTGCCTGGACTAGAACTATAATTAAAATACTCAATTCTAGCCATATCAATCTTTTGTTGTTTTACATTTTGCATGTTAAATGACTATATTGTATGTGCGTATAAGTTTTACAATGCTTATGACATACTCGTCTTTCTACATACATGTTACTTATGAAATTATGTATTTAATGGTAAATTTATGCTGAATTTTTTAATGTTTTGGATCCTTTTAATGTTTCCTATCTAACAATATTCCTGTTTTAAGCATATTACGATTTAAAGTATGAATGATCTTTCACAAAATAAAGAATAATAAAGTTATTTTGCATTTTAAGTTTAAGTTACTATGTTTTTGATAACATTCATAAAAATTATTTTGTTAAAATATCATTTTTAACATATCATGTACCCCAAGATTGTTCTTATATGAACTTTCAGACCCGAGATGAAAATCCGAGACGAACTCCCGAGTTGGACTCATCTTGTCCGAGATCTCCCCCGATACGAGACCGAGTCTATAAAATCCCCGAGACGAAACACGACCGATATCCGAGATTTAAAACCTTGGTTCCAAGTAGCATTGTTAGTGATCATGATCCGACATTCGCTAGTAAATTCTGGGAAGCATTCCAAGAAGAGTTGGGAACAAAGTTAAATATAAGCACCGCATATCATCCTCTAACAGATGGTCAGACTAAGAGGGTGAATCGTATACTGGAAGACATGTTACGAGCATGTATTCTCGATTTTGGTGGGTCATGGGAAGATCACTTGCACTTGGTTGAGTTCTCCTATAATAACAGTTACCAAGCAAGCTTGCAAATGTCACCATTCGAAGCATTGCAAGGTAGACCTTGTAGATCTCCCGCATGTTGGGTAGAACCAGGCAATAGACTAGTATTGGGTCCGGACATGATTCGCGAAGCTTCTGACAAAGTTGATTTGATTAAGAAGTGTCCGCTAACTACTCAGAGCCGACAGAAAAGTTATGCAGATTCAAGAAGAAGGGATTTAGAATTTGCTGTTGGTGATTATGTGTACTTGAGGGTTTCCTTATTGAGAGGAGTAGTTCATTTCGGGAAGACTGGGAAGTTGGCACCGAGATTCATTGGTCCATTCTCTATACTCGAAAGAATTGGAACTCTCGCTTACAGGGTTTAGTTGCCTGACTGGTTGCCAGGGGTACATGATGTATTCCATGTGTTTCAACTTGGAAGCATCTACATGATCCAGACTTGATTGTGGAGGAAGCTGCACAACAAGATTTGGAGGTTACCCCGAGCTTAGCAGTAAGAAGGGAGCCGATAAAGATCATTGGCAAAGAAACCCGAGTTCTGAGGAACAAAAGAATCCATCTAGTCAAAGTGCAGTGCAGCGGAGATCCTAGAGACTGTACATGGGAGACCGAGAATAGCATTAAACAGGCTTATCCCCAGTGTAGAGTGGACATCTCTGAATAGCTCTATGCAAGGTATGTTTACAATATTTTACATTTTTCATTTTGTTTCCCACTTTTTTGTTGTTTCCATTTCGGGGATGAAAAATTTTTAAGTGGGGGAGATTATAGCAACCCGGAAAATCAGAACCAATTTAAAAATTTTATTTTGGCTATTTTACTGAATTTTGAATTGTTAAAATAATTTATTTTAAATAATAATGATTTAAAAATTTATTTAAATTGTAGTTAGAACGAATATATTTATTTTAATTATAAAAGGAGTTAGAAATAGCGCGGTAGTTTGAAAATTTGAATTGAACTTTGACTAAATGTACAAGATGCAAAATAAATTAGACTTTAGTGAAACCAAAAATATTTAAATCTATTTAAAAATATCTTTCCAACGAATCTGAAAAATTGAAATTTCATAGCGGGAATAAAAAGTTATGGCCAGTTGAATATTCATAAATGTCGCTATTGAATTTAATATAATATTTAGCCCGTATAAATAGCTATTTTGCAAACGACCTCTGTTTTTGAAGAAACCACCCTGGTTGGATCTGCAATGTCAAATTATTGCAAGATTCCAATTTTCATAATTTTTTGAATTAATATGTGAGTGTGGCAAAAGAAAATGTGTTTTGACAATTTCAGTCAATTTCGATCGACCAGAAAATGGCCATTTTTTAAACGGTCTCCAAATTCAATGAAATTAATTTTGTTAGGACCGTATCATCAAAACATATCTAGATTTATTTTTTGGGAATTTTTGGAGTCAGTCTGTGACCCGGTAAATTAAAATGTACGACTAAATTAAATAATTAAATGTTTTATAATTTAATTTGAAGAAAATTGGACTGAAACAGTCAAATAGGCTGATAAGACCTAGTCCATTACGTCCGAAATAGGGGTAATTAGCTAGGGGCAACAGTCGTTAGGCCTCATTTGGATTTCGGACCAGTAAACAAATGATTGTAAATTTAAAATTTTATTTAATAATATATATATTAAAGTATTCATTCTAACCCTAAATCCCTATCAGTAGCCGCCGCCTGGAAACGAATGGCTGAAACCATTCGAATTTGATTCCTCAACCATTTCAAATCCATCTCAAATTAATTCGAAGTTCTAAAACAAAATTCATGGCACTTTCTCCGATCAACAAAATGATAAGGAGTTGATGAAATTTCATGTTTTAATTTGGGAGAAATCGTGAGTTAAAGGTGCCGCATTTCAGTTCGTTTATCTAAACATCTAGGGCGCCGATCTTGGCAAGCATCACGCCATTGGTGGAGGGTTCGAAGGTGGTTCGAGTGGCACTCTTTGATTGGATTCTGATGCCTCAAAGTTTGCGCGATGGGAAGCCCTAGCTCGACGTAAATTGGGTTCGGCGGAAACGAAGGAGAATGAAGGAGCAGGGTATTAAGATAATTATATATTATTTAATTAATAGTTAATTACTGTTTAATGTATATAATATAGTAAAATTCATACCTTTCTCAACAGAAATCGAAATTTGATGAAACAAGATTGTTGGGACCGTATGTTCGAGATCTACATTTCAGAACTGACCGGAAAATTTTTGGAGCCTTCTACAATTTTAGAAGAAATAAAATGCAAAATGTGAGATTTCTGAATTCGAATTAAATAAATAAAATTATAATAGGTTGCAGACGTCGTTTAGAAACTCCCGACACCTATCGTCCACAGACCATGGACGACTTGATTGTATGGTAATGTGGAATTGGTTGATTTTTGGTGATTGATTGTGATTGAAACGAAATTGATCGTGCTTGTGGAAAATTCAATTGTGTAGAAAAAAAATTGTATTAGGAAAAATAAACCCTTGTATAGCCGCGAGGCCTTATTAGCGCAAGGAGTCGTAATAGGGACGGTGCCGGTTTTAATTACCCTGCCGTTATGCTGCCGAAATTTTCTAAAATATTTGTGTGTTGTGAAATATTCCTATTATAATATAAAATTGGTTCGAACAATAAAAATTAGATTTTATTGTATATAAAATTAAAAATAAACACTGAAACATTAAAAATAGACATTGAAAAATAAAAATGTATTTATATTGAAATATACATTTTTAATGTAATGCAACATTAAAAATAGACATTGTTAAATAAAAATGTATTTATATTGAAATATACATTTTAAATGTAATGCAACATTAAAAATAGACATTGATAAATAAAAATGTATTTATATTGAAATATACATTTTTAATGTAATGCAACATTAAAAATAGACATTGTTAAATAAAAATGTATTTATATTGAAATATACATTTCTAATATAATGCAACAATAAAAATAGACATTGTTAAATAAAAATGTATTTATATCGAAATATACATTTTTAATGTAATGCAATATTAAAAATAGACATTGTTAAATAAAAATGTGTTTATATTGAAATATACATTTTTAATGTACTGCAACATTAAAAATAGACATTGTTAAATAAAAATATTTTTATATTGAAATATACATTTTCAATGTAATGTAACATTAAAAATAGACATAAATAAATAAAAAAATGTGTTTATATTGAAATATACATTTTTAATGTAATGCAACATTAAAAATAGACATTGTTAAATAAAATTGTGTTTATACTGAAATATACATTTTTAATGTATGGAAACATTAAAAAAAATAACATTGTTAAATAAAAATGTATTCACATTGGATTTTAAATTTTTAATGTATATAAAACATTAAAAATAAACATTGTTATAATAAAAATGGTTTACATTGAGATTTACATTTTTTATGTAAATGAACTTTTTAAAAATAGCCATTGCAACAATAAAAATGTTTACATTGAAAATATCATTTCTAATGTAAATGAAAGATTAAAAATTACATTTCTTTTATGAAAGAATAAAAGATTACATTTTATTAAAGAATACAAAAAGATTACATTTTTCAATGTAGTAAAGATAGGATAAAAAGATTATATTTTTCAATGTAATGAAGATAGGATAAAAGGATTACATTTTTCAATGTAATGAAGATAGGATAAAAAGATTACATTTTTCAATGTAATGAAGACAGGATAAAAAGATTACATTTTTCAATGTAATAAAAGAATGAACAAAAGCTTACATTTTCAATGTAATAAAAGGATGGACAAAAAGATTACACTTTTAATGTAATAAAAGATAATAAGAATCCTCCTCCTCCGATCTTGATTCGTCCCCATCCTAGGGAGAAGTTATAATAAATAAACCAAGATAAAAAAACCTTGTTAATGGCGTCCCCATCCTCCTCCGGTCTTGATTCGTCTTCCTCTTCTCTGATTTCGTCTTCCTCTCTTCCTGTTCGTCCCCAACCTCCTCCTGACCCTCCGCCTTCTCTTGATAATCCTTTGCATGTCCCTCTTTCCAATGATATCATAACCCACACTATTAATCCTATGTCTGATTCAATTTTCTCTGATTCATTGATAGGTAATGATTTTTCTTCTTGATCTGGTTCAGATCTAGACAGATCTTCAAGTTTGAATGCCTTATCTCTCAATGACATTTTGTCAAACACTACTACCTCATCTAGTAGCACTAGTATTTCTACTTTTAACATTTCTTCTGCTACTGATTCAGCATTTTTGCCTGGATGTACTTCCATTCCAGCTTCAATGTCCTCTGGACCTAGTCATTCTACTGGATCTTCTTCTATTCCTGCTTCAATGTCCTCTGGACCTAGTCATTCTACTGGATCTACTTCTATTCATGCTTCAATGTCCTCTGGACCTAGTCATTTTATTGGATCTGATCAATTTGCAGCTAATTTGAATTTTACAACAGTAACACACTCTTCTATTTTGAAGAAGGACTATCTATCATTATTCAATTATCTTCCTAGGAATGTTGGATCTTATAAGCCTCAGCAGTTTGAAAAGATTACAGATAAAAGCAAGAGGATTCCTCCAGGAATTGTGAAAGAGGAAGGTTTGAAATATTGGGATCAATATCTTGTAGGTTTTTTCTTGATGGATCGCTATCATATCTTTCAGTAGTGAATTTTTTAATAGGTTATTGGTCATTAAATGGTGAGGTTGACATTAAATCTGATGGTATGTACTTCTATTTTAAATTCTCTAATGATGTGGATAGAGAGAAAATATTGAAAGCAGATCCAATTTTTGTTAAAGCTAGAATGTTTATCATTACTAGATGGGATCCAACTATTGGTAATGCTCATTCTCAAATTAAAAGGGTGCCAATCTGGATACATTTACACAGGATTCCTTTGTTGCTATGGACTTTAATTGGTATAAACTTGTTGGCTTGTCAAGTGGGTAGGCTTATTTGTTTTGATGTAAATACTGAGAGAATGCATAGGATTAGGTATGCTAAAGTATTAGCGGAAATTGATGCTGATACCGAATTACCTCATTGTATAGAATTGGGTGATCTAGGAGAAAATTGTCCACCAGTTATTGTGTCTTATGACTGGAAACCAAAAATTTGTACCTCTTGTAAAGTCTTTGGTCATTCAACTATGGAGTGTGATATTCATACCAATGTTCATAAAGAAACTGCAAAATCTTCTGAGGAGTTTAATAAAGATAAGCCAGTTAATTTGGCTAAGAATAGAAGTAAACAAACAACACCAAGTCATTTTAATCAATCTGGTTGGAATAAAGTGAATAGCAGGAAGAAGCAAATGTGGATGAGAAAGCAAGGAAAATTTGGAACTGATGTAGAAAAAGAAGTTAATAAAGTTTTAGAAAAGGTGGTTGAAATCAGAGGCACTGAGAATGTGGACAATCTAACTGAAATGAATAATTCTAAAACAATGGAAATTGATTCTTCAATTCTTGGAAAGAATAATGACAAAGTGGTAGTGGTTGACTTAAATGGTAACAATGTAGTGTACAAGAAATATGATCTAAAAGGAAAGCAAGTGGTTAATGACTTTGTTCATTCTAATCCTTTCAATTCTATTTTTGATCTGCCAACATCTGACTCTTCCATTTCTTTAAATTGTAACTTGCACTCCTCTTCCAATACTGCTTCCTTATCTTGTTCATCCACATTTTCTTCATTTATTGGTAGTCATTCTAATGAATCATTTAGCTTTCATTTACCTTCATCCCCTACCAATTCCTCTTTGTATTCTCATCTTGCTCCTCCTAAAAATATCATTCTGCCTCCTTCTCCTATTCAATTCATTAGCAATACTTCCTCGTCATCTACTAGCATGACTGAAAAAGATTTTACATCTATTCCTCCTAAAGAAAAAATCAGTGACTTTGTTGCTTCTACCTATAAGACAATTTTGAAATCAAAGAAAGGTAAGCAGAATAAAGCAGTGCCATCTATCAATGATGATGTGGATAATGGTATTGATTTCAGCCAAGATGAAGTGCAACCACTTGGCAGTCAAAAATCGTTTTCTAAAAGGAAAACTAGGCAATCTTCAGCCCTCTCAATAAAATCCCCTCAATCCAAAAAATGATTCACAATATTTGCTTTTGGAATATTAGAGGGTTAAATCTTCCTTCTAAGCAAAGTGAGGTTAATTTTTTTCTGCATAATAAAAATATTCAATTATTATGTCTTTCTGAGACTAAATTGGATGTTATTTCAACTGCTAATGCAGTAGCTTATATTGCACCCAAATGGAAATCTGATAATAACCCTGTTGATGTTAGTTTTGGTAGATTATTGACCTTGTGGAATCCCCAGGTTTTTAATCTTACTAAGCTGTCATCTTCTGACCAATTTATACACTACAGATGTACATATTTACCCATTAATTCTTCTTTCATGCTCACTTCTGTCTATGCCCAAAATTCTTCTGCATTAAGGCTCTCTTTCCTCAACAATCTTCATAATATTAATACCTTGGATGATCCTTGGATATTAGGAGGGGATTTCAATTGCATGTATTCCTCTTCTCAGAAATTTGGTGGGTGTTCTCTTATGATTATTGATATTGCTCCACTCAATCAAGCTTTAATCAAATCTAAGCTCTCTCCTCTCAATTCTATTGGCCCTTCTTTCACTTGGTCTAACAAAAGTCACACTGTGTAACACCCCACGTCCGTTAGTGTCACTCACAAAGGGAATGCACTAAGTTTTGTGGAGCATTTAGGGTAAAAGATGCAGATAAATTACAAGACAGACAGAAATTAAACAGCGGAAAATAAAACTTTGCTTTATTGATAAAATGGTTTGTACAAAGGTTTCTTTACAATATCAGAGTATCATCTGTCTTACAAAATAAAGAAGCATAAAAACAACATTTATATTCCCCGATTTTAGCAAGAGCCAGCCATAGCATCTGAAAAGAGAATCCAGGCAAACTTCGACAAATCTTCAAGCTGGGAAAGAGTGGCAGTCCAACTTAACCTGAGCTAAACTATTCCCTCCTTTACTACCTAGGGGGGGAAACGGAAGAAAAGAAGACGAAAGAAAAATAGAGTCAGACATAAAGCCTGAGTAAGTTCAGTAACTTCTAGCATGTGAACATGGAAAACAAAACGACATGAATTAACTGAATACAAGATTACACCATGACGATAGGGTCAACAAGATTGGACAAGGTAGTCACAAGATATGCTAAGATAAACTGGATACGCTCTAATACTTTCGTTGCTTCGCTATTTCCTTGTTATATTGGTTTCTATATCTCTGCACCACTTATCTAGTGTCCCAACTAGTAATGATAACGTGATCCCAATCCCTGTATTTTCCATTTCCTTCCGGCATACATTTATTATTTATTACCTAGATCAAATCCAGGGTTTTCTATCAAGTGCTTTCTAGATTTAACTAGAGTTTATGCTATCTGCTGAACGCTTCTCGAGTTCAGGGTTTTTGCCACCTAGTTCAACTAGGGATTACGCTACTTGTCGAACGATGACCCCAAGTCTAGGACACACTACCTAGAGTGGTATATGTTCCTATACTTCCCCACACATGTATCGCGAATCGCTATCACTTGTCTAGATGCACATGTCCTGTAATGTGCGGTACGAGTCCTATGACAGGGCAAATCAAGGAATACAGAACTCGGTCGGGAGCTTTCAGATATCTGCCGATGCAGATGCTAAGGTCTGTTTTTATTCCAGTGGCTATGGTCCCACTTGACCCCTCCCTCAACTAATGAAAGGCACACCTTGTAAAATGAGAACTATACGCCGGCCCCCGGTGCCCCACTATCCTATGGTCATCCTCAACCATAACTAGATAGCAAGTATATGGTCTTTTGGAGTTCTCCGCCTTTCCACTTCACGTATCTCGATTGACTGAAGATGGATGGTAGACGACGAGTTGCTATCACAGGGCTACCGTTTGCTCGCCGAATCACGCCGGTCCATCCTAGTCTTTAGGTTGCCATGTATTGCAACCAAGGCATACCCCTGGTTCTTCTACGCAGACCTTAACCTCTGTGGGCCCAGGCGGATCATCTGCAGCCTCACAGAGGGATACCAAGAGTACCCTCACGTCCCCTCGAAGCCTCAGGCTTCATAACCCAATTCTTTGGAGCCTTCTCTCTATTCAGACGGACATTCGCTCCTTCCCGTGTTATACTAAGAATTACTACTTAGTTGTACTAACTAAGATTTACCACTTAGTTTCTAGAATCGTTGTTTTCTAAGGTTTACTACTTAGTTCCCTTTCCCGTCAATTTGGATTGGTTAAGTGTCATTAGTCAATTCAAGCCAACTTAACCCTCTTCATTCATCCTGTTATACTGGTTAAGTGTTATCGGTAATTCATGTTGACTTAACCCCACCACAAACCAAGTTATATTGGTTAAGTATTTCTTATTACTTAACCCTACCCATTCACCCTATATTGGTTAAGTGTTCCTTTTTATCTTAACCTTGCCCGTCTGTCTAACATGTTATTAATGGTTAAGTATTATCCCTTCATGTTTAGACTTACCCCTATTCTTTTATCACCATCTGATGGTTAAGTGTTCAAGTTTACTTAGCCCTACGATCTAGCCCAGCTAACATATCAAATTGGCTAAGTGTATTAAATCTTACTTAACCCCAACCTCTAGTCTAGTTAACATGTAAATTTGGCTAAGTGTATTAACTTTACTTAACCCCACTTTCTAGACTAGTTAACATGTTAATTTGGCTAAGTGTTTTCTTAGTTACTTAACCTCTACAAATCTCGTCTTGTTACCATGAGTTTGGTTAAGTGTCCCTGTGGACTTAGCCCTCCGTTCTAGCTTAACTGAGCTTAAGTTGGTTAAGTGTTCCTATGGACTTAACCCTCCCATTCTAGCTTAACTGTATGAACCTAACCCCACCTACCAATCTTGTTATCATGTTGAGTTGGTTAAGTGTATTAGTTAACTTAACCCTAGCATTCTTTTTCTAGCTTTAACTAAATAAATTAAAGCCACGACCACTCACATTAGACAGATATTGTTGCGATTACTGGATGTGCCGGCTGGTTCCGGGCAGGTTTACATCGCAACTCAGTCTAACCTCTGGTTAGGCCTATTCGTGTTTTCTAGTTCAAAGGGTTTTGATTAATTTTCAAATCAGGTTTTGGAAGTAACCATCCCGTCCGTCGGATCAGTTAGGGATAGCCAGGAAGAGCAGGAAACTTGTATTTTCTAAACTCAAGCCTAGACACTATCCTCTCTGTCACCCTAGAACTTTCTGGTTTATTATTAAAAGAGATGTCGTTAACAAACCTTTAATTTGTCTAAATTAACATTTCCTCATTTAGGACAAATTTTATAAGTAAATTAATCCTAATTTACTTATTTCCCAGTTACTCTTTTAATGTAAGTTGTCAACATTTATTCTTACAGCCCATTTTCCCCTCTATATCATGTTTATGCTTTTTTGGTATGTAAACCATACCAAATGAAGTGTCACTAACCATGATTTTGCAAATCCTGACAATTACTCCCAATTATGGCCAATTTTATGCCAATATACTTATCGAGCCAAATTAGCTAATCCAATTCTGATTTAACATTCTAATTCATGTCAAACTAGACTTATTACTCTAGTTCACAATACAAGATTCAAATTACACATCTTATAATTTATGTCAAATTTATCCAATTTGCATTTCTATGAACATGCCATAATACATGTTCCCAATTTATGCCAATTTCCAAGTTGAACTACGTTTTAGTAAATTTCATATTTTGTCCCAAATCGCATTCCCACCGCTCGTATAATCGTGATTCAATCTAAATTATAGATTTGCAGAAAATAGGGAATGAACCAAAGATTGCTATGAAAAGAATAGATATAACAACTGGCATAAAATGGTTTTGAATAACGACGTAGGTTCAAGAACATGGGTAGACCTAACTTAATAGGTAAATTCCCAAGGTATAAAACCAAGAATAGACAGAACAGGTTCAAGAACATGGGTAGACCTAACTTAATAGGTAAATTCCCATGGTCTAAAACCAAAGAAAACCAAGGACAAGCAGAATAAATAATCGGGTTTAGCCCCAAATCTCAAAATCACAGAACTTAAACAACACTTTCCAGTCAGGAATCATGGAGGTTTAATCACAGATGTCCTTGTTATGTCACAGGCAATAGTTTATGTTAATCAAAGGCATAGGTTTTGTCAAGGAAGTAATCCTCATAGTCATAGTCACAATCATAGGCAATGTTCATAGTCATAGGCGGTGTCCATAGTCATAGGCAATGTCCATAGTCATAGGCAAATGTTTATAGTCATAGGCATATGGTTTTTAGGTCCATAGTTTCATAGTCACGGTCTTATTTGTCTTTGAATCATGACAGTTCTTAATTAGGTCCAAAGAGATAGGCACAGATTCGAATAGAAAGAAAGAGAATTGGCATATTCTTTTATTCCTTCAATTTCATGTCATGAACAAAGAAAAACGTTCAAATCTAGAAATAACTGACTTACATAGATTTAGATTAGAAAAGAAAGATGGCGTTGCTACGATTCGTAGAAAATCATTCGTTGAAGTCGTTTGAACCTCCTTTTGAATCCTAGCTTGAATCTATTCTTCTTGAAAGTCTTTTGAGCAGCATCTCCTCGTCTTATTTTATTTTATATGTATTATTTATTTATATATTTTAGAGGAGGAGAAGAAGCCATGTTTACTAAGAATCTTTGCAGCATAAGGGTAGAGAAGAATTGTGAATAGAGAAGAAGACCAGGGCTGTTTATATAGTTGCTCAAGACCTTATCGTACACGCAGCGCTGAGTCAGCATTGAACCTAGTTAAGAAAATAGTCCAGGTTCGCAGATGAATCTAGCCAAATCTTATCGTACATGCAGTGCTAAGTCAGCATTGGGTCCCACAAGCTGTTTTGGCGCAGAAATTTGAATTTTGAAATTTTGAATTTCTGGAATTTATTTTACTATTTTATTCACATGAAATATTCTTATATGTACACAATTCCTTTAACGACCATTTTACGCGTATATATATATATATACGCACAACTTTCATTTTATTTTCAAAATTCAAACGATGTTGCACCGTTATTTAATTCTTGCCATATTTCATTTACTATAGCCTTATCTTAAATTTTATCTTTCGTATACATATACTTCTGCATATATATATATGTATATATATATATATATTCTCATGTATATACATATATTTTCTTTATTTCCTTATATGTACGTTCTTATCCTTTCAAATTTTTGAATTTGTATACATACGTATATTTGCATGTTCAGTTGGCCCTCTTTAAAACAGAGATAAAAATTATGCTATTGCCGGGGTTCGAACCCCCGACCTCCATGTTACAAATCCAATGCCTTAACCAACTGAGCTACAAAGTCTTTTGTTAATAAGTCTTAGAACAATGATAATTATTGTTCTTTCCTTACTTCTCTTTTTCATGTTAGTTACAATACTTAAATTAAACCAATGCATGAATCTTTTTCTTTTAATGTTAATGCATTATGTTTGCAAATCAGTGCATGCAACATATTTACATCGCATGCAACCAATCTTTTCTTTTCTTTTCATATATTAATTAATTTTCATTATATATCACCATATTAATCCTATCTGTGGATATATATACATTTTTAATTACATTAAAAATACGGGGTGTTACATTCTCCCCCACTTAAAAGGATTTCGTCCCCGAAATCTTCTAGTTAGGAAGAATGTGTCCTACCATCCAATCACCCATCTACTCAACCATCCAATCACAGGAATCCATTGTCCTTAAAAGATTTCTAATGCTTTCATGTTCATATGCATAGTGTGTGTGTATATGTCTTTATCTACTGTAAAATCAGGCGGTCTACTGATTCAGTCGACCTCCTTAATGCGAACCATGTCGGTGCCATGCGTCCAATCATGTATGCAAGCATCCCTAGTTACGTAAATACTACATGCATGCACGGCCATTCATCCATATGCAACATCCATACGATAACATATCAGGCTCAACTTAAATACATATCTGTAAATGCAATATGAAAACGTCTGAACTGATCTAGTGTCTAATACGTATGCATATGCATTCACAAGCAACCATTAGCAACCACTTGCAACCATCAACCATAACATGTTTCAAATACATGTTTACATCCATTGGCTTCTACCTAAGGATCGAAGATACGACCTAGGTGATATACTTTGGAAAGAGAGAAACAATTATGCGTAAAGCTCCTACAAAAAGAAATCAAGGATGTACCCAAAAGAAAAAGGGTATGATGCGCGTATCTAGTCTTCAGTCTTCTAAGTCGCATCTTCTTGAGCTTCACTATTCTGTACCTTATCTAATTTAACTTCACGATTATGAAGTTTCTGACCTCCATTTCCAAAATAAACAGATGTCAACCATGGTACCAAGTGTATATATACTAGGATGATCAAAGTTCTCTCCTCCTAGCTTATCCATCATGCCATAACTATGAGGGTCAAAAGGTCACTACGTACTTTTTACCTCTCTTAAGGTTAGTCTCTGTTTTTTATCTATTTAGAGCGCCTGCCACAACGATCCATCTTTCACGCAAACCATCCTAGTCGAACTCGACATTCCTCAAGTACAAGCCCCAAGGCCTAAACCAATATCAGACAAGCACCCAAGGAATATCTCCTCCGAATTTAGACGATCTACGTGAGATGATATAAACAAACTCGATAGCTATTCTCAAATCCCTACTAACAAAAAAATAAACTGGTCGGACCACCAAATGGATTTGAGACTCTAGTGGGATCTTTCTACTATACAAGTACTATGGTGCAGAGACCCAACTATGGAAGTGGATATGAACAAATGAGAAGCGCTAGAACCTAAGGAAATAGCACGAACAGAAAACTAGACTCTTCCAACCGGACTACCTTTCTCCTAGGCACGCTTGGTGGCGAAAGCATGTACTTGTCCTTCTGAAAATCTCATCCTCGTTCTTGCCCTTGTCCTTAAGTATATGCCCTATCATACCCTAGTAAAGATACTTCCTCTTGTCTTAGGTTTTATAATTTTTTCCTCCTTCGTGTGCTAAGTCTACATCCATGAATTCCTCATCCTAGGGTTATGCTCCTTAGCCAAACTCCTCATCCCCTTCCGTGTGTAGTCATGTTGACAAATCTCTCGAAAACTGCCTCCATCGTCCGGAAAACCTTATAAGCTTTGAAAGAAAACTGCCCGTAGATGAAACAACTACGGCTATGGATGGAAGCCGGGCACTACTTTGCCCTTCGATGAGGTTACCTCCCAGAAAGCCAGGAGTCCCAGAGACTCAAAAAAGAAGGAGACAAGAATTTAAACAGAGGAAGAGAAGATAGTGCGTATGGCTTTGGGGAATATGTCTTTAAAACAAATCTTTTCTCTTGAAAATGCTTCTTTAAAAACCATTTTGAAAATAATTTCTCAAGTCCTTTATCTGATCTGGTAACCTTCAGCTCTGATACCATGTGTAACACCCCACGTCCGTTAGTGTCACTCACAAAGGGAATGCACTAAGTTCTGTGGAGCATTTAGGGTAAAAGAGGCAGATAAATTACAAGACAGACAGAAATTAAACAACGGAAAATAAAACTTTGCTTTATTGATAAAATGGTTTGTACAATGGTTTCTTTACAATATCAGAGTATCATCTGTCTTACAAAATAAAGAAGCATAAAAACAACATTTATATTCCCCGATTTTAGCAAGAGCCAGCCATAGCATCTGAAAAGAGAATCCAGGCAAACTTCGACAAATCTTCAAGCTGGGAAAGAGTGGCAGTCCAACTTAACCTGAGCTAAACTATTCCCTCCTTTACTACCTAGGGGGGAAACGGAAGAAAAGAAGACGAAAGAAAAACAGAGTCAGACATAAAGCCTGAGTAAGTTCAGTAACTTCTAGCATGTGAACATGGAAAACAAAACGACATGAATTAACTGAATACAAGATTACACCATGACGATAGGGTCAACAAGATTAGACAAGGTAGTCACAAGATATGCTAAGATAAACTGGATACGCTCTAATACTTTCGCTGCTTCGTTATTTCCTTGTTATACTGGTTTCTATATCTCTGCACCACTTATCTAGTGTCCCAACTAGTAACGATAACGTGATCCCAATCCCTGTATTTTCCATTTCCTTCCGGCATACATTTATTATTTATTACCTAGATCAAATCCAGGGTTTTCTTTCAAGTGCTTTCTAGATTTAACTAGAGTTTATGCTATCTGCTGAACGCTTCTCGAGTTCAGGGTTTTTGCCACCTAGTTCAACTAGGGATTACGCTACCTATCGAACGATTACCCTAAGTCTAGGACACACTACCTAGAGTGTTATATGTTCCTATACTTCCCCACGCATGTATCGTGAATCGTTATCGCTTGTCTAGATGCACATGTCCTGTAATGTGCGGTCCGAGTCCTGTGACAGGGCAAATCAAGGAATACAGAACTCGGTCGGGAGCTTTCAGATATCTGCCGATGCAGATGCTAAGGTCTGTTTTTATTCCAGTGGCTATGGTCCCACTTGACCCTTCCCTCAACTAATGAAAGGCACACCTTGTAAAATGAGAACTATACGCCGGCCCCCGGTGCCCCACTATCCTATGGCCATCCGCAACCATAACTAGATAGCAAGTATATGGTCTTTTGGAGTTCTCCGCCTTTCCGCTTCACGTATCTCGATTGACTGAAGATGGATGGTAGACAACGAGTTGCTATCACAGGGCTACCGTTTGCTCGCCGAATCACGTCGGTCCATCCTAGTCTTTAGGTTGCCATGTATTGCAACCAAGGCATACCCCTAGTTCTTCTACACAGACCTTAACCTCTGTGGGCCCAGGAGGATCATCTGCAGCCTCACAGAGGGATACCAAGAGTACCCTCACGTCCCCTCGAAGCCTCGGGCTTTGTAACCCAATTCTTTGGAGCCTTCTCTCTATTCAGACGGACATTCGCTCCTTCCCGTGTTATACTAAGAATTACTACTTAGTTGTACTAACTAAGATTTACCACTTAGTTTCCAGAATCGTTGTTTTCTATGGTTTACTATTTAGTTCCCTTTCCCGTCAATTTGGATTGGTTAAGTGTCATTAGTCAATTCAAGCCAACTTAACCCTCTTCATTCATCCTGTTATACTGGTTAAGTGTTATCGGTAATTCATGTTGACTTAACCCCAACACAAACCAAGTTATATTGGTTAAGTATTTCTTATTACTTAACCCTACCCATTCACCCTATATTGGTTAAGTGTTCCTTTTTATCTTAACCTTGCCCGTCTGTCTAACATGTTATTAATGGTTAAGTATTATCCCTTCATGTTTAGACTTACCCCTATTCTTTTATCACCATCTGATGGTTAAGTGTTCGAGTTTACTTAACACTACGGTATAGCCCAGCTAACATATCAAATTGGCTAAGTGTATTAAATCTTACTTAACCCCAACCTTGTAACGGCGCGATTTTCCAGAGGTATAATTAATTTATTTAATTATATATATCGTGAGGTAGGGGATTAAATCGTCGTTTAATTAAATTACTGGGAATATTTAATTAATTTAAATAATTAAATAATATATTTAATTCAGGACTAACCAGAAATAGTGAATTGACGATATAATATGGACGGGGTCATCCCCGAGATTTAGTTCAGTTTAGAGTTGAATTATATTGATGTATATATTCAGACGAGATCGGTTGGAAGCCTAGAATTATAATATAATTAAAATAGAGCACGAAACGACGCGGCAGTTCGCTATTTGGCGATTTAGACTTCAACTGGATGTACAGGGTCCGTTTTAAATCGGATTTCTGTGAAACAAGGAACGTGTGGAGCTGGTGGAGTATATCTTTCTAGTGGAAGAGAGAAATCGGGATTTCGTCATATAGATTTTGAGTTACGTCCAAATCAAATTCTCAGAAATGCAGCGCCCTGACCATAACGATTTAATTATATTTTATATAAGGATTTAAATAGAAATCGAGCGTCGATATAACTCTGACGATGTGATATCGAGTTGTAAATATTTACAGGAATAGTCTGGAGCTGTATGGTATGCCACTGTGGATACAGACGATAATAATTAATTTTTAATAATTTATTTAATTATATTTAAATATATTTATATATTTAAATAGGCTATTTAGAGCGTTAAAAATAGCCACTTTTGCAAACGAAGTCGGAATTCGACGAAACCAATTTTGTTGGATCTGCAATGTCAAATAGTTGTTAGATTCCAAGTTTGGTGATTTTTAGAGTCACTGTGTGGCCGTACGGATTTTTAGAGTGAGAAACAATCAATATTCTGACAGTTAAAAATACGCTGTGTGAGCATACGGAGTCGGAATTCGACGAAACCAGTTTCGTTGGGACTGTAATGTCGAGCTCTACCTACATGTCCAATTTGGTGATTTTTAGATATCGTATGTAACCGCAGGGATTTTTAAAAGACAGAGAAGAGCATAAAATTGATAAAATAAAATAGAAAATCAAATTAAAAATATTCTCCCTATTTTTCTAAGGTCCAAGACAGGCCACACGGCCTTCCTTCTCAACCACAGATGCTAACAACCCAATCTCAAGTATAAAACCCCATTCACCAATACACAGCAAGTTTTTCAATCAGTAAAAGTTCTCCCTTTAAAATCCATAAACAAATCAATAGAAAATCCTAAAATCGTATAACACCTATATATGAGTTCATGAGGTAGTTCTTTTCAATTCGGTACCCGTTCTGGGTTGTTCGATCGCGTTTGGTCGATACTGGGTTTGGGTGCAGTGAGTTAGGGTTCGATTTTTCGGCGTGTGTGGTGATCAGTTCTTGAAATGAGGGTTTGTTTTGGGTTGGTGGTTGGATTTAGATGTGATTTGGGGTCTGTGAGGGAAATCCGTGATAATCATTGTCGATGGTTTCTTCATGGGTGCGGTTGTTGCTGAAACCGACGCGTTTCAGTCCAGAAGCGCGAGTTGAAGGAGGAGGGGTCGGCGAGGTTGAGGAGTCGATGAGGAGTAAAATGGTGATGTCGGTTTGGATCCTCGTGTGATGACAAGGGAGTTATGGTGGGTAAAAGAATTCGAAAATGAGGAGGAGATGAAGCTGGAGCTTGCGATGGGAAGATGAGGTTAAGGGGTCGGGTTTTAAAACGTGAGGATGGGCCTTAGTGGATGTTAGTGGGCCGACAATTAAAGGGTAAAGCCCAGTAGGTTATTTATTTAAAGTTTAGTTTAAATTCAAATATGTATGAACTTGTAAAAGCAATATCTCATCCATACGAGGTCAGAATCGAGAACCGCAAGTTGCGTTGGGATCGTATGGACGAGAACTCCACGATGGAACTGACCGCGAGTCGATTAGAGTCCGTCACAATTTACAGCAAAATGAATTGTCCAGCTCGATGGTTATCGTCATTGACGATGATCGTCAAATGTGAGTAAAAACTCACCAACTCTGAATAGTTCTATTTTTACAGTGTATTTTTAGAACTGTTGACTATTGTATGTTTGACTATATGTTGACTGTTTGATTGAACTGCTAGTCAGTTAGTGGAAAATATATATATATATATATATATAAACCGATAAATATTTATATGCTGATTCTGCTTATCAGAATATTATACTAGTGTTGTCTAACATCTGTGATGCAGGGAAACAGGTTGGGGGAATCCAACTGGATTCCTCAAGGGTTTTTTTACTGTGATTTATATATTGTGACATATAATGTGATGTATATAATCCGTTGTGATTATGCGTGTTTGGACAAATATTCACCGTTGTTAGATGAGGTGTTAAAAACCATAAGTTAACCAAAGCGAGTTAGTCGAGTTAAACAAAGTAATTGGTTAGGTTAACCAAAGCAAAGTTAGTCGAGTTAAACAAAGTAATTGGTTAGGTTAACCAAAGCAAAGTTAGTCGAGTTAAACAAAGTAATTGGTTAAGTAAATCAAAGCAAGTTAGTCGAGTTAAACAAAGTAATTGGTTAGGTTAACCAAAGTAAGTTAGTTAAGTTAAACTAAGTGATAAATCGATGTGAATTAGTTAAGTTAAACTAAGTGGTTAATCGAAGTAAATTAGTTAAGTTAACTAAGTGGTTAATCGAAGTGAATTAGTTGAGTTAAACTAAGTGAATCGGTTAGAGTTAATCAACGTGAATTAGCTAAGTTAAACTAAGTGGATTTGTTCAGTTAATCAAGACGAGTTAACCAGTTGGGTTAAACCAGTAGAGTTAACTAGTTGAGTTAACCAGTTAGAGTTAACCAGTTAGGTTAAACCAGTTGAGTTAACCAGTTAGAGTTGACCAGTTAGAGTGGACCAGTTAGAGTTGACCAGTTAGAGTTGATCAGTTAGAGTTATCCAAGTAGAGTTAATCGAGTAGAGTTGTCGAATATCACTTATCCGAAGTAGAGTTATCGAATATAGTGTATTCAAGAGAAGAGAAATCGAATATAGTTTATTCGAGTGGAGAAATCAAATGTTATTCATTTGAGAAGAGTTATCGAATATAGTTTATTCGAGTGGAGAAATCAAATGTTATTCATTTGAGAAGAGTTATCGAATATAGTTTATTCGAGTGGAGAAATCAAATGTGATTCATTTGAGAAGAGTTATCGAATATAGTTTATTCGAGTGGAGTTTATTCGAAGAGTAGTTATCGAATATTGGTTATTCGAAGTTAGTTAATCCAAAGGAGTTACTCGAAGTTAGTTAATCCGAAGGAGTTAGTCGAAGAGTTAATCCAAAGGAGTTATTCGAAGTTAGTTAATCCAAAGGAGTTATTCGAAGTTAGTTAATCCGAAGGAGTTAGTCGAAGAGTTAATCCGAAGGAGTTAGTCGAAGAGTTAATCCAAAGGAGTTATTCGAAGTTAGTTAATCCAAAGGAGTTATTCGAAGTTAGTAAATCCAAAGGAGTTATTCGAAGTTAGTTAATCCGAAGGAGTTAATCCGAAGGAGTTAGTCGAAGAGTTAATCCAAAGGAGTTATTCGAAGTTAGTTAATCCAAAGGAGTTATTCGAAGTTAGTTAATCCAAAGGAGTTATTCGAAGTTAGTTAATCCGAAGGAGTTAGTCGAAGAGTTAATCCAAAGGAGTTATTCGAAGTTAGTTAATCCAAAGGAGTTATTCGAAGTTAGTTAATCCAAAGGAGTTATTCGAAGTTAGTTAATCCGAAGGAGTTAATCCGAAGGAGTTAGTCGAAGAGTTAATCCAAAGGAGTTATTCGAAGTTAGTTAATCCAAAGGAGTTATTCGAAGTTAGTTAATCCGAAGGAGTTAGTCGAAGAGTTAACCCAAAGGAGTTATTCGAAGTTAGTTAATCCAAAGGAGTTATTCGAAGTTAGTTAATCCAAAGGAGTTATTCGAAGTTAGTTAATCCGAAGGAGTTAATCGAAGAGTTAATCCGAAGGAGTTAGTCGAAGAGTTAATCCAAAGGAGTTATTCGAAGTTAGTTAATCCAAAGGAGTTATCCGAAGTTAGTTAATCCGAAGGAGTTAGTCGAAGAGTTAATCCGAAGGAGTTAGTCGAAGAGTTAATCCAAAGGAGTTATTCGAAGTTATTTAATCCAAAGGAGTTATTCGAAGTGAGTTAATCCAAAGGAGTTAGTCGAAGAGTTAATCCGAAGGAGTTAGTCGAAGAGTTAATCCAAAGGAGTTATTCGAAGTTAGTTAATCCAAAGGAGTTATTCGAAGTTAGTTAATCCGAAGGAGTTAGTCGAAGAGTTAATCCAAAGGAGTTATTCGAAGAGTTAATCCAATGGAGTTAGACGAAGAGTTAATCGAATATAGTTATTCGAAAGAAAGTGTTAATCGAATATAGTTTTTCGAGTAAAGTTAAAAGAGTTAATCGAATATAATTTATTCGGGTAGAGTTAGAGAAGTTAATCGAATATAGTTATTCGAATAGTGCTGGAGGAGATATCGAATATAGTTTATTCGATAGGAGTTAAGTGAATAGGGTTAATCAAATAGAGTTAAGCAAATAGAGTTAATCCAATAGGGTCAGTCCACTAGGGTTAATTGGAAAGAGTAAATCGAATATAGTTATTCGACAGAAACGTTAAGTAAGGAAGTTAGTTAAAGGAATTTAAAGCGAACTTTACCTATTTTCAAGGTTAGAAGTGTTGTTCAATTAAGGTCTGAGAGGTAGTTCTACCCCAACTTGATTGGCTTCGTTTTAACTAAGGAATGGTTAAAGTTTGGCAGTAAAGAGGAGTTAAGTGAAATGTGTAATTTAGGGAAATGGTTTAAGTTGGTATAGCGATGTTTTATCTAAACATCTGCTTAATCCAAATGTAGGAGTTTTGGAAATATCTTCCAAAGAAGAATAAGAATTGTTTTCTAATATAGAAAACAAGGAGTGGAAATGCTTTCCAGTGTTAATAGATATATTTTCTAAACATTAGAAAATAGCAAATGTCGAATATAGGGAAATAGGAGATGTGAAATGAACCAAAGAGATATATGTTAAAAGATGTTTGTTCGATATAATTTCCGTCTGGAAATAATATCGTTGTTTGCACACTTGTTTTTCTTTGATAGTTAACTCACAGACTATCGAAGTTTTTACCATTTTAACGTTGTTAATATGGAGAGACCGGTTGGATTATTATCCAAAGAACCACTCTGTATCGGCATAAGCGTTGCGAGCAATATATGCCAAAGATAAATTGAAGACGGAGTAAAGTGCAAGGGCTGTTGTATAAGTCTTAGATAACAGTGACTAAGATGGATATACTGAATAGTGCATTCAGTTTGTCCAGTCCCAGGACAACGTATATGGAAGAAGGTCTGACAGAGTATATCCAATGGACCGCGTAAGTTGATCTGTTTAAACGTATTCACGTTTGGTGGCGGAGGAATTCGTTTCTCTTAGCTATATACCCGTGTTATTTTTGGATAAGTCAATTTGTGATTTGGCGGGTATGACGATGTGGCATTCAAAGTGAATGGTGATCAGATGTTTTGAAGATAGACGTAGCTTCTAGCCTCACACCGGAAAGTAACAAAAGTTGGGCTAGGCAGCATGGCTAGTTGGGTCATCCCCAAGCAGGGTGTATTGTCACCGATCTAGAGAATATTCATATTTATACTTCTTTTTGATTCTGTATCTTCGGATGACGGTTTGATGGCCTACAACCGTGGTGGCAATATATTCGCGACACTCAAGCTAAATGAGTGAGCGGTCATGTGTGGCCGGGTTGCAAGACGTTCTTGTTGAACCCTGAGTGTATCACCTCTAGAGTACACTATTCAGAAGGTGCTCCCATACCTTGTCTGTTGGAATCCATTCTCCGATAAGCGCCCTGCGGTTTATGATTTTATACTATGTATGTAGAACGTGAGATGCAAGCGTTTCTGCTAGATTGATACCTATTTGTACTTAGACATTATTATAATATCACAATGATATTGCTTGTCAAAGTTGTTCAGATACTCATAAGGGAAAAACCCGTTCCGTATTCACGGCGTGGTCTTATGAGATATCCTATACATGTTTTAAACTATTTTACTCATACCAGTCCCATGACTGACCCGGAGTTTACGTTGTTGTTTTCCCTAAACTCTTGGGTGCCTAAATTTGTACGGGCAGTCAAGTAGTCGGGATTTACAGATATACTTGGAGAGCTTGGAGCAGGAGGCTGCAAGATTTTATAGCTATAGTTATTTCTGCTGTGTTGTAAGTGTTGTACTCTGATAAGTGCTATTGTATATATATAACTGTTTACTTCAAAGTTATGTTATATATTATATGTTATTCGTTCCGCTGTGAGATTCGTGTTACTCTGATGATTCTGATGTTCTTCTTCTTCTATTATATTAGTTCTATCTTTTCTTTCTCACCTTCTAAATTCTTTCACTAACATCCTGGAATTTTCGACTCTCGAGGAGTCGAAAATTTCCAGCCATTACAGTTGGTATCAGAGCTTAAGTTAAGAATTACCTTGGCTCTGTGGCGTGACTCGGTAGAGATAGGGTTAGTAATACCCTAGATTGAGTTTGAGTGTATATATACGAGTGCGTATTTGTATTTGATATAAAATGGTTTTATATTGTGGAGATTCATTGGCTGAGTTGTTTATGAGTTCTGGTCGATCAATTTGATCCACTGTATCGGTAGGAGTAAATAAACACTTGAATACGATGGGTCGTCACGATATGTTTTGAAAAAGGGTAAGTGAATTTAACATTACCCAAAGTATATTTTGATATAGAAATATATATATGTATCAAAATTTTAATATATTAGATATATTGGTTGTTATTATAATCGAGTAAGATTACAAATTAAATGGTTATATATATATAACCAATCAGAAATCCTATAAGTAAAATACGTGGAATCAGTTGAATTAAAATCTGAAATTAAATCAGAATTGGAATTAAAATAAGGAAATTTTAAGTTCCTGGGAGATTTTGAAAATGTTTTTCAATTAGAAATAAATATAGTATCTAACTCACCTGGATGACTGGAAAATAATTCCGAGGATGGATCGATACATCGTCGGTGTAATTTTCGAGTTTCTAAGTGGCGGATTACTACCCATGGTTTTGTTTTCAAATGGTGTTGAGGAAAACAAGTTGTTTAGAAATTCAAAAGTTTTGAATTGGTGTTAGGATTTGAAATTGATTTGAAATAAATCCCAGGAATTTAAATCTTGAAATTTAAAATTTAACTTGTTAAGTTGAATGAATCAAGATGGTAAAAACAAATAGTAAATTAAAATTTAACTTGAACCAAGTTAAATAAATCGGGATTCAGTTAGAGAATAATCTGGATTGGAATTAAGTTGATGGGTTAAGAGTTTGAAATCTGATATTGGAGTTTGAATAGAATTTGACTTGGATAGAACCAAGTGGTTGAGTTGAAGATTGGATTGAGAAGACCTTGGTATATGTTGGGTTGATACAGTTGAAAGTGATAAGGTTGATATGCCCGACAAAAAGGTACAAGTTTATTTTTGATATAAGCATGAGATTTATGAGCCGAATCGGCAAGCCGCTTGGCTATTTGATTTTCTTTTAGGTTGGAGATGGCCTAGAGAGGCGAGTTGTGGTTTTACCGATAGGGCTGTACAAAGGAGGTTATGGTGAAATTTTCTGAAAATTTAAAGTGTTAGAAAATTTTCAGAATTTTTGAAAATTTTAGTTTGTCGGAAGAATAAATATTTCTGTCGATATTAATTGGTTCGGTTGAAATCAGAAATAAGGGGTAAACCAATCTTAGGAGTTCCAATATATAGGGTCAACCTCTAACTTAGCAATTTCGAGGACGAAATTATTTTAAGTGGGGAAGTCTGTAACGGCGCGATTTTCCAGAGGTATAATTAATTTATTTAATTATATATATCGTGAGGTAGGGGATTAAATCGTCGTTTAACTAAATAACTGGGAATATTTAATTAATTTAAATAATTAAATAATATATTTAATTCAGGACTAACCAGAAATAGTGAATTGACGATATAATATGGACGGGGTCATCCCCGAGATTTAGTTCAGTTTAGAGTTGAATTATATTAATGTATATATTCAGACGAGATCGGTTGGAAGCCTAGAATTATAATATAATTAAAATAGAGCGCGAAACGACGCGGCAGTTCGCTATTTGGTGATTTAGACTTCAACTGGATGTACAGGGTCCGTTTTAAATCGGATTTCTGTGAAACAAGAAACGTGTGGAGCTGATGGAGTATATCTTTCTAGTGGAAGAGAGAAATCGGGATTTCGTCGTATAGATTTTGAGTTACGTCCAAATCAAATTCTCAGAAATGCAGCGCCCTGACCATAACGATTTAATTATATTTTATATAAGGATTTAAATAGAAATCGAGCGTCGATATAACTCTGACGATGTGATATCGAGTTGTAAATATTTACAGGAATAGTCTGGAGCTGTATGGTATGCCACTGTGGATACAGACGATAATAATTAATTTTTAATAATTTATTTAATTATATTTAAATATATTTATATATTTAAATAGGCTATTTAGAGCGTTAAAAATAACCACTTTTGCAAACGAAGTCGGAATTCGACGAAACCAATTTTGTTGGATCTGCAATGTCAAATAGTTGTTAGATTCCAAGTTTGGTGATTTTTAGAGTCACTGTGTGGCCGTACGGATTTTTAGAGTGAGAAACAGTCAGTATTCTGACAGTTAAAAATACGCTATGTGAGCATACGGAGTCGGATTTCGACGAAACCAGTTTCGTTGGGACTGTAATGTCGAGCTCTACCTACATGTCCAATTTGGTGATTTTTAGATATCGTATGTAACCACAGGGATTTTTAAAAGACAGAGAAGAGCATAAAATTGATAAAATAAAATAGAAAATCAAATTAAAAATATTCTCCCTATTTTTCTAAGGTCCAAGACAGGCCACACGGCCTTCCTTCTCAACCACAGATGCTACCAACCCAATCTCAAGTATAAAACCCCATTCACCAATACACAGCAAGTTTTTCAATCAGTAAAAGTTCTCCCTTTAAAATTCATAAACAAATCAATAGAAAATCCTAAAATCGTATAACACCTATATATGAGTTCATGAGGTAGTTCTTTTCAATTCGGTACCCGTTCTGGGTTGTTCGATCGTGTTTGGTCGATACTGGGTTTGGGTGCAGTGAGTTAGGGTTCGATTTTTCGGCGTGTGTGGTGATCAGTTCTTGAAATGAGGGTTTGTTTTGGGTTGGTGGTTGGATTTAGATGCGATTTGGGGTCTGTGAGGGAAATCCGTGATAATCATTGTCGATGGTTTCTTCATGGGTGCGGTTGTTGCTGAAACCGACGCGTTTCAGTCCAGAAGCGCGAGTTGAAGGAGGAGGGGTCGGCGAGGTTGAGGAGTCGATGAGGAGTAAAATGGTGATGTCGGTTTGGATCCTCGTGTGATGACAACGGAGTTATGGTGGGTAAAAGAATTCGAAAATGAGGAGGAGATGAAGCTGGAGCTTGCGATGGGAAGATGAGGTTAAGGGGTCGGGTTTTAAAACATGAGGATGGGCCTTAGTGGATGTTAGTGGGCCGACAATTAAAGGGTAAAGCCCAGTAGGTTATTTATTTAAAGTTTAGTTTAAATTCAAATATGTATGAACTTGTAAAAGCAATATCTCATCCATACGAGGTCAGAATTGAGAACTGCAAGTTGCGTTGGGATCGTATGGACGAGCACTCCACGATGGAACTGACTGCGAGTCGATTGGAGTCCGTCACAATTTACAGCAAAATGAATTGTCCAGCTGAATCAAGCGATGGTTATCGTCATTGACGATGATCGTCAAATGTGAGTAAAAACTCACCAACTCTAAATAGTTCTATTTTTACAGTGTATTCTTAGAACTGTTGACTATTGTCTGTTTGACTGTATGTTGACTGTTTGATTGAACTGCTAGTCAGTTAGTGGAAAATATATATATATATATATATATATATATATATATATATAAACCGATAAATATTTATATGCTGATTCTGCTTATCAGAATATTATACTAGTGTTGTCTAACATCTGTGATGCAGGGAAACAGGTTGGGGGAATCCAACTGGATTCCTCAACAGTTATTTTTACTGTGATTTATATATTGTGACATATAATGTGATGTATATAATCCATTGTGATTATGCGTGTTTGGACAAATATTCACCGTTGTTAGATGAGGTGTTAAAAACCATAAGTTAACCAAAGCGAGTTAGTCGAGTTAAACAAAGTAATTGGTTAGGTTAACCAAAGCAAAGTTAGTCGAGTTAAACAAAGTAATTGGTTAGGTTAACCAAAGCAAAGTTAGTCGAGTTAAACAAAGTAATTGGTTAAGTAAATCAAAGCAAGTTAGTCGAGTTAAACAAAGTAATTGGTTAGGTTAACCAAAGTAAGTTAGTTAAGTTAAACTAAGTGATAAATCGATGTGAATTAGTTAAGTTAAACTAAGTGGTTAATCGAAGTAAATTAGTTAAGTTAACTAAGTGGTTAATCGAAGTGAATTAGTTGAGTTAAACTAAGTGAATCGGTTAGAGTTAATCAACATGAATTAGCTTAGTTAAACTAAGTGGATTTGTTCAATTAATCAAGACGAGTTAACCAGTTGGGTTAAACCAGTAGAGTTAACTAGTTGAGTTAACCAGTTAGAGTTAACCAGTTAGGTTAAACCAGTTGAGTTAACCAGTTAGAGTTGACCAGTTAGAGTTGACCAGTTAGAGTTGAGCAGTTAGAGTTGATCAGTTAGAGTTATCCAAGTAGAGTTAATCGAGTAGAGTTGTCGAATATCACTTATCCGAAGTAGAGTTATCGAATATAGTGTATTCGAGAGAAGAGAAATCGAATATAGTTTATTCGAGTGGAGAAATCAAATGTTATTCATTTGAGAAGAGTTATCGAATATAGTTTATTCGAGTGGAGAAATCAAATGTGATTCATTTGAGAAGATTTATCGAATATAGTTTATTCGAGTGGAGAAATCAAATGTAATTCATTTGAGAAGAGTTATCGAATATAGTTTATTCGAGTGGAGTTTATTCGAAGAGTAGTTATCGAATATTGGTTATTCGAAGTTAGTTAATCCAAAGGAGTTACTCGAAGTTAGTTAATCTGAAGGAGTTAGTCGAAGAGTTAATCCAAAGGAGTTATTCGAAGTTAGTTAATCCAAAGGAGTTATTCGAAGTTAGTTAATCCGAAGGAGTTAGTCGAAGAGTTAATCCGAAGGAGTTAGTCGAAGAGTTAATCCAAAGGAGTTATTCGAAGTTAGTTAATCCAAAGGAGTTATTCGAAGTTAGTTAATCCAAAGGAGTTATTCGAAGTTAGTTAATCCGAAGGAGTTAATCCGAAGGAGTTAGTCGAAGAGTTAATCCAAAGGAGTTATTCGAAGTTAGTTAATCCAAAGGAGTTATTCGAAGTTAGTTAATCCAAAGGAGTTATTCGAAGTTAGTTAATCCGAAGGAGTAAGTCGAAGAGTTAATCCAAAGGAGTTATTCGAAGTTAGTTAATCCAAAGGAGTTATTCGAAGTTAGTTAATCCAAAGGAGTTATTCGAAGTTAGTTAATCCGAAGGAGTTAATCCGAAGGAGTTAGTCGAAGAGTTAATCCAAAGGAGTTATTCGAAGTTAGTTAATCCAAAGGAGTTATTCGAAGTTAGTTAATCCGAAGGAGTTAGTCGAAGAGTTAACCCAAAGGAGTTATTCGAAGTTAGTTAATCCAAAGGAGTTATTCGAAGTTAGTTAATCCAAAGGAGTTATTCGAAGTTAGTTAATCCGAAGGAGTTAATCGAAGAGTTAATCCAAAGGAGTTATTCGAAGAGTTAATCCAAAGGAGTTAGACGAAGAGTTAATCGAATATAGTTATTCGAAAGAAAGTGTTAATCGAATATAGTTTATTCGAGTAAAGTTAAAAGAGTTAATTGAATATAATTTATTCGGGTAGAGTTAGAGAAGTTAATCGAATATAGTTATTCGAATAGTGTTGGAGGAGATATCGAATATAGTTTATTCGATAGGAGTTAAGTGAATAGGGTTAATCAAATAGAGTTAAGCAAATAGAGTTAATCCAATAGGGTCAGTCCACTAGGGTTAATTGGAAAGAGTAAATCGAATATAGTTATTCGACAGAAACGTTAAGTAAGGAAGTTAGTTAAAGGAATTTAAAGCGAACTTTACCTATTTTCAAGGTTAGAAGTGTTGTTCAATTAAGGTCTGAGAGGTAGTTCTACCCCAACTTGATTGGCTTCGTTTTAACTAAGGAATGGTTAAAGTTTGGCAGTAAAGAGGAGTTAAGTGAAATGTGTAATTTAGGGAAATGGTTTAAGTTGGTATAGCGATGTTTTATCTAAACATCTGCTTAATCCAAATGTAGGAGTTTTGGAAATATCTTCCAAAGAAGAATAAGAATTGTTTTCTAATATAGAAAACAAGGAGTGGAAATGCTTTCCAGTGTTAATAGATATATTTTCTAAACATTAGAAAATAGCAAATGTCGAATATAGGGAAATAGGAGATGTGAAATGAACCAAAGAGATATATGTTAAAAGATGTTTGTTCGATATAATTTCCGTCTGGAAATAATATCGTTGTTTGCACACTTGTTTTTCTTTGATAGTTAACTCACAGACTATCGAAGTTTTTACCATTTTAACGTTGTTAATATGGAGAGACCGGTTGGATTATTATCCAAAGAACCACTCTGTATCGGCATAAGCGTTGCGAGCAATATATGCCAAAGATAAATTGAAGACGGAGTAAAGTGCAAGGGCTGTTGTATAAGTCTTAGATAACAGTGACTAAGATGGATATACTGAATAGTGCATTCAGTTTGTCCAGTCCCAGGACAACGTATATGGAAGAAGGTCTGACAGAGTATATCCAATGGACCGCGTAAGTTGATCTGTTTAAACGTATTCACGTTTGGTGGCGGAGGAATTCGTTTCTCTTAGCTATATACCCGTGTTATTTTTGGATAAGTCAATTTGTGATTTGGCGGGTATGACGATGTGGCATTCAAAGTGAATGGTGATCAGATGTTCTGAAGATAGACGTAGCTTCTAGCCTCACACCGGAAAGTAACAAAAGTTGGGCTAGGCAGCATGGCTAGTTGGGTCATCCCCAAGCAGGGTGTATTGTCACCGATCTAGAGAATATTCATATTTATACTTCTTTTTGATTCTGTATCTTCGGATGACGGTTTGATGGCCTACAACCGTGGTGGCAATATATTCACGACACTCAAGCTAAATGAGTGAGCGGTCATGTGTGGCCGGGTTGCAAGACGTTCTTGTTGAACCCTGAGTGTATCACCTCTAGAGTACACTATTCAGAAGGGCTCCCATACCTTGTCTGTTGGAATCCATTCTCCGATAAGCGCCCTGCGGTTTATGATTTTATACTATGTATGTAGAACGTGAGATGCAAGCGTTTATGCTAGATTGATACCTATTTGTACTTAGACATTATTATAATATCACGATGATGTTGCTTGTCAAAGTTGTTCAGATACTCATAAGGGAAAAACCCGTTTCGTATTCACGGCGTGGTCTTATGAGATATCCTATACCTGTTTTAAACTATTTTACTCATACCAGTCCCATGACTGACCCGGAGTTTACTTTGTTGTTTTTCCCTAAACTCTTGGGTGCCTAAATTTGTACGGGCAGTCAAGTAGTCGGGATTTACAGATATACTTGGAGAGCTTGGAGCAGGAGGCTGCAAGATTTTATAGCTATAGTTACTTCCGCTGTGTTGTAAGTGTTGTACTCTGATAAGTGCTATTGTATTTATATAACTGTTTACTTCAAAGTTATGTTATATATTATATGTTATTCGTTCCGCTGTGAGATTCGTGTTACTCTGATGATTCTGATGTTCTTCTTCTTCTATTCTATTAGTTCTATCTTTTCTTTCTCACCTTCTAAATTCTTCCACTAACGTCCTGGAATTTTCGACTCTCGAGGAGTCGAAAATTTCCAGCCGTTACAAACCTCTAGTCTAGTTAACATGTAAATTTGGCTAAGTGTATTAACTTTACTTAACCCCACTTTCTAGACTAGTTAACATGTTAATTTGGCTAAGTGTTTTCTTAGTTACTTAACCTCTACAAATCTCGTCTTGTTACCATGAGTTTGGTTAAGTGTCCCTGTGGACTTAGCCCTCCGTTCTAGCTTAACTGAGCTTAAGTTGGTTAAGTGTTCCTATGGACTTAACCCTCCCATTCTAGCTTAACTGTATGAACCTAACCCCACCTACCAATCTTGTTATCATGTTGAGTTAGTTAAGTATCTTAGTTAACTTAACCCTAGAATTCTTGTTCTAGTTTTAACTAAATAAATTAAAGCCACGACCACTCACATTAGACAGATATTGTTGCGATTACTGGATGTGCCGGTTGGTTCCGGGCAGGTTTACATCGCAACTCAGTCTAACCTCGGGTTAGGCCTATTCGTGTTTTCTAGTTAAAAGGGTTTTGATTAGTTTTCAAATCAGGTTTTGGAAGTAACCATCCCGTCCGTCGGATCAATTAGGGATAGCCAGGGAGAGCAGGAAACTTGTATTTTCCAAACTCAAGCCTAGACACTATCCTCTCTGTCACCCTAGAACTTTCTGGTTTATTATTAAAAGAGATGTCGTTTACAAACCTTTAATTTGTCTAAATTAAATTTTCCTCATTTAGGACAAATTTTATAAGTAAATTAATCCTAATTTACTTATTTCCCAATTACTCTTTTAATGTAAGTTGTCAACATTTATTCTTACGGCCCATTTTCCCCTCTATATCATGTTTATGTTTTTTTGGTATGTAAACCATACCAAATGAAGTGTCACTAACCATGATTTTGCTAATCCTGACAATTACTCCCAATTATGGCCAATTTTATGCCAATATACTTATCGAGCCAAATAAGCTAATCCAATTCTGATTTAACATTCTAATTCATGTCAAACTAGACTTATTACTCTAGTTCACAACACAAGATTCAAATTACACATCTTATAATTTATGTCAAATTTATCCAATTTGCATTTCTATGAACATGCCATAATAAATGTTCCCAATTTATGCCAATTTCCAAGTTGAACTACGTTTTAGTAAATTTCATTTTTTGTCCCAAATCGCATTCCCACCGCTCGTATAATCGTGATTCAATCTAAATTATAGATTCGCAGAAAATAGGGAATGAACCAAAGATTGCTATGAAAAGAATAGATATAACAACTGGCATAAAATGGTTTTGAATAACGACGTAGGTTCAAGAACATGGGTAGACCTAACTTAGTAGGTAAATTCCCAAGGTCTAAAACCAAGAATAGGCAGAACAGGTCCAAGAACATGGGTAGACCTAACTTAATAGGTAAATTCGCATAGTCTAAAAACAAAGAAAACCCAGGACAAGCAGAATAAATAATCCGGTTTAGCCCCAAATCTCAAAATCACAGAACTTAAGCAACACTTTCCTAGTCAGGAATCATGGAGGTTTAATCACAGATGTCCTTGTTATGTCACAGGCAATAGTTTATGTTAATCAAAGGCATAGGTTTTGTCAAGGAAGTAATCCTCATAGTCATAGTCACAATCATAGGCAATGTTCATAGTCATAGGCGGTGTCCATAGTCATAGGCAATGTCCATAGTCATAGGCAAATGTTTATAGTCATAGGCATATGGTTTTTAGGTCCATAGTTTCATAGTCACGGTCTTATTTGTCTTTGAATCATGACAGTTCTTAATTAGGTCCAAAGAGATAGGCACAGATTCGAATAGAAAGAAAGAGAATTGGCATATTCTTTTATTCCTTCAATTTCATGTCATGAACAAAGAAAAATGTTCAAATCTAGAAATAACTGACTTACATAGATTTAGATTAGAAAAGAAAGATGGCGTTGCTACGATTCGTAGAAAATCATTTGTTGAAGCCGTTTGAACCTCCTTTTGAATCCTAGCTTGAATCTCTTCTTCTTGAAAGTCTTTTGAGCAGCATCTCCTCGTCTTGTTTTATTTTATGTATATTATTTATTTATATATTTTAGAGTAGGAGAAGAAGCCATGTTTACTAAGAATCTTTGCAGCATAAGGGTAGAGAAGAATTGTGAATAGAGAAGAAGACCAGGGCTGTTTATATAGTTGCTCAAGACCTTATCGTACACGCAGCGCTGAGTCAGCATTGAACCTAGTTAAGAAAATAGTCCAGGTTTGCAGATGAATCTAGCCAAATCTTATCGTACATGCAGTGCTAAGTCAGCATTGGGTCCCACAAGCTTTTTTGGCGCAGAAATTTGAATTTCTAACTTTTGAATTTCTGGAATTTATTTTACTGTTTTATTTACATGAACTATTCTTATATGTATACAATTCCTTTAACGACCATTTTACGCATATATATAAATATATACGCACAACTTTCATTTTATTTTCAAAATTCAAACGATGTTGCACCGTTATTTAATTCTTGCCATATTTCATTTACTATAGCCTTATCTTAAATTTTATCTTTCGTATACATATATTTCTGCATATATATATATATATATATATATATATATTCTCATGTATATACATATATTTTCTTTATTTCCTTATATGTACATTCTTATCCTTTCAAATTTTTGAATTTGTATACGTACATATATTTGCATGTTCAGTTGGCCCTCTTTAAAACAGAGATAAAAATTATGCTATCGTCGGGGTTCGAACCCCCGACCTTCATGTTACAAATCCAATGCCTTAACCAACTGAGCCACAAAGTCTTTTGTTAATAAGTCTTAGAACAATGATAATTATTATTCTTTCCTTACTTCTCTTTTTCATGTTAGTTACAATACTTAAATTAAACCAATGCATGAATCTTTTTCTTTTAATGTTAATGCATTATGTTTGCAAATCAGTGCATGCAACATATTTACATCGCATGCAACCAATCTTTTTTTTACATATATTAATTAATTTTCATTATACATCACCATATTAATCCTATCTGTGGATATATATACATTTTTAATTACATTAAAAATACGGGGTGTTACACACTGGTAATCCTACTCTTTGCAAACTTGATCATATCTTTGTCAATTCTACCTTTCTTAATATCTATCCTTTTTCATCTTATCATATTCTTCCTCCCTCTATTTCTGAACATAATTCTCTATTTTTATACTGGGGGAGAGTGGACGCCATCAACAAAGGTCTGGAGTCAAAATTCCGGTAGGAATCCATTAGAAAGGCTGCTAAACAAGCTTAGGCTGCTCAAAATTCATCTTAAGGCTTGGTCTAAGCACAATTTTGGAGATATAATGAAGAATTCTTCACTGGTTAGATCTGAATTTATGCAGGTGCAAAGTTGTATGGCTTCTGATCCTCTGAATTCTCAGCTTATAATTGTGGAGAAGGAATTGCAAGATAAGCTTAAATTTATCTTGGATAATGAATATCAATCTATGATACAGAGCTCTTATATTCGTAGAGAAGTTGAAGTAGACAGGAATTCCAAATATTTTCACAACTTTCTCAAAATGAACAAGCTGAAGGAGGTTATTCATATGATACATGATGTTGATGGTAGTTTGCCAACCAATCATAATTCTATTGATATTGCTTTTGTTAATTATTTTAGGGCTATTCTTGCTCCTGAAATTCTTCATAATAGCAGTATTGAGCCTTTGTTTCACATTGATCTGCCTTACATTTCACATGAGCAATCTGAGGAGTTTATTAAACCAGTAACTGATGATGAAATCAAGGTTGCAGTTCAGAGAATGGATCGTAATAGTTCAGGAGGGCCAGATGGTTTTAATGCAAATTTTCTGCAAAAGTGTTGGACTATCATTGGTAATGACACTACTGAAGCTGTTAAATATTTTTTCTATACTAATATATTACCAGTTTCTTTAGCTGCCACTTACATTGCATTAGTCCCTAAGATCAATAATCCCTCACATGTATCAGAATTCAGGCCTATATCATGTTGTAGTGTTTTCTATAAGATTATTTCTGAAGTCTTGGCCAATAGAATGCAATCTGTGCTTCCTACTGTAATTTCACCCAATCAATCAGCTTTTGTACCTGGTAGATCTATTAGTGACAATGCGTTAATAGCCCAAGAGTTTCTACATGGATATGATAGGAAAAACATCTCTCCTCGATGCATGATAAAACTTGATATTAAGAAAGCATTTGATAGTGTGTCTTGGTCTTCAATTGTTGCAATTTTATCAAGAATGAACTTTCCTAAGCCTTTCCTTGCCTGGATTTATACTTGTACTCCAAAATTTTCTATCTCTAGAAATGGATCAATGCATGGTTTCTTTAGTAGTAAACGTGGAGTTAGACAAGGAGACCCCATTTCTACATATATTTTCATATGTGTGATGGAGCTTCTAAATTCTTTAATCATCAAGCAGGTTGATTTAGGCAATTTTCAACTACATCCTAGATGTAAGAATCCACTTATCACTCATCTCTGTTTTGCTGATGACCTTGTAATTTTTACCAAACCAAATTACTCCAATATCCAATGTTTTCTATCTATTCTTAAGTCTTTTTATGATATGACTGGTTTGGAGATTAATTTGGAAAAATCACACATAAAAATTGCTGGCCTTAGTCAATCTGCAGTAAATGATCTTGTTCAGCTGTCTGGTTTAAATATTTTGCCAGTTAATTCTAAGTATTTGGGATTACCTTTATTTACTGGTAGAATTACAAAGGATTGTTGTATGCCTTTATTTGAGAAAATTATTGATAAGATGATACAGTGGCCTTCATGTCATCTCTCATAAGCTGGTAGACTCACTGTTGTTCAATCTGTTATCACCTCTATGACTACCTATTTTTCTAGACATTATATTCTTCCTCTAAAACTCATTAATATGGTGGTTAGTGCAATTAATAAATTTCTCTGGCATGGTGACCCCTTTGTTAAGAAGATAATCCCTATTGCCTTTTCAAAGCTTTGTCATGATAAGAGAAGTGGAGGATTGGGTATCACCAATTTGTTTCTTTGGAATAAAGCAGCCATTTCTTCACATATTAATTGGATTTTTTCTGATGAAAATTGTTTGTGGTCCAAGTATGTGAGGTATAATTTGATTGGGAAAAAAGATTTTTGGACAATGCAAATACCCAGTTTTTGTAGTCGGAGTTGGAGGCAGATTCTCAAGCTCAGAGGTGTTTTTCTTCCATTTATTCAATGCAATTCATCACATATGTCTGGTTCTTTCTGGCACTCACCATGGGCTTCCAGAGGTTTAATATTGCATGATGTTGTGGAGTATAATTTGAGAAGGAATTGTGGCATTCCTTCTTCAGCCAAAGTTCAGGATTTTGTGAATGATGGTGAGTTAATATTGCCACACAGCAGCTCTGCAGTTTTGAGGAAGCTCTGGTATGAAATTACAATCAATTTTAAGCTGGATAGTAGTTGTATAACTTGGATGGGTAAGTGCCTCTCTATCAGCTTAGTATATAATCTTTTATGTAGTGCGAGACATTGTTTTCCATGGTATAAGAGAATGTGGAATTTAATGAGTAATGCAAAACAGAACTTTCATTTATGGAAAGTGATGTCAAATGCCTTGCTTACCAAAGATAAGCTTTTCAAAATTGGCATTATCAGTGATGATGTTTGTGTTTTCTGTCATGATGAGGCTGAATGTAATACTTACCTGTTTTTTGAGTGTAAATTTGTGTTTCATGTCTGGAAGAGAGTACTGGACTTTGGAAAGCTTCATCAACCATCAAGCATTAGTCGAGATGAATGGTTCAATTTGTTCAAAGCAACCAGGTGGAAGACAAGTGAAAGCATGTTGCTATTAAGGATATTGAAGATTTTCTTGTTGGAAATCTGGTCAGAGAGGAATTGCAGAGTTTTTACTTCACTTGAGCTGAATTCTGATGCATTATTCTCTATTATAATCAAGGCAATTCACAAAAAGTCAAGTTCTTGTTGAAGTTTTGTTATAACTGGGTATTTTTTGTGGTTCATTTTGCTGAATGATGTATTTGGTTTGTTTTGCTAGCATTGAGGTTTTTTAATTTCATGTATAGATCCTAGTTATTTTCCTCAATGCTAGCAATATAGGACTGTTGTAATGTAATTATTAAGTTGTAAATAATAATATGCTTGCTTTTCAAAAAAAAAAGATTACATAAGAAAGATTACATTTTTAATGTAATAAAAGAAAGATAAGAAAATTTACACTTTTCATGTAATGCAAGATTTCATGTAACAGGATTCAATGTTAAAATGATTTTTTTTAACATTTAACATTACATTTTTAATGTAATGTAAGATTTCACATAAAAAGATATTCAAGATTGGGAAAAATAAATTAACATTGAAAATTACATTTTTATGAAATTATGATTCATTAAAATGATGTTAATTATATGGTAGAGAGAAAATAGTTGAAATCGTCAACGAATTATATATATATATATATATATATATATATATATATATACATACATACATATATATATTAAATAAAATGAATTGCGCCGCTGTAGTTCGCGATTTGAAATCGTAAGTTCAAACGATTATATCAAAAGATCCGTCCGTCGGATTTTCCCAAAACTGGAACCGTTGGGTTCGTTTTGGAAAGGTCTTTCTAACGATACGAAATTTGCTAAGATCCAATGTTAGATTTTGAGAAATGTGTAAATCAAATTTTGATGAAAACAACGCTAGGGCCATGTAATTACCCGAAGCATCGTTAAATTGAATATGGCAATTTTTAAATAAATAAAAATAGCGATAATTCGTTATAAAATATTATAAATGATATGGAATGAAAAGAATTGATTTAAATTATATATATTCGAGAATTAATTGAAAAGGCTGAGCTAAATCTCATTTTAAATAATTATACGGTGATTGGAAGTCGAAGATTTAAAGACGGTGACTGAAGACCGGCGATCTTCACATCGAATGGATGACTACTGATGCCTTTGATTGGAGTTGCTGTTTTGAGAGGGTCGCAGTGGTAGTTGTCCGGACGTACTTGTTGATTGTCCGGATTTGCGAGAGCCTCTCTTCCGTATTGGACATATGGAATGAGGAATAAGGTGTCTCCGGTTTCGTTCAGACCCAAAACGGACTTGTAAATGGATGTATGTCTGACATTGGATTCTATTCTATGTTGATTGATTTCTATTTAATATATATTTGTTTGGTGGCAGAGAATTTATTATCTTGTTTAACACCCTTCTCTGAGACGTACGAGCTCAGAGGTTATATATTGAAAGGTATTAGTCGCATGGCGTGAATTGTCGGTGTGACATGTCAAGATGCAAATGATCAAGGCTTATTGTTGAAAAGCAGGGCCTTGTGGTTGATGATCAAAGCACAGCTTTATTTAGCATAGCTTTATGTATAGCGTTACTTCGCGAGCCTCACATCCCGGTATGAACCAGAAACGGGAGTAGGACCCCAGGGAGAACATGTGTTTCTTTCTACCTAGAAGTGGTGTCATGGTATGAAGCCTAGACATTTTTACTTATGTGGATGATGGAAAGCGAGGTACCTCAGATTTGAGCCCCTAGTGGCTCTTTATTTACGCCCCATAGGGTGGGGTGACGTATTGTTCTGGCATTACCAATCCACAAGCATATTTGTGGACCAGCCCTGGCACTCCTAGGTGCAGTTGTGACTGATCCTGAGACATGGGCTAGACTGTCTCGAATTCGGTAAGGACGATCCCTTGCCCTGGTTCATAATGGAAACCCAACTTCCAATACGACCCATACGGTTTTGATTGTAAACCTATATATGGTGACATAGTATATGGTAGCTATGCCGTCTATGATTGATACATTATGATTGAAATGTTTTTGAAACATATATACACTAATAATAATATCAAATCCGTTTTATCGTATCAAGCATTTTTGACCATTATAAGGTAAAACTCTATCCTCCGGTTTGCGTTGCAATGTGTGATGGTTTCATTTTTCTAAAAAGCATTGCGTTGTTTAACGATTTACTTTATTTTATGCACTGGCAATCCAATGGAGTAAAACCGTTCCGCGTTAGCGGCATGGTCTTGTGATTAGCCCTATTATTAAATAGGTTAAGTAAGATTTCCCATACCAGTCCCATACTGACTCGTAACTTTGCAAACTCGGGTGCCCTCTTTCCACATGGGCGGCCTTGTATTCAGGTTTAGTAGGTTCACTCTGGATGGCTATGGAGCTGAAGTTGGATCCTATCATTTCTATTATGCTGTTCAGACTTCATTTAGAATATTATGTTTGATTCCGCTGCAGACATTTTATATTAAGTTGAAAATTGTATTATGTACTATGTATGATCCTATTATGCTGTGTAACTCTGATGATATATTTTTTACCAATGTAATTTTATGTACATTATCTATTGTAATTCTATATTTTTGTTCTGCTATTATTGTTTATGTGTTATATTCCAATGATTATCCTTGTTTTCGTACTACGCGAGTTTGGGGTCATCACAATCCCACCCTTAATATTTCATTTCATTGATTTCTACACTTCTACTTTGTTGATTTCTACTATAATTATATAAAAATTCTTCTTTTCTCACTCTCTATCCATTACTCTTTGAATTGAAGTGCTATTGAAGAGTTATAGGGCTGTTGTAATCATTTGGGAAGTTTTTGGGAAAGGGTGTGTTCTTTGTAGCCCTAAAATCGGGCTAGACCGAGTATACAGGTGCTTATATCGGATTTCTAGCAAGGACCAATTCTTGGCTTTTTGCGATCTACATTAGAGTTGTAGTTCTTGATTATACATGTATCTTAGATTTTTCATGTATACATATTCTTTTGGCTAAAACTTGTACATATTATGTTGTTGTATAATGTATCGACTATGACCGCTGACTTGTATTTATACTCATGTGTTATATTCTTATCCATTTCCACCTTAGTGATGTGAATATATGTGTTTGACTTTGATTTTATTGTTATGTATTTTATATTGCTTTCTGAATTATATACAGTTGTTGTGTAGTGGGTTTGAACTTGAGTTAGATGTGTTGTCTTTCCTCATGAGAAATAAAAAGTAAGGCCGCATTATCCAACGTATTTAACACTCGTTTAAAGCTAATGTAAAGAAGGTCGCTCCTCAACAGCCCTATTCTTTGCGTTAGTTAGCACCATAGCCTGCAATGGCTTGGCTAATGCAAGTATAGAGGTGAGGCGTTACATCTACATTCATGACCTTTCCCTACACTCACAAAGACATCGGTCGTAAAAAAACATAGACATCGACCAAAAACCGTTGTTATAGCCAATATTTCTAGCAGTGGATCTCTTTTAAAATATTGATGTGGAAAGAAAATACCTTTTCAAAATATAAGTCTTATTTGATCTTTTCACATTTTTAAAGAAATTATATATATATATATATATGTGTGTGTGTGTGTGTGTGTGTGTGTGTGTGTGCACGCGTGCGCACACACATGTGTGTGTGTGTTTATAAATGTTCTTATATATGTGTCATTTTGATTATGTATGTGTAGTTTCGGTTAATTTATGACAAGGTACCATGTTACTCAATTTATTTGAGGAAAATAAACGTATTATGTTCCCATTTGTGCGAGTACATTCCAGAGCTCTATACACTGGAAGAACTTCAATTAAGTGTTTTAAATGAACTTGTTGATGAATTTTCTTTTATATACTCAAATGTATGTATTCAATTATATGTTTATTCCTTTGTGATTTTTTTTGGTGAATCGACAAAAATTATTGATACAAAAAATTATCAATGTCTTTGATGTGAAACATGTTGTCTGGTTGTCAATATACTAATCACATCTGAAAGATAAAGTGCGTGACTTTTGGGATCAATCTACACGTCAATAGCATTAAAATTGATATTCATACAAAATAAAATTTAGCAAATTATCATATATTCACAACCCTTCAAATCATATCAATAGTTATCTCCTGAACAAAATATATCAAAATTATTTATTGTACATCATGTTGAATCCTCATATAAGAACAATTCTCACTAGATCCTTTTATTTAGCAGTTTACATCATTTTTTGGAAACAATAGCCAATACTATGTTTATTAATTAGGCCATAGATAGTAATGTATGTTTACTAAGTTTTGCATACGATACATGATGTCAAGTTAACTTAGAACCCTTACTATTTTTGAGGTGCTAATAATGTTGGGGATTTTGCGGTTTGAGACTATTGGATGATGATGATCGTCATATGATTGTCGTACTTCAGACTTTATGGATCTATATAATAGATTCTTTCAGACAATAGTTCAATCCACCAGGTACAAATTAGTTATCGAACTATCGACTTTCACGATTCAATAAAGCCTTGGAACAGCAAAATCGGATTCAAATTTGTATGGCTTCGATCTGATCAAGAACACTCTAATATTATTTTTTGATGATGCTATAATCAAAGAGAAAGATGAAGAGAAGAAGAAGATTGAATCTGCCATAATTCTGGACTTTGCAACACCTTGAAGGCGTCACAAATTCTGAGTGATCAAAAAGCTTTAATGGCATCGCAGATCAGACGAGGAAGAAGAAGAATTGAAAAGTAATTTGCAACAGTTCCGGCGTTGCTATTTATAAGTAGCGGGAGGATGCACCTATTCATGAATCGTCACGGCCGTTGTCCATTTCAAATTCGAAACATTGCATCTGTTCAATTCTGAAACATCGCACCTTTTCATCTGCAACGTTTTAAAGCATTGTGAATTTCAAATATGCGCGCCGTAATTCAAAAATACAACGGTCTGTAGCATAGCACGCCAATCGACATTCTGAGGCCTAATTGATCATGAGACCCTAAGAGCCCCAAGGCCCATCTTTTGACCTTTTAAATATTAATATCCATGTCATGCTCACGCATTGCCTTGTCACTCCCTTCTCTAATTTCTTTTGATATGATACATCAAGCTTCTATATATATAGAGGCAAGTCTTTGTTTATTTCATGATGTGGGACAAAGACATATTCTCATTCCTTCTTCCTTCTTACTTTCCACTTCAAAAAAATACCAAACACTAAAGTAATTTGAAAATTTACAAAAATATCCTCCAATTTTCAAAATAAAGAAAATAAATAAAGTGGACGGCTGAATCACTAGTGTGACTTCTTACAAACCCAAGTGGGATCAAGCCTATGTAGTTCTAAGATCAATTTTTACATCATCGTGGAAACAGCACATAAATAAAAGGTATCTTTTGGCTTTGAACCTTTACTTAGTGTAAACCATTCAAAGTTCTATCGAAATTTTATGGTGAACGAATATTGAACCAAGTATCTCTTAATGACAAAACCGAAACAATCACATATGTTGACTTCCTTAGTTAGAGTGTTCTGTATTGCTCAGCACGTTAATTGCCATGTGCTTTAATCCTAGTTCATGAGTCTACTTTAGAAAGCAATCTTACTTTTCTAGGAAACGACCTGATTTTCATACACATATAGGTAAGTCTCTTAAGGTGTTTCTGTGATACACCTTCTAAGGTTTCTAGACTTATTAAGGACATTTATACATCCTTTGTTCATGCAGAATCCAGCACTAAATATTATGGAATTATCGATTTAGTGTTCCATAATCATACTCTTAACTTGTTCGTACCCATTGAACTTTGTCTCTCCTTTTCAAGACACGCGTTGGGTTTCTGTTAAGGATGATCAATCTCCATGCACAGACCTAAGTCCCATTTCTTTTGACTTTATAGAAACCATAGCCTTTGGAAAAACCTTTTGTAAAGTGGGTCAGCCAAATTTTTCTTCGTTTCCATGTAGTCAACAGTTATAACTCCACTTTTGAGTAACTATCTAACCACTTGATGTCTTGGACTCACATGTCTGGACTTCCCATTATATGTCTTATTAGAGATATTATATATCGTTGCTTGATTATCACAGTTAATCAAGACTGCTGGAGATGGATTCTTCCACAAAGGGATTTCCATTAGCAAATTTCTAAGACATTCCTCTTCCTTACATGCATCTGCTAATGCAATCAATTCTGATAACATAGTTGAATCAGATATACAGATCTGCTTCTTGGAAGCCCAAGATACGGCAGTACCTCCCAATGTAAATATCCATCCATTCATAGACTTGGATTTGGATACGACATTGTTCCAGGTTGCATCACTATATCCTTCTATTACAGCAGGATATCCTTTATAAGATAAACCATAGTTAATGGTTCCTTCCAAATAAGCTAAACTCTGGAAATGGCTTTCCAGTGTTCGAGATCTGGGTTACTCGTAAATCGACATAATACACTTTTAGCATGTGCTATGTCAGGTCTAGTGCAATAATGCATAGCATACATAAGACCCCAATAACATTAGAATTTTCCAGTTGAGAAATTGTACGTCCAGTGTTCTTTTCTAACTTGATACTTGGATCTAAATGAGGTGGTGCTGGTTTGTCATCATAATGACCATACTTCTTTAGGAACTTCTCAGTGTAATGAGATTGGGTTAGTAATAACTCCCCCGCTTTCCTAATGATTTTAATTCCTAAAATTATATCAGCCTATCCTAGATCTTTCATATCAAATTTAGAAGATAGAAACTTCTTAGTTTCATTCATACATGATATATTAGAACCAAATATTAACAAGTCATCAACGTATAAGCATATTATAACATAACTGTTG
This sequence comes from Allium sativum, assembly GCA_030737875.1. NCBI lineage: Eukaryota > Viridiplantae > Streptophyta > Magnoliopsida > Asparagales > Amaryllidaceae > Allium > Allium sativum. Next base: position 65,374,077 of record CM060922.1, read on the forward strand.
TTATCCGATTTGCTATAAATACATTTATCAACATCATTAACAATGAATACATATGACGGTGCCACTTTATCAAACTTCTCGTGACATTGCGTGGGAGCTTGCTTCAAGCCACAAAGAGATTTGAATAATTTATAAACTTTCTTTTCTTGGCCTGGGGTTATGAAACCTTCTGGTTGTTCCATGTATATCTCTTCTTCTAAATCTCCATTTAGAGAAGCTGTCTTTACATCCATTTGATGTATGACTAAATTATGAATTGATGCAAGTGATATTAAACAACGTATAGAAGATATGCGAGCATTCAGAGCATATGTATCAAAATAATCTACTCCTTGTCTTTGCTTGTATCCTTTAGAAACTAATCTGGCTTTAAATTTATCAATGGATCCATTTGTATTCAACTTTTTCTTGAATATCCAATATCCATTTAAATCCTATAGGTTTAACACCAGGATGTAAATCAGTTAAAACCCAAGTTTAGTTTAACATTATAGAATTCATTTCATCATTGATAGCTTCTTTCCAGAAATTAGAATCTCTAGAACTCATAACCTCAGAAAATGTTTTTGGATCATCATCGACGTTCATTACATATCTTGTCACATTAAGAACTTCGTCCTTATTGCCTTCTATGAGATATGTTATGAAGTCAGGACCATAGTCCTTCTATGTTCTCGCTCTTTTACTTCTTCTGTGTTCAGTACTATTATCTGGTATTGTCACTTCCTTGCTGTTTTGAGCAGGAGCATATTCATCGTCATTGATATCATTAGTCTCAGTTGGTTCCAGACTAGATGATCTCAATGGAATCTCAATAGTTTGATTTTCAAAGAACTCTACGTCTACAGATTCTATAACTTCTAAGTTATCAAGTATAAGGAAATTATAAGTAATACTATTAAGAGAATATCCTATGAAAACACACTTAAATGCCTTATTACCTAACTTTGGTCGTTTAGGGTTTGGTTTTCTAACATATGCTAAGCAACCCGAAACTTTAAGTCTTGTAAGAACTCTACGTCTACAGATTCTATAACTTCTAAGGTATCAAGTATAAGGAAATTATAAGTAATACTATTAAGAGAATATCCTATGAAAACACACTTAAATGCCCTATTACCTAACTTTGGTCGTTTAGGGTTTGGTTTTCTAACATATGCTAAGCAACCCCAAACTTTAAGTCTTGTAAGGTTAGGTTTTCTATTAAACCACAATTCATAAGAAGAGATATTATTCTTTTTAAGTGGTACTCTATTTAAAAGGTAACAAGTAGATAACATAGCGTCACCCCATAGGTTATAAGGTAAATTAGAAATTAAGAGCATGGCGGTAACCATTTCTTCTAAAGTTCTATTTTTCCTCTCAGCAACACCATTTTATTGTGGTGTATACGGGGAGGTACATTGATGAATTATACCATTTTGTTTGCGAAACAAAGTGAATTCATTTGAAGAATATTCACCACCACGATCTGAATGTAACACTTTAATTTTAACTCCTAATTATGTTTCAACTTCTTCTTCGTAAAATTTAAATTTATCAAATGCCTCATCCTTTGATTTCATTAGATATACATATGCATATCTAGTATAATCATCAATAAATGTTATATATTATTGGTTACCACCATAGGTGACATGACATTTTAAGTCACCCACATCACTATATAAAAATCAAGCAAACCAATTTTTCTTTCAACAGATTTAAAGGATTTCTGGTGTATTTTTGCTTGAATTCAAATTTTACATTTAGAGAAAGAGTCGAAATCACAATTAAAAGTTAATCCTAATTTATGCATATTTCTAAGAGACTTATAATCAACATGTCCTAATCTACCATGCCATAAGTTAACAGAATCAACAATATAAGCAGAAGATTTCTTTCAACATAAACATATCATTACAAGAATATCCCTGCCCAATAGATTTTCCATTCTTAGACAACACTAACTTATTAGACTCATACACCATCTTGAATCCTCCTTTGTTAATAAGGTATCCAAAAACCAAATTCTTACACATATCAGGTTCATAAAATACATTGACTAATGTAACGACCCGGCTTTCTGCCCGGTTTTTGCCGGTAATTAAACCAACTTAAACCGTTCATAAAGACGGATTGTTAGGGGAACTTACACATTTGCACAAAATAAAAGCAACTTTTCCATTATCATTAAAATAATATTACATCAGAGTTTACAAGAGGTATATCAGAGTACATGGGTTACATAGCGGAAAAGATACTAAACTCAGCAGAAGAATGCGAATAATCCAAGACATAATAGCTCCAGTTAAAACCAGAATCATGCTCCAACTAATTCCAAGGATAAATCTGCGAACCAAACTACTAGGCTGCCCGTGTAAAAATTATGAGCACCTAGAGTTTAGGTGTGGGAACAATAAACTCCAGGTCAGTTATGAGACTGGTGTGAGAACTCAAAACAGTGGTTTTTAGGGTTTATTTTAAAGTTAGGTAGTTCACCGGACCACGCCGCTAATGCTGAACGGGTTTACTCCATGTGAATATCAGTAAATAGAAATTCGTAATGATTTTATTGAAAAATGAAACTAACACAAGGTCTCGTGGAACACACATAATGCAAATGCATATATGGGCGAGGTATCTCCTTATGCAGTCAAAAAGGCTTGATACGTGAAAATCCTCTTTCAATGCTATAATATAGTGCGAAAACAATTTTGAAAGTAAATGTATCAATCCTAGCCAGCATAGGTACCATATACTATACTGACGTATGGTATACAATCAAAATCATATGGGTTCTTAGCGGAGATTGGGTTTCCAACAATGACCGGGCAAAGGAACTTCCTTCCGAACCGAATTTTGAACACATCTAGAGGGATGTCCGAGGATCAACAGTGATTCTCCTCATGCCGGCACAAGGCCGGGTTACCCCTTAACTGGGTAACTTAGAGTACGCCTGGGTATGTCATCTCCCGGTCGTTACCTACCTTTCCGAGCGCGCTCCAGCAACAACCACAAAAGTAGATGCTTTTACCACATAGGTTAATACCTAGGCTCCATACCATAGTACACCTTTTATCTAGAAAAAGACAACACCCCATAACCCTGTTGCATTTCTTCCTGTTTTGGCCATTTATCGGGGTGTGAGGCTTGCCGAGGTCCCGATATACACAAAGCTAAATAAGCCATGCTTTGATCATCCAAAGCTCGCCACATAACTTAAGTATGCCACATTGTCCATTCACAACGCATCACTGATTTCTATCGATATATAACCTCTAACCTCATACGTCTTAGAGAAGGGTGTTAAGCACGAGAATAAATTCTCTGCCACCAAACAGATATATATTTAACAGAGATCAGTGTTATGTAGTCAATTACAGTGTCAGACACACAATCCATAAATGTCCGTTCTAGGTCTGAACAAAACAACAATCCAAAATTGCTTCACATGTGTTTGGGCTTCTTGCCATGTAGCTGATATAAAATCCATCTGCAAATGGGAGCTACCCGTTTGAGACATTCAACAAGTCGTCCTTATGATATGAAGGGTTTCGGTCTTCAATAATGTCTTCAATTGCTCCACAATGTCATATTATTACTTGGAATGGTTTTCAGACATACATCTGATCCCGGTCTTCCAAATAATAAGAGTAATTTTTAAAACACAATTACGGAAGTGCATTGACTCAAATGTGTTTTCTAGTTAGATTGCTTGAGGACATACAACTTTCTGATGATGGGGATGATGAATTTGATTGGAGGCTTGAGGAAATAATAAAACTTTTCGGGTTGGTCTCCTTTATAAGCTAATGAATTTTGTAGGAAGGAGATGCATTGGTTTCAAATGTATGTGGAGTTCTAAAGCGGTGCCTACCAAAGTTAAAATTCATATGTGGACGATCATGCATAATCGGCTTAATACGGTGAGCAGATTGCGTCAAAAAGGAGTCCTTGTCGTTGGTGGTTGTGTTTTTTGCGATGAAGATGACGAGAACTACTAGCACTTGTTCGTTGGTAGTGATTTCGCGTTCTATGTTTGGATGAAATGCCTGGTTAGCCTTAATATTAGTTTAGACTGGTCTGACTTCAACACCGACCAATTTCATTTTTGGCACACCGTTTTTTCTTTACTCCCTGATACCCCATGCAAAAACTGTTTGTTGCTTTGAATTTTGCTTATGTTTGGATTCTATGGCATGAAAGAAACTCAAGAAAATTTAAATGTAAAATGAAACCGCCCAATACTGTTATTCATTGCATTCTCAGATTTGTTTCTTTATGGTCAGGCAGTGGCGAAGTGAAGTTTGTGGACACCACAGCTGCAAGAGTTATGGATCGCGCTCGCGGCAGATGAGTTCGATGACTTGGGTTCAGCTTGCTAGTTTCTATGTGGTTATGTTATGTACTTCTATTTTTTTGGCTACTGTATTACCGTGCCTGCGAGCATGTGATATTTTTTGGGCTGTATATAATCTTGTAAATACACGCATGCTAGAAACTACTACGTATTAGTCTCTTATGATTAATGAAGTAAGGCGTGAATCTCGCGATTCACTACCTTTTGCATAAAAAAACACAATTACGGAACATACGGGCTTTCAACCAAATCTCCTTCCATCTTAGATTTTATTAAATTAAATTTCTTTAAACCCATTCTCAAATTATCTTTAACAAAATCCATATTTAACCAGTCTTCTTTAAAACACATCCCTTAAATCAAAGATAATCTAGCCCCAAATCCTTAATTAATTTTCCGTTTGATAACTCATTATCAAAACCCAGTTTCCTGTGAAAATCCTATAATCCATATTTCAACCATAGTTTCCAATTAAATCGATTTTCCAACATTCAATTCTTTAATCTTAACTTAAAGATTATATTTGGTTCCCAATTTCTTATTTTTAAATTTTCTCAAATCAAAGATTTGATTAAATTCCAATTTACGATATGAATTTCCACAACTCAATCTCATTGGGTTTCAAGAATGATATTGTTGAAGATATGATTCACGACGAAACCTAAAGCAATCGATATTGAACATGCGTTACACAAAGATTGTATCTACTTATATTCGATATCAATTCTCATAATCAACGAATACTATAAGTGGAATAACGATATAATAATAATATCTTCCAAATTCCTCAAATAGTATACGTTTACACCAAAGAATTTCATATCAAATATCCGAAGATTATTTCTATCCAACTTATCCCAATAAATTTGGGAAACCCATATCCTAATTAAAAGATTTATCCAACTCTTTGACATTAGATCTGGATAGAAATATCATCCACTTATACTTAATATTAATCTCGATATCCAACTCACACTATAAGCAGAATAACAATGAACTACCTTTTAAATTCCTCAAATAGTAAGAGCCATCATCTACCGAATTAATATCAAACATCCGAAGAACCATATCCAATTATTTAAAATTGGAAAACCCGTTTTAAAATTCAATAAATCAATTTAACTTCCATCTAGAATATTTCCAATACTTTTAAACCTTTGAAAGCATTCCACAAATCATTACTTACATTTCGGAAAATAGTTTACGGGTTTAAACATCAAAATAGATTGTTTTCGAAGAAAGCATTACAATAGCGTTTCAAAAGTGTTACAAAAGCGTAATAAAACAGTTACCTTAATTGTTTCAATCAAAATATCGTTTATCTTAGTCAAAACTTAAACATTACAATTCAAAACATTTTTACATAATTTATAATGATTTTACCATTTATTTCCATATTTTTAGAAACATTAAAAACGGCTATTTATGGTTATGGTCGATAACTTCTCTTACAACAACCTTTTCCAAAAAGATTTTAAACATAACTTGAAAATTATGACCTGAAATTAAAATCCGCTTTCACTCATTTAAAATCTCTTGTTAATATAAATCAATTATTTTTCATTTTTTGGAAATTCGATTTAGATTGCAAAAGTTATAAGCGTTTAAATTTTGTAACTAAAATACGCAAATTACCATTGTACAACAAGCACTATATTGATCGGAATGAAAATTATACTTTAGTACTTCAAAATACCTTAGAAAACCATTATATACTCATGTAAACCATTTAACGTAATTTACATTGACTTTCCAAATTTATTTTGGGTTTAAAATTCAACTTTTATTTTTTACTTAATAAATCAAATTCCAATTCATTTCTAAATTCAAATAACTTCAAAATAACCATCTCATCCGTCGGATCAGTTACGGATAGCAAGGGAGAGCAGGAAACTATATTTTACAAACCTAAGCCTAGAGACTATCCTCTCTGTCATCCTAGAATGTCTCTGTATTTATTTATTCAATTAAAGAAACTTTATCAATATATGTGAATTCATACATATGGTCTTTCCCAATTATTAACCTTTAATTTCAATAATGATATTGTTTCCAATTACGTAGGAGATTTGTCGATCACCAATGTGATACCGTACTTGTTGTGTCATAGTGTGTGAAAACAGCATCAACAACCATTTTAAACATCTATAGCAACCATCATCAACATAATTAAATAAATCATAACATTGCACAAGCGTTATAATTCTAACGCTTTATAGTGTGTGCGTTCTAAACTAAGCATCCATTATCCATCACAACAAACATCAATCATCATTAACCACTAATAATTCATCACTATATTTAAATTAGTCTAATTACTGATTAAATAAATAAACCGTGGTTAAAGAGTTCTCACCAAATAGCTTTCCAAATTTCCTGATAGGCGATCATAGCTGAGCGAACCATCGGACAGTATTTCGGCGCAACGTCTTCTTCATCAAAATATATATACTAATCTCTCTCTCTATCATAAGAGGAGGAGGTGGGTGACGAACTTTGGCAAGGTGGTGGTGGAAAATAGGAAGAATTATGCCATGGAAACCATGGCCATAAGCTTTAAGAAGAAGATGAAAAGAACAAAATGGAGTGGAATGGTTAAAAAATGGAGGAAAGGCCTCCTTATATAGGAATGGAGAGTTAAGGAGGTAATGACACATAAGGGGGAAAGTGTAAAACATGAATGAAAGGAGGCATGCAAAAATACAAGTGTCCTTACACATGCCTTAAGGAGGGAAAGTGATCTTTTGGTAGCATTTCCTTTAAAATGCTATGAAAACTAAGGACAACACTTAGTTCTAACGCTACTAATTCATGTTATGGTTTGACAAATCTAATCAAACGACAAATAGTATCAATAAATCCAAACTTATTAATAATCATTCTCATTTATAATTCAAGTAAAATCTATCATATAACTTGTCAAAATTATTTAATATAATAAACCATATATGTTTATGTCAAATTCAAACTTAAATCAATTTTAAATTGGTTAAAAATTCTGGATTGTTACATTCACCCACCTTTAAAACTTTTCGTCCTCGAAAAGGAAAGGGAATCTCATTTGACATCATGTAGATTTTCAGACACAAGATTAAAATTCTTTATACAAAAGCTCCTCGTTCTCATAACGGATATACCGGGTAGAATATTCTAACACACATATTTATGGATAACCCTATTTACATGTCCTCCAACGATATCTTGCAATCACCCGTTATGTTCGATTCATCATTTACTGGGCCAATTACTTATACTTAACCATTTACCTCCTTCCAGAAAATTCAGAGTTATAAATTTATTCTCTTATATCTTATCTTGCAAATACAATGGTTATGAAACTTATTCCTTTTCAATTTCCAAAATTTACTATTACTCGTTACATGAAAAACTTGATCATCTCCGAACTCAGCTTGTCTAAATGTTTTAGTTTAGGTAATTTCTTCTTACTATTCCCGCTTGCCAAATATCCTTTAATCAAATTGTGAAACTTAATTCACAAGGTACTCATGCTTAATTAAACAGTTCCTTTTATGACCGCAATATATTTTAGAACTTATTGATTGTCCAAAATCGCCGATAACTCTAGATTTTAGTTCCTTATTTGTTTAATTTTGGCTATCCTCATTAATTATTCCAAATTCAAGGTTATGAAACTTATTTCCTTCAAACTTTAGAGAAACAGCTTTAACCAATGTAGTCCTTAACCAAAATATCATCAAATATCTTATAGCCATATTGTGAAACTGAATTCTCAAGATATTTGCATTTTAAATTTAATCAATTGGGGAGTACTAATTATCAGATATCCTGATTGACTAATTCAAACTTATCCTTTAAATCGTTTCCTAAACTATTTTTCTATATTTGGATTGCTTATGTAAATTACAATTTTACATAAACATCTTTTAATCAATTAAGAAATTCCAATCACAAAATGTCGTGCTCTAGTTTTAAATTTCCAAATATTTTCAAAGATGTTTTTCCTTTATATTCAAAATATATCCTTTCAAAATCAATTCCAAAGTAACTGCCAATTCTTACTTAAAATTTTGATTTGATTTTTCAAATTATACATCTTTTCAAAACCTTTTTTGATATATATATATATATATATATATATATCACAAATGCACTTTCTCAAAACTCTTTACTGGCTCATTCCTATTACATGTTCACCTGATATAATTCTTACAACATTTTCAAAATCTCGTTAGCTTATTCTAATTCACATTAATTTACCAAATGTTTTCAAACACTTATCTCAATTGGTTTAAGCATATATTGATGTTTTAATCGGAATCATATAGTCATCCCACTTTCAAAACTCGAAAATACATATTGATGATGCTGCAGTCATCAACAGAATCATCTTCAAGCGAATAGACGTGATTCTATATCTATCTAATATACTTAAGACTTCGCATATATGTTGATCAGGCGTATACACAAAATCTTCTTATACTTGATATTCCAACCTCAACATCGAATAAAATATTCAAACTCTTATTATATATTTTGGTTCCTAACCATATTGGTTAATTTCTTTGGACGAGAATTTACCTTAACAAATTTGACCCAAGTTTATCTCTTAACAAATGATATAATATAATCTTATCAATATTTCGAAATGTTACCCAATAGTGAAATTAGATCCAAAAGGCATTTGTACTTGGATCATTTTCCAAATCAGTGGAAGGGGCTTAATTACTATGCCATAAGAAGTATTTTATGTGTAATAATAATCACAAAATATAAACATAACTTTAATCGTTTGATTAAGTATCTAGGTTATAATTAACCATACACTTTCAAAATATGTTTCTTTCTTAAAATATAACTTTTCAAAACTCATTTCACATTTTCAAATACGCTCTCTCAAATATAATATTCTAAATTCTCATTCTAGGGCATTACTAACCCGATCTCTAATGAGATATTATAACTCTGATGAGTCTTTCCTTTTGTTCAAATGTGTCGTACCTCATAACTTTACATAAACCAAAGCTCTGATACACGTTGTAACAACTCGTCTTTTTGCCCGATTTTCTCCAGTAATTAAACAACTTAAACCGTTCATAAAGACGGATTGTTAGGGCACTTACACATTTGCAAAAAATAAAAGGAACTTTTCCATTATCATTAAAATAATATTACATAAGAGTTTACAAGAGGTACATCAGAGTACATGGGTTACACAGCGGAAAAGATACTAAACTCAGTGGAAGAATGTGAATGCTCTAAGACATAATAGCTCCATTTATAACCAGAATCATGCTCCGGTTAAATCCAAGGCTAAATCTGCGAACCAAACTACTAGGCTGCCCGTGTAAAAATTATGAGCACCCAGAGTTTACGTGTGGGAACAATAAACTCCAGGTCAGTCATGGGACTGGTGTGAGAACTCAAAACAGTTGTTTTTAGGGTTTATTTTAAAGTTAGGTAATTCAGCGAACCACGCCGCTAATGCGGAACAGGTTTACTCCATGTGAATACCAGTGCATAGAAATTCGCAATGATTTTTTTGAAAAACGAAACTAACATAAGGTCTTGCGGCATACACACAATGCAAACGCACACATGGGCGAGGTATCTCCTTATGCAGTCAAAAATGCTTGATACGTGAAAATCCTCTTCAATACTATAATATAGTGCAAAAACAATTTCGAAAGTAAATGTGTCAATCCTAGCCAGCATAGGTACCATATCCTATACTGACGTATGGTATACAATCAAAATCGTACGAGCTCGTAGCGGATATTGGATTTCCAACAATGACCCGGCAAAGGAACTTCCTTCCGAACCAAATTTTGAACACCTCTAGAGGGATGTCCGAGGATCAACAGTGATGCTCCTCATGCCAAGACAAGGCCGGGTTACCCCTTAACTAGGTAACTTAGAGTACGCCTGAGTATGTCATCTCCCGATCATTACCGACTGCTCTGAGTGCGCGCCAACAACAACCACAAAAGTAGATGCTTTTACCACATAGGTTAATACCTGGGCTCCATACCATAGTACAGCTTTTATCTAGAAGGAGACAACACCCCGTAACCTTGCTACATTTCTTCTTGTTTTGGCCATTTACCAGGGTGTAAGGCTTGCCGAGGTCCCGATATATACAAAGCTACGCTTAAATAAGCCATGCTTTGATCATCCAAAGCTCACCACATAACTTAAGTATGCCACCAAATAGATATATATTTAATAGAGATTAGTGCTACGCAGTCAATCACAATGTCAGACACACAATCCATAAATGTCTGTTCTGGGTCTGAACGAAATAACAACCCGAAATTCCTTCACATACGTTTTGGCTTCTTGCCACTTAGCTGATATAAAATCCATCTGCAAATGGGAGCTACCCATTTGAGACATTCAGCAAGTCGTCCTTACGATAGGAAGGGCCCCGGCCTTCAGTACCGTCTTCGATTTCTTCAATTGCTCCACAACGTCGTATTATTATTTGGAATGGTTTTCAGACATACATCCGATCCCGATCTTCCCAAATAATAAGCGTAATTTTTGAAACACAATTACTGAACACACAGGCTTTCAAACAAATCTACTTTCATCTTAGATTTTGTTAAATTAAATTTCTTTAAACCCATTCTCAAATTATCTTTAACAAAATCCATGTTTAACCCTTCTTCTTTAAAACACATCCCTTAAATAAAAGATAATCTAGCTCCAAAGCCTTAATTAATTTTCTGTTTGATAACTCGTTATCAAAACCCAGTTTGCTTTGAAAATCCTTTAATCCATATTTCAACCATAATTTCCAATTAAATCGATTTACCAACATTTAATTCTTTAATCTTAACTAAAAGATTATACTTGGTTCCCAATTTCTTATTTTTATTTTTTCTCAAATCAAAGATTTGATTAAATTGCAATTTACGATATGAATTTCCACAACTCAATCTCATTGGGTTTCAAGAATGATATTGTTAAAGATATGATTCACGACGAATCCTAAAGCAATCGATACTGAACATAAGTTACATAGAGATTGTATCTACTTATATTCGATATCAATTCTCATAATCAATGAATACTATAAGTGGAATAACGATATAATAATAATATCTTCCAAATTCCTCAAATAGTATACGTTTACACCAAAGAATTTCATACCAAATTTCCGAACATTATTTCAATCCAACTTATCCCAATCAAATTGGAAAACCCATATCTTAATTAAAAGAATTATCCACCTCTTTGACATTAGATCTGGATAGAAATATCATGCACTTATACTTAATATTAATCTCGATATCCAACTCACACTATAAGCGGAATAACAATGATCTACCTTTTAAATTCCTCAAATATAAGAGTCATCATCTACTGAATTAATATCAAACATCCGAAGAACCATATCCAATTATTTAAAACTAAAAAACCCGTTTTAACATTAAATAAATCAATTTAAATTACATCTATAATATTTCCAACACTTTTAAACCTTTGAAAGCATTCCACAAATCATTACTTATAGTTCGAAAAATAGTTTACGGGTTTAAACTTCAAAATAGATTGTTTTCGAAGAAAGCGTTGCAATAGCATTTCAAAAGTGTTACAAAAGCATTATAAAACACTTACCTTAACTATTTCAATCAAAATATCGTTTATCTTAGTCAAAACTTAAACTTTACAATTCAAAACATTTTTACATAATTTATAATGATTTTACCATTTATTTCCATACTTTTAGAAACATTGAAAACGGCTATTTATGGTTATGGTCGATAACTTCTCTTATAACAACCTTTTCCAAAACGATTTTAAACATAACTTGAACATTATAACCCGAAAATAAAATCCACTTTCACTCATTTAAAAGCTCTTGTTAACATAAATCAATTTTTTTCATTTCTTGGAAATCCGATTTAGATTGCAAAAGTTATAACGTTCAAAGTTTGTAACTAAAATACGCAAATTATCATTGTGCGACAAGCTCTATTTTGATTGAAATAAAAATTATTCTTTAGTACTTCAAAATACCTTAGAAAACCATTATATACTCATATAAACCATTTAAAATAATTTACATTGACTTTCCAAATTTATTTTGGGTTCAAAATTCAACTTTTATTTTTTACTTAATAAATCAAATTCCAATTCATTTCTAAATTCAAATAACTTCAAATTAACCATCTCATCCGTCGAATTAGTTAGGGATAGCCAGGGAGAGAAGGTAACTATATTTTCCAAACCCAAGCTTAGACACTATCCTCTCTGTCATCCTAGAATGTTCCGTTATTTATTATTCATTTAAAGAAACTTTATCAATATATGTGAATTCATATATATGGTCTTTTTCAATTATTAACCTTTAATTTCAATAATGACATTGTTTCTAATTACGAAGGAGATTTTCAATCATCAGTGTGGTACCATACTTGTTGTGTCATAGTGTGTGCAAAACAGCATCAACAACCATTATAAACATTTATAGCAACCATCATCAACATAATTAAATAAATCATAACTATGCACATGCCTTATAACACTAACGCTTAATAGTGTGTGTTCTAAACTAAGCATCCATCATCCATCACAACAAACATCAGTCATCATTAACCACTAATAATTCATCACTATATTTAAATTAGTCTAATTACTGATTAAATATTTAAACCTTGGTTAAAGAGTTCTCACCAAACAGCTTTCCAAATTTCCCGGTAGGCGATCATAGCTGAGCGAACCGTCAGACAGTATTTCAGTGCAACGTCTTCTTCACCAAAATATATATACCAATCTCTCTCTCTCTCTATCATAAGAGAAGGAGGAGGAGGATGATGAACTTTGGCAAGGTGGTGGTGGAAAAGAGGAAGACTTATGTCATGGAAACCATGGCCATAAACTTTTAGAAGAAGATGAAAAGAAGAAAATGGAGTGGAATGGTTAAAAAATGGAGGAAAGGCCTCCTTATATATGAATGGAGGGTTAAATAAGTAATGACACATAAGGGGGCAAGTGTAAAACATGCATGAAAGCAGGCATGCAAAAATACAAGTGTCCTTACACTTGTATTAAGGAGGGAAAGTGATCTTTTGGTAGAATTTCCTTTAAAATGCTATGAAAACTAAGGATAACACTTAGTTCTAAAGCTACTAATTCATATTATGGTTTGACAAATCCGATCAAACGACAAATAGTATCAATAAATCCAAACTTATTAGTAATCATTCTCATTTATAATTCAAGTAAAATCTATCATATAACTTATCAAAATTATTGAATATTCTAAACCATATATATTTATGTCAAATTTAAATTCAAATTCAAATTAAGTAATAAAAATTCCAATTTTAAATTGGTTAAAAATTCTGGATCGTTACAACTAATGTAAGAACCTTTCCAGAGGTGAATGCAAGTTCTCCATTATTCTCTTCGTAAGTCTTAAATTGATTACGGTCTTTGCAAATATGATTGGTTGCTCCAGTATCAAGCCACCAATCATTATCAATGCCACTAACGGAGTTCGCCTCTTGTACAACTGCAACAAGCTTTTCTTCGACCACATTCTCTTTTTGTTGTTTCTTTTGAAGATGACAGTCTCGGGCATAGTGGCCAGGTTTATTACAATAGTAACAGGCACCCTTCTTTATATTCTTGGAATTATTATTCTTCAATACAAAGATGACGCTGTAAACTTTCTAAATTATATTTCATTTCTGTATGTTTTAATTTTTTCTTATAATCATTCCAAAAATTCAGGAGTCTCGAAATAATAACTCCAACAAGAGAAGATTCAGGGAGATCGATACCATCATCTTTAAGTTGGTTCACCAATATGTAGTTTTTCACTTACTTGTCCAAATATGGACTTGTTGGCGACCATTTTGAAATCCATAAAATTAAAAATAAGAAATTTTTTATTACTTGCCTCGGATATGCGATACTTTCTCTCCAAAGCAGTTCAAAGTTCCTCTGCAGTTTCCAAGGTCCTGTGAGCATTGTAGACTGAAGTAGACAATGCATTCAGAATATGCCCTCTGCACAGGAAATCACCCTCTTTGCGCTTTGCACGTTTTTCCTTCAGAACAACATCCTCGCTAGTGGTTTCCTCCGGTACAACATCCAATCTATCTTCCATGATGTAGAACAATTTCACAGTGATCAGGAAGAACTTCATACTCTCTTTCCAACGAGTAAAGTTTTCACCACCAAAACACTCCATTTTCGTCAAATGTCGATTCATCAATTGTAATGCGCTCAAACCTTCCATGTTTGAAGATACTGTATGAAAATTTGTTATGGATTTTGCGGTTTGAGACTATTGGATGATGATGATTATAACGGCCGGAAAATCCATGCCAATTTGAGCTGACTAATATACTACACATTCAACTCAAAGTTCATGAAAGTTCAGATCATTAATAGAAAGAAATTAGAGGATGAGACAGAAAAGATAGAACTAATAGAATAGAAGAAGAAGAACATCATAATCAGAGTAAACACGAATCTCACAGCGGAAAGAATAACATGTATTATAACATAACTTTGAAATACAAATCTGAATTTGTATATGTACATACCATACGTCAGAGTACAACTCATTTATATCATAGCGGAAATAATCTCTAACTAATTAATGGTGAAGCCTTCTGCTTCCAGCTCCTCAAGTGAATCTATAAAAGCCTGAAACACTTGACCGCCCGTACAAATATGGACACCCAAGAGTTTAGGGAAAACAAACAAAATAAACTCTAGGTCAATCGTGGGACTGGTGTAAGTAAATTCCAAACATACTATTTAACTTTAAAAATCCTTTTCAAACAAAAAGATAATAGTAAGACCAGTCCACACATAAACATGGACGATTTTTACCTTACTATAATCCAAAATACTTTGATATCAAAACCAGTGATATTATGATAATGTCTAAACACATAAATATCCAAGTAGCGGAATGCTTGCATCTCACGCTCCACATATATATAGTATAAAATCATAAACCGCAGGGCTCTTATTAGAGATTGGATTCCAACAGACAAGGTATGGGAGCACCTTCCGAATAGTGTACTCTAGAGGGGATACACCTGGGTTCAACAAGAACGTCTTGCAACCCGGCCACACATGACCGCTCACTCATTTAGCTTGAGTGTCGCGAATATATTGCCACCACGGTTGTAGGCCATCCAACCGTTATCCGAAGATACAGAATCGAAAAGAAGTATAAATATGAGTTTTCCCTAGATCGGTGACAATACACCCTGCTTGGGGATGACCCAACTAGCCATGCTGCCTAGCCCAACTTTTGTTACTTCCTGGTTGTAAGGCTAGAGGCTACGTCTCTCTTCAGAACATATGATCACCATTCACTCTGAATGCCACATCGTCAAATCCGTAATCACATATTGATTACACAAATGCACACTGGATGTAGAATAAAGAGAAGTTACCTTCTCCCCACCAACTTGGTATATTCGTAAAAATCAACGGCGTGACCGTTGGAAATACTCTGTCAGACACTGGTCCATACAAGTTGTCCTGGGACTGGACAAATGAAAACACCATTCCAGAACTGGACGACCCTTGCATTTAACTCCGTCTTCAATTATCTTCAGCATCTCTAATTCGTAGCGCTTATGCCTATACGGAGTGGTTTTCGGATAATATATCCAACCGGTCTCTCCGTATTGACAATGATGGTCAAAACAATTCGATAGTCAGTTATTTAACCATCGAAGTAAAAACAATCATTCATTCAAATTTATACTAGACATCACACAAACACGGGTACTTTTTATTTAACATTCGTTTTTATTATTCGAATTCCCATTTCTTACCAGATATTTCTCAAATCCCGTTTTAGCCTTTTTACACTTCCTGGAAAACATTCCCAGTTATTATCAACTCTTATTCTCCCATATTTCAGATGTATACGTTATAAATGTTTGAAACATTTCCATTCTTTTCACATTCTTTATTTTCTACACTTGGATAATATACACTATCTACATTGGAAAAATATTCCAGTTTCATTATAAACATTTTAATATGTCCAACGTTCATTTTTAAAACACTATTCACTTTAGAAGGTGAATATCATACTATTATAGAAATCTGAACACCTTTATCAAATAACTCTTTATTTAGAAAATCAATACCATTATCTCGTTTACCAAAATCTCTTTCATACTTTATATTCCCAATCCACTTTATAAACTTTGTTCTCTAAGACAACTTCCTATCAAGTTTAACTAAACACTGATTACATATCCTGTTATAATATATTGGTTTAAGGTAAGTATTAACGACCCTATCAGATTATAATTCCTAGAATAATTTACTTTAATACATTCGACTTCGTCGAATTATAGTTCCAAATCCTAATGGTTTAATTCCAATTACATTTCGACTATCGAAAAGATGTCATCGTCTTCTAACATGATTCTCCGATTTCCCTTTATAAACTAATTCTGATATTCCTTTGGACAAACACCGTTACTTATTTCTTTAAACTAAGTGGATTTCAAACCCAACTAATTTCATCCCCTAGATAGTGCTGCTATATATAAAAATCACGCTTAAGTTTGCTTAGCGGCGTTAATTTATCGTTACAGTTCATAACCGGTCATACGCTGTAATATTCTCCTTTAGAACTAATTTTGACATAACAGTCACGCTTAAGCCTAATCAACAGTGTTATTCTATCGCTATAGTTTTAAGACTTGTAATACGCTGCCATATTCCCTTTATACTATCCTTGACATCTCTTTTCCATTACAAACTGATACTATTCCTCGACAATAGTGAAGCCGTTCAGGTTGGGGTATTTTATTTACCTCTCAGACCTTGATCGGCAACGTTCTTATCTTAGAACAGATATAAGTCTGTAACTCTAATCCCTTATTACTTGTAATATCTATCAGACCGTATTTTCTTGTTTAATTTGAACTATGGTTTTATAACCCCATATTCATACTTTGAAATCTCTGTTGTTTATGGCTATTTATATAAAACATTTACTCTTCGCTTTAACTTTATTCCATCAATAGCTTCGTTAACTGATTTTATCTACTTCTTACCATTTGATTATTATAATTAATATAACAATATTCATTAACTGTTTATTTTAAAATAATTATCCCAAATTATTTACTTGTCGGATAATTACAGCATCATACTTATTTAACTAAATAATCGTTTATATTTACTTTATAAAACGAACTATAAAATACTAATTTATAATAGAACTTCTATTATAATTTAAAATTCGCTTTAATTATAAAAATATAATTTTTATAATTAACTTCGTTGATTTGCCTGACGGCTAATCAACTTCTTAACAAAACGATGGTTTTACGGTCGATTGTTACCACTTTCTTAATCGATATTGTTTGTTTATTTATCAAAGCAAATGCTGAATTTTCATTCAACATGAATATTCACACAAGGTTCAAATGTAATTCGGGTTCAAACAGTGCATATAAAACAAACAGTACATATAAATATCGAGGAATCCGGTCGGATTTCTCCAACCGGTTTTCGCATCCACAGATGTTAGTCAAACAATTATCACTGATTCCATACTAGCTAGGGGATATTTATAATTGACGGAATCAGTATCCAACCGGTGATGTGTACATATGCCACGATATATAATAATTAACCAATTTAATTGTAATCTACCTAATCGACCATCACACAAAATTCAAACAACATTAAAATATTTTAAAATAGATCAGAGTTAGTGATTTTACTCACATTCGCGCGTTACCATTAAATAACGATTTGCGTTAGTCGATAGATCTGAGCAGGCGTTTTATTCTACTATACTTCGCCACCATTTCGATCTCTACTCCGATCATGTTCGAGCCCTTAGTTTCAGTTTGTGTCAAAGCCCCCTCCATGCTTTTCGCACCGTACACCCTCAGACGAACGCTGCTACCCTTATTTGATTGTCTGCGCCCCCTGAATTTTCTAGCGACACTCTTTCCCTTAATCACTTGGTTACTGTTCAACGTATTCTTCCATTTGAAGTTCCTGAAACCCGACTTTCTATACTAGGTCCATGCATTCACAACCAAAAACGAGCACTCCCCTACCACGTTTTCACTTCACTTATATTGCATGCGGCACATGTCTTTATTTCCGAGATGTCAGCCCCCACTTTTCTTAACACGTCTTCCCTATATGAACCATTAAAACCCGATGAAGCCAACTGCCACCCCACAAAACGTAAGCACCACCAATTAAAACTACTCTACCATAATGTTTCCTCACCTCTCTACATCTTCAACTTCACAACACTACTCAACACTTCACGGCCTTCCAGCATTTTACCTTTTTACGTCCCTTCTACTATCAACATGGACGCTACCTCATTGATCCGATGTTCCCCTTCAAAACAATGATCCGGTACCAATCGATAACCCCACGTCTAACGTTGCCTCACCTCCGCGTCTCCGAGTAGTCGCCACACCCCCTGCCGATCGCACCACCATACCGGACTTCGCACAGCTTCAACCGCTCCTTGCGTCATTTGTTTCTCCTCTTATTCCATTTGAACAAAGACCCATGCTGCTCCATATGATTTCCGCAAATGCTCCAGCCCACCAACTTTCATTCCCTTTCACCACGTAATGATCCCATTACAACCCTCCATGCATGCACACTCACACTGATGTAATTAACCCCTCCTCCAACATACTCCTCCTCCCAATACAAAGCACCACCTACACTATACGTACTCCACCCATTTCAGTTTCCTTCCCTTCACATGGCGTTCGGTCCCTCCTCCTCACGCTTATCATCCCCCATTCAGCACTCATCAGTCATCCTCTCTTCCCCCTCATACACGTACAAGAGCCTCACTCCTTCACTCGTCCATCGAACGGAGATCATCGAACTTCTCTACATCATGAGCTCCACCCCTAACCTAGATCGGAAGCCATTGTTTGGATTTATATTTTTAAATGGAGGTTTTGTTTGAATTTTCTCCACGGTTTCGAAATTCCTATGGCAAGGGGAAATGAGTTGCTGCGTTGGATAGGTGTAGTTGGTTTTATATAGTGTAAGATGAAGCCTTATTTATTTAGTATTAGGTGTATGGGAGCTTTGTAGGTTATCTAGAACATAGGGTAATGGTTCATTAAATGGAATGTGTCTTCGTAGAATAGGGTTATGGTTCATAGGGTATGGTTTGGTTTGCTTCAATGAAAAGCAATAGGTGGAAAGAAAGTCTCAGGCTATATTTTTACTTATACAACGAGGCTCCTTCGCTATTAAGTAATAGGGTAGAAGAGCTTTAGATTAGCTCGTTGGGTCTCATCTTTCACTTCGTAGCTTGTTGTTTCGATGGAGTGAGTCTACATATGTAGAATAGGGAATGTACAAGCCTTCTGGTTGAAGTAAAAGACACAGTATATTTTATTTAATTTACTTAGTCCCTACGTCTTTGCCTAAGAAATGAATGCATAGTCCTTATTGTTATACATATCCTTGTATACAGTTAAAGAAATAAGGGTGTCCGTTTCATAGAATTTTATTTGTGTCGTAGTCGTCACGGACAGAAATAAGAATACGATCGTATCCAGCGAGATGTCACGATCCCAAAAATATAATAATACCGGTAGATTAACTCATATTTTGAAATCCCAAAATATCGATATAGGGTGCGAAATACTCCAAATAAAAAGTTGTGTATTTAATTTATTAAAAATTACAGTAAAATTCTAAAAATTAAATTATCACTATGTCTCAAAAGAACCTTGTCTAGATTCGAAACCGGTATCTAGTTATTTCAAATAAACCGTTACGGTCGATGATCGATTCTATAGCGACTATTTGAAAATTTGATTTGGACATATCTTGCAATCTATACGACAAAATCTCCATTTTCCACTTCCATTGGAAAGATATAGTTAACAGATTCCAACGTTTCTTGTTTCGAAGAAATCCGAATCAAAACGAGTTCGGTACACTCAGTTGAAGTTTAGAACGTTAATTTACGAACTACCACGATATTACGGGCTCGAATATATTTAATATATATTTTTATACGTTCAACTTCGTTTTGACTAATATATAAATCAACTTATATTACGAATTCAATATCTAAACTGATTTAAATATTCAAATTCAAACTGCTAAAAATGCGGAACATTACAATGATCGTCGTATGATTGTCATACTTCAGACTTTAAGGATCTATAGAATATATTCTTTCAGACAATAGTATAAACTACCAGGTACAAACGGGTTACGAACTATCGACTTTCAAGATTCAATTAAGCCTTAGAACAACTAAATCGGATTCAAAGTTTGTACGACTTTGATCCAATCAAGAACACTCTGATATTATTTTCTGATGATGCTATAATCAAAGAGAAAGAAGAGGAGAAGAAGAAGATTGAATCTATGACAATTCTGGATTTTGCAACATCCTGAAGGCGTCATAAATTCTGATCGTTTGAAATGCTTTAATGGCGCCATAGATCAGATAAGGAAGAAGAAGAATCGAAAACTAATTTGCAACAGTTCTGGCATTGCTATTTATAAGTAGCGGGGGGATGCACATATTCATGAATCGTCACAACCGTTGTTCATTTCAAATTCGAAACACTGCATCTGTTCAAAGTCCAAGGCCCATTTTTGACCTTTTAAATATTAATATCCTTTTCATTTTCATGCATTGCCTTGTCTCTCCCTTCTCTTATTTCTTTTGATATGATACATCAAGCTTCTACATATACAGAGGCAAGTCTTTTCTATTTCATGATGTAGGACAAAGACATATTCTCATCCCTTCTTCCTTCTTACTTCCCTCTTCAAAAAACGAACCATAAACCCCAAAGTAATTTGAAAATTTACAACAAATAAGGAGTTTACATCAAGTAAGATATGCAACTTTTAATGTAAATCTAGGAAAGACACAAAGATAGCATTTTCCTCTTCAAAAGATGAATGATTGGATTGGATGATTAAAAGTGCATCCTTTGGTCATCACAAGGTGTTCATATTGGTCTTAATATCATATTTGGTTGACATTTGTAAAATATAATTCATATGCTAAAATTTGTGCAGTATTGAGATTCTTACCATAAAATTTTGAGTGAAACTTGCACTTATGCATTGCTTTGTGATGCTTTGATTAAAATAATGGAGAAACTATATGATATGATATTATGATTTGAAGTCTCAGTAAAATAAAAAGGCATGGAAAATTTTTAGTGGTGGTAAATGGTTTGTTGGTACTAGCATTATACTATATAATAGATTTCTTTGCATTAATATTAATCTCGAAAGTACTTCACTCTTATCCAGTTTGCAAGGATTATCTAAACATAATTTTGTAACTTTTTTGTGTATGTGTTTGTGTTTGTTGTTTTTAGAACCGCCATATGCAAAGTATGGGTTTCAAAAATGAAAACAATACATCCCAGTGTAGTGAACCTGGATTTTTAAAGTGACCAGACATATACGCCAAATGCATAGTATTAATTATATCAATCATTAAGGATTTAAGACAATAAATGGCAATAATGGATGACTAAAAATACAATGTAATATTCAATTAAGTTTGCAAATATAAGGATTCTTGAACAATTCAAATATCAGGTTGATTTGATGATGTCAATCAAAATTGAATGGCTTAACATCGCAAATTGCAGGATTATCGAATATAAATTTAGTTCTATTCAACAACCCATGTTCAAAGAACAGGATCATGATAGAGCCAAGTACTTCCCATTTAAGCGTTATTTTTATGTTAAATTTGGAACACTATTATCAACTAAACTATGTGCATCTTTATTTGTGTGTGTTAAATATAAAAAATTATATTGGACATATGGTTCTTACAATTGAAAACTTACAGTGATGCATTGTAATGCATTGCTTATTGTGTTAAGAACAATTAGCATTCCTTTGTCTTAAGAAGTGGTGAAACCAAAAAATGGTCACAACACTAAAGATGCTTCTAGAGCACTTCACCAATTAGTATGATTTGAAATTGTAAGGCCACAAACATAAAATAAAGGGCAAAAAATAAAAGACAAGGAATTTTTAGAGTTGTTCGGTCAATTTAGACCTACGTCCACTATGGCAGCAAGTTTCATTATCACTTTGAAATTTACAAAGTACATGAATCCACTCAAATCACTCATTTCTCTTTATTTATAATGATCCTCTATCCTTCCCTCTCTTTAACTCTTGATTTCACTTGAATTCATGGAGAAAATGGTGAGATCTCTTGATTTGTGATGATGATTGCGAAGATCTTCTATCACTTGAACAATTAGATGATCTACACTAGTTCCATGGTGAGATTGTGTTGAATCAAAGCTTTAGAGAGGATTAATAGCGGTTAGAGATCACTTAGATTGAGTTTGAGCAATTTCTAATGGAGTTTGGAGAAGATTTGGTCACTTTGTTGTTGGAGGAAGGCAGATTGAGTTGGAGAAGCCATTAATGGAGCTTGGAGTGTTTGAGAGTGGTGGAGAAATGGTTTGGATATCCCTTCGGGGTGGATAAATCAGTCCCTTGAATGGTGGAAAAGTGAGATATTTATAGGTGTAGTTTGGGGTAATGGCAATGCTGTAATTATGGTGTGCAGGGTACCGACCGACCATAGTAGTATTTATGAAACTGCCACTGGGTATAGCTGTAAAGAGTTGGCATTAAGGTACCGATCGGTCTGGACACCGATCGGCCCAAAAAGGAAGCACCGATCGGCCTTAAATAGATGCATCGATCGACCTAAAAAAGATGTATCGATCAATTACAAATGCCTGCACCCGCCTTTTTTATTTTTGTACCGATCACCTTGTCTGTTTCTATACCGACCAACCATACTAGATTATTCTCATACCAATTCAATAAATTACCACTTTGCCATTCTTATATTTTCCTGCCGCCTTCAGTCTTGTTCTGTCACGTTGTACAACGTATATTGAACTGACGCATGTAAGCATGAATAAATCCAATTCGTGAATGGGAGACCGATCACATATATGTGACCACGTTGACATATCCTATCATGCATGAACTATGATTTGTATTTGTCTTAACTCACACGTTCCAGGATTTCAAACATTGGCTCCATGTGTACGTTATATATGTTTCCATGTTTCATGTTAACAGCATCATGTATATACTTGCTATTGTGTTCAAGTTCGAGCTGCACCCATGCAAATAGTTACTAACCGACCAAGCTGCTATGCCCTATCAACCCACGTAGCTTAGAGGAAACCAACCCATACTTTGTATATTTCATTATAGCCTGCCAAAATCATATATTTTATAATGTAAATGCTAGGAATGATGCCATGTTAATCGTATGTGAAACATTGTTTGAAGTGTCGAACAACTGCACGTGGCACTGCTTATATACAGCCAACCCATAGTATCTGTTATAGTGTCACTGTGCATATGCTTCTGACCAACCGACTAGCTCAAGAGCCACCGACCAATCCATGATTGGAGATATATTCTTGTGTGGATGCAGCTAGCATCGTTCATGTATCAGGATGGAACCACCTGACTATGATGACGTGGACCTCATTCATGACCGACCAGATGGAGTGCGACTGAGCAGCCGGTGAAGCTGTTCGACCGATGGGTCTGCATGACCGATCCAAAGGAGCTCTGCATGACCTGAAATGATGTATGATCGATCCATTGCATCACAATACAGTCGATGTATTATTTTTTGAACTGCGTTTTCACAACGGGGTTAATATTTACCCCTCGAAGTTTGTATTTTTTGCTTGTGAAAAATGCGGGATTCGAAAATGGCCATTGTTTGTATAGTTTACGTTGAAACCCAGTCGTAGCTTTTTATTTGCTATGGCAAATTATGCTTTGAACTTATATGCTTCATGCCACAAGTTCTGTAATTAAAACAAGCGCCTGCACGATTTTGTACTTATACTTCGTCATCGACCGTCCATATCGATAATGGATTAGTTAAATCATTAGAAAAGGAATTATAGCGAATTTTAAAATTGAGACGTAATAACATGCCTATACAGGATCATTTTGTTTAACTATTTATAATTTGTCAAACATTACCTGTATGGACACGATATTCTAATCTGAATTCGCACCGTGACTTGAGTTCTACTAACCTTTTTAGATTGGAACTTCGATTTGAGTTTGCTGCGGTTAGGGAGACTGCGCCCTTTGAACTGTAAACGAATCAGTCTTTGGCTGGTCCTCTTGATAATTTGCTGGAAAGGTGCCCTTCTGTGCATAATTCAATATGCTTTTTAATCAAGTGTGCACTTATTTTGGCATTTACAAATTTAACGTAGAATTGTCACGGATTGCTGGCTGTTCATCCTTATACCTGTTGCAGTAGCTTAGTTAGATTTAGAAACTCGAATTTCGATTCACTTTGAAACTATGGGTCATCCTGGGATATATAAAATGTTGAATATCCGTCTCACGACAGTTTGCTCTAGTGCGTGATTATTGCTCAATCTCCTTTTTATATCTCACATTGAAACTGTTGACAGATATTAGCTTCAACTCCTTGAGAAGCATTACTGCTCTATTAGAATCGAACTATGCCATATTCGCATAGTCCCCCTTTTAAGCATCACTCATCCTTATATTTGAAGCAAGATACCGTCGGATTTTTGGTGAGATATTTATGGTTGGAGCTTTGCAAATGGGGAAGCCTTGGTGTTAAGAGATTCTAATTGGGTTTCCCAGGTTGATCTTTATTGGTGTAGTGAGTATTATCGACATATCGATTTTGCCGAACTTTTCAAATGCCCCACTTTTCCAAGGCAAGATCATGCCAAGTGTATTGGCCTTTTTTATGAGAGTATATTGGTTTTTAGGCTTGTTGCAATGTCGTGATGGACCCACTGTATTTTTCGGGCATTATTCAACTCTTATGTGGTTGTATTGCCTCAGTACTGTGGTCGCCACGACTCGCAAGGGCTCGATGTGATAAGTTTGTCAAGGTTCCTTGATTGTGGTTGATGTGCTAGAAGCTTCTACTTTGTTGGCAAAAGCTATTTGAGCTTGCCAATATGCGTAGAACCCTGAGCTTGGTCAATACAATAGGAGTTCCGACTTCATTGGTTGGTTTAGTACTTCTACTTAGAGAAGTTTTATATCTTTGTGCCCCCGCTGGGGGTGGACTTATATATTGTGCCCCCGTTAGGGGAGGACTTTGGGTTCAGTACCCCCGCCCGGGGAGGTCTTTGGATTTAGTGCCCCCGCTAGGGGAGGTCTTATATTTTGTGCCCCCGTTAGGGGAGGACTTATATTTAGTGCCCCCACTAGGGGAGGTCTTATATTTTGTGCCCCCGTTAGGGGAGGACTTATATTTAGTGCCCCTGCTAGGGGAGGCCTTATATATTGTGCCCCGCTAGGGGAGGACTTATATTTAGTACCCTCTGCTCTGGGAGGTCGTTGGATTTAGTGCCCCCGCTTGGGGAGGTCTTTAAATTTAGTGCCTCTTCTTGGGGAGGTCTTTGGATTTAGTGCCTCCGCTCGGGGAGGTCTTTAAATTTAGCGCCCCCGCTCGGGGAGGTCTTTGGCACTTCACTCGGGAAGTGTTTGCTTTATTGTGGAGGGTTTTCCTTGTTACATCGTTTCATGGGGCTGGCGCCAGTTCCTTTGTCGGACGCTCGACTTGATAGGCTATCTCAATTCAGGAACTGGGGCCTTTGACCTCTCATTTGGGAAAATGCCCTTTCGACAAAGGTTACAACCCTCTCGTTTGTTTGTCGTGGCACTTGATCGCTATTTAAATCTTTGCGACTCTTCCCATTCACTTTTCAAGGCAGTGCTTTTCTATTTTTTCATTTGTGCGTGTTGATATTTATAGCATTTGGCACTTGAACTAGCATTGTTGGGGTCGCCATGTTTCGTCAGATTTTACAGGAACAAGCGCTCGACAAATGGCCTGCAATATGAAATCATCTTTTAAGCAAGTTTTGATTTGACATAAAATTTTGCAAGTAAGAAATTTATTCAGGTAGATATGATGTAAAGCTAATGTTCAGAACAATGTTCGTAAAATATTACAGACTTGTTTACAAGAATTCTGAATATAGCAGTAAGTAAAGCATGAAGTAAAATATTGGCGATAGTGATCGCTTATTCCGAGCCATTGAAATTAGAGCACCACTGGTTGTCAGTAGATGATTGGCTTCGGTTTGGTTTGAACAGGAGCTTCGTTGCTTGGAACGAACTGGTTGCTTGATGTCCCTTGCCCCTAGGGAGTTGGAGCAGTGTTAGAGGATCGTGGATTTTTCACATATTGTTGTAGTTTGTTTTTCTGAATCAACTCCTCAATCAAAATTTTGAGATGCATGCATTCATTTGTATCATGACCGAGCTGATTGTGAAATTAGCAGAACTTTCCAGAGTTCGCAGCTTTCTTTGAAATCTTCAGCGTCGGTGGCTCTGGAAGGTGTTCTATATCTTTCGTGGCAGAGAAAATGTTCTTCGGGGTGTCATTCAGAGGGGTGAGCTCTGACGAGTTGTGAAAGAGAAACTTCTTGTTAGCCTTGTTGTCTTTGTCATCATTGGCTCACTTATGCCCCTGATTACCCTTCCAATTATATTGGGTAGCAGCATTTTTGGGAGCTTCAAGAAGCGGGTTAGTATCAACAATCTGAAGAGGTATAGGATTGTTGTCGACTCTCATATACTCCTCGACCTTTTTATAGAATTTCTCAAGCGTGCTTGGTTCTTTCATTTTAATCCATCTACCAAATTCGCCCTTCTCATTTATGGCGTCGATTAGAGACCTTAAGATCATGCGGGGCTCGGGATTCCCTACTTCGGATGCAACCGCATTGAATCTTTTGAGCAAAGCTTTGATAAATTCTCCTGGTTTCTTAATCATTGATGTAATAGAAATAACGTCCTTAGCCTTCTTAGCTTGCAACCTGAACTGCTCTTTGAATTTCAAAGTCAAATCGTCAAATCGATCAATGGATTTGGCTGGGAGCCTTGTGAGCCATAATAATGCCGCACCTTCTCGATATAGAGGGAAGCACAGGCACTTGATCTCGTCTGTTGCTTTGGCTGCATTCATATGTCATTCATATTTGTATAGAAAGTGATTTGGATGAGAAGTCCCATTGTATGGAGGCAGAGTAGAATGAGTGAACTTTTTGGGGAATTCTGCTTTGCGAATCCTCTTCGTGAATGGATTTTTGCTAAGGGAGAAGTCCCATTCCCTTTCACCGTCCTTGCAAGACAAGTTATCTTCCATGATTTTCTTTACCATATCCGCGATATATTCCTTTGAGTTGTGTCATTATGGAGAGAGGACTTCGATCTTTTTTCCGGATGCTCGTCGTGGCGAGTGATCGTGATTAGAGGATCTTGGTCTTTTACCTCCACTATGGGAAGGTGCTCCCATAACGGGACTTGCTACTCGCCGGTTATTTCGATCGGAATGGTTTTTAGCTTTCAACTTTGAGTCTTCAATATTAGCATTGCCTTTGTTAATAGGTCCTTCCATGTTGCCATTATGATGATGATCGGAGGCTGATGAATTTGCATTATCTTCAAGGTTGACATGGATTTTCGAAGGAGGAGTGGGATTCGCTTGACCATTTAGGAGAGCACTCATTTTATCAATTAAAGCTTGATTAGCATCCATTAATGTTTTATTAGCATTCATCAAAGTTTAGTTGGAGGCTTCTGTTCGTTGACTCAAGTTAGCGACGATGACATCTAATTTAGCTTTGGTTACATGGCTCCACTTATTGAGTTTTCTCCAACTTCAAAGCGGTTGGTAAGTGGAGTAGCTTCATTATTAGCAACGTTGTCAGTTTCTTCAATGGCTTTACTTGTGGTTTTCTTATATTTAGCCATTATCTCGGATAGGGATTTGAACTTGGAAGAGAATTTGTTAATTGGCCCGGGTCGTAGATTTAGAGAATCTATAGTAGAAGCAGGTTTGGAACTCCAATGCAAGGCTTTTAACCTTATGGTCATGGGTTCGACCCCCACGGTGGGCGCCAAATGTTGAAACCAAAAAATGGCCACAACACCAAGATGCTTCTAGAGCACTTCACCAATTGGTATGATTTAAAATTGTAGGGCCACAAACACAAAATAAAGGGCAAAAAATAAAAGACAAGGAATTTCTAGAGTGGTTCGGTCAATTTAGACCTGTGTCCATCATGGCAGCAAGTTCCATTATCACTTTGAAATTTACAAAGTACATGAATACACTCAAATCCATCATTTCTCTTTATTTATAATGATCCTTTATCTTTCTCTCTCTTTAACTCTCGATTTCACTTGAGTTCACAGAGAAAACGGTGAGATCTCTTGATTTGTGATGATGATTGCGAAGATCTTCTATCACTTGAACAATTAGATGATCTACACTAGTTCCATGGTGAGATTGTGTTGAATCAAAGCTTTAGAGAGGATTAATAGCAGTTGGAGATCACTTGGATTGAGTTTGAGCAATTTCTAACAGAGTTTGGAGAAGATTTGGTCACTTTGTTGTTAGAGGAAGTAGACTGAGTTGGAGAAGCCACTAGTGGAGCTGGGAGTGTCTGAGAGTGGTGGAGAAATGGTTTGGACAGCCCTTCGGGGTGGAGAAATCGGTCCCTTGAATGGTGGGGAAGTGGGCTATTTATAGGTGTAGTTTGGGGGTAGTGGCAATGCTGTAATTATGGTGTGCAGGGTACTGATCGACCATAACAGTATTTACGAAACTGCCACTTGGTACAGTTATAAACAGCTGGCGTTAGGGCACAGATCGGTCTGGACACCGATCGGCCCCAAAATGAAGCACCGATCAATCTAAAAATGATGCACCGATCGACCTAAAAAAGATATACCGATCGGTTATAAATGCCTGCACCTGCCTTTTTTATTTTCGTACCAATCACCTTGTATGTTTCTATATCGACCGACCATATTATATTATTATCATACCAATTCAATAAATTACCACTTTGCCATTCTTATATTTTTCTACCGCCTTCACTCTTGTTCTGCCACGTGGTACAACGTATATTGAACTGACCCATGTAAGCATGAATAAATCCATTCCGTAAATGGGATAACGATCACGTATATGTGATCACGTTGACATGTCCTATCATGCATTACCAATGAGTTGTATTTGCCTTAACTCACACATTCCAGGTTTTCAAACATTGGCTCCCTGTATTCATTATGTATGTTCCCATGTTTCACGTTAATAGCTTCATGTATATACTTGCTATTGTGTTCAAGTTCGAGCTGCACCCATGCAAACAGTTACTAACCGACCAAGCTGCCATGTCCGATCAACCCACGTAGCTTAGAGGAAACCAACCCATGCTTTGTATATTCCATCATATCGTGCCAAAACCATATATTTTATAATGTGAATGATATCATGTTAACCGTATGTGAAACATTATTTGATGTATCGAACAGCTCCACGTGGCACTGCTTATATACACCTAGCCCATAGTATTTGTTATAGTGTCACTATGCATATGTTCCTGACCAATCAACCAGCTCAAGAGCCACCGACCGGTCCATGATTGGAGATACATTCTTGTGTGGATGCAACCAGCGTCGTTCATGTATCGGGATGGAACCACCCGACTGTGCTGACGTGGACCTCATTTACGACCGACCAGATGGATTGCGACTGACCAGCTGGTGAAGCTATTCGATCGACCCGTCTTCTTGACCGAACCGAAGGAGCTCTTCACAACGCGAAATGATGTATGACCGACCCGTTGCATCACAATACAATCGACGTATTATTTTCTGAACTGCGTTTTCACAACAGGGTTAACAAGAAGCTACATTGCTTTAAAAAGTTATGAAATGTATGTGCTATGAGATTACTTTAATTGATTTAGTATCAAATATTTATCAATAATTATTAAGTTAGATATAATCTATATAAAAACATAAAATGGAAACATACACTTTCAATTTCGAAACTAAGAAATAAAACAAATTATGTTATGAAAACTATAACAATGGTGGATGGTAGCCCTGTATAACGGCTAGTTAATCAACTTGAAAAGAATATTTATTTTCATTTTGTTTTCTTTACCAGGCATTTATTAGTTGGTATTTTAAATCAATATGTGTGTTTTTAGATTTGTATAAGACACTCATCTTAAACACGTTTTTAAAGTTTTATATAACGTTCATTTTAAAGTTTTAAACACATACTTATGACCTATTTGTCAAGGATACTTCTTAATTTTTTTAATACTTTAGCATATTAGTTTGAAGATAATATATAAAATATACTTACAATAAGAATTTATAAAGATGATGACGTTTCAATTTTTGTGTATAGATTATCCAATTATCGTGATAAATAATGTTATCAAACTCAACATACAAGAGCAAATGCATCAACCTTAAATATCAAATATTAATGTAACAAACATAATTCAAACATGTCAATGGTAGAACCAACACTTCATTTATTTAAATCACATTTAGATAACAATACCAATTATATCAAACTATTATATCCACATATTTCTTTGATGTATTTATGAATACTACCATGTATGTAGCATGGATATATACTAGTTTAGGGTGTGAAGTCTTAATGACCCGAGAGCGATAAGCTCCATTATTCTTTGGTTACTTTAGAGAAATTGAAGAATCTGACATTGGAATTGTTTCATATGCAAAAGGAAATTGCATATCTAAATTTGCAACTTCTTGAGTGTCTTATCTTGATTAGTAGCTTCCTCGGTTGAGTTACGTAAATTTGCTTTTATTTGCTTGTTTGATTCCTCATTCAATTTAAATTAGTGTGTAAACAAAATTATTCAAACCATAGCATTTTTTCAGAAGAATGTGTATCAACATTTTTTTTTACCATGATTTGGTTATTCTGAAGAACTAAAATGGGACTTTTCTTTCTAGACTTTTTTCACAACACAGTTTTCTAAATTATGACCGGAGCAATTGCAATCCTTACATCCTTGAGGGATCCACTTGTATCCAGTCACTTTAATAATATTATTTCCATCGTGTATTGTGATGAATGCTTATTTAGGTTGCTGAGAGTCAGCTTTTATCTCAACTAATATTTTTCATAGCTCAATGTGGTTTCTTTTGTTATTGGCTCATCTAATTTTAAAGGGATACCAATGATATTTGCTATAGCATTAAAAGCAACGTTGTCCCAAAGCCTTAGATTGAGCTCAGGCAATCTAATCCAGATTGAAATTTTATCAGTATATCCCTATCAAGGATTAGTTTCCTCGATCATCTATTTAATATGATTAGTTTCCATTTATAAAATACGATCCACAATTTATTTATTTTCACAATCTTCAAAATTAGGGAATCTGATAATAAAAAACTTCTACAAGTGTAAATGCCAAATTTACCTATAAGATTTCAAGTTTTAGTAATATAAACTATGAAATAATGATTGTGCAACCTATTTTCGAACATATAGGCTATTGCTGTAGAATGGAGAAGACTAAATTTTGTTAGAGGAAGAACACCTTGAATTTCTTTTCTCACTTTTTCTCCACTTCTATTTTACAACACTCTTACTTTTTTTCCTTTCCTTCTTTTCTGTAATAAACCAAAATGGTAGGCTTTATATAGCAGCCTTACATGTCAATTCATATTCAATAGACATCACCTTTTCACCAATAGACATTACCTTTTACCAATAAACACAACCTTTCACAAATAGACATGACTTGTTGAATAAACACACATGTTCACTATTGGACATGACTTTTCACGAATAGACATGACTCTTGACGAAAAGACATAACTCTTAACGAGCAGACATGACTCTTGACGAACGGACATGACTCTTCATGAATATAAACAACTTTTTTCTTAAACATTAAATTTTGGTTTATCACAACAAATTTCTCCCTTAAACCAAAATTCCTTCGAACATCCAATCTTTATATTTTACAAGTTTTGGTAAAAGTAGAGATATTATCCAAACTTTCTTTTTTGTCTTCTTCTTCTTAATTTTAGATTCAACCTAGATGACCACTTGCTTAATCGAACTACTGGCGGCTCTTGGTTTTCCTACACAAAAATGTATCAAATCCTTAACCATAGAGTTTGCCATCTTTTCTACCCACTGAGAAATTGTTGCTGAAAACATTAGTAGCTGAGGATTTGACAAATTTTGAAAGATTTGCATTACATGATCTTGGAAACCTTTTCTTTCCTCTTTCTTGCTCGTTCTTCGCCTAATATTCACCAAACTCGAAGCCTGCTCGCCTCCTTCTCCTTGTCATCCATTACAAGTGGCTTTGCGCTCACTCTTTCGCCTCTCTCAAGCTCACTAGAAGCAGAATTAGTATCTATAGTACTCTTCTCTCTCTTTCTTTGTGATCGTTTGCTTCAAGATTAAGGTCTACTTCCATCTCCATTTTACGATCACTTGTTTCAAGATTACCCACTTTGTCATTGCCAATAAGGCATACCATCTGTTTATCTTCTCTTTCATATACCTCTTCCTCGGGTTGTTCTTCTTTATACTCATCAATCTCTTCCTCTTCTTTCTCTTTTTCGACGTCTTCAAAATTTTCTTCCACTTCTTCCACTTTTTCTTTAACCATCTCATCCTCTACTTCTTCAACCTTCTCTTCTTCTTCTTCGGCCTCATAATTATCGTCATCATCACTCCTTTTCCTAGCTTCCACCATGTTCTCCATCGCACTTTTACCATAAATCTCTTTTAATAAATTCCACGAATCTTTTGCGGATTTTTCTCCATTAACATGACGCAATGCTTCTTTATTGATGTTCTCACTCAGCACCATAAAAGCTTGAAGATCTTTCCTTCTCAAACTTGTAAATGCCCCACTCTCTTTCTCCATCATGTTTTTAACATCTTTTGGCCATTCATAGCCATACTCAACAACCTCCCATAGCCCTTTGGAGATCAACTCTTTTTTTTTTCTATTACTCCACATTTTGAAGTTTTCTTTTGTAAGAACAAACGACGAGAAAAATAAAAATGCCAATGTTTCAACCAGGATCTGATACCAATTTGATAGATTGAGAAGCTTTGATAACAATTTGTAAAATTATAGAAGAGGAACTTTTGTAGAGGAAGAATTCATTGAATTTCTTTTCTCACTTTTTCTCCACTTCCCTTTTACAGCACTCTTACATTTTTCCTTTCCTTCTTTCCTACAATTAACCAAAATGGTAGGCTTTATATAGCAGCTTTACATGTCAATTCATACTCAATAGACACCACCTTTTCACCAATAGATAATACCTTTTACCAATAAATATAACCTTTCACAAATAGACATGACTTGTTGAATAGACA
This sequence comes from Allium sativum, assembly GCA_030737875.1. Taxonomy (NCBI): domain Eukaryota; kingdom Viridiplantae; phylum Streptophyta; class Magnoliopsida; order Asparagales; family Amaryllidaceae; genus Allium; species Allium sativum. Next base: position 65,407,670 of record CM060922.1, read on the forward strand.
CACATGTTCACAAATGGACATGACTTTTTATGAACAGACACGACTCTTAACGAACAGACATTACTCTTAACGAGCAGACATGACTATTGACGAACGGACTCGACTCTTCACGAACAAACACGTTTTTTACTTAAACATTAAATTTGGGTTTATCCCAACAATTACTACATAGCTCCACTTAGATTTTGCCCTACTAATGATGGCTATTTTATTTCAACCCAAAAAAATGTTGAGTGGCCCCCCATTTTATCCAAAATATACGAGGATGAAAATACCCTTTCTTTATTATATTCTTTTTTTAGTTTTCTGCACACCTCGTAGTAGCCCTACATGGTTTCTTAGTGTACCTCATAGTAGTCCTTCGTGGTTTCTTAGTGTACCCCGTAGAGAAACTACGTGGTACCATAAAGAACCACGTAGAGCTACTACGAGATACATAGTTAAAACACATAGTCACCTTAAGTGGAAGGGTATTTTGGTTTTTTTTTTTAAATTAGCGGGGGGCTACTCAGCAAAATTGGGGGTATATCGATATTTTCAACTTTTGGGGGATAATGAGCACATTACTGTGTTGAAATAGAATTTGCCACTAATGATATCCTCTTTTACAGCAATCACTTTTTTCTTGCTCATGGCGATTTAAGCAAGATTACTGAGGTCAAACTCAGAATTAAGTCCTCCCTTTCTATTCATACCCACTCATGAAGAAGTTTTGGTCTAACTAGATTGATTCAACTTTGGATGAGCTGGATTAATTGACTCTTGGCGCATTTCTTGATTTGGAGAGAACATTTGGTATATACTTTGATTGGAAAATGTTGTTCCTTGAATAGGATCTAGCAACAGGATTTCGACTGGACGGAGCATGTTTTCTCCAAGCATAATATTTTGTTTTGGTATATGGATTAATATCAGGATTAGACAAAATCTGATTGGATTTCTTTCTACACTAAACTTTTTGAAAACCATCTTCATTAAATTTAGAAGATTTGTGAGATTGTTGTGTTAGAGTATTTTGAATTGGTATGGAATGGGAATTAGATGGAGAAGAAGAAGAACCCCCAATCTAAGAAGAAGAAGAGCCCCATTCTTATTGGGAGTTTCGACAAAAATAGGGTTATCAATTTGGATTTCCGAAACAGCCATATCTGCCAAAAGAGAGTTTTTTTCTTACCTCAATTAATTTTGCTTTGGCATAGATTGTTTTATGTATATCTTAGCTAGCCTTGCTCTGCTCTAAACCCTCATACATATTACATAGTCACATCTACAATAAACTAGTTCCAATAGTGTTATTTTCTTCTTATCCAACATTTACCTATTAATCTATTGATAGGCTACAGATTGGAAGAATACATGCATTTGCGGGTTATGCGAGAAATGGAGCGCATTCAATTGAAAATATTAGATATGTTCTTAAAAAGCTTTTACATTAAAAATTTAATTTGACAATCTAATAGTATGTTCCATCTCTTTTCAGATTGATGCGACATCGTTTACATAAGGTTGGTAAAAAAATACGATCATTGGTTTATTTAAAGTAAATCTAATGACCGACCTATCCATATTAGAGAAAAAGAAAAGAAAGAAAGATTGATCACCTCAAATATAAATATTTATTTGAGCGCTACTAAATAATTGTGGATGGTTTAATCTAAAGTTAATTCACATCTGACAAAAGATTTTAAAATACTAAAGAGGCATGCAATCATACGTTGGATTGAGTGGTTATGAAAATGGATTATTAAATTAAATCATCTCATAATCGAAGAAATAAGGGAGGAAGAAGCTGGTGGTCTTTACATTTTTTTGTTATTAATTTAAACTGTGGACAGAAGAGAAAATTTAAAATATTTGGGGTGCTTTTAGTTTTTGGTGCCCAAAAGTTTAAATAGGGGTGTGAATAATAGAACCTTAATAATTTGTTTTAATATATGGATTAATATCAGGATTAGACAAAACCTGATTGGATTTCTTTCTACACTAAACTTTTTGAAAACCATCTTCATTAAATTTAGAAGATTTGTGAGATTGTTGTGTTAGAGTATTTTGAATCGGTATGGAATAAGAATAAGATGGACAAGAAGAAGAGCCCACGATCTAAGAAGAAGAAGAGCCCCCATTCTTATTGGGAGTTTTGACAAAATAGGGTTATTTATTTGGATTTCTGAAACAACCATGTTTGCCAAAAGAGAGTTTTTTTTCTTACGTCAGTTAATTTCGCTTTGGCATAATTGTTTTATGTATATCTTAGCTAGCCTTGCTCTGCTCAAAACCTTCCTACATATTACATAATCACATACATAGTCACATCTGCAATAAACCAGTTCCAATAATGTTATTTTCTTCTTATCCAACATTTACCTATTAATCTATTGATAGGCTACAGATTGAAAGAATGCATGCATTTGGGGGTTATGTGAGAAATGGAGCACATTCAATCGGAAATAACAGATATTTTCTTAAAATGTTTTTACATTAAAAATTTAATTTGACAATCTAATAGTATGTTCCATCTCTTTTCAGATTGATGCGACATCGTTTACATAAGGTTGGTAAAAAAATACGATCATTGGTTTATTTAAAGTAAATCCAATGACTGACCTATCCATATTAAAGAAAAAGAAAAGAAAGAAAGATTGATCACCTCAAATATAAATATTTATTTGAGCGCTACTAAATAATTGGGGATGGTTTAATCTAAAGTTAGTTCACATCTGACAAAAGATTTTAAAATACTAAAGAGGCATGCAACCATACGCTTGGATTGAGTGGTTAAAGTTTGAACTGATAATGCTATATTGGGGTGCTATGGTTGCGATAACCACCATTATTACCGCCAACCGTAACTGTAATAATTGTTGATAGTTTTACCAATTATTGGCCGGAATCGTCTATTCTGGTTAATCATTATATTTTCAATTTTGATAAATATTTTCAAATTTGCAAAATTTAGTCTTTTTCTGGGCATATTTTCAGTTATAGCATTGTCGATGAGAATTCATAAAGGTCTAATTGGTTTTTTGCAAGAATAAAAAATAAAGAATAAAAATAATGTTTATTAAAAGAAGTGTATGAAAATGTTATCAATGTTAGAATTCAGATCTAGAGAGAAGAGAGAGATGAAACGATACACAATTAAAACACTACATTTTTATTGATTACTTTGATTGCTATTACAAAGGAGATGCTTGATTAATTGCAATTACAAAAACAAAATACAGAAGAGATTAAGAGTAACAATAGAAGAGAAAGCCTTTATATGTAGGCAAAACTAGAATAACAAAAAGTACTGTACTACGACTGTACTAAAAAGTAGTATAGAAAAGTACTATACTACTAGTGTACTACCATTTTAGCATATTAAGTATGTTAACAATCAATTCATAAAGGCACATATCATTGATGCATGAGGTATTCCTATAACTTAAATGATATATGGTTGATATTATAACCACGGTTATTCAATGTTTCAATCGTTACCGTTATCATTACCATTATGGATGTTACCTGCATTAACGTTTGGTACGGTTGAATGTAGAGGTGTCAAAATATGACCCAACCCATTTACCCTATCCACAAATGGGTTGGGTTAACCCATTTATGAAATTTATTAAATGGGTAATGGGTTGACCCATTTTTAAGTGGTTCATAAATGGATAACCCATTTTACCCATTTATAAAAAACTTAAAAGTAAAAAATGTCAAAATTATGAAAATATTCTTTATTTTGGGAAAAAAAGGAGAAATTTCAGAAAATCCAGAAAATTCTGAAATGAAGAGTAAAAAAAATTATTTTAAAGTAACGATTTTTAAAGCTCAAAGAACCAAAATTACGAAAATGCCCTTCACATTGGAAAAAAGTGAACAAAATGAAAAAATTTCAGAAAATCCAGAAAATTACGAAATGAAAAGTAAAAAAAGAATTATTTTAAAATAACGATTTTTAAAACTAAAATGACCAAAATTACGAAAATACCTTCATATTAGAAAAAGTGAAAAAAATGAAAAATTTTCAGAAAATCCAAAAAATTACGAAATGAAAAGTAGAAAAGGAAGTATTTTAAAATAACGATTTTTAAACCTAAATGGACCAAAATTACGAAAATACCCTTCCTATTGGAAAAAGTGAAAAAAATGAAAAAATTTCAGAATATTACGAAATGAAAAGTAAAAAAAGAATTATTTTAAAATAATGATTTTTAAAGTTAAAAGGATCAAAATTACGAAAACGCCCTTCATATTGGAAAAAGTGAAAAAAATGAAAAAATTTCAGAAAATCCAAAAAAGTACGAAATGAAAAGTAAAAAAAGAATTTTTTTTAATTAACTATTTCTAAAGCTAAAAGGACCAAAATTACGAAAATACCCTTCATATTGGAAAAAGTGAAAAAAATGAAAAAATTTCAGTAAATCCAGAAAATTACGAAATGAAAAGTAAAAAAAGAATTATTTTAAAATAATGATTTTTAAAGTTAAAAGGACCAAAATTATGAAAATGCCCTTCATATTAGAAAAAGTGAAAAAAAAATGAAAAAATTTCAGAAAATCCAAAAAATTACGAAATGAAAAGTAAAAAAAGAATTATTTTAAAATAACGATTTTTAAAGATAAAGGAACCAAAATTACGAAAATGCCCTTCATGTTGGAAAAAGTGAAAAAATTGAAAAAATTTCAGAAAGTCTAGAAAATTATGAAATGACAAGCAAAAAAAGAATTGTTTAAAAGATTTTAAAGCTAAAATTATGAAAATACCCTTTATTTTGGAAAAAATGAAGAAAATTACGAAATGAAGTAAAAAAATGATTTTAAAATAATATTTTTCTGGATTTTTGGATATTTATTTATTTTTTTCACTTTTTTCAAAATTAAGGGCATTTTCGTAATTTTGACATATTTAGCTTTAAAAATCGTAATTTTCGAATAATTCTTTTTTTACTTTTCATTTCGTAATTTTCTGGATTTTTTAAAATTTATTTGTTTTTTCAATTTTTCCAACATGAAGGGCATTTTCGTAATTTTGATGTATTTAGCTTTAAAAATCGTAATTTTCACATAATTCTTTTTTTCCTTTTCATTTCGCAATTTTCTGGATTTTTTGAAATTTATTTGTTTTTTCCACTTTTTTCAAAATAGAGGGCATTTTCATAATTTTGACATATTTAGCTTTAAAAATCGTAATTTTCGAATAATTCTTTTTTTACTTTTCATTTCGTAATTTTCTGAATTTTATAAAATTTATTTATTTATTTTCACTTTTTTCAACGTGAAGGGCATTTTCGTAATTTTGGCATTTTTTACTTTAAAAATTATTAATTTCGAATAATTCTTGTATTACTTTTTATTTCATAGTTTTCTGATTTTTTTTCCACTTTTTGTAATATGAAGGTTATTTTCATAATTTTGACATGTTTAGCTTTAAAAATCGTATTCGAATAATTCTTTTTTTACTTTTCATTTCATAATTTTCTGAATTTTTTGAATTTTATTTATTTATTTCATTTTTTTCAAAATGAATAGTATTTTCGTAATTTTTAAATTTAAAATTTTGGCATTAGCTAAATCAAATTTAGTTACCTAAATGGGTTAAATGGGTAACCCACTTATTAGTGGACTGGGTTATAAATGAGTTGGGTAATAAATGAGTCAAAGAGAATGGGTCATAAATGGGTTGGATCAAAACTCGATCCAACCAATTTAGATCCAACCCAATCCATTTGACACAACCCAATCCATTTGACACTCCTGGTTGAGTGGTCGGTGGTTCAATCGTAACAACCATAGATATACAATATATAAAAGACTAATATGCAGAGATAAACAAACGTATTACTACGAAACACTAATTTATTCTTTAGACCTCTAACAGCTGAATAATTAACCAACTAAGCATAAGGAAAACTAATACATTTCAATCATTGGAATAAATAACGGAAAGTAAAAACTGTAAAAGTAAAAATTAACCTAATTAATATTTTTCTGTCAGTGTTTCATGTATGTTGAAGAATCGTTATGATCAGCCAAATTGACTTTCTAATATCTAGCTATAAGCACAAATAGACCGTTGATTCTTAGAAGACAACAGCCCAACCGTTATTCTATAAGTATAACCGTACAAATAATTTCAAATTTTGCAGTAGTGAGACCTTTTCGCGGGCATACAAATGCCTAATACAAGAAGTTTGACGCATACTAGACAAACATCAAGTCTTCAACCATGTCATGGGCAAATTAAGTTTGCACACACAGTTTAAAATAACTAACTATTTGATGCTTGTTTTATAATTCTGACAGACATGCTATATTTTGTCTCAGGTAATGAACACCTTATTCTGGTAGCGGAATCACAACCTTCAGGCGTAAACACAGATCCGACTTCCTACGAATGGTGATCCCAAGCCGCTCAGTCATGTCAAGTTCACCGCAGTGAACTCCTTCCGGAAGTTTCCAATCAAAATAGTGCAGTAGATTTGCAAGCACCTGCTCCGCATTAGCAGTCCCAAACAAAACACCAGGACACATCCTTCTGCCCGACCCAAATGGCAAGAACTCAAAGTTGTTCCCTTGAAAATCCGGTGAACTTCCTTCGAACCTTTCGGGTTTGAATTCTTCTGGATCCTCCCAATAATTTGGGTCTCTTCCTATTGCCCATATATTCACCATGGCTTTTGTGCCTTGTGGTATTTTGTAACCTAACACGTTGCTTGTTTCCCTGCATTCTCTCGGAAGAACTAATGGAAGAGGAGGATGAAGCCTTAGCGTTTCTTTTATCACCAACTGTAAGTACTTTGCTTCTCCCATTTTTGTCTCTGTGATTGCAGGTTCTTCTTTGAATATTTCTCTAATTTCGTTTTGTGCCTTCTCCATTGCAGCTGGATTTCTCATCAGCTCCGACATTGCCCATAAGATCACCGTTGATGAGGTTTCGCTTCCAGCTGCAATCATATCCTAATTTTGCAGGTAACTTGTTCCATTATCTCTGGATTATGACTCTCAACCCCACACACACACTCATATGTACATATTTCCATGCGGGTTTTAAATTTTGGTATATTTTGTGGACAAAAATAAATATATGAATAAACGACTACAAACAAAATGCATAGTTTATTTGTATAATTTTGGCCTTGTACGTTGGATAAAGTTGAATATGAATTGAACCCAAAAAAAAAAAAAAAAAAAAAAAAAAAAAAAAAAAAAACCGGTTTTACTCTTGAACTACATATTCAGAATTTGCCTAAAATTGGAAGCTATATATCCATATCTTTGTTTTCTTATTTATAGTATAAAAAGTATGATTTTCGTAGTACTCATATTGGAATTTCATTCGAAATCCGTTTTGGTTCCCATCAAAACTAGGATGAGCACTGGAATTGATCAGGGATTCCGAATGAAATTTAGAATCATGACATATTTACCGGTTTTTTCCTCTCGTTCTCATTGTTATGGGTAACAGCAAATTAGGCAAGAAGAAAAAACATGCAGTTTATGGAAGTAGCTCACCACAACAACAGCTTTGATGCAGTCATCTGTGAGTTGAAATTGAAGAGTATCATCCCTCTGAAGTTTTAAAAGAATGTCCACAAAATCTTCAGTTTCTTCTTTGCTCGTTGCCTCCTTCGGTCTGTGCTTTAGTAGTATGCGTTCTGCGACACCATCAAGCCTTCGATGACTTTCCTCAGCTTTAGCTTTAAAACCGCTAAAGGCACCCACAAGCCAGGAGAAGGAAGGAAACAAATCATGCAAATTGAAACCTGATGCCACATCCAAACCTTCATTCAGAGCATTCAAAAACATCATCTGATCGTCCTTCATCCACTTGCTCCCTACCGATGCTCCCACTGTTATATTGTTAATGCACGATTTAATCTTCTCACTGACATTGATGACGGTACCATATGAAGATGAAGAAGATGATGATGACGATAATGAGCATAAAAGGTCACTCATCTCCTGGTGCCGTAAAGGAGAGTAGGAAGAGACTCTTTTTGCACTGAGGAGCTCGTGGACACAGATCTTCCTGAGCTGCCTCCAGTACTCTCCATAGGGCGCGTAAACAATGTCTTTGCCATTGTAGCTCAGGATTTTGGCGGACTCCAAAAGAGGCCGAGTGGCAAATGCAAGGTCATGGGTCTTCATTATGGCTTTGGCCGCTTCTGGGGAGGAGGCAATTATGATGTTGAGTTGACCGATTTTTAGGTGCATGAGGGGGCCGTATGTTTTGGATAGTTTTTGAAGGGCGATGTGGGGGCCGGAGGTGGAGTTTGTTACAAAGTGGTGGATGCTTCCGATGATTGGAAGGTTCCATGGGCCGGGCGGTAGTTTGTTCTTGTACCAGTATCGAATTCGAAGCTTGAGGATGATAAAGATGGTGAATATGGTTAGAATGGTGATGGTAACGACTTCCATTTTTCAGTTTCTATGAAGATTAGTCGACGGAAATGCTTTTTATATACTGCGAGAAGCAACAGAGATGCTGCTAAGATCCTTCCAACAAAAAGACAAATTTGGAGCGCTTACTTTGAACCTTAGTATTAAATATATTGATATACAATTAATTTACCATTGACTTTTTTTCATTATTGCATATAAAAAAATTTCTTGGAGGAAATGTTAATCCTTTCAACTTGGGAATCCATGCAGAGACTAGAGAGCTTATGTCTACGTTGTGCAGATTTTGAATAAAGGAGAGGCCGAAAGGTAAGGGAAAAACATATGCATAACAACTGTGTACGGCCGGAGAGCAAATTCCACTTACCCCACCAATAAGAGCCCTTGATTTTAATATTTTTACAATTAAATCAAAAAAGAAAAAAACGATGTATTTGTAAAAAGGTGAAAATCAGGTAGTTCTTATTGGTTGGGTACAGAATAACAGAAAATTATGGGTTTAAAATATTTAATTCCTACAACAAAAGTCCATACAAGAATTTCCTAATTTCGTTACACCAGTTTAGTGTAAGAATAGCATAAGAAAGTTGAGTCACGGTTTTCTACAATCTACCTACTCCATATTCAAAAGATTCCTAAGCTCCTCATATGTTAGTTGTCATTATCCTTCTTACATCCAATATTCACCTGCACTTTTTCTACATCATAATTTTCCTCATCTTGTTTATATCCTAAATTTTTAACTAATTTCTGATGTCATATGTTTTTCTTAGTCTTTCAATGTACTCCCGTGAATTACCTTCGCCTTTCAATTTTTAGAAAACGTATAATTTGTATTGCAAATTAAAAAGACCTAAAATCCCTAAAAACTGACTACGTTGTGATAACATTTTTACATACTTATGTGTGTGTGCGCGCTTACGCTTGTGTCTGCAGGGCTTTCAATAATTGAAAAAAGGAAGTATTAGTTTTATCAGATCAAATCAACCGGGATATCATATTCAAACTAATATACTACCAAAAAAGTGCTTACCAGCTTAACGGCACGTGAAGCGCCAGTACTGAAGAGATTGAGCCAGAGGGGAGAGATTGAAGAGACTGGAACAATGAATCGGTGTTAGTCGTGAGAAGCTGAGGAGTTAACCCAAAATCAGGAATGTTCTTTGTTGGGTTTATGACTTTGTCTCATCTATATTAATCATTTGTTTTTTAGGATGGATCTCACACACACACACACACAGGGCAGTGTTCCGCTACGCCTCTTATATTGCACGTGATTTCTTTCCGCTACTCATTCGGATTTTAATATTCTTTCTCTCTCTTTCCACTAAGAAAGAATATTAAATTCGGAACGAGTGGCTGAAATTCAGAAAGAGAATTCACGTGCAATATAAAAGGTGTAGCGGAACGCTGCCATATATATATATATATATATATATACATATATATATATATATATATATATATACATATACATATATATATATATATATACATATATATATATATATATACATATATATATATATATATACATATATATATATAGACACACACACATACATACATATGTTAACTAGAAATAAAATGAAATAGATTATCCTGGGCCTTGGGTTTATTTGATTATCTGGTACCCGATCTCGGTAAAACTATGAGTTACATTTTGCACTTCGGTTTACTTATTATCACTTTTACCTTTTCCAATTAGACATAAGGCTTCTTCGCTTTCATTTTCTCCACCGCCACCTTTAACCATTAGATTTATCTTTAATCATGAAAATATCTTACCCGAGAAGGGTTTAGTTAGTATATCTACTCTTGATATGCAGCTGGGATGTGATTTAATAGTTAGATGTCCTTCGATAACTTGCTCACAACGAAATAATAATCAATTTCTATATGATTCTTTTGTGAGTGAAGTATAAGAAATGACCGTGCTAAGATTGCCTCGACAAATGATAGATTTCTCTGTTAATTGAATCCCTATTTCACAAAGTAGTGATTTGATCCATATTATTTCGACGGTCGTGCGGGCGACGCATGTGTATTCGGCTTTGATACTTGATTAAGTGATAATTAGTTTCTTAAGGATCATGATATGGGATTGCTACCCAAGTAAATGTAGCATCTGGATGTAGATCTTTTGTCACCTGTTAATTTGTGATCCGAAATTCTCATTAGAATTGGTCCAGCTGATGTCACCTAAAGGATCTTATCTATATCCTTAATTTATTCTCTTGATTGAGATATTTTTAGCAACCTCATTTAAAGGATAAAGGAGATCTTTAATTTATTCTCTTGATTGAGATATTTTCAGCAATCTCATTTAAAGGATAAAGGAGATCTTTATTTTATTCTTTCTCTCCTTATTTGGCTGCATGAAAGTAGAATATAAATTCATTGCTATGGTTTGTAATGAAAATAAGCTTGTAATACTCCATCAATTAATTAATAAAGTTTGCCTTTCTCCCGTGGTTTATTTCCCGAAAAGGGTTTTTCCACGTTAAACCTTGTGTGTGATTTTATTCTTTGCTTGCTTCTTTGATCATTTATTTATTAACAAGTGGTATCAGAGCGCTGGTTCGTTCAACATAGCGTCGTTAAAGTATGATCTTCCGCTATTGGATCGAAACACTCGATTCTCATTGTGGCAAGTGAAGATGCGGGCGTTGCTCTCACAAGCTGATTATGATGATGCATTGGATGGATTCAGGAACAAGAGATTTGAACTATGGACCGATGATGAGAAGCGAAAGGATCGGAAGACTTTGTCTCAAATTCAGCTCCATCTACACAATAATATTTTGCAAGAAGTTTTGAACGAGAAGACAGCTGCTTCTCTTTGGATGAAACTGGAGTCAATTTGCATGACCAAGGATCTCACAAGTAAGATGCATCTCAAACAAAAGCCGTTTCTACACAAATTGCAAGAGGGAGGTAATTTGCTTGACCATATTTCTGATTTTAAAGAGATTGTTTCTGACTTGGCTGCAATGGAAGTCAAATATGATGATGAAGATTTGGGTTTAATCCTGTTATGTTCTCTGCCGAGTTCTTACTCAAATTTCAGAGATACCATATTATATAGTCATGATACTCTCACTCTAAATGACGTTTATGAAGCCTTGCACGCCAAGGAGAAAATGAAACAACTGGTGTCTTCAAATGGATCAAGCTCTCAAGCCGAAAGCTTGTCCGTTCGTGGCAGGACAAAGGAGAAAAATTCAAATAATGGATCTCGAGGTAAAAGTTCCAATGCCTATAAAGGTCGATCTAAATCTAGAGGCAAATACAAGTCTTGCAAATATTGTAAGAGGGATGGACATGAAATATTCGAATGTTATAAGCTGCAGAACAAGGAAAAGAGAAATGGAACATACAAACCAAAAGATAACAAAATAGATGAAGTTAATGCCAATTGTGCTCGTAATGATAGTTCTGACAATGAGGTGCTTGTTGTTACCGTGTTTGCTGGATGTGCTGAGATTAAGGATGAATGGATACTTGACACTGCTTGCACTTTCCATATGTGTCCTAATAGAGATTGGTTTACAACTTTAGAACCCATAAATGTTGTTGGCTCAGTTTTGATGGGTGATGATTCAGCATGTAAAGTAGCAGGAATTGGTTCTATTCAGATCAAGATGTTTGATGGAGCAATCAGAACTTTAACAGATGTTCGGTTCATTCCCAACATGAAGAGAAATCTGATTTCTTTAAGTTCTCTTGATGACAAAGGGTACAAATATTCAGGTGGAGGTGGTGTCCTGAAAGTCACAAATGGTTCTCTTATTATAATGAAGGGAAATCTTAGGCAAACAAATGGCCTTTATTATCTTCAAGGCACTACTGTTTCAGGTAATGCTTCCCCTGTTATCTCAAATAATATTTCTGATTGTGATACCGCTAATCTTTGGCATATGCGTCTTGGACATATGAGTGAATTAGGTCTGTCAGAGTTGAACAAGAGAGGACTTCTTGATGGGTACAACGCAGGCAAGCTGAAGTTCTGTGAGCATTGCATTTTTGGCAAGCATAAGAGAGTGAAGTTCAACACTGCAATTCATACAACAGAAGGCATTTTAGATTATGTGCATTTAGACTTATGGGGACCGTCTAGGAAAGCATCCATGGGCGGTGCTTATTACATGATGACAATTATTGATGATTATTCCAGAAGAGTTTGGCCTTACTTTTTGAAACATAAATCTGAAGCTTTTTCAGCTTTCAGAAAGTGGAAGACTATGTTTGAGAGACAAACTGAAAGGAAGGTAAAGAAGCTTCAGACTGATAATGGGATGGAGTTTTGTTCAAATGAATTTAATTCATTTTGCAAGGCTGAAGGCATTGTTAGGCACTACACCATACCTCACACTCCTCAGCAAAACAGGGTTGCCGAGCGTATGAACAGGACTATCATTTCTAAGGCTCGCTGCATGTTGTCAAACATAGGTTTGGATAGACGTTTTTGGGCTGAAGCTTCTTCCACGGCCTGTTATCTCATCAACCGCTCTCCCTCTGTTGCTATTGGTAAGAAAACTACGATTGATGTATGGTCTGGTTCTCCAGCAAATTATTCTGAATTGAAAGTTTTTGGATGCATTGCTTATGCTCATGTTGATAATGGAAAGCTAGAGCCAAGAGCTGTTTAATGCATTTTTCTTGGTTATAAGTCTGGTGTTAAAGGCTATAAATTATGGAGTCCTGAAACAAGTAAGGTTGTAATTAGCAGAAATGTTGTGTTTAATGAATCTGCTATGTTACATGATATTCCATCTACTAATGATCTTGTTGAGAGTAAGCAGAAATCAAATGTCCAGATGGAGCATATTATTGATTCAGATGCTACATCAAAAGCAGAAATTGAGGGACAGGATGAAGCAACCATTGTTGAGGATCCTCCAGCAGTTATGCAACCACCGCAGCAATCTATTGCAATAAGCAGACCTAGAAGGAATCCAAAACCAGTAAGAAGGTTTATTGAGGAAGCAAATGTTGTTGCTTATGCGTGTGCTGTAGCAGAAGAAATAGAAGGTATTGCCGAGCCTTCTTCATATTCTAAGGCTGTTATCTCTAATGATTCTTATAATTGGATGGCTGCTATGCATGATGAGATGAAGTCACTTGCAAGAAATGACACTTGGGACTTAATCAAATTGCCTAAAGAGAAGAAACCTATTCATTGCAAATGGGTTTTCAAGAGAAAAGAAGGTGTTTCTCCAAACGATAAGACAAGGTACAAAGCAAGATTAGTTGCAAAAGGTTACAGTCAGATTCCAGGTATTGACTATAATGAAGTTTTTCCCCTGTTGTGAAACATAGCTCAATTCGCATTTTACTCAGTATTGTTGCTATGCATGATTATGAGCTTCAACAGTTAGATGTAAAAACTGCATTTTTACATGGAGAATTAGAAGAGGATATTTATATGCATCAAACTGAGGGTTTTATCATCCCTGGAAAAGAAAATCTTGTCTGTAAATTAAAGAAATATCTTTATGGATTGAAACAGTCACCTAGGCAGTGGTATAAAAGATTTGACACTTTTATGCTATCTCAAGGTTTTAAAAGGTCCAATTATGATAATTGTGTCTATTTGAAAATTACTACTCATTCAGCCGTTTATTTGCTACTTTATGTCGATGATATGTTGATTGCTTCAAAAGACAAGGCAGAAATTGAAAATTTGAAAAGGCAGTTGAGTAGACAGTTTGAAATGAAAGATTTGGGGATGCTAAGAAGATTCTTGGCATGGAGATATAAAAAGATAGAACTTCTGGAAAATTATACCTAAGTCAGAGTGGGTATGTTAGAAAAGTGCTTCGCCGTTTTAATATGTTTGATGTCAAACCTGTAAGTACTCCTCTTGCTGCACATTTCAAATTGTCATCAGCCATGTGTCCACAATCAGATGAGGATATTGAGTACATGTCTAGAGTTCTCTATTCTAGTGCAGTTGGTTCACTTATGTATGCCATGGTTTGTTCGCGTCCTGATTTATCACATGCTTTGAGTGTTGTTAGTAGATTCATGGCCAATCCCGGAAGAGAGCATTGGAAAGCAGTTCAATGGATTTTCAGATATCTTCATGGCACTGCAATTGCTTGTTTGCAGTTTGGTAAATCTAAAGATGAACTTGTTGGTTATGTGGATTCTGACTTTGCTGGTGATTTGGATAAAAGAAGATCATTAACATGTTATGTTTTCACCATTGGTGGTTGTGCTGTGAGTTGGAAAGCAACCTTGCAAACTATTGTAACATTATCTACTACTGAGGCCGAGTATATGGCTATTTCTGAAGCATGTAAAGAAGCTACTTGGATGAGAGGTTTATATTTTGAGCTTTGTGGAGATACTTCTTGCAATACTATATTTTCTGATAGCCAGAGTGCTATATGCCTTACAAAGGATCAAATGTTTCATGAGAGAACTAAACATATAGATGTTAGGTATCACTACATTCGAGATGTTACTGCTAAAGGTGGTGTTAAAGTTTGCAAGATAAATACTCATGACAATCTCGCTGACATGATGACAAAGCCAGTTCCAATTACTAAGTTTGAGCTTTGCTCAAGCTTGGTTGGTGTTACAGTATAGTCTTTAGGGACTATTGGAGTAAGGCAGATATTTATTTGTTGACGGAGTTCGTTTTTGTAGTTCATCTTTCTACTTCAAGATGAGAATTCGTCTCAAGGTGGAGATTGTTAATTTGTAATCCAAAATTCTCATTAGAATTGATCCAGCTGATGTCACCTAAACGATCTTATCTATATCCTTAATTTATTCTCTTGATTGAGATATTTTTAGCAACCTCATTTAAAGGATAAAGGAGATCTTTAATTTATTCTCTTGATTGAGATATTTTCAGCAACCTTATTTAAAGGATAAAGGAGATCTTTATTTTATTCTTTCTCTCCTTATTTGGCTGCATGAAAGTAGAATATAAATTCATTGCTACGGTTTGTAATGAAAATAAGCTTGTAAAACTCCATCAATTAATTAATAAAGTTTGCCTTTCTCCCGTGGTTTTTTTCCCGAAAAGGGTTTTTCCACGTTAAATCTTGTGTGTGATTTTATTCTTTACTTGCTTCTTTGATCATTTATTTATTAACAGTCACCTAGGTATGTTGCCCAATCGACATCAAAATAAGCTTGTATGTTTAATTCTTTGCATGATTTCAGTGATAGTTCATGAGTTAATGTACTTTTTATATATCAAAGAATATATGTATCACAGTCTTTCAGTGTTTATCTTGAGGCTTTTATGTGAAATTGCAAACTTTATTGACATCGAAGCATATTTCTAATCTTATTGTAGTTGTATACTCCAAAGCACCAAATATAATCCTGTACTATTTATAATTAGTTATATGTTGCCTCTATTTTTAGAAAGATACTAGTTATTATTCATAACAATGCATATTGTTTTAGTTAGGTTAATGTTTGCTTTGCTGAGAACTTATGGTATAATGTTAACCTTGTTATGAAAAACACGTTTGGGTAAAAGCAAGAAAACCCATTCAGGCATTGTAACAAACAACTTAAGTGAAAATGATCGAACTCGCCATACCACGGGCTCGTGCAAGTCAGTCTCATGGGGTTGAGCACCATCAGCTAGCTCGGTCGAGCACCCTTCCAATAGGAGTCGGTCAATAGCTCCTCCAGCTCGAGCAACCTGGGTCTAGCAACAACCTGGGTCGAGCAACAACAAGGTCGAGCAACACCATAGCACGGGTCAAGCAGCTTCTCTATAGGCTCCAGGTCAAGCATCAAGCTTCATGGGTCGAGCAACGTCCACGATCGAGTGTCGTCATGGAGTTGAGATTCGTCTTGCCGTGGTCGAACAGATTCAAGAAATATGATAAATGATGCAATGGCACTTTCCTAGTTTTTGAACCCATAAAGCGCTAAAAGACAAGTGTGCCAATATAATATAAGTTGGTAAAAACAAAGGGGCACGTGAACTTGTTGGCTCCAGCGAAAGTAGGGGTGGGCATAAACCGCACGACAATGCGGAAACTGCACAGACCGAACCGTAAAAACGGTGTGGAAAACCGCACCGGATTCTCTTTCTAAAGCAAACAACCCAAACCAAACCGACTCGCAACGATACGGTTCGGTTGCGGTTTGAACTTTTACCAAACCATATTAAACCGAACCGAACCGCATAGCTACACTAACAATGTTATCATAAAAAAATTAACAAAATCCTATCTAACTTTTAATTTAACGATATATATTCTATTTTCAACGTATGTTGTTGTTATATTAATTAAATATAACACCATGTGTTTTAAGGTTCAGGTGACACAATGTCATACAATCGTAAATTGTTTGTTGATGGAAATAATTTTCTTGTTTCATATTTAATACGGGTTCAAAACCGAACCGAACCAAACCCGGACCGTATTATATCGAGACCGAACCGAGACCGAACCATTTGAACGGTTAGTATAACGGTTTGCATTTTTGATCAACCGTTTGATGCGGTGCGGAAGCGGTTTGATCTTCAAACCGCACCGAACCGAACCGCGCCCACCCCTAAGTGAAAGCATGCAAGACACGAAGGAAGTTAGAATAAAACAAAAAGTGGCAAAACATACATGTGAAACTGGGTTGCTCATCAATTATATTTTGGGTCGGTCATTATTCATCCATGTAGGGTCGGTCGCTCTCACATTTTTGGGTCGGGCATGCAAGCTGTACACAGCTGGTTTCAGCTGTCCAGTGGCAGTTTCGTAAATACGTGTACGCTCGATCCATACCATGTACACCATAATTATAGAATTGCCGCTTGATGCTAATTCTACCTATAAATACCCCTTTCACCACCAATCAAGGGACCGATCTAATTCACCCCGAAGGGCTGTCATTTCGGTTTTCCACCATTTCAAAGCTTCTTTAGCTCCATTAATGGCTTCCTAAGCTCACTCCTTTCTCCAACATCAAGTAGATCTCATCTTCTTCAAACACCATTAATTCTCACTCCAATTCGCTCCAAGTGATCTCCAACCGTCATTACTCCTCTTTAAAGCACGGATCTAACATTAATTTCATGATGGGATCAAGGAAGATTATCTAATCACAAGATCTAATCCGTTTCTTCTCAAATCCAAGTGAGATATAAAGTGTAAAAAGGAAAAAGTGAGGAGTCATCACATAGAAAGTGAATAAGTGTAATAAATGTGATGTATGAGACGATGCTATATGTAATTCTCTCCATGATAATGGAAAACATTTCAAAAGTGGACGTAGATCTATCCTAAATCGAACCACTATAAAACCCCTTGTCTTTTAATTACTTTTTCCCGCTTTTTTTACTTGCATTTGCATATGTAGTCTCATTTTCATTTTACATAACGTTTGGTGAAGTGTGATTTCACACCTTTGTTGTTTGAACCATTTTTGATTCAAAAATTTGGCGCCCACCATGGGGCCGCGTTCGCACTTCTCTCAATCTTAAGAGCCTACCATTGATGTTCTAAGCTTGCTTCTACCATAGATTCGACAAGTTTGAAATCTAGACCAATCGACGAATTCTCACCAAAATTCAAAGCCTTGTCCGAAATGATGGTTAAGTCTAAAAAGATCGCAAGTAAAGCCATTGAAGAAAATGACAACGTCGCTAACAACGAAGCTACTCCACTCACTAACTGTTTCAAAGTTAGCGGAAATTCAATAAGTGGGGCTGGAGTAACCAAAGCTGAATTAGATGTCGTCGTCGCTAACTTGAGTTAATGCATGGAAGCCTCCAACAAAGCTTTAATGGAAGCTAATAAAACTCTGGTGGATGCTAATCAGGCTTTAATGGATAAAATGAGTGCTCTCCTAAACACTCAACCGAATCCCGCTCCCCCTATGAAGATTCATGTCAACCATGAGGAGAATACAAATTCATCAGCCTCCGATCGTCATCATAATGACAATATGGAATATTTTGTTGATAAAGACAACGCTAATGTCAAAGACTCAAAGCAGAAAGCTAAAAACCATTTTGATCGTAATACCCAACGAATTGCAAGTCCTGATGCGGGGGCATCCTCCCATAGCGAAGGAAAAAGAACTAAATCCTCTAATCGTTGTTGCTCGCCAAAATGAGCATCCGGGAAAAAGATCAAAGCCCGCTCTCTGGAACAACACAACTCAAAGGAATATATCATGGATATGGTAAAGCAAATCACGAAAATAACATGCCTCGCAAAGATAATGAAAGAGAATGGGACTTCTCCCCCAACAGAAATCCGTTCACAAAGAGGATCCACAAAGATGAGTTCCCCTAGAAGTTCACTAATCCTACTCTGCCTCCGTACAATTGGATTTCTGATCTGAATTGCTTCCTGTATTGATATGAGTGGTACATAAATGCAGCCAAAGCAACAAAGGAGATCAAATTCTTGTGTTTTCCTCTCTATCTAGAAGGTGTTGCATCGTTATGGTTCACAAGGCTACCCCCCAAATCCGTCGACCGATTTAATGACTTGATTCTGAAATTCAATGAGCAATTCAGGCTGCAGGCTACCAAGGCTAAGGACGTTATTTCTATGACATCGATGAAGCAGAATCCAGGATAATCTGTTAAATCCTTCCTTAAGAGATTCCACAATGCTTTGGCCGATGTAGGAAATCCTGAGCCCCGCATGATCTTAATGTCTCTAATTGGCGCCATATATGAGAAGATCGAATTTGGTAAATGGATTAAAATGAAAGAGCCAAACACGCTTGATAAATTTCATATTAAGGCCGAGGGATACATGAGAGTCGACACTAATCCTGTACCTCTTCATATTATTGATGCTAACCAGCTTCTTGAAGCTATTTGCTACCCAATATAATCAGAAGAGTAATCAGGGGCAAAAGCGAGCCAATGACCGAAATGACAACAAGGCTAATAAGAAGTCTCGCCTTTTCAACTCATCAGATCTGACGCCTTTGAATGACACTCTTGAAAATATCTATCTTGCGACAAAGAATTCTGAAGAGTATGCGGAGCCAAATCCGATAAGGATAAGCGATAAAGAACAAACTCAGGAAAGTTCTGTAGATTTCACAACCAGCCTGATCATAACACTAATGAGTGTCAGTACCTGGAGAACCTCATTAAGGAATTTATCAGAAAAAATAGGCTGCAACAGTATGTAAAGAATCCGCAAGCCATGAATCCTTTTGCAACTCCCCAGGGGCAGGGAACATCAAATGATCAGTCCGGTCCAAGCAACGGAGCTCCTTCTCAAACCAATCTGAGGTCAATCATCAACTGATAACCTTTGATGGTGCTCTAATTTCAATGGCTCAGAATAAGCGATCAACATCACCACTGCCTTACTTCATGCTCTATTTTCTGCTATAGTTCATGCTTTACTTCATGTTTCACCTTCTGTTATATTCAAAACTTCTTATAAACAGTATGTAATAATCTGCAAGTGATGGACAAACATTAGCTCTACAACTAAGAGCATATCTGTCTGAATGAATTTCTTGCTTGCAAAATTATATGTCAAATCAAAACTTGCTTAAAAGATGACTTCATATTGCAGACCATCTGTCAAGCGCTTGTTCCTGTAACATTGCGACCCCAACAACACTAGTTCAAGTGCCAAATGTTGTAAATATCAACATGCACAAATGCAAAAATAGAAAAGCACCGCCTTGAAAAGTGAATGTGAAAAGTCGTAAAGATCCAAACAACAAATAAGTGCCACGACAAACAAACGCGAGAGCTGTAACTTTTGTCGAAGGGGCACTTCCCTAAGTGAGAGGTTCAAAGTCTCAGTTCTTAAACTGGAATAGCCTGCCAAATCAAGCATCTAACAAAGGGATTGATAGCTTCCCCGTGAAATGATATAACAACCACCAAATCCATTTGTGTAGCATCTGAAAAATCAGACGTGAAGAATGAAAATCCATTTGCGTAGCATCTGCAAAATCAGATGTGAAGAATGAAAATCCATTTTTGTAGCATCTGAAAAATCAGATGTGAAGAATGAAAATCCATTTGCTTAGCATTTGAAAAATCAGATGTGAAGAATGAAAATCCATTTGCGTAGCATCTGAAAAATCAGATGTGAAGAATGAAAATCCATTTGCGTAGCCTCTAAAAAATCAGATGTGAAGAATGAAAATCCATTTGTGTAGCATTTGAAAAATCAGATGTGAAGAATGAAAATCCATTTGCGTAGCATTTGGAAAATCAGATGTGAACAATGAAAATCCATTTGCATAGCATCTGAAAAATCAAATGTGAAGAATGAAAATCCATTTGCGTAGCATCTGAAAAACATATGTGAAGAATGAAAATCCATTTGCGTATCATCTGAAAAATCAGATGTGAAGAATGAAAAATCCATTTGCATAACATCTGAAAAATTAGGTGTAAAGAATGAAAATCCATTTGCATAGCATCTGATTATTTTAGATGCAAAGAATATCGGACCTCCAATTAATTTGCGTGACATATGATTGTCTGAAACGCGATGAACCATTGGGCTAAACCCGAAGTCCTCCCCTAGCAGGGGCACGATATATAAGTCTCCCCCTTGCGGGGGAACAAAGATATAAAAACTTCTCCATGTAGAAGCGTTGAACTAGTCCATAAAAGTCGGAATCCCTATTGTATTGACAAAGCTCAGAAGCTTCATACATGTTGGCAAGCACAAATAACTTCTACTGACAAAGTTAAAGCTTCTAGTACGACGATTACAATTAGGGAAACTCGACAAACTGATCACATCGAGCTCTTGAGATTCATGACGACCCACGGTATTAAGGCAGCACAACCACATAAGAGTTGAATAATGCCCTGTAAAAATGCCGCGAGTCCATCATGACAATGTAACAAGCCAAAATATAATATGCTTGGCTTGATCTTGCCTTCAAAATAGGGTATTTGGAAAAGTCAACAAAATCGATATGCTCGATACGCCGATCAAACTCATCGCACCAATAAAATCTCCCTAGAAAATCCAATTGAAATCCTATAACTCAAAGGCTTCCTCGTTTACAAAGCTCTAATAAAAGAAGATTGAGCAATAATTATGCATTGGGGCAAGTTGTCGTGAAAAGGAGATTCTAAACTTTATACATATCTAAGATGATTTATGGTGGCGAAGCAAATTCAAATTCAAAATTCTGAGTTCATTCAAAGGCTGCAATCGTTTTGGCCTCGAAAACTCAAATCGAAGTTTATCTAATCATAAGATCTAATCCGTTCCTTCTCAAATCCAAGTGAGATCTAAAGTGTAAAGAGGAAAAAGTGAGGAGTCGTCACATAGAAAGTGAATAAGTGTAATAAATGCGATGTATGAGATGATGCTATATGTAATTCTCTCCACGATAATGGAAAACATTTCAAAATTGGACGTAGATCTATCCTAGATCGAACCACTATAAAACTCCTTGTCTTTTACTTACTTTTTCCTGCTTTTTTACTTGCATTTGCATTTGTGGTCCCATTTTCATTTTACATACCGTTTGGTGAAGTGTGATTTCACACTTTGGTGTTTGAACCATTTTTGATTCAAACATTCTCTTTGACAAAGAATTAGTTTTGACTCTGATTTATATGTAACCTTTATTCCTAGAAATTAACTTAAGTTGCCTAAATCTTTGATTGAAAATACTTAATCTAGATGTTAAACTATACCGTTGATTTCTTTATTACTGTTTCTAGTAATTATGATATCATCTACACACACGAGTAAGTAGGTTGTCTTGTTTCCACTGATTTTGGTGTAAACTGATTTATCTGATTTAGTTGGAATGAATCCCAAATTGATTACGATTGCAGTGCGCTTTCCATACTGTACACTTAATGCTTGTTTGAGCCTAATAAAGCTTTATGTAATTTGCGAACAAGACATGCATTTTTAGTCTGGTTGTCTGATGTACACTTCCTCTTGTAGTTTTCCACTCATAAACACATTGTTTACACCTAGTTGTTTGACTTTCCAATGTTTGTGCAATGTTATAATCAGTATGATTCTTATTATAGGAAGTTTCACCATCAGGGAAAAGGTTCCATTGAAGTCGGAACCATATTGTTGCGTGTGTCATTTTGCAATCGGTCATGATTTATATTTTGATATATTACCATTTGGACTTCTCTTAATCATGTAGTTCCATTTACACCAATGATGATTTTGTTTCTCGGAGAATGTACTAAGTTCTATAAATTGCTCTTTGTAACTGCATTATATTCTTCATTCATTGCTTTCTCCATTTGTCGCACATGACTGGATTTGGCTCTATGTATTTTAATTGTGTAGCATATATCTTGGGTATAAAGATCTCGCTTCTGGCTCTCATGATCATGTGATATTATGTGCTTGTAGGACCTTGATTTTGCATGTTAATGCTAACATTAAGTTGTTGTTGTGGACATGATGAATGTGATTCATTATGTTTTATGTTGCCTTTATGAATGGAGCTATTTTGAGTAGCATGACTAAAGTTGCTTGAGTATTTTGTTGAACTGTGACCTGCTCTGCTATTGGATAAAGTGCGGTATGGCCTAAATTCCTCTAGACTCATTGATTATTTTGCTTTGTGCTCCAAAAAGATTATAGGTATGACGAAATAGACAGTTTGTCATTGTATACCTTCTTAGTAGTTTTGATTCCTCCATTTGCAAAGGAAAATATTTTCATTTAATATTACATGTCTAGACATAAATATCTTATTGTTGTTGCTACGGCTTCCATAATCTTTAGTTATTTACATAGCCCAAAAATATAAGGAGTGGACCGAAGACTTAATTTATAAATATTATATGGTCTTAAATAGGAGAAGCTTAGATACTCAAATATCTTATAACTTAAGTAATTTGTTTTTACATTGAGTTGCAATTTTGAGGGCTCTTATACTGTAGGACTTTAGTTGGTAACTTGTTGATTAGACATACTAATATGGAAAATGCATCAGGTCAGCATTTTCATAGCCAAAGAAGCCTAAGCAAGTAGTGTTCGACCAATTTCCATTATGTGTATGCTTTTTTCACCTTGCCATTTTATTCTAAAGTATGACGGCTAGTAATTATGTAAATGATTCCTTTTTTCTTAAAGTGTTCCTTTAGTGACTTGAATTCAACACCTTATCACTCTCTATGATTTTCAACTCTCTATTGGCTAGCTTCTCTATTTACGTAATCAATTACATTACTGCATTATATGTTTCTAACTTTATTTTAAGAAAATATACCCAAGTATATCTTGAATTAGCATCTATAGAAGGATGAAATATTGAATCCATATTCAAAATTCACCGGTGCTAGCCCTAGAGATCTACTACTATAAGCTTAAGAGGTTTGTAATATATAGCAAGCGAATTTGTAAAATGAAGTTTGTGGCTTTGCCTAATTGATAACATATGGTACATACACATTTTCAAAGGAAACATTATTGTCTTCCATTACTGTTTTACAACATTAACACTAGGATGTACCAACTTACTCTGCCACAATTCAAAAACATTTTAATAGCTGATTTTGTTAGTCTCAAAATTATTGCACCACTTTCTTATATCTATAGAGTTTATTGAGTTATCAAAATTGAGTTTGTGCGACTCCTTGTCCTATCAACTTTATACTAATATTTCCTAATTTAGTAAGTCTTTTATCAAACAAAACTTTGGAAATATTATATTTTCTTTAATAGGAGAAGCATAGACACCCAAATATCTTATAACTTAAGTATTCTGGTTTTACATTGAGTTGCAGTTTAGTAGGGCTCTTATACTATAGGACTTTAGTCGGTAACTTGTTAATTAGATATACTAATGTGGAAAATGCATCAAGACAACATTTTCATAGCCAAAGAAGCCTAAGCTAGTAGTGTTAAACCAGTTTCCATTATGTGTATGCCTTTTTCACCTTGCCATTTTATTCTAAAGTATGAAGGCTAGTAATTATGTAAATGATTCCCTTTTTCTTAAAGTGTTCCTTTAGTGACTTGAATTCAACACCTTATCACTCTCTATGATTTTCAACTCTCTATTGGCTTGCTTTTATATTTAAGTAATCAACTGCATTACTTCACTATATGTTTCAAACTTTATTTGAAGAAAATATATATATCTAAGTGTATCTTGAATTAGCATCTATAAAAGGATGTAATATTGAATCTATGTTCAAAATTCACTGGTGCTAGCCCTAGAGATCTGCTACTATAAGCTTAAGAGGTTTGTAATATATTGCAAGTGAATTTGGAAAACGAAGTTTGTGGCTTTGCCTAATTGATAACATATTGTACATATACATTTTCAATCGAAACATTATTGTCTTCCAATACTTGTTTTTAACATTAACACTAGGATGTTCCAACTTACCGTGCCACAATTCAAAAACATTTTAATAGCTGTTTTTGTTAGTCTCAGAATTATTGTACCACTTTCTCATATCTATAGAGTTTATTGAGTTATCAAAATTGAGGTTGTGCGACTCCTTGTCCAATCAACCTTAAACTAATATTTCCTAATTTAGTAAGTCTTTTATCAAACAAAACTCTGGGTGAAACTACAAGTACACATTGTTTTCATTATCAAAATTAGAAACACTTATCATATTCTTTTTAATTTAAGGCACTTGCAATCAATTACTAAGATAAAACTTCTTTTACCTTTTATATTACCACTTACTACATGTGTAATATTTACAGTTTCACTGTTTTACATATGCATAAGTTGCATACCTTTGTATTCCTTATTGCCATGATTAAGGCTTTGGAGATTACTTATGATGCGATTAGTGATTCCTTAATCTGGATGTCATCTTCACTTCAAGTACCTTCGGATCTGGTATGACTTTAAATGTTTATTTGTTGCATTCTTGTACCACTGCGATATCTAAGCAATAAAAAATACTTAAAAAATTAATTAAATAAGTTTGTGAAATTGTATGGAATTAACTACGAGAATTGCACTATTGAGTCAATTGGGATTTTTTGGGCATTATATATATACTTACTGAAATTCGATTTAAAACAGAAGAGTTATATGATCATTCCAGTATCTGAAATCAAGTTTAGAAATTAACAAATAGAGGAATATATATCAATATTAAGCCCGACATAGGTCGACCTTGGGTGTCAGTCCACTTCCCTCCTGCGATGGATTGGCCTACCTTGTAAACCCCCATAAAATAAACCTAAATTAGACATAACACAATTAAATTTAAAATAAATAGTATTCAATATTAAGCTAATGAGCTAAAATGGAAATTTGGCTAATTAAGACTTAGGATATAAAAGTATTGTAGTTGCGTTCATGGCGAGATTTTCATCCGTTTTCATATCTTATTTACTGAAAACGGAGCCTATATGTGAAAGATATTAATAAAACAAGTTGTGCATAAAGATTAACACACAAAGTTTGAATTTCAAATAAATAAATATACAAGTCTGGAATATATTAATTAAGATTAGCATGAAAAGTTCCAATAGAATTAAGAATTTGTGAGTGTATATTTATATACAACAGAGATAAGAATAAGCAAACAAAGGAAAGAAATCAATGAATTAAATAATATTTAATAAAATAACCAACAAACCAGGAGATTTAAATATCCTGGATGGTCCATGATCCAAGGGGCCAACCTCTAGGGGTCAACTGTCGGTCGACCGCCTTTTGGGAAAGGGTCGACACTTGGGTCAAGCCTATGTTATTGGGGTGGTTTTGTGAGGGTTTCTATATAATATTATACATATGAACTGCCTGGATTTAATCTAATACGGTCTTTATTAACACTTACCACTATATAAACCACCCTTCTAGCCTCTTCTAAACCTTATTTTTCATTTCATTCTCGCACCTCCACTACCATTCTATCGTTGTTAAATCCAGAGTATAACGTTAGATTTCTCCTCTCCTTCTCCATCGTCAATTCTATCCCCTCTTTTTAAGGTTTATATTGGTTTGATAATTTTGTAATTTAGTTTATATATATAAAATTTTGATTCATATATATATATATATATATATATATATATATATAAATTAATGCAAGGATTGGAGCTCGTTGCGAAGGCAAGATCTGGATCCTATTCTACTCAGTTTTGTTGTTTTTCATTTCTAAAACACTATGGTGGAACCATCTAAGTTCTATTTCTTATATTTTGTAATTTGGATTTGGAATATTATTCCTATATGGTACTTGGTTAAACGATAACATAATGCTAAAACCACCAAATCCTATATTATATTGTCACTGAAATGATCAATCATAAATATTGTATCTTAGGTTTGTGTTACCTGGATAATGGAAATGTAGGCTTGGGATTTTATGAATTTCTTGAGTTTTTGGTTGATTCACTTAACATATACTTTTTGTATTCATATATGTTTGTGTGTTGAAATGTCATATTTGTGTGTTGTAAAGTTAATAGATTTAAGCGTCTATTCTGAATACATTGACTTGAACGCATTATTCATAATATATTATCTTAAGTTTAGTACATAACATAAATATAAAAGTGAAGCAATGCCGAAAACCAAGGATTGTCTTACGTATATATTGCATCTTTCCAACATTTCTATTATTTGAATAACCATCCAAGCCTAAGTTTCAAGTTATGTATATATGTTGTTATTTCCCATTTTGTTATAAATTGTGAATATATATGTTGGACATGTTAGTTAATGAGGAAAATTACTTTTACATCTTAATTGGGATTGTTATGATTGACATTTCAAATGTGGTAAGGGCAATAATCTCATTCACATTATTCACGTCTATATTCATGCATATATCTATGATGTAATAACTACAATAATAAAGTGTGTTAAGTCCCAATAAGAATTTTTATGTATGTGTGTGAGTTAATGACCTTGAATTATAATTAGTGACACACAAACATGAGGTTAACCATTACTTGTTGTAGAAGTCGGCCCGGAACTGACTGGCATATCCAGTATCTACAAGTAAGACTGGTTAATTTGAGTGGTCTAGGTGTTATGGGCCATTATAACTATTACACTTAGATGCAAGGTTTATCCCATCTTGTAGTAAAATCCTGCCTGGAACTGCTCGACAAATCCAACATCTACACGTGTATGCCTTAGTGTGAGATGTCTAGTGTGTGCATAAGTGTGTATGTATGTGTGTGTGTATATATATATTTGCGTGAAGTAGGTATGCCTTGAGAAAGTATTAAGTGGTTCACCTAGCTTGAATTGGGTATTAAGTAGTTAGGACTAGGTCCGTTCCTAAGGTTCACTCCTTAGTTTAGTACCCAAGTATGGGACTTGCCCTTACAAAGCTCTTAAATGGTCATTGAGTCTGCAATTCTCTTATAAGGTATTAAATGATCTTAATAGACGATGGCATATGAGTAGGGTAGTTCTCTAAGTAATGTCTACTTCTTATCTAGGGGCTAGTGAGGGATAACCTAGGGATGCATTATATATATATATATATATATATGAATGTATGTCATAAAGGAACCACCGTCTAAGGGATGTAATAAGTGATTAGGAGTTCACCTATAGGGATAGCTAGATGGTAGTGAGAGGGTCCACCCGGAGGGGTTTAACGACGTTGTGTTTCTAACCGAAACCTAGTAGTAAGTGGTTGTTACTATTTCTCGACCTACATGGAGATCTATTATTTATGATGTTGACGTTAGAGATGAAGTCTTAAGTGGATGAGGGTCCGCTATAGTGTATTAAGTGATTATAGGGATGTCCACCCTAACAAATTGCAGAATGGCCTTAAATGACTAGGAATAGCCCATCTCGTGAGGTAATAAGTGATTGTAAGGATGTTTGTCCTTAAATTAGTTTGTTCGGGTACTATGTGATTATAGGGAAGTCCGCCCTAAGATTTACATGTAGGCTTTAGGTGACTGTTAGGATGTTCGCCTCACATGATTTGTTGTGCATGTTTGTTGCATAGACATAACATAAAGAATATACACTGTCAAATATAGGAAATAGTCGCTTTTAAAACTTATATGTTTTTCATTCACTAGAACTTTATGTTTAGACCTCCTTTTAACGTAAACAAGTTAGAAGGTGAGGATTGTTAATTGATGATGATTAGCGAGTGCTTGGAGGAAGAGCCTTTCGATGAAGACCATGTTATTATTTCCGAAGTATTATTATTACTATTGTTGTACTTGGGATAATATTTGATGTACCAGATATTCTGCAAAACTTATTATATATGACTTTGGTGGTTTTTACTAATGGTACATCTATTTATGAATTATTATTTATTCCTTCCGTTGTGTAAAATTTTGATTTTCGTTTAGACTGCTCTGTGATATCTGTTGTCTTAGTATTTATTTATAGGAACCAAAGTTCTGTTAAGAGTGGCTCTAAGTTTCGATGGGCCTTTCTAGATCGAAATATAGGCCCATTCCGGCGGGTTGTAACATGCCGGCACGATCTGGTTAGTAAAATATTCGAGCGCATGTCGAACCTATTAGATCTGAAATTATTTTAATATTTGGCATTTAATTTTTAGTTCGAGGGTAAGATCTAAGCATATGACGAAGCTATCCTAGATCTAATCAAGCCAATCCGATAGCTTGAAAACCTTAACACACCTGTAAATAGTATTGTAGTCTAAACATTTCTATTCACTAAATTCTTCTTCCTCTAGATTGCATTTTAACTTAGATAGGACCTAAAAAGTAAATATTTTCTGGAAGAATAATATAAATTAAAATATATTAGAAGGCCTAGGACATGGAGATCAGGGATGACTGGAGGCTTCAACTTATTAGTACAAGTGAGTAGTAGTTATTACTTATAATTTGAATATTTAAAATAATATTATTGCTAAGAGTTGTAATTTACATTTTCTAGTTTATTTTCACTACTATTATATTTCATGTCGATTTCTTTACACTTAATCATATTTTTTCAGTCTATTTACACTTTTCTACATTTTTTATATGTGTAAGCGTAGCTAGTAGTTTTGTGAATGTTATTTTTGTAAAGTAGATTTAATCCTTCAAATTACATGAAAAATAATTTTTAAAAGAGAAACTTCTATGAAATATGGATTAAACTAGAAAACGCTAAATTAAAGAAAAATAACGTAAAACATGTACATCTATAATAGAAATGGTAGCAAATTGTATCTAGAAAAAGGTCTAAAACCTTTAAAACCTGTAGATCTGTAATAAAAAGCAAAACAGACTAATAAACAGTAAGCCCTGAAGACTTGCAAGCGAATAGTCACATGCATTATAATTAAACAGATGAAAACGATAATATCTGATATTTTATTAGAAATTTGTCTTGGGGAAAGTAGAATGTCATATAAAGATTTAGGTCATGGGACTGAGCCAATAGGTTAGACTCGGGTCCTGGGCCCGAGTCAATAAATAACTCTAACATGGCACTGCGTATTGGCCGCTATTTGATTTTGTTTGTTACGACCTGTCCCAATAGTATATTACTTAGGTCATGTGACTGAGATCTCTGATCCTTTGGACTGAGATTGGATATACAATGCTAATTAGGGTAGATAAGTGGTCAACTGAAGGATGACAGTAGTGTGCACCAGCGATGATCAAGTGTGTGGTGCATCGATTAAGGTAAATAATTCGCTAATGCTCCAATGCTAGGTAGATGTCCATCCGGTGGATCGGTGGATGGTGATTCGTTTGGTGCGGTTTCACGTTGAGCAAGTTCCATTCACCAAACTTTATGTCTTACACATTCTTCATTCTTTTCTTTTCTCTCATATTACGCTCAAGGGGCAAAGAGTGATTCAAGCAACTTTGGTGATTTATGTTGGTGTTCTTATTCTATTTATGTTAACGTATCTCCTTCTTAGTATTATTTTATTTGCTTTTGGTTTGTGTTGGAACCTGAGGAGTAATGTTGGTTTTATACTCTGATCTAGCATTTGAGACTGAGATGATTTGCCAGTTATGTTATTATGATTTTTTTTGAATAAAAACTAGGTTTTTAATAATAATTTGTTTATTTCTAAACTGTTTTTATTGTTTTTATTTTCATATCTTATGGCATGATAGTTTAATTATACCTAGATCCTCTATATTACTTAACATGACTCGTTTAGGATGTGTTACGGGGTATGGAGTGTCATAATTCTTGAAATTTTAGTTTGACTTCCTGATTTTTGATTCAATCGAGAAACATTCACATTTAAGTTGTAGTTTCTTTGCACACCTTGATTTGTAGATTAGGGCAGTATCAATGTTAAGTCTGAAATAACATATATTTGTATTATGACCATTTTTTTTTACGTATTTGATACTTAACACTATTGTTATTATTATTATTCTTCCTTCTATTTCTTCATCTGCTTCTATGAGTTTGATTTTCTCTTTAATTGTTAGCTTCTTGTCTGTTATATTATTCATTTCTGGAATTTCATTATTTATTCTTAATTTTAAAGTTTAAATCGTAATTGATTGAGAAGTTTGTGGTGCTTGATATTTTTCTTCTTTGCTCTTCCTTCATGAGCAAGAAGTATGGAGTAAACATATTGCACACTAGGTAAGGTTTACTTTGATGAGAAAAACTGTAATGTCCCGTATTTTTACGATCGAATAATTAATTTATTTAATTATTTAGAATATGGTTTGGTAATTTAAATGGTTTAAATTAAAATAACTATTGAATATTTAATTAAATTAAATAACAAGAATAATATATTTAATTCCATAATAATCGAAAATAGTGAAATTCACAATGTTGTGTGAATTGGATTATTTAACTGATTTAATTCAGTTTGGAATTTAATTATATTAACGAATTTATTTATAGAAGCCATTTGAACGTATAATTATATTATAATTATAATCGAGCTCGAAATGGCGCAGCCGTTCGTAATTTGGCAATTCGAACTTTAAATGGACATACAGGGTCCGTTTTAAATCGGATTTCTGTGAAACAAGAAACATTCGGAGCTGGTGAAGTGTATTTTTCTAATGGAAGAGGAAAATCTGGATTTCGTTTTATGGATTTTTAGTTATGTCCAAATCAAATTTTAGAAAAGTCGCTATGGAATTCCTTTGAAATATATATATATGTATATATATATGTATTATAAAAGGATTTTATATATAAATCGAATATCGATATAACTGGGAATTTTGAAATATCGAGTTATAAATCCAATCGGAGCTGTATTATATTCCAACTGGAAATATATATATATACGATAATATATATTTATTTATATTTAATTTAATTGTTTTTAAATATATTTATATATTTAAAATGGGTTATTTAGAGCTTTAAAAATAGCTAGTTCTGCATACGACCTCCATTTTCGATGAAACTAATTTTGTTGGATCTGTAATGTCAAATTATTGTTAGATTCCAAGTTTCGTGATTTTTTTTGAGTCAGTATGTGGCCGTACCGATATTTAATGTGAAAAACAGTTGATATTTTGACGGTTAAAAATACGCTGTGTGAGCAAACGGGGTCGGAATTCGACAAAACCAGTTTCGTTGGGTCCGTAATGTCGAACTCTAGCTGCATGTCCAGTTTCTTGATTTTTAGATGTCATGTGTGATTACAGGAATTTTAAAGGACAAATGAAAACAGTAGTTGATTATAATTTAAAATAATATTCGAAGAAAAAATTATATCCAAATCCTCCTATATAATACACTTAACCTTTCTCGAGCCCTCACTTTTATTCCTCACTGGTCAATGCTATCAACCGCCACCGTTTTCTCCAAACGTGAGAAACATAAGCTTTGAAAATCAATGAAAATTCAAAGAAAAATTTAAAAATCTCAAAACGTATAAGTTTACAATCCTCTTGTCATCCTCTTCAAACCTATATCCATTTTGTTGAGTGCGATTTCGATTTCCCGAACTCGAAATCAATACACCGTCTTTTAGGGTTAGGAAATTGAGGTGATTAAGGTGTTGATTCTTGGATTTGATGATATATTTGGGTTAAGGAGATTACTGTAAAAGTATTTGCAAATTTTTGAGGAAAATAGTGATGGAAAGTGTCGCGCCCTTTACTGTGTTGAGCTTGTATAAAACTGGAGCGATCCTTGTCGAGGATGAAGGAAATATGCGGTGTGGTTGGCTTTGAGTTTGAAGGGAGATGGGATCTTTACTGGAGGGCATGCAAATCTGAGGAGAAGGATATACTTGCGGCATTTCTAAGATACGTGATTGGAGCGGATTCATTTACTGGATTTGGCGTTGTACTGTATAACAAAATAGAGAGGAATATTTCGAGTTTGAGTCTGAAAGTATGGAGAGATCGAGTTCAAAACGTGAAAGGGAACGGTGCTTTGGTTGTTGGAATTCATGGAGAAATGGTGTGGATCGAAGCTTCTGAAGTTTGGGAAAATGAGGAGGATACGGTGGGAGATGGTATGTGGAAGAAGATGATATGGCGGGTATGGGTTTAAGGTTGGAAGATGGGCCGGTGTGTAAGGTAAAGCCCAGTGGAAATTTAAATTCAAGTTAATTTTCAAAGTGAATAGTGTATTAAGTATAACGTCCATAACTTATCCATTCGAGATCAGAATTTCGTGAAAGGGATCGTATGGACAGACACTACGCAATGGAACTGACCTTGAGTGAATTAGAGCTCGTTTGGATTTATGGTGAAATTAAACGTCTGAATCAAATCAATGACCAATTATCATTATTTAACGATAAACCGTCCAATATGAGTAAATCTCACTAACTCTACTCAATTTATATTTTTATAAATATTTTTAGAATTTATAAATGATGGTTGTTTGCTATGTGTTAGCTGTTTGGTTGAACTGCTAGTTAATTGGTTAAAATATAGACAACGATATATATATAAATCGTTAATCGAATATTAATATTGTTTATCAGTATATTTCATATTCGTGTTATTCATGTGATTAACATCTGTGAATGCAGGGAAACAGGTCAGAGGGATCCAGCTGGATTCCTCAACATTTATTTTACTGTTTTTCATATATTGTGATATATGATGTGATATGAAATCTGTTGTTGATTTTTTATGTTGGAATGATACCGATCATTGTTATATGGTACGTTAAATACCATAAGGAATACTGGAATGTTAAAAAGGAAATTTTCAATGTTATATTGAAAAAGAAATATTTATAAAATCAAAAGATTTTATAAAAAAAGAAAATATTTATTTAGAAAATAAATAGATTAAAAAGGAATATCTGTTTGTTAATCAAATAATAGAATTGAAGAGAAATATTTGTAAAACAATTACAAATATATTAAAAAGGAATATTTATTTGTTAAATAAATAGAAAGATAAAAGGAATATTTATTTAGAAAATAAATAAGATATCCTTAGAAGGAAATACTTGAAAAGTGAATAGAATAGTATAAAAGAGGATTTTATATTTGAAAGGTTTAGACCCGTGCTTCGCACACAAGTATAACATGATATGGATTTAAAGCAAAGATTTTAAATAGAATCTATTCTAACAAATAGATTGAGAAGATAAATTTATAAATAATATTTTATACATTAAATGAAATGTTTATCATTGGATAAATAAAGTATATATGTTGGGACTTATATAGAGAAGTAAGAATCGATTTCAACATCAATAATTGAAACTGAATATGTAAGTTAGAGTTAATTGATAGGAGTTAATCAAAAGTGTTAATCAAAATGTGTTAATCAAAATGAAAGAGAATTAATCGAATATTAGTTATTCAAATGGAGTAATTTATTAGAGTTAATCAAATTAGGTTAATCGATTAGAGTTAATCGAATTAGAATTAATCGATTTGAGTTAATCAAGTTAGAGTTAATTGATAGGAGTTCATCAAGTTAGAGTTAATTGATAGGAGTTAATCGAGTGGAGTTAATCGTATTAGAGTTAATCGATTAGAGTAATTGAATTAGAGTTAATCGTAATAGAGTTGATCGAATTATAGTTAATCGAATGTTACTTATTCGAGTAGAGCTAACTGAAAGGAATTATCGAATATAGTTTATTCGAAGAAAAGAGTTATCAATTATAGTATTCAAAGAAAGGTTTTTGAATATTAATTATTTGAAAGGAGTTATCGAATATTAGTTATTCGAAGTGAGTTATCGAATATTAGTTATTCGAAGTGAGTTATTCGAAAGGAGTAATCGAATATAGTTTATTCGAAAGAAGATGATCGAATATAGTTTATTCGAAAGGAGATTATCGAATATAGTTTATTCGAAAGAGAGATTATCGAATATAGTTTGTTCGAAAGAGAGATTATCGAATGTTAGTTATTCGAAGAGAAATTATTGAATATAGTTTATTCGAAAAGGAGTTAATCAAAATGTGTTA
This sequence comes from Allium sativum, assembly GCA_030737875.1. NCBI lineage: Eukaryota > Viridiplantae > Streptophyta > Magnoliopsida > Asparagales > Amaryllidaceae > Allium > Allium sativum. The sequence continues at coordinate 65,442,301 of CM060922.1, forward strand.
ACTAAAATGTGTTGATCAAAATGAAAGAGAAATAATCGAATATTAGTTATTCGAATTGAGTAATTGATTAGGGTTAATCAAATTAGGTTAATCGATTAGAGTTAATCGAATTAGAATTAATCGATTTGAGTTAATCAAGTTAGAGTTAATTGATAGGAGTTAATCAGGTTAGCGTTAATTGATATGAGTTAATCAAGTGGAGTTAATCGTATTAGAGTTAATCGATTAGAGTTAATCGAATTAGAGTAAGTGAATTAGAGTTAATCATAATAGAGTTAGTCGAATATTACTTATTCGAGTAGAGTTAATTGAAAGAAATTATTGAATATAGTTTATTCGAAGAAAAGAGTTATCGATTATAGTATTCAAAGAAAGATTTTTGAATAATAGTTATTTGAAAAGAGTTAATGAGTATTAGTTATTCGAAGTGAGTTATCGAATATTAGTTATTCGAAGTGAGTTATTCGAAAGGAGTAATCGAATATTGTTTATTCAAAAGAAGATGATCGAATATAGTTTATTCGAAAGGAGATTATCGAATATAGTTGATTCGAAAGAGAGATTATCGAATATAGTTTGTTCGAAAGAGTGATTATCGAATGTTAGTTATTCGAAGAGAAATTATCGAATATAGTTTATTCGAAAAGGAGTTATCGAATAGAGATTTTTCTAAAGAGAATTATATGTTGAATTCGATTATATCGAATTTGAGAAAGTAATATTTACTTTCCATTTTTAATCAAGATTTACTTATTTAATGGTTTAGTTAAATTAAAGAATAAAAGTTATATTTTGAAGTTGGATATTTAAGAAGAAGGGATTATAATGTTATAGTTATAATCAATGTTTTAAAATAAAGAAGGGGATTCAAAAATAGAATCTGAGTTACGTAAGGAAGTTGGTTAAAAGATTTAAACGGGTGAACTTTGTCTATTTCGAGGTTAGAAATGTTGTTCAGTTAAGGTCTGAGAGGTAATTATACCCCAACTTGATTGACTTCGTTTTTAACTAAGGGATGGGTAAGGTTCGATAGACAAGACTGGTTAAGTGAATTTAGTTAATGAGTGTAATGGTTTGAAATGGCTTAGTGATGTTTTATTTAAACATCTATATAAATCCAATGAAGGAGTTTTGGAAATGTTTTCCAAATAAAAGAATCAGAAATGTTTTCTAATTTAGAAAACAAGAAATGGAAGTAAATATGGAGATGTTTTCAAATGATTAATAAAGTACATTTTCTAAATTTAGAAAATAAGAATTTACAAATATATAGAAATGGGAAATGAATAAATTAATGATAAATTAAATTAAAAGAGATAAATGTGGAATGATGATTGATCGATCGAATTTCTATCTGGAAATAAGATCGTTGGTTGTACACCTATTTTCCTTTGATTGTTAAATCACCGACTATCGAAGTTTTTGACCATTTTCCGTTGTCAATACGGAGAGACCGGGATCAGATTTATTATCTGAAAACCACTCTTTATGGACATTAGCGTTGCTATCAAATATGATGAAGATAATTGAAGACGAAGTTATGCAAGGGCTATCCTGTTTGCAGAATATTGCCTTCGATTTGTCCAGTCCTAGGACAACGTAAATGGACGAATGTTTGACAGAGTATATCTAACAGATCGCTTAAGTTGATCTCTTCAAACATACTTACGTTTGGTGGTGGAGGAATTCGTTTCTCTTAGCTTTATATCCGTGGCATTTTTGGGGAAATCAATTTGTGATTTGGCGGGTATGACGACGTGGCATTCAAAAGTGAAGGGTGGTCAGGTGTTCCAAAAGATATGTTATGACCTCAAGCCTCATCAACCGGGAAATGACAGAAATCGGGCAGGCAGTATGGTTATGTAGGTCGCACCCATTAGGGTGTATATCACCTATCTAGAGAAAATCCATTTCATTCTTTTATCTATTTCGATGCTGTCCCTTTTCGGGAAATGGTGGGTAGCTCCCAACCGTTGGTGATATACATTCGATACACTCAAGCGAAATGAGTGATCGGTCGTGTGTGGGTCGGGTTGCAAGACATTCTTGTTGAACCCAGTGTATTTGCCTCTAGAGATACACTATTGGCAGGTGGTCCCATACCTTGTCATAGTCAGAATCCAATCTCCAATAAGCGCCCGTTGTTTTGTTTGTATACTATACATATGGAACGTGAGATGCAAGCGTTCTGCTAGATTGTTAATTACTTGTGATTAGACACTATTATAATATCAAAAAAGTATTGATTTTGAAAGTGTTTTGGGTTATCGTAAGGTAAAAACCGTCCGTGTTTATGTGTGGATCAGTCTTACGATTACCTTTTCTTTTGAAAAGGATTTTGAAAAGTTAAACCAAATGATTTGAGTTTACTTACACCAGTCCCATGACTGACCCAGAGTTTATTTTGATTTGTTTTCCCTAAACTCTTGGGTGCCCAAATTTGTACGAGCAGTCAAGTAGTTCAGGTCTTTACAGATATACTTGGAGGAGCTTGAAGTAGGAGGCTTCAGGATTATAAAGCTATTGTTATTTCCGCTGTGTGTAAGTGTCGTACTCTGATAATGTTATTGTATATATATACTATTTTATTTCAAATTTATGTTATAATATATTTCATTCGTTCCACCATGAGAATCGTGTTACTCCGATTCTATTTTGTCGTGATCTTCTTCTTCTTCTATTCTAATTTTCTGTCTTATCTATTCTCACCCTCTAACTTCTTTCTATTGATGATCAGGTATTTCCAATTTTCGAATAGGCAACATGGCAGTCGTGTGTAGATTTTTGGAGTCGAAAATCCCAGTTCGTTACAGTGATATCAGAGCTGAGGGTTAGGTGATTACCTTGGCTCTGTGGCGTGACTCAGTAGAGATGGGGTTAGTAATACCCTAGATTGAGTTTGAGTATATATAAACGAGAGAACGTATTTGTAGATTTTATTATAAAGATGATTTTTATATTGTGGGGCTTTATTTGTTGAGTTGTTCATAAGTTATGGTAGATCAGTTTGATCCACTGTATCGATAGGAGTTTCTAAACACTCAAGTACGATAAACCGACGCAGTATGTTTTGAAGAGGGTAAACGAAATAATTTTACCCAAATTATATTTTGATATAAAAGAAATGTATAACATGGAATTATATTCATGTATTGGATGTGTTGGTTGTTATTATAATCTGTTGAGATTATAAAAATTAAAATGATTATGTAAATAACCAATTAGAATTCGTACAAGTTTTCATTTTGAAATCAAAATGAAATAAATCTGAATTTGAAATTAGAATTTGAATTAAAATTCCTAAAAATTGGAAAAGTATTTATAAATGGGTTTGGATTAAATATTTGAGAATTTTATGATCTTGGGAGATTTTAAAATTTGTTATACAAGCATCGTGAATGATATGTTGAAAAAAGATTCCAAAATGGAAGTGCTTAAATATGGTTTTGGAAGTGATATAGTATTGAACTCACTTCGATAAGCTGGAAAATAACCCTGATGATGATGGCCACATCATTAGTGTCATTTTTGAGTTGCTAAGTGACGGATTACTACCAAAGATTTTATTTTGGAATTGTTTTGTGGAAAGCAAGTTGTTTTGAATCCTGAAAAGGGATATTTTATTTTTGTGAAAAGAAAAGTTATTTAAAACTCCCAGGAAAAGATTGTTTGAATAAAAAAAAACTTAAAGTAATTTGAGAAAGCAAATTGAAATTAAATTGTAGTCAATTAACTAGAAATTGAATTGGGATGTAATATATCAAGTAGAATTAGATTTTTGAATTATGAGATAGGGAATCTGAAATGGTATTGGATTGGTGAGGTAGGAGTTGGAATCAAGAATGGAACTTTGGTTTGAAATGGAATTCGGCTTGGATACGTGAATGATTTTGTTTTGAGGATAAAATTGGAATTTTATTTGGAAAGGCATTTGTGTATGTTGACAGGGTAGCAGATGGAAAGGATATAATGATATGCCCGACAGAAAGGTACATATTTAAATTTCCATATGAGATTTTGTGTGCCGAATCGACAAACCGCTTGGCTATTTGATTTTCTTTTGAGTTGGAAAGATCCTAGAGAGGCGAGTTGGGGTTTGAACTATTGACCGATACAAAGGAGGTGCTGGCGAAATTTTCCGGAAATTTAGGGTGTTAGAAAATTTTCAGAAATTTAGAAAATTTTCGTTAATCAAAATTAATTAATATTTTAATTGGAATTAACTGATTCAGTTGAAACTGAAGTTAAAAGTAAATGAATAATTTTTAACCCAGTGGATAGGGTTTGTTTTCTACCTTAGCAATTTCGAGGACGAAATTATTTTAAGGGGGGAAGAATGTAATGTCCCGTATTTTTACGGTCGAATAATTTATTTATTTAATTATTTAAAATATGATTTGGTAATTTAAATGGTTTAAATTAAAACAACTATTGAATATTTAATTAAATTAAATAATAAGAATAATATATTTAATTCTGTAATAATCGAAAATAGTGAAATTCACAATATTGTGTGAATTGGATTATTTAACTGATTTAATTCAGTTTGGAATTTAATTATATTAACGAATTTATTTATAGAAGCCATTTGAACGTATAATTATATTATAATTATAATCGAGCTCGAAATGGCACGACCGTTCGTAATTTGGTGATTCGAACTTTAAATGGATATACAGGGTCCGTTTTAAATAGGATTTCTGTGAAACAAGAAACATCCGGGGCTGGTGAAGTATATTTTTCTAATGGAAGAGGAAAATCTGGATTTCGTTGTGTGGATTTTGATTTATGTCCAAATCAAATTTTAGAAAATTCGCTATGGAATTCCTTTGAAATATATATATATATATATATATATATATATATATATATATATAGTATAAAAGGATTTTATATATAAATCGAGTACCGATATAAATGGGAATTTTGAAATATCGAATTATAAATCCAATTGGAGCTGTATTGTAATGACCCGCATTTGCAGAGGTATTATAATTTATTTATTTAATTATATAAATAGTGGTATAGCGAATTTAATGGTCGTGGAATTAAATAATGTAGAATATTTAATTAAAATAATAATTAAATAATATATTAAATTCTGAAATAATCAGAATGGGCTGAAATGGTGATATGGTGTGAACTTGATCATCTGTGATATTTAATTCAGTTTAGAATTGAATTAGAATAACGAATATATTTGAATAACGACAGTTTGAACGTATAATTATATTATAATTAAAATCAAGCTTGAAATGGCGCTGCAGTTCGTAATTTGGCAATTCGAACTTCAACTGAATGTACGTGATTCGTTTTAAGCCGGATTTCTGTGAAAAAAGAAACGTGTGGAGCTGGTGGAGTATATCTTTCTAGTGGAAGAGAAAAATCGGGATTTCGTCGTGCAGATTTTGATTTACGTCCAAATCAAATTTTAGAAAAGTCGTTGTGGAATTCCTTTATAATTTATAAAGGAATTATTTATATGTTAAAAAAAAGGAATTTCATTTTAAATCGAATATCGATTTAATCGGGATTTGAAATATCAAGTTATAAATCCCAGTAGAGCTGGATGGTATTCCACTGCGAATATATACGATAATATTAATATTTTATTTAATTTTATTTAAATATATTTATATATTTAAATGGGTCATCCAGAGCTTTGAAGATAGCCACTTTTGCAAATGAAGTCGGAATTCGACGAAACTAATTTTGTTGGATCTGCAATGTCAAATAGTTGTTAGATTTCTAGTTTCGTGATTTTTAGAGTCAGTATGTGGCCGTACGGATTTTTAGATTGAAAAGCAGTCAGTATTTTGACGGTTAAAAATACGCTGTATGAGCATACGAAGTCGGAATTCGACGAAACCAGTATCGTTGGGACCGTAATGTCGAACCCTAGCTACATGTCCAGTTTGGTGATTTTTGGGTATCGTATATGATCACACGAATTTTTAGAAGGCAAAATGAATTAAAAATAATGAATATATCTTAACAAAAATATCTAGATATTTTTGTTTGTCATCCTATAAATAGCCTAACTTACCTCTAAACCTAATTTCACTTTTCTGATCAATGTTTCTTGCGCCGTCACATTTTTTTCACAAACCAGAAGAAAAAAGTATTCGATCTCAAAGAAAATCAAAAGGGAATTCATACAAATCAAAGTACATATATATTTGGATTCATTTAAGGCTACTCTTCAATCCTGTGTGAATATTGTTGAGTTCGACGCCACTGTTCTTCGCTGAAATAATTTTACATCGTGCTAGGGTTTCCGATCTAGTGAGGATGGTACTTCAATTGAACCAGTGAATGATATATTGAGGTTTGGGAGGTGATTTAGTACATCGTGGGAAGGTTTGGTGGGATTTCGCATCAGTTGATGTCGCAAACAGTACCGCGTCGATGGGAAGAAAGGGGTGAGTCGCATTTCTATAGGGAAGTGCAGGTGTTGGTTTTTGGGGTGGAGGAGATAGAGGTGAAGTTGAGAAGATCAATGGTGGTGTAGATCTGGTGAATGGTGGACCGGAAGGGGGTGAACGAGGCGGAGAAAGTGACTGAAATGGTGGAGTGGATGTTGAAGCTCACGGCCTGTTCATCATTGGAGAAGAAAGGTGGGTCAATGGGCTTTTAAATTGAAGGTGGGCCAAAGGAGGTTAAGGGTGAGGCCCATCTAACTTATATGGTTCAAGTTTAAATTTAATTTAAAATGTACAAACTTATATTATAGATAACTTGATCATACGAAAACGGAATTCAGCGAAACAAGATCCGTCGGGATCGTATGGACGGACACTACCCAATGGAACTGACTGGGAGTGGAGTGGAGCTCGTTTGAATTTATGGAGAAATAAATTGTTTGATTCAAATCAAACAACAGTTTATCGTTCTTTAACGATGAACTGCAAATGTGAGTAAATCTCACTAACTCTGAACAGTTTATAATTTCATGTTGTATTTTTAGAACTGTTAAATATTGGCTGATTGACTGTGTGTTGACTGTTTGATTGAACTGCTAGTCAGTTAGTTGAATTTCTATATTGACTCTGTTTAACAAAATATATCATATGGAACTGAAAGTGATGTTGATTTTATTGTGTAACATCTGTGGATGAAGGGAAACAGGTTGGAGGAATCCGAGTAGATTCCTCAACAGTTATTTTATTGTTATCATATAATTGAATATATGAGGTGCTATATAATCTGTTGGCGATTATATGTGTTTGGACGATATTGGTCATCGTGTTTTGATGGGTTAAGTACCATAGAAATATTGGAGGCTTAAAAAGGGAATTTTCAAAATGAATATTGAAAATAGATTTTTATAAAATCAAAGGGTTTTATAAAGTGGAATATTTATAAATAGAGAATATTTATAAATAGGATGTAACAAATAGGGTAGAAGAGGAATATTTGCAAACTATTTGCAAATAGAATAGAAAAGGAAATATTTGTAAAACCATTTACAAATAGAATTGAAAGAGATATTGATTTAGAAAAATAAATAAGTTATTTAAGAGAATATTTGTAAAACCATTTACAAATAGATTTTTAAGGAATATCATTTAGAAGATAAACAGGTTATAAAGGAATACTTGTAAATGAATAGAATAGTATAAAAAGAGAATTTTACACTAAGTAAGTTTAAACCCGTGCTTCGCACACGAGTATAATCAGAATATGAATATAAAGTGAATATTCAAGGGAAATCTGTTTTTAACAGATAAAGTAAGAAGATTTATTTATAAATAAGGATTTATAAATTAAGTAAAATATTTATCATTGGATAAATAAAATATATAAGTCGGGACTTATCTAGAGAAGTAAGAATCGATTTCAACATCGATGTTTGAAACTGAGTAAGGACAAAGAGTAAATCAGTTAGGGTTAACCAGTTAGAGTAAAACCATTAGGGTAAACCGGTTAGGTTAAACCGTAGAGTTAACCAGTTAGAGTTAATCAGTTAGAGTAAAACCATTAGGGTTAACCAGTTAGGTTGAAACCTTAGAGTTAAACCAGTTAGAGTTAATCGATAGAGTTAAATCGAATAAGAGTTATTGAATAGAGTTAAATCGAACTAGAGTTATTTAAATGGGGTTAATCGAATTTAGTTTATTCAATAGAGTTGAAGTGAGATAATCGAATAGCAGATATTCGAAGCAAGATAATCGAATCAGAGATATTCGAAGTGAGATAATCGAATCAGAAATATTGGAAGTGAGTTGATCGAATCTAGTTATTCGACAGGAGTTAAATCGAATAAGATTTATTCGAAGAAAGAAATTATCGAATATAAGTATTAGAAAGTAAGAAATCAAAATAAGTTATTCGAATAAGAGTTAATCCAGTAAGAGTTAATAGGTTGGAGTTATTCAAATAAGAGTTATAGATTAGAGTTAACCGAATAGGAGTAAATAAATTAGTTGTCGTTATATTATTCGGGTTAGGAAATAAAAGTCATATTAAAGATAATATATTTCGGATGCAAGAGATTATAATACCATTGTAATAATTGTTGTATATAACGGTGTTGTATACACAATTATATGATTTTTGTTTGATGATAACAACCAAATATATTTTATAAATGTGTTTGTTACTGTACTGTTCTATATTTACATCACGGACAGGAATGTAATATTTATATTTAAATAAAATACATCTGTACAAAAAGAAATTCAAATATTTACTGTATTTTATTTAAAATATAAATATTATATTCCTAACATTCAAACAGTACATCTGTATTAACTCCACTATTTAATCACTTCATATTTTTGTACTTATAAATAAACAGAATAGAATAGACTAGTATGTTTGACAACAATGAAATAATATTTCATTTCAAACAGATTGTGTTTATTACAAATAATCAGTACAATCACTTTTTCATATAAATTAGCTCCTCACTATATCACTCAACACTCGGTACTTTTTTCACTTATACATTCACAGCCTCAATATACAGATTTTTTTTTTACTAACACTACTTTATTCACTGGCTTTCATCTTCAGTCTTCACTGCTCTCTGTCCAGTCCAGTCATCACAGTCAGTCCAGACATCCCTACTTACTTGTCACATATGAAACACACACACAGTACACTGCAATAGAAATGAAACAGAATATGTGCAAATATAAATTTTATTTTTAAAATGCTATTTGCCTCAGTTTTCTGGTGTGTTTCTCATCATTTTTCATGACTTGATCTGATATATAAATATAGCACGCGCACAATACATGTATAAACATACATGTGTATGTATATACACATATTACAGTGCAAGGACAGGAAAACTCGTCTGATGGCTGCATGTACACACGTGCATGAATATACACGTGTGCACTGCCTCGCCAATCAGTGTTGCGACTGAGGAGTAGCCACGTGGACCATCTCGACTCAGTGCAACACTCAAACAGCAAAACAAATGTCACGAGCCACACACACACATATACACATACAAAATTGTATATGAATATGCATGGATTGGTCGAACCATGATCAAAACAGCTCAAACATGAAAAAAGCAAGTCCATAAATCAAGCAGCAAATTGCTTCAGCAAAAATGGTTCAAAACAGTGGTGCATGCCAAGTCGACATGGTCAAGCAACATGAAAGTCCAAAATATCACATGGAATTCAAATCAACAAAGTTCAGCAAAGCTCAAGTATAAGTTCAAAATCAACAAGTAAGAGGCAGACCAACACAAAGATCAAAACATGCAAAAGTGGAAAGTAAAAGTGGTCGATCCATACACAAATGGAGCAAGTCAGGTTCACAGAGCATGGTGAACACACAAACACACTCACTCAACTCAGTGCAAATGACAAGTACAAGCCAGAAGTGAAGCAGGCTCAACAAAGAAGCAACATGAACAATGATTAAAGTGGCAAGGCCGAGCCAAGCATATGCAGCAAAGTCATGGCTCAAATGAACAAGTGCTAACATGGTTTTGCAAATCAAGAGAGGTGCAGAATTTTCAGATCAGCATTACACATAAATATGATAGTTCAGTGTACACAACAGTATGGAACTGGGAGCTCAATACATGAGTCAATGAAACCCAACATGTACATAAGCATGTACACATGCAAATCAGCAATATGTTCAAGGCAGAGGCAATATTGCATGGTGCACACTTAAGTGACGTAGAATGCAACAACAGATTCAAGTTTCAAGAACATAGCAGATACAAATGGTCAAAACATGGCAACACAAGTATATGCAGGCAAACAAGAATGTCGAGCCTACATGTCAAGCCACACAGCAAAGAATCACAGTACAAATCTAGGATTTAAAGAATGCAAATTTTTTTTGGCAAGGATTTGATTTCCAGATATTCAAATGTGAAACTTCAATTTAGCGATCCTTGACAAGTAATCAATCAATAATTACCAGTTTTCTCGATGTACAAATTTGGCAACAGTTTAAATCATTTCCTGAAATCACTCAATCTATTTTGGAAATAAACATGGTGATTTAAGGCAAGAGATTCTTTTTCTGAGCATTAAACAATCAGGGACAAATTTATCTGACAAAGCCAAAATCACCAGTTTCATCGAAGAGCAAATTCAAGACCAGGTTCACCATTCAAGATTTCAGGGAATTCACGCAAGATTTTTCAAGGGGCAATATATTTCCTAATTCACAATGCTCATAATTAAGTCCAGATTCATCACAAAATCACGCAAGACAAACAAGCTGATTTTATCAAGGACAGCAAAAGGGGAAAGCAATGAAAAATCAGTGCAAGTCATTAAACAAAATTAGAGAGTAATTTGGGTTTCGTTTTACCCTATAAATCACCATATCATCATTGGCTCATATCTATCGAAAACAAACAACAAAAAATTCAAGAGCAAAATCGAATTTATACTACTCACAAGTTTTTCGATCAACAGTCAGAGGTAAAAATCCCAAATCGGTGACGAGAGAGAGAGAGCCAAGCATTCAACCGAAGAAGCAAGCAATCAGAGATCTCGTCAATCCAATTCAAGCAACCGAGATTCAATATTGAAAACCCTAGGGCAGCCGCCATTTTTGATTTTCCAGAGAATAAAAAGGATCGGGCTAAACAAATGAAGGATGGTGAAACCAACAACCAAAGAGGCCGGCCATTTTACAAAGGGGGTTCAAGATTTTGAAAGGGGATGACCCTTTATTTATTTAACTCCTTTTGATATTTATTAACTAGGGTTTCATATTTTGTTTTGTAATTTCTTTTGTAAACCAATCTGAACAGTTTACTAGTCTGTCAAACTAGGGGTTACTGACTACGGGGTTGTAGGCAGGGAAAATCTGATCTTGGGGACAAAGATCAGTCAGGGTTTTTAGTATAGGGTTAGTACAGCAGCAGGTATTGCGAGTGTACAAAACTGTGTAGGCGGTTAGTGAGGGTCGCGAGTCTGTAAGTTTGTGTATGCGGGAGTCTGTATAATTCCATAATAGAAACCTTGGGGAATGCAACAGTAGGCAGGGTTGCCGAAGCTGGGTATATCTGTGTGTTATTTATTTACAGCATTTATTTACTCTGATCATTATTTGTGCTGTGATATTTTTAATATTATATACTCAGTTAAAAACTGTGATAAACCCTATTCACCCCCCTCTAGGGTTAATCTAGATCCAACATTTGGTATCAGAGCTGGTATAAGGTTACAACATGATAGGGAGTTCTCGCTCTATGATCTAGTGGCGAAGTAGTGACTCTTATCCCTACTTGTCCGTGGGTGGTTGTCCATGTCGAGAGGCAGGACGTGAAACCAGTCTCTGAGGTACCTTTGTTTGCCACCGGGGTGTCATTAAATTCCTCGAGAATGCGAGAACATCTGGTATCAGAGCAAGGTATTTGTGTTTAACTCTAGAGTAATGGTGAATCCTTGTTGTCAGTCTTCTGAGAGTCAGTCCAGTACATCTCCAACTATTTTCGATGGAACAGATTTTTTAAACTGGAGATCCAAAATGGAATCTTATTTAAAATCTGTTAATCTTAAATGTTGGGATGTTGTTATCAATGGTTTTGATTGTGTAGATAATACTTTCAATACTCGTGCTATGAAAATTATATTTGATTATCTTAATACTGAACAGTTTAATCTTACCTGCCATTGTTTATCTACACAGGAAATCTGGGATACTCTCAATACGAAGTATGGAAGATCTGACAACGGTAACGCAAAACCCGAGAAAGTAAACTCAGATTCAGAGTTCTGTTTAACCGGATTTACAAATGAAAATTCAGAAGGATCAGATGATGGAGAATCAACAAATGTTGAAACAGAAAATTTCTCATATGAAGATCTGGTTTACATGTGTCATGATTTAACTAAGTCTGTTGATAAACTCCAATCTAAAAACAAATCTCTGAAATCTAAAAATCTTGGGTTGACCAGCAAAATTGATGATTTGGAATCACAACTTGAACATCTTAAAAATTCTTCAAATTCAGATTGCAAAAATTGTTTGAAATTGAAAACCAATCTTGTTCATCTTAGTAAAAATATTCAAATGTTTGAAAAGGAAATTTTGATCTTGAAAGAAAACAAGATTGAGTTGTCAAGGTTGAACAATTTTCTACAAAAGGAATTTGAAATTTTCAAGACTAATATATATTCCAAATTTGAAATTGCTGAAAAGGAAAATTTGTTGAAATCTGACTTGATTTTGAAAGAACTGGAAAACAAGATTGAAAAACCCAAGAAATTTGGTTTTGAAAAACAAAAACTTTTTGAATCTGAGATTGTTGAGTCCCAAAACAAAATTAATTTGCTTAAAGATGAAAATTTGGTTTTGAAGTCTGACTTTGAAAAATATAAGATCACTGAAAATCGTTGTTCAGATTTATTAAAAGAAAACCGTGATCTCAAAACAAAACTTCAACAACTTGAAACAACCTTGGCAAAATTTTCAAACAGTGAAAAATCTTTAAATATGTTGTTGAAAAGTCAATTTTCATCAGGAAATAGAATTGGACTTGGTTTTGGGAAATCTGAGTTCTTTGAAAAGAGAAGTTCAAACGATTTTGAAAATCCTTCAATCTTCTTTGAAAAGTATCGTCTTGATAATATGAACTTTGTTAATTCAAAAGGATTTTTAAATCGAAAGCAAAATGCGAATTTGTTTTGTAATAATCCATCTAAGCAATCCTGGATCCCAAAAAGAGATAAAACAAACGTCATTAAATTCAAACAGATATGGGTTCCAAAGGGAACAAAGGTAAATTCAGATGGATTGCTTTACAAACAGGTTTGGGTACCAAAACGAGCAAATACAACTGTGAGTGGTTTTACTGTTTTTGTTAGACCACTCAATCCTCTAAACAGTTAGGTACCAAAGGAGGCTGAGGAACAACTGTGCTAAAAACTGAATTCAAACTGCGTCATATCATCAGGTTATTCACAGTTCCTTAGCCAAATCAGTTGAGTTAGAGATTCATTTGCTTAATATCTCTACACTCATTCTTTTGTATATTCTTTGTTTTTATTTTTTTTATTTTCCTCCTTCTATCTCTTCTGTCTATTTCCTTTGATTTGTCATAGCTGCAATTTTATTTTTTCTTGGGCTTTCTTAACTTCCAATTGCAGTTCTCATAATCTTGTGGAAATTTGCTTTATTTGAATCAAACTCTGATGTGTTAATCATTTCTAGATCTTGATGCTAATCTTGTAAATATCTGCAATTTTTTTGAAGTTTATTTTCTGATCTATGAATTCATAACAGTGTTGATGTATTCTTGTCAAATCTTGAACACTGTTAATTAGAATTCTAAATTTTTGAAGATCTGAAAGTTTAATGGAAATTCACACATCGTTGTTGTTTTGAGATTCTTCTAATTCATTTTAGAAAAACTTGAAATATTACACTCATTACAGCACTCTATTATTTATCAGTAGTGATATTTCCATTATTTTTCAGATTGGCTTGGAAATTTTAAATTGTCTAGAATCTCAGTGATACATCTTGAAAATCATTGTTATTCATGATCATAATGGTTAGAATTTGTTTGTTTGAAGTCATCTGAAATTATTAATATTTTGAATAATCACACACCTCCTAAATTTGATATTATCAACCTTGTGTGACTGATTCATTATATTTCAAAACTTGACATTGATTCAAGTGATTTCAAATAAATTATTTTGGATCATGAATATCTATCAAACCTGATGTAAATGATCTGTTTTTTTTCTATGGGTTTGTCAGAAATACCTGTGAAAATTTCTTTGAAAATATGGTCTTAAAATTCTCTATTATTTCATGGTTATTTGATTTTAATATATGTTTGTTTAAAATCATTTGAAATTATTGATTTATTGAATCGCACACATATCTTGAATCTGAAATATAATATTGTGTGATTGATTCATTAAATCCTAATATATTCACATTTCTTCAAATGATTTAAAATAAACTAAATTTTATAATCATGGATCGTGGAATATTTTTTTTTTGTGACCTTCAGAAACATCGTTTAACAAGTCTATTGTTATATTGATTTTTCTGTGCTGCTCTGATACTATTTTTGAAAAATGTTTGTTTTTGGAATCATGTTGCTCTAATTATAAGAAATTGATTTGTAATTTTTTTTTGAGAACTGCTTGATTTGGTATCAAAGGTTTATCGTGCTCAGATAAATGAAATTTGTGTGCTTGAGTTGCTTGCTTTGTAATTAAGTCTTTTCTATTGACTGAGATACCATTGTTTAGCCACCAGTGTTTTTTTAAAAAATCCTCATTAATAGAGACTGCAAGTGGTATCATATTAGAAAGTGCTGATTTTTTTTTATTCTCATAATGTATATATTTTTCTTATCCCTTTTATGCTTTGTATAGCTCTTCATATTCCTCTTGTAATTGATTTTCAATTTTAAGATTATTTATTGATTATTCATTCAAAATCAATATCCATATTGAACTGTATTTATAATTCATCAAAATAATTAACAAATTTTGAAATTGTGATGAATTGTGACTACAATATATTTCACAACAAGAGGAAATTTTTATTTAGATTTTTCATGATGGTTAATATTTATTATAATATCTTTGAACTGGCAATTATTTCATGACCATCTTCATTATCTTTCATCTTTCAACCATCCATCGTGATAATTTTATATTAATATGGAGAGTTAATATATTTTAATATTATCTTGAATAAACAGTGAAAATATTTGTGATGGAACTGTGGTTATATTATTATTCAGAATTAGTAAAATTGAGAATTTTCAATGATCCCGGTACAGTTAGTCATATTTCATAATATAATTAATATAGAAATTTATTTCACAGTCCATTTCTGTACCTACCACACTTCTATCATTCATATTGGTTGTATATACCGAGGAGCTTTTCCTTTTAAAAATGAAATGATAAAAATAATTAATACATAAGTGTGTCTCTAACCTCATTTACAAATCCAAGCTCTGGTCATGCATGGTTAAGAGACAACTTATAATTTAAGCTGCGACTGACCTCATTTGAAAATCCAAGCTCTGGTTATGCGTGGTCAGGGTGCTCTTAAATAAAAGATAAAAGATAAGGAAATAATATGCTAAATTGAAATTAATTTCTCCTTGGTGTATAAAAACCAGCCTATCAATCCATCTTTCTAATCTATGAAATGTGTTGAAATCTTATTACGTATTATGATTTGTTGATTGATAGGTATTGGGATTTGAGATTGTACGATATTGTCACTTAAATTGAAATTATAGTTATAGTCCAAATCCATCACTGTTTTTGTGTCTCATTTTTATAAATTTTTATTGGAAAATAATTGGAAATGATTTGTTTTAAAACTCTCTCCATTATGTATGAAATCCATCGTAAATCCGTCATTCTCTAAAGTGTGAAATATGCCACCTGTTCTCAGAATATTATGATTTTTGTTTGGCCGATTGAGATTTATGATGATTATTCTTCCTCTTATGCTGAAATTATATTTTTTTAGTCGTGTTTCATCTGTATTTTAAATTCTGTATCCTTTTGATGATAACAAAAGGGGGAGAATGGATTAGATTTTGATTTATGAGTAAATATTTTATTAATATTTTTAATTTTGAAAATTCATTATTCAGTTCATATTCACTCATGCACAGTTATAGGGGGAGTTTTCTGTTGTAGGGGGAGCTAATAAATAGGGGGAGTTCAATTTTCACTATAAAACACATTTGTTGGATTCAAAATCTTTTATTTGTCATCATCAAAAGGGGGAGATTGTTGTATATAACGGTGTTGTATACACAATTATATGATTTTTGTTTGATGATAACAACCAAATATATTTTATAAATGTGTTTGTTACTGTACTGTTCTATATTTACATCACGGACAGGAATGTAATATTTATATTTAAATAAAATACATCTGTACAAAAAGAAATTCAAATATTTACTGTATTTTATTTAAAATATAAATATTATATTCCTAACATTCAAACAGTACATCTATATTAACTCCACTATTTAATCACTTCATATTTTTGTACTTATAAATAAACAGAATAGAATAAACAAGTCTGTTTGACAACAATGAAATAATATTTTATTTCAAACAGATTGTGTTTATTACAAATAATCAGTACAATCACTTTTTAATGTAAATTAGCTCCTCACTATATCACTCAACACTCGGTACTTTTTTCACTTATACATTCACAGCCTCAATATACAGATTTTTTTTTTACTGAAACTACTTCATTCACTTGCTTTCATCTTCAGTCTTCACTGCTCTCTGTCCAGTCCAGTCACAGTCAGTCCAGACATCCCTGCTTACCTGTCACATATGAAACACACACACAGTACACTGCAATAGAAATGAAACATAATATGTGAAATATAAATTTTATTTTTAAAATGCTATTTGCCTCAGTTTTCTGGTGTTTTCTCATCATTTTTCATGACTTGATCTGATATATAAATATAGCACGCGCACAATACATGTATACACATACATGTGTATGTATATACACATATTACAGTGCAGGGACAGGAAAACTCGTCTGATGGCTGCATGTACACACGTGCATGAATATACACGTGTGCACTGCCTCGCCAATCAGTGTTGCGACTGAGGAGTAGCCACATGGACAATCTCGACTCAGTGCAACACTCAAACAACAAAACAAATGTCACGAGCCACACACACACATATACACATACAAAATTGTATATGTATATGCATGGAGTGGTCGAACCATGATCAAAACAGCTCAAACATGAAAACAACAAGTCCATAAATCAAGCAGCAAATTGCTTCAGCAAAAATGGTTCAAAACAGTGGTGCATGCCAAGTCGACATGGTCAAGCAACATGAAAGTACAAAATATCACATGGAATTCAAATCAACAAAGTTCAGCAAAGCTCAAGTATAAGTTCAAAATCAACAAGTAAGAGGCAGACCAACACAAAGATCAATACATGCAAAAGTGGAAAGTAAAAGTGGTCGATCCATACACAAATGGAGCAAGTCAGGTTCACAGAGCATGGTGAACACACAAACACACTCACTCAACTCAGTGCAAATGACAAGTACAAGCCAGAAGTGAAGCAGGCTCAACAAAGAAGCAACATGAACAATGATTAAAGTGGCAAGGCCGAGCCAAGCATATGCAGCAAAGTCATGGCTCAAATGAACAAGTGCTAACATGTTTTTGCAAATCAAGAGAGGTGCAGAATTTTCAGATCAGCATTACACATAAATATGATAGTTCAGTGTACATAATAGTATGGAACTGGGAGCTCAATACATGAGTCAATGAAAACCAACATGTACATAAGCATGTACATATGCAAATCAGCAAGTATGTTCAAGGCAGAGGCAATATTGCATGGTGCACACTTAAGTGACGTAGAATGCAACAGCAGATTCAAGTTTCAAGAACATAGCAGATACAAATGGTCAAAACATGGCAGCACAAGTATATGCAGGCAAACAAGAATGTCGAGCCTACATGTCAAGCCACACAGCAAAGAATCACAGTACAAATCTAGGATTTAAAGAATGCAAATTTTTTTGGCAAGGATTTGATTTCCAGATATTCAAATGTGAAACTTCAATTCAGCGATCCTTGACAAGTAATCAATCAATAATTACCAGTTTTCTCAATGTACAAATTTGGCAACAGTTTAAATCATTTCCGAAATCACTCAATCTATTTTGGAAATAAACATGGTGATTTAAGGCAAGAGATTCTTTTTCTGAGCATTAAACAATCAGGGACAAATTTATCTGACAAAGCCAAAATCACCAGTTTCATCGAAGAGCAAATTCAAGACCAGGTTCACCATTCAAGATTTCAGGGAATTCACGCAAGATTTTTCAAGGGGCAATATATTTCCTAATTCACAAGGCTCAGAATTAAGTCCAGATTCATCACAAAATCACGCAAGACAAACAAGCCGATTTTATCAAGGACAGCAAAAGGGGAAAGCAACGAAAAATCAGTGCAAGTCATTAAACGAAATCAGAGAGTAATTTGGGTTTCGTTTTACCCTATAAATCACCATATCATCATTGGCTCATATCTATCGAAAACAAACAACAAAAAATTCAAGAGCAAAATCGAATTTATACTACTCACAAGTTTTTTGATCAACAGTCAGAGGTAAAAATCCCAAATCGGTGACGAGAGAGAGAGAGAGAGAGCCAAGCATTCAACCGAAGAAGCAAGCAATCAGAGATCTCATCAATCCAATTCAACCAACCGAGATTCAATATTGAAAACCCTAGGTTAGCCGCCATTTTTGATTTTCCAAAGAATAAAAAGGATCGGGCTAAACAAATGAAGGATGGTGCAACCAACAACCAAAGCGGCCGGCCATTTTACAAAGGGGGTTCAAGATTTTGAAAAGGGATGACCCTTTATTTATTTAACTCCTTTTGATATTATTAACTAGGGTTTCATATTTTGTTTTGTAATTTTTTTGTAATTTCTTTTGTAAACCAATCTGAACAGTTTACTAGTCTGTCAAACTAGGGGTTACTGACTACGGGGTTGTAGGCAGGGAAAATCTGATCTTGGGGACAAAGATCAGTCTGGGTTTTTAGTATAGGGTTAGTACAGCAGCAGGTATTGCGAGTGTACAAAACTGTGTAGGCGGTTAGTGAGGGTCGCGAGTCTGTAAGTTAGTGTATGCGGGAGTCTGTATAATTCCATAATAGAAACCTTGGGGAATGCAGCAGTAGGCAGGGTTGCCGAAGCTGGGTATATCTGTGTGTTATTTATTTATAGCATTTATTTACTCTGATCATTATTTGTGCTGTGATATTTTTAATATTATATACTTAGTTAAAAACTGTGATAAACCCTATTCACCCCCCTCTAGGGTTAATCTAGATCCAACATCTGGTATCAGAGCTGGTATAAGGTTACAACATGATAGGGAGTTCTCGCTCTATGATCTAGTGGCGAAGTAGTGACTCTTATCCCTACATGTCCGTGGGTGGTTGTCCATGTCGAGAGGCAGGACGTGAAACCAGTCTCTGAGGTACCTTTGTTTGCCACCGGGGTGTCATTAAATTCCTCGAGAATGCGAGAACATCTGGTATCAGAGCAAGGTATTTGTGTTTAACTCTAGAGTAATGGTGAATCCTTGTTGTCAGTCTTCTGAGAGTCAGTCCAGTACATCTCCAACTATTTTCGATGGAACAGATTTTTTAAACTGGAGATCCAAAATGGAATCTTATTTAAAATCTGTTAATCTTAAATGTTGGGATGTTGTTATCAATGGTTTTGATTGTGTAGATAATACTTTCAATACTCGTGCTATGAAAATTATATTTGATTATCTTAATACTGAACAGTTTAATCTTACCTGTCATTGTTTATCTGCACAGGAAATCTGGGATACTCTCAATACGAAGTATGGAAGATCTGACAACGTTAACGCAAAACCCGAGAAAGTAAACTCAGATTCAGAGTTCTGTTTAACCGGATTTACAAATGAAAATTCAAAAGGATCAGATGATGGAGAATCAACAAATGTTGAAACAGTAAATTTGTCATATGAAGATCTAGTTTACATGTGTCTTGATTTAACTAAGTCTGTTGATAAACTCAAATCTAAAAACAAATCTCTGAAATCTAAAAATCTTGGGTTGACCAGCAAAATTGATGATTTGGAATCACAACTTGAACATCTTAAAAATTCTTCAAATTCAGATTGCAAAAATTGTTTGAAATTGAAAACCAATCTTGTTCATCTTAGTAAAAATATTCAAATGTTTGAAAAGGAAATTCTGATCTTGAAAGAAAACTAGATTGAGTTGTCAAGGTTGAACAATTTTCTACAAAAGGAATTTGAAATTTTCAAGACTGATATATATTCCAAATTTGAAATTGCTGAAAAGGAAAATTTGTTGAAATCCGACTTGATTTTGAAAGAACTGGAAAACGAGATTGAAAAACCCAAGAAATTTGGTTTTGAAAAACAAAAACTTTTTGAATCTGAGATTGTTGAGTCCCAAACCAAAATTAATTTGCTTAAAGATGAAAATTTGGTTTTGAAGTATGACTTTGAAAAATATAAGATCAATGAAAACCGTTGTTCAGATTTATTAAAAGAAAACCGTGATCTCAAAACAAAACTTCAACAACTTGAAACAACCTTGGCAAAATTTTCAAACAGTGAAAAATCTTTAAATATGTTGTTGAAAAGTCAATTTTCATCAGGAAATAGAATTGGACTTGGTTTTGGGAAATCTGAGTTCTTTGAAAAGAGAAGTTCAAACAATTTTAAAAATCCTTCAATCTTCTTTGAAAAGTATCGTCTTGATAATATGAACTTTGTTAATTCAAAAGGATTTTTGAATCGAAAGCAAAATGCGAATTTGTTTTGTAATAATCCATCTAAGCAATCCTGGATCCCAAAAAGAGATAAAACAAACGTCATTAAATTCAAACAGATATGGGTTCCAAAGGAAACAAAGTTAAATTCAGATGGATTGCTTTACAAACAGGTTTGGGTACCAAAACGAGCAAATACAACTGTGAGTGGTTTTACTGTTTTTGTTAGACCACTCAATCCTCTAAACAGTTTGGTACCAAAGGAGGCTGAGGAACAACTGTGCTAAAAACTGAATTCAAACTGCGTCATATCATCAGGTTATTCACAGTTCCTTAGCCAAATCAGTTGAGTTAGAGATTCATTTGCTTACATGGATTTCAGGTGTATCTCTACACTCATTCTTTTGTATATTCTTTGTTTTTATTTTTTTTATTTATTTTTTATTTTCCTCCTTCTATCTCTTCTGTCTATTTCCTTTGATTTGTCACAGCTGCAATTTTATTTTTTCTTGGGCTTTCTTAACTTCCAATTGCAGTTCTCATAATCTTATGGAAATTTGCTTTATTTGAATCGAACTCTGATGTGTTAATCATTTCTAGATCTTGATGCTAATCTTGTAAATATCTGCAATTGTTTTGAAGTTTATTTTCTGATCTATGAATTCATAACAGTGTTGATGTATTCTTGTCAAATCTTGAACACTGTTAATTAGAATTCTAAATTTTTGAAGATCTGAAAGTTTAATGGAAATTCACACATCGTTGTTGTTTTGAGATTCTTCTAATTCATTTTAGAAAAACTTGAAATATTACACTCATTACAGCACTCTATTATTTATCAGTAGTGATATTTCCATTATTTTTCAGATTGGCTTGGAAATTTTAAATTGTCTAGAATCTCAGTGATACATCTTGAAAATCATTGTTATTCATGATCATCATGGTTAGAATTTGTTTGTTTGAAATCATCTGAAATTATTAATATTTTGAATAATCACACACCTCCTAAATTTGAAATTATCAACCTTGTGTGACTGATTCATTATATTTCAAAACTTGACATTGATTCAAGTGATTTCAAATAAATTATTTTGGATCATGAATATCTATCAAACCTGATGTAAATGATCTGTTTTTTTCTATGGGTTTGTCAGAAATACCTGTGAAAATTTCTTTGAAAATATGGTCTTAAAATTCTCTATTATTTCATGGTTATTTGATTTTAATATATGTTTGTTTAAAATCATTTGAAATTATTGATTTATTGAATCGCACACATATCTTGAATCTGAAATATAATATTGTGTGATTGATTCATTAAATCCTAATATATTCACATTTCTTCAAATGATTTAAAATAAACTAAATTTTATAATCATGGATCGTGGAATATATTGTTTTTGTGACCTTCAGAAACATCGTTTAACAAGACTATTGTGATATTGATTTTTCTGTGCTGCTCTGATACTGTTTTTGAAAAATGTTTGTTTTTGGAATCATGTTGCTCTAATTATAAGAAATTGATTTGTAAATTTTTTTTGAGAACTGCTTGATTTGGTATCAAAGGTTTATCGTGCTCAGATAAATGAAATTTGTGTGCTTGAGTTGCTTGCTTTGTAATTAAGTCTTTTCTATTGACTGAGATACCATTGTTTAGCCACCAGTGTTTTTTTAAAAAATCCTCATTAATAGAGACTACAAGTGGTATCATATTAGAAAGTGCTGAATTTTTTTTCTTTATTCTCATAATGTATATATATTTCTTATCCCTTTTATGCTTTGTATAGCTCTTGATATTCCTCTTGTAATTGATTTTCAATTTTAAGATTATTTATTGATTATTCATTCAAAATCAATATCCATATTGAACTGTATTTATAATTCATCAAAATAATTAACAGATTTTGAAATTGTGATGAATTGTGACTACGATATATTTCACAACAAGAGGAAATTTTTATTTAGATTTTTCATGATGGTTAATATTTATTATAATATCTTTGAACTGGCAATTATTTCATGACCAACTTCATTATCTTTCATCTTTCTACCATCCATCGTGATAATTTTATATTAATATGGAGAGTTAATATATTTTAATATTATATTGAATAAATAGTGAAAATATTTGTGATGGAATTGTGGTTATGTTATTATTCAGAATTAGTGAAATTGAGAATTTTCAATGATCCCGGTACAGTTAGTCATATTTCATAATATAATTAATATAGAAATTTATTTCACAGACCATTTCTGTACCTACCACACTTCTATCATTCATATTGGTTGTATATACCGAGGAGCTTTTCCTTTTAAAAATGAAATGATAAAAATAATTAATACATAAGTGTGTCTCTAACCTCATTTAAAAATCCAAGCTCTGGTCATGCATGGTTAAGAGACAACTTATAATTTAAGCTGCGACTGACCTCATTTAAAAATCTAAGCTCTGGTTATGCGTGGTCAGGGTGCTCTTAAATAAAAGATAAAAGATAAGGAAATAATATGTTAAATTGAAATTAATTTCTCCTTGGTGTATAAAAACCAGCCTATCAATCCATCTTTCTAATCTGTGAAATGTGTTGAAATCTTATGACGTATTATGATTTGTTGATTGATAGGTATTGGGATTTGAGATTGTACGATATTGTCACTTAAATTGAAATTATAATTATAGTCCAAATCCATCACTGTTTTTGTGTCTCATTTTTATAAATTTTTATTGGAAAATAATTGGAAATGATTTGTTTTAAAACTCTCTCCATTATGTATGAAATCCATTGTAAATCCGTCATTCTCTAAAGTATGAAATATGCCACATGTTCTCAGAATATTATGATTTTTGTTTGGCCGATTGAGATTTATGATGATTATTCTTCCTCTTATGCTGAAATTATATTTTTTTTAGTCGTGTTTCATCTGTATTTTATATTATGTATCCTTTTGATGATAACAAAAGGGGGAGAATGGACTGGATTTTGATTTATGAGTAAATATTTTATAAATATTTTTAATTTTGAAAATTCATTATTCAGTTCATATTCACTCATGCACAGTTATAGGGGGAGTTTTCTGTTGTAGGGGGAGCTAATAAATAGGGGGAGTTCAATTTTCACTGTAAAACACATTTGTTGGATTCAAAATCTTTTATTTGTTTGTCATCATCAAAAGGGGGAGATTGTTGTATATAACGGTGTTGTATACACAATTATATGATTTTTGTTTGATGATAACAACCAAATATATTTTATAAATGTGTTTGTTACTGTACTGTTCTATATTTACATCACGGACAGGAATGTAATATTTATATTTAAATAAAATACATCTGTACAAAAATAAATTCAAATATTTACTGTATTTTATTTAAAATATAAATATTATATTCCTAACATTCAAACAGTACATCTATATTAACTCCACTATTTAATCACTTCATATTTTTGTACTTATAAATAAACAGAATAGAATAGACAAGTCTGTTTGACAACAATGAAATAATATTTTATTTCAAACAGTTTGTGTTTATTACAAATAATCAGTACAATCACTTTTTCATATAAATTAGCTCCTCACTATATCACTCAACACTCGGTACTTTTTTCACTTATACATTCACAGCCTCAATATACAGATTTTTTTTTACTGACACTACTTCATTCACTGGCTTTCATCTTCAGTCTTCACTGCTCTCTGTCCAGTCCAGTCATCACAGTCAGTCCAGACATCCCTGCTTACCTGTCACATATGAAACACACACACAGTACACTGCAATAGAAATGAAACAGAATATGTGCAAATATAAATTTTATTTTTAAAATGCTATTTGCCTCAGTTTTCTGGTGTGTTTCTCATCATTTTTCATGACTTGATCTGAAATATAAATATAGCACGCGCACAATACATGTATACACATACATGTGTATGTATATACACATATTACAGTGCAGGGACAGGAAAACTCGTCTGATGGCTGCATGTACACACGAGCATGAATATACACGTGTGCACTGCCTCGCCAATCAGTGTTGCGACTGAGGAGTAGCCACGTGGACCATCTCGACTCAGTGCAACACTCAAACAACAAAACAAATGTCACGAGCCACACACACACATATAAACATACAAAATTGTATATGTATATGCATGGAGTGGTCGAACCATGATCAAAATAGCTCAAACATGAAAACAGCAAGTCCATAAATCAAGCAGCAAATTGCTTCAGCAAAAATGGTTCGAAACAGTGGTGCATGCCAAGTCGACATGGTCAAGCAACATGAAAGTCCAAAATATCACATGGAATTCAAATCAACAAAGTTCAGCAAAGCTCAAGTATAAGTTCAAAATCAACAAGTAAGAGGCAGACAAATACAAAGATCAAAACATGCAAAAGTGGAAAGTAAAAGTGGTCGATCCATACACAAATGGAGCAAGTCAGGTTCACAGAGCATGGTGAACACACAAACACACTCACTCAACTCAGTGCAAATGACAAGTACAAGCCAGAAGTGAAGCAGACTCAACAAAGAAGCAACATGAACAATGATTAAAGTGGCAAGGCCGAGCCAAGCATATGCAGCAAAGTCATGGCTCAAATGAACAAGTGCTAACATGGTTTTGCAAATCAAGAGAGGTGCAGAATTTTCAGATCAGCATTACACATAAATATGATAGTTCAGTGTACACAACAGTATGGAACTGGGAGCTCAATACATGAGTCAATGAAACCCAACATGTACATAAGCATGTACACATGCAAATCAGCAAGTATGTTCAAGGCAGAGGCAATATTGCATGGTGCACACTTAAGTGACGTAGAATGCAATAGCAGATTCAAGTTTCAAGAACATAGCAGATACAAATGGTCAAAACATGGCAGCACAAGTATATGCAGGCAAACAAGAATGTCGTGCCTACATGTCAAGCCACACAGCAAAGAATCACAGTACAAATCTAGGATTTAAAGAATGCAAATTTTTTTTGGCAAGGATTTGATTTCCAGATATTCAAATGTGAAACTTCAATTCAGCGATCCTTGACAAGTAATCAATCAATAATTACCAGTTTTCTCAATGTACAAATTTGGCAACAGTTTAAATCATTTCCTGAAATCACTCAATCTATTTTGGAAATAAACATGGTGATTTAAGGCAAGAGATTCTTTTTCTGAGCATTAAACAATCAGGGACAAATTTATCTGACAAAGCCAAAATCACCAGTTTCATCGAAGAGCAAATTCAAGACCAGGTTCACCATTCAAGATTTCAGGGAATTCACGCAAGATTTTTCAAGGGGCAATATATTTCCTAATTCACAAGGCTCAGAATTAAGTCCAGATTCATCACAAAATCATGCAAGACAAACAAGCCGATTTTATCAAGGACAGCAAAAGGGGAAAGCAACGAAAAATCAATGCAAGTCATTAAACGAAATCAGAGAGTAATTTGGGTTTCGTTTTACCCTATAAATCACCATATCATCATTGGCTCATATATATCGAAAACAAACAACAAAAAATTCAAGAGCAAAATCGAATTTATACTACTCACAAGTTTTTCGATCAACAGTCAGAGGTAAAAATCCCAAATCGGTGACGAGAGAGAGAGAGAGAGAGAGAGAGAGAGCCAAGCATTCAACCGAAGAAGCAAGCAATCAGAGATCTCATCAATCCAATTCAAGCAACCGAGATTCAATATTGAAAACCCTAGGGCAGCCGCCATTTTTGATTTTCCAAAGAATAAAAAGGATCGGGCTAAACAAATGAAGGATGGTGCAACCAACAACCAAAGAGGCCGGCCATTTTACAAAGGGGGTTCAAGATTTTGACAGGGGATGACCCTTTATTTATTTAACTCCTTTTGATATTTATTAACTAGGGTTTCATATTTTGTTTTGTAATTTTTTTTGTAATTTCTTTTGTAAACCAATCTGAACAGTTTACTAGTCTGTCAAACTAGGGGTTACTGACTACGGGGTTGTAGGCAGGGAAAATCTGATCTTGGGGACAAAGATCAGTCAGGGTTTTTTGTATAGGGTTAGTACAACAGCAGGTATTGCGAGTGTACAAAACTGTGTAGGCGGTTAGCGAGGGTCGCGAGTCTGTAAGTTTGTGTATGCGGAAGTCTGTATAATTCCATAATAGAAACCTTGGGGAATGCAGCAGTAGGCAGGGTTGCCGAAGCTGGGTATATCTGTGTGTTATTTATTTACAGCATTTATTTACTCTGATCATTATTTGTGCTGTGATATTTTTAATATTATATACTCAGTTAAAAACTGTGATAAACCCTATTCACCCCCCTCTAGGGTTAATCTAGATCCAACAATAATCACGTAAACTTGTAAAAGAAGGGGTTCGTAAATAGAATCCGAGGGTTCGTAAGGAGTGTTAAAAGGTTAAAAGATGAATTTACCCTATTTCGAGATTTGAAATGTTGTTCAGTTAAGGTCTGAGAGGTAGTTATACCCTAACTTGATTGACTTCATTTTAATTTAGAAATGGTTAAGGTTCGAGAGTGAAAGTTGCTAACTGAATTTAGTAAATAAGTATAGTGGTTTGAGTTGTCGTCGCGATGTTGATTTAAACATCTGTTTAAATCCAAGTAAAGAAGATTTGGAAATGTTTTTCCAAATAAAGTCAGAAACTTAATCAAATATTGAAATTGGAAATATGGATTAGAAATGGAAATGTTTTCCAGTGTTAACGTATAATTTCTAAGCATAGAAAATAAGGAAAATATGAATATATGTATATATATATACATATACATATATATATATATATATATATATGATTGATTGATAGAATTTCCATTTGGAAATAATATCGTTGTTTGTACTCGTGTTTTTCTTTGATAGTTAAATCACAGACTATCGAAGTTTTAACCATTTTAACGTTGTTAATATGGAGAGACCGGTTGGATTATTATCCAAAGAACCACTCTGTATTGGCATAAGCGTTGCGAATCATATATGCCAAAGATAATTGAAGACGGAGTAAAGTTCAAGGGCTATTGTATAAGTCTTAGATAACATCGCCTAAGATGGATGTACTGAATAGTGCCTTCGGTTCATCCTGTTCCTGGATGACTTGTATGGATGAATGTCTGACAGAGTATTTCCAGAAAGGTCACATACATTGATTTCTTCAACCGTACCAAGAGTGGAAGCGGAGAAGGAAACTTCTTTAGCCAACACGTAATGTACTATTGCAGACATCAATCGGTGATTTGATGGATTTGACGATGTGACATTCGAAGTGAATCTGATGTGATGATGAAGCGTAACCTCAAGCCTCATCAACCGGTAAATGACAGAAATCAGGCAGGCAGCATGGCTAAGTCGGTCGCTCCGAAGTAGGGTGCATAATCACCTGATCTAGAGTTTCATTTACTTCTAAAAATCTATTGTCAATACTGTCCCATTCGGGAAACAGTTGTTGATCCCAACCTTTGGTGATATACATTCGATACACTCAAGCGAAATGAGTGGTCGGTCATGTGTGGCCGGGTTGCAAGATGTTCTTGTTGAACTCCAGTGTATCGTTCCTACAGTACACTGATCGGAAGGTGGTTCCATACCTTGTCATAGTTGGAAATCCATTAGCCAATACGTGCTTGCGGTTTTGATTGTATACTACATATGTAGAACGCGAGATGAAAGCGTTTCTGCTAGATGATTATTATACTGTGGTTGATAGACATTATTATAATATCAAAAAGTTTTGATATAAAGATATTTTGGATTCTCATAAGGGAAAAACCCGTTCCATTATACGGCGTGGTCTTATGAGATATCGTTTACTTGTTCAAACTGTTTTACTCATACCAGTCCCATGACTGACCCGGAGTTTATTTTGTTTTGTTTTCCCTAAACTCTTGGGTGCCTAATTTTGTATGGGCAGTCAAGTAGTCGGGATTTACAGATACTTGTAGAGCTGGAGCAGGTTGCTTCAGGATCATATAGCTATTGTTTATTTCCACTGTGTTGTAAGTGATGTACTTGATAATGATATGTATATTCAAGTAAAACCTTTATTTCAAGGATAAGTTATCTATTATATGTTATTCGTTCCGCTGTGAGGTTCGTGTTACTCTGATGTTGTGTTCTTCTTCTTCTTGTATTCTAAGTTTCAATCTTATCTTTCCTCACCCTCTGTCTTCTTTCATTAATGACCGATATTTTCGATCCTTGGATGTTCGATATGTGTTGTTTATCGGATAACCAAGATCGACAAAAATCCGGGTCGATACATGTATTATATTCCATGTGGAAATATATGTATATATATATATATACACGATAATATACATTTATTTATATTTAATTTAATTATTTTTAAATATATTTATATATTTAAAATGGGTTATTTAGAGCTTTAAAAATAGCTAGTTTTGCAAATGACCTCCATTTTCGACCAAACTAATTTTGTTGGATCCATAATGTCAGATTATTGTTAGATTCCAAGTTTCGTTTTTTTTTTGAGTCAGTATGTGACCGTACCGATTTTTAATGTGAAAAACAGTCGATATTTTGACGGTTAAAAATACGCTGTGTGAGCAAACAGGGTTGGAATTCGACAAAACCAATTTCGTTGGGTCCGTAATGTCGAACTCTAGCTGCATGTTCAGTTTCATGATTTTTGGATGTCATGTGTGATTATAGGAATTTTAAAGGACAAATAAAAACAGCAGTTGATTATAATTTAATACAATATTCGAAGAAAAAAATAATCTAAATCCTCCTATATAATACCCTTAACCTTTCTCAAACCCTCACTTTTATTCCTCACTGGTCAATTCTATCGGCCGCTACAGTTTTCTCCAAACGTGAGAAACATAAGCTTTGAAAATCAATGAAAATTCAAAGAAAAATTTAAAAATCTCAAAACGTATATGTTTGCAATCCTCTTGTTATCCTCTTCAAACCTATATCCATTTTGTTGAGTGCGGGTTCGATTTCCCAAATTCGTAATCAACACAGTGTCTTCTAGGGCTAGTAAATTGAGGTGATTAAGGTGTCGATTCTTGGATTTGATGATAATTTGGGTTAAGGAGATTACTGCAAAAGTATTTGCAAATTTTTGGGGAAAATAGTGATGGAAAGTGTCGTGCCCTTTACTATGTTGAGCTCGTATAAAACTGGAGCGATCCTTGTCGAGGATGAAGGAAATATGTAGTGTAGTTGGCTTTAAGTTTGAAGGGAGATGGGATCTTTACTGTAGGTCATGCAAATCTGAGGAGAAGGATACACTTGTAGCATTTCTAAGATATGTGATTGGAGCAGATTCATTTACTGGATTTGGCGTTGCACTTTATAAAAATAGAGATGAATATTTTGAGTTTGAGTCTGAGAGTATGGAGAGATCGAGTTCAAAACTTGAAAGGGAACGGTGCTTTGGTTATTGGAATTCATGGAGAAATGGTGTGGATCGAAGCTTCTAAAGTTTGGGATAATGAGGAGGATACGGTGGGAGCTGGTATGTGGAAGAAGATTGCAACGACCCGTATTTTCTGGCCAATTATTTAAATCATTTTATTATTTAAAATGCCAGTTTGAATTTAAATAATCGAATTTAATTATTTTGAATATTTAATTTAAATAATAAATAAAATAATATTTTAATGTCAAAATATTTGGAAATGTTGAATTCGCCGTATAATGTGAATTGGCAAAATATAAAGGGTAATATGGTTTATATTGAAAATATATCGACGATATCATTCGTTTAACGACCGTCGAGCGTATGGTTTATAATTTAATTAAATAACGAGCTGCAGCGGCGCGGCAGTTCGTAAATTGGCGTTTTGAACTTTGAACGACCATACAGGGCCTAAAATAAGTCAGATTTTCTCGAAACAAGAAACGTTAGAACCGTATTGATGATATCTTCCTAATGAAAGAGAAAAATCGAGTTTTCGTGTTGTAGATTTTGTTTTATGTCCAAATCAAATTTTAAAATAATCGCTGTGGAATTTCCTTTATATATTATATCGTTATTTATATTAAATAAAGGAGTTTTTAAATATTTTGAATATCAATTTGGTTTGAAATTCAACCCGGGATATTTTATCTTGGTAATGTATACAATTCTGGTCGTATATAGCCAGTTTCAATATTTTATTAATATTATATTGAAGTAATTTAAAATTGGTTTATTTTATTCGAATTGGGCAGTTATAAAAGGGTCATTTTTCAAACGACCTCAGTTTTCGGTGAAACAAATTTTATTGAGACCGCAATGATAAATTATTGCTAGATTTCAAGTGGTGCGTCAATCGGGGTTATTTTGTGAGCATGGAAAAATAAAATGTAAAATAAAAATGACCATTTGAACGTGAACGACCGCTATTCGAGCTTACGAACTCGGAATTCGACGAAACAAGATTCGTTAGGACCGTATCGTCAAATTATACTATGCCGTCCATCCGCATCTCGAACGGGGTTCATATGTGAGCACAGGAGCGAATAAACGGTATTGAAAATAGCAATAGACATGAAATAAGAATCGTCGGTTGTTGTCAGACATCACGTCGAGTTAAAATATAATAAACCACACTTATATAAACCCTCCCACATCACATTCTCCAGCCCAAGCATAATTTTCCTCATAAAATTTTGCAAAAAAGCCCTTAATTACAAAATCAATTATTCCTCTCGATCCGTGAAGATTTTCGTATGAGGTCCTGAAGCAAAGTGATAGATCGGGGGGAGAGGAAGCTATTCCAAAAGTTGGGAAGGTTTCGTGGCCGGTGGTGGCCGGAAATCGCGAGGAAAGGCAGAAAACCATTTTTGTTTTTTGGCAAAATTGAGGAGCAGTGGTCGATTTCAGTGGATGAGACCTTGGGGGAAAGGAAGAGGAGAGATTTAGCTTCAATTTGGCAACAACCAGAGGTTTCCGGTGGTCGGCGGTGAGAGAAAGAGCAAGATGAACTGAGGTGATAGTTTTCGGGTAAATTTCGTAAGTGGCTGTCAGAAATGGGTGGTTTTTGGTTGCTGTGTTCATCAAGGGAGGCGGGCTCCTGAAGCAAAAGGAAGAGGGGAGCGAGGCGCCGGGTTAGGCGGTGGTCCGGTCGTCCACGGCGGTCTAAGGCGTCGAAAATTTTAGGATAACCGGAAGTTGGTGGTTTACAGGTTTCTGTTTTGTGTGGGGGCCACGGATGGTCTGACGGGATGCCACCGGGTGGAGAGGAAGTGGTGGAGGCAGGCGCTGCCGTGGGTGGTGATCACCAGGGGTCCGGTGATGTCTGGCGTCGATGGTGAGGGGTTTTCCAATGGGCGGTTTGGGTCCGATGTGGTCAAATTGGGATAATCGGGTTTAGAGAGGGACGATCCAAGAAAACGCGTGATTTACTTAAGGGTGCTGATGTGGAAAGGTAATTAAAAAGGTATTAACGGATTTTCTTTGTTTAAGGTTTAATTAATAATTTAACTATTTAATTAATATCTCGTTAAACTTTACAAACTTTAAATTATGATATCTCCTTCATACGTTGACGAAATTCAACGAAACAAGATTCGTTGGGATTGCAGAGACGAGCTCTAGACGATGGCACTGACCGAGAGTCGATCTGACGCAGTTGAAATTTCAGTTAATTTTGAACGTTCATTCAAAATAAAATGAAACAAACGCGTCCACCATCAACCGTAATCACTGGTGAGTTAATTCTCACACTTTCCTGGACTGCCATGATGTGATAAATCCATATTAAAATACAAATTGGTTGATTGTCTGCATTGATTGCTTATGGTTGATTTAATGATTGCTGATAATTATATTATCGTCGCTAATTTATTTATTTAAATTATATTATATCATGAAATGTTATAATAACCTGTGATGCAGAGAAGGACAGGTAGGAGGAATCAAACAGAATTCCTCAAATTTATTGTTTGTTGTTTGTTGTTCATATTATTCATACATATGAATTGACACCCCAAATTGACATCAAAACCTGTTGAATGTTGATGATTAAATGGATGTGATCGTTGAGGTGATTTTTAACCAATCGACAGTATTGATTAAGTGATTGGCAGTAATGGTGCAAAATCCATCGGTTGTGGCGTCGTTTTGCCGTTAGGTGAACTGACGAAGATTTTAGTTATAAATTTATTTTATAACTGAAATGGAATTTTAATCTGTTTTATACAAGTTAATTAAAATAGAAATTTATAAATATATTTATATTTATAATCATGTTTTATCAAAGGGATTGTTTGAAAGTCTTATATAACGAATAATTATACCATTTATAACCAGAAAGGTAGAAACGGATAGACGGCTCAGTGAAATTGAATAATTGTTTTACAGAAAAATTAAATGATGTTTTGAATCAGCTAAGATACTAATGAATTAAAAGGGGAAAGTTGAAATGGAAACTAGTTAACCATTCAACTGATGTTTATGGTTTGACCAAGTCGACCGTTCTTAATTGAAATGGACAATTAGTTGATTTGATTTAGATTAATCAAATCGATGGTTTTTCGAACATTCGAATGTTGTTAAAAGATTAGTTAATCCTTGATTAACCATAATTTAAGTGATTCTTGAATTGGTTATTGTTAATAAAGTTAAATATTTATTAATGATCATTTAAAAATAACTAGTTATCCTATTTCTAGTTAATAATGGAATTAACTACCTTTAGAGTAGTTAATGCTGTCATCACTTATTATTTAAGTAATTTAAGCGATTTCTTTTAATTAGAATTTAATTAAGAAGTAACCATGTGACGATAAGATTGGATTAAGGTTAGTAAGAGTTTTATAAGAGGATTTTTAATCCAAGTTTAAAAACCATGTTTGCAAGTAGGATTTGTAAGATAAATGCGAGGGTTTTAACAAGGCTTTAATTAAGTGAATTTGATTACAATAAGGGTTTCAAAGGAGATTGTTAAGTGGATTTATGGAAAAATGATTAATAATTTAATAAATCAAGTTAAGAGATTGTAAGGAGATTACTTATGAAAGATATGATTTGTAAAACCATATTTGAATCAAATGGAAAATAAGAATTTGTCGAAGAAGTTTACCTAAATAAGGGATGGAAATTAACTAGTAAAGTGGTTTTTCAAATCAAAGAAAATGATGTTTAAAACAATGATAAGTAGAAAAGGGAAATGGAATATCAGGATTTTAAGTTGTAAACTTTTATCGTCTTGCGATAAGAACGTTGTCGGTCAAGGTCTGAGAGGTAACTAAATACCCCAACTTGGACAACTTCGCTATTATCAAAAGATGGTATCGGTTTGTAGTGATAGAGAATGTTTCGACAAGATAAAAGAAAATATTTTGTTATTAAGATAATAAAGAATATTTTCGAACAAAGGAAATAAAGGTAAAGTGATAAATAAGTTATTCGAAGTGAATATTGATTCATAGTTTCAAAGTAATAAAACACAGGAGTTTATCAAGGGAAAAGCTATAAAATCGATTATGAATCGATGAATGGTTTAATGAAGTATTTTAATATAAATGACCTGAGCTGCCAATGTACTTAGCATCACTGTTAAGATTTGATAGTTAAATAACCGACTATCAAATGAAATATTCTACCTACTTTTTGATGAGTTGTTGTCGAAGAGACCGGGATGGGAACTAGACCCAA
Organism: Allium sativum; assembly: GCA_030737875.1. Lineage (NCBI taxonomy): Eukaryota > Viridiplantae > Streptophyta > Magnoliopsida > Asparagales > Amaryllidaceae > Allium > Allium sativum. The sequence continues at coordinate 65,476,697 of CM060922.1, forward strand.
AACCCCTTCGAATCAACTGTACGTCCGTGACTAATTGGCAGGGGGTGAAGATGGAGCATTGAATACCATATATCTTCATAAATGGAAGAACCACTAACAATCTCTGAGTCGACGCAGAGATATACTAGGGTTCTGTCATGGTTGAAATATACGGGTTGCAAGGATTTCTCACTACTGATCCTTGGGGTGATTCCTATATAGGATGCGGTAGGAGAGCGCCTTTGGTTCATCCTATTCCTGGATGACTTGTATGGACGAGTGTCTGACAAAGTATTTCCAGACGGTCACGTATATTGATTTCTTCAACCGTACCAAGAGTGGAAGGGGAGAAGGAAACTTCTTTAGCCAACACGTAATGTATTGTTGTAGACGTTAATTCATGATTTCTGATAGATCTGACGTTGTGGCATTCAAAGTGAATGATGACCAGATATTATAAAGGAAGGAAATTCTAGCCTCAAGCTTCATCAACCAGGAAATGACAAAAATCGGGCAGGCAACATGGCTACGTTGGTCGCTCCCATTAGGGTGTATAATCACCTATCTAGAGAAATTTGTTTTGCTTCTTTAATCTATCGATGTTGTCCCTTATCGGGAAACGGTGGTTGGTGATATACATTCGATACACTCAAGCAAAATGAGTGGTCGGTCATGTGTTGGCCGGGTTGCAAGACGTTCTTGTGGAACCCAGTGTATTCGCCTCTAGAGATACACGATCGGCAGGTGGTCCCATACCTTGTCATAGTCGGAAATCCAATTTCCAATAAGCGCCCGCGGTTTTTGATTGTATACTATATATGTAGAGCGTGAGATGCAAGCGTTCTGCTAGATTGCTATTTATTTGTGGTTTGATAGACACTATAATAATATCAGAAAAGATATTGATTTCCAAAAATGGTTTGGGTTATAGTAAGGTAAAAGCCGTCCGTGTTTATGTGTGGACTGGTCTTACTATTATCCTTTTTATTTCAAAAAGTATTTCCAAAGTTAAACAAGTTGTTTGTGTTATGAATTTATCACTGATAGTATTCCAGACTGAACTGGTGAATTTTGTTTTAAATCAAATGTGCTCGGGTCAGACCGAGTATATGTACAAGTCAAGTTTCGCTTGGAATTTTTCAGAAGCTAGAAGCAGGAGGCTTCACCGCTAGTTATATAAAGTGTATTTCCGCTGTGTCTGATATATGATGTACTCTGATGATTGGTATGTATATATACAGTTCTTTTTGTATAAAGAGATTTGATATATTATATTTGATTTGTTCCACTGTGAGATTCTGATGTGTGTTCTTCTTCTTTCTTCTATTCTAACATTTCTTTCTTTCTTTTCTCACCCTCTAACTTCTTTCTATTAACAGTCAGGGGTTCGATACTTGGATTTTTGGCAAGTGATACGGGATTGTGTATCATTGTTGAAAATTCGAGCGTCGGAATTTCCCGGGCAGTTACAGTTGGTATCAGAGCTATTGGTTTAGTGATAACCTTGGCTCTGTGGCATAACTCAATAGAGATAAGGTTAGTAATACCCTAGATTGAGTTGAGTGTGTGTATGAGAGCGCGTATTTGTAATTGAATATAAATTATTTTATCGAATTATTAAGATATCTGGCTGTTTGATTGTTTGGATGGAATTAAAACCAAATATGTAAATACGACTTGACTTGGTCAAGTCGAGTTAAATCAGAATTGGATATGGTGTTCGGAGAGAATAAAATACCTTTGGAATTTGGTAATAGAACAGATAACTGAATAAGAAATCAATTTGATATGGACAAATTGATATTGGAATATGTTAAACCAAAAGGAAAACAAACAAGAAAATGTTAACGTTGAATCAAGATGATTTGGCTGGATTGTAATGTCTTGTTTGCTTGGTTGTTGGATGGTTTGTATATAATTCACCAATAGATAAATTGGAAAAAAATGGATAAATTAGAAAGGTTAAGTAAATAAGATTCGGTGTAATAATGGTGATTGGAAACCAAGAGATTTAAACCAATCATGATGCCAAGTGTTGATTTTGGAGATTTGCGTGATCACAGTTATATCATTAAAATATTATTCCATATATTGTTGCTTACCTGGTAAATGCAGTTAAGTACAGGTGTGGGAAGGCTATGAAGATAGAATTTGATTGCATAGTTGCTATAAAGTGAAAAGTACGCTAAAATAACGCTCGCAAAAAGGTACGCCTACGCCAAGTATAAATTTTTGGATTTTGTTTTGAGTTTTGGGGTTTGATTTTGAATTTTTCGACCATGAGAGTCGATGGATATATATTTCTTGAACCTGCAATATCGCAGATGTGCCTCCGTGCAGGGGAGACTCTGCCGAAATATTTCCAAAATTTAAGGAGTTAGATTTTTTTTTAAAGATTTTTGGGAAATTGTGTTATTTGAAATTAATTGGTTTTAAAACCAATAAATTAACTTTGTAAATAAAAGCTGGGTTTTATTAAATATTTTTGGTAAATATAATATGGTTGTACCACTCTTTCTACCTTAGCAATTTCGAGGACGAAATTATTTCAAGGGGGAAGGAATGTAACGACCCGTATTTTCTGGCCAATTATTTAAATTATTTTATTATTTAAAATGCCAGTTTGAATTTAAATAATCGAATTTAATTATTTTGAATATTTAATTTAAATAATAAATAAAATAATATTTTAATGTCAAAATATTTGGAAATGTTGAATTACCCGTATAATGTGAATTGGAAAAATATAAAGGGGAATATGGTTTATATTGAAAATATATCGACGATATCGTTCGTTTAACGACCGTCGAGCGTATGGTTTACAATTTAATTAAATAACGAGCTGCAGCGGCGCGGCAGTTCGTAAATTGGCGTTTTGAACTTTGAACGGCCATACAGGGCCTAAAATAAGTCGAATTTTCTCGAAACAAGAAACGTTAGAGCTGTATTGATGATATCTTCCTAATGAAAGAGAAAAATCGATTTTTCGTGTTGTAGATTTTGTTTAATGTCCAAATCAAATTTTAAAATAGTCGTTGTGGAATTTCCTTTATATATTATATCGTTATTTATATTAAATAAAGGAGTTTTTAAATATTTTGAATATCGATTTGGTTTGAAATTCAACCCGGGATATTTTATCTTGGTAATGTATGCAATTCTGGTCGTATATGGCCAATTTCAATATTTTATTAATATTATATTGAAGTATTTTAAAATTGGTTTATTTTATTCGAATTGGGCAGTAATAAAAGGGTCATTTTTCAAACGACCTCAGTTTTCGACGAAACAAATTTTATTGAGACCGCAACGACAAATTATTGCTAGATTTCAAGTGGCGCGTCAATCGGGGTTATTTTGTGAGCATGGCAAAATAAAATGTAAAATAAAAACGACAATTTAAACGTGAACAAGCGCTATTCGAGCTAACGAACTCGGAATTCGAAGAAACAAGATTCGTTAGGACCGTATCATCAAATTATACTATGCCGTCCATTCGCATCTCGAGCGGGGTTCGTATGCGAGCACAGGAGCGAATAAACTGTATTGAAAATAGCGATAGAAATGAAATAAAAATCGTCGGTCGTTGTCAGACGTCACGTCGAGTTAAAATATAATAAACCACACTTATATAAACCCTCCCACATCACATTCTCCAGCCCAAGCATGATTTTACTCATAAAATTTTGCAAAAAAGTCCTTAATTACAAAATCAATTATTCCTCTCGATCCGTGAAGATTTTCCAATGAGGTCCTGAAGCACAGTGATAGATCGGGGGGAGAGGAAGCTACAGCCAAAAGTTGGGAAGGTTTCGTGGTCGGTGGTGGCCGGAAATCGCGAGGAAAGGCAGAAATCCATTTTCGTTTTTTGGCAAAATTGAGGAGCAGTGGCCGATTCCAGTGGACGAGACCTTGGGGGAATGGAAGAGGAGAGATTCAACTTCAATTTGGCACCAACCAGAGGTTCTCCGGTGGTCGGAGGTGAGAGAAAGAGCAAGATGAACCGAGGTGATAGTTTTCGGGTTAATTTCGTAAGTGGCTGTCGGAAATGGTTGGTTTTTGGTGGCTGTGGTCATCAAGGGAGGCGGGCGCCTGAAGCAAGAGGAAGAGGGGAGCGAGGCGACGGGTTAGGCGGTGGTCCGGTCGTCCATGGCGGTCTGAGGCGTCAGAAATTTGAGGATAACCGGAAGTTGGTGGTTTTCGGGTTTCTGTCTTGTGTGGGGGCCACGTATGGTCTGAGAGGTGCCACCGGGCAGAGAGGAAGCGGCGAAGGCAGGCGATGCTGTGGGTGGTAATCACCAGGGGTCCGGTGATGTCTGGCGTCGATGGTGAAGGGTTTTCCGATGTGCGGTTTGGGTCCGATGTGGTCAAATTGGGATAATCGGGTTTGGAGAGGGACGATCCAAGAAAACGCGTGATTTACTTAAGGGTGCTGACGTGGAAAGGTAATTAAAAAGGTATTAATGGTTTTGCTTTGTTTAAGGTTTAATTAATAATTTAATTATTTAATTAATATCTCGTGAAACTTTACAAACTTAAAATTACGATATCTCCTTCATACGTTGACGAAATTCAACGAAACAGGATCCGTTGGGATCGCAGAGATGAGCTCTAGACGATGGCACTGACCGGGAGTCGATCTGATGAAGTTGAAATTTCAGTTAATTTTGAACGTTCGTTCAAAATAAAATGAAACAAACGCGTCCGCCGTCAACCGTAATCACTGGAAAGTTAATTCTCACACTTTCCTGGACTACCATGATGTGATAAATCCATATTAAAATACAAATTGGTTGATTGGCTGCATTGGTTGTTTATGGTTGATTTAATGATTGCTGATAATTATATTATCATTGTTAATTTATTTATTTAAATTATATTATATTATGAAATTTTATAATAACCTGTGATGCAGAGAAGGACAGGTAGGAGGAATCAAACCGAAGTCCTCAAATTTATTGTTTGTTGTTCATATTATTCATACATATGAATTGACACCCCAAATTGACATCAAAACCTTTTGAATGTTGATGGTTGAATGGATGTGATCGTTGATGTAATTTTTAATCAATCGTCAGTATTGATTAAGTGATTGGCAGTAATGGTGCAAAATCCATCGGTTGTGGCGTCGTTTTTCCGTTAGGCGAACCGACGAAGATTTTAGTTATAAATTTATTTTATAACTAAAATGAAATTTTAAACTGTTTTATACAAGTTAATTAAAATACAAATTTATAAATACATTTATATTTATAATCATGTTTTATCAAAGGGATTGTTTGAAAGTCTTATATAACGAAATATTATGTCATTTATAACCAGAAAGGTAGAAACTGATAGACGGCTCAGTGAAATTGAATAATTGTTTTACAGAACAATTAAATGATGTTTTGAATCAACTAAGATATTAATGAATTAAAAGGGGAAAAGTTGAAATGGAAACTAGTTAACCATTCAACTGATGTTTATGGTTTGACCAAGTCGACCGTTCTTAATTGAAATGGACGATTAGTTGATTTGATTTAGATTAATCAAATCGATGGTTTTCCGAACATTCGAATGTTGTTAAAAGATTAGTTAATCCTTGATTAACCATAATTTAAGTGATTCTTGAATTGGTTATTGTTAATAAAGTTAAATATTTATTAATGATCATTTAAAAATAACTAGTTATTCTATTTCTAGTTAATAATGCAATTAACTACCTTTAGAGTAGTTAATGCTGTCATCACTTATTATTTAAGTAATTTAGGCGATTTCTTTTAACTAGAATTTAATTAAGAAGTAACCATGTGACGATAAGATTGGATTAAGGTTAGTAAGACTTTTATAAAAGGATTTTTAATCCAAGTTTACAAACCATGTTTGCAAGTAGGATTTGTAAGATAAATGCGAGGGTTTTAACACGGCTTTAATTAAGTGAATTTGATTACAATAAGGGTTTCAAAGGAGATTGTTAAGTGGACTTGTGAAAAGATGATTAATAATTTAATAAATCAAGTTAGGAGATTGTAAGGAGATTACTTATGAAAGATATGATTTGTAAAACCATATTTGAATCAAATGGAAAATATGAATTTGTCGAAGAAGTTTACCTAAATAAGGGATGGAAATTAACTAGTAAAGCGGTTTTTCAAATCAAAGAAAATGATGTTTAAAACCATGATAAGCAGAAAAGGGAAATGGAATATCAGGATTTTAAGTTGTAAACTTTTATCGTCTCGCGATAAGAACGTTGTCGGTCAAGGTCTGAGAGGTAACTAAATACCCCAACTTGGACGGCTTCGCTATTATCAAAAGATGGTATCGGTTTGTAGTGATAGAGAATGTTTCGACAAGATAAAAGAAAATATGTTGTTATTAAAATAATAAAGAATATTTTCGAACAAAGGAAATAAAGGTAAAGTGATAAATAAGTTATTCGAAGCGAATATTGATTCATAGTTTCAAAGTAATAAGACACAGGAGTTTATCAAGGGAAAAGTTATAAAATCGATTATGAATCGATGAAATGATTTAATGAAGTATTTTAATATAAATGACCTGAGCTGCCAATGTACTTAACATCACTGTTAAGATTTGATAGTTAAATAACCGACTATCAAATGAAATATTCTACCTACTTTTTGATGAGTTGTTGTCGAAGAGACCGGGATGGGAACTAGACCCAAAACCACTTCGAATCAACTGTACATTCGCGACTAATTGGCAGGCAATGAAGATGGAGCATTGAAGACCGTATATCTTCATAAATGGAAGAACCACTAACAATCTCTGAGTCGACGCAGAGATATTCTGGGGTTCTGTCATGGTTGAAATATACGGGTTGCAAGGACTTCTCGCTACTGATCCTTGGGGTGATTCCTATATAGGATGCTGTAGGAGAGTGCCTTTGGTTCATCCTGTTCCTGGATGACTTGTATGGATGAGTGTCTGACAGAGTATTTCCAGACGGTCACGTATATTGATTTCTTCAACCGTACCAAGAGTGGAAGCGGTGAAGGAAACTTCTTTAGCCAACACGTAATGTATTGTTGTAGACGTCAATTCGCGATTTCTGATAAATCTGACGATGTGGCATTCAAAGTGAATGATAACCAGATATTATAAAGGAAGGAAATTCTAGCCTCAAGCCTCATCAACCGGGAAATGAAAAAAATCGGGCAGGCAGCATGGCTATATGGGTCGCTCCCATTAGGGTGTATAATCACCTATCTAGAGAAATACCTTTTGCTTCTTTAATCTATCGATGCTGTCCCTTATCAGGAAACGGTGGTTTAAGCCCAACCGTTGGTGATATACATTCGATACACTCAAGCGAAATGAGTGGTCGATCATGTGTGGGCCGGGTTGCAAGACGTTCTTGTGGAACCCAGTGTATTCGCCTCTAGAGATACATGATCGGCAGGTGGTCCCATACCTTGTCATAGTCAGAAATCCAATTTCCAATAAGCGCCCGCGGTTTTTGATTATATACTATATACGTAGAGTGTGAGATGCATGCGTTCTGCTAGATTGCTATTTATTTGTAGTTTGATAGACACTATAATAATATCAGAAAAGATATTGATTTTCAAAAATGGTTTGGGTTATAGTAAGGTAAAAAACCGTCCGTGTTTATGTGTGGACTGGTTTTACTATTATCCTTTTTATTTCAAAAAGTATTTCCAAAGTTAAACAAGTTGTCTGTGTTATGAATTTATCACTAATAGTATTCCAGACTGACCCGGTGAATTTTGTTTTAAATCAAATGTGCTCGGGTCAGACCGAGTATATGTACAGGTCAAGTTTCGCTTGGAATTTTCCAGAAGCTAGAAGCTGGAGGCTTCACCGCTAGTTATATAAAGTGTATTTCCGCTGTGTCTGATATATGATGTACTCTGATGATTGATATGTATATATACAGTTCTTTTTGTATAAAGAGATTTGATATATTATATTTGATTCGTTCCGCTGTGAGATTCTGATGTGTGTTCTTCTTCTTTCTTCTATTCTAACATTTCTTTCTTTCTTTTCTCTCCCTCTATCTTCTTTCTATTGACAGTCAGGGGTTCAATACTTGGATTTTTGGCAAGTGATACGGGATTGTGTATCATTGTTGAAAATTCGAGCGTCGGAATTTCCCGGGCTGTTACAAAGATGATATGGCGCATATGGGTTTAAGGTTGGAAGATGTGCCGGTGTGTAAGGTAAAGCCCGGTGGAAATTTAAATTCAAGTTAATTTTCAAATTAAATAGTGTATTAAGTATAACATCCATAACTTATCCATTCGAAATCAGAATTTCGTGAAACAAGATCCGTCAGGAACGTATGGACAGACACTACGCAATGGAACTGACCGGGAATGAATTGGAGCTCGTTTGGATTTATGGTGGAATTAAACGCCTGAATCAAATCAATGACCAATTATCGTTATTTAACAATAAAACGTCCAATGTGAGTAATCTCACTAACTCTACTCAATTTATATTTTTATAAATATTTTTAGAATTTATAAATGATGGTTTTTTGCTGTGTGTTGGCTGTTTGGTTGAACTGCTAGTTAATTGGTTAAAATGTAGACAACGATATATATATATATATATATATATATATATATATATCATTAATCGAATATTAATTCTGTTTATCAGTATATTTCATATTCGTGTTATTCATGTGATTAATATCTATGGATGCAAGGAAACAGGTCGGAGGGATCCAACTGGATTCCTCAACATTTTACTGTTTTTCATATATTGTGTTATATGATGTGATATGAAATCTGTTGTTGATTTTGTATGTTGGAACGATACCGATCATTGTCATATGGTACGTTAAATACCATAAGGAATACTGGAATGTAAAAAGGAAAATTTCAATGTTATATTGAAAAATAAATATTTGTAAAATCAAAAGATTTTATAAAAAAGGAAAATATTTATTTAGAAAATAAATAGATTAAAAAGGAATATTTATTTGTTAATTAAATAGATAGAATTGAAGGGAAACATTTATAAAACATTTACAAATAGATTAAAAAGGAATATTTATTTTTTAAATAAATAGAAAGATAAAAGGAATATTTATTTATAAAATAAATAAGATATCATAAAAGGAAATACTTGAAAAGTGAATAGAATAGTATAAAAGAGGATTTTATATTTGAAAGGTTTAGACCCGTGCTTCGCACACGGGTATAACATGATATGGATTTAAAGCAAAGATTTTAAATAGACTCTATTCTAATCGATAGATTGAGAAGATAAATTTATAAATAATATTTTATAAATTAAATGAAATGTTTATCATTGGATAAATAGAATATATAAGTCGGGACTTATATAGGGAAGTAAGAATCGATTTCAACATCGATAATTGAAACTGAATACGGATGTTAGAGTTAATTGATAGGAGTTAAACAAAATGTGTTAATTAAAATGTGTTGATCAAAATGAAAGAGAATTAATCGAATATTAGTTAATCGAATAGAGTAATTGGTTAGGGTTAATCAAATTAGGTTACTCGATTAGAGTTAATCGAACTAGAATTAATTGATTTGAGTTAATCAAATTAGAGTTAATCGATAGGAGTTAATCAAGTTAGCGTTAATTGATAGGAGTTAATCGAGTGGAGTTAATTGTATTAGAGTTAATCGATTAGAGTTAATCGAATTAGAGTAATTGAATTAGGGTTAATCATAATAGAGTTAGTCGATTATTACTTGTTCGAGTACAGTTAATTGAAAGAAATTATCGAATATAGTTTATTCGAAGAAAAGTGTTATCAATTATAGTATTCAAAGAAAGATTTTTGAATATTAGTTATTCGAAAGGAGTTATCGAATATTAGTTATTCGAAGTGAGTTATTGAATATTAGTTATTCGAAGTGAGTTATTCGAAAGGAGTAATCAAATTTAGTTTATTCAAAAGAAGATGATCGAATATAGTTTATTCGAAAGGGGATTATCGAATATAGTTGATTCGAAAGAGAGATTATCGAATATAGTTTGTTCGAAAGAGAGATTATCGAATGTTAGTTATTCGAAGAGAAATTATCGAATACAGTTTATTCGAAAAGGAGTTATCGAATAGAGATTTTTCCAAAGAGAATTATACGTTGAATTCAATTATATCGAATTCGGGAAAGTAATATTTACTTTCCATTTTTAATCAAGATTTACTTATTTATTAATAAATTAATGGTTTAGTTATTTAGTTAAATTAAAGAATAAAAGTTATATTTAAGAAGAATGGATTATAATGCTATATTTATAATCAATGTTTTAAAATAAAGAAGGGGATTCATAGAAAGAATCTGAGTTACGTAAGGAAGTTGGTTAAAAGATTTAAAAGGGAGAACTTTGTCTATTTCGAGGTTAGAAATGTTGTTCAGTTAAGGTCTGAGAGGTAATTATACCCCAACTTGATTGACTTCGTTTTTAACTAAGGGATGGGTAAGGTTCGATAGTGAAGATTGGTTAAGTGAATTTAGTTAATGAGTGTAATGGTTTGAAATGGCTTAGTGATGTTTTATTTAAACATCTATTTAAATCCAATGAAGGAGTTTTGGAAATGTTTTCCAAATAAAAGAATCAGAAATATTTTCTAATTTAGAAAACAAGAAATGGAAGTAAATATGGAGATGTTTTCAAATGATTAATAAAGAACATTTTCTTAATTTAGAAAATAAGAATTTACAAATATATAGAAATGGGAAATGAATAAATTAATGATAAATTAAATTAAAAGAGATAATGTGGAATGATAATTGATCGATCGAATTTCTATCTGGAAATAAGATCGTTGGTTGTACAACTATTTTCCTTTTATTGTTAAATGACTGACTATCGAAGTTTTTGACCATTTTCCGTCGTCAATACGGAGAGACCAGGATCAGATTTATTATCTGAAAACCACTCTGTATGGACGTTAGCGTTGCGATCAAATATGATGAAGATAATTGAAGACGAAGTTATGCAAGGGCTATCCTGTTTGCAGAATAGTGCCTTCGATTTGTCCAGTCCTAGGACAACATAAATGGACGAATGTTTGACAAAGTATATATAACAGATCGCGTAAGTTGATCTCTTCAAACGTACTTACGTTTGGTGGCGGAGGAATTCGTTTCTCTTAGCTTTATATCCGTGGTATTTTTGGGGAAATCAATTTGTGATTTGGCGGGTATGACGATGTGGCATTCAAAAGTGAAGGGTGGTCAGGTGTTCCAAAAGATACGGTATGACCTCAAGCCTCATCAACCGGGAAATGACAGAAACCGGGCAGGCAGCATGGCTTTGTGGGTCGCACCCATTAGGGTGTATATCACCTATCTAGAGAAAATCCATTTCATTCTTTTATCAATTTCAGTGCTGTCCCTTTTCGGGAAACGGTGGGTAGCTCCCAACCGTTGGTGATATACATTCGATACACTCAAGCGAAATGAGTGGTCGGTCATGTGTGGGACGGGTTGCAAGACGTTCTTGTTGAACCTAGTGTATTTGCCTCTAGAGATACACTATTGGCAGGTGGTCTCATACCTTGTCATAGTCGGAATCCAATCTCCAATAAGCGCCCGCGGTTTTGTTTGTATACTATATATGTGGAACGTGAGATGCAAGCGTTCTGCTAGATTGTTAATTACTTATTATTAAACACTATTATAATATCAGAAAAGTATTGATTTTGAAAGTGTTTTGGGTTATCGTAAGGTAAAAACAGTCTGTGTTTATGTGTGGATAGGTCTTACGATTACCTTTTCTTTTGAAAAGGATTTTGAAAAGTTAAACCAAATGATTTGAGTTTACTCACACCTGTCCCATGACTGACCCAGAGTTTATTTTGTTTTGTTTTCCCTAAACTCATGGGTGCCCAAATTTGTATGGGCAGTCAAGTAGTTCAGGTCTTTACAGATATACTTGGAGGAGCTTGAAGTAGGAGGCTTCAGGATTATATAGCTATTGTTATTTCCGCTGTGTGTAAGTGTCGTACTCTGATAATGTTATTGTATATATATACTGTTTTATTTCAAAGTTATGTTATAATATATTTTTTTCGTTCCGCTGTGAGATTCGTGTTACTCTGATTCTGTTCTGTGGTGATCTTCTTCTTCTTCTATTCTAATTTTCTATCTTATCTATTCTCACCCTCTAACTTCTTTCTATTAATGATTAGGTATTTCCGATGTTCGAATAGTCAACATGGCAGTCATGTGTTGATTTTCGGAGTCGAAAATCCTAGTTCGTTACAAAAACAATAGATATATACTGCTCCTCTGGATCATTAATTACAGTTAGGATTTATTTTGTCTATAAAATTTTGAGTCTATTAGTTTCAAGTAAATCATAGTATGTCTTGATCTTGGCATCGTTACTCTTTCATTTAACATGTTCTCTTTTCTGTAGTTCTTTAGTTGCCTTGTATAGTGCATGATTCTTGCTGATGACTGAGAATTGGATATTTGTTCTATTGTGCTCAATATTTCATGTGATAATTACATCCAACAACTTGAGATAATAAATTTTGGATGACAGATGATAGTTGACAGGAATATAGCAGAATATCTTCTCATTTATGGTTTATATATTCTTTGTTGCTAATTAAATTTCCTTCGTATTTTCGGACATCCTTAATAGAGTTGCAGCATTACTGCTGAGAAACTCCTCAATACCATATGTTAATATTGATGTCTCAACTTGTTATTCCAAAGAAGGTTATTATTTTATTCAAGTTAAATGGTAACAAGTTGGCTCTTCGGTAATTTGATAGAGAAGTGTAACAACCTGAATTTCGATAGACCCGACTTTTTTTTTCAAAAATTCAAATCTATCAAAGCTCGAGTTAGTTTTTCTAGTATCCTGCAGGAAGTCAAAGACAAATATATCAGAGTTCATAATAGAAATCTCATGGTGGAAGGGAATAAAACTATAATATTAGGTAAGCACTTACCAATATAATGATATTATCTAATGAGTGTATCTAAGATGCAGAATCTCAATCACCTGTCTAATATGTGGGTTTATTATGAGCATGAGTCATAAAAAAAGTTTTAGTGAATGGACAAATTATACTTTCTACAAATAACACTATCATTGATTCAAATTTATTAAGTTATTTGAGTTTATCTCACAATATACTTTAGATTTTTCTACATAAATCATACTCATCTACTCCCTAGTAGATCAACCAAATAAATAAAATATATGTTGCTAAATGTCCAATATATCGAGATACTCTCCATAGTACCCTCTTAGAGTGGTCTCGATCGTCGTACTATGAAAACGTACCGGACCTCCAATGCTATGCCGCGAAAGCATTCTAGGTTGTGATGCAAAAGAGAATAAGCTCTACCACTGCACTGCAAGGGCGCCCTAATTACTGAGTTCCTCCACCGAACTCAATTGGGGGCTTTCTACGTATCTGTAAAGGATAGCCTCATTAGGTCTACAATACAAATATCCAAAGACAGGTCTGCCTCATTTTGTGGCTCTCCAAGGCCCCACCTAGTCTACCCCCATACTAATGAAAGACTATTTAAAGAGCTAAGTAACCTCCCCACCATCCGGTCTAAGCAAACATGTGGTCCCTCATCCAATGACCCGATGGTAAAAGATCATTGGCTTTTTGGTTTAGCTCCAGTATTTCCTGCACATGCTTCGACTGATGATGACAAGTATTCGACGACCAACTATCTTTTGTTCGGTCCTAATCACGAAGCCTCCCCCTTGAGGTAGCTTTCAAATCATCTTAAGATCAACCCAATTAGTTTTTACACTGCCCACCATCAAAGATGCAACCAAGGCATGCTCACTTGATGGAACTGTATAGACCATGCCTCTGTGAGTATAGCTTCATTTTTCCTACCATACAAGGCCATCTCAGAGTATTCTAAGTTTATGTGGATGTACCGCTCCAATCCCGTCAAATAATAAGCTGGGCGTGCTCCTCTCGTGTCTCCAAACACCCGTGATGATCTACCCCGTTGAGCTCTTCATCCCAAATACGTAGGGACTGGTCCAAGTGCATCTCTCATTACGTTATTAGACCATATGTATAATCTTCAACTACATGCTTGTTTTACTTATCGCATTGCTTATTAACTTAAACATTAGATTATTTATTCTACATTTGAGTTATTTTTTATTAGCTTTAGTTGGCCGCTTATTTTCCCTCATTAAATTTCTCTGCTGGAATGGACCACTGCTTATTATTATATTCATTAAACTTTATTCCTTAATTATAAATTTATTAATATTCTACTCTACTCTTTTCCGTTTAACTATAACCTCGTATTTCAATATTACCACAACTATAATTATGGGTTTTCTTATTAAACTTATTTCTCGTAATTTAAGTTCATTTATAATAAGCCTTTTACCTTTCATTTAGTCTTTTAAGTATAATCTGTATGTAATAATGCTGATTGTTTCTAAGACAAGCATACCTACCATATTATAATCCCTTCTTATATGATTTATTTTAATAGGTTACATTCCCTGCTTATTACATACTTCATTAGTTTCTTGTTTGTTTTTCCTCTATATAATGTCTTTCACTAATGTTGCCCCTTTTTATTTCTGTTTTTACAATTTACTCTTTAGGATATTAGACTTATTCCTAGTTGATTAGTTATTAAAACAGTAAAAATCTATTTCCATAACTTAAGGTATTTACCGCAATGGAAACTCATAATTGCAAGACATTTCTTTCAATTATTTTTAGACTATTGAAAAGTGCGCAATATGGAAAAATTCTTAATTCACACTAATGCACATTTTTATTTATTTTTAAACTTGCAATTATGTTCTTCACTTTTTTTAAAAACCAAACTATGGAATAATATATCCTCATTTTCCTAACCAATTAATCTAGGCTACTACTAACTTCCTAATTTAATTGATATACATTGATTCATGTCTCTAACTTATTTCCCCTTTTTGTTTTGCATAACTACAATAAAATTGGACAGAATTAGATTTATATCCCTTTTTTGAGTCCCTCTAATTTCTGCATTATTTCCATTTTAAATCTCAAAAATAGTTTCTTACAACTAATATGAAAATTCACACACTTATCATTTTTGCTACAAATTTACTGTATTTAACTTTGTTTATGCCATATCAATCTTTGTCACATTAGTTAAGTAAGCCTTACCAAGTTTGCCTACTTTTAAATTTTCTTTTTATCACACTTTTGGCATAATATGTTTATTAAGCCTCCAAATCATCAAGTTTTCCCATTTTTATTATAATTCCCATTTGCGCTGAACCACAATTAACTTAATTTGCGCCTAACCACATGTCAATTACTTTGCGTGTAACCTCAATTCAAATAAATTTTCGTCTATACTCAATTTAAATATTTTGTGTATAACCATAATTTTATTCATTTTGCGCATAACCAAAATTTAATTCATTTTTCTCATAACTACAATTATACATTTTACGCATAACCAAAAACGATACAGAAAAGATTAGCATGGCCTCTGCGCAAGGATGACACATACAAATCGAGAAATGGTCCAAATTTTTACGATCAAACCGTACAAAGGAGACGCTGCCGAATTTTTTTGTAAATCCAGGCGTTAGAAAAATTTTAATTTTTAAAATACTATAACTTATTTTCATTCTAATAAGAAATTAAAAACTTAGTAGTGGAAGTATCTTGTTTACTTATAGATATGTACGATTTTATATGACATTTCCTTTTTGAGGATGAAAAGCGCTGCGTGGGAGAGAATTTAATGACTCGACAAATTCAACATTTAAATATATGAAGTTAATAAAAATTTAACGTTTAAATAGATTCTAAAATTAGAATTCGAGTCGGAAGGTTGAAGTTTAATTGAAATTTCCAAATGTAAAACGTTTATTGTTTTTAATATAAAAGTCAAAACAATAAGCTAATAATCCAGAACTTGTTAAATTGAAACCAAATATGAATTTGATAATTTGTAAAACAATAATTCTTAAAATTGAACTTATTACTTGTAGCAATCCAAATAATTATATAACAATAGTGTCTAAGTTAATTCGCTTCGTTCGAATCGATTTAGATGATTGATCCGTAATAACAACAAACGATATTGTTTTTGATATTAAAATTTAAAATTAAATTAAATTATGAAATTGAATATTTGAGATATGAGTAACTAGACATAGTGAAGGAATAAATTTTGTAATAAAATACGTAAATTTGTTCAGTTCACTCTAAATCAGCTAAGCAATTAAATAAATCGTTAAAATTAAAACAATGTCAAAATTCTGGTGAATTTGAACAAAAAGTTGTAGACGATATGTTAAGAATAACGATATTTTTCGTTTCATGAAATTTGGAATTTTGTTGTCCCAAGTCTATAATTCGGGTAAAAAGGGCATAAACATACAACATTTGTAAAATTTAGATTTGTTTATATTCTTGAACATATATTGTATTTGCATTAGGATAATTGTTATCTTTGCAAAAGAGAGAAATATATACATTCAAATTAACTGAATTTACAAGTGTAACACTAGTCATTTTGGTGGGCGTCTGTCCAAAAATTTCTAAGTTGATACATGCGTACACTTTTCCTTTCCTCCCCCTTCTCTTCTATTTTCATTGTTGTACAGAGGGAAAGAAAAGAAAAAAAATGCTGCTTCTCCATGTCATCGTCTTCCCCTTCGAACACCATCCTTCGACCATCGATGCATTAGCAGGGTCGAAACCCTACTCCATGTCCGTTACCGGCTAAACACGCTAAACACTTACGCCACCCAGATCCACCAAATCGCAAAATCCATCTCACCTTCGGCCACCGGAATCGATCCAACATTTCATCCTAACACTGCTGGACCGGCCTTGCGATGCCGAGCCACCCATGGCCTTAATCTTCTTTTTGACTTGTTTCAGAACTAACCGATTCCAAATTAAAAATAAGAGGAATTGACCTTTCGCTGATCTTATTTTCCACAAACAATTGGGAACTCACGCCTTCAAGCGAGAAAAGCCGTAAACTTGGCAACTGCGATTGAATTGAACGTTGTAGCAGAAGTACCTATGGGTGTTCCTAGCCCTATGCCTCCTTGATTGGATTTATAGCTAAAAACCTAGATATATTCTCTTGTATATTATTTTATTTATATGTAGAGTATATACACTTTAAAAAAAAGTCTCAAATTGTATTAGCTTATAGTTTTGTTGTTGTTAATGTACATTTGTAGTATAGATTTGGAATGGTCGTCGTCGCTAGCTTGCTCAAACTTCATTGTTGTCCTTACGATTAATTTGAATGTCTGGCTGTTCGGTTTAGGGATTGTAAGTGTTCGGATTCTATCACATTTGTGCGCAGTTGATCAAGGTTATCGTGTTCGAGTATATGTGTTCGTTTCAACAATTCCGACATTTGAACAACCTCGAAAGGTGAGTTTCCCCTCACTCACGACTAGCTAATTATTAAATGAATTAAGCATTTGATATGTTAAATGAAATGTTAGGTTCCTCTAGAAAAATTAAAATTATTGGTTTTGTACATGTGACAAGCACATTGTCGATATATGACACTTCTTAGATGCAATGTGTGTTATGTGGTGTTTTTATAATTTTATCACCTTGCAAGTTCCCTGTACATTTAAGGAAATCACCATGGGTTGAAATGATACATACCCAGACGATTATATAAATTTAGGAATTAAAATTTAATTATTGGGATTCAGGTTGAAATGATATATTCCCAGAAATTATTAATTGAGTTGAAATGATATATACTCGATCCACTTGACCATAGGATAAAAAATTATATACAAACATTGTGGTCAATAAAAACCTATTTTCTAAATGTTATAAGAATGTATCAGTTTGATAAACTGATTTTTGAAATGTAATTTAATATTGTGCGATGTGCAAGGCTTTTGGTCATATGGTGGATAGGTGTTCTGCTGCTAGTAGTTCTTTGCCTTTGCCAAAAAAACCCACTTCCTCGTCCTAGTGTTAGATTTTGGGTTCCCAAAGCCAAAACTGTAGATCCTTTTACTGTCACTCCTGCAGCAAATGATGATGCTCACATGGATGTTCAGTGGAATAAGGAAGAGCGTGCTTGGATTCATGTGAAGACAGGTATGCACTACAATATGGAGCACAATTTTTACAAGTTTGTTGGTGATGTTGGTGACACTAGACGTCTATTCCATCTTCTAGTAGGGCAAAATTTGCAGCTATAGGATGAGGGTGAGATTGGGGATGACAATAGTACTCTTTTAATGGATACGACCTGGGGTTGGAAGTTCATTTTCTCTCCAGAATCTCCGGATTTTGTTGAGGATCTTACTGGGATTATTTTTACTCATTTAGCTTCTACGTTGCACTTTTGATGTTAGGGGGCTTGACGTTTTATCTACTGATAATGTTGTGTAGTCTTTTTACTTTTTTCACTTTTTGTGACTATTTTTATCCAGTTGTAGTTGAACCGTACATGTGCAGTTCACCTGTTTCTTTCTTTGTTAATAAAAGTGGTAAAACCACTATAAAAATGGCTTGACTTGCCAAAAATAACAATAATTTATTATTATAAATAAACTACATGAAGTTTTACTTGATTTTAACTTGAACCTATAAAGTTCAAGTAACATGATTTATTGTATTTTTGGTCAAAAATATACTTTGTAAAAGTTATTACTTTAAGTTAAGTTTAAATTGAATTTTGACAATGCAACTTGATTCAGTGTAATATAAATTAATTTCAATGTAATTACATGAATTTTAAAGGCCTATCCTTAATATAAAGGATTATTTATCTCTAAATGTTGTTTTAAACGTTTAATGAAATATGTTTTTATTTAAGGGTAAATTTTCATACTTTTATAAACTGAGGAATGTAGAATTAAGTGTTAAAGATTTAATTTGGGTAAAAAAATTGAAATGAATGGAAATATTTGGTTCTATTAAGTTTTAAAATCAAGATAAGATTTTAAGTTGTTAAATTAGTAAGTTTGGAATTGAGAATGTGGTTTAAGAGGCCATAGGAATAATTTGACTTTTGGAACTGTTTGAAAATAGAATGTAATGAAAGGGACTCCGAATTCAAGTTTAACTAAAATTTAATGTGGTTCGTGAGTTAACTTTCCAATATAAGGCAAAATTTTAGAATTTGTATTAGCTAAATGTAGATTGATATAGAATGAGAACCTGAATCCTGAAATGAGTGATAAATCGAATTTTTGGAATACAGATAATTGATTTGGATTGGATTATTCTCGAAGTTATAATTATTTTATTTTACACTATATATCTATATATCCTATTACTATTTATACAACTATTTTGTATTAAACTTGTATATCTTATCTAAACCTTTGTATATAAATTTTTTCCACATTTAAAATAAAACTACTTTATTTATTTATTTCATTTAGCTAATTTATTCCAAACCTATTTATTTATTTATTTCTTCTATTTTATACCAAACCTAACTATTATATATGCGCTATTTCATATTTAACTTAAATATTTTAAGTAAGATATATACATATATATGTATCCCAATCCCAGCATTTCAAGTTCAAATGATTGAATTATTCAATTGAATAACGATATTTGTAATGTGGAATCCAAGACCGATTGTGGTACTTAATAGTTAATCGATATGTAATGTCTAAAATTGAAATTTTGAAATGGTATCGAATAATTGAATTAATCTGAGAAATTGATAAATGAAGCAATACTCGACATTAATTGATTTGCGATACAGAAAGTGATTTCAAATTTAATGACCGCAGTGTGTAAAATGTAAATGTCTGGTTGTTAGTGGGACTGAAGTCAATATTATCATACTCTCTGCCAATACTGATACTACCTTAACAACTATGTACGTGGTGAGGAATCCAGAGTGGAGTAGGATGGATTTGAGGAGATTATTGGATTTGATGAAAGAGAACGATGATGGATAACATTGACCTTCGGGTCATAATTAAAATGGCTAAAAAAAAGTTATACCGTGATTAAGTGAGGTTGCACCTCTGATCGGACACGCTTCTTCAAAACCATCTCTTACTTTTTTATTGATTATTGTGGACACCTTTGATTATGGGAGTGTGTTTCGAGGTGGGCGGTAGTTGCTACTATGTGTTACTACCGGTCCGGGCATGCAAATGGTAGAATCCTACCCTGGGTATTCCTCAGTGCCTTGTCATATTTATCCTGATCGAGCCTCCTACAATTTTGATTTAATATTTTTGTATCGTGGCGCATCCCTATCTACCGACAAACAAGTGTTTTATGTGCAAGACAATGTCTGTAAACAGCATAAGGTTAAAAATGTAATTATGCTTACTTTATTTTTATTATATTTACTTTGCTGAGTAGACATTATTACAATAGCGTATCATACTATATGTATTAGTTTCACAGATCCTTAAAGGATGAAATCCCAAACATCCTTTAAGTTATTTTCATTTCATTAAAAATATCACTTGAGTTGATTCACTTATATGAGAATGTTAATCATGACTCAAGTATTTTGTTTGTTTTATTCTTGCAAAATGCTCGGGTCAGACCGAGTATTTCAGCTATTGGAGGTTCGTCTATTGGAGCTTGAGTATCGTTGGAGCTCATTCATTTATCTTGTATATCATATATTTTGTTTCAGTCATTGATTCATGTATTTTTCTGTATTCTGTATTCCACTATGTCTGTATTCCCTCTGTACTCTCATTTGTATAAATTAAAATTTTCGTATTATTGCACAAATTTTTACTTCTGCTGCGAGATATTATGTGTTTCTATATCTGTGATTCTTTGATGATTTATTTTTAACACCATGGAAACTAACAATCCGTCGTTTTGAATGGTTTGAGTTGGTTTAATTATCGGCTCGAAGCAGTCAAAAAGGAAGGTGATTTCATTATTCATTTTGCGCATAACCATAATTTTACATAAACTGTATATTGTAACGTAGAAGAAGGGAGAAGAAGAACATAGTGTAACTCTAACAAAATTCAAACGATACAATATACCATTATTGGAAAATACAATTTAAATCCACTCATGTGAGATTTTACTTTAATATTTTGGATCTACAATGCTTTCTTTTTAATTCAAATTTATAAATCTTTTTTGACTGAGGATTTTGGCATTTATGGGTTAAATTTACAATCTTCACCTTCAAATCCTGAATTAGAAATACTAAAACTAATATACACACACACAGACACACACACACACACACACACACACATATTTATATATATATATATATGAAGAATTTGGAGGAGAAAGGAAGTGGCAAAGCTCTAGCGCCCTCTTATAAAATATGAGTTGGAGGCTTGGCCCTCGTGGTTTATTTATAGTTGCCTAGAAGAATGTTGTTCATTTGATCAAAACAAATAAAATCTGAAACTTTCACACAAGATAGATCATGCTGCCCGACCCAAAAATGGGTCCTGTACATGATTTCCGCTTCTATTTAAAATGTTGCTTCAACGTTACTTTCTTGCCTATAATTCTCTATCCAATATTATTACTATATGTTTTTAACACGCTTTAGATTTTGATTTTCAATTTTTGCGTATATATTTTCTTACAGCTCATAAAATTTCAACCATTAATAGCTTCGTAATTTTTGCTTCTTAAACATTATTATTCCCTAACCATTCCATTGATTCATTCCGCTTTTGTTGCCCATATGTTTCAAAATTCAACAAGCGTTATCCTGAAATTTATTTCTTACTTATTTTGAGTAATTGAATGCTACTTTTGAATTTTATGTCAATATGTATATATATATATATATATATATATATATTGCTAACGTTATTTTTCGTCAGTACCGAAATTAGGGTTAAGGATATGGACCTAAGGGAACTATGGGATTATTTAGTTCCTACAAGCTTTACTTAGTTCACCGTTTCCTAGATATCAAAGTCTTGAGCCCGAAGATTAGTTACTCTTCGTTCATATAGGTAAGTATCACGCCAAGGACCATCAGTTACCTTGAGATAAAGGGTCCTTAAGTGCAAAACAAGTTAGGAAGCTAAATGGCTAGTGGAAGGTTATTTTGGTAATTAGGCTTATGTATGAAGCTTTGTCGTGGAAAAAGGTAATAGGCAAATAATTAACATAAGCCGTAAGGAAAGGCATGAAATTGATCATAAGTGTTGATTCTCTCTTTATTGATCATTTGCATGAGTACATAAATGATTACAAGTAAAATCCACAAATTGATTCACAAATTAGGGTTTTCTCTCTAAGAATTGAACACAAGACTGTGGAATGAGAAAAAGGCCCTAAAATGAGACCCCTGAGGTCTTATTTATGGAAAAATTGGTCCCACTTTCGGTTGCGTTCAGTAGAAGCCTGGCTTGGAGCTCTATCGGTTTCGACAATGTCATTTGGTGTCGTTGTTGGCCCGCATCAGCGACCTTCGATGTCAGTTTCTCGATTTTGGCCCTCTTTTTATCTTGTCTGCTGTTATTGGCTCCATTTTGCAAATGAAGTTGGTTACGCCTTCATGCAATGTGTCGATACCAAGCAAATTGGTATGGATATGTAACGACCTAGGGATTTCGGTCCCGAAAATCGACATAAATACCTTTACCGTATGTCATGTTGACCTTCCATTCACCGAAAGCACCGGATTGTTAATGAAAGAAAACTAGAGGGTGAGAAAAGAAAGAAAGAAATATTAGAATAGAAGAAGAAGAAGAAGAACACAACACAGAGTCTCACATCACAGCGGAGCAAAATATAATGTAGAAATAAATCTTTATTGAGAGCTTTAAATAAACCTTACAATCATCAGAGTACATTAACACATCTGAACAATTATAATAATCTGCCCTTATATACAACACAACAGAATAACACTAAATATGTCTGGACTTCTCCAGCATGCCTTTCGTAGTGTCCAATAACCTGAACCTGCAACCCGGGCTAACCCGAGCATTTACAAAACACCGGGTCAGTCGGGTGAACAAGAGTGAGATAAACACACAAAGTTTAAGGGGAATCATTCAACTTGATTTTAACAGTTCAAAATCTTTCCAAAAGAAAAGGACAATCATAAGACCGAATCCACACATAAATACGGACGGCTTTTACCTTACGATAACCCAAACCAATTTTGAAATCAATATCTTTTCTGATATTATGATAGTGTCTAAATACAAGTATGTATCAATTTAGCTGAAGCTTGTATCTCACGCTCCACATATATAGTATACAATCAAAACCACAGGCGCTTATTAGAGATTGGAATCCAACTATGACACGGTATGAGACCACCTGCCGATAGTGTATCTCTAGAGGCAAATACACTGGGTTCAACAAGAACGTCTTGCAACCCAGCCCACACATGACCAACCACTCATTTCGCTTGAGTGTATTGAATGTATATCACCAACGGTTGGGATCAGCAACCGTTTCCCGAAAAGGGACAACATCGATAGATTCAAAGAAGCAAAAGGAATTTCTCTAGATAGGTGATTATACACCCTAATGGAAACGACCCACGTAGACATGCTGCCTGCCCGATTTTTGTCAGTTCCCCGGTTGTGAGGCTTGAGGTTTGAATTAACTTTAGAACATCTGACCACCATTTACTTTGAATGCCACATCGTCAGATCCGCCAGATATCACTAATTGACGTCCACAAAAATACCCTAGTTGGAAGCTACCCAACTATGACCCGTTTGAAGAAATCAACGTACGTGACCCCGTTGGAAATACTCTGTCGGACATTCGTCCATACAAGTCATCCAGGAACAGGATGAACCGAAGGCACCCTCCTACTGCATCCTAGGAATCACCCTATAGATCAGTAGCGAGTAGTCCTTGCAATCCATAGATTCCACTCACGACAGAATCACTGCTGAAATATCTCCGACCGCTAAACCAGATAAATTCAACAAGTGGTCCTTCCGCTCATGAAGATCAACGGTCTTCAATTGCTCCATCTTCTTTCACGTATTCGCTGGTCGGAATGGTTTTAGAATATAAATTCGATCCCAGTCTTTCCGTACCAACGATCGTATGGGTCAGATTTGATAGTAGATGATTTAACTATCAAATAAATAATTGTGTGAATAACATGAGTTACCAGTTCAGTACCAACACTACATGGCCTCTTTAATTAAAACGATTGACGATAGTTAATCTCAAATCCTTAAATATTTCAAGTATAGCCTTTCGTTACCAATTTAACGTAAGGTTATTATTTCAAACTATTTCACTTCCATATTTAAGAAGATGTTCTATAATCATATTAGATTCTTTATTCTATTATCGTTTAAAAACCATTTACTATTTCATTAAGTAACGCCAATTTACGCTTTGGCACCTCATCTCCCATTTATAAACTTCGTTTATAAAATCCTGGTTTATTATAAACCTTCTACCTCAATTCCTTTATCCAAATGTTAATTCAACATTTGTTTAACCCATTTTATTTGTTTAAAAATCCCTATTATACTTTTGTTATAAGATTCGGGCTTTAATAAAACCCACCCACAAACCCCCTTTCACACTTCGACTAGATTTCATTTCAACTTCAATTTCTTTTAAATGAAATTCAATCAAAAAGTAACCTCTTAAATTATTATTAAAATAATAATCTAGTTTAATCACATACTATGGTGGTTAACTTCTCAATAAATAGTAAAAACCCTTTTTAAATTAAACTAAATATTCCTTAACCCATCTTGTTAATTCAAAACAATTTATTAACATGGTCAAATAGTTGACTTCTTCGAATCAAAATACGATCACATCGTTAACCAATTTCAAGTAATCCTTTAGTTAAATTAATTAATAATAAAATTAATTTAAATAAATTTCCTTTTTATTTATCTCTCAAAACGATTATCCAAATCTATAACATTAAGTTAATTTCTACTTATTCACTTATAAATCTGATAAATATCATAAATTTCCTTTATAAAATCAATTATAAGCTCGATTAATAAATAATAAATATTTTTACTTTTTACAAACTTTAATTCAAAATAATATATTTAAACATCTATTTTTAGTTTTAAAATAAATTTTATAACTTTATCTCGTCGATTTACTTGACGGTAGATCGATATTTATAAAACGGTTAATTCATAGGCCATGTACTGCCAATCACTCAACCAGTAGTACCCATTGGTTTAAACCAAACAAATGGTGAATTTCAGGTCAATATTCAATAACCAAATCAACCATCTAATCAAAACAATTCAATTCAAATAAATAATGGTCTCATAACAGTCTATAATGACATTTCAATATCAACCACAACAATCAATCAAAACAATTCATTTATTAAAACACGTTTATTTTATAAACATGACCAATAAGATAAGTTACCTTAATTGGGACCAATCGTTAAAATAACGATTTGTTTTCACTGAAATTAAACGACGTTTAATTTCATCAGTCCAAACAATATATGAATATATATCGACAACAAGTCAATCATTAGCAAGAATGGCATACAAAAATAAAAACCCAACTTAATAAATATAAGTTGGGAGAAACTGAGTGAGTTTAACTCACCTTTTATTTGATTCTGTCGTTAAATCAGCTCGTTTCAGTCAAATTAAACGGAGTTTAATTTACTAAAAAAATCCCGTTGCTATCTGCCCTGCTCGGTTCCCTTCCATCACGTAGTACTTGTCTTCACGGTTCCGGTGTTTTTCGTTTCATCGAATTCTGATCACGCGAGTCTTCAAAATTAATATTTGAAGTTGATACAAACATTTAAATTAAATAAACTTTTAAATTTTATAAAATCTTGGGCTTTACATTTTAAATCGCCCAGCCCAACCCGAACTCAAATCAGGCCCGCGTCTCCACTTAAAACCCTCAGACCAACCTCCCCTTCACAAACAATCGGATCCTCTTTTCTACACAAAAACATCCGCCGCCTCCAATTTTCTCCATCCTCAATTGTTGTCATAAGAAAAACCGAATCCTATATCCCAAAATTCCATACCCATGGCCAAAAATCCAGATCCTCCTCCACCGTTGCTTCCTCCAGTGCAAACCGCACGCACCCCCCCCCCCCCCCCACGCATCTAAGCTCCACTCATCCACACCGACTTCTGCAACCCAGACCGAGGCTTCAAGATGAAGACTGACCGAACGCTAAGCCCTCGGCTTCAAGCTCACGAAATCCTTCAAACAGATAAGTAATTTATTTTCCGTGATTTTAAATTCCTTTATAATTTTGTTTCGACATTTTTATGTGGTGTGGTTCTTCTTACTGGCTGGATCGGTTTTGGTCTGGAACCGTTGAAAACCCCTGCATATTTATACTTGTAGAAACGATGTCAAAATCGATTTGTAACATCCTAGGTTTAGATTTTAGCCGTGAGCTATGTTCTTAGGCTTCTACTCTTTCCCTTTCAGTTGTATTATCAACTATTTAACTTTTATGGAGACTGTAAATGGATGCGTATGCTCAACAGTGTAGTGTGAAGATTTGAAATTGGATTTTTCGTGTCCTATTCCTGCTCTAATATGTACAACAGTCGAGCTGTTCCTATCTGAAATTGGTTAAGCTATGTATTGTTTATTCATATGGTCAATTCATATTGTCTTCTATCTGTGTACAGTTACCAAATTGTTTATTCGATTTTCAGATTTGAATTGTGACATTGTATGGCAGTAAAGGATTTGCATGAGATATACTGATTTTTTTGTATTGGATTTGTAGAATCATTGGTTGGATATACATCAACTTGGGTATTCGGAATTTTCCATAGCATGTTGGTTATTTGGACAACCATGATGCTCCAACTATGAGTTGTTCACCATTATGCAGATTTGATATACTTAGATTAGCTGCAGCTATGTATAGATTAATAAAAGGGTTTGTACAAATTTGTACTTAAAATTAGTTGTTTTCCATTATCTGTTGATTTCATTTTTATCTTTTACTTTTCAAAACGAATTGTTGGTGACGAAGAATGATGCTGTGAGAAGATTTTGTTGTAGATTTTCTTTCATTTTTATATGTATGAAAACAGTGATTTTACATGAAATTTTCTTTATATATGAGCTGTTCGATCCTGTAGATTTGATGATATAAATTACATCTTTTTAACTGTTTGGAAATGTACACGTTTTATTGTTCTGGATTTGCGATTTACTGTTCTAGATTTGGTGAATGAATGTATACATTTACTTTTGTTCATGGTCTGTTTTCTTTATTGTTCATCAGTGATTCCTTTATATCACTTCATTCGGGGTTTCGTGGGATTAGATCAATGTATAACTGGGTTCCTTAAGGGTAGGTTTCACTCCCTTAGGTCTTGAGTATACATAAGTTAATGTATACAGGCCGCGTTGGTCCTTACTTCATTTTAGTGTTATGGTGTACTAGTTTATTATCTTGTTTCTGTAATAATATTACCAACTCTATTTTTCCACAATGTTTCTGTAATAAACTTTAATTTGGAACTAAAAGCATTTAAATATTGACAAGATTATGGAAACACAACGTGATACCAAAACTATTCATGTAGGAATAGATGATGAATTCACAGGTAAAATATGAAAAGTGATTTTACTGCTCATATGCCTTCTCCATTTGCCGGAAAGTTTTATATTATATTTGCTTGCATGATATTTAGCATTTCAAAGTTGATTTTGCTTATATTAAAACAAAAATTTGAGTTTTGAAAAACTAATAAGTCAGAAATCCATTTACCGGTCTTTTATTGTCAAACATAAAATTATCATATGGTTTCAATATAACACAGTATAGATTATACAACAAATTCAACATTTCCCATTATCCCGAAAATAAAATATTATTATATTATTAATATAATTTAAATATTCAAATTAAAATGGTCAAATCCCATTATTTATACTCAAATCAATATTTTAAATAAATAAAATATATCAAATAAATGGTTAGAAAATACGAGACATTACATTCTTCCCCCTTAAAATAATTTCATACCCAAAATTGCTAAGGTAAAAAAATGTTCCAAGTCCCATTAACTTTAAAATATATTTTATTTCAAAGCAAAACCCATTTATTATGGTAAAACAAAATTTTAAAAAATTATCGAAAAAAATTTATCACATTAAATTCTCGAAAAAAAATCAGCAGACTCTCCCGTGCACGGAGGAACTTCTGCGATATCGCAGGAACAAATAATATTGACCCACACGGTCGGAAAAACAAAAATCAAAACCCAGAATTTATATTTACGCGTAGGCGTACCTTTTCCGAGCGCTATTGAGCCTACTACTCAATTTACGTGCAATCTACGCCATCAAACTCAATCCTCATAGTCATCTGGCACTTGTACTTAACTCAATCCATCATATAAGTAACAGATATATGAAATATTTAAATAACACTTCATTTATCTGGGTTTTAGTTTATTTAACTCTTTATCAACCCATGGATGAATTATATCTAACAAACAGTCAACAATGAATCAACAACCAGGGAACAACCACTTAATCAAACCAACTCAATCCACGTTCAATATTACTATTTAATTCAACACATTTGAATATCAATCGATTGATTTCTATTTAATTATTTTCATTAAATTTCCAAATTTAATTAAAATTTATTTACTTACAACATTATTTCTTAATTTAGTTCCAATATAATTATTAATGATTTAATTTGATTTCACTTAACCCAGTTAAGTTCCAATTCAAAATTTTAACCAAATTTTGTATTCCATTCAAATCAGTCAACACACCATATCTAAATAATTTGAGAGAATTATTTCTTTGCAATACAAAAATAAATTCCGGGTAAAATTATTACATTTACCCCCCTCTACAAAACAATATTGTGTTCCTTACCAGTTCAACGCTTTTCAACACTTGAACCGATCAAACAACACAATACAAAACATTTGTATATAAAATTTTACAAATACGCTCTCATATATATACACTCAAACTCAATCAAGGATGTTACTAACCCCATCCCTATAGAGTTACGCCACAGAGCCAAGGTTATTACTAAACCAATAGCTTTGATACCACTGTAACGACCTGTAACGACCCGCATTCTACGCATCGGGGAATCGTAGAATATTTATTTCTTTCCCGTATGAAGTCGTATGGTCATGTAACTTTGGGAAACATCCATTAGAGTCATTTCCCATGTTCATGATTTTTGTCGATTTTTAAATGACCATTTTGCCCCTAGTTGGTACTGTTTTGGCCATAACTTTTAATTGGAAAGGAATTTTGACCTGAAATCACTTCCATTAGATTCGTTTAATGGTTTACCTTTCCGTAGAGTGGTCATAATAGCCAAACGGACTTACCGTTTGGGAGATATGGCTGAAACAAGGTTTGGAGGGTGAAAAACTACTTAACCGGGCCAAATCGGGTGATTAGTGAGTAGGCCCATAACCCATTTCGGGATTGGGGTTATGGGAAGGCTGAAATGAGATGGAGAATCATTCCATTTCAGTTTTCTAGCCTGCACTTATCACCATGGAACCCTAAAAATGGCCTCTAACCTCTAAATCACCTCCAAATCACCTTTTGGTCAAGGATTTGGCTTAGCAACCTCTAATCAAGGAAGATCTACACCAAAGCAACATTGGAGCTTCTGTTTAGCATTGGGACTCATATCAAATCAGAGATTTATTTCAGATCTTAGTTTATTTGTGGCTAAGGTGAGTGATTTGCATAGTTTTACACTAGTTATGGCTAGTTAAGGGTAATTAGTGTTAATTAGCGGACTTATACACTAATAAATTCGGAAAAAATGTTCATAAATTCCTAAATGATGTTTTAGACCTCTGATATGAATTTGGGTTAATTTGGTTAGTTTTTCTAATCCTATCATTAGTTTCACCTAAACATGCTTAAGGGGAAATATGGGGTTTTGGGTATGTTTGATCCATTTTAACCTATCATATTGATGTTTTGATGTTTGTGGTTGATTATGCATGTTGCTATGACTGTATGATATGCCTTGTGATTGATTTCAATAGTTAGAATGGTCGAAAACGTCGTCGAACAGCGTAAACACTTGCTGGAACAATTTCAGAAAGCAGTGCAGGTTTCGGATCCGATCGGATAGGGGGGCTCGGATCGGATATGTTGAACTGGGCAAGGAATCCGATCAGATCGGAACCCGACACTCGAGAAAATTGGCAAAAAGGAAGGCCACGCTAACTGAACTGGGATCAGATCGGATTTAGGAGGAGGGATCAGAGCGGATAGAGAAGGATGGATCAGATCGAAGCACGTGAAGGATGAGGAGGCGGATCGGAGAGGAAGCATGAACAGGAGGGGGAATGGCACCCAACCCGACCCGAAGTGAAGCACCCGACCCGAACCGATGGAGGATACCCAACCCGAACCAATGGCTTGAAGGGAACCCGACCCGACCCAGTATTGACCAATAACCCGAGATGCAAAGGTAGTCCAATATGGGAAGTTAGAGCTCAGGATCCAGCTGGGAACAGATGAGTTCACTTCATGGTTGGACTTTGCTGCGGGACGTGTGCAAAGGAGTTGTCGACGTTCATAACTTCGATTCACCACTAAAAATGAATGATGGGCTACTTATCAGTGCAGTAGAGTCATTACGACTCGAGGGGCAAGGTGATGGTGGAAAGACTACGTTATCAGTGCAGTAGAGTCATTATGACTTGAGGGGCAAGGTGATGCGTAGTAAGACTATGAGCCAGCTCAGATGGGGTGAATAACCCCATGGGGCAAGTGGACATAGTAAGGATTGGTAAGACCATGAGCCATCGCAGATGGGATGAATAACTCCATGGGGCAAGTGGACATGGTAAGGATTGGTAAGGCTATGAGCCAGCGCAGATGGGGTGAATAGCCCCATGGGGCAAGTGGACATAGCGAAGCATTAGTGGCTACGTTATCAGTGCAGTGAAGCCATTTTATGACTTCATGGGGCAAAGTGATCATAGCAAGGGTGGGTGATCGAAGTGGTGAATATCGTATGCTTTACGCACTGAGTGAGAGATGTGAGGATGGTTGCTATGGTTGATTGTTTGCTATCACTATGACATGCACACCCCACCTCCGTATCTTACACTGTTTGATATGGCACCTTAGAGTGTTGTACAGTATGTAGTGCTAACTCTTTGGCTGCAGGTCCAGGTTCAGGTATGTTTTAGTCTACCTATTATTGTTCACTTTAGATGCTTATCGCTCATACCAGGCTTTATGTCTGACCCAGAGTTTTATGTCTCCTCTTATTACTCTGGATGCTCACACGAGCAGACTAGAGACAGGTTAGCTGGTGATGCGCGAGTAGCTGATTCGGAGGCGGGCAGGAGGCTTCTACGTATGATATGTATATACACATTCTCCCTGTGTCGCTGGTGGTCGCTACTTGGGCATTAGTAGTGTACCTCCTTTATCTTGCTTTTGCTTTGAGACAGTTAGAAAAGTTGTAATAAGCTATATTTTGGATTTTCGCTGCTATGATGCTTAGTTCTGATTTGTAGCTTTCTCCTGTTTTATGTCAAGTATATTATTATTATATTTTGTTCCATGTGCTGTGAGACATTCTACAGGTTCTTTGTATGTTCATTTCCTTCTTTCCTTTTCTTTTGACGACCCGTTCCGTACTAATTGGACATGTGTACAACGCACCTTTGGAGTAAATGTCGGTTGGTGCGGGGTGGGCCGTCACACTTGGTATCAGAGCTCTAGGTTGCGTAGTTAACCTAGGGAAAGACACTAGGGAGAGATAGTACATATATGAGAGCGCGTATTTGTGATTACTTTGGTTTTCAAAAGCTATATATGTATATACTATTAGTAGTATAAGAATGAAGTCGCACTGCACTAGCACCACTATGGGGTCGTTAATCGTTTCCCTTTTTCAGATTGACGATGAGCCGAGACACGAGGGGTGCTGGTAGAGGGACCAACCATGGGAATGCCGCTGACATGAGGGCAATGTTTACTAACCTCATGAGAGACATGCTTAGAGAAGTGCAAGGGGCAGTTCCCAATCCCGGAGTTGGTGTTGGCCCAGTAGTGCAGGCGCCTAGGGTCGATTTCGCCAAGTTGTGCAAGGATTACACTAACCTTGGTGGGAAGCCGTTCCTTTGGAGGTGCTCACGAGCTTCAAGGAGAAATATTTAGGAAGGAGGTGCTCGCGAGCACGTCCCTTTGGCGTTGGAGATGCAGAGTTCGGAAGAGGACTGGATTCAAAGTGCGGCCATGGAAGTTTAAAGCTGGAGCTTGCGGTGAAACGTTTGTGGGGAAGTCGCAACCTGTACTGTTGCGTGCTGTGTGGTGTGGAAGGGTTGAAGAGAAGGGAAAGTGCAGATCGTTTGTATGCGTGGAAAGGTAGGCGAGCTGGTGGTTTGTTTGACGGTGGAGCTTGGTCTGAACTAAGGGAAGAGCTGCTGTATAAGGGGGATGGAAGCACTGTGTTTAAGTGAAAGAAGGGGGTAGGACAGAATGGAAGTGTATATTATGAAAGGAGGAGGAGATGTTCAAGCTACAGTTGTTTGTTGGAGGGGGTCAGCTCGGCCAAGGCGCCAGCAAGCTGAGGTGCGCAGTGGACTTAGTGATGACCGGGGGTAATAGTTGGAAACTGGAAGAGCTACTGTGTTCATCTATAGTGGAGATGGTGAGGGTGTTCAAAAGCATGACGGAAGATGGGCTTTGCATCATTGAGAAGAGGAAGGTTTCTACAATGAGGCGTGGACTTGCATTAAGAAGCAAGGCCCATTTAAAAGAGAAAAAAATAGAAACGTTGGCAAATGGCAATGAAAAATGAAGTGGAGAGGACGT
Organism: Allium sativum; assembly: GCA_030737875.1. NCBI lineage: Eukaryota > Viridiplantae > Streptophyta > Magnoliopsida > Asparagales > Amaryllidaceae > Allium > Allium sativum. The sequence continues at coordinate 65,509,392 of CM060922.1, forward strand.
CTGAGTCCAGCACTATGCACAGGGAAGACTTGTACTGTTTTGTACTGGAGCAGGACAATTCCAAAATGGTTTCAAAAGGGAATTGGGCCGGATCATAAAGTAAAACGGGATTCGATAGGATCACACAGACGAATGCTACAACACGGAACCAGACGGGAATGATTGGAGCTGTTTACAATTTATATCGAAATAAATTGTCTGATCAGAATCGACTAACGCAAACCGTTATTTAACGGTTAACGCGCCAATGTGAGTAAATCTCACAAACTCTAAATAGTTCTATTTTTATAGTGTATTCTTAGAACTGCTAGATATGGTCTGTTTGACTGTATGTTGACTGTTTGATTTAACTGCTAGTCAGTTAGTAGAGATTTTATATATATATTTACGTATATATATATATATATATATATATATAAACCGTCAAATAGTTATAGGTTTATTCTGTTTATCAGAATATTATACTGTTGTTGTCTAACATCTGTGATGCAGGGAAACAGGTTGGAGGAATCCAACTGGATTCCTCAACAGTTATTTTACTGTGATTTTTATATCGTGATATATAATGTGATGTATATAATCTGTGTGATTATGTGTAGTGGGACGATATTTATCGTTGTTATATGGTGTGTTAAATACCATGAGAAATACCAGAATGTAGGAGAGGGGTTTTCAAAGTATATTTGAAAATAGTTTAATTATATAAAATCAAGGGATTTTATATATATATATATATATATATATATATATATATATATATATATATATATATATATATATATATATATATATATATATATATAAGAAAAAGGATCCTGAATATAAAGGAATATAGTTGGTAAAAACAAATATAAAAGAATTATATTTGTAAATCAAATGCAAGGGGATATATATGTTAATCGAATATAAGGGGATATATTTGTTAATCAAAATATAAAGGAATTATATTCGTTAAAAGAAATATAAAGGATATTTATTTAGAGATTAAATAAATAGAATTAAACTAAAGAAGATATTTATTTGTTAAATAAATAGGAGTTAACCAAGTGAATTGGTCGAGTTAATCGAAGTGAATTAGTTAAGTTAAACTAAGTGAATCGGTTAGAGTAAATCAATGTGAATTAGTTAAGTTAAACTAAGTGGTTAATCGATGTGAACTAGTTAAGTTAAACTAAGTGGTTAATCGAAGTGAATTAGTTAAGTTAACTAAGTGGTTAATCGAAGTGAATTAGTTGAGTTAAACTAAGTGAATCGGTTAGAGTTAATCAATGTGAATTAGTTGAGTTAAACTAAGTGAATCGGTTAGAGTTAATCAATGTGAATTAGTTGAGTTAAACTAAGTGAATCGGTTAGAGTTAATCAATGTGAATTAGTTAAGTTAAACTAAGTGGTTAATCGATGTGAATTAGTTAAGTTAAACTAAGTGGTTAATCGAAGTGAATTAGTTAAGTTAACTAAGTGGTTAATCGAAGTGAATTAGTTGAGTTAAACTAAGTGAATCGGTTAGAGTTAATCAACGTGAATTAGCTAAGTTAAACTAAGTGGATTAGTTCAGTTAATCGAGACGAGTTAAACAGTTAGGTTAAACCATTTGAGTTAACCAGTTAAAGTTTACCAGTTAAAGATAAACAGTTAGAGTTGACCAGTTAGAGTTGACCAGTTAGAGTTATCCAAGTGGAGTTAATCGAGTAGAGTTGCCGAATATCACTTATTCGAAGTAGAGTTATCGAATATAGTATATTCGAGGGAAGAGTAATCGAATATAGTTTATTCGAGTGGAGAAATCAAATGTTATTCATTTGAGAAGAATTACCGAATATTATTTATTCGAAGAGTAGTTATCGAATATTGGTTATTCGAAGTTGTTAATCCAAAGAAGTTATTCGAAGAGTTAATCCAAAGGAGTTATTCGGAGTTAGTTAATCCAAAGGAGTTACTCGAAGATTAGTTAATCCAAAGGAGTTAGTCGAAGAGTTAATCGAATATAGTTATTCGAAAGAAAGTGTTAATCGAATATAGTTTATTCGAGTAAAGTTAAAAGAGTTAATCGAATATAATTTATTCGAATAGAGTTAGAGAAGTTAATCGAATATAGTTTATTCGAATAGTGTTGGAGGAGATATCGAATATAGTTTATTCGATAGGATAGAAGTGAATACCATTTAGCAAATAGTGTAATCGATTAGAGTTGAGTTAATCGATTTGGGTTAAGTTAAGATATCGAGTTAAGATTTTTCGAGTTAAGTAATCGAGTTGAGACAATCGATTTAAGAAAATCAAGTTAAGGTAATCGAAAAAGTTATTCGATAAGAGTAAATCCATTTAAGTTAATCGGATGTTAGTTATTCGATAAGAATTGACACATTTTGGAAAATCGAATAATTGTTATTCGATAAGAGTTAATGAAATAGAGCCAACCAAGAAGAGTTATTCGAATATTAGTTATTCGATAGGAGTTAATCGAAATAGAGTTTATCGAATATAAGTTATTAACAAGGGAGTTAATCGAATAGAGATTACTCAAAAGAGAGTAATACGTCGAATTCAATTATATCGAATTCGGGAAAGTACTATTTACTTTCCGGGTTTTTAATCAAGGTTTAGTTATTGATTAAGAAATTAGGTGTCTGTTAAATTATTCGAGTTAGGAAATAAATTCATAATTTAGGATAGATATTTTAGGGGTTGGAATTATAACGTTATAGTTATAATCAAACGTTGTCATATAAGAAGTGGATTCGTAACCTGAATCCGAGAATTTGCGTAAACAGATGATTGTAAAAAGTAGTGACGAGCTTCATCTATTTCACAGTAAAGGACGTTGTTCAATTAAGGTCTGAGAGTTAATTATACCCCAACTTGATTGACTTCAGAATTGACAAAGGAATAGTTGTGGTTCGATAGAAAAGGTTGATTTGAAATATAGTTAAGTGATAAGCGATTAATGGATTAAGCGTAACGATGTTTTGTACAACGTTCATTGGAAATCCGTAAATGAGTTTTGGAAACGTTTTCCAAATATAGTCAGATATGTTTTCTAAACATAGAAAATGAAATGTTTTCATGATAAGAATTTAAGAAATAGAGTTAAGCAAATTCAGAAACTAACTGGAGAGGGTAAGTTGAATGGTTTTCTAAGTGACGATCTGATGCTGGTTTCGACCTTCCGGATTGATACTTAGAGAATTGTTCTCATACTAGTTACAGTTAGGGACTGATAGTTGCGAAATAATAGTGATGTGAAAATAAGCTATGGAAATGTTTTCCAATGATTAATAACATATATTTTCTAAATATATGAAATAAGGAAATATGAACATATGATGATTGATCGATCGAATTTCCATTTGGAAATAAGATCGTTGTTTGTACACCGACATGTTTTCATTTGATAGTTGAATCACAGACTATCAAAGTTTTTACCATTTTAACGTTGTTAATATGGAGAGACCGGTTGGATTATTATCCAAAGAACCACTCTGTATTGGCATAAGCGTTGCGAGCAATACCTGCCAAAGATAAATTGAAGACGGAGTAAAGTGCAAGGGCGGTTGTATAAGTCTTAGATAACAGTGACTAAGATGGATATACTGAATAGTGCCTTCGGTTTGTCCAGTCCCAGGACAACGTATATGGAAGGAGGTCTGACAGAGTATATCCAATGGATCGCGTAAGTTGATCTGTTCAAACGTATTCACGTTTGGTGGCGGAGGAATTCGTTTCTCTTAGCTATATACCCGTGTTATTTTTGTATAAGTCAATTTGTGATTTGGCGGGTATGACGATGTGGCATTCAAAGTGAATGGTGATCAGATGTTCTGAAGATAGACGTAGCTTCTAGCCTCACACCGGGAAGTAACAAAAGTTGGGCTAGGCAGCATGGCTAGTTGGGTCATCCCCAAGCAGGGTGTATTGTCACCGATCTAGAGAATATTCATATTTATACTTCTTTTTGATTCTGTATCTTCGGATGACGGTTTGATGGCCTACAACCGTGGTGGCAATATATTCGCGACACTCAAGCTAAATGAGTGAGTGGTCATGTGTGGCCGGGTTGCAAGACGTTCTTGTTGAACCCTGAGTTTATCACCTCTAGAGTACACTATTCAGAAGGTGCTCCCATACCTTGTCTGTTGGGATCCATTCTCCGATAAGCGCCCTGCGGTTTATGATTTTATACTATGTATGTAGGACGTGAGATGCAAGCGTTTCTGCTAGATTGATACCTATTTGTACTTAGACATTATTATAATATCACAATGATATTTCTTGTCAAAGTTGTTCAGATACTCATAAGGGAAAAACCCGTTCCGTATTCACGGCGTGGTCTTATGAGATATCCTATACCTGTTTTAAACTATTTTACTCATACCAGTCCCATGACTGACCCGGAGTTTACTTTGTTGTTTTCCCTAAACTCTTGGGTGCCTAAATTTGTACGGGCAGTCAAGTAGTCGGGATTTACAGATATACTTGGAGAGCTTGGAGCAGGAGGCTGCAAGATTTTATAGCTATAGTTATTTCCGCTGTGTTGTAAGTGTTGTACTCTGATAAGTGCTATTGTATATATATAACTGTTTACTTCAAAGTTATGTTATATATTATATGTTATTCGTTCCGCTGTGAGATTCGAGTTACTCTGATGATTCTGATGTTCTTCTTCTTCTATTCTATTAGTTCTATCTTTTCTTTCTCACCCTCTACTTTCTTTCACTAACGTCGCGGAATTTCCGACTCTCGAGGAGTCGGAAATTTCCAGCCGTTACAGTTGGTATCAGAGCTTAAGTTAAGTGATTACCTTGACTCTGTGGCATAACTCGATAGAGATGGGATTAGTAATATCCTAGATTGAGTTTGAGTGTATATATATGAGCGCGTAATTGTTATTCAATATAAAATGGTTTTATATTGTGGAGACTCATTGGTTGAGTGGCTTATGAATTCTGGTCGATCAGTTTGATCCACTGTATCGATAAGGGTTACTAAACACTCGAATATGATGAACCGTCATGGTATGTTTTGAAAGAGGGTAAATGAAATAATTTTTCCCAAAATATATTTGTTTATAGAAGAAATATATATCTTGAAATGATTATAGTATATTGATTGTGTTGGTTGTTATTATAATCGAATAAGATTATAAAAGGGTGAAATGGTTATAAATGACCAATCAGAATTCATATGAATGTAATATATGAAATAGTTTGAATTAAATATGAATTTAAATCAGATTTGGAATTAAAATAAGGAAATTTTAAGTTCCTGGGAGATTTTGAAAATGTTTTTCAAATTGAAAATGATATAGTATTGAACTCACTTCGATAGCTGGTAAATAGATTTTGATGATGAATCTAGACTTCATCAATGTTCATTTTCGAGTTCTAAGTGACGGATTACTACCAAAGGTTTTGTTTTTGAATTGTTTTGAGAAAACAAGTTGTTTAGAAATTCAAAGGTTTTGAATTGGCATTATGATTTCAAATTGATTTGAACGAAACCCAGGAACTTAAGTTCTGGAATTAAAGTTTAACTAATGAAGTTAAATAAAATGAGATGGTAAAAATAAATTGAAATTTAACTTGAACCGAGTTAAATAAAATTGAATTGGGATTAGAGATAATCTAGAATGGAACCAAATTGATAAGTCGATAATTTGGAATTTGATATTAGAGTTCGAATGGAATTCGATTTGGATTTGAGGATATGAACTGATTGGAGGTCAATTGGAATGGATAACATTGGTATATGTTGAAGTGGTAGCAGATGAAAGGGATAGAGTTAAATGCCCGACAAAAAGGTACAAGTTTATATCATATATGAGTTTGGATTTTATGAGCCGAATTGGCAAGCCGCTTGGCTATCTTGATTTCTTTTTGGATTTGAGGAGGCCTAGAGAGGCGAGTTGTGGTTTGACGTATTGAGTCGTACAAAGGAGGTTATGGTGAAATTTTCTAAAAATATAAAGTGTTAGAGAATTTTCAAAATTTTTGGAAATTTTAGTTAGTCGAAAGGAATTAATATTTTAAATCGATATTAATTGGTTCAGTTGAAATCAGAAATAAGGGGTAAACAAATCTGAGGAATTCCAATAGATAGGGTCGTCCTCTAACTTAGCAATTTCGGGGACGAAATTATTTTAAGGGGGGAAGTCTGTAATGGCGCGTTTTGTTAGCTGTCGAATAATTGATTTATTTAATGATTTATATATCGATTTGGCGATATCGATAACTTAAAGTAAAACGTTCGAACTTATAATTTATAATTATAATTAAAACGAACCTGAAACGTCGCGGCAGTTCGCAAATTGATGATTCGAACTTCAACCGAGTGTACAGGATTCGTTTTAAATCGGATTTCTGTGAAACAAGAAACGTGTGGAGCTGGTGGAGTATATTTTCCTAATAGAAGAGAAAAATGGGGATTTCGTCGTATAGATTTTGAGATATGTCCAAATCAAACTTTAAAATAGTCGCTATAGATTCGTTTATCGACCGTAACGGTTTATTTGAAATAACTGGATATCAGGCGTGAATTTAGACAAGGTTCTTTTGGGACATAGCGATAATTTAATTTTTAGAATTTTATGGAAATTTTTAATTAATTAAATAAGCAACTTTTTATTTGAAGTATTTCGCACCCTGGAATCAACATTTTGAAGTTTCAAAATATGAGTCCATCTACCGGTATTATTATATTTTTGGGATCGTGGCATCTTGCTCATCTCAATGGTATTTTTATTTTTGTTCATAACAATCGATATATATATGAAGTTCATGATGACCGGTCTACTTTAATGTTAAATTTTTATATGCATAAGTGAATAAATATACTTACCTTAGTTATGAACTAACGTGTACCTACCGTACACCATGGAAACTCAAACCTTTTTCCCATTTTTCTCCGATCAAAACAAAGCCACACCTCCAAACCTTTCCAACCGCAAAACAGTGATAAACATGCATGGCTTTAAACAAAAACACGTAGACAAAATTTAATGATATAAATACCCTTTAACCTTGTTAAAAACCGAACCCATAAGAATTCTTGGCAAACAAAGTTCAAAACAAAATGCCTGGAAGCAAACTAAGTCGCGGAGAGGAGGGATTAGTGCAGACTGGAACTTCTAGAGCAGCGAGCTTCAGGGAGAAATATTTAGGAAGGAGGTGCTCGCGAGCACGTCCCTTTGGCGTTGGAGATGCAGAGTTCGGAAGAGGACTGGATTCAAAGTGCGGCCATGGAAGTTTAAAGCTGGAGCTTGCGGTGAAACGTTTGTGGGGATGTCGCAACCTGTACTGTTGCGTGTTGTGTGGTGTGGAAGGGTTGAAGAGAAGGGAAAGTGCAGATCGTTTGTATGCGTGGAAAGGTGGGCGAGCTGGTGGTTGGTGGAGCTTGGTCTGAACTAAGGGAAGAGCTGCTGTATAGGGGGATGGCAGCACTGTGTTTAAGTGAAAGAAGGGGGTAGGACAGAATGGAAGTGTATATTATGAAAGGGGGAGGAGATGTTCAAGCTACAGTTGTTTGTTGGAGGGGGTCAGCTCGGCCAAGGCGCCAGCAAGCTGAGGTGCGCAGTGGACTTAGTGATGACCGGGGGTAATAGTTGGAAACTGGAAGAGCTACTGTGTTCATCTATAGTGGAGATGGTGTGGGTGTTCAAAAGCATGACGGAAGATGGGCTTTGCATCATTGAGAAGAGGAAGGTTTCTACAATGAGGCGTGGACTTGTATTAAGAAGCAAGGCCCATTTAAAAGAGAAAAAAATAGAAACGTTGGCAAATGGCAATGAAAAATGAAGTGGAGAGGACGTCTGAGTCCAGCACTATGCACAGGGAAGACTTGTACTGTTTTGTACTGGAGCAGGACAATTCCAAAATGGTTTCAAAAGGGAATTGGGCCGGATCATAAAGTAAAACGGGATTCGATAGGATCACACAGACGAATGCTACAACACGGAACCAGACGGGAATGATTGGAGCTGTTTACAATTTATATCGAAATAAATTGTCTGATCAGAATCGACTAACGCAAACCGTTATTTAACGGTTAACGCGCCAATGTGAGTAAATCTCACAAACTCTAAATAGTTCTATTTTTACAGTGTATTCTTAGAACTGCTAGATATGGTCTGTTTGACTGTATGTTGACTGTTTGATTTAACTGCTAGTCAGTTAGTAGAGATTTTATATATATATTTACGTATATATATATATATAAAAACCGTCAAATAGTTATAGGTTGATTCTGTTTATCAGAATATTATACTGTTGTTGTCTAACATCTGTGATGCAGGGAAATAGGTTGGAGGAATCCCACTGGATTCCTCAACAGTTATTTTACTGTGATTTTTATATCGTGATATATAATGTGATGTATATAATCTGTGTGATTATGTGTGGTGGGACGATATTTATCGTTGTTATATGGTGTGTTAAATACCATGAGAAATACCAGAATGTAGGAGAGGGGTTTTCAAAGTATATTTGAAAATAGTTTAATTATATAAAATCAAGGGATTATATATATATATAAGAAAAAGGATCCTGAATATAAAGGAATATAGTTGGTAAAAACAAATATAAAAGAATTATATTTGTAAATCAAATGCAAGGGGATATATATGTTAATCGAATATAAGGGGATATATTTGTTAATCAAAATATAAAGGAATTATATTCGTTAAAAGAAATATAAAGGATATTTATTTAGAGATTAAATAAATAGAATTAAACTAAAGGAGATATTTATTTGTTAAATAAATAGGAGTTAACCAAGTGAATTGGTCGAGTTAATCGAAGTGAATTAGTTAAGTTAAACTAAGTGAATCGGTTAGAGTAAATCAATGTGAATTAGTTAAGTTAAACTAAGTGGTTAATCGATGTGAACTAGTTAAGTTAAACTAAGTGGTTAATCGAAGTGAATTAGTTAAGTTAACTAAGTGGTTAATCGAAGTGAATTAGTTGAGTTAAACTAAGTGAATCGGTTAGAGTTAATCAATGTGAATTAGTTGAGTTAAACTAAGTGAATCGGTTAGAGTTAATCAATGTGAATTAGTTGAGTTAAACTAAGTGAATCGGTTAGAGTTAATCAATGTGAATTAGTTAAGTTAAACTAAGTGGTTAATCGATGTGAATTAGTTAAGTTAAACTAAGTGGTTAATCGAAGTGAATTAGTTAAGTTAACTAAGTGGTTAATCGAAGTGAATTAGTTGAGTTAAACTAAGTGAATCGGTTAGAGTTAATCAACGTGAATTAGCTAAGTTAAACTAAGTGGATTAGTTCAGTTAATCGAGACGAGTTAAACAGTTAGGTTAAACCATTTGAGTTAACCAGTTAAAGTTTACCAGTTAAAGATAAACAGTTAGAGTTGACCAGTTAGAGTTATCCAAGTGGAGTTAATCGAGTAGAGTTGCCGAATATCACTTATTCGAAGTAGAGTTATCGAATATAGTATATTCGAGGGAAGAGTAATCGAATATAGTTTATTCGAGTGGAGAAATCAAATGTTATTCATTTGAGAAGAATTACCGAATATTATTTATTCGAAGAGTAGTTATCGAATATTGGTTATTCGAAGTTGTTAATCCAAAGAAGTTATTCGAACAGTTAATCCAAAGGAGTTATTCGGAGTTAGTTAATCCAAAGGAGTTACTCGAAGATTAGTTAATCCAAAGGAGTTAGTCGAAGAGTTAATCGAATATAGTTATTCGAAAGAAAGTGTTAATCGAATATAGTTTATTCGAGTAAAGTTAAAAGAGTTAATCGAATATAATTTATTCGAATAGAGTTAGAGAAGTTAATCGAATATAGTTTATTCGAATAGTGTTGGAGGAGATATCGAATATAGTTTATTCGATAGGATAGAAGTGAATATCATTTATCAAATAGTGTAATCGATTAGAGTTGAGTTAATCGATTTGGGTTAAGTTAAGATATCGAGTTAAGATTTATCGAGTTAAGTAATCGAGTTGAGACAATCGATTTAAGAAAATCAAGTTAAGGTAATCGAAAAAGTTATTCGATAAGAGTAAATCCATTTAAGTTAATCGGATGTTAGTTATTCGATAAGAATTGACACATTTTGGAAAATCGAATAATTGTTATTCGATAAGAGTTAATGAAATAGAGCCAACCAAGAAGAGTTATTCGAATATTAGTTATTCGATAGGAGTTAATCGAAATAGAGTTTATCGAATATAAGTTATTAACAAGGGAGTTAATCGAATAGAGATTACTCAAAAGAGAGTAATACGTCGAATTCAATTATATCGAATTCGGGAAAGTACTATTTACTTTCCGGGTTTTTAATCAAGGTTTAGTTATTGATTAAGAAATTAGGTGTCTGTTAAATTATTCGAGTTAGGAAATAAATTCATAATTTAGGATAGATATTTTAGGGGTTGGAATTATAACGTTATAGTTATAATCAAACGTTGTCATATAAGACTTGGATTCGTAACCTGAATCCGAGAATTTGCGTAAACAGATGATTGTAAAAAGTGAGTGATGAGCTTCATCTATTTCACAGTAAAGGACGTTGTTCAATTAAGGTCTGAGAGGTAATTATACCCCAACTTGATTGACTTCAGAATTGACAAAGGAATAGTTGTGGTTCGATAGAAAAGGTTGATTTGAAATATAGTTAAGTGATAAGCGATTAATGGATTAAGCGTAACGATGTTTTATACAATGTTCATTGGAAATCCGTAAATGAGTTTTGGAAACGTTTTCCAAATAAAGTCAGATATGTTTTCTAAACATAGAAAATGAAATGTTTTCATGATAAGAATTTAAGAAATAGAGTTAAGCAAATTCAGAAACTAACTGGAGAGGGTAAGTTGAATGGTTTTCTAAGTGACGATCTGATGTTGGTTTCGACCTTCCGGATTGATACTTAGAGAATTGTTCTCATACTAGTTACAGTTAGGGACCGATAGTTGCGAAATAATAGTGATGTGAAAATAAGCTATGGAAATGTTTTTCAATGATTAATAACATATATTTTCTAAATATATGAAATAAGGAAATATGAACATATGATGATTGATCGATCGAATTTCCATTTGGAAATAAGATCGTTGTTTGTACACCGACATGTTTTCATTTGATAGTTAAATCACAGACTATCAAAGTTTTTACCATTTTAACGTTGTTAATATGGAGAGACCGGTTGGATTATTATCCAAAGAACCACTCTGTATTGGCATAAGCGTTGCGAGCAATACCTGCCAAAGATAAACTGAAGACGGAGTAAACTGCAAGGGCGGTTGTATAAGTCTTAGATAACAGTGACTAAGATGGATATACTAATTAGTGCCTTCGGTTTGTCCAGTCCCAGGACAACGTATATGGAAGGAGGTCTGACAGAGTATATCCAATGGATCGCGTAAGTTGATCTGTTCAAACGTATTCACGTTTGGTGGCGGAGGAATTCGTTTCTCTTAGTTATATACCCGTGTTATTTTTGTATAAGTCAATTTGTGATTTGGCGGGTATGACGATGTGGCATTCAAAGTGAATGGTGATCTGATGTTCTGAAGATAGACGTAGCTTCTAGCCTCACACCGGGAAGTAACAAAAGTTGGGCTAGGCAGCATGGCTAGTTGGGTCATCCCCAAGCAGGGTGTATTGTCACCGATCTAGAGAATATTCATATTTATACATCTTTTTGATTCTGTATCTTCGGATGACGGTTTGATGGCCTACAACCGTGGTGGCAATATATTCGTGACACTCAAGCTAAATGAGTGAGCGGTCATGTGTGGCCGGGTTGCAAGACGTTCTTGTTGAACCCTGAGTGTATCACCTCTAGAGTACACTATTCAGAAGGTGCTCCCATACCTTGTCTGTTGGGATCCATTCTCCGATAAGCGCCCTGCGGTTTATGATTTTATACTATGTATGTAGGACGTGAGATGCAAGCGTTTCTGCTAGATTGATACCTATTTGTACTTAGACATTATTATAATATCACAATGATATTGCTTGTCAAAGTTGTTCAGATACTCATAAGGGAAAAACCCGTTCCGTATTCACGGCGTGGTCTTATGAGATATCCTATACCTGTTTTAAACTATTTTACTCATACCAGTCCCATGACTGACCCGGAGTTTACTTTGTTGTTTTCCCTAAACTCTTGGGTGCCTAAATTTGTACGGGCAGTCAAGTAGTCGGGATTTACAGATATACTTGGAGAGCTTGGAGCAGGAGGCTACAAGATTTTATAGCTATAGTTATTTCCGCTGTGTTGTAAGTGTTGTACTCTGATAAGTGCTATTGTATATATATAACTGTTTACTTCAAAGTTATGTTATATATTATATGTTATTCGTTCCGCTGTGAGATTCGTGTTACTCTGATGATTCTGATGTTCTTCTTCTTCTTCTATTCTATTAGTTCTATCTTTTCTTTCTCACCCTCTACTTTCTTTCACTAACGTCGCGGAATTTCCGACTCTTGAGGAGTCGGAAATTTCCAGCCGTTACAGTACCGGACTGGGTGTTGTATTGATGCAAGGAGGTAGGGTTGTGGCTTATGCTAGTCGACAGCTAAAGCCTCATGAGAAGAAGTATCCTACCCATGATTTGGAATTAGCAGCGATTGTATTTGCGCTGAAGAAGTGGAGACACTATCTCTTGGGAGAAAGATTTGAGTTGTTTACCGATCATAAATTGTTAAAATATCTCTTCTCTCAGAAGGATCTGAATCTCCGTCAGCAAAGGTGGTTAGAGTTCTTGGCTTCGTATGATTTTGATATCGCATACACACCTGGGAAAGGTAATGCGTTAGCCGATGCCTTGAGTAGGAGACATGCCAGTTTAGGGGCAATGTTTCTTGAATGGAAGCAACTGGAGTATATCGCGGGGTTTGATTTCAGACCAAAGTGCGAATTGGATCCAGTCATGCTAGCTAGTTTGACGATCAGACCCACTTTGATAGAGCAGATCAGCTCTAGTCAGAGGGACGCTCCTATCCTATTGGAAATCATCTCCAAGTTAGAGATGGGTATCGATGAGGAGATGAATGTGTATGGGCTTGATCGAGATGGATGGCTTCAAAAGAATGGAAGACTAGTTGTACACAACGTAAATGGTTTGAGAGATGAAGTGCTTAGAGAATGTCATCACTCAAAACTAACTATACATCCCGGTGGTAATAAGATGTATCGAGACATGAGACAGACTTACTACTGGGAAGGGATGAAAAGAGACGTTGGGAAGTTTATATCCAAATGCATGAATTGCCAGCTAGTTAAAGCCGAGCAAAAGAAGCGTAGTGGTTTGTTGCAACCATTAGAAATTCCCGAATGGAAATGGGAGCAAGTTTCGATGGATTTCATCGATGGTTTACCAAGGACTAGATCGGGATATGATAGCATTTGGGTAATTGTAGATCGATTGACTAAGAGTGCAAGGTCTATACCAGTCAAATCGACCAGAACGGCAACCAAGTTGGCAGAATTGTATATGAACTGGGTAGTGAGATTTCATGGAGTACCCAAAAGCATCGTGAGTGACCGAGACCTGTTGTTCACTAGTGGGTTTTGGAAAAGCTTACAAGAGGCTCTAGGGTCAGGATTACATCTCAGTACCGCATATCATCCTCAGACCGACGGTCAGACGGAGAGGGTGAATCGTATATTGGAAGACCTCTTGAGAGCTTGCATATTGGATTTTGGTGGATCATGGGATGACCATTTGCATCTAGTAGAGTTTGCATATAATAATAGCTACCAATCCAGTATCGGTATGGCTCCATATGAAGTTTTGTACGGAAGACCGTACAACTCACCATCATGTTGGATAGAGACTGGCGAGAAGTTTGTGCTTGGACCAGATGTAGTGAGGGAAACTTCCGATAAGATCAAGATCATTCAACAACGAATGAAAGCTGCCCAAGATAGGCAGGAGAATTATGCTAATAAGAGGAGAAGAGACTTGAAATTCTCCATTGGTGACTTGGTGTTTGTCAAGATCTCTCCGTTAAAGAGCGTGATTCGATTTGGCAGGAGAGGCAAGTTGACACCAAGATTTGTCGGTCCATTCCCTGTTCTTGAACTAGTCGGGAATTTGGCATATAGAGTTGGCTTACTAGAGAAAATGGCGGGAGTTCACAATGTATTTCATGTTTCCCAACTAAGGAAGTTCGTTCACGACTCAGATATGACTATTTCACCTGATCAGTTAGAGGACTTCGAAGTAGAACCCGAGGCGGTAGGGAACCGCAAGCCGATTCGTACTGTGGGGCACGATACGAAGCAACTTCGAAGGAAGGCGGTGAAGCTAGTCAAGATTCAGTGGGGCGAGAACGAGAATGAGTGTACTTGGGAGACAGAGGAGAGCATTAGGAAGGCGTATCCAGAACTCTTCGCCTGGTAAGATTTACTTTGCGATTTAGTTATTCCGCATGCTAGGATAGACTTACTTTACTTGTTTTGCATGTTTGATGGTTGTTTTATGGTTGATAGGCATGCGGGACCCTTTTGTGTGTTTTGGTTAGGGAATTTCGGGGGCAAAATTTCTTAAGGGGGGAGAATGTAACGACCCGCATTCTACGCATCGGGGGATCGTAGAATATTTATTTCTTTCCCGTATGAAGTCGTATGGTCATGTAACTTTGGGAAACATCCATTAGAGTCATTTCCCATGTTCATGATTTTTGTCGATTTTTAAATGACCATTTTGCCCCTAGTTGGTACTGTTTTGGCCATAACTTTTGATTGGAAATGAATTTTGACCTGAAACCACTTCCATTAGATTCGTTTGATGGTTTACCTTTCCTTAGAGTGGTCATAATTGCCAAACGGACTTACCTTTTGGGAGATATGGCTGAAACAAGGTTTGGAGGGTGAAAAACTGCTTAACCGGGCCAAATCGGGTGATTAGTGAGTAGGCCCATAACCCATTTCGGGATTGGGGTTATGGAAAGGCTGAAATGAGATGGAGAATCATTCCATTTCAGTTTTCTAGCCTCCACTTATCACCAAGGAACCCTAAAAATGGCCTCTAACCTCTAAATCACCTCCAAATCACCTTTTGGTCAATGATTTGGCTTAGCAACCTCTAATCAAGGAAGATCTATGAAACACCGCACCTCCGTTAGGGTCACTCTCAAAGGGAATGCCCTAATTTTGGTGGAGGTTTTTAAGTATAAGTCACAGATATACAAGACAGATATAAGAACACATATTTGTAAACAGCGGAAAAACAACAACTTTTATTTCATAAAAGCAAATACGTGTTACAAAACATCACCATGATTGTCTTACATCCTTTCCAAAAACATAACATAACTCCTTCATAATCTGTCTTGATTACATTATTTAAAGAAGCATAAATAAACATAGACAAACTGCAAAAGCCCCATAGTGGATTGTCCAAAGCCATAGTTCAAAACGAAAAAGTCCAAGCAATACATTTCTCTTCTTCAAGCTGGATGTTAAGGCTGGTCAAGCTGCAGTGTTCCCTCCCTGTGGACCTGGGGGGGGGGGAACGGAAGAAAAGAAGACGAAAGAAAAGTAGAGTCAGACATAAAGCCTGAGTAAGTCTAGTACTATTCTGTCTATGAATAAAGAACTGGGTATGATAAGTATAAACAAGAAGTGGGAAAGCACTATAAACTTGGTTAAGTTGTCTAGGGTCGAATATACTATCGTACCCCATGTTAATCTCTGAACCCATATAAACTAGTTTCCAACTGGCACCCCATAATCAGGGTGAGGTGATCCATTCTATAATGATCGGCTCCTACTCGCATAGTTACATGTGTCTTACGGCCCCCGATGTTGTAGTTACCTATGCTGGTCCCATCATGGGGTGTATCAAGTCCCATGGTGGCGGCCCGACACAATCCTAGAATGCACAGGTATGCTACTGGTGTCCAGTGCCTTATTTTTCTGCGCCGGAGTGTGTGCACGCCCGCACCCCGTTAGAACCTACACTGCTACACCACCGCCGTCGATTTGACCTCTTACAATCAGCCCAGTAATCGTGCCCCACCCTGCCTAGTTTCAGGGTATCCTGATACACCTTCTAGGGTTACTGCTGAAAAGGGTCCCCCGTTACTAGGTTTTCTATCTCTAGCCAACATGCTAAGTTGGTTAAGTGTTTTCTAACCTAACCCCCACCAGTCCGTTTAGTTTAGCATGTTCCATTTTGATTAAGTCTTTAGTTCACTTAATCCTAGCAATCCTGACTCAGCCTTAATTGTCTTATTAAAGCCTTGACCTCTCACATTAGACATGTATTGTTGTGGCTGCCTGTTGCCGGTTGGTTCCGGGCAGTCTTACGCCACAACTCAGTCTAACCTCGGGTCCCTATTGGGCTCCATGTTTAACCTCCCACATTGGATAGGTATTGTTGTGACTACTGGACAGCCGGGCGGTTCCGGGCAGGTTTACATCACAACTCAATCCAACCTCGGGTTAAACACATCGTATGTTCTACATTTACATATTTTGTCTTTCTTCTTTATTTTCTTATATGTAAATATTTGCGGCCCATTATTAAGTTAATGGTGTAAAAGTTACACCAATCATGGGCCCAACCCATACTTGAATTTGGGCCCTTCTACTTTATATTTTCATTTATTAATTAATTTAACCCAACGATATTTTCCCCCGTTTAACACGTTCGTTTATCATAATATATGTTGGGCTTAGGCTTTTAAGCCCAACTTAGCCATGAGGAAAAGGGGAGGCTTAAAGCGTGATTTTATACACAAGAAGGGGAATGTGAGCGCATGAACTTGCAACATAACGTTGGAATTGCAAAATAGAAACTGGTGTACTTGCATAGTGGTAACATATACTTTGGTCATAAAGCATAAGTGACATGAACCAAACCATGTAAACTTGTAGTTGAGATAAGAATCTAAATTGGATATCATTATTGACACATGAACCTATATTCTTATTTAGGCATAATGTCAAACATAAGCAAATCATGTTCATAAGACTACTACATGTTTACAAAGGTGTTTACTTTTGTTACTAACACAAAAGTATAGTTCAAACTAATCATGATTTTAAATCTATTCACATGGCATAAATATTTCTAACATGAAATCATGATTTTTACTTTAGTCTTGCAAAAAGGGGTTTTTGAATCTAACCTAGCTATGTACCACATATGTCATCATAAAATTCTTGTTAACAATATGGATTTCAATTATGCAAAATATCAATCATAGCCTAATCATATTCATAAGTTTGCAAATAGGTTTTCTAGTACAAAAGCATGGCTTAATACATGGTGCCAATATTTCAACATAGTTTCATATGAATTATGATAACCCAAACTTATTCAAACGATGTTTGTATGAAAATACACATTATGATGGCATAGTAGCAAAACCCCAAACTTGCATGAATTTCAATTAATCAACTACATACATGTAGTTTCAACATGGATTACATCATTTGCGAATATTCCAAACGTATACTTGCATAAAACTACCGCATGTAGTTTTTCATAATTGAATAACATAATTCGAGAATATCCAAACGTATACAATATTCCAAATCGATAAGAACGCACAAATATGAATTACTTTATTGCCACAAATCAAGTATACAAACCAACACAATTATTTGTTCATACCAAAATAATACTCTACTTACAATGGTGTGGCGAATTCTCCAATTTAGGGGTTTGGAGACGCAATTCCTTGTTGATTTGATTTGTTTAGGTTGCTTTATGCTTTAGAATTTTCCTCCTAATCCTCTCTCCAATTGGTGGCTACTCTTAGTCGTTCCTCAGCAACATGGCGGCTTTGTTCTTATTTTTGAATGAATAGATTAGGGTTTGTCTAGGGTTGTTTTTATAGAGGTTATAAACTGATTAGGACCATTGATGTTGCTTGGATTGATCGTAGCCATTCATTCGCAAGAGAGACCAATTAGAGCCTGCCACCTAGCCCTAATGACAAAGCAGACCACAGAAAATCGACCAACATAGAATAGGCCAGCCAGGTTGGACTGGGTTCGACCTGGGTCTGGACCAGGTCGACATGCCTGTCGACAGCCCTGTCGACCTGGTTAGACCAGGTCGACAGCCCAGTCGACCTGGGTGCGTCTGGCGGGACTTTTCCCGCCCTGGCCAATTGGGCCCGGTTTTAATTTTAAACTGTTTTATTCTGTTCGAATTTTAAACTTAATTCATAAACTTCCGAAGGCCATATCTTCTTCATACGGACTCCATTTTTCGAAAACTCAGACTCTATTTCGCGTATTTTTCCGAGACGAACGCAATGGCATATCCCGTTTCCCTTAGTTCTTTGATTTCAAATTAATTATACTTTAATTTGTTAATTTCACAGTTATAGAATTCGCGGGGTGTTACATTCTCCCCCACTTAAAAGGATTTCGTCCCCGAAATCTTCAAGCTAGGAGGAATGTATATCCTAACATCCAATCATCCATCTACTCATCCATCAAACACGAGCATCCATTGTCCTTAAAAGACTTCTAATGCTTCATGATCATATGCGAAGTGTGTGTGTACATGAACTTATCTAATGCAAAATCAGGCGGTCTACTGATTCAGTTGACCTCCTTAATGCGAATTATGTAAGTGCCATGAATCCATTATGTATGCAAATTTTCCTATTCTTGATTCTACATGAGTGCACAATCATTCAATACAGATGCAACATCCATATGACAACACATCAAAGTTCAACCATATACGAATGCAAACATATATGCATATGCAATATGAAGTGACTGAGCCGATCTAAAACCTAGATTGTGTGTGTATATGCAACCACGAGCAACCACTAGCAATCACTTGCAACCACTTGCAACCATCATCCATAACATGTTTCAACTACATGTTTCCATCCAAAGGGTCTCTACCTAAAAGATACGGTCGAGGAAATATACCTAAAAAGATAGATAAAAGCGCAACTTAAGGAAAAAGAAAGATCAAGGATGTACCCTCGAACAGAAAAGGGTAGGCAGTACGTATTCTAGCTTCAGTTTCCCAAGTCGCGTCTCCCTCGGCGTCGCTCCACTGAACTTTAACGAGCTTGACTTCACGGTTGCGTAGCTTCTTCACTTCCGTTCCTAAGATGCGGGTTGGAACTTTTCTTATGGTTGCTTCGCGTTCCACTTCGGCCTCTTCGAGGATATTTGGCTCTACCACCTCGGCTGACTCATGTAGACATCTTCGGAGATGTGAAACGTGAAAAACGTTGTGGACTCCAGCCAACTTCTCGGGTAGCTCTAATCTATAGGCCATTTTCCCAATTTTCTCGATGATAGGGAATGGTCCTACGAACCTTGGTGCCAGTTTTCCTGTGGTTCCAAAACGAACAACGTTCCTTAGCGGTGATACCTTGAGAAAGACTCTGTCTCCAACATCAAATTCAAGGTCGGTTCTCCTCTTGTCGGCGTAGGACTTTTGTCTGTCTTGGGCCGTCTTCATCCTTCTTCGTATTAAGTCTACTTTCTCTGAAGTCTCTCGGATCATATCTGGTCCAAGTATGAGCTTATCCGTAGACTCCCACCAACAAGTGGGCGATCGGCACGGTCTTCCATATAAAGCTTCGAAGGGCGCCATTCCGATGGTTGCTTGATAGCTGTTGTTGTAGGAAAATTCCACCAAAGGAAGGTGGTCTTCCCATGTCCCTCCGAAGTCAAGGACGCATAGCCTTAAGAGGTCTTCCAAAACTCTGTTCACTCTCTCTGTTTGGCCGTCTGTTTGGGGATGATAGGCTGTGCTCAAGCATAACTGCATTCCTACTGCTTCTTGCAGACTCCGCCAAAACTCACTGGTGAAGATGGGGTCTCGGTCACTAACAATGCTAGATGGTATTCCATGGAGTCGAACGATTTCCTTGAGGTAAAGTGATGCTAGGGATGAGGCAGTTCTTTTACTTTTGACAGGTACAAAGTGGGCGCTTTTAGTAAGCCTATCCACTATTACCCAAATGCTAGTGTTGCCTCTCCTAGACCTAGGCAGCCCATCGATGAAGTCCATTGAGATGCTATCCCACTTCCACTGTGGGACCTCTAAACGATGTAGCAGTCCGCCAGGCTTTTTCTGTTCCGCCTTAACCTGTTGGCATACCATACACATAGAAACGAATTCTGCCACGTCCTTTTTCATGCCGTTCCAGAAGAAAGTCCTTTTTATATCTTTGTACATTTTATCTCCGCCTGGGTGTATCGTCATCTTGGAGTGATGTGCTTCCTCGAGAACCTTCTTTACTAAATCTTTTGTCTGTGGGACGCATAGTCTTCCGTCTCGCCTTAGCAAACCCTTATCGTCAATGGAGTATCTGTTGAGGTGACTTGAAGTCTCACCCCTAATTAGCCTATCAATCATTTCCACAAGCTGAGGGTCTTCGCGTTGTGCTGTCCCTACTGAATCCACTAAAGTCGGGCGCACTTCGAGAGATGCAAGCAAGCCTGGTACGAAATCGGTGGAAGGCCTAAAGTCGAAGCTAGCTATAAACTCTAGGCTTTGTCTTTCAACAAACAACGGGCTTAGGGTCAATTTCTTTCGGCTCAACGCGTCTGCCACTACGTTGCCTTTGCCCGGAGTATAGGAGATTTCGAAATCGTACGAGGCAAGAAACTCCATCCATCTTTGTGCCTCAAGTTAAGATCCTTCTGCGAGAAAAGATATTTCAACGATTTATGGTCAGTGTAAAGTTCGAACTTCTCACCTAGGAGATAGTGTCGCCAAGACTTGAGTGCAAAGAGGATGGAGGCTAACTCAAGATCGTGGGTTGGGTAGTTCTTTTCGTGCACTTTCAACTGCCTCCCGCCATAAGCTACTACCCTTCCTTCTTGCATTAAGACGGCGCCTAGCCCTGTCCCACATGCATCCGTATAAACAGTGAACATCTTACTCCCATCTGGCAGCGTCAAAACTGGGGCTGTTGTGAGAGCCCTTTTCAGTCGTTGGAAAGCAAACTCGCAATCCAAATCCCAATTGAACACTAGATTCTTCTTAGTCAATTTCGTGAGCGGAGCTGAGATTTTCGCAAAATCCCTTATAAACTTTCGATAGAAACCTGCTAGTCCTAGGAAGCTTCGGACCTCAGTCGCATTCCTTGGTGTCTTCCAATCTTGTACCGCCACTACCTTAGCAGGGTCCACTACTAACCCTTGTTTGGATACTATGTGCCCAAGGAACCTCACCTCTTCTCTCCAAAAGTGGCATTTGGAGAACTTGGCTTTTAGTTGATGGACTCGCAAAGTTTCCATGATTGCCCTTAAGTGTTGAGCATGTTCCTCTTCACTCTTTGAGAAGATAAGGATATCATCTACGAAGACCACTACGAATTTGTTGAGGAAATCTCTAAATACCCTACTCATCAGGTCCACGAAGTAAGCAGGTGCATTTGTCAAGCCGAAAGGCATGACAAGCCATTCAAAGAAGCCGTCTGGGGTTCTGAACGCCGTTTTATCGATGCTATCTTCAGCCACCCTTAGCTGATGAAAACCGGTTGCTAAATCGAGCTGGGAGAAAACAGACGCTCCTACAAGCTGGTCAAATAAATCGTCAATTCTAGGGAGAGGGTGCCTATTCTTTTTCGTTAGCTTGTTGAGCTCCCTATAGTCAACACATAGACGGAGTGAACCATCCGCCTTTGTAGCGAACACCACTGGAGCGCCCCATTCTGGAATGCTCCTCCTAATGAACCCTTTTCTAGAAGCTCTTTAATCTGTTTACTGAGCTCTTTCCTTTCTCGTGGAGCCATGTGTCTAACGGGCAACGCAACGGGCTTTGCATTATCTACAAGATATATGCGGAAGTCTATTTCCCGCTTCGGAGGCAAGCCCTTCACCTCTTCAAAGACATCCGGATATTCCCGGACCACTCTAACTGACTGCAAATTTTCAACAGAGGCATCTAGCGATTCAAGATAACTAAGCATAACCGCGTATGAGGGATTACAAGAAATCTCCAAAGTATTACCGAGATGGGTTAGGAGCCTAACAACCCTTTTCTCACAATCAAGGATGGCCCCATTACTGGATAGCCAATCCATACCCAAAATCAAACCATAACCCGAAAAGCCCAAAACAAAGGCACTACATTGAAATTCTACACTTAGAATAGAAATTTTCAATCCCAAACAGATCATAGACAAATGAGCTGGGCCCCCAATTGGGTTTGAAACAATTAAGGGGTCCTCTACCATACTAGTTTTTAGGTGCAGAGATTCTACTAAAGCAGACGAGATAAAGGAGTGTGATGCGCTAGAATCAAATAAAGTGCGAACGGGGTGATCATAAAGATAAACTACACTTTCTACAGAAGTATTTATACCTCGCTGTTGCAGAGGTGGCGCTTCTAGCACATGAACCTGTGCCCCTGGAGTGGATCCAGCCCTCTGCCCCTGTCCTCGTTTCTTTGGGCAGTCCTTAGCCCTGTGGCCTGTCTCACCGCAAGAGAAGCACCCACCATTTTCCTTGGCCTTCTTTTTCCGGCAGTCCTTTACTAAGTGTCCCACTTTGCCACAGAAATTACACTTCCTCTTCTCTTTGTTGCCTTTTCCGCCTTTCTTAAAGTCCGTCTTCTTAGGCTGCAAACCCTCTTTCTTCCCTTGAGAGCTTTCTGCCTTTGTCTCCTTCTTGCCCTTATCCTCTTCATTCAGCAATGCCATTTGCACCAATCTTTCATACGTGGCTCCCATGGGTATATGGGTCATGGCCAAACTGTGTAATGGCTCATTTAACCCTTTGACGAAACGGAGAGCCTTCTTGTGTGGGGTGTTGACTAGGTCAAGCCCAAACCTAGCCAGCTCATCGAACTGATTCACATACTCTCTGATTGTCTTGTCCCCTTGCTTAAGAAATAAGAATTTTTCCAACTGCAAACTTCTTTCCGCATCTGAGAGAAATTTAGTCTCAAACCTTGCCCTAAAGTCCTCCCATGTCACCACTGGTCTTTCAACATTAGTGACTTCCCACCAGTAGGAAGCCTCGCCCTTCAATAGCCATACCGCCAGTTGTACTTTTTGTCTATCCTCTACCTCAAAGATGATGAATAGGTCCTCCGTTTCTTTCAGCCAATTTCTAGCTGCTACGAAGGACTCAGTTCCATGAAAATCCTTTCCTCCCATAGCTTTAAAATCTTTACATATCTTAGCAAACGTGTTTCCCCGAGGAGGAGGTGGAGGAAAAGGTGCCGCTGCAGCTGGATGATTTCCTACAGCTGGGGGAGGAGGAATGGTAGGACCTGGCTGAGTGGCCCTTGCTTCTAAGAACCGTCTAAACCAACCAGGTATTGGCACCCCTTCTGGCAAGTTAAGATCTTCGGACATGCTGAAACAAAAAGGATAGATTCAAAACGAAGGATAAGAGATAGTACCTATGGCTTTGGGGAGTGGACTTTGCCTTTTTTTTTAAAATGAAATAATATTTTTCTTTTAAAAATGCTTCTTTAAATTTCCTTTTTGAAAATAAATTTTTCAAAACTTTTTATCTTATTTGGTAAACCTATGCTCTGATACCAAGTGAAACACCCCACCTCCGTTAGGGTCACTCTCAAAGGGAATGCCCTAATTTTGGTGGAGGTTTTTAAGTATAAGTCACAGATATACAAGACAGATATAAGAACACATATTTGTAAACAGCGGAAAAACAACAACTTTTATTTCATAAAATCAAATACGTGTTACAAAACATCACCATGATTGTCTTACATCCTTTCCAAAAACATAACATAACTCCTTCATAATCTGTCTTGATTACATTATTTAAAGAAGCATAAATAAAACATAGACAAACTGTAAAAGCCCCATAGTGGATTGTCCAAAGCCATAGTTCAAAACGAAAAAGTCCAAGCAATACATTTCTCTTCTTCATGCTGGATGTTAAGGCTGGTCAAGCTGCAGTGTTCCCTCCCTGTGGACCTGGGGGGGGGGGGAAACGGAAGAAAAGAAGACGAAAGAAAAGTAGAGTCAGACATAAAGCCTGAGTAAGTCTAGTACTATTCTGTCTATGAATAAAGAACTGGGTATGATAAGTATAAACAAGAAGTGGGAAAGCACTATAAACTTGGTTAAGTTGTCTAGGGTCGAATATACTATCGTACCCCATGTTAATCTCTGAACCCATATAAACTAGTTTCCAACTGGCACCCCATAATCAGGGTGAGGTGATCCATTCTATAATGATCGGCTCCTACTCGCATAGTTACATGTGTCTTACGGCCCCCGATGTTGTAGTTACCTATGCTGGTCCCATCATGGGGTGTATCAAGTCCCATGGTGGCGGCCCGACACAATCCTAGAATGCACAGGTATGCTACTGGTGTCCAGTGCCTTATTTTTCTGCGCCGGAGTGTGTGCACGCCCGCACCCCGTTAGAACCTACACTGCTACACCACCGCCGTCGATTTGACCTCTTACAATCAGCCCAGTAATCGTGCCCCACCCTGCCTAGTTTCAGGGTATCCTGATACACCTTCTAGGGTTACTGCTGAAAAGGGTCCCCCGTTACTAGGTTTTCTATCTCTAGCCAACATGCTAAGTTGGTTAAGTGTTTTCTAACCTAACCCCCACCAGTCCGTTTAGTTTAGCATGTTCCATTTTGATTAAGTCTTTAGTTCACTTAATCCTAGCAATCCTGACTCAGCCTTAATTGTCTTATTAAAGCCTTGACCTCTCACATTAGACAGGTATTGTTGTGGCTGCCTGTTGCCGGTTGGTTCCGGGCAGTCTTACGCCACAACTCAGTCTAACCTCGGGTCCCTATTGGGCTCCATGTTTAACCTCCCACATTGGATAGGTATTGTTGTGACTACTGGACAGCCGGGCGGTTCCGGGCAGGTTTACATCACAACTCAATCCAACCTCGGGTTAAACACATCGTATGTTCTACATTTACATATTTTGTCTTTCTTCTTTATTTTCTTATATGTAAATATTTGCGGCCATTATTAAGTTAATGGTGTAAAAGTTACACCAATCATGGGCCCAACCCATACTTGAATTTGGGCCCTTCTACTTTATATTTTCATTTATTAATTAATTTAACCCAACGATATTTTCCCCCGTTTAACACGTTCGTTTATCATAATATATGTTGGGCTTAGGCTTTTAAGCCCAACTTAGCCATGAGGAAAAGGGGAGGCTTAAAGCGTGATTTTATACACAAGAAGGGGAATGTGAGCGCATGAACTTGCAACATAACGTTGGAATTGCAAAATAGAAACTGGTGTACTTGCATAGTGGTAACATATACTTTGGTCATAAAGCATAAGTGACATGAACCAAACCATGTAAACTTGTTGAGACGACCCGATTTCCCGTTCTCACGGAAACAAGGTTATCTTTTGGAATATAACACAGAAACTGATAATAGCAGAACAGAATTAAATAAATACACCAGAATGAACAACAAAATATACTGGATAAAAGTAATCATCAGAGTTACACAGTATACAGGATCTTACTTAGTACAAATACAGTTCAGCTATACATAAATGTCTACAGCGGAAATAAACAAAATATGTACAATAGGAGCTGAACAGCATAAAAAGAAATAAATGATAGAATCCATCTTCAGCTCCAGCTATCCAGAAAGAACCAGCTAAACCTGAATACGAGGCTGCCCGTGTAGAAAAAGGGGCACCCGAGTTTGAGAGTGAAACAAACTACGAGTCAGTCATGGGACTGGTATGAGAAATCTACTCAACACATATATAATATGGCAAATCACAGGACCACGCCACTTTCGTGGAACGGGTTTACTCCATTGGATTGCCAGTGCTTTAAAACAAATCTTTCTTTTAAACATCGCTATGCTTTTTATAAAAATGAAGCCATTATAAGACTCAGTTCCCATCACACAATGCAACGCAAACCGGAGGATAGAGTTTTACCTTATAATGACCAAAATATGATTGATACGAATAAAACAAAGGCAATTGATATTATTGCTAGTGTTAAAATGCTTTGAAAACAATTTCAAATCATAACTATCAATCATAGACGGCATGGGTACCATATATCATGTCGCCATATATATATACAATCAAAACCGCATGATGTCGTATTTGGAAATTGGATTTCTGCCATGAACCAAGGCAAAAGATAGTCCTTACCGAATTCGAGACAATCTAGCCCATGTCTCAGGCAAGTACTCAGTCAAGCCTTTGGAGCGACAGGGCCGGTCCACCGATGTGGATTAAAATGCCTGAACAATACGTTTCCCCGCCCTTTGGGGGCGTAAACGAGCCAACGAATGACTCCATCGGACCCGGATCGTCCGATCAAACCGAGGCGCCTCGCAACAGCAACAACCACATAGGTGAAAAGTAAATAAATGTCAGGGCTGGTAGGTCACTGACACCACCCTAGCTAGAAGGAAACGCATGCCCTCCCTGAGGTCCTTCTCCCGTTTTAGGTTCATACCGGGGTGTGAGGCTCGCGAATTTACGTTATACACAAAGCTACGCCACACAGGCGATGCTTTGATCATCACCACAAGACTTTGCTTTTCAACAGAAGTCCTGATCACTGCATCTTAGCATGCCACACAGGCAATTCATACCGTGCAACTGATGGCTATCAATCACACATAACAAATTCCAATGTCGGACACACAGTCCATTTACAAGTCCGTTCTGGGTCTGAACGAAACCGGAGGCACTAAATACCTCGCAAACCCTTCGATCAACACGTACGTCTGGACGATCACCACTCATTATCCATATTTCGGGATGCCTCCCAATCAGGACCTCGGTTACCATCCAAACGAGGTGAAGATCTCCGGTCTTCGACCATCGTCTTCATCTTCGAATTTCAATCGTCGGTCGATTATTCGAAATGAGAATTAACTCGGCCTTTTCAAATAATTCACGTATATTTAGAATTTCAAATCGATTTATTTCAATGGTTAAATTATTCGACAACACCAATTGTGTTCTTTATATAGTTTTCACACCAAACACATTCAACCATCAAACATCACATAAATCAAGCAAATTCAGTTTATTTCCATTCCATATCGCTTACGATATTTTATAACTATTTATCGCTATTTTTATTTATTTTAAAATAGCCATTTTATTCAAAACGACGCTTCGGGCCATAAGGCGGCCGTGGCGCTGTTTTTCTTCAGATTTGATTTACACATATCTGAAAATCTAACCATTGGATCTTTACAAAATTACATCATTAGAAAGGTCTTTTCAAAACGAATCCAACGGTTCCAGTTTCGGGAAAATCCGACGGTCGGATCTCCCGGTACAATCGTTTGAAATTTCGATTTCAAAATACGAACTGCAGCGTCGTTATTCGATTAAATATAATTATATTTATATATATAAATAAATATAATCGTTTCTGGCGCTGTTTTTCTTCAGAATTGAATTAAACATTCCAGACAATCCAACCGTTGGATTTTAACAAGGTTGGTGCCGTTGGAAAGATTATTCCAAGGCGAACCCGACGGTTGAGGTTTCGGGAAAATCCAATGGTCGGATTTCCCGTACTAGTCGTTTGAAATCACGGTTTCAAAATACGAACTGCACGGCTTCGTTTTGTTTTAATTTTATTTATATTTATATATTTATATAAATATAGTTCATTCAACAATTTTCATATCGTTTACAATTCAAATATTTTTCTAACACCTTAAATTTTGGAAAAATTTCGCCATAACCTCCCCTGCACCGGGAGCGTCGGGAAATCGCAAATAGCGTCCCGGTCCTTCTAGTCTCAAAAGAAAAAGAAGAAGCCAAGCGGCTAGCCAATAGGCTCAAAATCATCACCCAAACAAATCAGTAAATGTGTACCTATTTGTCGGGCACAAAATTTTATTCCTCTTCTCTAGCCCCTTTGCTATAACCTGTTCAAAGAATATTGCATGTACATATATATACAGTTCATATCATTTTTCATTTTCTATTCGATTTCATATTCGATTTCTATTTGGTTTAAAAACACCATTCATTCTAATGTTACATAAATAGGTGCAAATCATTTCATTAGTTAATTAATGAATATTTCAACTCATCTATGTTTATTTTGAACAAGTGGCTATTTTTAACACTTCGCATTTTAACGATTTATGCATACAATAAAAATGTGATTTTTATTGTAAAACGATTCATTTCAAAACACTATTTTTCTATATATTTCATATAGTCGATAAAAGGTGATTTTTTATTATCAAACAATTTATTTCAAAATATGAATACCATTCAACACATGAATTTCTAAACAACGAATGAATATCAATTCAACACATGAATGTTTTCTATAGTTTTTATATATAGATAGAAATGTGATTTTTATTATCGAACTATTTATTTCAAAATATGAATACCATTCAACACATGAATTTCTAAACAACGAATGAATATCAATTCAACACATGAATGTTTTCTATAGTTTTTAGATATCGATAAAAATGTGATTTTTATTATCGAACTATTTATTTCAAAATATGAATACCATTCAACACATGAATTTCTAAACAACGAATGAATATCAATTCAACACATGAATGTTTTCTATAGTTTTTAGATATCGATAAAAATGTGATTTTTATTATCGAACAATTTATTTCAAAATATGAATACCATTCAACACATGAATTTCTAAACAACGAATGAATATCAATTCAACACATGAATGTTTTCTATAGTTTTTAGATATCGATAAAAATGTGATTTTTATTATCGCACAATTTATTTCAAAATATGAATACCATTCAACACATGAATTTCTAAACAACGAATGAATATCAATTCAACACATGAATGTTTTCTATAGTTTTTATATATAGATAGAAATGTGATTTTTATTATCGAACAATTTATTTCAAAATATGAATACCATTCAACACATGAATTTCTAAACAACGAATGAATATCAATTCAACACATGAATGTTTTCTATATAAGGAATAAATATAGTTTAAGCATATGAAAATAATTCAAACACACAAATATTATTCAAAATTTCGGCAGCATAACGGCAGGGTAGTTACACCGGCACCGTCCCTAGTACGGCTCCTCGCTCTACCTTAAAACCTCGCGGTTTTTGACAATGGGAAACATGCATCTAGTTCGCACGCAGGCGGCATGTATATATATTTATTTCATTTCCACAAACTAATCCTATGTGGTTTCAACCAAATATTTCACAACCACAAATGGGTATTTTTCAACCACAATCAACCAATATCAATCACAAACAATCCCAAACAATCATTCAATTTTCACCACAATTTCAACCAATAAATATCGTCCATGGTTTGTGGACGAGGGGCGTATATATATATATATATATATATATATATATATATATATATATATATATATATATAGCAATTCACTTTTACTTCACACGTATATATATATAAATTTTAAATCAGAAATCTCACCAATAGCTATCCAACTTCAAGACTCTTCTTAATAGAAATCTTCGCCTATTTTTCGCTTTCACCCGTATTCTCTGCATATGTAAAAATAGAATTTTTACTATGCTATTCAATATATAAAAATCGAATTTTGACTTTGCTATTCAATATATAAAAATATGATTTTTACTTTCGCTTTCAACATATAAAAATATGATTTTTACTTTTGCTTTCAACATATAAAAATATGATTTTTACTTTTGCTTTCAATATAAAAATATGATTTTTACTTTTGCTTTCAATATAAAAATATGATTTTTACTTTTGCTTTCAATATAAAAATATGATTTTTACTTTTGCTTTTAAAATCAGTTTTTCCTTGTTTTTTTTTCTTTCTTTAAAAACAAAATCAGATTTTATTTTAAAAACAAAATCAGTTTTTATACTTTATAAAATTCAGTTTTATTTCTTTATATTTTAAAACAGTTTCAGTTTTAAACTTTATTTAATTTATTCAGTTTTTAATTTACTTTTCAAAACAGTTTTTATATTTTATAAAAATGCAGTTTTTATAACTTAAAATAAAAATACAGTTTTATAACTTAAAATAAAAAGACAGTATTTAGTTTTAACAAAACTAAATTAAAACTAAAAATAAAATAAAAAAAAGTAAAATGGCTCACCGAGGTGTCGAAGGGGAGGAGGCGTTCGTCGGTTTGGGTCTCTCGAGGGTGGCGTCGCGACTGGATTCGACGGGGGGTGGGGCGACTGCTTCGCGAGCTTCGAGGGGGGTGGTGGCTCTTCGTCTTCGCGAGCTTCGAGGGGGGGTTCGAAGTACGAGGAAGAGGGGGGGTACGGTGAGGGCGGCGGCTTCGCTTCAGGGGGGGCTCTTCGTCGGCGTTCGAGGTTGGGGGGGGGGGGCGGCTCTGGCGATTCGATTTAGGTTTTTTTTTTTTTTTCTTCTGAAAATAAAAGGGAACGAGGGGGGGGCCAGTGAAGATAAAGGGAGGGAAAAGGAAATTAAAATAATATATATATATATTTTTTATTATTATTTAATTTGTAAAAAGGTTGACTTCTACATACGACCTCGAAGCGAGGCCCACCGCCTGTCTTCCATAGCGTTTTACCCCTATTCCGAACACAATGGGATATGCATCGCAAGCTGATTTGATCGTTACAATCAGTTTCCTTTTGTTCTTTCTTTTAAATCAATATATTGAATTTTAAACGTACATTTCAAATTACCGGGGCCACATACTAACTAGAAAAATTCCAGAAAAATATTTTCTAGCTTCGTATTGACGATACGGTCCTAACAAAACTAGTTTCATCAAATTCTGAGACCGTTTGAAAAATGGCCAATTTCCAGTCGATTAAAATCAACAGAAACTGGTCAAACGCGTTTTCTTTTGCCACGCTCACATATTGATTCGAAAAATTATGAAATTTGAAACCTAGCAATAACCTGACACTGCGGATCTAACAAAAGTGGTTTCGTCGAAATCCGAGGTCGTATGCAAAATGTCCATTTTTAAGGGCCTGAATTCCATAGCGACTATTCAGAATTTTCAACTGGACATATCTTTTGATTCCCGCTATCAAATTTCGATTGGTTAGATTCGTTAGAAGGATGTCATCAATTAGATACTAATGTTTTTGGTCTCACTAAAATCCGGATTGTTTTGCACCCGGTATATTCAATTGAAGTTTGAAATCGAATTATCGAACTACCGCGCCATTTTCAATTCTATATATAATTATAATTAATTATATTCGTTTTCAAATGTCGATTCAAACTCAGTTTTCATCGCCATTATTTAAAATATTTATTTTAAATATTTAAAATCCATTATTTTAGCCAATTTAAAAATTTTAAATTGGTTCAGATTTTCTGGGTCGTTACACTTGTAGTTGAGATAAGAATCTAAATTGGATATCATTATTGACACATGAACCTATATTCTTATTTAGGCATAATGTCAAACATAAGCAAATCATGTTCATAAGATTACTACATGTTTACAAAGGTGTTTACTTTTGTTACTAACACAAAAGTATAGTTCAAACTAATCATGATTTTAAATCTATTCACATGGCATAAATATTTCTAACATGAAATCATGATTTTTACTTTAGTCTTGCAAAAAGGGGTTTTTGAATCTAACCTAGCTATGTAACACATATGTCATCATAAAATTCTTGTTAACAATATAAATTTCAATTATGCAAAATATCAATCATAGCCTAATCATATTCATAAGTTTGCAAATAGGTTTTCTAGTACAAAAGCATGGCTTAATACATGGTGCCAAAATTTCAACATAGTTTCATATGAATTATGATAACCCAAACTTATTCCAATTACTTCACAAAAACGATGTTTGTATGAAAATACACATTATGATGGCATAGTAGCAAAACCCCAAACTTGCATGAATTTCAATTAATCAACTACATACATGTAGTTTCAATATGGATTACATCATTTGCGAATATTCCAAACGTATACTTGCATAAAACTACCGCATGTAGTTTTTCATAATTGAATAACATAATTCGAGAATATCCAAACGTATACAATATTCCAAATCGATAAGAACGCACAAATATGAATTACTTTATTGCCACAAATCAAGTATACAAGCCAACACAATTATTTGTTCATACCAAAATAATACTCTACTTACAATGGTGTGGCGAATTCTCCAATTTAGGGGTTTGGAGACGCAATTCCTTGTTGATTTGATTTGTTTAGGTTGCTTTATGCTTTAGAATTTTCCTCCTAATCCTCTCTCCAATTGGTGGCTACTCTTAGTCGTTCCTCAGCAACATGGCGGCTTTGTTCTTATTTTTGAATGAATAGATTAGGGTTTGTCTAGGGTTGTTTTTATAGAGGTTATAAACTGATTAGGACCATTGATGTTGCTTGGATTGATCGTAGCCATTCATTCGCAAGAGAGACCAATTAGAGCCTGCCACCTAGCCCTAATGACAAAGCAGACCACAGAAAATCGACCAACATAGAATAGGCCAGCCAGGTTGGACTGGGTTCGACCTGGGTCTGGACCAGGTCGACATGCCTGTCGACAGCCCTGTCGACCTGGTTAGACCAGGTCGACAGCCCAGTAGACCTGGGTGCGTCTGGCGGGACTTTTCCCGCCCTGGCCAATTGGGCCCGGTTTTAATTTTAAACTGTTTTATTCTGTTCGAATTTTAAACTTAATTCATAAACTTTCGAAGGCCATATCTTCTTCATACGGACTCCGTTTTTCGAAAACTCGGACTCTATTTCGCGTATTTTTCCGAGACGAACGCAATGACGTATCCCGTTTCCCTTAGTTCTTTGATTTCAAATTAATTATACTTTAATTTGTTAATTTCACAGTTATAGAATTCGCGGGGTGTTACAATCTACACCAAAGCAACATTATAGCTGCTTTTTAGCGTTGGGACTCATATCAAATCAGAGATTTATTTCAGATCTTAGTTTATTTGTGGCTAAGGTGAGTGATTTACATAGTTTTACACTAATTATGGTTAGGTAAGGGTAATTAGTGTTAATTAGCGGATTTATACACTAATAAATTCGGGAAAAATGTTCATAAATTCCTAAATGATGTTTTAGACCTCTGATATGAATTTGGGTTAATTTGGTTAAGTTTTGCTAATCCTATCATTAGTTTCACCTAAACATGCTTAAGGGGAAATATGGGGTTTTGGGTATGTTTGATCCATTTTAACCTATCATATTGATGTTTTGATGTTTGTGGTTGATTATGCATGTTGCTATGACTGTATGATATGCCTTGTGATTGATTTCAATAGTTAGAATGGTCGAAAACGTCGTCGAACAGCGTAAACACTTGCTGGAACAATTTCAGAAAGTAGTGCACGTTTCAGATCGGATCGGATAGAGGGGCTCGGATCAGATATGTTGAACTGGGCAAGGAATCCGATCGGATCGGAACCCGACACTCGAGAAAATTGGCAAAAAGGAAGGCCACGCTAACTGAACTGGGATCGGATCAGATTTAGGAGGAGGGATCGGAGCGGATAGAGGAGGATGGATCGGATCGAAGCACGTGAAGGATGAGGAGGCGGATCGGAGCGGAAGCATGAACTGGAGGGGGAATGACACCCGACCCGACACGAAGTGAAGCACCCGACCCGACCCGAGGAGAAACATCCGACCCGAACCGTACCAGAAGAAGACCCGACCCGAACCGATGGAGGATACCCAACCCGAACCAATGGCTTGAAGGGAACCCGACCCGACCCAGTATTGACCAATAACCCGAGATGCAAAGGTAGTCCAATATGGGAAGTTAGAGCTCAGGATCCAGCTGGGAACAGATGAGTTCACTTCATGGTTGGACTTTGCTGTGGGACGTGTGCAAAGGAGTTGTCGACGTTCATAACTTCGATTCACCACTAAAAATGAATGATGGGCTACTTATCAGTGCAGTAGAGTCATTGCGACTCGAGGGGCAAGGTGATGGTAGCAAGACTACGTTATCAGTGCAGTAGAGTCATTATGACTTGAGGGGCAAGGTAATGCGTAGTAAGACTATGAGCCAGCGCAGATGGAGTGAATAACCCCATGGGGCAAGTGGACATAGTAAGGATTGGTAAGACCATGAGCCAGCGCAGATGGGGTGAATAACTCCATGGGGCAAGTGGACATGGTAAGGATTGGTAAGGCTATGAGCCAGCGCAGATGGGGTGAATAGCCCCATGGGGCAAGTGGACATAGCGAAGGATTAGTGGCTACGTTATCAGTGCAGTGAATCCATTTTATGACTTCATGGGGCAAAGTGATCGTAGCAAGGGTGGGTGATCGAAGTGGTGAATATCGTATGCTTTACGCACTGAGTGAGAGATGTGAGGATGGTTGCTATGATTGATTGTTTGCTATCTCTATGACATGCACACCCCACCTCCGTATCTTACACTGTTTGATATGGCACCTTAGAGTGTTGTACAGTATGTAGTGCTAACTCTTTGGTTGCAGGTCCAGGCTCAGGTATGTTTTAGTCTACCTGTTATTGTTCACTTTAGATGCTTATCGCTCATACTAGGCTTTATGTCTGACCCAGAGTTTTATGTCTCCTCTTATTACTCTGGGTGCTCACACGAGCAGACTAGAGACAGATTAGCTGGTGATGCGCGAGTAGGTGATTCGGAGGCGGGCAGGAGGCTTCTACGTATGATATATATATACACATTCTCCCTGTGTTGCTGGTGGTCGCTACTTGGGTATTAGTAGTGAACCTCCTTTATCTTGCTTTTGCTTTGAGACAGTAAGAAAAGTTGTAATAAGCTATATTTTGGATTTTCGCTGCTATGATGCTTAGTTCTGGTTTGTAGCTTATGCACTGTCTCTCCTGTTTTTTGTCAAGTATATTATTATTATATTTTGTTCCATGCGCTGTGAGACATTCTACAGGTTCTTTGTATTTTCATTTCCTTCTTTCCTTTTCTTCTGACGACCCGTTCCGTACTAATTGGACATGTGTACAGCGCACCTTTGGAGCAAATGTCGGTTGGTGCGGGGCAGGCCGACACACGACCCAGGGATTTCGCCCCCGAAAATCGACATAAATACCTTTACCGTATGTCATGTCGACCTTCCATTCGCCAAAAGCACAGGATTGTTAATGAAAGAAAACTAGAGGGTGAGAAAAGAAAGAAATAAATATTAGAATAGAAGAAGAAGAACACAACACAGAGTCTCGCATCGCAGCGAAACAAAATATAATATAGAAATAAATCTTTATTGAGAGATTTAAATAAAACTTACAATCATCAGAGTACATTAACACATCTGAACAGTTATAATAATATGCCCTTATATACAACACAGCGGAATAACACTAAATATGTCTGGACTTCTCCAGCACTCCTTTCGTAGTGTCCAATAACCTGAACCTGCAACCCGGGCTAACCCGAGCATTTACAAAACACCAGGTCAGTCTGGTGAACCAGAGTGAGATAAACACACTAAGTTTAAGGGGAATCATTCAACTTGATTTTTACAGTTCAAAATCTTTCCAAAAGAAAAGGATAATCGTAAGACCGAATCCACACATAAATATGGACGGCTTTTACCTTACGATAACCCAAACCATTTTTGAAATCAATATCTTTTTTGATATTATGGTAGTGTCTAAATACAAGTAAATATCAATTTAGCGGAACACTTGCATCTCACGCTCCACATATATAGTAAACAATCAAAACTGCAGGCGCATATTGGAGATTGGATTCCAACTATGACAAGGTATGGGACCACATGCCGATAGTGTATCTCTAGAGGCGAATACACTGGGTTCAACAAGAATGTCTTGCAACCTGGCCCACACATGAACGACCACTCATTTCGCTTGAGTGTATTGAATGTATATCACCAACGGTTGGGATTAGCAATTGTTTCCCGAAAAGGGACATCATCGATAGATTTAAAGAAGCAAAAGGATTTTCTCTAGATAGGTGATTATAAACCCTAATGGGAGCGACCCACATAGCCATGCTGCCCGCCCGATTTTTGTCAGTTCCCCGGTTGTGAGGCTTGAGGTTTGAATTAATTTTAGAACATCTGACCACCATTTACTTTGAATGCCACATCGTCAGATCCGCCAGATATCACTAATTGACGTCCACAAAAATACCCTAGTTGGAAGCTACCCAACTATGACACGTTTGAAGAAATCAACGTACGTGACCCCATTGGAAATACTCTATCGGATATTCGTCCATACAAGTCATCCAGGAACAGGATGAACCGAAGGAACCCTCCTACTGCATCCTAGGAATCACCCTATAGATCAGTAGCGAGTAGTCCTTGCAATCTGCAAATTCCACTCACGATAGAATCACTGCTGAAATATCTCTGGCCGCTAAACCAGAGAAATTCAACAAGTGGTCCTTCCACTCATGAAGATCAGTGGTCTTCAATTGCTCCATCTTCAATAATCTTCTTTCACGTTTTCGCTGGTCGGAATGGTTTTCAAATATAAATTCTATCCCGGTCTTTCCGTACCAACAATCGTATGGATCAGATTTGATGTCAGTGATTTAACTATCAAATAAATAATTGTATGAACAACATGAGTTACCAGTTCAGTACCAACACTACACGGCCTCTTTAATTAAAACGAATAACGATAGTTAATCTCAAATCCATAAATATTTCATGTATAGCCTTTCGTTACCAATTTAACGTAAGGTTATTATTTCAAACTATTTCACTTCCATATTTAAGAAGATGTTCTATAATCATATTAGATTCTTTATTCTATTATCGTTTAAAAACCATTTACTATTTCATTAAGTAACGCCAATTTACGCTTTGGCACCTCATCTCCCTTTTATAAACTTCGTTTATAAAATCCTGGTTTAATATAAACCTTCTACCTTAATTCCTTAATTCAAATGTTAACTTAACATTTGTTTTACCCATTTTATTTGTTTAAAAATCCCTTTTATACTTTTATTATAAGACTCGGGCTTTAATAAAACCCACCCACAAACCCCCTTTCACACTTCGACTAGATTTCATTTCAACTTCGATTTCTTTTAAATGAAATTCAATCAAAAAGTAACCTCTTAAATTATTATTAAAATAATAATCTAGTTTAATCACTTACTATGGTGGTTAACTTCTCAATAAATAGTAAAAACCCTTTTTAAATTAATCTAAATATTCTTTAACCCATCTTGTTAATTCAAAACAGTTTATTAACATGGTCAAATAGTTGACTTCGTCGAATCAAAATACGATCACATTGTTAACCAATTTCAAGTAATCCGTTAGTTAAATTAATTTAAGTAAATTTCCTTTTTATTTATCTCTCAAAACGATTATCCAAATCTATAACATTAAGTTAATTTCTACTTATTCACTTATAAATCTGATAAATATCATAAATTTCCTTTATAAAATCAATTATAAGCTCAATTAATAAATAATAAATATTTTTCCTTTTTACGAACTTTAATTCAAAATAATATATTTAAACATCTATTTTTAGTTATAATATAAATTTTATAACTTTATCTCGTCGATTTACTTGACGGTAGATCGATATTTATAAAACGGTTAATTCATAGGCCATGTACTGCCAATCACTCAACCAGTAGTACCCATTGGTTTAAACCAAACAAATGGTGAATTTCAGGTCAATATTCAATAACCAAATCAACCATCTAATCAAAACAATTCAATTCAAATAAATAATGGTCTCATAACAGTCTATAACGACAATTCAATATCAACCACAACAATCAATCAAAACAATTCATTTATTAAAACATGTTTATTTTATAAACGTGACCAATAAGGTAAGTTACCTTAATTGGGACCAATTGTTAAAATAACGATTTGTTTTCACTGAAATTAAACGATTTTTAATTTCATCAGTTCAAACGATATATGAATATATATCAACAACAAGTCAATCATTAGCAAGCATGGCGTACAAAAATAAAAACCCAACTTATAAAATACAAGTGGGGAGAAACTGAGTGAGTTTAACTTACCTTAGATTTGATTCTGTCATTAAATCAGCTCGTTTCAGTCAAATTAAACAGCGTTTAATTTACTGAAAAATTCCAGCTGTTGTCTGCTCTGCTTGGTTCCCTTCCATCACGTAGTACTTGTCGTTTTTCGTTTCATCGAATTCTGATCATGTGATTCTTCAAAATTAATATTTGAAGTTCAAATAAACATTTAAATTAAATAAACTTTTAAATTTTATAAAATCTTGGCCCTTACATTTTAAATCGCCCAGCCCAACCCGAAATCAAACTAGGCCCACGTCTCCACTTAAAACCCTCAGACCAACCTCCCCTTCACAAACTATCGGATCCTCTTTTCCACACCAAAAAACATCCGCCGCCTCCAATTTTCTCCATCCTCAACTGTTGTCATAAGAAAAACCGAATCCTATATCCCTAAATTCCATACCCATGGCCAAAAATCCAGATCCTCCTCCACCGTTGCTTCCTCCAGTGCAAACTGCACGCTCCCCCCTATGCATCTAAGCTCCAGTCATCCATTCCGACTTCCGCAACCCAGACCGAGGCTTCAAGATGAAGACTTACCGAACCCTAAGCCCTCGGCTTCAAGCTAACTTAATCTTTCAAACAGATAAGTAATTTTTTCTGTGATTTTAAATTCCTGTATAATTTTGTTTCGACATTTTTATGTGGTGTGGTTCTTCTTACTAGCTTGATCGGTTTTGCTCTGGAACCCTAGAACACACCTACGTATTTATACTTGTAGAAATGATGTCAAAATCGATTTGTAACATCCTAGGTTTAGATTTTAGCCGTAAGCTATGTTCTTAGGCTTCTACTCTTTCCATTTCAGTTGTATTATCAACTGTGTACCTTGATGGAGACTGTAAATGGCTACATATGCTCAGCAGTGTAGTGTGAAGATTTGAAATTGGATTTTTCGTGTCCTATTCCTGCTCTAATATGTACAACAGTCGAGCTGTTCCTATTTGAAATTGGTTAAGCTATGTATTGTTTATTCATATGGTCAATTCATATTGTCTTCTGTCTGTGTACAGTTACCAAATTGTTTATTCAATTTTCAGATTTGAATTGTGACATTATATGGCAGAAAAGGGTTTGTATGAGATATACTGATTTTTTTGTATTGGATTTGCAGAATCATTGGTTGGATATACATCAACTTGGGTATTCGGATTTTTCCATAGCATGTTGGTTATTTGGACAACCATGATGCTCCAACTATGAGCTGTTCACCATTATGTGTATTTGATATACTTAGATTAGCTGCAGCAATGTATAGATTAGTAAAAGGGTTTGTACAAATTTGTACTTGAAATTAGTTGTTTTCCATTATCTGTTGATTTTTTTTTTTTTCTTTTACTTTTCAAAACGAATTACTGGTGACGAAGACTGATGCTATGAGAAGATTTTGTTGTAGATTTTCTTTCATTTTTATATGTATGAAAACAGTGATTTTACATGAAATTTTCTGTATACTTGAGCTGTTCGATCCTGTAGATTTTATGATATAAATTACATCTTTTTAACTGTTTGGAAATGTACACGTTTTACTGTTCTGGATTTGCGTTTTACTGTTCTAGATTTGGTGAATAAATGTGTACGTTTACTGTTGTTCATGGTCTGTTCTCTTTTATTGTTCATCAGTGATTCCTTTATTTCACTTCATTGGGGGTTTCATGGGATTAGATCAATGTATAGCTGGGTTCCTTAAGGATTGGTTTCACTCCTTTAAGTCTTGAGTATACATAAGTTAATGTATACAGGCCACGTTGGTCCTTACTTCATTTTAGTGTTATGGTGTACTAGTTTATTATCTTGTCTCTGTAATAATATTACCAACTCTATGTTTCCACAATGTTTTTGTAATAAACTTTAATTTGGAAC
The DNA here is from genome assembly GCA_030737875.1 of Allium sativum. NCBI lineage: Eukaryota > Viridiplantae > Streptophyta > Magnoliopsida > Asparagales > Amaryllidaceae > Allium > Allium sativum. Next base: position 65,549,148 of record CM060922.1, read on the forward strand.
TAAAAGCATTTAAATATTGACAAGATTATGGAAACACAACGTGGTACCAAAACTATTCATGTAGGAATAGATGATGAATTCACAGGTAAAATGTGAAAAGTGATTTTACTGCTCATATGCCTTCTCCATTTGCCGGAAAGTTTTATTTCATATTTGCTTGCATGATACTTAGCATTGCAAAGTTGTTTTTGCTTCTATTAAAAAAAAAATTTGAGTTTTTAAAAGCTAATAGGTCAGAAATCCATTTACCAGTCTTTTATTGTCAAACATAAAATTATCATATGGTTTTAATATAACCCAGTATAGATTATACAGCAAATTCAACATTTCCCAATATCCCGAAAATAAAATATTATTATATTATTAATATAATTTAATATTCAAATTAAAATGGTCAAATCCCAATATTTAAACTCAAATCAATATTTTAAATAAATAAAATATATCAAATAAATGGTCAGAAATTAAGGGACACTATAGGATAGCTTCTTTCGGTTTCGTTGATAAGCCTCTATGCCGACGGCAAATCACCGGCTTTGACTCACTTTATTATCTTCTGAATGTTATCTTTATTCTTCCTTGGTATCCGTATCAAAACTAAGCATGTTTGTGTGGATGTCCCTTCTTGGTGACTTCGAAGCTGCTCTCTGGTAACAATATTGATACCAAGTGTATTGGTATCGATAGCCTTCTGCTCTAACTTGGTCTCGTGCTTTCCTTTACTGGCTCTAAATTTCGGTATCGAACTGTATGCCTTCTGAGGTGGTATCAGATTGATTGCTTTCGGTGTCATCATAGTCGTTACCCTGAGTTGCACTTTGCTTTTGTGTTAGTTTCGGTATCACCCTTGTCACTATCTTCCTTTTATCTATACTAAGCCTTTTCTTCCTTCGTTGGTACTGATAGCATATGGAATAAATCTCTCTCTCTCTCTCACCCCATTCTTTCGATATCGGTTATTTTGGTTCCTTGGTATCGATCACGTGCTTCCGAGATATTCTTCTGGTGCTAGTTGTGCTCCGATACCCCTTCACCTATATTCAGTTTCGGTGCCAAAATCTGGTAGTAACATTTGCCACCTAATGAAGGGGTATTTTGACTTTTCAAGTCACACATTCTAGCTTTCGAACTGTTTATCTTGGAAGTATAGTACTTCCCACTTTTAGGTCTTATGGAATTGATTTGATCCATTGATTCGCTCTTTCTTCCATGGTCAGGGTAAGCTGTGCTTTTTAATATAAAAAATTCTTCTTCTTTCTTCACGAATTTGACCTTGGTATAGTATCCCTCTCCTTAGTATCTGGTGTTGTCTCATTTGTTTTATTTGTTTAATACTTAAGATCGCCTCCCATGGTGTTAATTTCTAACATATTGCTCAGTCCTTGTCGTTGTTTTATTAATTATCAAATCCGTGATTCCACCTTTGAGTTTGAGGCTTTGATTCTGTACTACCTTGATATTGCTTTGCTTATACGATGGTTTCACCGCCTTCGTATGTTTTGTCTCTTCTTCAGTGCAGGTCTTATAAATTTGCCTCCTTATTATGACTGACACCAGACTAATTACTTGTCATTCAATGGTGTCGATGCCATGCCCCTTTGTTCCTTTTTACTCTTGTTATTCTTGTAACATTGTCGTTATTTCTTCCGAACTTTTTTCTATCGTTGCTAGACTCGATACCCCTAGGTTTACCCTTTGATGTTGTTCTTAATAGTCTTTTCTTTGCATTTTGGTATTGGATTCATATCTTTTATTGCTTGCTCTCAGTATCAACATGGCTGTCCCTAAAGCTTCTCCTGCTTTGTTTCGGTTTCATTGTTTCAAGCCCTCTGTTCTTTAGGTTTTAAAGTTTTCACCTCACTATGAGTGGCTAATCACAAATTTTGGTGTTGACATAACTCCTGCATTGCCCTTTTATAATTTAAGAAATATTATCCTTATATAACTTAAGATAATGATATGAGAATAAACAAAAAGTTTCTTCAGTATTGGAATCATAAAACCTGGATTATGAGCTTTCCATGAGCTAGTAACATTTCCTTTTAGGTTTTTGAGGTGAAAATTCTTAAATTTAGGACCTTCTTATTCTATTAGGAATAGGAAACCTACGATTTCAATCCAGGCATTTATTATTAAGAATCCATTCTTGAAAATATGGAATAGTGTATCTAGGGTCAAGGTTGAAACATAAGTAATGAAAATTTTGAAGTTTAATTTTCGAGGTATGATCAGAGAAACATAAACTCATCTAAAAGGATTTTCGGTAGAAAACCAGATCTAGGGTGTAACACCCCACGTCCATTAATGTCACTCACAAAGGGAATGCATTAACTTCCATGGAGCGTATTTAGTGTATTGAACAGAATACAACAAGACAGATATAAATAATTGTACTTGAAAATTTTAAAACAACTTTTATTGCAGTGGAGAAATAGTTTGATTACAACAACTTCATAAACCAAGTACACTTAATATCCATCTTAATAAATTGTTTCAGAGTACATAAAATAAAAAGCATAAACCCCAACATAAGTAGCCATAAAAGAGATGAGATGAAATTTACTTTCAGTAATCCAAGCACTTCTAAAAGAGAGAGAAAGGGATCCAAGATCAAGCTCCACTAGTACTAGTCCCACCCTGAGAACCTAGGGGGGAGGGGGAAGGAAGAAAAGAGGCGAAAACAAGGGGTCAGACATAAAGTCTGTTGAGTATAATAACTTTAACAATATAATTATTAAAGTAACTAGGATAAGGCAAAAACTAGTAAGATAAGATATGACCATGAAACAAGCGGGCATGACAAAGCAAATAAGAGGAATATTCTGGCGTTAATACCATTCCTAATCACTATAGGATAATTACTATACTGCACCACAACTAGTCACCCTAAAAATTGATCCCGCCTACAGAACTTAATAATGATAAAGGTAGTTTTGTGTACCCCTAGCTGCCTTCATAGGTGTCGTATGCCCCTATCTCCACTAGTTGTACCCACTACCCCCATTCGATCGGCTCCCTAACTCGTAGATACCCGTGTTGGTCCCACAGTGGGGTGTATCACTCCCCAAAGTGGCTACCCGATACCACCAAAGATGCACGACTTATATCTACACGATGCAACAACGTCTTACCTACTAGCCCGGGCCCACGTACGAACATGACCCTGTTGGACTTGCGTTGCCACCGCTAACCCGTTTTGACCTCTTACAATCAAATCCAGTAAGCGTGTCCCGTCCTCGACTTGGGTCGAGCTCACAAAGATACTTAATGGGTTACTGGTTTAAAAAGAGCCCCCATGCTTGACACAAGCCTTCCACCTATGCTTGGTCCTCACTAAGGTTTCCCCACTTAACCCCATTCTTATTCATATCTTCTTACATGTTTCAATCTTGGTTAAGTGCATCTAATCGTATTTCACATGCCACCCACTTAATTTCACATGCCATCCAAGGCACCCACTTAACCCCACATGTCCCACCACACATTTATATGGTTAAGTGCTACCTAATTCATTAGAACCGTAAAATTGTAAAGTCCTCCCACATTAGGCTGACATTTGCGGTTGCTGGATTTGTCGGGCGGGTCCGGCCAGTCTTATACTGCAAACCAGCCTAACCTCGTGTCTTTACAATTGTTACGCATTTAATTCGTGCCTTTGACCTCTCACATTAGACTGGCATTTGTGGCTGCTGGATTTGCCGGGCGGGTCCGGGCAGTCTTACACCACAAAAGAATCTAACCTCGTCCCTTAGGCGGTCAATTATTACACATCTTTATTCAACCCCAAATTGGATTAATATCCCTATTCAAATTTGTCAACAAATTCCAAATTTATTTATGTCCATAATTGTCTCTTAAAATTATGTCCATAAATACCAATTATGCCAATTAATGTCTCAAATTAATTATATGCCTTTTTAGGCCATTTTATGCCAATTCACAATAAATGCATATTCAATATTATCCCATCATCCCCACGCTATTCGTACGTTTTCATATGACATATGTTAGACTCGCAAATAATCTAACTTATAGAAAGAAAAATAACATCACATAACACATAAAATATATCTAAGGATCATGACATAAGATTCTATAGCCAATAACTTGCATATGAATTTCATTCAAACTAGCATATGATACAAAACTAGCTTAGGTAATGGGCATAAGCTTGCATAACTTATGTACTGCTATAGATCTAAACATAAAGGTGTGAACTTGCATATGGATCTAAACATAAAGATGTAAACTTGCATATAGATATAAACATAAAGATGTAAACTTGCCTATAGATCTAAACATAAAGATGTAAACTTGCATATGCGTCTAAACATAAAGTTGTAAACTTGCATATGGAGCTAGACATAAAGGTTAATGTCACATAAACTAGCATATGTGTAAAGGCCCAGAAATCCGTACCAATTTGAGCTGACAAATATCCTACACATTCAACTCAATGTGCACAAAAATTCGGATCATTAGTAGAAAGAAATAAGAGGATGAGAAAGATAAGATAGAACTACTAGAATAGAAGAAGAAGAAGAAGAACACAACTGAGTAGAATCAGAGTAAACACGAATCTCACAGCGGAACGAATAAAATGTATTATATACGATAACTTTGAAATGCAAAACTGTATTGTATATACATACCATTATCAGAGTACAATACATCATATCATAGCAGAAATAATCTCTAAATACTAACGATAAAGCCTTCTGCTTTTAGCTCCTCCAAGTGTATCTGCAAAAGCCTAAAACACTTGACTGCCCGTACAAATTTGGGCACCCAAGAGTGTAGGGAAAACAAATAAAATAAACTCTAGGTCAGTCATGGGACTGGTGTGAGTAAATTCCAATCATACTGTTTAACTTTGAAATTCCTTTTGGAACAAAAGGATAATAGTAAGACCAGCCCACGCATAAACATGGACGGCTTTTACCTTACTATAACCCAAACTATTTTGATATCAAAATCCAGTGGTATTATAATAATGTCTAATCAAGTAAATAACCAAATAGTAGAACGCTTGCATCTCACGCTCTACATACATAGTATAAAATCAAAAACCGCAGGGCGTTTATTGGAGATTGGATTCCAACTATGACAAGGTATGGGACCACCTGTTGATAGTGTATCTCTAGAGAGGAATACACTGGGTTCAACAAGAACGTCTTGCAACCTGGCCCACACACGACCGACCACTCATTTTGTTTAAGTGTATCGAAAGTATATCACCAACGATTGGGCTCAAACCACTATTTCCCGAAAAGGGACAGCATCGAAATAGATTAATGAAGTAAAAGGAATTTCTCTAGACAGGTGATTATACACCCTAATGGGAGCGACCCACATAGCCATGCTGCCTGCCCGATTTTTGTCATCTCCTGGTTGTGTAGCTTGAGGTTGCATCTATCTTTCAGAACATCTGGCCACCATATTCTTTGAATGCCACATTGTCCAACCCATCAAATAACTAGTTGGTCTTCCCAAAAATATCATAGGTATAAAAGCTAAGAGAAACGAATTTCTCTGCCACCAGACGTAATACCTTGAAAAGATCGTCTTATGTGACCGTTAAGAATACTCTATTAGACATTCATCCATACAAGTTGTCCTGGGACTGGACAAACAGAAAACACCATTCTGGAACATGACGACCCTTGCATTTCACTCCGTCTTCAATTATCTTCAACATAAACTAACTCGCAGCGCTTACGCCTATACAGAGTGGTTTCAGATAATATATCCAACCGGTCTCTCCGTATTGACAACGATGGTCAAAACACTTCGATAGTCGTTATTTAACTATCGAAGTAAAAACAACATCCATTCAAATGTACAACTAAACATCACACAACCATGGACGCTTTTCCTTAACATTCGTTTTATTATTCAAATTCCCATATCTTGCTAGATATTTCTCGACCCCTATTTTAGCACTTTCACACATCTTGAAAAAAAAACATTCTCAGTTATTATAAACTCTTATTCTTATATTTCTTTGGACAACATCGTTACTTATTACTTTAGAATAAGTGGATTTCAAACCAAATTGTCTTCATTCCCTAGGGGATAGTGCTATATGTAAAAATCACACTTAAGCTTGGTTAACAACGATAATTTATAGTTATAGTTCAAAATTTGTCATACGCTGTAATATTCCCCTTTATAACAAATCTCGACATAACAGTCACGCTTAAGCCTGGTCAACAATGTTATTTTATCGCTATAGTTCAGATACTTGCAATACGCTGCTATATTCCACTTTATACAAATCTTGACATCTCTTTCCATTACAAAAATCTTGACATCTCTTTCTGTTACAAAAATCTTTACATCTCTTTCTGTTACAAACAAATACCATCCCTCGATAATTGTGAAGCCGTTCAAGTTGGGGTATTTTAATTACCTCTCAGACCTTGATCAACAACATTCTTATCTTAGAATAGATATAAGTTCGTAACTCCAACCTCTTATACTTTATAATCCGTCAAATCGTACTTCTGCTTTATTTTAAATCTAGTTTTATAACGCTATATCCCTGTTTTGAAAACTCGGTTGTTTATAGTTATTTATCTTAAACATTAACTTTCAGTTTCATCCTCTTTATACAATTCCATTTATAACAAAAACGCATTTCGTTCTATCTTCAGTCGTTTTACTTTTTACTTGAATTGTTATACTTAATTCAAGTAACATACCATTACAACTCCATGCCACCTTAAATGAAATCCATTTAAGAAACAATTACTTTAAAAATTAAATAATAATTATTCATTGCTAAAGCAAAACAATTTATTTCTTTATTAATCGAAGATTAGTTGCTTTCCTTATACTAATTATATTAGTTAATTAATCATTTAAACATCATTAATTAAAAAGGTAATTAATAAGAAATCTTATTAATTTCGAATAATTGATTTCCAAGTTATTAACATTAGATCAATGGAAGATCAATTTATCTAAAAATCATTTTCCACTAAACTAGTTGCTTTAGTCAACTTCATACCATTAGTTAGTTTGTTAACTGACCTTAATTACTTCTTATAATTAGATTACTATAATTAATTTAATAATATTTCTATATTGTTCATCTTAAATTAATTATCCAAAATGATTTACTCATAGGATAATTTACAACTTTTATCTTCTTATAACCTTATATAGAATGTCCAAAACAATCGTTCATATTCACGTTATAAAAGTAACTACAAAGTATTAATTTCTAAGAGCACCTCTATCAAAATTTTAAAACTTCGCTTCAATTATAAAACAATAATTTTTATAAATTTAACTTCGTTGATTCATCTAATGACAATTCAACGTATTAACAAAAAGATGAATTCACGGTCTACTGCTACTTCTTAATCGATACCGTCTATTGATTAAATCAAAACCATTGTTGAATTTCCCTACAACACCAATATCACACAGGGTTTAAATGTCATTTGGGTTCAAACAGTGCATATATAAATAATATAAAACAACCAGTACATATAAATATTGAGGAATCCAGCTGGATTCCTCCAACCGGTTTCCTGCATACACCGATGTAAGTCAACACAATTAACCCTGATTCCTTACTCGGAAATATTGTAATCGATGGAATCAGTATCCAACCAAATGATGTGTACATATGCAACAGTATATATATTTTCAGCCAATTTAATTGTAATCTACCGAAGCGACCATCACACAGCATTCAACCATTATTTATCTCTATTAGAATATAATTAAAATATTTTAAAATAAAACAGAGTGAGGGAATTTACTCACCTTGCGCGTTAATCGTTAAATAACGATTTGCGTCAGTTGATTATACCCGGCGCTTTAATTGCCTAAAACCGTAAGTGCTTCAAATGACTCCAAACTAACTCCATCGTGTAGCTTGTGTCCGCATGGTTTCAATGTGACGGAGGGCGTTCCATTCATACAATTTCGGTCCATCACAAAATCATCGGCCCACGTACTCAGACTGACCGCATTTGACAGTAGTTCCTGCTCCAAAACGTACTTTGTCTTCCCAACCATTCATAAGGATCCGCAAGCCCTTGTATCATTTCATTTGGCGACTCCTGTGTATAATTTGAAATCATCCAGTCCTCCCCTTATAAGTTTGCATCGAACCTTCTGCATATTTTTCTTTCTTTTCTTTTCTTTGGATTTAAAAGTGCGCCTCACCCTTGCGTCGTTGCATGTTTTAAACCACCGAATCCTTTTTTCTCCATTCTTTGTCTTATGTTTTTCTCTTTTATTTTTATTCTTATATTAGGCCCAACCGTAAATAAAATCGGGCCACCATTAGAGCAAACTATTTGTTTCATTGTATTACTCCTTCCCAAATGAAACATCCATTCCAGAATACATTTCGAATGCCATGTCAAAATCTTCCAGCTTCTTTTTCTCCACTCTTTCTTCACCGTATCCAAAACTGAACTCACCTCTCTAATCTCTTGTATCATCCGCATATTATAGTGCTATATTCCTTCAACAACTTCGAACCTGTCTTCTAATGCCCACACTTCACGCTTGCATTCTCACTCCTCTACACATCAGTATCCGATTCAAAACCCACTTCTTTTCCCAGTATCTTCGGTGTAACTTGTTCACACAATACTCCATTTATTCCCGATTGCCAGCGTCATTTCCCTACTCACGGAAAATAGCTGACTCCATTTTTTTAACATTACTGCCTCTCCTGCTCTTTCATTTCACCTCATTACTACTTGCTATAGCCTCCTTCCTCCTCCCATACGTCATGCTGCAGCACTTTCAAAAACCATTTCCCAACCTTAAACCCCTCGTTAGCCTTCCCCTACTTGTTGCTGCTTCACTCCACCGAATTCCCAAACTCCATTTTCGAAAGCTCTTAACCATACAATGCCTAGTCACTCTAGTACTTAATGGATCCAATACCTGACTAGCGTATGCGGCCAAGCTCATGCGAACAGTTTCGTGATGCTCGATCTCTAGCAGGCCCTATGTTTATGTATTCACAACATATATTTTATACTTATTTATTTTTCTCTTCTGCGGTTTGAAGCTCAACTGCTTCATGGAAATTGGAGACTGGTGGAGCATGGTTTATAATATATAAGAAGAGGAGATTAGACCTATTTTATTTGTTTATTTATTTTTTTCGAGGCCATTAAACATTTCTGCGTTTTCTGGAGGAAACCAAAATTAGAGAAATGTTGTTCGTATATATAGAGGGAGAGATAACAGATAAAAACGATGTTATTTCATAGTGTTTAGAGTAGTTGTAAAAAACACAGTAGCTCGTGATTTGAAAGTTCATGGAAGGGTTTACTTTGGCGAGAAGTATGATAGGGGATGACAGTAATATTACTGTAAAAGATAGCGTTTAGGGTCTGCACCATATATTTTTCCTCTAGGATATGAAGCAACAGGTCAGCATGATTGAATAGGCGATGTGAATACACATGTAGGTTATCTACTCTAGTTTAAACTTAGATGTTAAGTTACATATTTCGTGCATAGTCTTTAGGCATAGGGGAGTACATTTTATGGCATGTCATAGGTACTTAGTGTGGCTTTCTCTCTTAGGCCTTCGTTAGTCTGCTATGTTATTTAATGTATAGATCTTGAATTGGATACTCATGCATGTGCGAATATAACATAGTTGCGCAGATGGGTTGGCATGTGCACGTTTGTTTTCACATATTAGATCTTCATACATCAAATCATTTTTTTCCTTTTTGTTAGCATGACGAAGTGGTCCTAGCTTTGTAGAAGTGATATAAAAAGTGGCAGGAGATGAATATGCAGGGAGGCATAGGGGATGCTCCCTTAAAAATATGTTTATTTAAGTTTAATTTTTTTTTAAAGTTTAACGGTATCGTCGTTGCGTAAATTCGTTCGCTACGAGCCGCTATGGACATAAATAGAAACACATTCGTGTTCAACGAGGTGCCCCGATCCTAAAAATATAATAATATCGGTAGGTTAATTCATATTGTGAAACCCCAAAATATTGATATAGGATGCAAAATATTCCAAATAAAAAGTTGCGCATTTAATTAATTAAAAATCACAGTAAAATTCTAAGAATTAAATTATCGATATGTCTCAAAAGAACCTTGTCTAAATTCGAAACCGATAGTTACATATATTTAAATAACTGTTATGGTCATAAACGAATATGGCGCAGCATTTTTTTTTGAATATTTAATTTGGACATATCTTGCAATCTATACGACGAAATCTTGGTTTTTCAATTCTGTTAGAAAAATACAGTTCAACAGATTCCAACGTTTCTTGTTTCGAAGAAATCCGACTAATAACAAGTCCGGTATACTCAGTTGAAGTTCATAACATTAAATTACGAACTGCAGCGATATTACGGGCTCGATTATATTTAATGTATATTTTTATACGTTCAACTTCGTTTTAATAAATATATAAATCCACTTATATTACGAATTCAATATTTAAACTGATTTAAATATTCAAATACAAACAGATAAAAATGCAGGACGTTACAATATGCATATACATGTCTCACATATATTTTAACAACCCAAACTTGCATAAGATTCATACATGAATATATGATCCAATCATCACAAACTTGCATAAGATATATGATTCAACTTGCATAAGATTCACATAAGAACAAACATATGATCCAACTTGCAGAAGACTAACATATGATTCAACACCACAAATATACATATAATTTACATCACATGATTCAAAATCATATTCTCATAATTCAAATTATATCTTATCATAATTAAATTAATTAATTATTTTGTGAAAAGTTATCATACTCAAAATTAAAAAGAATAGTCTTGTCTTTCTGGGATCTGTATTCTGAAACTGATTTGCTCGCCATTGATGAAGACTTATCGTCATTTAGATTTGATTTGATTTTGATTCAAGCTTCTATCTTGCTTTAGGGTTGAAAGTGTATGGCGGCTACTCTAGGTTCTCCATTGACGGCATGGCGGCTCTTGTTATGAATAAATGTGATTAGTGTTAGGGGTTTAGGAGTGTTTTTATGGAAGTTTAATTTAATAAGAGCCGTCGGATTAACCTAGGGATAACCAGAACCATCAGGACCACTTAGATGCCACATCAGCCCTTAGGGCGAATCGGGCCAAGGGTTGACAGCCAAACACCCTGGATCGACCCCGAGTCGACCCAAAATGGTGTGGTTCGGCTATTCCCCCTCCCGATTTGCTGTTTTGAACTTTTTTTGAATATATATATATATATATATATATATATATTTCTCTCATATGCATAAAACTTCAAGGCTTAATAACTTCTTCGTAAGTTATCTGTTTTATGCAAACCAAATGTCTATCTTGACCCAAAATTTTGAGACGAATATAATAGCGCAACCCATTTCACTTAATTCTTCTTCTAAAAATTAAGTATACTTTAATTTGTGAATTTTAGTGTTATAAAATTACTGGGTGTTACATTCTCCCCTCCTTAAAGGATTTTGTCCCTGAAATCTCTAAGTTAAGAAGAATGTATCCTACCAACCAATCATCCATCTACTCAACCATCATCCACAAGCATCCATTGTCCTTAAAGAAATTTCTAATGCTATATGAACTTATGCAAAAATGTGTGTATATGTTCCTTATCTAATGCAAAGATCAGGCGGTCCACTGATTCAGTTGACCTCCTTAATGCAAATCATGATAGTTCCATGCGTCCATTATGTATGCGAAAGAATACTATCGATACATATTATTTCTACATGTGTGAACAACCATTCATCAAAATGCAGCATCCATATGATAACACAACCATTATATATCCATTAATTTAGATATGCACACGCATTTATATGCAACATGAAGGTGATTGAGCCGATCTAATGCCTAATGTGTGTGTACATGCATCCACGAGCAACCACTAGCAACCACTTGCATCCACCAAACATAACATGTCTCAAACACATGTTTGCAACCATATGGTTCTTCCTAACTAAAGATCGAAGATGTCATCGCAAAGATAATACTAAAAGATAGCACAAGTGTCAACAAAGCGGTAGAAAAAGGAGAAATTAAAACATACCCTCAAAAATGAAAGGGTACAACGTACGCATCGTATCTTCCGTCTCCCAAATCGCGTCTCTTTGATCATCTCCCCATTGCACTTTGACCAACTTGACCTATTTGTTGTGAAGCTTTTTGACCTCCGATCCGAGAATGCGTGTAGGAGCTCGTCTTATCGTGGCATTGCGCTCTACTTCCACTTCTTCGAGCGTGCTCGGCACTACCACTTCCGCCGTATCGTGCAAACACTTACGCAAATGCGAAACGTTAAACACGTCATGAACTCCATTGAGCTTCTCTAGTAACTTTACAATATGCGCCGTCTGCCCAATCCTCTCTGTAATTGGAAAGGGTCCTACGAACCTTGGTGCCAACTTCCCTACTGATCCAAAGCGGACTACGTTTCTCAATGGTGACACCTTAACAAAAACCATGTCCCCAACATCGAACTCAAGATCGGTTCGTCTCCTATTAGCATATGACTTCTGTCAGTCCTGTGCCATCTTCATTCGTCATCGAATCAGGTCTATCTTCTCCGAAGTCTCCCTAATCATGTCGGGTCCAAGCAAAACCTTATCCGTGGATTCCCACCAACAAGTAGGTGATCGGCACGGTCGTCCATAAAGAGCCTCACAAGGTGCCATGCCAATGCTAGCCTGAAAACTATTATTATAGGCGAACTCCACTAGTGGAAGATGTTCTTCGCATGTTCCTCCAAAGTCTAGAATGCATAGCCTTAGAAGGTCTTCTAGAATCTGAATTACTCTCTTGGTCTGGCCGTCTGTCTGAGGATGATAAGCGGTACTTAAGCATAATTGCGTTCTAACCGCCTCTTGTAAGCTTTTCCAAAATTTGCTCGTGAAAATGGGATCTCTATCGCTCACAATGCTAGACGGTATGCTGTGCAAACGGACTATCTCTCAATGCTAAACGGATGCTAACCATGCGGCGGTCCTTCTACTTTTAATGGGAATAAAATGGGCACTTTTAGTAAGTCGGTCTACAATTACCCAGTTCCCCGTATTACACTTCCTTGATCTTGGTAACCCACCTAAAAAATCCATGGAAACGCTTTCCCATTTCCGAAGCGGAATCTCTAAAGGATGGCGCAAACCTCCAGGCTTCTTTTTCTCCGCGTTGACTTGCTGGCACACTAAGCATCTAGCAATGAACTCGGCCACGTCCTTCTTCATTCCGGCCCAAAAGAAAACTCGCTTCATATCCCTATACATCTTATCACCACCTGGATGTATTGTCATCTTAGAGCGATGTGAGTCTTGAAGAATTGCCTTCTTCAAACTCTTGTCTTGTGGTACGCAAAGTCTTCCATTTCTATGTAGCCAACCTCTCTCATCTATAGCATATCTATTCAGAAGACTCGAGGACTCCCCTCCTCTAAGCTTGCTTACTATCTCAACTAATTATGGGTCGTCTCGCTGTGCCTCTCCAACTCGACCCAAAACTGTAGGTTGCACCTCTAACGATGCCAATAATCCGGGTACATAATTGACAGAGGGTCTGAAGTCAAAGGAAGATATATACTCCAAACTCTGTCGCTCTAGGAACAAAGGACTTAAAGTTAACTTCTTTCTACTTAAGGTGTCAGCTACAACGTTACCCTTGCCAGGGGTATATGCGATCTCAAAATTGTAGGATGCCAAAAACTCCATCCATCTCTGTTGCCTCAAGTTTAGGCCCTTCTGAGAGAATAAGTACTTTAGCGACTTATGGTCTGTATACAACTCAAACCTCTCGCCAAGCAAATAATGACGCCAGGACTTAAGCGCAAAAACTATGGCCGCCAACTCTAAGTCGTGGGTAGGGTAATTTTTCTCGTGGGCTTTCAACTGTCTTCCACCATAGAATATCACCCCTCCCTCTTGCATTAAAACTATGCCAAGCCCTGTCCTGCAAGAATCGGTATATACAGTGAATGTCTTACTCCCATCTAGCAAAACTAAAACTGGAGCTGTCGTCAAATCCCTTTCAGACGTTGGAAAGCATCATCACAGTCAACGTCCTAAGTAAAAGTCAAATTCTTCTTCGTTAATCAAATGAGAGGGGTTGATATCATCGCGAAGTCCTTAATGAACTTCCTATAGTAGTCAGCCAGCTCTAAAAAGCTTCTTACTTCTGTTGCATTCTTGGGAGTTTTCCTATCTTCGATTGCCACCACCTTGGCGGGATCCACAGCTATCCCTTCCTTACAGACCACGTGTCCTAAGAACCTCACTTCTTTTCTCCAAAAATTGCACTTGGAGAACTTAGCTTTTAGCTGATGCGCTCGTAGGGTCTCTAAGACTTCCTTAAGATGTAGGGCATGCTCTTCTTCATTTTTAGAGAAAACCAGAATATCGTCTACAAAGACTACCACAAACTTGTTTAGAAACTCCCTAAACACCCTACTCACTAAGTCAACAAAGTATGCGGGTGCATTCGTCAAACCAAAAGGCATGACGAGCCACTCAAAGAAACCGTCAGGAGTTCTAAAGGCAGTATTATCGATGCTATCTTCAGCTACCCTTAGCTGATGAAACCCTGTAGCTAAATCCAGTTGCGAGAAAACTGAAGCACCCACCAACTGATCGAATAAATCGTCTATCCTCCGTAATGGGTGCCTGTTCTTCTTTGTTAGCTTATTCAACTCTCTATAGTCCACGCACAATCTAAGTGAACCATGAGCTTTTGTAGCAAAAATGAATGGAGCACCCCACTCCGAAATACTTCTTCTTATGAACCACATCTCAAGCAATTCTTTTACCTGCTTACTGAGTTCTCTTCTCTCTCTCAGATCCATGTGGCGCACTGGTAATGCAATTGGCTTTGCATTATCTACTAAATATATTCGAAAGTCTATCTCGCGCCTCGGGGATAAACCTCGAACTTCATCGAAGACGTCACTATATTCATGGACCACACGAACAGATTTCAAATCATCATTGGATGCGTCTAGGGATTCTAGGTAGCTAAGCATTACCGGACCTCTAGGGTCACAAGAAATATCAAGGGTCTTTCCACAATGAGTCAATAATCTAACTACCCTTCTTTCACAATCTAGGATGGCACCGTATCTAGTTAGTCAATCCATACTTAGAATCAAGCCGTAGCCCATGAAGCCAAGAACAAAGGCATTGCATTCAAACCCAACGCCCAAGATAGACACTCTCAAATCCCGGCAAATCATAGAAAGATGAGCCGAACGACCAATAGGATTTGAGACTACTATGGGATCCGTAACTAGACTAGAATTTAGGTGCAGTGTTTCAACTAACGAAGCAGATACAAACGAGTGTTAAGCGCCAGAGTCAAACAAAGTATGAACAGGACGATCAAACAGAAAAACTAAACTTTCAACGGAAATGTTTCTACCTCTCTCCTGTCCTAGTGCCGTGAGAGACTGAATCTGCTCTCTTGCCTGCCCTGGTGCCATGAGAGCCTGAAGCTGCCCTCCAGAAGTTCTTTGCCCTTGCCCCTGTTTCCTTGGGAAGTCCTTAACTAGATGACCTGCCTCTCCACGGTGGAAACAACCAGTCTTCTTCTTTTTCCTACAATCTTTACTCAGATGGCCTGGTGTCCCACAATTAAATCACTTCTTCTTTCCTTTTCCATTATTGTTCTTCCCGCCTTTCTTGTTTTGTTGTTGTGATTTCTTTTGTTCCCCTTTCTTCTCTGGTGCCTTAATAGCATTAGCACCTTTCTCTTCCTCATGCATAAGCGTCATGTCAACCAATTTCTTAAAGGTATCCAACATAGGAATGTGGGTCATAGCTAACCCATGTAGTGGCTCATTCAAACCCTTAACGAACCTTAGCGTCTTCCCAGGTGTGTTTACCAATTCCAAGGCAAATCTCGCCAACTGATTGAACTTGTTGACGTACTCCTTTACTGATAAATCCCCTTGCTTCAACACCAAAAATCTTTCCATATATAAATTCTCTTCTGCTCGTGAGAGAAACTTCATTTCGAACCTACGCTTGAAATCCATCCATGTCTCCCCTGGATGCTCTCCATTCGTGACCTCCTACCAAAACGAGGCTTCGTCTTTCATTAACCAAGCAGCCAATTGGACCTTCCTTCCATCTTCTACTTCGAAAATACCAAATAGATCTTCCACCTCCTTAAGCCAATTTCGAGCTTCAAAAACGACTCTGATCCTTGAAATGATTTCCTGCCCATTGCTATAAAATCTTTGCATATCTTTGCAAAAGTATCAATAAGGGGAAGAGGAGGAGGAGGAGGAGCATTTGCTGGGCCTGCGACATTGGCCCTAGCTTCCAGATACCTTCTAAACCATCCTGGTATCGGTATCCCCTCGGGTAACTTGGGAATTCCAGACATGCTGAAAAGAAAATGAAGAGATTCAAAAGGAAGAATTCGAAAGAAAGATATATGGCTCTTGGGGGTTATGTTTTTAAAACAAACTTTTCTCTTGAAAATACTTTCATTTTGAAAGTATTTCTTTATAAAATGCTTTTTGAAAAATAGTTTTTTCAAAATTCATATCAAGTCTGGTAACCTTCAGCTCTGATACCACGTGTAGCACCCCACGTCCATTAATGTCACTCACAAAGGGAATGTATTAACTTCCATGGAGCGTATTTAGTGTATAGAACAGAATATAACAAGACAGATATAAATAATGGTACTTGAAAATTTTAAAACAACTTTTATTGCAGTGGAGAAATAATTTGATTACAAAAACTTCATAAACCAAGTACACTTAATATCCATCTTGATAAATTGTTTCAGGGTACATGAAATAAAAAGCATAAACCCCAACACAAGTAGCCATAAAAGAGATGAGCTGAACTTTACTTTCAGCAATCCAAGCACTTCCAAAAGAGAGAGAAAGAGATCTGAGATCAAGCTCCACTAGTACTAGTCCCACCCTGAGAACCTGGGGGGAAAGGAAGAAAAGAGGCGAAGACAAGGGGGTCAGACATAAAGTATGGCGAGTATAATAACTTTAACAATATAATTATAAAAGTAACTAGGATAAGGCATAAACTGGTAAGATAAGATATGACCATGAAACAAGTGGGCATGACAAAGCAAATAAGAGGAATATTCTGGCGTTAATCTCGTTCCTAATCACTATAGGATAATTACTATATTGCACCACCACTAGTCACCCTAAAAATTGATCCTGCCTATAAAACTTAATAATGATAATGGTAGTTTCGTGTACCCCTAGTTGCGTTCGTAGGTGCCGTATGCCCCTATCTCCACTTGTTGCACCCACTACCCCCATTCGATCGGCTCCCTAACTCATAGATACCCGTGTTGGTCCCACAGTGGGGGTGTATCACTCCCCAAAGTGGCAACCTGATACCACCAAAGATGCACGGCTTATATCTACATGATGCATAAACGTCTTACCTACTAGCCCGAGCCCACGCACGCACATGACCCCGCTGGACTTGCGTTGCCACCGCTAACCCATTTTGACCTCTTACAATCAAATCCAGTAAGCGTGTCTCGTCCTCGACTTGGGTCGAGCTCACAAAGATACTTAATGGGTTACTGGTTTGAAAAGGGCCCCCATGCTTGACACAAGCCTCCCACCTATGCTTGGTCTCCACTAAGGTTTCCCCACTTAACCCCATTCTTATTCATGTCTTCTTACATGTTTCAATCTTGGTCAAGTGCATCTA
This sequence comes from Allium sativum, assembly GCA_030737875.1. NCBI lineage: Eukaryota > Viridiplantae > Streptophyta > Magnoliopsida > Asparagales > Amaryllidaceae > Allium > Allium sativum. Next base: position 65,566,843 of record CM060922.1, read on the forward strand.
ATCGTATTTCACATGCCACCCAAGGCACCCACTTAATTTCACATGCCACCAAGGCACCCACTTAACCCCCCATGTCCCACAACATGTTTATCTGGTTAAGTGTTACTTAATTCATTAGAACTGTAACCCTGTAAAGACCTCCCACATTAGGCTGACATTTGCGGTCGCTGGATTTGCCGGGTGGGTCCGGGCAGTCTTATACCGCAAACGAGCCTAACCTCGTGTCTTTACAGCTGTTACGCATTTAATTCGTGCCTTTGACTTCTCACATTAGACTGGCATTTGTGGCTGATGGATTTGTCGGGCGGGTCCGGGCAGTCTTACACCACAAAAGAGTCTTACCTCATGTCTTAGGCGGTTAATTATTACACATCTTTATTTAACCCCAAATTGGATTAATATCCCTATTCAAATTTGTCAGTAAGTTCCAAATTTATTTATGTCCATAATTGTCTCTTAAAACTATGTCCATAAATACCAATTATGCCAATTAATGTCTCAAATTAATTATATGCCTTTTAAGGCCATTTTATGCCAATTCACAATTTATGTATATTCAATATTATCCCATCATCCCCACGCTATTCGTACGTTTTCATATGACATATGTTAGACTCGCAAATAGTCTAACTTATAAAAAGAAAAACAACATCACATAACACATAAAATAGATCTAAGGATCATGACATAAGATTACATAGCCAATAACTTGCATATGAATTTCATTCAAACTAGCATATGATACAAAACAAGCATAGGTAATGGGCATAAACTTGCATAACTTATGTACTGCTATAGATCCAAACATAAATGTGTGAACTTGCATATGGATCTAAACATAAAAATGTAAACTTGCATATGGATCTAAACATAAAGATGTAAACTTGCATATAGATCTAAACGTAAAGATGTAAACTTGCATATGGGTCAAAACATAAAGATGTAAACTTGCATATGGATCTAGACATAAAGGTTAATGTCACATATGCATATACATGTCTCACATATATTTTAACAACCCAAACTTGCATAAGATTCATACATGAATATATGATCCAATCATCACAAACTTGTATAAGATATATGATTCAACTTGCATAAGATTCACATAAGAACTAACATATGATCCAACTTGCATAAGACTAACATATGATTCAACACCACAAACATACATATAATTTACATCATATGATTCAAAAACATATTCTCATAATCCCAATTATATCTTATCATAATTAAATTAATTAATTTGTGAAAGCTATCATACTCACAATTAAAAAGAATAGTCTTGTCTTTCTGGGATCTGTATTCTGAAACTGATTTGCTCGCCTTTGATGTAGACTAATCGTTATTTAGATTTTATTTGATTTTGATTCAAGCTTCTATTTTGCTTTAGGGTTGAAAGTGTATGGCGGCTACTCTAGGTTCTCCATTGACGGCATGGTGGCTCTTGTTATGAATTAATGTGATTAGGGTTAGGGGTTTAGGAGTGTTTTTATAGAAGTTTAATTTTATAAGAGCCATCGGATTAACCTAGGGATAACCAGAACCATTAGGACCACTCAGATGCCACATCAGCCCTTAGGGCGAATCGGCCCTTGGGTTGACAGCCAAACACCCTGGATTGACCCCTAGTCAACCCAGCGGAGCTCGGGTCGACTCCAAAAATGGTGCGGTTCGGCTATTCCCCCTCCCGATTCGTTGTTTTGAACTTTTTTTTGAATATTATATATATATATATATATCTATATATTTTTCTCTCATATGCATACAAACTTCAAGGCTTAATAACTTCTTCATAAGTTATCCGTTTTGTGCAATTTTGATAATCATTTTTCTTGAGCTTTGATTTGAATTGAGAACCACTACCTTGGGTTTCGGTTTTGATTTAACGAGCTAACTTCTTGGATTTGATTTGATTTGAGGAACCATACTTTTGGCCTTTGATCGGATTTAAAGAGCCGCCCTCTTGGGATTTGATTGGACTTGAGGAGCCACTCTCATGGGCTTTGATTGGCCACTTCAACCATGTTCTTTAAGAAGGGGTTGTACATACTTAGAGTGCTCCGTTCGAGCTTCGTTCCCTTCTGTAGGACAGTGTGCAAGTAGAGGCGAGTGCGTGCTTAGATTGCTCCTTCAAAGCTTTGTTCCTTCTTGTGGGTAAGATGTAATCAGAGGATGTACATGCTCACAGTGCTCCTTTCGAGCTTTCGTTCCCTTCTGTGCGCCGAAGACATAAGCAGAGGTAGAGCATGCTCTTTTGTGAGAAGAGGTAAGACGTGCTCAGTCGAAGCAGAGGAAGGGCGTGCTCTTCTATGAGCAGAGGCAGGATGTGATTATTCGTTGCCTTCTGCGGTGATAAAGACATAAGAAGAAGCAAGGCGTGTTCTTCTATGAGCAGAGGTAGGATGTACCTAGTCGAAGTAGAGGCATAACATGCTCTTCTGCGAGCATAGGAAGAGCAGGCTTTTTAAGATGCTTTATCCCGACCATTTGTAGCGTGGATCAGAGGCTTACGCTTTTGATGCTTTAACCTGGTCCTTTCTGATTTGGATGCAAATAAAGGCTTAAGCTCCACCTCTCTCCGAGAGATGCCTTGATGTAACAACCTGGAAAATCAGAACCAAATTAAAAATTTTATTTTAGCAATTTTAATGAATTTTGAATATTTAAAATGAATTATTTTAAATAATAACGGCGAGAAATTTTTTTTGAATAGAATTAGAATTTACATAGTTATTTGAATCGTCGTTAGAATATAAATATTAATTTTTAAATATAAAAGGAATTGAAAATGGCGTAGTAGTTTGAAAATTCGATTTCAAATTTTAAATGATTGTACAGGAATCAAAATAAACTGAATTTTAGCGAAACCAAAAATATTAGAATCTATTTGAATATATCTTACCAATGAATCTGAAAAATCAAAATTTCATAGCGGGAACAAAAAGTTATGCCCAGTTAAAAATTCAGAATAGTCGCTATGGAATTTTGAGCCCTTAAAAATGGAAATTTTGCAAACGACCTCCATTTTCAACGAAACCACTTTAGTTGGATCCGGGATGTCAAATTATTGCTAGATTCAAAAATTCATAATTTTTGGAATTAATATGTGAGCGTGGCAAAAGAAAACGCGTTTGATTGTTTCAGTCAATTTGGATGGACCAGAAAATGACCATTTTTCAAATGGTCTCCAAATTTGACGAAATTAGTTTTTTAGAACTGTATCGTCAATACGAAGCTAGAAAATATTTTTCGGTAATTTTTAGAGTCCATATGTGGCCCAGGTAAATTGAAATGTGCGTTCAAATTCAATATATAGATTTATATTTTGAATTTGATGGAAACCGATCGAAACAACCAAACTGGCTTACGATACATATCCCATTGCGTTCGGAATGCGGGTAATTAGTTCTAGACGACAGTCGGTGGGTCTTGTTTGGAGGTCGAAATAAAAAGTAACTTTATGGAGTTAAAAAATTAAATAATATGTATATACATTAATATACCTTGGTCAACCATGTTCTCTCTCTCTCTCTCTCCCATAACACTCTCATTCAAATCAAAAGAAAATAATAAAAAAACCGCCGATGTCACCCCAGCGCCACCCCGTCGCGCCCCCCGCCCCCTCCTGCTAGCGCCGCCTCCAGATAGAAGCCCCCCACCCTCCGACGCTCTCCCTCTACCCCCTCGACCTCGTGAAGCCCCAACCCGAACCCATGCCCTAATTCCCCAAAATCGACCACCTCTGGCCAACTAGGCCCCACGCCGGCCACCCCGATGCCACGCACCCCCACCTGACCGCGATTTCACCACCAGCAACCCCTCCCCCTCCGCGCCCCTTCCCTCTCTTCTTCCCCCTTCTTCCAATTCGAGTCAAACGCCCTCCTCCCTCTTCATACAACAATGTGAGTTCTTTTAATTTTGTTTATCTTTATTTATTTTATTGTAATTAGATTAAAAAGAAAATAAAATTTAGTTTTTATATGTGATTAGTGAATAAGGATCAGATTTTTCATAGTGCAAATATGAATTTTGTTAATGAAAATATAGGATTTAAAAAAAAGGACAAAAATATGATCTTTTTAATGTAAACATCGTATTAGGGAGGTGATTTTTATCTGGATGGATTTGAAATAAAAACATAATTTTTTCGTATGTAGTAGTGGCATAAAGATATGATTTTTATTTATGAAGAGCAATAGAAAAGTTATGATTTTTAAAATAGAAAAATATGATTTTTAACCGTTTAAAGATACGATTTTTATTTATGTAAAGATAAGATTTTTAGCGCTATAAAGATTAGATTTTTATGATATGAACGTCGCTATAAAAAATTGAGTTTTATAAATATAGCAAAGTAATAAAAATGTGATTTTTATTTTAGAGGTAGCGGTTTAAAAATATAATTTTTATACATGTACCGTTATGAAAATATGATTTTTAAATTATAGAGATAATAAAAATATGATTTCTATATTATAGAGATTATAAAAATAGGATTTTTATATAATAGAGAAAACAAAGATGTGATTTTTATATATTCATTAGCAATAGAAAAATGTGATTTTTAACTATGTAGCGTTGTTATAAAAATATGAAATTATTTTTAGAAAGATAAAAATATAATTTTTAGCCTTGTATGTTATTTATAAAAATAATCATACAAAGAAATAATTATTGATTGGTTAAAAATATAATTTTTAACATAGGTATACTACATAGATCGACAATCAAAGCACGGCGGAGTGGAACCCAAAGGTGAGAACTTCTCACTTTTATTTTATTTTCTAGTTAAAATATATACTAGGATGCAGACGATGCTTAGCAGCACCGGATACCCGTCGTCCACAGACCATGGACGACTTGTTTGTTTGATCGATTGGATTGCGAAAATTGATTGTGTGATGTGGAATGGAGTAAAATATTTTGTAGTTAAAAATATAATTTTTAACGTGTATATGAATAAAATAAATATTCATTAACAAGTCGAACGATTTGTTTATATACACACATTTATCTGATATTAATTGTGATGATAAATTTTACACATCACTCAACTGCACAAATAAATTCATTATTTGTTGATTGAAACCCCACACGGGTATTGTGATGAAATTGGACATACACCAATCCCAATATTTAGTTGTATGTCGATCGATTGATTGACAAGCTGTGTAAGCGTTGAATATTTATATTTAATGCTTATGCAGTGTAGAATACACTATGGATGATGGTTGACTGTGTTTGGCTGTTGTTGAGTACATGTGTGTATGAAATTTATATAATCACATTATATGGTAATTGATTGTGTCTGATTCCAGTTCAGAAAGAATAAATATTTTAAAATAACGAATATTTTAAAATAATGCATATTTTGAAATAATATTCAGTAAAAGATCAAAATCTCATTTTGATGTCCGATTTGGGATGGACACGAATATATTTTAATATAAAAAGTCGTGTTGATTAGGTTAACACCATTTTGATGTGAACGATATTTATATCGATTTTATTCATTTTTATAATGAATATCGAAAAGGGATTGATTTCAAAATCTAATGTTTTGAAAATACTACCATTTATATATCGATGATATGGAATATTCAATTTTGATTTGAAATTGAATATGAAGATGAAATCGTTTTGAAAACAAATTTAAAACAATTTATAAAATACGTTTTAAATGGAAATCGGTGAAATATATATAAAATATTATATATATATATAACGGCCTGAATAGAACGCGTCGCGTTGCGGCAGTTCGCGAATTTCGACCATTGACTTCGAACGAACATTACGGGAGATCCGACCATTGGATTCTCCTAAAACTGGAACCATTGGGTTCGTATCGAAAATAGCTTTCCAATGAATATTAGAGATTTGAAATCTAACAGTTGGATTTGGAATTATGTCCAAATCAAATTTGGAAAAGGTCGCTGTAAGTGCAGTTCGATGGCTATTTATGGAAATCGACTGTACGGGCCTTGATAAAATTTTAAAAATATCAATAATTTGTGTAAAATCATAATTAATGATTTGGAAAGAATTGGGCTGAAAAATTCCATATTTGAAAAGATAAAAATATATTTTTATCGAAATGAACTAATTATGAACTAAATTAAAATCCAATATTTTTAAATAAATAAATTGGATTTGAAATGGTTTTAAAAATAACCAGAATTTCCACTATATGAATTGGAATGGATTTGAATCGAAATTATCTTCGGAATATTTCGATAATGGGTTCCGTGATTATACAGACATTGTGGAGGAATTAGGAAGATATATATATATATCATTATTCCAATACGATATTTGTTGATTTCGGAACTTGATATTGAATATGAGCCGATATATTTTCTATTCAGAGCCTTGTGTTTAATATCAAATGGGATTTGGGTTTGTCGTGAATGGTGTCTTAAGCAACACTGTTCTTTAACCCCTTGTGAAAAGAATAAATCTTCTAATCAAGATTTGCAGAAGAATTACCAATTAATTAACATTTAATTAGAATTGAAAATGGAACGTGAATTGGGTTTGTTGTGAACTGTGTTTCTAACGACATTCATTCTTTAACCCGATTTATAGTGAAATATGATTTGTAATTTATAAATCTTTTTATTAAGATTTAACGAGAATTTTCCAAAGTAAAGTTTTCCAATTTAATATATTAAATTGGAATTGAATGGAGTTCTATTTGATAATAATCGAAATGAACTTCTGTGGAGGTAGACTATTAATAAATATGGAATTTAAAACGCTTTGCCGTTATTCCATTTATATTATTAGTCGGATACGGAAATTGATATCAATTATATATATTGATTTGTTTTTCTGTGAAGATTCCATGATTATTGGAATGTGATTTGGGTTTATCGTGAACTGTGTTTTAAATGACATTCGTTATTTAACCCAGTTTGTAACACCCCATGATTTTAAATATTAAATTTAACAAATTAAAGAATACTTAATTTCAAATGTGGGAAGTAAGGGAAACGGGTTGCACCATTGCGTTCGTCTCGAAATTCTGCTTAAGATAGAGTCCGAGATAGCGTAAAACGGACACCGTATGAAGGAGATATGGACGAACGAAGTTAGGCAGAAAAACCGGGAGGAAAAAAGAAATGCACTGGCGCACTTGTGAAGTGCGCCAGTACAAAAATGCACTGGCGCACCTGCCAAGTGCGCCCAGGTCGGGCTGGAATCCTGCACAAATTTCTGGAGTGTTCTGATCAGAACAATGAGTCATTGTTGAGTCACTAGGGCTTAGGTGGTTATCTGAATGGTTCTGGTTGTTCCTAGGTTAATCCGACGGCTCTTTAATAATTAATCTTCTATAAAAACACCCTAAACCCCTAACCCTAATCACATAAATTCATATCAATAGCCGCCATGCCGCCAATGGAGAACCTAGAGTAGCCGCCATACACTTTCAACCCTAAAGCAAGATAGAGGCTTGAATCAAAATCAAATCAAATCTAAATAACAACTAAATCTACATCAAAGGCGAGCAATTCAGTTTCAGAATACATATCCCAGAAAGACAAGACTAATCTTTTTGATTGTGAGTATGATAGCTTTCACAAGATAATTCGTTAATTTAATTATGATAAGATATAATTGGGATCATAAGAATATGATTTTGAATCATGTGATGTAAATTATATGTATGTTTGTGGTGTTGAATCATATGTTAGTTCTTTTGTGAATTTTATGCAAGTTGGATCATATGTAAGTTCTTGTGTGAATCCTATGCAAGTTGAATCATATATCTTATGCAAGTTTGTGGTGATTGGATCATATATTCTTATATGAATCTTATGCAAGTTTGGGTTGTTAAAATATATGTGAAACATGTATATGCATATGCTAGTTTATGTGACATTAATCTATATGTTTAGATCCATATGCAAGTTCACACCTTTATGTTTAGATCCATAAGCAAGATTATATCTTTATGTTTAGATCTATATGCAAGATTACATCTTTATGTTTAGATCCATTTGCAAGTTCACACCTTTATGTTTAGATCCATATACAAGTTCACACCTTTATGTCTGGATCTATAGCAGTACATAAGTTATGCAAGTTTATGTCCATCACCTATGCTAGTTTTGTATCATATGCTAGTTTGAATGAAATTCATATGCAAGTTATTGGCTATGTAATCTTATGTCATGATCCTTAGATCTATATTATGTGCTATGTGATGTTGTTTTTCTTTTTATGAGTTAGACTATTTGCGAGTCTAACATATGTCATATGAAAACGTACGAATAGCATGGGGATGATGGGATAAATGGCCTTAAAAAGGCATATAATTAATTTGAGACACCAATTGGCATAATTGGTATTTATGACATAATTTTAAGAGACAATTATAGACATAAATAAATTTGGAATTTATTTAAGAATTTGAATAGGGATATTATTCCAATTTGGAGTTAAATTAAGATGTGTAATAATAAACCACCTAAGACACGAGGTTAGACTCTTTTGTGGTGTAAGACTGCTCGGACCCGCCCCGCAAATCCAGCAGCCACAAATGCCAATCTAATGTGAGAGGTCAAAGGCACGAATTAAATGCGTAACAGTTGTAAAGACACGAGGTTTAGGCTTGTTTGCGGTATAAGACTGCCCGGACCCGTCCGACAAATCCAGCAACCACAAATGCTAGTCTAATGTGGAAGGTCTTTACAAGGTTACGGTTCTAATGAATTAAGTAACACTTAACCAGATGAACATGTGGTGGGACATGGGTGGTTTAAGTGGGTGCCTTGAGTGGCAAGTGAAATTAAGCGGGTGTCTTGGGTAGCATGTGAAATACGATTAGACGCACTTAACCAAGTTGAAACATGTAAGAAGACATAAATAAAAATGGGGTTAAGTGGGAAACCTTAGTAGAGACCAAGCATAGGTGAAAAGCTTGTGTCATGCATGGGGGGCCCTTTTCAAACCAGTAACCCATTAAGTATCTTTGTGAGCTCGACCCAAGTCAAGGATGGGACATGCTTAGTGGATTTGATTGTAAGAGGTCAAAATGGGTTAGCGGTGGCAACGCATGTCCAACGGGGTCAAGTGCATGCGTGGGCCCGGGCTGGTAGGTAAGACGTTGTTGCATCGTGTAGATATAAACCATGCATCTTTAGTGGTATCGGGTTGCCACTTTGGGGAGTGATACACCCCACTGTGGGACCAGCACGGGTATCTACGAGTTAGGGAGCCGATTGAATGGGGAAGGTAGTGGGTACGACTAGTGGAGATAGTAGCAGATGACACCTATGAAGACAGCTAGGAGTATAACTACCATATTATAAATAAACATTGTAACTAGAATAGGGAGAGTAGTGGGTACAACTGGTGGAGATAGGGGCAGACGGCAACTGTGAAGACAGCTAGGGGTACACGAAACTACCAGTATCATTATTATGTTCTGTAGGCGGGATCAACTTTTAGGGTGACTAGTAATGGTGCGGTGAAATTAGCATTGGCGCCGTATAGTAATTATCCTATAGTGATTAGGAATGAGATTAACGCCAGAATATTCCTCTCATTTGCTTTGTCATGCCCACTTGTTTCATGGTCATATCTTATCTTACCAGTTTATGCCTTATCCTAATTACTTTAATAATTATATTGTTAAAGTTATTATACTCGCCAGACTTTATGTCTGACCCCCTTGTTTCCGCCTCTTTTCTTCCTACCCCCCCAGGTTCTCAAGGTGGGACTAGTACTATTGGAGCTTGATCTTGGATCCCTTTCTCTCTCTTTTGGAAGTGCTTGGATTGCTTAAAGTAAAGTTCAGCTCATCTCTTTTAAGGCTACTTGTGTTGGGGTTTATGCTTTTTATTTTATGTACTCTAAAACAATTTATCAAGATGGATATTAAGTGTACTTGGTTTATGAAGTTGTTGTAATCAAACTATTTCTCCGCTGCAATGAAAGTTGTTTAAAAAATTTCAAGTACCATAATTTATATCTGTGTTGTTATATTAAGTTTTATACAGTAAATACGCTCCATGGAAGTTAATGCATTCCCTTTGTGAGTGACATTAATGGACGTGGGGTGTTACACGTGGTATCAAAGCTGAAGGTTACCAGGCCAGATATGAATTTTGAGAACTCTTTTTCAAAAAGCATTTTATAAAGAAATACTTTCAAAAGTATGTTTTAAGGAAGTATTTTCTAGAGAAAAGTTTATTTTGAAAAACATAACCCCTAAGAGCCGTATATCTTTTCTTTGATTCTCCGTTTTGAATCTTTTCCTCTTTCCTTTTTGAATTTCCTCCTCCACATATAGACGCTTTTTCTAAAATGTGTAAGAACTTCCGTATGATGGGCGGAAAACCACTTCATGGGACTGGGACATCTGTCAAAGCTAGAAGGAAGTGGAGGACTTGTTGGTATCTTTAAGGTAGACGGTGGGAGGAAGGTTCAATTAGCTACTTGGTTAACGAAGAATGAAGCCTCATTTGGTAGGAGGCCACGAACAGAGAATGTGCGGGAGAGACATGGAAAGGACACACGATAAAGTAGATCCAAAGAAAGGTGGGAAGAACAATAATGGCAAAGGAAAGAAGAAGTGCTTTAATTGCGGGACACCAGGCCATCTGAGTAAAGATTGTAGGAAAAAGACGAAGACTGCCTGTATCCACTGTGGAGAGGCAGGTCATCTAGTTAAGGATTGCCCAAGGAAACAGGGGCGAGGGCAAAGAAATTCTGGAGGGTAGGTTCAGGATCTCATTGCACCAGGGAAGGCGAGAGGGCAGATTCAGGCTCTCAAGGCACCGGAACAGGAGAGAGGTAGAAACATTTCCGTTGAAAGTTTAGTTTTTCTGTTTGATCATCCCGTTCATACTTTGTTTGACTATGACGCTTAGCGCTCGTTTTTATCTGCTTCGTTAGTTGAAACACTACACCTAAATACTAGTCTAGTTACGGATCCCATAGTAGTATCAAATCCTATTGATGCTTCAGCTCATCTTTCTATGATTTGTCGGGATTTGAGCGTGTCTATCTTGGGCGTTGGCTTTGAATGCAACGCCTTTATTATTGGCTTCATGGGCTACGGCTTGATTCTAGGTATGGATTGGCTAACTAGATACGGTGTCGTCCTAGATTGTGAAAGAAGGGTAGTTAGATTGTTGACTCGTGGTGGAAAGACCCTTGATATTTCTTGTGACCCTAGAGGTCCGGTAATGCTTAGCTACCTAGAATCCCTTGACGCATCCAATGATGATTTGAAATCTGTTCGTGTGGTCCGTGAATATAGTGACGTCTTCGACGAGGTTCAAGGTTTACCCCCGAGGCATGAGATAGACTTTCGAATGTATCTAGTAGATAATGCAAATCCCGTTGCATTACCAGTGCGCCACATGGCTTCGAGAGAGAGAAGAGAACTCAGTAAGCAGGTGAAGAATTGCTTGAGAAGGGGTTCATAAGAAGAAGTATTTCGGAGTGGGGTGCTCCAGTCGTTTTTGCAACAAAAGCTGATGGTTCACTTCGATTGTGCGTGGACTATAGAGAGCTAAATAAGCTAACAAAGAAGAACAGACACCCATTGCCGAGGATTGACGATTTATTCGATCAGTTGGTGGGTGCTTCAGTTTTCTTGCAACTGGATTTAGCTATAGGGTTTAATCAGCTAAGGGTGGCTGAAGATAGCATCGATAAGACTGCCTTTAGAACTCCTGACGGTTTCTTTGAGTGGCTCGTCATGCCTTTTAGTTTGACCAATGCACCCGCATACTTTGTTGACTTAATGAGTAGGGTGTTTAGGGAGTTTCTAAACAAGTTTGTGGTAGTCTTTGTAGACGATATTCTGGTTTTCTCTAAAAATGAAGAAGAGCATGCCCTACATCTTAGGGAAGTCTTAGAGACCCTACGAGCGCGTCAGCTAAAAGCTAAGTTCTCCAAGTGCCATTTTTGGAGAAAAGAAGTGAGGTTCTTAGGACACGTGGTCTCTAAGGAAGGGATAGTTGTGGATCCCACCAAGGTGATGGCAGCCCATGATTGGAAAACTCCTAAGAATGCAACAGAAGTAAGAAGCTTTTTAGGGCTGGCTGGCTATTATAGGAAGTTCATTAAGGACTTCGCGATGATATCAGCCCCTCTCTCTTGATTAACGAAGAAGTACTTGACTTTTTCTTAGGACGTTGAGTGTGACGATGCTTTCCAACGTCTGAAGAGGGTTTTGACGACCACTCCAGTTTTAGTTTTGCCAGACGGGAGTAAGACATTCACTGTATATATCGATGCTTGCGGGACAGGGCTTGGCGCAGTTTTATTGCAAGAGGGAAGGGTATTATGCTATGGTGGAAGGCAGTTGAAAGCCCACGAGAAAAATTACCCTACCCACAACTTAGAGTTGGCAGCCATAGTTTTCGCGCTTAAGTCATGACATCATTATTTGCTTGGCGAGAGGTTTGAGTTGTCTACAGATCATATGTCGCTGAAGTACTTATTCTCTTAGAAGGACCTAAACTTGAGGCAACAAAGATGGATGGAATTTTTGGCATCGTACGATTTTGAGATCTCATATACCCCTGGGAAGGGTAACGTTGTAGCTGACGCCGTAAGTACAAAGAAGTTAACTTTAAGTCCTTTGTTCGTAGAGCGGTAGAGTTTGGAGTATATATCTTCCTTTGACTTCAGACCCTCTGTAAATTATGTACCCGGATTATTGGCATCATTAGAGGTGCAACCTACACTTTTGGGTCGAGTTGGAGAGGCAAAGCGAAACGACCCACAAATGGTTGAGATAGTAGGTAAGCTTATAGGAGGGGAGTCCTCGAGTCATCTGAATTGATATGCTATAGATGAGGGAGGTTGGCTATGTAGAGATGGAAGACTTTGCGTACCACAAGAAGAGAGTTTGAAGAAGGAAATTCTTGAAGACTCACATCGCTCTAAGATGACCATACATCCCGGAGGTGATAAGATGATAGGGATATGAAGCAAGTTTTCTTTTGGGTCGGAATAAAGAAGGACGTGGCCGAGTTCGTTGCTAGATGCTTAGTGTGCCAGCAAGTCAAGGCAGAGCAAAAGAAGCCCGGAGGTTTGCTCCATCCTTTAGAGATTCCGCTTTGGAAATGGGAAAGCGTTTCCATGGATTTTGTAGATGGGTTACCAAGATCAAGAAAGGGTAATATGGGTATTAGGGTAATTGTAGACCGACTTACTAAAAGTGCCCATTTTATTCCCGTTAAAAGTAGAAGGACCGTCGCATGGTTAGCATCTGTTTACCTTCGAGGAATAGTCCGTTTGCACGGCATACCCTCTAGCATTGTGAGCGATAGAGATCCCATTTTCACGAGCGAATTTTGGAAAAGCATACAAGAGGCGGTTGGAACGCAAATTTGCTTAAGTACCGCTTATCATCCTTAGAAAGACGGCCAGACCGAGAGAGTAAATCGGATTCTAGAAGACCTTCTAAGGCTATGCATCCTAGACTTTGTAGGAACATGGGAAGAACATCTTCCACTAGTGCAGTTCGCCTATAATAATAGTTTTCAGGCAAGCATTGGCATGACCCCTTTTGAGGCTCTTTATGGACGACCGTGCCGATCACTTACTTGTTGGTGGGAATCCATAGACAAGGTTTTACTTGGACCCGACATGATTAGGTAGACTTAAGAGAAGATAGAACTAATTCGACGGCGAATGAAGATGACACAGGACCGACAGAAGTCATATGCTGATAGGAGACGAACCGATCTTGAGTTCAATGTTGGGGACATGGTTTTTGTTAAGGTGTCACCATTGAGAAACGAAGTCCGCTTTGGATCGGTAGGGAAGTTGGCACCAAGTTTCGTAGGACCCTTTCCAATTACAGAAAGGATTGGGCAGATGGCATATAGAGTAAAGTTACCAGAGAAGCTCAGCGGAGTTCATGACGTGTTTCACGTTTCGCATTTGCGTAACTGTTTGCATGATACGGCGAAAGTGGTAGAGCCGAGTACGCTCGAAGAAGTGGAAATAGAGTGCAATGCCACGATCAGATGAACTCCTACACGCATTCTCGGATCGGAGGTCAAAATGCTTCGCAACAAAGAGGTCAAGTTGGTCAAAGTGCAATGGAGAGATGATCAAAGAGGTGAGACTTGGGAGACGGAAGATAAGATGCGTACGCTGTAACCTTTCCTTTTTGAGGGTATGTTTTATTTTCTCCCTTTTCTACCACTTTGTTAATACTTGTCCTATCCTTTAGTATTATCTTTGCGATGACATCTTTGATCTTTAGTTAGGAAGAACCCAACGGTTGCAAACATGTGTTTGAGACATGTTATGTTTGGTGGATGCAAATGGATGCAAGTGGTTGCTAGTGGTTGCTCGTGGATGCATGTACACACACCTTAGGCACTAGATCGGCTGAATCACCTTCATATTGCATATAAATATGTGTGCATATTTAAATTCATGGATGTATAATGGTTGTGTTATCATATGGATGCTGCATTTTGATGAATGGTTGTGCACACATGTAGAAATAATATGTATCGATAGGATTCTTCCGCATACATAATGGACGCATGGCACTATCATGATTTGCATTAAGGAGGTCAACTGAATCAGTAGACCACTTGATTTTGCATTAGATAAGGAACATATACACACACTTCTTGCATAGCAATAGAAATCTTGTAAGTACAATGGATGCTTGTGTTTGATGGTTGAGTAGATGAATGATTGGATGTTAGGATATGCATTCTCCTTAACTTGTAGATTTCGGGGGCAAAATCCTTTAATGAGGGGAGAATGTATCACCCCGTAATTTTAAATATTAAAGTTAACAAATTAAAGAATACTTAATTTCAAATGTGGGAACTAAAGGAAACGGGTTGCGCCATTGCTCAAAATTCTGCTTGAGATAGAGTCTGAGTTTGCATAAAACGGACACCGTATGAACTTGAGATGGACGAACGAAGTTATGCAGAAAAACCGGGGGAAAAAAAAGAAATGCACTGACGCACTTGTGAAGTGCGCCAGTACAAAAATGCACTGGCGCACCTGCCAAGTGAGCCAGATCGGGCTGAAAGCCTGCACAGATTTCTGGAGTGTTCTGATCCGAACAATGAGTCAATGCTGAGTCACTAGGGCTTAGGTGGCTATCTGAATGGCTCTGGTTGCTCCTAGGTTAATCCGACAGCTCTTAATTAATTAATCTTCTATAAAAACACCCTAAACCCCTAACCTTAATCACACAAGTTCATATCAAGAGCCGCCATGCCGTCAATGGAGAACCTAGAGTAGCCGCCACCTAAAGCAAGATAGAGGCTTGAATCAAAATCAAATCAAATCTAAATAACAACTAAGTCTACATCAAAGGCGAGCAATTCAGTTTCAGAATACAGATCCCAGAAAGACAAGACTATTCTTTTTGATTGTGAGTATAATAGCTTTCACAAGATAATTCGTTAATTTAATTATGATAAGATATAATTGGGATCATAAGAATATGATTTTGAATCATGTGATGTAAATTATATGTATGTTTGTGGTGTTGAATCATATGTTAGTTCTTATGTGAATTTTATGCAAGTTGGATCATGTGATAGTTCTTATGTGAACCCTATGCAAGTTGAATCATATATCTTATGCAAGTTTGTGGTGATTGGATCATATATTCTTATATGAATCTTATGCAAGTTTGGGTTGTTAAAATATATGTAAAAAGATGTATATGCATATGCTAGTTTATGTGGCATTAATCTATATGTTTAGATCCATATGCAAGTTCACACCTTTATGTTTAGATCCATAAGCAAGATTATATCTTTATGTTTAGATCTATATGCAAGATTACATCTTTATGTTTAGATCCATATGCAAGTTCACACCTTTATGTTTAGATCCATATGCAAGTTTGCACCTTTATGACTGGATCTACAGCAGTACATAAGTTATGCACGTTTATGTCCATCACCTATGCTAGTTTTGTAACATATGCTAGTTTGAATGAAATTCATATGCAAGTTATTGTCTATGTAATCTTATGTCATGATCCGTAGATCTATTTTATGTGTTATGTGATGTTGTTTTTCTTTTTATGAGTCAGACTATTTGCGAGTCTAACATATGTCATATGAAAACGTACGAATAGCGTGGGGTTGATGGGATAATATTGAATATACATAAAATTGTGAATTGGCATAAATGGCCTTAAAAAGGCATATAATTAATTGAGACACTAATTGGCATAATTAGTATTTATGGTCATAATTTTAAGAGACAATTATGGACATAAATAAATTTGGAATTTATTTACAAAATTGAATAGGGATATTAATCCAATTTGGGGTTAAATAAAGATGTATAATAATAAACCGCCTAAGACACGAGATTAGACTCTTTTGTGGTGTAAGACTGCCCGGACCTGCCCGGAAAATCCAACAGCCACAAATGCCAGTCTAATGTGAGACGTCAAAGGCATGAATTAAATGCGTAACAGTTGTAAAGACACGAGGTTAGGCTCGTTTGCGGTATAAGACTGCCCGGACCCGCCTGGCAAATCCAGCAACCACAAATGCTAGTCTAATGTGGGAGGTCTTTACAAGGTTACAGTTCTAATGAACTAAGTAACACTTAACCAGATAAACATGTGGTGGGGCATGGGGGGATAAGTGGGTGCCTTGGGTGGCATGTGAAATTAAGTGGGTGCCTTGGGTGGAATGTGAAATACGATTAGACGCACTTAACCAAGTTGAAACATGTAAGAAGACATGAATAAAAATGGGGTTAAGTGGGAAACCTTAGTGGGGACCAAGCATAGGTGGAAAGCTTGTGTCGTGCATGGGGTGGCCTTTTCAAACCAGTAACCCATTAAGTATCTTTGTGAGCTCGACCCAAGTCGAGGACGGGACACGCTTACTGGATTGGATTGTAAGAGGTCAAAACGGGTTAGTGGTGGCAACGCAAGTCCAACGGGGTCATGTGTGTGCGTGGGCCCGAGTTAGTTGGTAAGACGTTGTTGCATCATGTAGATATAAGCCGTGCATCTTTAGTGGTATCGGGTTGCCATTTTGGGTAGTGATACACCCTACCGTGGGACCAGCACGGGTATCTATGAGTTAGGGAGCCAATCGAATGGGGAAGGTAGTGGGTACGACTAGCGGAGATAGGAGCAGACGGCAACTATAAAGACAGCTAGGAGTATAACTACCATATTATAAATAAATGCTGTAACTAGAATGGGGAGGGTAGTTGGTACAACTAGTGGAGATAGGGGCAGACGACACCTATGAAGATAGCTAGGGGTACACGAAACTACCACTATCATTATTATGTTCTATAGGCGGGATCAACTTTTAGGGTGACTAGTAATTGTGCGGTGAAATTAGCATTGGTGCAGTATAGTAGTTATCCTATAGTGATTAGGAACGAGATTAACGCCAGAATATTCCTCTTATTTTCTTTGTCATGCCCACTTGTTTCATGGTCATATTTTATCTTACCAGTTTATGCCTTATCCTAGTTACTTTAATAATTGTATTGTTAAAGTTATTATACTCGCTAGACTTTATGTCTGACCCCCTTGTTTCCGCCTTTTTTCTTCCTTTCCCCCTCCCCCCCGCCCCCCAGGTTCTCAGGGTGGGACTAGTTCTAGTGGAGCTTGATCTTGGATCTCTTTCTCTCTCTTTTGGAAGTGCTTGGATTGCTGAAAGTAAAGTTCAGCTCATCTCTTTTATGGCTACTTGTGTTGGGGTTTATGCTTTTTATTTTATGTACTCTGAAACAATTTATCAAGATGGATATTAAGTGTACTTGGTTTATGAAGTTGTTGTAATCCAACTATTTCTCCGCTGCAATAAAAGTTGTTTTAAAATTTTCAAGTACCATTATTTATATCTGTCTTGTTATATTCTGTTCTATACACTACATACGCTCCATGGAAGTTAATGCATTCCCTTTGTGAGTAACATTAATGGACGTGGGGTGTTACACAGTTAAAGGAAGGATTACATGTCTGTCATTGTATTTCGAACTATATGGTTGATATCTGCTAAATATATATCTGTTTGGTGGCGGAAAATTTATTCTCTTTCTTAACACCCTTTTCTGGGACGTACAAGCTTAAAGGTTATATATCCAAAGAAATCAATAGTACGGTGTAGATTGTTGATGTGACATGTTTGTGTTTCCAAAGTTAAATAATCATTAATATTGATTTTTGGGAAGATTAAAACTAAGTGGAGTTTTAGTGAATCTTTAATTAGATTGAAATGTGAATTGATAATTTAAATTATCAAATTTTGGAAATGATCGAGAACGGAGTATCGCCAGTTTTGCTCCTAGCGACAGCTAAATCTTTAATTATATTTGAATGGGAAATGGTAATTAATTTTACCGATAAGACTGTGGTGTTAGTTATGGAGTATCACCAGTTTTGCTCCATGGGATGAATAGGTTGGGATTGAGAAATTAAATAAATGATTACTTCGGTAAGGTGCGTTAATCCCGGCTAGTTTGGAAAACCGTAACATGGTTTGAATTGACATCCAAAGGAAGATTAAAGAATAAATTTTAAAGAATTTATCTTTGATAAAATTAATGGGAACAAATCCTTAAGTATATGAATATTTGAATAAAAGAATATTCAGAATTGGAATGAGGCGCATGTTGTGTTTTTATAGCACTTGTTTATTATATACGTCGGTTATTCGGGAAGGCTGGGTATTATTCTGAATAACTGATTCGACAATAAGTCGATGATGAAGATGGTGGTTGAAGACCGAAGGTCTTCACATTGTTTGGATGATTACTGATGTCTTGATTGGGCTCTTACACACAAGACAACGTAATAAGTGGTGATCGTCCAGACATACTTGGAGATCGACGGATATGCGAGGACCTCTCTCTTGTATTGGACATATGGGACGAGGAATAAGGTGCCTCCGGTTTCGTTCAGACCCAAAACAAACTTGTAAATGGATTGTGTGTCTGACATTGGATTTTATTCTGTGTTGATTGATTTCTATTAAATATCTATCTGTTTGGTGGCAGAGAATTTATTCTCTTGCTTAACGCCCTTCTCTGAGTTGCACGAGCTCAATGTGAGGACCCAAACTTCCCACTGAAGGAAAGTATGGATTGCTTTGAGAACAACACACATCAGAACACAAACAGAAGAACATTTTATTGCTGTTACAACAATTACATCAAAGTACAAGAATATTCTAGAGTATGAAAGAATAATATACACTGGAAATACAATATCAGAGTTTAAATTACATTTAAATAGCAGCGGAAAATAATACAAAATACAACTGAAAGAAATACACGGATACAAAGCCTTCTGAATATCGCTTCAGCTGTAGACTGGGATCCTGTGAGTATAATATCTGCAAAACCAAAACTACTAGCAGCCTGTGTGGAAAATATGGGCATCTAGAGTTTAGGTTGAAACAATAAACTCTAGGTCAGTGATGGGACTGGTGTGACAACTAAAAACAGTAATTAATCTTTAAATTTAAAGTGGGGATATCATGGGACCACGCCGTATAACACGGAACGGGTTTACTCCACATAAATCTTAGTTTTGAAATAAATCAACGCAATGTTTTTTGGAAAAATAAAGCTATTATGAGACTCAGGTCCCATCACACAATGTAACGCAAGCCGGAGAATAGATTTTTACCTTATAATAGCCAAACATGCTTGATACGTATAAAACAATATTATTTTAATGTTACTATAAGTGTATAGTGTATAAAACAACTTCGAATATAAATGTATCAATCATAGACGACATAGTACCCCATCCTACTATGTCGCCATACTAGTTCTACAATCAAAACCGAAATGTCTCGTATTGGAAATTGGGTTTCCATCATGAGTCAAGGCTAGGGAGGAGCTCCTTACCGATTCGAGACAATCTAGCAAATGACTCAGGATTCCCCACAGTGAACCCTTGGATATCTGCAGAGCCGGTCCACACTTAACGTTAGTGGATTAGTTATGCATGAACACACGCTTCCCGGTTCTGTCACACTTCCGACCTATAAATCCGAGGTACCTCATAATCCATCATCCACATAAGTAAAAAATGTCAGGGCTGGTAAGTCGCTGACATCACTTCTAGCTAGAAAGAAATGTGTGCACTCCCGGCGTTCCCTTCTCCCATTTTAGACTCCAATCGGGGTGTGAGGCTCGCGAAGTAAAGCTATACACAAAGCTATTCTAATTAAAGCTATGCTTTGATCATCAACCACAAGGCTCTGCTTTTCAACAAAAGCTTTGATCTTTTGCATCTTAGCATGCCGCATTGTCAGCCCATACCATACCATTGATTTCTGCCAATATATATCCTCTAAGCCCGTACGTCTCAGAGAAGGGTGTTAAGCAAGAGAATAAATTCTCCGACACCAAACAGATACTTATTTAGCAGAGATCAATGAATACAGCATAATGGAATACAACATCAGATATAACATCCATTTACAAGTCCGTTCTGGGTCTGAACGAAACCATATCCGGTAGATCTCCAAATACGTCTGAATGATCACCATTTTTTCCCTCATCTTGAGTGTACGGTCCAATTAGGATATCAATAATCATCCATTCGATAGGGAAATTTCCCGGTCTTCAATAACCGTCTTCATCATCGATCTTCAATCGTCGTATGAATTATTCAGAAAGTGTTAAACCCGGTCTTTCTGTATAATTTGCGCAATTTAAAATCATGTGCTATAAAACACAACCAACGCCTCATTCCAATCAAGAATATTCTTTGATTTTAATTTAAACCAAATTAGGGTTTATGTTCAATATCAAATTCTGAAAAATAATGTATACCAAATCGGGAATAACAATATTAATATCTTCCAAATTCCCACAATAATATCCATATAATCACAAAATCCAATACTGAAATAATCCGAAGATTATTTCTATTCAAATCCATTCCAATATATGTATTGGAAAATCTTGGTTTTATTAAAACCATTTAAATCCTTTTATTTATTTTAGTTAAGTTATTAAAATAAATAAATCATTAATTCTGATAAGGATATCTTTTATCTTTATAAACTTGGAGTTTTTCATCAAAAACCTTCTTAAATCGTTTAATATGATTTTACATAATTTTAATATTGCTCGTACAGTCGGTTTTCGATAACGGCCACCGATCTGCATCCATAGCGACCTTTTCTGAAATTGGTTTGAACATATCTCCAAATTTAACCATTAGATTTCACATCTCTTATATTCATTGGAATGCTCTTTTCGATATGAACCCAACGGTTCCGGTTTTAGGAGAATCCGACGGTCGGATCTCCCGTTACATCCATTTGAAGTTAATGGTCGAAATTCGTGAACGGTCACTGCGCGGTGCGTTCTATTCAAGCCATTATACATGTAATATATATATATTATATATATTTCGTTAATTTCCATTTAAAACGTATTTTATAAAAAAAAAATTAAATTCATTTCAAAACGATTTTAACTTCAATTTCAATCTTAAATCAAAATTGAATATTCTATATCTTTATCATAATAAAATAATAATATTTTCAAAATATTATATTTGGAAATCAATTCTTTTCAACATTCATTATAAAAGGAATTAAAATCGATCGATAAACCCGTTCGGGTTAAAATGGCGTTTGCTACTTAACACGGCTTTATATTTATATTTGTGTGTCCATTCAATGACGGGCATCAAAATCATAATCTTATTCTTCACCTTATAATATTTAAAATACTGTTTATTTTAAAATATTATTTACTTTGATTTTTTTTTAATTTTACATAAAAATGCTCTTTACATAAAAATGTTTCTTTTACATAAATACGATTCTTTTACATAAATATGATTCTTTTACATATACATGATTCT
This sequence comes from Allium sativum, assembly GCA_030737875.1. Lineage (NCBI taxonomy): Eukaryota > Viridiplantae > Streptophyta > Magnoliopsida > Asparagales > Amaryllidaceae > Allium > Allium sativum. The sequence continues at coordinate 65,588,684 of CM060922.1, forward strand.
TATATTTTGTTGACAATTCTATTTCACCAAAATGAGTGAAAGTGATTCTTATTATCTAATCTTTCTAATGAAACAAATTAATTATAAAAATGTATTCTTTCTAAAGTAATCAATCTTAAATAAAAATGAAATCTTTTTAATGTAATCTTTTTAATTCCACCTTTATTTCATTGAAAAATGTAATGTTTTTAATTCAACCTTTATTACATTGAAAAATCTAATGTTTTCATTTCAATCTTTATTACAATGGAATATGTAATAATTTCTAATTCATTCTTTATTACAATGAAAAATGTAATAATTTTATTTCAATCTTTATTACAATGAAAAAAATGTAATAATTTCATTTCAATCTTTATTTTGCCCATTTCAATTCCTACAAAATAAATGATCTTTTTATTTCGACCGTTCTAATTCAACAAAAATGATAATTTTTGTTTCACTATTTCTTTTGACAAAATGTCCTTTTTAATTCCAAACATGAAAATGAAATAATGTCTTTTTCTAATTTCAACAAAATAAAAAGAATAACTTCTTTTTACAAAACAGTTGATTATTTCTGAGTTGGAATGAGACCCAATCAAATACCATATAATTTTAATTATATGGATTTCATACATCGTAGGAATTCTGAAATAACAATGAATGTTCATTGCACATACAAATAACAACCAGAGTGCACTTTACAACTAATCACAAGGGATGTGTGTAATCAGAATATCTCCCAAGACCCGTGTGGGGTTTCAACCAACAAATAATTAAATAATATATTATTATTTGTGCACATGGGCGATATGTGAAAATTATCAACCCATTCACATAAACAAGTCAGATAACTCGTAAATGGTAGTGTAAAATTATTTTATATAATCTTAAATGATATAACATTATTTAAATAGGTTAAATATCGCAAATTTCATTCATGTCATAACATAACATAACATAACAACACAACATCCATGCCCTAAAGATAATCAAGCAAATATTTCATCACAGGCATTTAATTCACGTTCAGTTATGAAAATAAATAAATAACTGTAGAAAATTGAGTGAGGAAAAAGTTCTCACCTTGATCAGGCTTTTAATTGACGGTTCAGACCCAATTTTGGCCTAAAATCCAACATGTTTCAAAATTGACAAAATTAGTGTCCATGCGAAGCTCTCGACTAACTGTTTGTGGAAAATCCCGTTTTGTGTGATTTCGAGTTCGTTGCAGAAAGCTATGAATTTATGAAGTTTGAACAAATTAAATAATTAATTAAATCATGGAAATTACCCAAAATTTCGACTTGCTCCAAATTGGACAAAATGGGTGTCCATGCGAAGCTCTCGTCGCCTTGATCGTGGCAGATCTGAAATCGTTAGATTTCGACCTCGTATGTGTAAGATATCGCGTTACGAACATTGATTGCATAATTAAAATAATTAATTAAATTATTAAACCTAATTACCATCAAAACCGAGGTTCTCCTTGTCCATGCTTCCAGTTCTGCCACTAGAGGTCACCGTCGGCCGGCCTGGATTTGCCACAGCCTACGCCTATACGTGGCACACATGTAGCCGCCGCCGCTCCCAATTCCTCTCTGATCACCAGAAATCGCGCAAAGCCCCAATTCCGCCTCACACCAAAATCCGATCGCCAGAGCCACCGTCGTGATCGTGGACCCCACCAGTTCGACGCATCTCCCCAAGGCGCAGCTTTTTCCTTCAGGGACCACCACCTGAATCGCCACCTAGCGCCGCCCATCGCCAGCTTTCAGTTCGCCAGCCCCCCTGAAATAAACGTCGATGTTGAACTCGAGATTCCGGCCACCACGAGCAGTTTCAGCCCAGATGCCCAAAGACATAGTCGTATCCCGTTCTCTCCTCTATAATTTCTTCAACTGCGCCATCATCTAATTCTTCACCGTTTGTTTAGAATTTGTTAAAAACCGAAAGTCATTTTCTGGCTTTGACCATCGATTCCAGCGAATCCGTGCGACGATAGTTTCTAGAATATTTGTAGTCGGTAGAGGTGATGAAGATCTTCAAAACGCAGAAACCGTTTAGGTTAATTTTGTATTGATTGAGAGATAAAAATTATTTATGATCCGGGGTCCTTTTCACAGAATTACAAGAGAGAAAGAGGAAGATGGCTGCTGTCAATTTTTGAGGAAGAAGAGTAATGAGAGTTAGGGAAGGAGGAAAAGATATTATATAGCAGCGGGTCAGGAATTATTATTTTATTATTAACTTTCTAGCTTTATTATTAATTCTTTAATTAACGCTCTCTTTATTCGACAGTTATCGATGCCACGATCACATACGAAACCCTTTGACGATGAAAATTGACAGGCTGCTATATCTTGACGATACGATTCTAACAAAACTGGTTTCATTGAATTCCGAGTCCGTTTATTCCAAAAGTCCTACAAATTACAGAAAAATTAATTTCTCCCGGTCACATACTAGCTCTACAAATTACAGAAATATTATATTTAGCTTTGTTTTGACGATACGGTTCCAACAAAACTAATTTCGTCAAATTTGAAGACCATTTGAAAAATGGTCATTTTTAAGGCGTAAATATTTAATAAAAAATATATTAAAATGAAAATTTTTCGAATCTCGAAATATATCAGTAAAAATACTTTATCAATGCAGAAACATCATTTTGAACTCAATGGAAGTGGTTTCGAGTCCAAATTCATTCGTACGTAAAAAGTAGCGTTTTAGGTCTTGTATATTATATATATAAATTCCATAGCGTTTTTCTGAGATTTTGATTTTGTTATAACTTACAATTTATAAACTGAAATTTTAATTTCTTACATCCGTTGGAAAGATATCGTCAATACGATCCTAACATGTCCGGTTTTATCCAATTCCGACTTATAATTAATTTTATATAATTTTCCAAAGTTTGAAATCAAAATTTGAAATTACCACGCCATTTCAGGCTCGTTTATAATTAAAATAAATTTATACGTTCGAACTTCGATTTAAATAAATTTTCCATTGTTATTATTTAAAATAAATTATTTTAAATATACTAAATCCATTAAAATAATAAAAATAAAAATTTTAAATTAGTTCAGAATTTCCTGGTTGTTACAATCTCTTCCGCTTAAAATCTTTTCGTCCTCGAAAAGAAACGGAGCTGAAAGTTATTCTACTAATCACTCAACTTTCATTTCTAATAAATTTTCAACTCATTTCAATATTAAGTTCAATTCAGCTAAATTTATCATTCCAATATTTTAAATAGTTGAACTAATTATCAACCATCAAAACCATCAATCAGTTAGGTGATTAATTTTTTGAACATATAATTTTTTTATATATAGTCAAAAATCATATTTTTAGTGCAAGTCACAGCAATAATCCCTATCTAGTTTTGGTTCTCACATCAGTCAATGGAAATATATAGATATCCCACTTTCGAAACTCGAACATAAATACTGATGATGAGGCCTCAATCATTGGAATCATCTCCGGGCGACTAGAGTGTGATTCTATATCTATCCAGTATATTAAAACTTCGAATATCCATTAATTACTCGTATATTCAAAATCTTTGTATACTCGATTGTCCAACTTAAAATAAAATAATATACTCAAAAACGCATATTAAGATAAAAAATTTCAAGACTAAATTTGTTTTTATAAAATTTTAAAGAAAATAATACTCTTCACACTTGTTCTAAGATACTACTAATCCCATCTCTAACGAGTCATTCTTATTGGACATTACTGATCCAATCTCTGATGAATTCTTTCATTCGGTTCTAATGTATCTTGTTCTCGACCTCTGTAAACCAAAGCTATGATACCAAATGTGACGACCCAAACTTCCCAGTGAAGGAAAGTACGGATTGCTTTGAGAACAACACACATCAGAACACAAACAAAAGAACATTTTATTGATGTTACAACAATTACATTAGAGTGCAAGAATATTCCAGAGTATGAAAGAACAATATACACTGGAAATACAATATCAGAGTTTAAATTACATTTAAATAGCAGCGAAAAATAATACAAATCGCAACTGAAAGAAATACACGGATACAGAGCCTTCCGAATATCGCTTCAGCTGTAGACCAGGATCCTATGGGTATAATACCTGCAAAACCAAAACTACTAGTTGCCCGTGTGGAAAATATGGGCACCCAAAGTTTAGGTTGAAACAATAAACTATAGGTCAGTCATGGGACTGGTGTGAGAACTAAAAAAAATAATTAATCTTTAAATTTAAAGTGGGGATATCATGGGACCACACGTATAACATGGAACGGGTTTACTCCACATGAATCTTAGTTTTGAAATAAATCAACGCAATGCTTTTTGGAAAAATGAAGCTATTATAAGACTCAGGTCCCATCACATAATGCAACGCAAGCCAGAGGACAGAGTTTTACCTTATAATAGCCAAACATGCTTGATACGTATAAAACAATATTATTCTAATATTACTATATGTGTATAGTGTATAAAACAACTTCGAATATAAATGTATCAATCATAGACGGCATAGTACCCCATCCTACTATGTCGCCATACTAGTTCTACAATCAAAACCGAAATGTGTCGTATTGGAAATTGGGTTTCCATCATGAGTCAAGGCTAGGGCGGAGCTCCTTACTGATTTGAGACACTCTAGCAAATGCCTCAGGATTCCCCGCAGTGAACCCTTGGATATCTGCAGGGCCAGTCCACACTTAACGTTAGTGGATTAGTTATGCCTGAACACATGATTCCCGGTTCTTTTGAACTTCCAATATGACCACTTCTGGCCTATAAATCCGAGGTACCTCATAATCCATCATCCACATAAGTAAAAATGTCAGGGCTGGTAAGTCGCTGACATCACTTCTAGCTAGAAAGAAATGTGTGCACTCCCTGCTTTCTCTTCTCCCGTTTTAGACTCCAATCGGGGTGTGAGGCTCGCGAAGTAACGCTGTACACAAAGCTATGCTTTGAGCATCAACCACAAGACTCTGCTTTTCAACAAAAGCCTTGATCATTTGCATCTTAGCATGCCACACTTTCAGTCCATACCATACCATTGATTTCTGCCAATATATAACCTCTAAGCTCGTACGTCTCAAAGAAGGGTGTTAAGCAAGAGAATAAATTCTCCGACACAAAACAGATACATATTTAGTAGGGATCAATGAATACAACATAACGAAATACAACGTCAGATATACCATCCATTTACAAGTCCGTTCTGGGTCTGAAAGAAACCATATCTGGTAGATCTCCAAATACATCTGAATGATCACCAATTTTTCCCTCATCTTGGGTGTACGGTCCAATCAAGATATCGATAATCATCCATTCGATATGGAAATTTCCCGATCTTCAATAACCGTCTTCATCATCGATCTACAATCATCATATGAATTATTCAGAATGGGTTAAACCCAGTCTTTCTGAATAATTTGTGCAATTCAAAATCATGTGGTTTAAAACACAACCAACGCCTCATTCCAATCAAGAATATTCTTTGATTTTAATTTAAACCAAATTAAGGTTTATTTAACTAGTCGGGATTAACACCTTACCGAAGTAATCATTTATTAATATCCCATTCCCAACCTATACAACCCATGGAGTAAAACAGGTGGTACTCCATATTTAACACCCAATGTGTTACGGTAAACTTAATTACAGTTTTGTCGTTCAAATCTAATTAAAAATTTAACTATCGCTTGGAGTAAAACTGGTGGTACTCCATTATCGTTTGTTTCTTGAATTAAGTAAATTTAATTACTTTTATCCTCATTCAATCCAATTAAAGATTTATTAAAACTATATTTAGTTTTAAACTTCAAGAATCATTATTAAATGATTATCTAACTTTCAAGAAATAATCTTGCCTTTAACCGGGTTAAAGAACAAATGTCACTTAAAAACATCGTTCACAATAAACCCAAATCATATTCCAAATTAATATATTAAACTGAAAACTTCTCTTTAGAATATTTCGTTAAATCTTAATTAAAAGATTTATGAATTACCGATCTAAATTTCACTGTCAATCGGGTTTTAAGAACTAATGTCATTTAAAAACATTGTTCACAATCAACCCAAAAGTCAGTTTCACTTAATTTTCAATTATGTTTAATAATTGGAAATCTTATTAAAATCTTAATTAAAAGATTTATTCTTTCTCCAATGGATTTAAGAACAGTGTTATCTAAGACACTATTCATGACAAACCCAATTCTAATCAGATATTAAATGTCGTGCTTTGAATAGAAATTATATCAATTTATGTTCAATATCAAATTCTGAAAACTAACGTATACATCGGGAATAACGATATTAATATCTTCCAAATTCCCATAATAATATCCATATAATCACATAAACCAATACTAAAATAATCCAAAGATTATTTCCATTCAAATCCATTCCAATATATGTATTGGAAAATCTTGGTTTTATAAAAACCATTTAAATCCTTTTATTTATTTTAATTAATTTATTAAAATAAATAAATCACTAATTCTGATAAAGATATCTTTTATCTTTATAAACTTGGAATTTTTCATCAAAAACCTTTTTAAATCATTTATTATGATTTTACATAATTTTATTATTGCTCACACAGTCGGTTTTCGATAACGGCCACCGAACTGCATCCATAGCGACCTTTTCTGAAATTGATTTGGACATATCTCCAAATTTAACCATTAGATTGCACATCTTTTATATTCAATGGAAAGCTCTTTTCGATACGAACCCAACAGTTCCGGTTTTAGGAGAATCCGACGGTCGGATCTCCTGTTACATCCATTTGAAGTTAATGGTCGAAATTCGCGAACGGTCGCTGCGCGGCGCGTTATATTCTGGTCATTATATATGTAATATATATATATATATTACATATATTTCGTTGATTTCCATTTAAAACATATTTTATAAATTCGTTTATAAATTCATTTCAAAACGATTTTAACTTCAATTTCAATCTTAAATCAAAATTGAATATTCTATATCTTTATCATAATAAAATAATAATATTTTCAAAATATTATATTTGGAAATCAATTCTTTTCAACATTCATTATAAAATGAATTAAAATCGATCGATAAACCCGTTCGGGTTAAAATGGCGTTTGCTACTTAACACGACTTCATATTTATATTTGGGTGTCCGTTCAATGACGGGCATCAAAATCATAATCTTATTCTTCACCTTATATTATTTTGAAATACTGTTTATTTTAAAATATTATTTACATTGAAATATTTTTTTTTTTACATAAAAATGCTCTTTACATAAAAATGTTTCCTTTACATAAATACGATTCTTTTACATAAATATGATTCTTTTACATATATATGATTCTTATATTTTGTTGACAATTCTATTTCAACAAAATGAGTGAAAGTGATTCTTATTATCTAATCTTTCTAATGAAACAAATTAACTATAAAAATGTATTCTTTCTAAAGTAATCAATCTTAAATAAAAATGAAATCTTTTTAATGTAATCTTTTTAATTCCACCTTTATTACATTGAAAAATGTAATATTTTTAATTCAACCTTTATTACATTGAAAAATGTAATATTTTCATTTCAATCTTTATTACAACGGAATATGTAATAATTGCTAATTCATTCTTTATTACAATGAAAAATGTAATAATTTCATTTCACTTTTATTACAATGATAAAAAGGTAATAATTTCATTTCAATCTTTATTTTGTCCATTTCAATTCCTACAAAATAAATGATCTTTTTATTTCGACCGTTCTAATTCAACAAAAATGATAATTTTTGTTTCACTATTTCTTTTGACAAAATGCCCTTTTTAATTCCAAACATGAAAATGAAATAATGTCTTTTTCTAATTTCAACAAAATAAAAAGAATAACTTCTTTTTATAAAACAGTTGATTATTTCTGAGTTGGAATGAGACCCAATCAATTACCATATAATTTTAATTATATGGATTTCATACATCGCAGGAATTCTGAAATAACTATGAATGTTCATTGCACATACAAATAACAACCAAAGTGCACTTTACAGCTAATCACAAGGGATGCGTGTAATCAGAATATCTCCCAAGACCCGCATGGGATTTCAACCAACAAATAATTAAATAATATATTATTATTTGTGCACATGGGCGATGTGTGAAAAGTATCAACCCATTCACATAAACAAGTCAGATAACTCGTAAATGACAGTGTAAAATTATTTTATATAATCATAAATGATATAACATTATTTAAACATGTTAAATATCGCAAATTTCATTCATGTCATAACATAACATAGCAACACAACATCCATGCCCTAAAAATAATCAAGCAAATATTTCATCATAGGCATTTAATTTACGTTCAGTTATGAAAATAAATAACTGTAGAAAATTGAGTGAGGAAAAAGTTCTCACCTTGGTCAGGCTTTTAATTGATGGTTCGGACCCAATTTAGGCCTAAAATCCAACGTGCTTCAAAATTGACAAAATTAGTGTCCATGCGAAGCTCTTGACTAACTGATCGTGGCAAATCCTGTTTTGTATGATTTCGAGTTTGTTACAGAAAGTTATGAATTTCTGAAGTTCGAACAAATTAAATAATTAATTAAATCGCAAAAATTACCCAAAATTTCAACTTGCTTCAAATTAGACAAAATGGGTGTCCATGCGAAGCTCTCGTCGCCACGACCGCGGCGGATCTGAAATCGTCAGATTTCGACCACATATGTGTAAGATATTGCGTTACGAACATGATTGTATAATTAAAATAATTAATTAAATTATTAAACCTAATTACCATCAAAACCGAGGTTCTCCTTGTCCATGCTCCCAACGCCGCTACCAGAGGTCACCGTCGATCGACCTGGGTTTGCCACCGCCTGCGCCTATACATGGCGCACCTGTAGCCGCCGCCGCCGCTCCCAATTCCTCTCCGATCACCAGAAATCGCGCAAAGCCCCAATTCCGCCTCACGCCAAAATCCGACCGCCAGAGCCACCGCCGTGATCTTGGACCCCACCAGTTCAACGCGTCTCCCCAAGGCGCAACATTTTCCTTCAGGGACCACAACCTGAATCGCCACCTAGCGCCGCCCATCACCAGCTTTCAGTTCGCCAGCCCCCCTGAAATAAACATCGACGTTGAACTCGAGATTCCGGCCACCACTAGCAGTTTCAGACCGGACACGCAAAGACAAAGTCGTACCCTGTTCTCTCCTCTATAATTTCTTCAACCGCGCCATCATCTAATTCTTCACCGTTTGTTCAGAATTTGCCAAAAACCGAAAGTCATTTTTTGTCTTTGACCATCGATTCCGGCGAATCCGTGCGACGATAGTTTCTAGAATTTTTTAGTAGGTAGAGGTGATGAAGATCTTCAAAACCCAGACACCGTTTAGGTTAATTTTGTATTGATTGAGAGATATAAATTATTTAAGATCCGGGGTCCTTTTTGCAGAATTACAAGAGAGAATGAGGAAGATGGCTGCTGTCAATTTTTGAGGAAGAAGAGTAATGAGAGTTAGGGAAGGAGGAAAAGATATCATATAGCAGCGGGTCAGGAATTATTATTTTATTATTAATTTTCTAGCTTTACTATTAATTCTTTAATTCGTGCCCTCTTTATTCGACAGTTATCGATGCCACGATCACATACGAACCCCATTGACGATGAAAATTAACATGCTACTATATCTTGACGATACGGTCCTAACAAAACTGGTTTCGTCGAATTCCGAGTCCGTTTATTCAAAAAGTCATGTTTTGGTCTTTATATGACTGATCGATTCAAAATTAATTTCTCCCGGTCACATACTAGCTCTAAAAATTAAAAATAAATTATTTCCAGCTTTGTTTTGACGATACGATCCCAACAAAACTAATTTCATCAAATTTGAAGACCGTTTGAAAAATGATCGTTTTTAAGGCGTAAATATTTAATAAAAAAAATATTAAAATGAAAATTTTTCGAATCTCGAAATATATTAGTGTTTATACCTTTCAATGCAGAAACATCATTTTGAACTCAATGGAAGTGGTTTCGAGTCCAAATTCATTTGTATGTAAAAACTAGCGTTTTGGGTCTTATATATTATATATATAAATTCCATATCGTTTTTCTGAGATTTTGATTTTATCATAACTTACAATCTATAAACTGAAATCTTAATTTCTTACATCCGTTCGAAAGATATCGTCAATACGATCCTAACGTATCCAGTTTTATCCAATTCCGACTTATAATTAATTTTATACAATTTTCCAAAGTTTGAAATCGAAATTTGAAATTACCACGCCATTTCAGGCTCGTTTATAATTAAAATAAATTTATACGTTCTAACTTCGATTTAAATAAATTTTTCGTCATTTTTATTTAAAATAAATTATATTAAATATACTAAATCCATTAAAATAATAAAAATAAAAATTTTAAATTGGTTCAGAAATTCCGGGTTGTTACAATCTCCTCCACTTAAAATCTTTTCGTCCTCGAAAAGGAATGGAGTTGAAAGTTGTTCTACTAATCGCTCAACTTTCATTTCTAATAAATTTTCAACTCATTTCAATATTAAGTTCGATTCTGCTAAATTTATCATTCTAATATTTTAATTAGTTGAACTAATTATCAACCATCACAACCAGTAATCAATTAGGTGATTAATTTTTCGAACATATTTTTTTTATATATAGTCAAAAATCATTTTTTTAGCGCAAGTCACAGCAATAATACCTATCTAGTTTTGGTTCTCACATCAGTCAATGGAAATATATAGATATCCCACTTTCGAAACTCGAACATAAATACTGATGATGAGGCCACAAACATCAGAATCATCTACGGGCGACTAGAGTGTGATTCTATATCTATCATGTATATTAAAACATCGAATACCCATTAATTACTCGTATATTCAAAATATTTATATACTCGATTGTCCAACTTAAAATAAAATAATATACTCAAATACGCATATAAAGATAAAAAAATTCAAGACTAAATTTGTTTTTATTAAATTTTTAAGAAAATAATACTCTTCACACTCGTTCTAGGATACTAATGATCCCATCTCTAATGAGTCATTCTTGTTGGACATTACTGATCCAATCTCTGGTGAATTCTTTTGTTCGGTTCTAATGTGTCTTGTTCTCGACCTCTGTAAACCAAAGCTATGATACCAAAGGTGACGACCCAAACTTCCCAGTGAAGGAAAGTACGGATTGCTTTGAGAAAAACACACATCAGAACACAAACAGAAGAACATTTTATTGTTGTTACAACAATAACATCAGAGTACAAGAATATTCCAGAGTATGAAAGAATAATATACACTGGAAATACAATATCAGAGTTTAAATTACATTTAAATAGCAGCGGAAAATAATACAAAACACAACTGAAAGAAATACACGGGTACAGAGCCTTCTGAATATCGCTTCAGCTGTAGACCATGATCCTGTGAGTATAATATTTGCAAAACCAAAACTACTAGCTGCCCGTGTGGAAAATATGGGCACCCAGAGTTTAGGTCGAAACAATAAACTCTAGGTCAGTCATGGGACTGGTGTGAGAACTAAAAACAGTAATTAATCTTTAAATTTAAAGTGGGGATATCATGGGACCACGCCGTATAACACGGAACGGGTTTACTCCACATGGATCTTAGTTTTGAAATAAATAAACGCAATGCTTTTTGGAAAAATGAAGCTATTATAAGTCTCAGGTCCCATCACATAATGCAACGCAAGCCGGAGGATAGAGTTTTACCTTATAATAGCCAAACATGCTTGATACGTATAAAAAATATTATTCTAATATTACTATAAGTGTATAGTGTATAAAACAACTTCGAATATAAATGTATCAATCATAGACGGCATAGTACCCCATCCTACTATGTTACCATACTAGTTCTACAATCAGAACCGAAATTTCTCGTATTGGAAATTGGGTTTCCATCATGAGTCAAGGCTAGGGAGGAGCTCCTTACCTATTCGAGACACTCTAGCAAATGCCTCAGGATTCCCCGCAGTGAACCCTTGGATATCTGCAGGGCCGGTCCACACTTAACGTTAGTGAATTAGTTATGCCTGAACACACGCTTCCCGATTTTTTTGAACCTCCAATATGACCACTTCCGGCCTATAAATCCGAGGTCCCTCATAATCCATCATCCACATAAGTAAAAATGTCAGGGCTGGTAAGTCGTTGACATCACTTCTAGCTAGAAAGAAACGTGTGCACTCCCTGCGTTCCCTTCTCCCGTTTTAGACTCCAATCGGGGTGTGATGCTCGCGAAGTAATGCTATACACAAAGCTATGCTAATTAAAGCTATGCTTTGATCATCAACCACAAGGCTCTGCTTTTCAACAAAAGCTTTGATCATTTGCATCTTAGCATGCCACATTGTCAGTCCATACCATACAATTGATTTCTGCCAATATATAACCTCTAAGCTCGTATGTCTCAGAGAAGGGTGTTAAGCAAGAGATTAAATTCTCCGACACAAAACAGATACATATTTAGCAGAGATCAATGAATACAACATAACAGAATACAACGTCAGATATAACATCCATTTACAAGTCCGTTCTGGGTCTGAACGAAACCGTATCTGGTAGATCTCCAAATACGTCTGAATGATCACCAATTTTTCCTTCATCTTGGGTGTATGGTCCAATCAAGATATCAATAATCATCCATTCGATATGGAAATTTCCCAGTCTTCAATAACTGTCTTCATCATCGATCTTCAATCATCATATGAATTATTCAGAATGGGTTAAACCTAGTCTTTCTGAATAATTTGCGCAATTCAAAATCATGTGCTTTAAAACACAACCAACGCCTCATTCCAATCAAGAATATTCTTTGATTTTTAATTTAAACCAAATTAAGGTTTATTTAACTAGTCGGGATTAACACATTACCGAAGTAATTATTTATTAATATCCCATTCCCAAGCTATACAACCCATGGAGTAAAACTGGTGGTACTCCATATTTAACTCCCAATGTGTTACGGTAAACTTAATTACCGTTTTGTCATTCAAATCTAATTAAATATTTAACTATCGCTTGGAGTAAAACTGGTGGTACTCCATTATCGTTCGTTTCTTGAATTAAGTAAATTTAATTACTTTTATCCTCATTCAATCCAATTAAAGATTTATTAAAACTATATTTAGTTTTAATTTTCTAGAATCATTATTTAATGATTATTTAACTTTCAAGAAATAATCTTGCCTTTAACTGGGTTAAAGAACAAATGTCGCTTAAAAACATCGTTCACAATAAACCCAAATCATATTCCAATTTAATATAATAAATTGAAAACTTCTCTTTAGAATATTTCGTTAAATCTTAATCAAAAGATTTATGAATTACCAATCTTAATTTCACTGTCAATCGGGTTTTAAGAACTAATGTCATTTTAAAACATTGTTCACAATCAACCCAAAAGTCAGTTTCAGTTAATTTTCAATTATGTTTAATAATTGGAAATCTTATTAAAATCTTAATTAAAAGATTTATTCTTTTCTCAAATGGGTTAAAGAACAGTGTTATTTAGGACACTATTCATGACAAACCCAAATTCTAATCAGATATTAAATATTGTGCTTTGAATAAAAATTATATCGATTTATGTTCAATATCAAATTCTGAAAACTAACGTATACCAAATCGGGAATAACATTATTAATATCTTCCAAATTCCCATAATAATATCCATATAATCACAAAATCCAGTACTGAAATAATGCAAAGATTATTTCCATTCAAATCCATTCCAATATATGTATTGGAAAATCTTCGTTTTATTAAAATCATTTAAATCCTTTTATTTATTTTAATTAACTTATTAAAATTAATAAATCAGTAATTCTGATAAGGATATCTTTTATCTTTATAAACTTGGAATTTTTCATCACAAACCTTTTTAAATCATTTATTATGATTTTACATAATTTTATTATTGCGCGTACAGTCGGTTTTTGATAACGGCCACCGAACTGCATCCATAGCGACCTTTTCTGAAATTTATTCGGACATATCTCCAAATCTAACCATTAGATTTTACAACTCTTATATTCATTGGAAATCTCTTTTTGATACGAACCCAACGGTTCCGGTTTTAGGAGAATCCGACGGTCGGATCTCCCGTTACATCCATTTGAAGTTAATTGTCAATATTCGCGAACGGTCGCTGCGTGATGCGTTCTATTCAGGCCATTATATATGTAATATATATATTATATATATTTCGTTGATTTCCATATAAAACGTATTTTATAAATTCGTTTATAAATTCATTTCAAAACGATTTTAACTTCAATTTCAATCGTAAATCAAAATTGAATGTTATATATCTTTATCATAATAAAATAATAATATTTTCAAAATATTATATTTGGAAATCAATTCTTTTCAACCTTCATTATAAAATGAGTTAAAATCGATCGATAAACCCATTCGGGTTAAATGGCATTTGCTACTTAACACGGCTTCATATTTATATTTGTGTGTCCGTTCAATGACGGGCATCAAAATCATAGTCTTATTCTTCACCTTATATTATTTTAAAATATTGTTTATTTTAAAATATTATTTACTTTGAAATATTTTTTTATTTTTTTTACATAAAAATGCTCTTTACATAAAAATGTTTCGTTTACATAAATACGATTCTTTTGCATAAATATGATTCTTTTACATATATATGATCCTTATATTTTGTTGACAATTCTATTTCAACAAAATGAGTGAAAGTGATTCTTATTATCTAATCTTTCTAATGAAACAAATTAACTATAAAAATGTATTCTTTCTAAAGTAATCAGTCTTAAATAAAAATGAATTCTTTTTTATGTAATCTTTTTAATTCCACCTTTATTACATTGAAAAATGTAATATTTTTAATTCAACCTTTATTATATTGAAATATGTAATATTTTCATTTCAATCTTTATTACAATGGAATATGTAATAATTTCTAATTCATTCTTTATTACAATGAAAAATATAAAAATTTCATTTCAATCTTTATTACAATGAAAAAAAATGTAATAATTTCATTTCAATCTTTATTTTGTCTATTTCAATTCCAACAAAATAAATGATCTTTTTATTTCGACCGTTCTAATTCAACAAAAATGATAATTTTTGTTTCACTATTTCTATTGACAAAATGTCCTTTTTAATTCCAAACATGAAAATGAAATAATGTCTTTTTCTAATTTCAACAAAATAAAAAGAATAAATTCTTTATAAAAAGTTGATTATTTCTGAGTTGGAATGAGACCCAATCAACTACCATATAATTTTAATTATATGGATTTCATACATCGCAGGAATGCTGAAATAATGATAAATGTTCATTACACATACAAATAACAACCAGGGTGCACTTTATAGCTAATCACAAGGGATGCGTGTAATCATAATATCTCCCAAGACCCGTGTGGGGTTTCAACCAACAAATTATTAAATATTATATTATTATTAGTGCACATGGGCGATGTGTGAAAATTATCAACCCATTCACATAAACAAGTCAGATAACTCGTAAATGACCGTGTAAAATTATTTTAAATAATCATAAATGATATAACATTATTTAAACATGTTAAATATTGCAAATTTCATTCATGTCATAACATAACATAACATAGCAACACAACATCCATGCCCTAAAGAGAGTCTAGCAAATATTTCACCACAGGCATTTAATTTACATTCATTTATGAAAATTAATAAATAACTGTAGAAAATTGAGTGAGGAAAAAGTTCTCACCTTGATCAGGCTTTTAATTGACGGTTCAAACACAATTTTGACCCAAATTCCAACATGCTTCAAAACTGACAAAATTAGTGTCCATGCAAAGCTCTTGAGTCATTGATCGTGGCAAATCCTGTTTTGCGCGATTTCGAGTTCGTTACAGAAAGTTATGAATTTCTAAAGTTTGAACAAATTAAATAATTAATTAAATCATGGAAATTACCCAAATTTTTAACTTGCTCCAAATTGGACAAAATAGGTGTCCATGCGAAGCTCTCGTCGCAACGATCGCGACGGATCTGAAATTGTCAGATTTCGACCTCGTATGTGTAAGATATCGCATTACGAACATTGATTGTATAATTAAAATAATTAATTAAATTATTAAACCTAATTACCATCAAAACCGAGGTTCTCCTTGTCCATGCTCCCAGCGCCGCCACCAGAGGTCACCGTCGGCCGACCTGGGTTTGCCACCGCTTGCGCCTACACGTGGCGCACCTGTAGCCGCTGTCGCCGCTCCCAATTCCTCTCTGATCACCAAAAATCGCGCAAAGCTTCAATTCCGCCTCACACCAAAATACGACCGCCAGAGCCACTGCCGTGATCGTGGACCCCACCAGTTCGACGCGTCTCCCCAAGGCGCAACTTTTTCCTTCAGGGACCACCACCTGAAACGCCACCTAGTGCCGCCCATCACCAGCTTTTAGTTCGCCAGCCCCGCTGAAAGAAACGTCAACGATGAACTCGAGATTCTGTCCACCATGAGAGGTTTCAGACGAGACACACAAAGACAAAGTCATACCCCGTTCTCTCCTCTATAATTTCTTCAACTGCGCCATCATCTAATTCTTCACCATTTGTTCAGAATTTGCCAAAAACCGAAAGTCATTTTATGGCTTTGACCATCGATTCCGGCGAATCCTTTCGATGATAGTTTCTAGAATTTTTGTGGTAGATAGAGGTGATGAAGAAATTCAAAACCCAGAAACCATTTGGGTTAATTTTGTATTGATTGAGAGATATAAATTATTTAAGATCCGGGGTCCTTTTTGCAGAATTACAAGAGAGACAGAGGAAGATGACTGCTGTCAATTTTTGAGGAAGAAGAGTAATGAGAGTTAGGGAAGGAGGAAAAGATATTATATAGCAGCGGGTCAGGAATTATTATTTTATTATTAATTTTCTAGCTTTACTATTAATTCTTTAATTCACGCTCTCTTTATTCGACAATTATCGATGCCACGATCACATGCGAACCCCGTTGACGATGAAAATTGACATGCTGCTATATCTTGACGATACAGTTCTAACAAAACAGGTTTCGTCGAATTCAGAGTCATTTTGCTCAAAAAGTCCTTTTTTGTCTTTATATGACAGATCGATTCAAAATTAATTTCTCCCGGTCACATAATAGCTCTAAAAATTACAGAAAAATTATTTCTAGCTTTGTTTTGATGATACGGTCCCAGCAAAACTAATTTCGTCAAATTTGAAGACCGTTTGAAAAATGGTCATTTTTAAGGCGTAAATATTTAATAAAAAAATATATTAAGATGAAAAATTTTCGAATCTCGAAATATATCAGTGTTTATATTTTTCAATGCAGAAACATCATTTTGAACTCAATGGAAGAGGTTTCAAGTCCAAATTCATTCGTATGTAAAAAGTAGTGTTTTGGATCTTATATATTATATATAAATTCCATAGCGTTTTTCTGAGATTTTGATTTTGTCATAACTTACGATTTATAAACTGAAATCTTAATTTCTTATATCCGTTGGAAAGATATCGTCAATACGATCCTAACGTGTCCAATTTTATCCAATTCCGACTTATAATTAATTTTATATAATTTTCCAAATTTTGAAATCGAAATTTGAAATTACCACGCGATTTAAGGCTCGTTTATAATTAAAATAAATTTACACGTTCTAACTTTGATTTAAATAAATTTTCTGTCGTTATTATTTAAAATAAATTATTTTAAATATACTAAATCCATTAAAATAATAAAAATAAAAATTTCAAATTGGTTCAGAAATTCCGGGTTGTTGCATCAGGAGTTATATATCGATGGATAATAATCGCATGGTATGAATTGCCTGTATGGCATGCTAAGATGCAGTGATCAACGCACGACTTTAATACAGCATAGCTTTGTGTATGGTGTTAATTCGCGAGCCTCACACTTCTGTATGAGTCAAAAAGGGATTGGACGGTTGGGAGAACATGACATTTCTTTCAAGCTACGGATGGTGTCAGCGTTTTACTAGCCCTGACATTGTTGTTATTTTACCTATGTGGTTGTTGGATTGCGAGGCGCCTCGGATATATCGGTCTCTTCGGAGCCGATGGATACAGGTTCGATAGGACCGGGAAACGCGTGTTTTGGAATTGCCAATCCACTAACGAAAGTGTGGACCATCCCAACCGATCTAGGGTTCTCTGTGGGGAATCCTAAGGCCATTGCTAGTGTGTCTCGAAGCGGTGATGAGCCATTCCTGGTCTCGACTCATGACGGAAACCCAATTTCCAATACGTGACATTTTGGTTTTATTTGTAGAGCCTCGTATGGAGACATAGTGGTATGGGGCACTATGCCGTCTATGATTGATACATTTATATTTGAAGTTGTTTTCATACACTTTACATTATAATAGTATCAAGATGATTTGTTTTAAACGTACCAAGCATGTTTGGCTATTATAAGGTAAAACTTTATCCTCCGGCTTGCGTTGCATTGTGTGATGGGACCTAAGTCTTATAATAGCTTCATTTTTCCAAAAAGCATTGCGTTTTTATTCTTTGCACGTGTATTCTTGGGAGGAAACCCGTTCCGTGTTATATGGCATGGTCCCTTGATTTACTCTATTTTAAAGTAAAGTTTTAAATAACTATTTTGGTTCTCACACCAGTCACATGACTGACCTAGAGTTTATCGTTTTAACCTAAACTCTGGGTGCCCCTATTTTCCACACGGGCAGCTAGTAGTTCCAGTTTTGCAAATGTATATTCACAGGATCCTGGTTTACAGGTGGAATGATATTCGGAAAGCTCTGTATCCATTTATCTCTTTTAGTTGTGTTTTGTATTATTTTCCATGGCTATGTAATGTAATTTTAATCTCTGATGTATAATATTTATTCATACTTTGTATATTCTTGTACTCTAATGTAAATTGTTGTGATAAGCAATGAAATGTTCTTCCATTTGTGTTCTGATTCATCTTGTTCTCAACTCAATCCGTTCTTTCTCTTCTCTTCGGAGACCGGGGAAGTTCGGGTTGTTTTAGGTGTCCTCAAAGCATTTCGGGCTTTCCTTCACGGGGAATGTTGGGTCGTCACATTTTGTTATCAGAGCTTTGGTTTACAGAGCTCGAAAATAAGACACATTAGAACCATACAAAAGAATTCATCAAAGATTGGATTAGTAATATCCAATAAAGAATGACTCGTTAGAGATGGGATCAATAGTATCCTAGAACGAGTGTGAAGAGTAGTGTTTTGAAAATAAAAATGAAAACAAAGATTATTTTGAAAATTTAAACCTTATTCAACGTATTTGAATATTTATTTGTATTAAATTTGGACAATCCAATATATAAAGATTTTGCATATACCCCTTGCAAACGTGTATTCGAAGTTTTAATATACTGGATTGATTTAGAACCACACTCTAGTCGCCCGAAGATGGTTCTGATGATCGCTATAGCGATCGCATCATCAGAATTTATATTCTAGTTTCGAAAGTGGGATTTTTATATGTTTCCAATTGACTGGTGTGAGAACAAAAACTAAATAGGTTATTGTTGTGATTTGCGTCAAAAATGTGATTTTTGACTATATATCAAAGTTATGCATTTGGAATGTTAATTCACTAATTGATTGATGGTTGTGTTGTGTGATTATTCCTTTAAACCAACATGTGAAAGAATGGTACATATAACCAAATTGTATCAAATATTGAATTGTTTTGAAAATTGTTTGGAATTGCATGCATATACACGTACGTACATTGAACGGGTCATAGCAAGGAGGCTAAAGAAGAGGAATAAAATTGTATGCCCGACAAATATGTACATGTTTACTAATTTCTTGGGTTTAGATGATTTTATGAGCCGGTTGGCTTTTTCTTTTTGAGATGAGAGGGCCTGTGTGGCGGTTTGGGGATTTTTCCGATGCTCCCGTACAAAGGAGGTTATGGCGTAATTTTTCGAAAATTTAGGGTGAGTCAATTTTTTGAAAAAATTTGAATAGTTTTTAGAAACTGAAAAGTTGAAGGACTTATGCTATAATGAAAATAATGAAAGTTGAGTTAGTTTGTAAGACAACTTTCTGCTCCGTTCCTTTTCGAGGACGAAAATATTTTAAGTGGGGGAGATTGTAACAACCCTGAAAATCAGAACCAATTTAAAATTTTTCTTTTGGCAATTTTAATGAATTTTGAATATTTAAAATGAATTATTTTAAATAATAACGATGAGAAATTTACTTTGAATAGAATTAGAATGTATATAGTTATTTGAATCTTTGTTAGAATATAAATATTTACTCTTAAAAATAAATGGAATTGGAAATGGCGCGGTAGTTTGAAAATTCAATTTAAAATTTTAAATGAATGTACAAGATTCAAAATAAATCAGATTTTAGCGAAATCAAAAATATTAGAATCTATTTGAAAATGTATTTCCAACAAATCCGAAAAATCAAAATTTCATAGCGGGAATATAAAGTTATGCCCAGTTGAAAATTCAGAATAGTCGCTATGGAATTTTGGGCCCTTAAAAATGGAAATTTTGCAAACGACTACCGTTTTTGATGAAACCACTTTTGTTGGATCCAGGATGTCGAATTATTTCTAGATTCCAAAACTCATAATTTTTGGAATTAATATGTGAATGTGGCAAAAGAAAACGTGTTTTGACAGTTTCAGTCAATTTGGATCGACCAGAAAATGGCCATTTTTCAAACAGTCTCCAAATTTGACAAAATCAGTTTTTTTAGAACCGCATCGTCAATACAAAGTTAGAAAATATTTTTCGGGAATTTTTAGAGTTCGTACGTGGCCCCGGTAAATTGAAATGTGCGTTCAAATTCAATATATAGATTTATATTTTGATTTTGATGGAAACCGATTGAAACAGCCAAACTGGCTTACGATACATATCCCACTGTATTTGAAATGGGGGTAATTGGTTATAGACGATAGTCGGAGGGTCTCATTTGGAGGTCGAAATAAAAAGTAACTTTATGGGGTTAAATAATTAAATAATATATATATTAATATACCTCGGTCAACCATGTTCTCTCTCTCTCCCATAACACTCTCATTCAAATCAAAAGAAAAAAAACCGCCGATGTCCACCCAGCGCCACCCCGTCGCGCCCCCCCCCCCCCCCCACTAGCGCTGCCTCCGTCGAGAAGCCCCCTCTCTCTGACGCTCTCCCTCTTCCCCCTCGACCTCGTGAAGCCCCAACCCGAACACATGCCCTAATTCCCCAAAACCGACCACCTCCAGCCAACTGGGCCCCACGCCGGCCACCCCGACGCCACGCACCCCCACCTGACCGCGATTGCGCCACCAGCCGCCCCCCTCCGCGCCTCTTCCCCCTTCTTCCAATTCGAGTCAAACGCCCTCCTCCTTCTTCGTACAACACTGTGAGTTCTTTTAATTTTGTTTATCTTTATTTATTTTAATGTAATTAGATTAAAAAGAAAATAAAATTCAGTTTTTATATGTGATTAATGAATAAAGATGGGATTTTTCATAGTGTAAATATGAATTTCGTTAATGAAAAGATAGGATTTAAAAAAAGGATAAAAATATGATCTTTTTAATGTAAACATCGTATTAAAGAGGTGATTTTCACCCGGATGGATTTGAAATAAAAACATGATTTTTCCATATGTAGTAGTGGCATAAAGATATGATTTTTCTATATGAAGAGCGACAGAAAAGTTATGATTTTTAAAATAGAAAAATACGATTTTTAACCGTATAAAGATAGGATTTTTATTTATGTAAAGATAGGATTTTAGCGCTATAAAGATTAGATTTTTATGATATGAACATCGCTATAAAAATTTGATTTTTATAAATATAGCGAAGTAAAAAAATGTGACTTTTATTTTAGAGGTAGCGGTTTAAAAATATAATTTTTATACATGTAGCGTTATGAAAATATGATTTTTATATTATAGAGATAATAAAAATATGATTTTTATATTATAGAGATTATAAAAATAGGTTTTTTATATAATAGAGAAAACAAAGATGTGATTTTTATATATTCATTAGCGATAGAAAAATGTGATTTTTAACTATGTAGCTTTGTTATAAAAATATGAAATTATTTTTAGAAAGATAAAAATATAATTTCTAGCCTATGTATGTTGTTTATAAAATAATCATACAAAGAAATAATTATTGATTGGTTAAAAATATAATTTTTAACGTAGGTATACTACATAGATCGATAATCAAAGCATGACAGAGTGGAACCCAAAGGTGAGAACTTCTCACTTTTATTTTATTTTCTAGTTAAAATATATACTAGGATGCAGACGGTGCTTAGCAGCACCCGACACCCGTCACCCACAGACCATGGACGACTAGTTGTTTTGATTGATTGGATTGTGAGAATTGATTGTGTGATGTGCAATGGAATAAAATATTTTGTAGTTAAAAATATAATTTTTAACGTGTATATGAATAAAATAAATATGTATTAACAAGTCGGACGATTTGTTTATGTATACACATTTATCTGATATTGATTGGGACGATAAATTTTACACATCGCCCAACTGCACAAATAAATTCATTATTTGTTGATTGAAACCCCACACGGGTATTGGGATGAAATTGGACATACACTAATCCCAATATTTAGTTGTATGCCGATCATATGATTGACAAGCTGTGTAAGCGTTGAATATTTATATTTAATACTTATGCAGTGTAGAATACAATATGGATGATGGTTGACTGTGTTTGGTTGTTGTTGAGTACATGTGTGTATGAAATCCATATAATCACTTGTGTCTGATTCCAGTTCAGAAAGAATAAATATTATAAAATAATGAATATTTTAAAATAATGAATATTTTAAAATAATATTCTGTAAAAGATCAAAATCTGATTTTGATGTCCGATTTGGGACGGACATGAATATATTTAAATATATAAAGCCGTGTTGATTAGATTAACGTCATTTTGACGTGAACGATATTTATATCGATTTTATTCATTTTTATAATGAATATCAAAAAGGAATTGATTTCAAAATCTAATGTTTTGAAAATACTTCCATTTATATATCGATGATATGGAATATTCAATTATGATTTGAAATTGAATATGAAGTTGACATCATTTTGGAAACGAATTTAAAACGATTTATAAATTATGTTTTAAATAGAAATCAATGAAATATAATATATATATAATGGCCTGAATAGAACGCGCTGCGCTGCGGCAGTTCGCGAATTTCGACCATTGACTTCGAACGGGCATTACGGGAGATCCGACCGTCGGATTCTCCTAAATCCGGAACTGTTGGGTTCATATCCAAAAAAGCTTTCCAACGTATATTAGCAATTTGAAATCTAACGGTTGTATTTGGAATCATGTCTAAATCAAATTTGGAAAAGGTCGTTGTAAGTGCAGTTCGATGGCCGTTTATTGAAATCGACTGTACGGGCCTTGATAAAATTATTAAAAAGATCAATAATTTGTGTAAAATCATGATAAATGATTTGGAAAGTGTTGGGCTGAAAAATTTCATATTTGAAAAGATAAAAATATATATTTATCGAAATGAACTAGTTTTGAACTAGAATTAAAATCAAATATTTTTAAATAAATAAATTAGACTTGAAATGGTTTTAAAAATAACCAGAATTTCCAATATATAAATTGGAATGGATTTGAATCGAAATTATCTTCGGAATATTTCGATATTGGATTCTATGATTATACGGACATTGTGGAGGAATTTGTAAGGTATATATATATATCATTATTTCAATACGATATTTGTTGATTTCAGAATTTGATATTGAATATGAGCCGATATATTTTCTATTCAGAGCCTTGTATTTAACAACGAATGGGATTTGGGTTTGTCGTGAATGGTGTCTTAAGCAACACTGTTCTTGAACCCTTTGTGAAAAGAATAAATCTTTTAATCAAGATTTGAAGAAGAATTATCAATTAATTAACATTTAATTGGAATTGAAAATGGAATGTGAATTGGGTTTGTTGTGAACTGTCTTTCTAATGACATTCATTCTTTAACCCGATTCATAATGAAATGTGATTTGGAAATTATAAATCTTTTTAACAAGATTTAACGGGAATTTTCCAAAGTAAAGTTTTCCAATTTAATATATTAAATTGTAATTGAATGGAATTCGATTTGATAATAATCGAAATGAACTTCTGTGGAGGAAGACTGTTAATACATATGGAACTTAAAAGGCTTTGTCATTATTCCATTTATATTATTAGTTGGATAGTGAAATTGATATTGATTGTATATATTGATTTGTTTTTCCATGAAGATTCCATGATTAATGGAATGTGATTCGGGTTTATCGTGAATTGTGTTTGAAATGACATTAGTTCTTTAACTCAGTTAAAGGCAGGATTACATGTCTGTCATTGTATTTCGAACTGTATGATTGATCTCAACTAAATATATATCTTTTTGGGGGTGGAGAATTTATTCTCTTGCTTAACACCCTTCTCTGGGATGTACGAGCTTAGAGGTTATATATCGACAGAAATCAATAGTACGATGTAGATTGTCGATGCGACATGTTCGTGTTTCCAAAGTTAAATAATCATTAATATTGATTTTTGGGAAGATTAAAACTAAGCGGAGTTTTAATGAATCTTTAATTATATTGAAATGTGAATTGATAATTTAAATTATCAAACTTAGGAAATGATCGAGAGTCGGAGTATCGCCAGTTTTGCTCCTAGTGATAGTTAAATCTTTAATTAAATTTGAACGGGAAATGGTAATTAATTTTACCGATAAGACCGTGGTGTTAGTTATAGAGTATCACCAGTTTTGCTCCATAGGATGAATAGTTTGGGATCGGGAAATTAAATAAATGATTACTTCGATAAGGTGCGTTAATCCCGACTAGTTTGGAAAATCGTAACATGGTTTTAATTGACATCCAAAGGAAGATTAAAAAATAAATTTTAAAGAATTTATCTTTGATAAAATTAATGGGAACAGATCCCTAAGTATATGAATATTTGAATAAAAGAATATTTAGAATTGGAATAAGGCGTATGTTGTGTTTTTATAGCACTTGTTTATTATATACGCGGGTTATTCGGAAAGGCCGGGTTTATACCCATTCTAAATAACTGATTCGACGATAAGTCAATAATGAAGATGGTGGTTGAAGACCGGAGGTCTTCACATCGTTTGGATGATTATTAATGTCTTGATTGGGGTGTACACCTAAGACAAGGTAATAAGTGGTGATCGTCTAGACATACTTGGAGATCGATGGATATGCGAGGACCTCTCTCCTGTATTGGACATATGGGACGAGGAATAAGGTGCCTCCAGTTTCGTTCAGACCCAGAACGAACTTGTAAATGGATTGTGTGTTTGGCATTGGATTTTATTCTGTGTTGACTGATTTCTATTAAATATATATCTATTTGGCGGCAGAGAATTTATTCTCTTCTTAACGCCCTTCTCTGTGACGTACGAGCTCAGAGGTTATATATCGATAGATATCAGTCGCATGGAATGAATTGCCGGTGTGGCATGCTAAGATGTAGTGATTAAGGCTTTTGTTGAAAAGCAGAGTCTTGTGGTTGATGATCAAAGCACGACTTTAATATATCATAGCTTTGTGTATGACGTTAATTCGCGAGCCTCACACCTCGGTATGAGTCAAAAACGGGATCGGACCGTTGGGAGAACATGATGTTTCTTTCTAGCTATGGGTGGTGTCAGCGTTTTACTAGCCCTGACATTGTTGTTATTTTACCTATGTGGTTTTTAGATTGCGAGGCACCTCAGATATATCGGTCTCTTCGGAGCCAATGGATATAGTTCCGATAGGACCGGGAAACGTATGTTCAGGAAATGCCAATCCACTAACGTAAGTGTGGACCGGCCCAACCGATCCAGAGTTCTCTGCGGGGAATCCTAAGGCATTTGCTAGAATGTCTCGAAGCGGTGAGGAGCCATCCCTGGCCTCGACTCATGACGGAAAACCAATTTCCAATACGTGACATTTCGGTTTTATTTGTAGAGTCTAGTATGCGACATAGTGGGATGGGGCACTATGCCGTCTATGATTGATACATTTATATTTGAAGTTGTTTTCATACACTTTACATTATAATAGTATCAAAATGATTCGTTTTAAACGTACCAAGCATGTTTGTCTTTTATAAGGTAAAACTCTATCCTCCGGCTTGTGTTGCATTGTGTGATGGGACCTGCATCTTATAATAGCTTCATTTTTCCAAAAAGCATTGCGTTGTTTATTCTATGCACTAGTATTCTTGGGAGGAAACCCGTTCCGTATTATACGGCGTGGTCCCTTGATTTAGTCTCTTTTAAAGTAAAGTTTTAAATAACCATTTTAGTTCTTACACCAGTCACATAACTGACTAGAGTTTATTATTTTAACCTAAACTCTGGGTGCCCCTATTTTCCACATTGGTAGCTAGTAGTATTGGTTTTGCAGATGTATATTCAAAGGATCCTGGTTTACAGCTGGAACGATATTCGGAAAGCTCTGTATCCATTTATCTCTTTCAGTTTTGTTTTGTATAATTTTCCGCTGCTATGTAATGTAATTTTAATCTCTGATGTATAATATTTATTCATACTCTTTATATTCTTGTACTCTGATGTAAATTGTTGTAATAACCAATGAAATGTTCTTCCATTTATGTTCTGATTCGTCTTGTTCTCAACTCAATCCATTCTTTCTCTTCTCTTTGGAGACCGAGGAACTTCGGGTCATTTCAGGTGTCCTCAAAGAAATCCGTGCTTTCCTTCACAGGGAAGTTCGGGTTGTTACACTTGCCCTGGTCATCTTGGCGGTGACAAGTGTTTTATTACCATTATAGCCAGTTTCATCTATTTTGGGTAATTACAAATTTTTAGGAGGGTTACCATACCCTTAATTGTGTAGGCATCTTTAAGAACACTTCCTTATTTCCATGCTTCAGGTATTAGATCTCCTTTTGGTTTGTAGAGTCGATATGTTTTGGATATGTGTTCTGGATAGATGATCAATTGATCTTCCCAGTCTGGGTCTTAAATATTCACTATAACTTCTCGTTAGACCGAGTCCTCTTTTTAGTATGCCCTTATTTTTACTATTGAATTGTACTACTTAACGATTTTCCTTTGATATCTAGCCGTTCTAATAGTAGCTTTACCCCATAACCCTTTGGTTAGGCCTAAAATTCTTTCTTCAAATTTTGACTTGCATCAAGTGCATAGGTTATCCTTCTGTGTGAAGGGAATCTCATCTTCGAGTGGTAGGATAGTCTCTCATTAGTATTTCGGTAGATATGGGGCATACCACATCGCCGTCTTGGCTGAAATTCTACATATCTGAAGTACCAATTGTAACTCATCTATCCAATCCCCTTCAGCTCAAATTAATCGTTCTTCTTTTGAAACTGATTTTATGATCAGGTTTACATCCTTTGCGGCACTGTTTGTCCTTAGGTGTACTATGGAAGAGAAACCCTTTACTATCCCATTTTCATTGTAAAACTGTGTAAACTTTTAACTTTCAAATATTGTTCAATCACCTGATGTGATTTCATGGGAGACTCTGGATTTAGTGACGACGCCCTTTATTATAAATCTCGATATCCTTTTCGGGTGCTATGTTTGGGTACGTCTTTGCTTCAACCTATTTGGTAGAGTAATTGATTATTCCCATTACACACCTAGTCCCTCTTCTTTGGGTCCAACTAAATTTCTTCCTCGTATGTGGAAAGGCCATGGGTTTTGAGATGGTGTCTAAGCAGGTACTTAAGTTACCCTAGAATCTCTTTGGTGCTTCTTAACTTCTTTGCACGCTTTATTTCTTGATAAACGATTTGTAGCTGATAAAAACCCTGTTGTATAATTCTTTCTACCAACTTAATTTTGTTAGACTAGCTCCTATAGGAGTCCTCAAGTGATTGCTTTAACAACACAGATTTGTTTCTTAAGGATTACAACTCTTGGATAGGAAAACAAATACTCTTTTCTCAGAGTGATAACTAATGTTGGGGCTTGATGCTTAATCTTCTATGCACCTTGTCGAGCAATATTCCACTTACATGTTGATCTGCTACGAGAGTTATCAAGCAACTTAATCGTTTGATTGTTCCACAACATAATTTTGTTAGGTCATATATCCATCTCTTCATTCACCTAGCCAATCTTTACTTGATTATTTATTTGCTGGGATTCTATTGTCCAATCTCATTACTGACCCACATAATATGCAAAATGAATGTTAATACGCAAATGAATGATCACGCTCTAAGGGAGTTACACTAACCCCCTTATTCAGTAAAATGCATTTTTTATTATTAGCCCCACTTAAGGGGTACACCACTTATCGAAGGTGTAAATATCATTATTAATATTAACCCTGCTTAGAGGAATATGAAAACATGTAATCTCTTTTCTTGAGAGTTTCACTTGATTTTCCTTTTTTTGCCTTCCCTTTACCTGTAATGACACTTGGATTTATGTTAGTACTCGTTAGATTGTAAGCAAAAAGACAAAGTTATACACTAATGAAAATAACTATTTGAGATAGGAGACTTATCGTTTAAATCTACTTTCATCCTGCGGTGTCTCTGACCATTTTCTACTGTCTATCTTTCATCCCTCCCAAATAATCTTTCTTTATTTTTCGTCTTAGTTTCTTTCATATTAGATCACGACATTGACTGATATTGTGCCCTTGTGCCTTATGATAAGAGCAATAATGTTTTCTTTTGTTTAGATTTGAAGAACATTCTAAAGAAGAATTGGAATCAAGTTTTTCGCCTTCTGGTCTTGACTTAAGCTTTCCTTTGTGTTAAATATTTCCTCCATACAGATAAATCTGTTAGCTCTAGAATAAAAATCGTTCTCGCTTTCGCCTTGTTTTAGAGCAATCTCTTTCAAGAAAGGGGATGGTATAGATAGTCCTGACAGCACAACAATTAGCTTTTCTCTATTCGTCGCCCCTTCCACTCTGAGCGACTTGGTACTAAATCTCCTTAGATAGTTGTTGAGTGATTCTTTCGAGTCCTGTTTAACCTTGGCTAGATCATAAATGCTGAGTGTCAAGTCTTTTTGTTCATGAAATAATGTACTAGATGTAGTGGACAACTGTCTCCAGCATGTGATGATCGGGCCGTGATAATGTCTGCACCATTAGCTAGGTTCTCCTCGAAGAGTTGTCAGAAATATTCTACATCGAACTGCTTTAGAGGCATTATATAAATCTATGTAACTTTCAAAGTTAAAGAGGTGATCTTCTGGATCTTCAGTTCAATCATACGTGAGATAAGGCATTCCCATATTAGCTGAAACTTTAGCCGTCACTATCTTTCGGGAAAATGAGATTCCTTGAAACTTTCGGTCTGCTGACACTAAATTCCCATTTCCTTCTTAATTGGTTGTTTGACTATTTCTTCGCCAAACGGTATTGTCTTGAAGGTTTAGCAAGAATCTAGATTGGCTCTTAAATTCTTGTGGCGCCATTGCTTTTGCTTCTATTTTGTAGGGTTCCACTCTGGGGAACCTTTGGATTAAACATACTTCAATAACCCTTCTTATGGAATCAGTCTGCATAGCCAAATGTAATATTTCCAACTTATTACTTGCTTCCTTCACTAGGATCGAAGGACCTCCAGTTTTCAGTTTCATTGTGTTGAATTTTGAAAGCGTTCTACTTTCTGGAGGGGGAAATGCAGCGAAATCTTATTCTCAATTCTCTCTTGGTTCAGCCATCTTTAACCGATTTAGAGAGTTCCTTGCCAAGACAGAATGAGGAATAAAGATGGAGGTTTAAGGTTGAATGTTCTTTAGATAAATGATGGTTGAAGTAGTAATACATATTTTAGAAGGTCCTTGTCGAGACTCTTTCTCTATAACTTTTCTTCTTCAAGGATTAGTCCATTCTAGGATGGAACAGGTAGGGATGTGGTTGTAAACCACAAGCTCGGAGGTTCAGGCCCTCCTTCTAGCGCCAAAAATGTTAACATTATTTTTCGTCAACACCAGAATTACTAAACACTAGAATTAGGGTTAAAGATATGGACCAAAGGGAATTAAGGTATTATTTAGTTCCTACAAGCTTGAGTTAGTCCACCGCTTCCTAGATATCAAGGCCTTGAGCCTGAATATTAGTTAATCTTCCTTCAAAGAGGTGAGTATCACGCTTACGAGACTCAAGGACCATCGGTTACCTTGGGACAAGGGTTTACTAAGTGCAAAACTAGTTAGGAAGCTAAACGTCTAATGGAAGGTTATTTTGGTAATTAGGCTTATGTATGAAGCTTTGTCGTGGAGAGGTAATAGACGAATAATTAGCATAAGTGGTAAGGAAAGGCATGAAATTGATCACAAGAGTTGATTTTCTCTTTGTTGCTCATTTGCATGAGTACATAAATGATTACAAGTAAAATTCCCAAATTGATTTACAAATTAGTATTTTTTCTCTAAGAAGTGAATACAAGATTGCGGAATGAGGAAAAGTCCCCTAAAATGAGATCTTTGGGATCTAATTTATTGACAAATTGGGCCTCCTTTCAGTTACGGTCAACATAAGCCTGGTTTGGAGCGCTATTTTCTTCGTCAATGCAATCCGGTATTTGTATTGTCCCGCATCAGTGGCCTTCGATGCCGGTCTTTCTATTTCGACCCTCGTTTTACCCTAAGCGTTGTTATCGGCTCCGTTTTTCTTATGAAATTGGTGCCACCTCCATGCAAGTATTGTTACCAAGCAAATTGGTATGGATAACTTCTTTACTTTCTTTCGGTTTCGATGATGAGCCTTTGTGCTGATAGCAAATCACTGGCTTTGACTCACTTTATTATCTTCTAAATGTTATCTTTATTCTTCCTTGGTATCAGTATCAACACTAAGCCTGTTAGTGTGTATGTCCCTTCCTGGTGACTTCGAAGCTGCTCCCCGGTAGTAGTATTGATACTAAGTGTATTGGTATTGATAGCCTTCTGCTCTAGCTTGGTTTCTTGCTTTCATTTTATGGCTCTGAGTTTCGGGATCGAACTGTATGCCTTCTTAAGTGAGATCAGGTTGATTACATTCAGTGTCGTCATTGTCATTACCCTGAGTTGCACTTTGCTTTTATGTTGGTTTCGGTGTCACCTTGTCACTATCTTCCTTGAAGTGGAACCAAGTCTTTGCTTCCTTCGCTGGTACCGATAGCATACGGACTAGATCTCTCTCCCCCCGCATTCAATATCAGATGTCTTAGTGCTTGGTGTCAATAACTTGCTTCCAAGATATTCTTTTTGCACTAGTTATGCTCCGATACCCCTTCACCTCTACCCGGTTTTGGTTTCAAAATTTGTTAATAACATATATAATCTTTCCTTATATGTATATTCACATATACGTTTCTCTTAGAACATGCATCTTTTTGGTTCACACTACTAAATTTTAAAAACATGACATTTGTGGGATCCTAACTCGCGTGCTACAACTTAAAAGGCAAGTGCTCAACCACTGAACCACATTGTGTTTTTGTTCATAAAATTAGAACATTGGACACTCTTAGTTCTATGTATGCTCCTTTTTTCTGTGTTTGTTCTGGAACTTCATTTAATAATGTCTTCTTCGTTTTAAGTCCATCTGCTGTAAACCATAGGTCTAGATTGATCATAAAATCGCCATAGATGCCATGACGTTGGCTCCGTGGCAAAATTCAAAAAATCTACGAATTTTATTTTATTATTTAATTAAAAATGTGGTGTGTTACTATTTCCTACCCTTAGGAAATTTCGTCCCCGAAAGAAAGAATTATGTAATTCCTCGCATAATTTACAACCGTCGTGTGTACATTTAAATTTTGCAACCATTAGTGCACTTGTGCAAAGTGTAACACAATATAAAAATACATGAATGCAACGAATATATAAGCAGTACCTCCTATATGAATGCAAATCCTCTAGAAAACCTTTTGAAAACATGAAGCACACATCCTAAATATACTGGCAATTTCTGTTTGAATGCAATATTACGAAAATGAAAAATATTTTTTCATCCAATTTTTCACACACTCAAAGTCATAGTGTAGTTCATCTAATTTTTGCATCCAAATCTTATTAACTAACTTTAGATTTGCTATTTTTTCAAAAGTGTAATTTTTTGAATTTGATTTCTTATAGTAGAAAGAGGTAGAAAATGGAAAATTACATATTTTCCATCCACTTTTACGCACATTTTTCTCCATGCTTTGAACCCTTAATTGCTAGTCTTACAATAAAAATCCTATTTTCTATTCCAAGCACAGTTTACATAACAAAAAATTATTTTCAGTTTTCCAAGCTTAATTGTAAGAATTCATTTTTTTTTATTATTCTCAAATTTTGCAGTTGTCGTCTTTCTTTGTTTCTCTTTTAATTGTTCATCTTTTACCTTCATTTTTATTTTATTCACAATACCATATGTTTTTGTTCTTATCTAGCGATCACCCAAACACCTAGGAAAAAAATATCTCTCTAAACTATTCTGTTTTTCTAAAATAGAACAATACGTAGGAATGCAAATCTATATAAAAAGAAAACTTTCGTATTTCCTCAAGAGGTGCTAAAAAGGATTTCTATTAATTATTAACCACGCCATAATTTACTTATAAAAATCTCAACTTGCCTTTTCCTATTTATTTCCTCTTTATACTCTTTCGTTAAACTGTGCAAGTTTTAAATTTTTTTATTTTTTATTTTCTCAACATTAACCACTTAAAACATCTTTCCAAAATTTTCTTAAATCTTAACTAATTGTCCATGCACACTAATGGGACCCTTCTTACTAAATTAATTTTAATTAAATAAGATAAACTTCCTATGAACCTTTTCAAGAGAGGACTTTTGTGTTCTGCATAGAGTGACAGGGGAGCTTCAATTTTTTTTCATTTCTTTGTTGAAATAAGTAGCACAAAGTATGGTGCTTCACCTATATTTTGTACACCTCTTTCGTTGCATATTTCTTCGTCATGTGAACAAAACATGTTTACTTACAAACTTATTGATTCATAAAAAGTTATCTTATAATTTTTCTTATTCCAGCAAGCTAAAGTGTGTCACAATTCATCCTTTAAGAAAACTTTTATATTTTATTTCACTCAAGGTCACATATGCTCTCCGTATGGCCAATTCATTTATTTGTGCTTTCTCTTAACCAATTATATCGCTTAACCTCATAACTTGCTTACGCATTCAATACTATTTGAAAAATAAGTTTGCAATTTTTTTTAAAAATCATTTTAACGCAACTCTTAATATTAAAAGTCAGTAAATTTTTAAAATTATAAACTTTTAAAATTTTGAAATTTGAAAACTTTTCCAGAAATCTTTTCCTACATTTACGTTTTTTAAGTTCTTTTTAAAGGTTCTAATTGTGAGGCTAAGTAAAAAGTGGTTTCTAACTTTTGCATTTTCCATATTCTTTACGTGAAGTTACATTTTTTTATCCTAAATTTCTCCTTTACATAAATTCCTACCAAGCTATGTCTGAACTAAAGAATAAGACTAGTGCCACTTTTGCACCAAATGTGTGTGTGTGTGTATACATTCATATTCTAATTTTCTCTGTCTTAATACTCTCTCAATTTACAAGGCTCTGCTACCCAACCCACAAATTTGAAATACCAAAATTTCAAATATTAATTTATGAAATCTTCCCTTTTTTTAAACATTTTGTACATCTTCCACCCTAGTCGTTTAGGGGTTTATAATCCTCAAACTTCCATAACCATTTCCTTAGTGTACAAAACCAATACCCTAACCTTACTTTTCCTTGTGTTACTTCACTTAATTATTGGGTTCCTCTATGGATATAGGTATATAAACACACATAATATTTATATTTTAAAAATATGAATATATTCACTCAGTATCTATATAGGATTCCTAAACCTGAGCTCTGGTACAAAATGTAACAGCCTGAATTTCGACAGACCCGAATTTTTTCCAAAATCCAAATCTATCAAAGCTCGAGTTGGTTTGTCTGATATCCTGCAGAAAGTCAAAAATAAATATATCAGAGCTCATAATAGAAATCTCATAGCGGAAGGTAATAAAAGTATAATAGAGGTAAACACTTGCCAATATAATGAAACTATCTAATATGTGTCACTAAACTGCAGAATATCAATCACATGTCTAACTTGTGGGTTTGTTATGAGGAGGTCAGAACAAAAGTTCTGGTGAATGAACAAATTATACTTTCTAAAATAACACTACATGTACCGTTTTATCACCGATTCACATTTATTAAGTTATTCAGGTCTACCTCAAATATACTTTGGATTTTTCCGCATAAATCGTACCCATCTACTCTCCAGTAGATTAGCCGAATAAATAATATATATATATATGCCCAATATATCGAGGTACTCTCCTTAGTACCCTCCTCGAGTGGTCCCCATCGTCGTACTAAGAAAACATAATGGACCTCAAGGATTATTCCATGAAAGCGTACTAGGTTATGCTGAAAGCGAATAAGCCTCTACCGTTGTGCCAAAAATGCGCCCTAATCCCTGAGTTCCTCCACAAAACTTAGTCATACGCTTCCTACATATTTGTAAAGGACAACCTCATTAGGCCTACAATACAGGTATCCAAAGATAAGTCTGTCGCTTTGAGGTGGCTCTCCAAGGCCCCACCCAACCTACCCCATACAAATGAAACACTGTTCAAAGAGCTAAATGGTCACCCTACCATCCAATCTAAACAAACATGTGGTTCCTCATCCAATGACCTGGTAATAAAAGATCATTGGCCTCTTGGCTTAGCTCCATCCATTACCGCACACATTCCGACTCATGATGACAAGTATCCAACAATCTACTATCCTTTGTTGGGTTCTAACCACGAAGCCTATTCCCTTGAGGTAGCCACCAAATCATCCAAAGATCGTTCTAATCAGTCTTTAGCTTGCCCACCATCAAAAATGAAGCCAAGGCATACTCACTTGATGGAACCATACAGACCATGCCTCTGTGGGTACATCTTCATTAGACCTACCATGGAGAGCCATCTCGGAGTATCCTCGCATCCCGTAGGAACCCCTACTTCCTTCCAATCCCATCGAATAATACGCTGGTCATGCTCCTCTCGTGTCTCCAGACACCCGGATGACTTGCCCCGTTGAGCTCTTCATCTTAAATACATACAGACTAGTCCAAGCGCATCTCATCATTACATTAATAGAACCTTTCTAATCTTCAACTACGAGCTTGTTTTACTTGCAGCATTTTTAATTAACTTAAGCATTAAATTGTTTATTCTGGATTAGGGTTATTTGTTTATTAGCCTTAGTTGGCCGCTCATTTTCCCAAATCAGATTTCATTACCGAAACGGACCACGCTTAATATTATATTCATTAAACTTTATTCTTTAATTATAAGTTTATTAATAATAAGCCTACTCTACTCTTTTCCATATAACTATAACCTCGAATTTTAATATTACCACTACTATAATTCTGAGTTTTCTTATTAAACTAATTTCTATTATTTTAAGTTCATTTATAATAAGCCACTAACTTTCCATTTCATCTTTTAATTATAAAGTGTATGTTATATTACCACTTGTTTCTAAGACAAGCCTACCCATTATATTACATTCCTATGATATATGATTGATTTTAATAGGCTACATTCCCCGCTCATTACATACTTCACTGGTTTCTTATTCGGGTTTCTCTCTACATGATATCTTTCACTAGTGTTAAACCTTTTTATTTCTTTCTTTACAATTTATTCTTTAGGAAATTAGACTTATTCCTAACTGGTTGGTAAATAAGACTATACAAAATCTATTTCCATATCCTAAGGTAATTACCACAATGGAAACCATAATTGTAAGATATTTCTTTTAATTATTTTTAGGCTATTTAACAGTGCGCAATACGACAACATCCTTATTTCGCACTAATATACATCTTTATTTAGTTTTAAACTTGCAATTATATTTTCCACTTATTTTAGAAACCAAACTATGGAAATATATCCCCTTTTTTTCCAACCAATCAATCCAGGCTACAACTAACTTCCTAATTTAATTGATATACATTAATTCTTGTCTCTGACGTATTTTCTCCTTTTTATTTTGCATAACTATAGCAAAACTAGACACAATCGGGTTTATACCCCTTTTTATTTCAGTCCTTGCAATTTCTTCATTATTTCCATTTAAAATCTGAAAAGTGATTTCTTACAAATAACATGAAAATTCTCAAACTTATCCTTTTTTCTACAAATTTATTGTATATAACTTTGTTTATGCCATATAAATCTTTGTCACATTAATTTAGTAAGCCTTACCATATCAACCTACTTTCAAATATCCCTTGCATAATACGTTCATTTAGCTCCAAATCATAAATTTTTTCCCCTTTTTATTACAATTCCCATTGATTTGCGCAGAACCATACTTAACATAATTTGCGTCTAACCACAATTCAGTTCAATTACTTTGCACGTAACATCAATTTAAATAAATTTGAGGCTAATCACAATTTAATTATTTTTTGTATAACAACAGTTTTATTCATTTTGCACATAACCCAAATTATATTCATTTTGCACATAACCCTAATTATATTGATTTTGCGTGTAACCACAATTTTACGTGAACTTTATATTCTGATGAAGAAGAAGGGAAAAGAAGAAGAAGTACACATTGTAAATCCCAACAGGATTAATATAATACAATATGTCATTGTCGAAAATTATAATTTAAATATACTAACCTGAGATTTGCGGTTTAATATTTTTGATCTGATTTGGATCCACACGGCTTTCTTTTCAATTCGGATTTATAGATTTTTTTTGACCGAGGATCTATGCATCTATAACTTAAATCTACAATCTTTACCTCCAAATCTTGAATCAGAAATCCTAAAACTTATATATATACACACTTTTGAAGAATTTTAAGGAGAAAGGAAATGATAGATCTCTTCCGCCCACTCAGAAAATATGAATTAGAGGCTAGTCCTTGGTGGTTTAGTTATAGTTTCCCAAAAGAACGTTGTTCGATTGATCAAAACAAATAAAATATGAACCTTTCACAGAAAATAGATCGCGCTACCTAGCCCAAACGTGGGTCATGTACATGATTTCTACTGCTATATAAAACGTTTCTTCAATGTTACATTCTTGCCTATAATTCTTCATCCTAAAGTTTTTTTTTACATACACTTTAGATTCTGAATTTGAATTTGTGCAATATATTTATGTACTGCTCCATAAAATTTCAACTATTAATAGCTGTGTAATTTTTGCTTCTAAAACGTTACTATTTCCTAACCATTACGTTGATTCTTTCCGCTTTTGTTGCCCATCTATTTCAAAATTTAAACAGCGCTATCCAGAAATTTATTTCTTATTTGTTTTGATTAAATGCATGTTACTTTTGAATTTCAAGTCAATACTTACACACACATACACACACACACACAAATATATGTGTATATATATACACACTCACACATTCATCTATATATAATCAATCCTTATATGTACATACACATATACTTTTCTCTTAGAACATGCATCTTTTTTGTTGTCACTCTTAAAATTTAAAAACATGACATTGATGGGACTCGAACTCGCATGCTACAACTTAGGAGGCAAATGGCCAAACATTGAACCACACTAGGTTTTAGTTCATTAAAGTAGAACATTGGAAACTCTTAGTTTTATGTGTGTTCCTTTTTTGTGTTTGTTCTGGAACTTCTTCTAATGATATCTTCTTCGTTTAAAGTCCTTGTGCTGCAAACCATAGGTCTAAATTAATCAAAAAATCTCCACGAACGCAACGATGCTAGTTCCGTGGCCAAATTCAGAAAATTTTATGAATTTTACTTTACTATTAGTTAAAAATGCGAAGTGTTACAAGAAGATAACGGATTCACTGGATACATAATCTTTGTTCTTCTATCATTTTATGATGTTGAGGAAATTGTGTCTTATGCTACCATGATGAAATTGCAGAATAATAAAGAACAAGGAAGAATTACCTTGTAACAAAGAAAATCTGATTAGACAAAGCGATGGAAGGCTTCAAAATGCCTTTTTGTGAGCATATAATGCACCATTGTGGAAACATTATTTTGACTGTGTGTTCTTGTTGAGGCTTATAAGAGGTAGACTAAATTTCTTATTGATTCATGAGGGAAATTTGGGTTTCTTAGATGATGATGATGCAGATATGCTAATAAGAACAAATTATGTAGCCAATCTTTTAGGGATGATTATAATACTTAAGAAGGATTTTGTCGAGGCATGATTGTCATTAATCTATGGCTCTAATACCATATCAGAAAATCTATACTATACTGTTAAAGTTGAGTGAGAAATGCTCAAATCTCCAGCCTCCAACGCATCTCACCATCCTTTTCTCATCTAGGATAAACGGGATTCTGATATGTGTATTAGGGAAATGAACCGCCCCATTCTTTCATTTATTCACCCGCCTACTCCCTTCGTCTCTACCCTTTCATCTCTGTATCCCTAAATACGTTCAGTTTTTTTGCATCTAAAAGCGAGATAGCTCTTCAATCATTTTCCATCTGTGACATAAAATTGAAGCTTTCTATCGTAGGTAGTTAAAGGGTCGACATCGCGTCAAGGTAATCTCCTTTTGCATTTTTTGTATCCTTTATATTGTTCTTCATCATAGAATAGCCCTAGGTTAGATTTGTACCCTCTCTTTCCAATACAAATCCATAGCCTTAGTTCAAAGGAATGTTAATTACATTATTTAATTTGACTCTTCATCGCATGCTAATGATTTGATGACTAACATTGACGAGGTACTTGCTTTACGCAATCAATCGGCTGCTCCTTTT
This sequence comes from Allium sativum, assembly GCA_030737875.1. Taxonomy (NCBI): domain Eukaryota; kingdom Viridiplantae; phylum Streptophyta; class Magnoliopsida; order Asparagales; family Amaryllidaceae; genus Allium; species Allium sativum. Next base: position 65,627,551 of record CM060922.1, read on the forward strand.
TAAGGTGAAATCCCAGCTTTATAGTAAATGTTTTCTTTAATTTTACAACTTTTAATGTCGATTTTGTTTTAATTTTGGGTGAGCGATCGACCGGTTGCTCCTACTTTGAAGTGTAATTCTTCGTTAATTTTTTCTATAACTTCAGCGTAAGATGCTAAAGTTCGGGAATTAAAGGTGTGAGTTTCTTTGATTTTTAAAGATGAGGAAGCTGTAGTTCTAGGGAAAATTCTATTCGAACCCAGCAATATGCTGAGTAGTCCCCCCCCCCAAAGCATGAAAAAACAGGTATACTCCCAATTTTGCTGAGTACCCCCTCATTAATTTAAAAAAATTCCGAAAATACCCTCCCACGTGGAGAGAACGCGTGGTTTATCAATGTACCTCGTAGCAGCCCTACGTGGTTACTTAGTGTGTCTCGTAGCAGCTCTCCGTGTTCTTTCAAAGACCACGTAGTGCTACTACGAGGTACACTGATAAAACACATAAGGGGACTATGAGATGTTCAGACAACTGAAAAAAATGTAACATAAAAAGGGCATTTTTGTCCTTGTATTTTTTGTTTAAATGTGGGGTTACTCGGCATATTTCTAGGTTGAAATAGAACTTGCCTAGTTCTAGATGTCATTTCATTTGAGGCTAAATTTATCTTCTTCCAGTTTTCAGTAATGACTAAATCTCTTTTACACTACCTTCTCATTTTTTTTTTCCTTATTTTCATCTTTTGTTTACTTACTAGCATCATGTTGTTTGCCAGACGCAACTATGTTGCTATGTTTCTCGGCTTGGAGATATAAATACTTACTTTGTCCGCATTTCAAGTACCAATAACAAATGGTATCTTTATTTAGTTTGTTTCATTGGATTTCATTCTCTCACCTATTCAGTGTCATTTGTAATTTTGAAAGACATGTCCATAAGAAATGTGGTTGTCTTTGGTTAGGTTTTCTTGATACCTTCCCATAATTTTTTTACACGATTGGCTTTGCATATAAGTAGGCATTAACCATAATTTTGCTTATTCAAATAGTATCTGGAAATAACAACATATGTGCAACAGACAAAATATGAAAACATCTGCAACAATAGTTTACAAGACCATAGGGAGATTTATATATTGAAGCTGATTCAAATGGAACATGTCAAGTAGTGAGATGGAACAATTAAGTCAATTTCTCACCAATCATATCGATTCTAACATTTCGTTCGCTGATATAATATACCAAATTCAACGTATAAAGAACAAATTATAGAAGAAATTAATTCAGTAACATATAATATAAAACTGAAAACGGGTTCATTAACATATTTTTAAGTGTTTTGATTGCTTTGGGTATTATTTCAACACTGAAGGCTATATTGTTCAAAGATGGATGTTATATTCATCCTTATGTGAGCATCCATTGCATCAGGTGTCCAGTTAATGACCTGTGGCGACTATTGAAAGTTATTTATTTAATGAAATGTTCCGAATTAAGTTGTGCACGAATTTTTGTTGCATTATCTTAACCAATAATTTCACTCGAGCTATCATATATTAGGAGGAGACATGTGTTGTACTATTTTTGTATGAAGTTTACTAATTTATTAATCTTACTGGCCTTATCATTTTTCCAGAAAACACTGTTTGTTGATATCCATCTTTATTAACCACTATTCTATATTTCATACTGACACAACATCTAAGAATTTATTTTCACCACATCATCATCCCTCCTAGGCTCAGGGCACTATGCTCCGTCAAATTTTGGTGAATATCCATGTGCAATGGTGTAATAGAAGTAGTTATAATTGAAAAGTGAATCACATATTTTATACATTTATGTTTTATTAATTTTTTAAATTTTAACACCATAATGGACATATAGCATGATAATTTTGGTTATAATATTTTTTCTTATTTGTAAATTTTATGCTATATAGATGATATTTCTTTAGTGCAGTTGGAGAAGTCATGGGGATTGGTCTAAATCTAATACAATTATATATGCTTGCAAGCTATAGTGTAGAACGAGTGTACTGTTTTAAGAAATTTAGGATTCGTTCGAATAAGGTATGGGTAAACGTCAAAAGTGGACTATAAATAAAATTATGCATGTTAATTGTTCACATGGTGATAGTGTTTAGTTGCTTGTCAAATAATTCCAATAACATGTCTTAAAGAAATATCATTTTCGCATACAGTCTAGCTCCTACAAATTTAATAATGCTATATGTTAACCCATGATCCATCTTCTCCATAACCGATAACAAATTGAATATGTATATAATGGGAAAGTTCTTTTCTCGATCTTGAGGGAGAACCAAACATGTGCTATATTTCATGAACAAATATAAGATTGGCATGACATTTGAAATTTCTTCCCAGGCCTAAATTGTTGAAACTTTGGTAATATTGATGCCAACATGGAAGAAATTTTGATTGTTTTTGTTGCTTCATCAATTAATGCATTAGATATTAAATTAATGGAGCTGCGACAATTGATTAGAAGAATGGAGCAACATTACTAATTATAGGAAGATATGATTACAAATTATGGCCTACATAATTACATGTATTAAGTACTCACATTTTTTCTACCATACTTAAATTCTTAAAACTTGATTACCCACAATTATCTTTTGCTTGGATGCTAATTTATTGTTAAATAGACCATTTTTTCTCTAATTTAGTGTTTGAAATTTGTGAATAATTTGTGCCCAAATCTGAAGTGTAGTCCATTAAGTGAGTGATACTATCTCTTGCAAAACGAGTAATAAGATTACTTACCACTGTTATTATATTTGTGATTTGAATAAAAAATAATTTTGGTCAAACTATCACTGTAAAAGTTAATCATTTGTCGATTCTTACTTAACTATAACAACACAGACAAGTTCAAATTTTTAATCTGTTTTTATGTACTAGAATATCATATGTTATGCATAGTAAAGCCAATCTCACACAAGTTTTATTTTGTCCTTTAGTATATAGAAATTCGGCTCTCTCCGGTTCGGTATACTCACAAATTCAAATCCCATTAAGCACACTAATATCTTAAGTATATTAAAATAAACCCACCTCATTGATTTACTTTATTCCCAAGAACCTAAATTCCAGCATTATTGACCGCATATTATGTAATATAATATGGAACTACTTAGTTCATTTAAAAAACTTTAATTTTTCCCTACTAGCTTTCTTTTACTCATAAACTTCAATCAAAATCCAAGCCTAATTAATCCTATAACTTCATATTTTATAGCTACTTTTACTAGATAATTAATATCTTTATTCAAAGATCATTAAATTTTACACCGAAATATAATCTATATTTAAAGCATAATATAAGTAATGACCCATAAATAATGGTGAAAATGTAAAAAAAAGCAAGTACTAGTAAAATATAACGAACCTAAATATTACATACACACATCAGAATCAATGTTAAAGTTTTATCCTTAACTTTTTGTCAATTAGACCAAATGTTTCTCCAATTATATAGCACAAACTACCTCTGTTTATCCAACTTTAAGCACTGTGTAAATTTTTGAAATTCTGGCTTAAATTTAAAGGAAAATAAAAGGGAAATACATACAAGCCAAAACCATAATTTGAAATGCAAACGTTCGTAGAGCAACCTTTTAAGTTCCAATATACATCGCCTATTCATAACAGTAAATTTTTAGAAACACTTTAGCGAAATTATAGAAATTTATAATTAAAAATACAAGTTGTTGCATTTTTTGCAAAAAGTTTCTGATAAAAGTTTATTTTTGTTCATGTTAAAATTTGATTAACTACAAATTTGATTTTTGAATGCATTACCCTAAATAATTTTAAGTGGATAACTTGAACCTATTTTTGAGGAGTTTTATATATTAAATTTCAATATATGGGAAGGATCCTTATTTCCAGTGTTTGTAATCCTAAAATTGGCATTAAGTCACGTAATAGCATAATTGAATTAAATCATCATATCAAATGTTAATAATATTTATTGTAAGCTTAAAAATCAACATCATTTCACAAAGGTCAAATGTAACAAAATTAATGTTTACTTCACAATTGTAAATAAGTAAATAAATTTGACTATTCTATATTTTGTAAATATTAATTCTTTATTACGCATGTAAAATTCAAATATAACACCATCAAAAATATTTGTTCTGCAAATGATTGGAAGGAATTACACCATAAAAATATGGATATGACTCAATATTGAAGTTCGAAGTATTCAACTGTAAAAAGAAGAAGTGAACATTCAATGGCAGGTTGTATTTTTAATTCCATATTTCATTACACTAGGTAAATTTGAAACACATGCAACTTCTAGGATGAAACACATTTTTTATAATGTTTTTGGTCTAAAACAGGTAAACAATGTAGCTGCACATACCCAAGTGTTTCTCTTTTTTAATTTTTCTTAAAAATATTTTTTTTCGTAATATATATGCCGATTTATATGATTTTGGTAAGCTCTCTGAATATTTGATGTTTGATGTCTATGAAAAATGATTATAAGACATTATCTCTCTTTATATTAGTTTTTCTTTTTTTTGATTTGTGAGGTATGATGCTTCCTACATTTCCTTCTATTGTGGATATACCTCAAGACAGGTTTTAACTGTTGAAGTATGCAATACTATATGTTGGATTGAAGAGGTCGAAGATAGCTTCGAGTCAGAGGTAACCGTTCACAAATCGGAGCTCGTATATAGGGGTTATGAGCTGGAAGTTGTTTTCTATCAGCTGGGAACAGGGGCAGACGTCTGTCATTGGGAGTGACAGACGTCTGACTGCAGGTAATTGGTTTCCCGAGAGTTCAAATAGACGTATGACACATGAGGGACAGACGTCTGTGCTGAGTGCATTTGCCCAATTAATCTCTGGAAGAAGACAGACGTCTGTAAGGCGATGCGACAGACGTCTGATCGTGTCTTTGGGCTATTTCGGTCTGGAAATTAGCAAGCAGATTTGTGACCAATTCGGGGGCAATTTAGGTAATTGGCCAAACCTCTATATAAGCTATTTTTCTGATGTGAATTAGGTAGAGCTGGAAAACTTGATTTGGGATCAAGGGTTTATTCTCAAGGGTGAATTAGGGTTTATAACCTAATTCAAATTCTTCAATTTTATTCTCCGTAAACTCTTTTCTAAATTGAAATATAGTGATCATTGGATCAATCTCTTGTATTCCTTTCATCGTGGTAATAAAATACTCTCTCCAAAGAGAATGTACACTAGCAAGATGTTAGTGAAACCACTATAAATCCTTGTGTGATTTCTTTTGGCTATTTTGACATTAGTTTCTTGCTTGAGATTGAGATTGGGATTGTTCATGATTGGTTGATCTTTGTTTGTGGCTAGAGTTATTGCTTTGGTTGTTTTTGCAAGTCTAACAACGGTATAGTCTTCCGCTAGCGCTTTATGGTTTAGATATCAGATTCAAGTGGTCTTGAATCAGATTAATCATATCGGTTACAACAGGTGGTATTGGAGCTGTTTTGTGCTTGTTAGGTGTTTGTGAAAACGCCGGAGACGGATAGTAGCTCGATAAGTCCTTCAATCGGAAGTCCGAATAGTGTGGCGCCTTATGTATGGGGTTCGTATGCGGCGTTGGGTTCTCAATTGGTTATTGACAAGTGGAATTATGATAATGACTTTGAGAAGTGGAAATGGAAAATGAAAGTGGTTCTTAGGCAGAATCAGGTGCACCGAGTAGTATTTGATACTCACTTATTGCCAAGTGATATCTCGGATGTTGAGAGAGAGGAGATGGAGGAATGGGCTTACACTACTCTTCAAATTGCTATGGGGGAGAGTGTGATCTCCAAAATTAGTGGTGAGACTACCGCCAAAGGTATTTGGGACAAGTTGGAAGAACTTTATATGAAGAAGTCGCTCACTAACCATTTGATCTTGTTGTGAACGTTTTTCACCTTCAAGATGAAGGAGGGTAATTCGCTTAAGGCATATTTGAATGCCTTTGATGACTTGCTCATGAAGATGAAGGCCATTGATTTGAAGATTGAGGAAGAAAAAAAGGCGGTGATATTATTATGTTCATTGCCGACCCATTATACAGGGTTCTCAAATAGTTTGATCTATGGTCGGGATACCTTGACTCTAGATGATGTCAAGACGGGATTTCATAGTGAGGAGTTGAGAGATCAAATGAAGGAGATGAGTTAGGGTAGTAGTGGAGCTAGTAGTGGTCACGGGTTGTTTGTGGAGAAAGAAAAGAATGTGAAAAAAGAAACCGGGGGCGTTCTAAATCAAGAAAACCCAGTGGAAGAGGTAAATCGAAAGAGAGAAATGGCAAGTGCTTTATTTGTATGAAACCGGGACATTGGAAGAACGAATGTCCAGAAAAAGATAAGAAGGAATTAGCGTCTTCATTCGTGGCAGTGGAGAGTAAGGATGGTGAGATAGATGAAAATGTGTTGACGACGGTAGCAACGGGTGTTTCGGGTAACGAATGGGTACTCAATTCGGGTGTGTCGTATCATATGACGCCAAATAGATTTTTTTTTCCATCCTTTGAGGTCAAAGAGGGAGATGCAATTACTATGGGAAATGGTGCTATTTGCAAGTCGATGGGTAGTGGCTCTATGCAAATAAGGATGTTTGATGGAGTTGTTCGCATGCTCACCAATGTTAGCTTTGTTCCGGGACTTAGAAAGTCGCTTATATCTTTAGGGCAATTGGATTATCTAGGTTGCAAGATCACTATCGAGAAGGATTGCTTGAGCCTTTCGAAGGGGGCACTTGTGGTTATGAAGGGTGCTAGGACTCATGGTATATATTTGCTTCAAGGTGTGACCGTAGGAGGTAAGACTTGTGTGGGTGTTGATAGTTCTCGTGACCTGGATGCGACACGGTTGTGGCATTTGAAATTGGGTCATGTCTCGGAGAGGAGGTTGGATATTCTTCGGTAGCGGGAGATGATCGAGGGTGAGAGTTTCAACAAACTAGAGTTTTGCGAGGAACGTGTCATGGGAGAGAAAACAAGGGTATCATTCGATGAAGGCAAGCATGACTCAAAGGTGGTTCTTGAGTATGTTCATTTGGATGTTTGGGGACTGACACCAGTTGCTTCTTTGGGAGGAGCAAGGTATTATATTTCTTTCATTGATGATTTGTCTCGAATGGTATAGGTGTATGTAATGAAGGCCAAATCGGAGGAATTTGCTAAGTTCAAAGTGTGGAAGGCTCTTGTTGAGAATGATAGTGGTGAGACTTTGAAGGTGTTAAGGACCGACAATGGCGCCGAATATGTTTCTTGGGAATTCTTGGAGTATAGTAAGCATCACGGAATTCGGAGACATTTTACTACACCGGGAGATCCGCAATCTAATGGAGTAGCGGAGAGAATGAACCGAACTCTACTTGAGAAAGCTCGATGCTTGAGATTGACATTTCGGGTTTGTCTAAGGAATTTTGGGCCGAAGCTTTGTCAACAGTGGTGCATATTGTGAATCGAATTCCGTGCACAGCCATTGGTAACAAAATTCTGGAGGAAGTGTGGAAAGGGAAGAGTGTTGACTTGAGATATCTTTGTGTGTTTGGTAGCCCGGTTTATGTGCATGATCCGGGGAATGATGAGCTTGGAGCTAGAGCATTCAAAGGGGTCTTGCTTGGTTTCACGGATGGCGTGAACGGCTATCGGATTTGGAATCCGAAAACGAAGAAGGTTGTTAATTCTCGTCATGTCACTATTGATGAGTTGGCTTTATTCAAGGTGGATCAGAGCTCATCGGACATTCCGGATTTGGTTCATGGTGAATCAAAGGAGGAAGTCATTCCCACATTCCGTCCAAGTGGTAGTAGAGTTGAAGAAGCTCGTGGGGTTGAAGCGGTTGATGAAACATCACATAGTCCACATGGTTCCTCTAGTTATGTTGCTGATGTACATGATGCTAGAGAAGTTTCGACTGAAGGTGGAGCCGAAATGGGTTTAAGTGATAGTATTGCTACTCGGGTTGGTCGACGTGCAATAAGGCCTCCCGAAAGATATGGTAATTGGAACTACCTTTGATTTTGTGATCATTTGGACTATGCTCTCAATGTAGTCTAAGATGAGCCGATGGACCTTGCATGGAGTCGAGAGAGAGCTTGAAGTGGATTTGCGCCATGGAGGAAGAGATGCAATCACTTATGAAGAACCGAACTTGGGAGTTGGTTTCACTTCCTCAAGGAAACCGCGCTATAGGGCGCAAATGGATGTACAAAGTGAAGGATGATGGAAGGTAGAAAGCAAGGTTAGTGGCAAAGGGGTATTCACAAAGGAAAGGAAAGGAGTATGATGAAATTTTTGCACCGGTGGTTCGGCATACTTCTATACGGGTTTTACTCGCCATAGTTGCTATCCATGACTTGGAATTGGAGCAACTTGATGTGAAAACTGCCTTCTTGCATGGAGACTTGGATGAAGACATCTACATGGAGCAACCAGAAGGGTTTATTGAAGATGGTAAGTCTAAAATGGTTTGCAAGTTGAAGAAATCACCTATACAATGGTACAAGAGATTCGATCATTTCATGCTTGAAAGTGGCTTCCATCGAAGCATCAAGGATGCTTGCACATATTTCAAGAGGTTGGGAAATGTTTGTTGGGTGTATTTACTCTTGTATGCGGACGATATGCTCATTGCTTCCAAGGATCAAAATGAAATTAACAAATTGAAGATGCTTTTAAAATCGGAATTCGAAATGAAAGATCTTGGAGAAGCAAGAAAAATCTTGGGCATGGAAATTGAAAGGGACTGAAAACGTTTTGAGTTAAGATTGACTCAAAAGGAATACATTAAGAAAGTGCTTTGCCGGTTTAGCATGGAGGATGCAAAGGCGTTAAATACACCTTTACCTTTGCATATGAAGCTTTCGGAGAAGGGATCACCTATCGGGGATAAAGACAATGATTATATGGCAAAGGTGCCATATGCAAGTGCGGTTGGTAGTTTGATGTACGCAATGGTGTGTACAAGGCCCGATATTGGAAATGTCGCCGGGGTGGTTAGCCAGTATATGGCTAATCCAGGGAAATCGCATTGGGAAGCCGGGAAGGATATTATGAGATACTTGAAAGGCACAACATCTCATAGACTTGTCTTTGGCGGTAGTGATGATAGGAGTTGCAAGTTTGTTGGTTATTGTGACTCGGACTACGCCGGTGATAGGGATCGGAGGAAATCAACTTCCGAGTATGTCTTTACACTTTGCGGGACAGCCATTAGTTGGAGATCGCGATTGCAAACCGTAGTTGATTTACCCACTACGGAGGTGGAATTGATTGCCACTGTGGAAGCGGCCAAGGAGGCACTCTACTTGAAGCGATTGTTGTGTGACTTGGGTTTCGAACGTGAGAGTGTTTATGTACGATGTGATAGCCAAAGTGCTATCCATTTGGCAGAGAATTTGGCGTTATCTCACGGACCAAACATATTGAGGTGAGGGAGTCATTTCTTGTAGCCATGGATGAGGGTAAGCTAGTATACCTTCGGAAAGTGCACACAAAGGATAATGCGACGGATATATTTACGAAGGCATTGCCATACGGGAAGTTTGAACATTGCTTGAACTTAATTTTCTTGTTGAGTTGCTAGGTGCCACGGGGTGGCATGAGGTGGAAAGAGTGATTTTGTGTTTGATGGGAAGGAATAGCGGTGAGAGATTGGAAATCTATCTTCATGGTAAGTACTCGTTACACTCCCAAGTACATTATTTTTTGGTGAGACGGTTTTGGTTTGAATGTTTTCAACACTACATTGGCGGGTGGGGGCATTGCCTGAACTCGTTGGTGTAGTGCAATGGGCGGTGGCCATGCCGGAGCTCATTGAGAAAACATTCAAGTTTGCTTGGTCGAAGGTAGAAGGAAATGCTTGGGGCATTGGAGTTTAGAGTTGAGATGGTTATAGTATCGAGGTGGAGTGTTGAAGTATGTGATACTATATGTTGGATTGAAGAGGTCGAAGATAGCTTCGAGTTGGAGGTGACCGTTCGCGAATTGGAGCTCATATGTAGGGGCTATGAGCTGGAAGTTGTTTGCTGTCAGTTGGGAACAGGGACATACATCTGTCATTGGGAGTAACAGACGTCTGACCACAGGGAATTGGTTTCCTAAGAGTTCAGACAGACGTCTGACGCATGAGGGACAGAAGTACGTGCTGAGCGCATTTGCCCAATTAATCTCTGGAAGATGACAGACGTCTGTAAGGCAATGCGAAAGACGTCTAATCATGTCTTTGGGCTATTTCGGGCTGGAAATTAGCAAGCAGATTTATGACTAATTCGGGGGCAATTTGGGTAATTGGCCAAACCTCTATATAAGCTATTTTTCTAATGTGAATTAGGTAGAGTTGGAAAACGTGATTTGGGATCAAGGGTTTATTCTTAAGGGTGAATTAGGGTTTATAACCTAATTCAAATTCTGCAATTCTATTCTCCTCAAACTCTTTTCTATATTGAAATATAGTGATCGTTAGATCAATCTCTTGTATTCCTTTCATCGTAGTAATAAAATACTCTCTCCAAAGTGGATGTACACAAACAAGATGTTAGTGTAACCACTATAAATCCTTGTGTGATTTATTTTGCTATTTTTTCATTAGTTTCTTTCTTGAGATTAAGATTTGGATTACTCGTGATTGGTTGATATTTGTTTGTGGCTAGAGTTATTGCTTTTGTTGTTTTTGCAAGTCTAACAACGGTCTAGTCTTCCGCTAGCACTTTGTGGTTTAGATATCGGATTCGAGTGGTCTTAAATCGGATTAATCACATCGGTTACAACATTAACTCACTTTTGCAACATGTTCACTAGTTTGCAGCAATTTTCTTTAATTTTAACCTAAACATGCATGGACAACTCAATTCATTTATCAAAAATAATTAATGTCTTGAAGTTGAAATTTTCTTAATGGTTAATTTCAGTTATTTAATCTTCCAAAAGTAATATGTGCATATGGTATACAACAGTATTATGAACATAACCCAAGCTCAAATTTATAGTAACAACTTCAAGACGTAATTCATTGTCCTACCCAACTATTTAAGTTTCTAATCATATGTAGGCACCACATATTCCAGTGTATTATTTGCAGTGGATTTCAGATTTCAAATAGCATTATCTATTTAAACCTCATTCTTTTTACTATTTACATAACCATAGAATTCAGTTTAATTTATGTTATAACTGCTTAATACAAAGGAAGGTTATGCTTCAATCCAGTTTTTGTTTGTTATTTCGATTGTGCATACCATGTACAATATATGATGTGTTTTCTGCTACCTGTTTTCCATGTAAAAGTACTCTCATGTTATACATATTGCTGGTTTTAATCACTTAGAAATGCCTATATTATGGCCCAAGTGTCTCCTATGCTTGCTGTCCTTATTTCATTCATTGGCTTTTGAATTGCTGCAAATGTATTTCTTTAGTCATGGAGAATTTTTCTAGGTGTGATAAACAAGATATACAGCCCGTATCGAGGATAAAAATAGGTAACATGAACAAAATAGAGGAAATTTGGAGACTACAACTTAGGATCCTGCATCATGAGATCAGTAAATGCAGAACCTATGAATTTCACACAATTAATTAAGGTAATTTACTTGATTTTTTTGGGACTTATATACACATATGTGTGTGCATATGTATATGTACATATATGTATGTAATCTCTCTCTCTCTCTATATATATATATAAGTATGTATGTATATATATGTATGTATAATATGATACTAAATGGGGTCACAAGTTCAATTTTATTTTTATATATAAACAAATTTTTCGTTGGACTAAGAATTTTTTAAAATGGAAATTATATCCAAACAGGGTCACAAGTTTGAGTCCCACTAACGACAAAGTACATATTTATTTTAAGCTGCAGTGAACTCTTTGGCGCAATCCTCTTTGAGGTATGTGTATTATGTCATAACTTTCAACATGTTTATCACTTAGTGTACTTTATTGATTTAAGAAGCAATATAAAAAGAAAAACCACTATTACAGAATGTTATAATTTCCGATTGAAATATGGTTGTATGATAATATTGTTATTGTTTTATCTTCTATGATTAAATATTGATAAGTAAGTTGGTGAGTTCTTTCTTTATGTTGTACATTCTTTCAATTTGTTTCTATTTTCTACTTGGAGCTTGATTTAATTGCTATTTAACTATGTAATATTTAGCTGGCAATGTAGATAAAAAAGGTATAGCCACAAAGTATAATTGATAGCTATAGTAATATTTTGTAAGCTACTGAATGATGCATGTTTGTCTAATCTATACTATACTATTAAAGCTGAGTTGCTTTTAGATGGCTCTCAAGCCCAATCCCGTTTCTTTTAGAAAAAAATGTAACACCCCACGTCCATTAATGTCACTCTCAAAGGGAATGCATTAACTTTCATAGAGTATTATTGGTGTATAGAACAGAATATAAACAAGACAGATACATATATTGGTACTTGAAAAATTAAAATAACTTTTATTGCAGCGGAGAAATAGTTTGGTTACAACAACATCAAACCAACAATAAAACCAAGTACACTTAATACCCATCTTGACAAATTATTTTCTGAGTACATAAAGTAAAAAAGCATAACCCCAACATAAGTAGCCATAAAAGAGATAAGCTGAACTTTACTTTTAGCAATCCAAGCACTTCCAAAAGAGAGAGAAAAATCCAAATCAAGCTCCACTAGCACTAGCCCCACCCTGAGAACCTAGGGGCGGGGGAAGGGGGGAGGAAGAAAAGAGGCGAAAACAAAGGGGGTCAAACATAAAGTCTGGCGAGTCCAATAACTTTAACAATATAATTATTAAAGTAATTAGGATAAGGCATAAACAGGTAAAACAAGGAATGACTGTGAAGCAAATGGGCAAGACAAAAAAACAAGAGGAATATGTTGGTGTTAATCACGATCCCTATCTCCTAGGTGCCGCCTACCCCTGTCTCCACTAGTTGTACCCACTACCCCCATGCAATCGGCTCCCTAACTCATAGATACCCGTGTTGGTCCCACAATGAGGTGTAACACTCCCAAAGTGGCAATCCGATACCACTAAAGGTGCACGACTTATATCTACACGATGCAATAGCGTCTTACCAACCAGCCCGGGCCCACGCACGCACGTGACCCCGTTGGACTTGCGTTGCCACCTCTAACCCGTTTTGACCTCTTACAATCAAACCCAGTAAGCGTGTCCCGTCCTCGATCTAACTCGAGCTCATAAAGATACTTAGTGGGTTACTAGTTTGAAAAGCGCCCCCATACTTGACACAACCTTTCCACCTATGCTTGGTCCCCATTAAGATTTCCCACTTAACCCCCTTCTTATTCATGTCTTCTTGCATGTTTCAATTTGGTTAAGTGTTTCTAATCGTATTTCACATGTCACTCATGTCACCCACTTAACCCCCATGTTCCACCACATGTTTATCTTGGTGAAGTGTTACTTAATTCATTATAACCGTAACCTAGTAAGACCTCCCATATTAAACTACCGTTTGCGGTTGCTGGATTTGCCGCGCGGGTCCGGGCAATCTTATACTGCAAACGAGTCTAACCTCATGTCTTTACAATTGTTACGGAATTTATTTATGCCTTCGATCTCTCATATTAGACTACCGTTTGTGGTTGCTGGATTTGTCGGGCGGGTCCGGGCAGTATTATACCACAAACGAGTCTAACCTCGTGTCTTAGGAGTTTATTATTACACATAATTATTTCACCCCAATATGAATTAATTATCCCTATTCAAATTGTCAATAATTTCCAAATTAAACTATGTCTATAATTGTCACCTAAATTATGTCCATACTTTCAAGTATATAAATTATACCAATTAGTGTCTCAAAATAATTATATGCCTTTAAAGCCATTTTATGCCAATTCACAATATGTATTATTTAATATTTTCCCATTATCCCCACGTCATTCGTACGTTTAACATGAAATATGTTAGACTTGCAAATAGTCTAACTCATAAAAAGAAAAGCAACATCACAACTTGCATAACACATAAAATAGATCTAACTTGTGAATAAGAAATAAAACATAAGTTTGCATAGCCAATAACTTGCATAGGCAATGGAAATATAGAACATAAATTTGCATAAACTACCATGGATCTAAATATAGATCTAAACATGAAATTGTGAACTTGCATATATGAATATGGGTTTCACCTAAACTTGCATATGTGAATATGGATTTCACCTAAACTTGCATATGTTAATGTAGTTTTCACCCAAACTTGCATATGAATTCCTACAAACTTGCATATGAATTTAAACATGTAAACTAATACCACATGTTTTGCATATAAACAAGCATATGTATATATTTGATTCACATATAAACTTGTGTACAATTCGCATACAGACTTGCATAAGATTCACATACCAACTAGCATATGTAGAAACAAACTTGCATAAGATTCACATACAAACTATAATATGATTTACATCCCAAAGTTGCATATAAACTGATGTCATAAAATGAATCAAGTTAAACATATATGATTGGACATATGAAATAGATCTACCAACATAAGTTAACAAAACTGTCATATGTTCACCAACAGACGATAGCAAAGTTAAATAACATCACATGATTCAACAGACATATTCTCATAATCCAAATTATAACTCATCATAATTAATTTATTAATTATTTTGTGAAAGAAATTGTACTCACAAATACAGGTTAGAGAAGAGAATATTTCGTTCTTCGTTTGTATTAGAATTCTGACTTGCAATTCCTAAGCTTTAGGAAGAAGAACTATTCTAGCAGCAGCATGGAAAAGAGATTAATTTAGTTTAGGTTCAGAGCTTGAGTCTATGCGTGCTTATATAGAAGTTTAAATCAATAGAAGCCGTTAGATTATCATAAGAGCAATCACAACCGTCCAGGCTAGATAGAGTTATCCAGAATTGCCACCTATGCCCTAGTGACTCAGCAATAGGTCAGAAAAGACTCAGCAACAAGTCAGGATCGTCTCATTTCAGATCTTCCGTAGGGGGTAGGTCGACCTATATAGGGGAGGTCGACCCCTGGTCGACCTGGCCTGGGGCGGGAGAAATCCTGCCCAGCCCGCTTCCTCGTTTGAATTTTGAATTTTGATCTGAATCGTTTTTAATTTATATAAATTACTGAAACTTCTGAGAGCCATAACTTCCTCAAACGAAGTCCCATTTACGAAAAATTGGACTCTATTCCAAGCAGAATTTCAAGACGAACACAATGGCGTAACCTGTTTACCTTAATTCTCAATTTAACAATTAAGTATTCTTAAATTCTTTCTTTTAATGGTCATAGAAAATTCAGGGTGTTACATTATCCCCTCCTTAAAGGATTTCGCCCCCGAAATCTCCAAGTTAAGGAGAATGTATATCCTAACATCCAATCATCCATCTACTCAACCATCAAACACAAGCATCCATTGTTCTTACAAGATTTCTAATGCCATACGAACATATGCAAAAAGCATGTGTACATGTTCCTTGTCCAATGCAAAATCAGGCGGTCCACTGATTCAGTTGACCTCCTTAATGCAAATCATGATAGTGCCATGCGTCCATTATGTATGCGAAAGAATCCTAATGATACATATTACTTCTACACGTGTGCACAACCATTCATCAAAATGCAGCATCCATATGACAACACAACCATATAAATCCATTAATTTAAATATTCACACATGTTTATATGCAATATGAAAGTAATTGAGCCGATCTAGTGCCTAATGTGTGTGTACGTGCATTCACGAGCAACCACTCGCAACCACTCGCAACCATCAATCATAACATGTTTCAAATACATGTTTACATCCATTGGTTTCTACCTAAGTATAAAGAATAGGACCGAGGAGATATACTTAAAAGATATATATAAGCATGAATAAGCTTATGGAAAAAGAGATCAAGGAGGTACCCTCAAAAAGAAAAGGATAGGTTGCACGTATTTTCCCCTTAGTTTCCCAAGTCGCGTCTTCATTAGCGTCACTCCATTGAACTTTAACAAGCTTGACTTCACGATTGCGTAGTTTTTGACTTCCGTACCCAAGATACGAGTTGGAACTCTTCTCACAGTCGCTTCTCATTCCACTTCTACTTCCTCTAGTATACTTGGCTCCACAACTTCCGCAGACTCATGTAAGCACTTTCGTAGTTGAGAAACATGAAAAACATTATGATCTCCAGCAATCTTTCGGGTTAATCTACTCTGTAAGCCAACGTCCCAATCCTTTCAATGATAGGAAATGGTCCTAAAAATCTTGATGCTAGCTTTCCTACGGACCCAAAGCCAATGACATTCCTCAAAGGAGATACTTTAAGGAACACCCTATCTCCAACCTCAAACTCAAGGTCGGTCCTTCTTTTGTCTGCGTAGGACTTCTGTCTATCTTGTGCTGCCTTCATCCGTCTTCTTATCAAGTCCACCTTTTCTGAGGTTTCTGTAATCATGTCTGGCCCAAATACGAGCTTGTCTGTAGACTCCCACCAACAAGTTGGTGATCGGCATGGTCTTCCGTATAAAACTTCGAAGGGCGCCATGCCTATGGTGGCTTGGTATCTATTGTTGTAAGCGAATTCCACCAAAGGAAGATGATCCTCCCATGTCCCTCCAAAGTCAAGAATGCACAATCTCAAGAGGTCTTCCAATACTCTGTTCACCATTTTCGTCTGACCATCGGTTTGGGGGTGATAGGCCGTGCTTAAGCATAATTGTGTTCCTACTGCCTCTTGCAAACTCTTCCAAAACTCACTTGTAAAGATAGGATCTCGATCACTCACTATGCTGGAGGGTATCCCATGGAGTCGAACTATCTCTTTAAGATAAATGGATGTTAGGGACGAGGCAGTCCTTTTACTCTTAACAGGTATAAAGTGAGCACTTTTGGTGAGCCTATCCACTATTACCCAAATAATGGTATTCCCCCTTCTTGACCTAGGTAAACCATCAACAAAGTCCATCGAAATGCTATCCCACTTCCACTGTGGGACCTCTAGAGGATGAATCAGACCACCAGGCTTCTTCTATTCTGCTTTGACTTGCTGGCATATCAAGCACTTAGCGACGAACTTAGCTACATCCCTCTTCATGCCATTCCAAAAGAAAACCCTTTTTATATCTTTATACATCTTATCTCCTCCTGGGTGTATGGTTAGCTTAGAATGGTGAGCTTCTTCGAGAACCATCTTCACTAAATCCCTTGCTTGTGGGACGCATAGCCTCCCATCCCATCTTAACCAACCCTTATCATCGATGGAGTATCTATTGAGGTGGCTATAAGTCTCACCCCTAACTATCTTATCAATCATATCAACTAGCTGAGGGTCTTCTCGTTGCGCGGTTCCTATTGAGTCCAAAAGAGTAGGCCGCACCTCTAGCGATGCTAACAGACCAGGTACAATTTCAGAGGAGGGTCTAAAGTTAAAGTTTGCTATGTACTCCAAGCTTTGCCTTTCTACAAAGAGAGGACTCAAGGTCAGCTTTTTTCTACTCAAGGCATCTGCTACCACATTTCCCTTGCCAGGGGTATAGGAAATCTCAAAATCATATGAGGCCAGAAATTCCATCCACCTTTGTTGTCTTAAGTTAAGATCTTTCTGTGAGAAAAGGTACTTTAATGATTTATGGTCAGTAAACAATTCAAACCTTTCTCCTAGTAGGTAATGACGCCATGACTTTAGAGCGAAAACAATGGCAACTAGCTCCAAATCATGAGTTGGGTAGTTCTTCTCATGTACCTTCAATTGCCTTCCCCATAACAAATTACCTTGCCTTCTTGCATCAAGACAGCGCCCAACCCTGTACCTCATGCGTCTGTATATACGGTAAACATTTTGCTCCCATCAGGCAATGTCAGAACTGGGGCTGTTGTTAGTACCCTTTTCAAACGTTGGAAAGCAATATCGCAATCCAAATCCCAAACGAAAGTTAGGTTCTTCTTTGTCAATCTTGTGAGTAGGGATGAGATTTTTGCAAAGTCTTTAATGAACTTTCGGTAAAAGCCCGCTAGCCCGAGAAAGCTTCGGACTTCGGTTGTATTCCATGGAACCTTCCAATCTTGCACCGCAACTACTTTCGTGGGTCCATAGCTATCCCCTCTTTGGACACCACATGTCCAAGAAACCTCACTTCTTCTCTCCAGAAATGCCATTTGGAGAATTTGGCTTTCAGTTGATGTGCACGAAGAGTATCCATGACTTCCCTTAAGTGCAACGCATGGTCTTCTTCATTCTTCGAGAAAATCAAAATGTCGTCTACGAAGACCACCACAAACTTATTAAGGAACTCCTTGAACACCCTGCTCATCAAGTCAACGAAGTAAGGGGTGCGTTTGTCAAGCCGAAAGGCATGACAAGCCATTCGAAGAAACCATCCGGGGTTCTGAATGCTGTCTTATCAATGCTGTTTCAGCCACTCTTAGCTGATGAAACCCGGTAGCCAGATCTAGTTGGGAGAAAACCGACGCACCTACAAGCTGATCAAACAAGTCGTCTATTATTGGAAGTGGGTGCCTATTTTTCTTAGTCAGCTTATTTAGCTCCCTATAATCAGCGCATAGGCGAAGTGAACCATCCGCTTTGGTTGCGAATACTACTGTAGCACCCCATTCAGAAATACTTTGCCTTATAAACCCTTTTTCGAGCAACTCTTTGACTTGCTTGCTGAGCTATTTTCTCTTCCTTGGAGCCATGTATCTAACGGGTAGAGCTATGGGTTTTACATTATCAACAAGGTATATGCGGAAGTCTATATCCCGCTTCGGAGGTAAGCCCTTCACCTCTTCAAATACATCTAAGTATTCACGAACTACTCTAACCGACTGCAAGTTTTCAACAGACGCATCAAGAGATTCTAGGTAGCTAAGCATAACAGAATGTATGGGATTACAAGAGATTTCGAGAGTGTTACCGAGGTGAGTCATAAGTCTAACCACTCTCTTTTTACAATCAAGAATGGCACCATTACTGGATAACCAATCCATGCATAGAATAAACCCATAGCCCATGAAGCCAAGAACGAAGGCGTTGCATTCAAACCCAACGCTTAAGATAGACACTCTCAAATCCCGACAAATCATTGAAAGATGAGCCGAACCACCAATAGGATTTGAGACTACTATGGGATCCGTAACTAGACTAGTATTTAGGTGCAGTGTTTCAACTAACGAAGAAGATACAAATGAGTGTGAAGCCCTAGAATCAAACAAAGTACGAATAGGATGATCAAACAGAAAAACCAAACTTTCAACAGAAACGTTTCTACCTCTCTCCTGTCCTGGTGCCACGAGAGCATGAACCTGCCCTCTTGCCTGCCCTGGTGCCATAAGAGCCAGAACCTGCCGTCCAGAAGTAGACCCTGCCCTCTGCCCTTGCCCTTGTCTTCTTGGGCAGTCCTTAATCAGATGTCCTGCTTCACCACTGTTGAAACAGCCAGTCTTTTTCTTCTTCCTACAGTCCTTGCTCAGATGGTCAGGTTTTCCACAATTAAAGCACCTTTTTCTTTCCTTTGCTATTGTTATCCTTACCACCTTTCTTAGGTTGCTGCTGTGACTTCTTTTGTTCCCCTTTCTTTTCTGGTGCCTTATTAGCATTAGCGCCTTTCTCCTCTTCATGCATATGCGCCATGTCAACCAGTTTCTCAAAGGTAGCCCCCATAGGAATGTGGGTCCTAGCCAACCCATGTAGCGGCTCATTCAAACCTTTGACGAATCTCAGGGCCTTCTTTTTAGGTGTGTTCACCAAGTCTAAGCCAAATCTCCGCAACTGATTGAACTTGTTGACGTACTCCTTCACTGATAAATTCCCCTGCTTCAATGCCAAGAACCTTTCCATATATAAATTCTCTTATGCTTGTGAGAGAAATTTCATCTTGAACCTATGTCTGAAATCCATCCATGTCTCCACTGGACGCTCTCCATTCGTGACCTCCCACCAAAACGAGGCTTCGTCCTTCATTAACCAAGCAGCTAATTGGACCTACCTTCCATCTTGTATCTCGAAGATACCAAACAAATCTTCCACCTCCTTAAGCCAATTTTGAGCTTCAACAAACGTCTCTGACTCGTGAAAAGGTTTCCCGCCCATTGCCCGAAAGTCTTTTTATATCTTCGAAAAAGTATCAACGCGGGGAGCGGGAGGAGCGGCTGCAGTTGGGGGAGGAGGAATGTCTGCTGGGCTTGCGGCGGTAGCCCTAGCCTGCAGATACCTTCTGAACCAGGTTGGTATCGGTATTCCCTCGGGTATCTCGGGTAACCCAGACATGCTGAAAAGAAAAAGGAAGAGATTCAAAACGGAGAATCGAAGGAAAGATATATGGCTCTTAGGGGTTATGTTTTTAGAAAAAACTTTTCTCTTGAAAATACTCTCCTTAAAACCTATTTTTGAAAGTATTTCTTTATAAAATGCTTTTGAAAAACAGTTTTTCAAAATCTCTTATCTGTTCTTGGAAACCTTCAACTCTGATACCACGTGTAACACCCCACGTCTATTAATGTCACTGTCAAAAGGAATGCATTAACTTTCATGGAGTATTATCGGTGTATAGAACAGAATATAACAAGACAGATACATGTATTGGTATTTGAAAAATTAAAACAACTTTTATTGCAGCGGAGAAATAGTTTGGTTACAACAACATCAAAAACCAACAATAAAACCAAGTACACTTAATATCCATCTTGACAAAAAAAAAATTCTGAGTACATAAAGTAAAAAGCATAACCCCAACATAAGTAGCCATAAAATAGATAAGCTGAACTTTACTTTCAGCAATCCAAGCACTTCCAAAAGAGAGAGAAAGATCCAATTCAAGCTCCACTAGCACTAGTCCCACCCTGAGAACCTGGGGGTGGGGGGAAGAAAAGAGGCGAAAACAAAGGGAGTCAGACATAAAGTCTGGCGAGTCCAATAACTTTAACAATATAATTATTAAAGTAATTAGGATAAGGCATAAACTGGTAAAACAAGGAATGACTGTGAAGCAAATGAGCAAGACAAAACAAACAAGAGGAATATGTTGGCGTTAATCGCGCTCATAATCACTATAGGATAATTACTATACTGCACCATTACTAGTCACCCTAAAAGTTGATCCCGCCTACTGAACATAATAATCATAATGGTAGTTTCATGTACCCCTAGCTGTCTTCATAGGTGTCGCCTGCCCTTATCTCCACTAGTTGCACCCCCTACCCCCATGCGATCGGCTCCCTTACTCGTAGATACCCGTGCTGGTCCCACAGTGGGGTGTGTCACTCCCCAAAGTGGCAATCCGATACCACTAAAGATGCACGGCTTATATCTACACGATGCAACAACGTCTTACCTACCAGCCCGGGCCCATGCACGCACATGACCCCATTGGACTTGTGTTGCCACCGCTAACCCGTTTTGACCTATTACAATCAAACCTAGTAAGCTTGTCCCGTCCTCGATCTAACTCGAGCTCACAAAGATACTTAGTGGGTTACTGGTTTGAAAACGGCCCCCATACTTGACACAATCTTTCCACCTATGCTTGGTCCCCACTAAGATTTTCCACTTAACCCCCTTCTTATTCATGTCTTCTTACATGTTTCAATTTAGTTAAGTGTTTCTAATCGTATTTCACATGTCACCCATGTTACCCACTTAACCCCCATGTCCCACCTCATGTTTATCTTGGTTAAGTGTTACTTAATTCATTATAACCGTAACCTTGTAAGACCTCCCACATTAGACTACCGTTTGCGGTTGCTGGATTTGCCGGGTGGGTCCAAGCAGTCTTATACCACACACGAGTCTAACCTCGTGTCTTTACAATTGTTACGCATTTAACTTATGCCTTCGACCTCTCACATTAGACTACCGTTTGTGGTTGCTGGATTTGTCGTGCGGGTCTGGGCAGTCTTATACCATAAACGAGTCTAACCTCGTATCTTTGGCATTTATTATTACACATAATTATTTCACCCCAATATGAATTAATTATCCCTATTCAAATTGTCAATAATTTCCAAATTAAACTATGTCCATAATTGTCACCTAAATTATGTCCATACTTTCAGGTATATAAATTATACCAATTAGTGTCTCAAATTAATTATATGCCTTTAAAGCCATTTTATGCCAATTCACAATATGTATTATTTTATATTTTCCCATTATCCCCACCTCGTTCGTACGTTTAACATGAAATATGTTAGACTCGCAAATAGTCTAACTCATAAAAAGAAAAGCAACATCACAACTTGCATAACACATAAAATAGATCTAACTTTCGAATAATAATTATAACATAAGTTTGCATAGCCAATAACTTGCATAATTTGCATAAACTACCAGGATCTAAATATAGATCTAAACATGAAATTGTGAACTTGCATATATGAATATGGGTTTCATCTAAACTTGCATATGTGAATATGGTTTTCACCTAAACTTGCATATGTGAATATAGTTTTCACCCAAACTTGCATATGAATTCCTACAAACTTGCATATGAATTTAAACATGTAAACTAATATCACATGTTTTGCATATAAATTAGCATATGTATATACTTGATTCACATATAAACTTGTGTATAATTCGCATACAGACTTGCATAAGATTCACATGCAAACTAGCATATGTACAAACAAACTTGCATAAGATTCACATACAAACTAGCATATGTAGAAACAAACATGCATAAGAATCACATACAAACTAGCATATGATTTACATCCCAAACTTGCATATAAAATGATGTCATAAAATGAATCAAGTTAAACATATGTGATTGGACATATAAAATAGATCTACCAACATAAGTTAACAAAACAGTCATATGTTCACCAACAGACGATAGCAAAGTTAAATAACATCACATGATTCAACAGACATGTTCTCATAATCCAAATTATACCTCATCATAATTAATTTATTAATTATTTTGTGAAAGAAATTGTACTCACAAAGACAGGTTAGAGAAGATAATAATTCGTTCGTCGTTGTATTAGAATTCTGACTTGCAATTCCAAAGCTTTAGGAAGAAGAACTATTCTAGCAGCAGCATGGAGGCCAAGAGATTAATTTAGTTTAGGTTTAGAGCTTGAGTCTATGTGTGCTTATATAGAAGTTTAAATCAATAGAAGCCGTTAGATTATCATAGGAGCAATCACAACCGTCCAGGCTAGATAGAGTTATCCAGAATTGTCACCTATGCCCTAGTGACTCAGCAATAGGTCCGAAAAGACTCAACAATAAGTCAGGATCGTCTCATTTTAGATCTGCCCCGGAGGGTAGGTCGTCCCCTAGGTCGACCTATATAGGGGAGGTCGACCCCTTGGCCGACCCCCTGGTCGACCTGGCTTGGGGCGGGAGAAATCCCGCCCGGCCTGCTTCCTCGTTTGAATTTTGAATTTTGATCTGAACTGTTTTTAATTTATATAAATTACTGAAACTTCTGAGGGCCATAACTTCCTCATACGAAGTCCGATTTACGAAAATTTGGACTCTATTCCAAGTAGAATTTCGAGACGAATGCAATGGTGTAACCCGTTTACCTTAAATCTCACTTTAATAATTAAGTATTCTTAAATTCGTTCTTTTAATAGTCATAGAAAACTCAGGGTGTTACACAAAATGTGAGCATGACACGTGTATTTGTGCACTCGACCGTCTCTCTCTTCTATCCGTGTACCATTTTATTATGGATTTCCCCCCTGTGTTATCGTCCACCTAATCCCTACCCCTTCCATCGTTGTTCGCTTCGTCTTTCCTGTCACCTTCTTCCTCACCAACGTCGATTTCCTTAGCTCATAGGCCCTCCAAGCTTTTCCTATCGGAATTTAAAATCGAACAGTCATAGAATTTTTATTCCTTTCGCAGTGCAGATATGCACGCCTTTCGTATCCTTTCTCCTTTTCCTCTGCAAATCTCTAACCCTAATTTGACATAAATTCATGCTTTTCATCCTGTGGGGACATGGCTGTTGGCCATCGCCGAGTCAAGCGTCTTCAACCTAGGCCAACTCTAAGGCGCACAAATTCCCCGAAACCAGAAATAAACGCAGAGCCCTAATTTTAGAAAGGCTTTGTAACGACTTGGGGAATTTGCGATTCTGGATATCGGCATACAACACTATGTCGACTATTCAAGCATCGGAAACACTGGATAGTCCATGAAAGAAATTAGAGGGTGAGAATAGATAAGATAGAAACTTAGAATAGAAGAAGAAGAAGATACACATTATCAGAGTAACACGAATCTCACAGCGGAACGAACAATATATAATAGATACATAACTTTGAAATAAAACTAGTATATGTATACAGTAACATTATCAGAATACAACACTTACAACACAGCGGAAATAACTATAGCTATATAATCCTGAAGCCTCCTTCTCCAAGATCTCCAAGTATATCTGTAAAAATCCTGACTACTTGACTACCCGTACAAAATTGGGCACCCAAGAGTTTAGGGAAAACAAAAAAAAAATTAAACTCTAGGTCAGTCATGGGATTGTATGAGTAAACACTTTAAAACAGTTTGGGAAAATAACGATATCTCATAAGACCACGCTGTATAACAGAACGGTTTTTTTCCCTTATGAGAATCCAAATCAATTTGATTTAACCTTCAAATCATTTTGAAAGAAACAATGATCTTTTATACCAAAACTCTTTTGATATTATAATAGTGTCTATCAACCACAATATAATAATCATCTTGCAGAATGCTTTCATCTCACGTTCCACATATATAGTATACAATCAAAACCGCGAGCACTTATTGGGTAATGGATTTCCAACTATGACAAGGTATGGAACCACCTTTCGATAGTGTACCTCTAGAGAGGAATACACCAAGTTCAACAAGAACATCTTGCAACCCGGCCACACATGACCGACCACTCATTTCGCTTGAGTGTACCGAATGTATATCACCAATGATTGGGATCAGCAACCGTTTCCCGAATGGGACAACATCGAATAGATTTAAGAATGAAATGAATATCTCTAGATAGGTGATAATACACACTAATTGGCATCCAACCACTTAGCCATGCTACCTGCCCGATTTTTGTCATTTCCCGGTTGTGAGGCTAGAGGCCATGCTTATCTCTGATAGATCACACATTTTTTCCCTTTGAATGTCACATCATCATACCTGCTAAATCACAAATTGATTTCCCCAAAAATACAACGGGTATACAGCTAAGAGAAATGAATTCCTCCACCACCAAATGGAAATACATTTGAAGAGATCAACTTACGCGATCCATTAAACATACTCTGTCGGACATTCTTCCATACAGATCGTCCTGGGACTGGACAAACCGAAGGTACTACTCTGTAAACTGGACAGCCCTTACATAACTCCGTCTTCAATTATCTTCATCATATTTGATTGCAACGCTAACATCCATAAAGAGTGGTTTTCAGATAATGAATCTGATCCCAGTCTCTCCGTATTGACAACGGAAAAATGGTCAAAAACTTCGATAGTCGGTGAGTTAACTATCAAAGAAAAACACATGTGCAACCAATGATATTAGTTCAAAATGGAAATTCTATCGATCAATCATCAACCATCTTAAATTAAACTATCATTATTTTATTCATTTACCCCTTTCCTATATCCATATATACAGAAATTCTTATTTTCTAAATTTAGAAAGTATACCTTATTAATATTGGAAAACGTTTCCATTTTTATTCTCATCTATTATTTTCTATATTTAGAAAATATTTCTGATTCTTATTTGGAAAACATTTCCAAAACTCCTTCATTGGATTTAAACAGATATTAAAATAAAACGTCACTTTGCCAACTCAAAACATTACTCTCATTAACTGTATTCACTTAACCAAACTTTACTATCAAACCTTACCCATTCCTTAGTTAAAAACGAAGTCAATCAAGTTAAGGTATAACTAACTCTCAGACATTAATTGAACAACATTTCTAACTTCGAAATAGACAAAGTTCACCTTCTAAAACTTTAACAAACTTCCTTACATAACTTTCTTCCGAATAATCTCTTTTCGATAACTCTTTCCTTCGAATAACCTACATTGGATAATCTCTCTTTCGAATAGGCATATTCGATTAACTCTATTCACTTAACACTATTCAATTAACCCTAATCGATTTACTCTTATCAATTAGCTCTATTTGATTAACTCTATTATATTAACTCTATTTGATTAACTCTATTGGATTAACTGTATTGGATTAAATCTATTTGATTAACCCTAAACGATTAACTCTATTGTGATTAACTCTTATCAATTAACTCCCATCAATTAACTCCTTTCGAATAAACTATATTCGATTAACTCCTTTCGAATAAACTATATTCGATTTACTCCTTTAAGTCTATTCGAATAAACTATATTCGATTAACTCCTTTCGAATAACTAATATTCGATAACTCCTTTCGAATAACTAATATTCGATAACTCCTTTCGAATAACTGATATTTGATAACTCCTTTCGAATAACTAATGTTCGATAACTCCTTTTGAATAACTAATATTCGATAATCTCTCTTCGAATAACTAATATTCGATAACTTCTTCGAATAAACTATATTCGATTAACTCCTTTTGAATAAACT
Source organism: Allium sativum (assembly GCA_030737875.1). Lineage (NCBI taxonomy): Eukaryota > Viridiplantae > Streptophyta > Magnoliopsida > Asparagales > Amaryllidaceae > Allium > Allium sativum. The sequence goes on from CM060922.1 coordinate 65,654,147, forward strand.
ATATTCGATTATCTTTTTTCGAATAAACTATATTTGACTATTCTTTCGAATAAACTATATTCGATTAACTCCTTTCGAATAAACTATATTCAATTATCTTTTTTCGAATAAACTATATTCGATTATCTTCTTTCGAATAAACTATATTCGATAATCTTTCTTCGAATAACTATATTCGACTATCTTTATTCGCTTAACTCTAATTAATTAACTCTATTAGATTTACTCTAATCAATTAACTCTATTCGATTAACTCTAATCGATTAACTCTAATTCGATTAACTCTAATCGATTTACTCTAACTGATTAACTCTAATTCGGTTAACTATATTTGAATAACTCTAATTCCTTTTATAATCCTACTTACTTTCCAAATATTTCCTTTTATGATACCTTATATATTTTCTAAATAAATATTCCTTTTATCTTTCTATTTATTTTCCAATATATATTCCTTTTAACTTTCTATTTATTTCCCAAATAAATATTCCTTTTCAATTCTATTTTATTTAACAAATAAATATTTTCCTTTTCAATTCTATTTATTTAACAAATAAATATTCTTTTTCAATTCTATTTATTTTCTAACTATCTCCTTTTCTATTCTATTTGTTTTCTAACTGTCTCCTTTTCTATTCTATTTGTTTTCTAACTGTCTCCTTTTCTATTCTATTTGTTTAACAAATATTTCCTTTTCTATTTGTTTCACAAATATCTTCCTTTTCTATTTTTTTACAAATATCTTCCTTTCCTATTGTTTCACAAATATTTTCATTTTCTATTTGTTTCACAAATATCTTCCTTTTCTATTTGTTCCACAAATATCTTTCTTTCCTATTCTTTGATTTTATAATTTTCTTTTATAAAATTATTTTCCTTTTATATATAAAATCCATTGATTTTATATAAATAATTCATTTTCAAAATACACTTTGAAAATCCTCTTTTCTACATCCCAGTATTTCTTACGATATTTAAAATACCAAATAAAAATGACTGAAATTATTCAAACACACATAATCAACACAGATTATATATCACATCATATATTACAATATATAAAAACAACAGTATTATAAATATTGAGGAATCCAGTTGGATCCCTCCAACCTGTTTCCCTGCATCCACAAATGTTACACAATATAATACATATCAATATCATTTCAGTATGAAATATTCTAATAAACAAAATCAATATTTGGTGAGTTTTACTCACTTTGGCAGTTCATCGTTAAATAACGATAAACTGTTGTTGATTCAAACAGACAATTTATTTTGCAATAAATTGTAGCGAGCTCCAATTCACTCCCAGTCAGTTCCGTGGTGTAGCCGTCGTCCATACGATCCTAACGTGACTGACCGTTCGAAATTCTGATACAATATGATCGAGATATTTATTTTACTAGTTAATACCTTATTTAATTTAAATAAAAAGTAAATTTAAATAAAACAATTGGGCCTCACCCTTAATACCTGGCCCATCTCCATCCTTATAAACCCATACCCGCTCCATCCATCTTCTCCTACAGTTGTCGTTTCTAGGCTCCTCTATGGCCATTCACACAAAAACCCTTCACCACAAATTTCGATCAATACTCCATAATACTTCAAACAAACAATATCATTCATCTCCTCTTTCACTCCTCTTTACCCCCACCACCTCCAAGCTCAGTTCGACACCTCCCAGGTGAAACGCGTCCTGACCATGACGGTGGAACGCTATAGGATTTTGAACTCCCCTAATACATCGAACTCCACCAAAGAATGCACGCAGGTGCAATGCCATCCGCTAAACCCAAATTCAAAGCCAGAAATCCCAATCAATGCTCCTCCTCTAAGAATTCACAAACCCACTGTCGCGCTGGAAAATATCGCAGCTACTACATGTGAATCGCACTCCACAAAACTAGTACAGACATGAAGAGGAACACTAGAGCAATCCAAATATATTTATATCATAATTTATAGGATTTTATTGGGTTTTATTTTGATTTTTGAAGATCGAAAATATCTCACCGGAGAAAACTTGCGGTTGAATTTTTTATCATTGACCAGAGAACTGAATTAGTTTTAAGGAGTAAGTAGGTATATTTATAGGAATTTTTAAATATTTTTATATTGATTATTTTATTAATTTTTAATCAAATGCTATTTGCATTTATCATTAAAAATCCCTGTAATCACATACAACACCCAAATTTGACGAAAATGGACATGCATCTACAGTTCGACATTACGGACCTAACGAAACTGGTTTCGTCGAATTCCGACTCTATTTGCTTGCACAGCGTATTTTTAACCGTCAAAATACCAACTATTTTTCACATTAAAAATCCGTACGGCCACATACTGACCCCAAAAATAAACAAAATTGAAATCTAGCAATATATTAATATTGTAGATCCAACAAAATTAGTTTCGTCGAAAACGGAGGTCGTTTGCAAAACTAGCTATTTTTAAAGCTCTAAATAACCCATTTAAATATATAAGTATATTTAAAAACAATTAAATTAAATAAAAATAATTTAATATTATCGTATAAATTCACACTAGAATATCATACAGCTCCAATTTGATTTATAACTCGATATCCAAATCCCGGTTGAATCGATATCCAATTGATGTTGAAAAATCCATTTAAAATATAAATAAATCGATATAAATTATAAAGGAATTCCATAGCGACTATTTGAAATTTTGATTTGGACATAAATCAAAATCTACACAATGAAATCCTGATTTTTCTCTTTCAATAGAAAAATATACTTCACCAGCTCCGAACGTTTCTTGTTTCACAGAAATCCGATTTAAAACGGACCCTGTATATTCAGTTGAAGTTCGAATCGCCAAACTATGAACTGCCGCGCCATTTGGAGCTCGATTTTAATTATAATATAATTATACGTTCAAACTTCGTTTAAATAATATATTCATTATTCTAAATCAAATTCTAAACTGAATTATGGCTTATATATGATCCAATTCATATCGTATTCTGAATTCTACTATTTCCGACTATTCTGGAATTTAAATATATTATTTAATTATTATATTAATTAAATATTCCTTATTATTTAATTCTGGTCAATTTAAATTACCAAACCTTTATTTACATAATTAAATAAATTATTTATTGTCCGTAAAAATACGGGTCGTTACATTCTTTCCCCCTTAAAATAATTTCGTCTTCGAAATTGCTAAGGTAGAAAACAAACCCTATTGACTGGTTAAAAATTATTTTTACTTCTTAAACTTTCGTTTCACTGTACCAATTAATTTCAACTAAATTATTAATTTATTCCTACTATTGCAAATTTCCATAAACTCTGAAAATTTTCTAACACCCGAAATTTCTGAAAAATTTCGCCAGCACCTCCTTTGTATTGGTCAATCGGTACAACTACAACTCGCCTCTCTGGGCCTTCTCCAACCCAAAAGAAAATCAAACAGCCAAGCGTCTTGCCAATTCGGCTCATCAAAATCTCAAACCCATATATAATATAAACCGGTACCTTTTTGTCAGGCATATAAATATATCCTTTCCTTGTGTTACCAATCCTGCATATACCAATGTCATCTCAACCAATTTCCAATCAATATGTGTTCAACACAGCTATTCGCTTATACCCAAACCAAATTTTGTTTTTAACTCAGATTCCAATATTCATTTCAACTCCTAACTTACCAGTCAAATTCCATTTCAGATTATCTCTAATACAATCTAATTTTTCTCGATACCATTCTAATCCAATTTTATTTCAATTCCAATTTGCTTTTCCCAATTCTACTTAATTTGTTTTTAGTTTAAACAATCTCTTCTTGGGAGTTCTAAATAGCTTCACTTTTCAAAATCAAATATTCCCTTTCAAAATTTGGAACAGCTTGTTTTTCTAAACAATTTCAACAACAGTCTCTTTGGTAGTAATCCATCACTTAGAACTCGAAAATGAACACTGATGATGTGGCCATCATCATCAGGGTTATTTCCTAGCGATCAAAGTGAGTTCAATACTATATAACTTTTCAAACATTTTCAATTTGAAATCACTTTCAAAATATCCTTCACAATGCTTGTAAACGATTTAAAATCTCTCAAGATTTTAAAATTCTCATATATTTAATTCAATCCATTTATAAATACTTTTTCACATTTCCATGGTTTTAAATTTCAATTCCGATTTAAATTCTGAATTAATTTATTTCATAACACTTATATGAATTCTATTTGGTTATTTATATAAACATTTCAATTTATAATCTCATTTGCTTATAGTAACAACCAACACATCCTATATATTATAATCATTCCTATATATAGATTCCTTTCATAAAAAAATATTTCGGGTAAAATCATTTCATTTACCCTCTTTTAAAACATACCATGTCGGTTCATCTTATTCAAGTGTTTATAAACCCCTACCGATACAGTGGATCAAACATGATCGACCAGAACCGATAAATAACTCAATCAATAAATCTCCGCAATATAAAACAATTTTATATTAAATAACAAATACGTTTACCCGTATATATACACTCAACTCAATCTAGGGTAATACTAACCCTATCTCTACTGAGTCACGCCACAGAGCCAAGGTAATTCACTTAACCTGAAGCTCTGATACCACTGTAACGACCCGGGGAATTTGTGATCCTGAATATCGGCATACAACATTAGGTCGACTATTCAAGCATCGGAAACACCGGATAGTCCATTAAAGAAATCAGAGGGTGAGAATAGATAAGATAGAAACTTAGAATAGAAGAAGAAAAACATATACATTATTAGAGTAACACGAATCTCACAACAGAACAAACAATATATAATAGATACATAACTCTGAAATAAAACTAGTATATGTATACAGTAACATTATCAGAGTACAACACTTACAACACAACGGAAATAACTATAGCTATATAATCCTGAAGCCTCCTGCTCCAAGATCTCCAAGAATATCTATAAAAATCCTGACTACTTGACTGCCCGTACAAAATTGGGCACCCAAGAGTTTTGGGAAAACAAAACAAAATAAACTCTGGGTCAGTCATGGGATTGGTATGAGTAAACATTTTAAAACAGTTTGGGAAAATAACGACAGCTCATAAGACCACGCCGTATAACGGAACGGATTTTTCCCTTATGAGAATCCAAATCAATTTGATTTAACATTCAAATCATTTTGAAAGAAACAATGAACTTTAATGTCAAAACTCTTTTAATATTATAATAGTGTCTATCAACCACAATATAATAATCATCTTGTAGAATGCTTTCATCTCACGTTCCACATATATAATATACAATCAAAACCACGAGCACTTATTGGGTAATGGATTTCCAACTATGACAAGGTATGGAACCACCTTCCGATAGTGTACCTCTAGAGAGGAATACACTGGGTTCAACAAGAACATCTTGCAACCCGGCCACACATGACCGACCACTCATTTCGCTTGAGTGCATCAAATGTATATCACCAACGATTAGGATCAGCAACCATTTCCCAAATGGGACAGCATCGAATAGATTTAAGAATGAAATGAATATCTCTAGATAGGTGATAATACACCCTAATTATCAGCCAACCACTTAGCCATGCTGCCTGCTCGATTTTTGTCATTTCTCGGTTGTCAGGCTAAAGGCCACGCCTATCTCGGACAGATCACACATGTTTTCACTTTGAATGTCACATCGTCATACCTGCCAAATCACAAATTGATTTCCCCAAAAATACAATGGGTATCTGGCTAAGAGAAATGAATTCCTCTGCCACCAAACATAAATACGTTTGAAGAGATCAACTTACGCGATCCATTAAATATACTCTGTCAGACATTCTTCCATAGAAGTCGTCCTAGGACTGGACAAACCGAAGGTACTATTTTGTAAATAGGACGGCCCTTGCATAACTCCGTGTTTAATTTTCTTTATCATGTTTGATTGCAACGCTAACATCCATACAAAGTGGTTTTCTGATAATGAATCTGATCCCGGTCTCTCCGTATTGACAATGGAAAAATGGTCAAAAACTTCGATAGTCGATGAGTTAACTATCAAAGAAAAACATGTGTGCAACCAATGATATTATTTCCAAATGGAAATTCGATCGGTCAATCGTCAATCATCTTAAATTAATCTATCATTAATTTATTCATTTACCCATTTCCTATTTCTATATATATACAGAAATTCTTATTTTCTAAATTTAGAAAATATACCTTATTAATATTGGAAAACGTTTCCATTTTTATTCTCATCTATTATTTTCTATATTAAGAAAATATTTCTGATTCTTATTTGGAAAACATTTCCAAAACTCCTTCATTGGGTTTAAACAGATATTTAATAAAACATCGCTATGCCAACTCAAACCAATACTCTCATTAACTATATTCACTTAACCAAACTTAACAATCAAACCTTAACCATTCCTTAGTTAAAGACGAAGTCAATCAAGTTGGGGTATAACTACCTCTCAGACCTTAATTGAACAACATTTCTAACTTCGAAGTAGACAAAATTCACCTTCTACAATTTTAACAAACTTCCTTAAGTAACTCTGTTTCGAATAATCTTTATTCGATAACTCTTTCCTTTGAATAACCTATATTCGATAATCTCTCTTTCGAATAGCCATATTCGATTAACTCTATTCAATTAACACTATTCGATTAACTCTAATCGATTTACTCTTATCAGTAAGCTCTATTTGATTAACTCTATTATATTAACTCTATTTGATTAACTCTATTGGATTAACTCTATTTGATTAACCCTAATCAATTAACTCTATTGGATTAACTCTATTGTGATTAACTCTTATCAATTAACTCCTTTCGAATAAACTATATTCGATTAACTCCTTTCGAATAAACTATATTCGATTTACTCCTTTAACTCTGTTCGAATAAACTATATTCGATTAACTCCTTTCGAATAACTAATATTTGATAACTCCTTTCGAGTAACTTATATTCGATAACTCCTTTCGAATAACTAATATTCGATAACTCCTTTCAATAACTAATATTCGATAATCTCTCTTTGAATAACAAATATTCGATAACTCCTTCGAATAAACTATATTCGATTAACTCCTTTCGAATAAATTATATTCGATTATCTTTTTTTCGAATGAACTATATTCGATTATCTTATTTCGAATAAACTATATTCGATTAACTCCTTTCGAATAAACTATATTCGATTATCTTTTTTTGAATAAACTATATTCGATTATCTTCTTTCGAATAAACCATATTCGATAATCTTTCTTTGAATAACTATATTCGACTATCTTTATTCGCTTAACTCTAATCAATTAACTCTATTCGATTAACTCTAATCGATTAACTATAATTCGATTAACTCTAATCGATTTACTCTAACTGATTAACTCTAATTCGGTTAACTCTATTTGAAGAACTCTAATTCCTTTTATAATCCTACTTACTTTCCAAATATTTCCTTTTATGATACCTTATTTATTTTCTAAATAAATATTCCTTTTATCTTTCTATTTATTTCCCAAATAAATATTCCTTTTTAATTCTATTTTATTTAACAAATAAATATTTTCCTTTTCAATTCTATTTATTTAACAAATAAATATTCCTTTTCAATTCTATTTATTTTCTAACTCTCCTTTTCTATTCTATTTGTTTTCTAACTATCTCCTTTTCTATTCTATTTGTTTAACAAATATTTCCTTTTCTATTTGTTTCACAAATATCTTCTTTTTCTATTTGTTTTACAAATTTCTTACTTTTCTAGTGTTTCACAAATATTTTCTTTTCTATTCGTTTCACAAATATCTTCCTTTTCTATTTGTTTCACAAATATCTTTCTTTTCTATTTGTTTTACAAATATCTTCCTTTTTTATTCTTTGATTTTATAATTTTCTTTTATTAAATTCTTTTCCTTTTATATATAAAATCCATTGATTTTATATAAATAATTCATTTTCAAAATACACTTTGAAAAACCCTTTTCTACATCCCAGTATTTCTTACGGTATTTGCGACGACCCGCCCTGCACCAACTAACATTTCCAATGAAAGTGCGTTGTGCCGCTGTCCAACCAGCACGGGACGGTCGTCGAAGAAAGGAAAAGAAGGGAATTTGAACTAGCAAGGAACCTGTAGAATGTCTCACAGCGCATGGAATAAAATATAATAATAACATATTTGACATAAAACAAGCGAGACAGTGCATAAGCTGAAAACTAAAACATCATAGCAGCGGAAAATCCAAATACAGCTTATGTTCCGCATCATCTTTATTACAACTTTTAAAACCGTCTCTAAAGCAAAGTAAAGGAAAGGTACACTACTAATGCCCAAAGTAGTGACCAGCAGCGACACAGGGAGCATATATATATATATATATATATATATATATATATATAATAGTACGTGTAAGCCTCCTGCTCGTCTCCGAACAGCTACTCGTACACAACCAACTAACCTGTCTCTAGTTTTCCCGTTTAAGAGCACCCAGAGTAATAAGAAGACACATAAAACTCTGGGTCAGAAAAAAGTCTGGTATGAGCGATATGCAACAAAACAGAACAATAACAGGTATACTAAACCATACCTGAACCTGGACCTACAACCAAAGAGTTAGCACAACCAGATGTACAATACTCTAAGGTGACACTAACATATGGTGTAAAGATACGGAGGAGCGGTGTGCATGTCATAATAATGGCAAACAATCAAGCATAGCAACCATCCTCACATCTCTCACTCAATGCGTAAAGCATATGATATCCACTGCTTTGATCAGCCATATCCTTGCTATGATCACTCTGCCTCATGGAGTCATGGTGACTCCATTGCACTGATCCAAAGCCACTAGTCCTTGCTATGTCCACTCTACCCCATGAAGTCATGACGACTCCACTACACTGGCTCATAGCCTTGCTACGATGACTCTGCCCCACGAAGTCATGATGACTTCACTACACTGATCCATAGCCAATATCCGTCTCTCAGTGGTGAATTAAAGCTATGGACGTCGATAACCCCTTTGCACACGTCCCGCAGCAAAGTCCAATCATGAAGTCAACTTGTTGATCCCATTTGGATCCTGAGTAATAACTTCCCATTTGGACCTCCTTTGCATCTCGGGTTTTGGTCAAATTGGAGTTGGTCTTCAGAAGAGTCATCGCGTAGAAGTAGTAGCATACATCCAGTTCGGTTTGGTGGCTTTCCCTTGGTTCGGTTCAACATGCTTCAGCTCCTGGTCATCCATTCGGTTTAGTTCGGTCAACACCCCCCAGGTCGGTTCGGTTGTGGCACTCCATCCAGGTCGGTCGGGTCAACACTCTCCAGGTCGGTTCGGTTGTTGCACTCCATCTGGGTCGGTTTGGTCAACACCCTCCAGATCGGTTCGGTTGTGGCATTCCATCCGATCCGATCCCATGCTCAGCTCTGATCTGATCCCCACCCAACTCCAACTCTTTGCAAGTGGCCTTCCTCGTTGACAAGGCTCCGTTAGTGCCAAGTTCCGATCCGGTTCGTGTTCCCTTGCCCGATCCACCGATCCGATCCAAGCCCTATAATCCGATCCGAAACCCTGCACATTTCCTGCAACTTTTCCAGCGACTATTTTACACCATACGATGGCATTTTCGACCATTCTAACTTTTCTAATAAATCTTAAAGCATACCATACAATCATAGCAACATAGAGAATAACCATAAACACCAAAACAACAATTTGATATGTCAAAACGGATCAAACAAATTCAAAAAACTATGTTTTTCCCTTAAGCATGTTTAAGCAAATCTAATGATAGGATTAGCAAAACTTAACCAAATCAACCCAAATTTCTAACAAAGGCCTAAAACAAATTTCGAAATTTATAAATATTTTTCCAGAATTAAGTCATGTTTAATTTGCTAATTAACACTAATTACCCTTAATTAACCATAATTGGTGTAAAACAATGCAAATCACTCACCTTAACCACAAATCAACTTTATATCTAAAACTATCTCTGATTTGAGATGAATCTTTATGAAACACAGCAGCTCCAACTCTGATTTGGTGTTATTTCTCCTTGATTTGACGTAGATTAAGCTAAAACTTGATTAGAGAGCGATTTGGGATGAAATTAGAAGGTGGAGGCCATTGTTAGGGTTTCTAAGAGGTAAATGATGGCTAGAAAACTGAAATAGAATGAAAACCTAACTCATTTCAGCCTCCCCATAACCCTAATCCCGAAATGGGTTATGGGCCTATTCACTAATCACCTTATTTGGCCCGGTTAAGCAGTTTTTCACCTTCTAAACATTATTTCAGCTATATCTCCCAAACGATAAGTCCGTTTTTCACATATGACCACTCTACGGAAAGGTAAACCATCATCCGGATCTAATGGAAGTGGTTTCAGGTCAAAATTCCTCAATCAAAAATTAAGGCCAAAACAAGATAACCTAGGGGCAAAATGGTCATTCAAAAATAAGCAAAAATCGTGAACATAGGAAATGACCCCAATACTCGTCCCCCAATGTCACAGGACCATACAACTCCATATGAGAAATAAATAAATATTCTACGATCCTCCAATGCGCAGAATGCGGGTCGTTACATCACCCCCCCCCCCTTAAGAAATTTCGTCCCTGAAATTCCTTAACCCAAAAAATATAAAGGATCCCGCATGCCTAACAAACATTCACTATAATAAAACATACAAAAACAAACAAACAAGTCTATCATAGCATGCGGAAAACTAAGTCGCAATTAAAACCTTGCCAGGCAAAGAGTTATGGATACGTCTTCTTAATGCTCTCCTCTGTCTCCCAAGTACAGTCATTCTCATCGTCGCCCCCACTGAACTTTGACTGGTTTCACCGCCTTCCTTCGAAGTTGCTTTGTATCGTTCCCAACAATGCGAATAGGCCTGCGGTTCCCAACCGCCTCGGGTTCAACCTCGATATCGTCCAACTGATCAGGTGAAATAGTCACACTAGGGTCGTGTACGAATTTCCTTAACTAGGAAACATGAAATACGTTATGAACTCATGCCATCTTCTCTGGTAATTCAACTTTATATGCCAAATTCCCAACTTGCTCGAGAACTGGGAATGGTCCAACAAGTCTTGGGGTTAACTTGCCTCTCCTACCAAATCGTATCATGCTCCTTAATGGAGAAATTTTGACAAAACACAGTCGCCAATGGAGAATTTCAGATCCCTTCTCCTCTTATCAACATAACTTTTCTTCTTATCTTGGGCAGCCTTCATTCGCTGTTGAATAACCTTGATTTTGTCTGAGGTTTCTCTTATCACGTTTGGACCAAGCACAAACTTCTCACCAGTTTCTAACCAACATGATAGTGAGTTGCATGGTCTTCCGTACAAAGCTTCAAATGGAGCCATACCAATACAAGATTGATAACTATTATTATATACAAACTCTACTAGATGCAAATGGTCATCCCATGATCCACCAAAATCCAATATGCAAGCTCTAAGGAGATCTTCTAATACTCGATTCACCCTCTCCGTCTGACCATCGGTTTGAGGATGATACGCGGTACTGAGACGTAATTCGGATCCTAACACCTCTTGTAAGTTCTTCCAAAATCCACTAGTGAACAACGGATCTCGGTCACTTACTATGCCTTTGGGTACTCCAAGAAATCTCACTACCCACTTCATATACAGTTCTGCTAACTTAGCTGCTGTTCAATTCGACTTGATGGGTATAAACCTTACACTCTTGGTCAGTCGGTCCACAATCACCCAAATGCTATCATGGCCCGATCTAGTCCTTGGTAACCCATTAATGAAATCCATTGAGACTTGTTCCCATTTCCATTCTGGAATTTCCAATAGTTGCAACAAACCTCTAGGCTTCTTTTGCTCAGCTTTAACCAACTGGCAGTTCATGCATTTGGATATAAACTTCCCAACATCTCTTTTCATTCCTTCCCAGTAGTAGGTCTGCTTCATGTCTCGATACATTTTATTACCAATGGGATGTATAGTTAGTTTTGAGTGATGACATTCTCTAAGCACTTCATCTCTTAATTCATTGACATTGGGCACAACTAGTCTTCCATTCTTTCTAAGCCATCCATCTCGATCAAGCCCATACTTGTCCATCTCCTTATCGATACCCATCTCTAACTTGGAGATGATTTCTAATAAGTTTGGATTGTCTCTCTGATTGGAACCAGTCCGCTCAATCAAAGTGGGTCTGATCGTCAAACTTGCTAATACTTCTGGATCCAATTCGCACTTTGGACTGAAATCATATCCAGCGATCTACTCCAGTTGCTTCCATTCTAGAATCATAGCCCCTAAATTGGCATGTCTTCTACTCAATGCATCAGCTACCGCATTGCCCTTTCCTGGTGTATATGCGATATGGAAATTGTAGGAAGCCAAGAATTCCAACCATCTTTGCTGTCGGAGATTTAGGTCCTTCTGAGAGAAAAGATACTTTAACGATTTATGATCAGTGAACAACTCGAATCTTTCTCCCAAGAGATTATGTCTCCACATCTTTAATGCGAACAAGATTGCTGCCAATTCCAAATCATGAGTAGGATATCTTTTCTCATGTGGTTTCAGTTGCCGACTAGCATAAGTTACAACCCTACCTCCTTGCACCAATACAGCACCTAGTCGGTTACCACATGCATCCGTGTATACCGTCATCTCTTCATTCCCCTTAGGAATGACTAACACTGGTGCACACGTCAACTTTTCCTTTAGGCTCTTAAATGCATTATCGCACTTTTCGTCCCAGACGAAAGATTGATTTTTCTTGGTCAACTGAGTCAATGGTGCCACTATCTTGCAGAAGTCTTGGATGAACTTACGATAATATCCAGCCAATCCCAAGAAACTTCTTACGTTTGTTGCATTCTTGGGCGTAGACCAATCTTGTATCGTTGCCACCTTCGCAGGATCCACAGCAATACCATTCTCTGAAACAACATGGCCCAAGAATCTCACTTCCCTCCTCCATAAGTGACACTTAGAAAACTTTGCTTTCAATTGGTGTTTTCTCAACACCTCCATCACTATCCTCAATTGTTCCTTGTATTCTTCCTTCGTCTCGAATAAACCAAGATATCGTCTACGAACAAAAGAACAAACTTATTCAACTGATCACTGAATACCTTATTCATAAGATTCACAAAATATGCTGGTGCATTGGTCAACCTGAATAGCATGACCAACCACTCATAGAATCCAGACGGCGTCTGAAAGGCCGTTTTAGCTATACTCTCATCTTCCACCCTTAGTTGATGAAAACTTGTCGCGAGATCCAATTGGGAGAACACTCTCGCGTCACTCAATTGATCAAACAAATCATCTATCCACGGTAGAGGATACTTATTCTTCCTCGTCACTTTATTCAACTTGCGGTAGTCCACACATAATCGAAGGGAACCATCTGCCTTGGTAGCAAACACAACTAGTGCTCTCCACTCAGAAACACTTCTTCTGATAAATTCCTTCTTCAAAAGATCGCTAACTTGCACCTCGAGCTCTCACTGCTCCCTTGGTGCCATACGACAAAGTGGCATCACTATAGGCCTGGCATCTTTTACTAAATCAACACGAAACTCAATCTCTCGGTGTGGTGGAAGCCCGACCACTTGCTCGAAGACGTCCGGATACTGGCCAGCCACGGGCACATCTGACAACTCATCATGCGGGATGTCGAGGGAATTTAGAAAACTAGCCATTACCCCCATCACTAGGTAGACCACTAAACACTACACTCCGCCCATCATCCGCTCTAACTGTCACCAAAAAGCCCTTACTGTCTACCACCACCCTGTATCTTTGGAGCCAATCAACTCCCAAAATAATGCCAAACCCAGTAAAGCCCAAAACAAAGCAATCACAAACAAACATGCATCCATGACTCGATAAGACCACATTACGACAAATCATGCTAAGGCTAGTTGAACCACCAATCGGGTTCGTCACCGCTAAAGGTCTATCGACTATCTCGGTTTCCAATCCCAACCTATCTACCAGGTCACTAGATATGAAGGAACGGGAAGCTCCGGTATCAAAAAACACTCGAACAGGAACATCGTAAACAGAAAGCATACATTGAATGACGACATTCTTTCCTTTCTCCGCTGCGGTTGGGGCATTCAATGAAGAAGGAACAACATTAAGAGCATATGCTTTCACAATCTGCTTCTCCTTAGGGTGTTGTGGACACTTATCCTTGTGATGTCCCACTTGGCCACAGTTGAAGCACTTCCTGTCCGCTGGCTTTGCTCGACATTCTTTAGCATAATGGCCCTTCTTGCCACATCTAAAGCATTCAACATCTTTCTTGCTCTTTTTCTGACCATCCTTAGCTTGATTCTGACTCTGCTTCCTTTTATTCTAAGAATTATTCTTGCCTTCACCGCTTGCTTGCAGCTTTGGCCCCACTGCAGATGCGATAGCAACTTCATTCTTGGGTTTAGGATAAAGGCTCTCTGACCTCAATGCTTTCCAAAAAATCGATTCAAAAGTCCCATCAATATGGTTTATAAGCCTTTCCCCAAGTACTGATCTAAACCAGTTGGATAATCTATACTTCGATAAAGTATCGAACACAGCAATGTACTCCGAGGCTGCTCTATCATTCTGCTTAAGCTCCAGAAATTTCCTAAACATTTCTGATTTCTAAGCAGTTGGGATAAACTTATCACTGAACCGGGCCTTGAACTGATCCCAAGTAACTTGATCCTCTGGAGTAGCTTCCTTAATAGCATTCCACCAATTCATCGCCCGTCCTTGCAGCTGACGGGATGCTAGCTTTCTCTTCATCACATCCTCAATACCCAAGTCTTCTAAGATACGCTCACAACTATCCAACAAATCCTGAACTTCTGTAGCTGATTCCGTTCCGTGGAACGGCTTTCCACCAAGACTAGTGTAATCCTTGCATAGCTTGGTGAAATCGGCTTTAGGCGCCTGCACCACTGCACCACCACCATTTGCAGCATTGGGAACTGCTCCTTGCACAATTCTACGCATCTCTCTCATGAAGTCAGTGAACATCGTCCTCATATCAGGAGTATTCCCATTATTAGCTCCTCTACCAGTACCCCTAGTGTATCAGCTCATCGTTCAATCTGTAAGGAGAAAATGATTAACCATCTCTTCAGTGGTGCCAGTGCAATGCGACTTCATCCTTAAATATACTAATAGTATATATATATATATATATATATAGCTTTTGAAAACCAAAATATCACAAATACGCTCTCTCATATACGTACTATCTCTCTCTGGTGTCTTCCCTAGGTTAACTACGCAACCTAGAGCTCTGATACCAAATGTGATGACCCGCCCTGCACCAGCCGACATTTCCAATGAAAGTGCGTTGTGCCGCTGTCCAACTAGCACGGGATAGTCGCCGAAGAAAGGAAAAGAAGGGAATTTGACTAGCAAGGAACCTGTAGAATGTCTCACAGTGCATGGAATAAAATATAATAATAACATACTTGACATAAAACAGGCGAGACAATGCATAAGCTGAAAACTAAACCATCATAGCAGCAGAAAATCCAAATACAGCTTATGTTCCTCATCATCTTTATTACAACTTTTAAAACTATCTCTAAAGCAAAGTAAAGGAAAGGTACACTACTAATGCCCAAATTAGTGACCAGCAGCGACATAGGGAGCATATATATAGAATAGTACGTGTAAGCCTCCTGCTCGTCTCCGGACAGCTACTCGTGCACAACCAGCTAACATGTCTCTAGTCTGCCCGTTTAAGAGCACCCAGAGTAATAAGAAGAGAAATAAAACTCTAGGTCAGACAAAAGTCTAGTATGAGCGATAAGTAGCAAAACAGAACAATAACAGATATACTAAATCATACCTGAACCTGGACCTACAACCAAAAAGTTAGCACAAAAAGATGTACAATACTCTAAGGTGACACTAACATATGGTGTAAAGATACGGGGGAGGGGGTATGCATGTCATAATGATGGCAAACAATCAAGCATAGCAACCATGCTCACATCTCTCACTCAGTGCGTAAAGCATACGATATCCACCGCTTTAATCACCCATATCCTTGCTATGATCACTCTGCCCCATGGAGTCATGGCGACTCCATTGCACTGATCCATAGCCACTAGTCCTTGCTCTGTCCACTCTGCCCCATGAAGTCATGACGACTCCACTACACTGGCTCATAGCCTTGCTACGATCACTCTGCCCCATGAAGTCATGATGACTTCACTGCATTGATCCACAGCCAATATCAGTCTCTCAGTGGTGAATCAAAGCTATGGACGTCGATAACCACTTTGCACACGTCCCGCAGCAAAGTCCAATCATGAAGTCAACTCGTTGATCCCATTTGGATCCTGAGTAATAACCTCCCATTTGGATCTCCTTTGCATCTCGGGTTTTGGTCGAATTGGAGTTGGTCTTCAGAAGAGTCATCGCGTAGAAGTAGTAGCAAACATCTGGTTCGGTTTCGTGGCTTTCCCTTGCTTCGGTTCGACATGCTTCGGCTCTTGGTCATCCATTCGGTTCGGTTTGGTCAACACTCCATCCGATCCGATCCCATGCTCAGCTCCGATCCGATCCCCACCCAACTCCAACTCTTTGCAAGTGGCCTTCCTTGTTGCCTAGGCTCCGCTAGTGCCAAGTTCCAATCTGGTTCGTATTCCCCTTGCCCGATCCACCGATCTGAGCCCTATAATCCGATCCGATCCGAAACCCTGCACATTTCTTACAACTTTTCCATCGACCGTTTTACACCATACGACGGCGTTTTCGACCATTCTAACTTTTCTAATCAATCTCAAAGCATACCATACAGTCATAGCAACATAAAGAATCAACCATAAACACCAAAACAACAATTTGACATGTCAAAACGGATCAAACAAATCCAAAAACCTATGTTTTCCCCTTAAGCATGTTTAAGCAAATCTAATTATAGGATTAACAAAACTTAACCAAATCAACCCAAATTTCAAACAGAGGCCTAAAACAATATTTCGAAATTTATAAATATTTTTTTAGAATTTAATAATGTTTAAATTCGCTAATTAACACTAATTATCTTTAATTAACCATAATTAGTGCAAAACAATGCAAATCACTCACCTTAGCCACAAATTAACTTTAGATCTGAAACTATCTCTGATTTGAGTTGAATCTCTATGCAACACAGCAGCTCCAACTCTGATTTGGTGCTATTTCTCCTTGATTTGACGTAGATTAAGCTAAAACTTGATTAGAGAGCGATTTGGGATGAAATTAGAAGTTGAAGCCCTTGTTTGGGTTTCTAAGAGGTAAATGATGGCTAGAAATCTGGAATAGAATGAAAACCTAACTCATTTCAGCCTTCCCATAACCCTAATCCCGAAATGGGTTATGGGCCCATTCACTAATCACCTTATTTGGCCCGGTTAAGTAGTTTTTCACCTTCTAAACCTTATTTCAGCCATATCTCCCAAACGGTAAGTCCGTTTTTCACATATGACCACTCTACAGAAAGGTAAACCATCATCCAGGCCTAATGAAAGTGGTTTTAGGTCAAAATTCCTTACCAATCAAAATTCATGGCCAAAACAAGATCAGCTAGGGGCAAAATGGTCATTCAAAAATCGGCAAAAATTGTGAACATGATAAATGACCCCAATAGTCGTCCCCCAATGTCACACGACCATACGACTCCTTATGAGAAAGAAATAAATATTCTACGATCCTCCCATGTGTAGAATGCGGGTTGTTACAGTATTTAAAATACCAAATAACAATGATTGATATCATTCAAACACACATAATCAACACAGATTATATATCACATCATATATTACAATATATGAAAACAACAGTATTATAAATATTGAGGAATCCAGTTGTATCCCTCCAACCTGTTTCCCTGCATCCACAGATGTTACACAATATAATTCACATCAATATCATTTCAGTATGAAATATTCTAATAAACTGAATCAATATTTAGTTAACGATTTATATTTATAAATATATATATATATATATGGTTATCTAAAATTTCAACCAATCATTCAGCAATCCAATCAAATAGTCAACACACAGCAATCAATCATTATTTATCAATTCTAAAAATACGCTATAAAATATGAATTGATAGAGTAATTGATAGAGTTGGTGAGTTTTACTCACTTTGGCAATTCATCGTTAAATAATGACAAACTGTTGTTGATTCAAACAGACAATTTATTTTGCAATAAATTGTACTGAGCTCCAATTCACTCCCAGTCAGTTCTATGGTGCAGCCCTCGTCCATACGATCCCAACGTGACTGACCGTTCGAAATTCTGATACAGTCTGATCGAGATATTTATTTTACAAGTTAATACCTTATTTAATTTAAATAAAAACTAAATTTAAATAAAACAACTGGGCCTCACCCTTAATACCCGACCCATCTCCATCCTTATAAACCCATACCCGCTCCATCCATATTCTCCTAAAACCATCGTTTCCAGGCTCCTCTATGGCCATTCACGCAAAAACCCTTCACCATAAATTTCGATCAGTAATCCATAATACTTCAAACAAATAATATCATTCATCTCCTCTTTCACTCCTCTTTACCCCCACCACCTCCAAGCTCAGTTCGATGCCTCCCAGGTGAAGCCCGTCCTGACCATGACGGTGGAACACAACAGGTTTTTTGAACTCCCCTAATACATCGAACTCCACCAAAGAATGCACGCAAGTGCAATGCCATCCGCTAAACCCAAATTCAAAGCCAGAAATCCCAATCAATGCTCCTCCTCCAAGAATTCACAAACCCTAAGTCGCACTGGAAAATATCGCAACTACTACATGTGAATCGCACTCCATAAAACTAGTATAGACATGAAGAGGAACTCTAGAGCAATCCAAATATATTTATATCCTAATTTATAGGATTTTATTGGGTTTTATTTTGATTTTTGAAGATCGAAAGTATCTTACTGAAGAAAACTTACGGCGGAATTTTTTCTCATTGACCAGAGAATTGAATTAGGTTTAAGGAGTAAGTAGCTATATTTATAGGAATTTTTAAATATTTTTATATTGATTATTTTATTAATTTTTAATCAAACGCCATTTGCATTTATCATTAAAAATCCCTGTAATCACATACAACACCCAAATTTGACGAAAATGGACGTGCATCTACAGTTCAACATTACAGACCTAACGAAACTGGTTTCATCGAATTCCGACTCCGTTTGCTCACACAGCGTATTTTTAACCATCAAAATACTAACTGTTTTTCACATTAAAAAACTGTACGGTCACATACTAACCCCAAAAATAACGAAAATCGAAATCTAGCAATAATTTAATATTGTGGATCCAACAAAATTAGTTTTGCCGAAAACGGAGGTCATTTGCAAAACTGGCTATTTTTAAAGCTCTAAATAACCCATTTAAATATATGAATATATTTAAAACCAATTAAATTAAATAAAAATAATTTAATATTATCATATATATTCACACTAGAATATCATACATCTCCAATTGGGTTTATAACTCGATATTCAAATCCCGGTTGAATCAATATTCAATTTATATTGAAAAAACCATTTAAAATATAAATAAATCGATATAAATTATAAAGGAATTCCATAGCAACTATTTGAAAATTTGATGAAATCAAAATCTAACAATGAAATCCCGATTTTTCTCTTCCATTAGAAAAATATACTTCGCCAGCTCCGAACGTATCTTGTTTCATAGAAATCTGATTTAAAACGGACCCTGTATATTCAGTTGAAGTTCAAATCGCCAAATTACGAACTGCCGCTCCATTTGGAGCTCGATTTTAATTATTATATAATTATACGTTCAAACTTTGTTCAAATAATATATTCGTTATTCTAAATCAAATTCTAAACTGAATTATGGCTTATATATGATCCAATTCATATCGTATTGTGAATTCTACTATTTCCGACTATTTTGGAATTTAAATATATTGTTTAATTATTATATTAATTAAATATTCCTTATTATTTAATTATGGTCAATTTAAATTACCAAACCTTTATTTAAATAATTAAATAAATTATTTATTATCCGGAAAAATACGGGTCGTTACAGGCTTGATATTGCAAAAACTAATCCACTGATTAGCTCCTAGCCCCTTTTCTAGCTCTTCCAAAATAGGCATGCTGACTAGAGAAATTAGTCCTAAAAAATGGAATTTTTTCATAGCCTTTGCTCTCTACATCTCCGATTGCCTTTGATTTCCTTCCCCTATGGCTCGGCCGACTTCTCTGTCTCTAAAAATTACTGCGTCAATGTTGCCCTATCAGTAACTTCCCCTGCTCTTCTGGATTTTATTGTTCGTTTTGGGTTAAACTTCTTTAGGAGTGTCATTTTTTGTTTCTTCCTTCTATCTGGTTTTCCTCTTTCTTTTTTATGCTTCTTTTTTATTATGTAAATACATAAAATGCTGCTATTTATGTTCTTTCCTTCAAGTCACCGAGTATGATTGTGCTTTTCCATCACGTGAAAGGAAACTCATAAGGCCAAAATTCATCGCTTGAGGTATGAAACTTCATTTTACATTGAATTTTATTGTTTTGGTCTACTTTTTGGTTAGGTTGCAGAAGTAAATTTTAGTATTTTATTTATTTATAAATTGGAATTCAATGCCATTTAAAGTTTTATAGAAATGGTTATTAATTGTTAAAGTTTTTAATTTCAATTCGATTGGAGGTGACTAAAGATAGTAATTAAATTAAAGTAATTAAATCATTTGAATTCAATTGGAGGTGACTAAAGATAGTAATTTGCTTAAGCTTTATAGAAATTTCAGTTCCATGCAAATGTCATGAATTTTCATGTATTTAGTAAAATTATGGATTGATTATGTTGTTTGTCTTTGAAATTTTAATTAGTTTAATTATCTCTTTTGATGTTTAAAATAAAAAAACTAAGCACCCAATTGAGTAATTTTTATTATTGATTTTCATGTATTTGATAAATTGTTTCTTTCTTACAAATTTACTTAAACTTCGACTTTTGTGTTTGGCAACAGTTTGATGATCTTAGGTTATTCTGCTAATTTTTTAGCCTTGGATTTGAAAAATAATATTTAATGTTGAGAGGTGAAAACTAGATGACGTTTTAATCATCAATTATTTTATCTTTGGCAAATTCTATTCGAACCCGAAAATATGCTGAGTAGCCCCCCAAAGCATGAAAAAACCGGTATACCCCCTAATTTGCTGAGTAGCCCCGCGCTAATTTAAAAAAAAATCTGAAAATACCCTTCCACGTAGAGAGAACGCGTGGTTTATCAGTGTACCTCGTAGCAGTCATACGTGGTTACTTAGTGTACCTCGTAGCAGCTCTCCGTGGTTCTTTCAAAAACCACGTAGTGTTACTGCGAGGTACATTGATAAACCACGTAAGGGGACTACGAGGTGTTCAGAAAACTGGAAAAAACATATAATATAAAAAGGGCATTTTCGTCCTCGTATTTTTAGGTTAAAATGGGGGGCTACTCAATTTATTTAAGGTTAAAAATAATATTTATATGTTCAGATATTTAAGGTCTGTAGTTGTTAGGCACAGGAGAGTGATATATGGAGAGATAGATAAAAGATTGAATTTGATTTAATACTTTATTTCATTCCATCAGTAAAAGAGATACAATTGTCTTATATAATGAAATACATTCTCTAGAGTATTCCTAACAATACCTTATCTAGAATACTCTAATATGTCATATATAGGAATTATTTATTCTTAAATTATTCCTTACATTAATAGCATGGTAAATTTGTAAATGCAATTAATTGTTGAATAATAACAAAATTACAAATTAACTTTTAACACTCCTCCTTAATTTGTAATTTTTAATTGCTTCTTGAACTTTTCAAACTTCTCCAATGTGACTGCTTTAGTAAGGAAATCCGCTGGCTGGTCTTTTGTGCTGATGTAGTCCATGACAATCTCCTCCTTGCTAATCAATTCTCGGATAAAATGATAACCTATCTCAATATGCTTTGTGCGAGCATGAAACACTGGATTTTTTGTCATTGCCACAGCCGACATATTGTCACAGTAGATTTTTGTTGGCTGTCTTGAGTTTGCTTCATATCATATAGAATTCTCCGCAGCCACACTACTTCACAGGCTGCCTCTGCAGCTGCCATGTACTCTGCTTCAGCTGAAGATAAAGCTACAGTCTTTTGCTTCCTTGAACTCCATGAGATTACGTTGGAACCGAGACAAAATACATAGCCTGATGTGCTCTTCCGATCATCTAATGCTCCTGCCCAATAACTATCAGTGAAACCGACTAACTTGCATTTGTCCTCTTTGACATATTGAAGCCCACATTCTTTTGTTCCTTTCAGATATCGAAAAATTCTTTTTGCTGCAATCAAGTGATTGCTACATGGATTTGCATGAATCTTGAAAGTATACTTACCGCATGACAAATATCAGGTCTTGTATGAGCGAGAAAAATTAGCGAACCAATCAAGCTTCTAAATATCTTTCCATCCGCCTTCTTTGCGCCATCTTCTTGCTTTAATTTTTCATTTAGCATCATTGGTGTGTTAACTGGTTTGTATTTTGCCATGTGAAATTTTTTGAGAATGTCTTCAATGTATTTCTCTTGTGAAATGAAGATTTTGCCCCTTGCTTGTTTGACTTGCATTTTCTGCTGTTCTCGTCTTTGTTCTCCTTTGTCTTGATAATTTCTCTCGTTGCTCTTTCTTTGATTTTGATTTTGCTTCTGAAATAAGCCCTTCTTTGAGTTGTAATAACTTCGTTTCTTTTCTGAAAAACTGAGATTGGATTGGAATGCTTGCTCCAATGAATTTGCTGATGTTCTATTAATTCTTTGTTCATGAGCTTGAAGTGAACTCATTAGCTCATGTGTTGACATCTTGCCAAGGTCCTTTGATTCCTCTATTGCAGCGACGCAATGATTGAACTTTGGAGGAAGAGATCTCAATATCTTCTCTACCACCTTCTTTTCTTGAATGTTATCTCCAAGGCATTGAATTTGATTTACAATTTCAGAGACTCTGGAGAAGAAATTTCTGATATTTTCAGATTCCTTCATTTGCAGGTTGTTAAAATCTCTCCATAAAGATTGAAGTTTAATGGAGATAACTTTGTCATTGCCTCGAAATTCTTTTTGCAAAACTTCCTATGCATCATTTGCTTTTATTTTATTGAAAATTCTTGGATAGATAGATTTACTCACTCCTTATTTGATATACCTAAGTGCAGTGGCATCTTTCTTTTGATTTTCTTTGTACAACTTCTCTTGTGCAGCCGTCCATCTTGTGGAATCTCCATCTTCAGGTGGCTCCGGATAATCTTTTTCGATGACATCCCATAAATCATGAGAGATGAAGAAGTCCATCATCTCACTGCTCCAATAGTCATAATGCTCGCCTTCGAATATTGGCACTTCACTTGGAGAGTACTTGAACAATGTAGGGACTGCTGTCATTGTTTTTGAGTGACTGATTAATGAAGTTGACAAGGCTCTGATACCAAATTTGTTAGGCACAGCAGAGTGATATATGGAGAGATAGATAAAAGATTGAATTTGATTTAATACTTTATTTCATTCCATCAGTAAAAGAGATACAATTGTCTTATATAATGAAATACATTCTCTAGAGTATTCCTGACAATACCTTATCTAGAATACTCTAATATGTCATATATAGGAATTATTTATTTTTAAATTATTCCTTACATTAATAGCATAGTAAATTTGTAAATGCAATTAATTGTTGCCTAATAACAAAATTACAAATTAACTTTTAACAGTAGTCACATAAATGATTATTTAATTTATTTATCTTACACAAGACAATCAAAATAGAATCAGTAAGGAAAAATAAAATAGTAGAATAGTATGAAAGTGGATGATCAATATTCAGATTATATTAAGCGAGAATGGAAACAACAATATTTTTAAAGATGATGTACATGTATGTAGTTAATGTGACATGAAAGAACCAATCAAATTACATGGATCTTAAAAGCACGATTAATTATTTTTTTAATGCAGTATCACATGTTATATATGCATACAAAGAAAGTAGCATGTCAAATTTTATTTTGGCTGCTAAATAAGAAGCTATTGATTAAAACATATAGAGCATGTATTCATGGTGATATTTAAAATTTTAGATAAGTATCTTATAGCATGACAAATAGAAATGCAAGACAGGTGGACAACTATCAGTCATAACAAAAAAATATTAATTAATTTCTTAAATATTCGATAATATAAGCTGATATAAATTATTAATTCCTTTTAAGCCAATCAAGAATCAAAATCTAAAATACAGGAAAGAACAGTCTAATGAGCCGGATATCTGAACAGCGTATAATTTGAGTCTAACATAGGTTTTTTCCTAGATCACACACCCTTTTTTGAGCGAACTAATTTACACAGTGTTGCTAGGTATTGGGCAGTGATATAAAATTTAATACAATAGGCAAATAGGTAGTCAATCAGAATAAATTTTGCATATAAAGGCAATCAAAGAGGTACGGATCTGCAAATTTTCAGGAAGGATATTAGCTTAAATGTGAATGGACCTTTACGCAAATCTAAATTGGAAGGGCTAAAATAAGTAGATAGTTTATAATGAAATGTGTGACATTGTTTGTTCTTTAAATATATGGCTTGCAGTAAAGGATATAATGCATTAAGAGCTATTATATGTTCTTTAATTTTTTCTGTTTATTCTTTTGTGCACTCTGACACATGGATCCACTAATTTGATCATGCTAAAAAAATAAAAATCATTTCCTTATAAAACCACAAGTACCTTAACTTCAAAATTTCGCCAATGTCATGCAATTACCAAGTAGAATGCTATATACAAATAGAATTGTAGATTCAAGTACTTGAATTGCCTTAGTTATTAGAAGCAATACGCAAATCAAGAAGCCAGGCATAAACAAAATTGTTTACAACAACTTGGCAGAGGGATTGATGAAATACTTTAACCATATAGGTACAGGCAACAAGAAGTGTAAATTAGCTAGCAAGTTTCTTTATTCCATGGTTGACTTCACTTTAATCTGTATTACATATTCATTCCTTTCTGCCTTGGTAATTGTTTAAATTGTTTTCGCTGTCTATAGGCCACTAAAATCAACTACATACATCAATGCAATAAAAAGCCTTCTTTTGGCCCATAGTTTTGCAGTAGCAATACAAATTATTATTTTGTTTTGTTGATTAATAATTGTTTGCATCCTCTAACCTGTTTCCTCCAAACATCTGCTCCCTGTTAAATTTCAACATAAATAATTTTGCTTCTTTGAGAAATCACATTTAAATGTCAACTGGCAATAAAATTTATTAATTGGTAAAAAATAACCATGCCTTTTCCTTTCCTTTTTCTTGACAGGCTATTTCTTTTGGAAAAGGGATTGGCGGAGCATTTCAAGTAGCTATGTAATATCAGGAACACCAACGCAAATACCGAGCCATGTGCAGAAGTATTTCATTCGCCTCAACTCAATGAACAATAAATAGAGAAGAGGGACAAGTATTCATGACATTATAAGCAGCCCTGGAAATAAACAGGATGTCGTTGCACCAAATGCAGCGGTTACAAGTCAATTCTAATGGTCTTATTATTGTATGCGCGTGATTAAGACAAGTCCTTGCACATACAAATCATGCATTATTATTATGAAATTATGGAAACTTATAATGCAACTAGCTGAATATTATTTTAAAAACATTTTTATTAGATTGCATAGTCTATCATTAGAGCTGTGGAATGAAGTAGCAATAAATCGAATTGCGAGTACTTTCGGTAAACCTATACGAACATACAATAATACGACATGTATTCCCATTGAAATACAATTAATTGGACTTCACTTATCCCAAGCATGTCCACAGACTAAATTCACAATTTCACACGGTTCAATTATTAATAACTACATGTCTAGACCATGGATCCCCAAAAACGTTGTATAATCAGAAGCTAAAGCTGACCAAACCTCATAGAATACTCGACCTAACCAAGCATCTGACTAAACCATCCCAATTGAACGGAGACCTTTGCCCATCACTGCACCATCCTGAAAGGAAAGTTTCCTTTCGATACTTTTAATATCTACTCTTTTCTTTCCGCTTCAAACAAAGATGATACTGCAAACCCTGAACCCAAAGCACCTACTGATTGCTACCAATGTTAGCTTGAACTTATTAATGACAGCAGGAATGAGATCGATAGAGGGTTTGCTATCAATTATTCGTTGGTTTAGTTCAAATGAAAGGATAAATAAATAAATAAATCCTTAGTTTAGATCTTTAAATGGGAGTGATTATTGTGCTTTAACTAAAAATTATTGTGTTCTAACTAAAAATTATTGTGTTCTAACTAAAAATTATTGTCTCTAATTGCCAAACAATAGCTTAACCAAGAGCAAATGATGTCATGCGTATGTGTAGTCAAATGGATCATGATTTTAAACGACAGTTTGATGCTATTTATCAATGCATAAGGAAACATGATCATCTTTTAAAAAATTAAAAAAATATTATTATTTGATTTACAGTGTTGTACAAAATAAGATTGATTCTTTTTTAACTAATGAGTAAATCTGAAACACCTATGGATGATAATGCAGTTGCGATAAATTTATGTTTGGGTTTTCTGTGTGTTATCAAACTATTTTTCCTTATGAACTTGAAACTCCTTGCATGTACAATGCACCATGTCACTGTTATTAATATTACTAATGAACTAATGAGTTACAAATATTATTAATGGTAAATGCAGATGGCAGCTTTATATCCAGCAATGGAAGGTTGGGAATATGGAGGGTCTAATTATGGTTAGAGATTATTAAATAATTGATGAAATAATATGAGCTTCAGCATTTTCATTTTACCAAGTCAGCACTACTTTGTTTCTTGCGTGTATAATTTACAATGCTACTTTAATTTTTAGCTTTTATTAGTCACACGTGAAGCAAAACTTGTCAACTTTCTTTTCATCTAACTCCGGATTTGGAATGTACATTCAGTGTTCTTAGTTTCTGATTTCCAATTGTATGTTTACTGTTCAATTTCGGTTCATGCACGTGTAAGGAAGGAAGGTCAACTTTTCCATGTTTAGTGTTGTGTACTACTGATAACATTTGGAATGTTTTTTTTTCTCTAATTTTTTTTTTCTGCTATTCTTTCTGAAGTCAAGTCATATCATTCTTCCATATGGTAATGTTACCATGTCCAACATTTATTATGTATGTTGATTTTTTCAGTTGCTTTTAGTTCTACCTTTTGTTTAGTCTTTAGTCATGCAAGAAGAATGTCACATGAATTTTGTGCCATCTGAGTTAAATTTGCTTCTATGAAGGTTACCCTGGTTGTTACCAAGTAATGCTAACGGATTTTGTTCATGGTGCATAATTTTACAATGATATGTGGAAAATATACAAGGGGAGATGGAAGAATGTTTATTGTCTTCGTAAGCATGAGTTTCCTTCAGGTTATTTAAGTTACACCAAAATACGAGGGAGTGTGCACACACAATCATTCAAAAATATTGAATCAATCCCATAGGCGATATTTTTACCAAATGATTCCCAAAGATTCAGTGATAGTTGTAAACACATCGTATAACAAAAACCGTGTGCCTAACATGGATTCACACTAGTATATAATATGTATTGCTACTTGAAAAGTCTCAAGAATACACTATGGTTATCTTTGTACATACTTATATATGTAGAAAATAAAATTTGAGAGGAAAAAAAGATGAAGAATTTTTTGAGGAAGACAAACTTTTTTTTTTTATTGCTTTTTTTTCTCAATTACTTAATTTACAAAGATGCTTCTACATATACATGCTTATAGGAAAATTCTAGATAAGACCGCATTAATACATTTCCAAACATAACCAAATAGGCAAAAACAGGAAATGTAATTAACACATGCAACACTTAATGCAATATTAAACACATGCAATATTAAACACATGCAATACTTAATGCAATTTTTAATGCAAGTTTTAATTTATTCCAATAATGTCTCCCCTGAATTAAAACTTGCTCCTTACTCCCAATCGTTCTGCGTTCCTCCTGAAATTTTGTCCACTAAGCGGCTTCGTGAAGATATCCGCTATTTGTTCTCCAGTTTTACAATATTCAACTTGGACATCACCTTTATTCACTAGATCCCTCAAGAAATGATATCGAATGCGGATATGTTTGGTCCTTCCATGAAGAACAGGATCCTTTGTAACTGAAATAGTTGACTTATTATCACAAAACAAAATCGTTGGCTTCTTTTGCTTATGATAGAGACTTTCCAAAATTCCACGCAGCCAAATCAATTAACATCCTGCAAATGACGCAGCGATATATTCAGCTTCCGTTGTAGATAGCGCAACAATTTGTTGTTTCTTCGAACTCCATGAGACAGCTCCACTTCCAAGGTGAAAGACATAACCAGACGTGCTTCTGCTATCATCAATACTCCCTGCTAAGTCACTATCTGTGTAACCAATAAGGTTAACTGGAGTAGTAGCTTCATAAAAAATTCCATAATCAACAGTTCCTTTCACATATCTCAGTATTCTTTTGGCAGCTTCCCAAATGGTTAGAATACGGTTTCTCCATGAATCTGCATATAAGGCTAACAGCATACATAATGTCAAGCCTTGTGGCTGTAAGATACATTAGATTTCCAACAAGACTCCTGAACATGGTAGAATCAATAAGTTTGCCTTCACCTTCCTTAGATAGCTTCAAACCTGTAATGCATGGAGTAGAAACTGGATTAGCATTTTCCATTTTAAACTTTTTCAATATATCTTTTGCATAGCTCTCCTGCGAAATAAAAATTCCTTTTTGAGTTTGTTGCACTTCTATGCCAAGAAAATGATGAAGTTCTCCCAAATCTGTCATCTTGAATTCTGCCATCATTGAAAGCTTGAACTCATTCAACATCTTCACGTCATTTCCTGTAAATATTAGATCATCAACATAGAGACTAACAGCCATGAACTTTCCTTGAGAATCATCTTTGATATAAAGAGTATGCTCATATGGACATTTTTGAAATCCATGTTTCTCAAAGTAGGAATTGATTCGGCTGTACCATGCTCGGGGTGATTGTTTTAACCCGTACAAAGCTTTTTTTAGCTTGTAAACTTTATCCTCTTCTCCTTTCTTGACAAATCCTGGTGGTTGATCAACATACACTTCTTCTTTAAGCACACCATTTAAGAACGCAGATTTTACGTCCATTTGAAACAACTTCCAATTTTTTTGAGCAGCTAGAGAAATAAGCAAACGAACAGTCTCAAGTCATGAAACGGGAGCAAACACCTCTTTAAAATCTTCTCCTTCTTTTTGTTTGTACCCTTTTGCGACTAGTCTTGCCTTGTGCTTGTTAATAGAGCCATCTGGATTCATCTTTGTTTTGTACACCCACTTTACTCCAATAGAATGCTTGTGCGGTGGCAAATTTGTAAGCTCCCACGTATCATTGTTTTGAATTGAGTCAATCTCTTCTTTCATGGCTTTTCTCCATTTTTCTTCATGATTCGCATCATTAAAAGATATTGGATCTTCCCCTGCAAAAAAGGCAAAGAACACAACATTATTTGATTCAACTTCATCAGTAACATCATATAATTCATGAAGATCTCTCATCCTTCTTGGTGGACTTGGTGAAGAATTTGTGCTGCTTGAATATGTTGGAGAAGCAGGAACATTTTCTTCAACAGTGTCATCCTCCACATTTTCGGCCTCTATTTCAAAAGGAAAAAGAGGCAAATTCTCCTTTTCAACTTCTGCATCCTCAAATAATGAATTCTCATCGAACCGGACATCTCGACTTATCATCACCTTCTTGGTCATGGGATTATATAGCTTGTATGCCTTGCTTCTTTTACTGTAGCCAATGAAAATGCATTTTTCAGATTTGTCTTCTAACTTATTTCTCATTGAATCTGGGACATGAGAGTAAGCAATGCTTCCAAATACTTTCAGATGATGAACACTAGGCTTTTTACCATACCATGCTTCATGTGGTGTACAATTTTTTAGGACCTTTGTGGGTGACCTGTTAATGAGGTATACAGCACAAGAAACAGCTTCAGCCCAAAAACTTTTTGACATCCTCTTCTTTTTAAGAAAACATCTAGCCATCTCCATAATTGTTCGTTTCTTTCTTTCACATACACCGTTTTGTTGTGGTGTATGGTGAACTGTCATTTCATGCCGAATGCCATGATCTTTGCAATATTTTTCAAACATATTTGATATATATTCGCCTCCACGATCAGTCCGCAGCGTGTTGATTTTTAGCCCAGTGTAATTTTCCACTTCTGCTTTGAAATATTTAAATTTTTGGAAAGCTTCTGATTTTTCTTTAACAAAATACACCCAAACTTTTCGTGAGTAATCATCAATAAATGAAATAAAATAACGATTACCTCCCAAAGATGTCACTGGCATTGGACCACAAAGATCTGAATGAATAAGTTGTAATGGTCTTTCTGCTCGCCATGCGGATTGTGAAGGAAATGCATCTTTATGTTGCTTTCCGAACTGACAGGCTTCACAAACTTCGTTAAGATGATTAATTTTTGGCAAACCTGTGACCATCATCTTACTTGAAAGCATCTCCAAACTTCCATAATTTAGGTGGCCATATCTTTCATGCCATAGCTTTGAAACTTCTTTATCAACACCAGCAAAACAAGAAATATTTTGATTTTGAAGATTGAGTGAGAAAAGATTATTTGAAGCAATTCCGACCTTTGCTACAAGTTGATTTCTTTTTGACAAATAACACGCCATATCATGAAAATGGACATCATATCCCTTTTTCAAAAGATGACCTACACTGAGCAAATTATTTTGAAGCAGGGACAAAATATACTTCACCAATTTTCTCCATTTTTCCAGCTTTCGTGGTGAAAGCAATATCACCAACACCGTTAATTTTATATGACTTTCCATCTCCCACTTTAACTTCTCCATGATTAGATTCGAGTAAATTTGAAAATAATTTTTTGTTACCTGTCATATGTTTGCTGGCTCCACTATCTATGTACCAAACATCATCAAAACTTTCGCCATGAGATACGAGCAACAAAGTCTCTTCATTTTTATGTCCATGCACCATGTTTGCTTCATGCTTTTCTTCCTCCTTGAACCAGCAATTACTTGCCAAGTGACCAGGTTTGTGGCAGTTATAACAAAAATAGCCACGACCTCTTCCTCTTTGATTTCCTCGTCCTCTTCCTCTTTGAGAACCTCTAAAATTTTGATTCAAGCTGCTTTCTTTGCTTCCATAATTATTTTGGACCATTGGTGCTTTATGTTCAGGTCTGTACATGCCACGTCCATTGCCCCTTCCATAGCTATTAAAATTTCTGCCTCCTCGGCCTCGTCCTCGATTTCCTTTATATTGTTGTGTATATAATATTTTTCCTTCATCTTCGACTTTCACTTGCAAAGCTTCAGCCACTGGCTCTTTTTCTTTTAACTTCTTCTGTTGTTCATAAGCTTCAAGGCTTCCAACTAGATCTTCTACCTTCATCTCTGAAAGATTTTTTGACTCCTCTATTGCACAAACAATATTTTCAAATTTATCTGTCGAAGATCTAAGGATCTTTTCTACTATTCTTGCTTCAGTCATCTCCTCTCCATTGCTCTTTAGTTGATTTGTTACCTTTTCAATCCATGTGATGTAATCTGAAACACTTTCTGTCTCCTTCATTGTCATAGATTCCATTTCACCTCTAAGTGTTTGTAAACGCACTTGCTTCACCTTGTCTGCCCCCTTGAATGTCTTAAACAAAATGTCCCAAGCCTCCTTGGATGTTTCAGCTTTTGAAATCTTCTCAAAAATTGAATCTTCCACTGCACTATGCAAAGCACATAGAGCTTTGTTGTCTCTCTTTCTTTCATCCTTTACTTTATTTTGTTGAGCTTGTGACAAAGCTCCCAGATTTTCAGGTTCTGTGAAACCATCTCTGACAATCTCCCAAGTTTCATCAGCCTTTAACCAAGTCTTCATTTTTATGCTCCAAGTGTCATAGTTGAGCTTTGTGAGTTGTGGAATGGGAGTCTGTGTATGTGATGAACCTCCAGCCATACTTTTTTCTTAATATGGCTCTGATACCGATTTGTAGAAAATAAAATTTGAGAGGAGAAAAAGATGAAGAATTTTTTGAGGAAGACAAACTTTATTTTTTTTTATTGCCTTTTTTTCTCAATTACTTAATTTACAAAGATGCTTCTACATATACATGCTTATAGGAAAATTCTAGATAAGACCGCATTAATACATTTCCAAACATAACCAAATAGGCAAAAACAGGAAATGTAATTAACACATGCAACACTTAATGCAATATTAAACACATGCAATACTTAATGCAATTTTTAATGCAAGTTTTAATTTATTCCAATAATATATACATATATTGTAACAGCTAGAAATAAAACAAAGTATGGTATTTTGGGCCTTAGACTTATACTCTTATCTAGCACCATGAAACCAATGTAGATATAAGTGATATTATTATGTAGTTTCATTATTATCACTTTTGTCTATATATTTAAAAATTATCAATTTTATATATTCCTACTCCATTCCAATGTTGTTTTTAAATCTTTTCTGCAATATTACCACTGCTTTTGTTTTATACCACCATAAATTAATATGATAAATCATGTACAACAAAATAGTGAATATTATTATTGTATATATCAACATAGCAATTTCATAATCGTTAAGTATATTTTTAATTAAATCAAAAAAATTTACAACTATAAGTTTAAAATGACATCAATGTGTTGCAGTACTACAGTGTGTAAACATATACTAACTAACATACATATGAGCATAAAATGAATAATTTTAAGATTGTCTTAATTGGGTCTGGGTGAACGTGGACACACCATGTCTTTAAACTATAAACTTTAAAAAATAATCTTTAAGTTCTTTGAGCTCACCTATAGTGTGTTTGCATTGCTCCTGCAACTTAACGCTTTCGTGTGCATCATTCACACTTAAGGACATTTTTGTATATTTTCATTTGATTAAAACTTTGCACTGTACATGAATACTTTTACACTACCAAATATTTAAAAATATAAATTTTCTTTTTATAGGGTAAAATTAAACTCAATAATGAAAAACAACAATCAAAAGGAACAAGAACATTGTTTGTGGCATTAGAACTTTCCAAAAATACGTTGACATGGAGATGTTCTAAAACTTAAACCAAGAAATAACAATTCATATTAACCAACTAATTTGTACATAATTAAACTAGCTCTCTAAACAAAATTGATAAGAATGGTTAAACAACAAAAGAATCGACCTATGTTTTTTATGTATCAAACTATCTATAGTACATAACTACTATTACTCTATTACACAGCCTTTTGGCCCAGCTATCAAAAGCAGTCCAAGCCCACGTGACTTGATCATCGCATGATTAAACGACTCAAATATGTCGTCCAAACATCCATGAATCAAGACTAGACAGACTCGTATAAGTATCGTCATCCTAACCCATCAAAATAGCTATCAAATGACTAAGAGTTTAGGGATCGGTATAAACCATCCTTTAGGATCAATACGTATCCCCAAGCACCAAGGCTTCTCAACAAATATGTTAAGTCATCAATTACATCAAAAAATATGTTAAGTCATCAGGGGTTGGTACATATCTCTGAAGTATGCGAGATCGGTACGTATTCCCCCTATCCTACCGAATCTTAAGAAAGCACACTGGTTCCAAGATCGGTGCGTCTTCCAAGAATCTCTATGGATCAGTATTTTGCAAGCTTTGCCAAATTAGTATCATGAAGTAACTCAGAAATTACACCAACTCCTTGGTATCGGTGCATATTTCCCAAGGCAAGCTGGATCGGTGAAGACAAACCCATATCCTCAGATACAAAGTCAACAACAGAGTATGGGAACAAGGCTTCTAGGAATAACAGAAAGCAACTAAGGCTTTGGGGACTGGTACTGATCCCCAAAGACGAATTTTGTGGGCCTTGTTCCGACTGCTTCCTATGCTCTATGCTCCATGCTCCAACCTGCTCTCTTCGCTTATAAATACCCCATTCAGATATGAATTCAGGGTTGGTCCTTAGCTCTCTTAGCTCCTTGGAAGAAGATATTGCACTTTGGACCCTCAAGCTCACTCTAACACTTTAAGAAGAAGAAGTCCACCTTCTCTTTAGACACTTGAACTTTTTGTGTTATCTTGGAATTTTGGGAAGAAGAAACAAAGCTCCTACTTGGACCTTTCAAGATTTGCTTTCCACCTTTTCCATTGCAGTTACTTGGAATAATTGTTCCTACTATTGTAAACTTGAAAAAGAAGTGAACAAAGAGAAAAAACCTCCAAAGTGGGCATAGGTTCTTAAGGACTGAACCACAATAAACACTATGTTACTATTCTTTTGCATTCTCCGTGTTAATATACTTAACTGCGCTTCCTAACTTAAAATTATAATTGGACATTTACTTTCATTTCCTTGGTATTCTTTGGGTTTTGTTCCAACTTTTGGACATTAACATACTCTATTAGTTAATTTCAACGAACTAACCTATTTAATTTGTTGTGTTCTTTCATTCCTCAAAAAACGAATAGAAATTTTGTTAGGTTTTCATCATTAATGTGATGAGTAATTGGAATGGAGCCGAGGTCACTTGTCATAACACGCGTTCAAGTGTTAGTTTAACTCATCTATTTTATTGTGTGAATATTCTAATGTCTACAGAACGTAATATGATAAACACTTAAACACAAATAATTTTTGTTAAAGCATAAGAAAGGTTAAGTACGTAGTTTATGAGAAAAAGCTACTACTAACCTTTAGAGTATATTGAAGTACATATTTCCTACCAATACGTCGATCAAAAATTTGGAAATAAAAAACAAAAACAACTTTTCATTATGTTTCAACATTTATGCATCATTGAAGCTTTTGTAATGAACCGCTTTTCCCTTATAGTTTGAGCTGACATTTAACCACACATTTCAAACTCAGAAGGCACAAAAAAGCGAATAGTTAGACGAAAGAAGTTAGAGGGTGAGAAGAAGGAAGAAAGAAATGTTAGAATAGAAGAAGAGCACTGACATATTAGTACACTTTACATAAAGAGAAACCTGTATATACATGATTACAAAATCAGAGTACAAGTAGATTGGCCTGTACAATTCTAGTAAATACAACACACACAGCGAAAATAAGTTAATACCAAAAAATACGTCTCGATTCAAGCTCCTTTTTGAAGATCCAAGCAAAACCTAATGCAACCTGGAATATATACACGGTTTGACCCGAGCATATTTTGAAAAAAGAAAAATCACCTGGATCGGTCTGGAATGTATTCAGTGAGAAAACTTACATCATAAACAACTTGCTTAATTTTTAGAAATCGTTTAAAAGAATGGAACTCTCTTAAGATATGACCACATATAAAAATGATATGTGTTTTTCCCTTACGATAACCAAAACACTTTTATTTATATAAATCCAATGATATTATAATAATGCCTATAACCCACAAATAAAATAAGAATATAGCCGGAAAGTTTGCATCTCACTTTTCGACATAATTGGTTTACATATGAAACTGTATGACTCGTATTGGAGATTGGATCTCCATACATGACTTGGTAAAGAACTACCTCCTGACCAGTGTCCTTTAGAGATAAAAATACTGGGGTACAACTAGAACATCTTGCAACCTGGCCACACAGAACCGACTACTCATTCAATTGGAGTTACCAAATATATCATCACTATGGTTGTAGGCCATCCAATCGTACTCATTTCGGAAACATGCAAAAAAAGGTACAATCGATTTCTTTAGATCAGGTGATGATATACCCTAACAGGTATGACCCACATATCCCTGTTGCCTGTTCGATTTCATTCATTTCCCGGTTGATGAGGTTTAAGGCTACGATTACCTTTTCAGAATATCACATTCAACTTTGAATGCCACATTGCAGATCCATTAAATCACTAATTGTCCTTCACAAAAATACTCTAGGAGTTAAGCTAAAAGAAAGTTTCCTTCTCCACTACCATTCTCAATATATTTGTAAAAATCAATTTATGTGATTTTAGAAAATACACTATCAGACATCCATCCATACAAGTTATCCAGGTCAGGACAAACCGTAGGTGCTCAATTACTATATCATGTTGGGATAACCCTTAGGATTGTTAACAAGAAATCCTTGAATCATGCAGAACCCATAACATAAGGATAACGACTACAAGTATAATCTTGGTAGTTAACCAGAGACATCAGCGAGCCCCTTTTTTGCTTTGAAGTTCTACGCTTTCAAATCATCTTAATATGCATAAGCACACATATGAGTTCAGATTTCGAATGCAAAGTAGGTTCGAAATGGTTTTGTGTCCAGTTCCTATAATGTTTTCCTCGAACTAACATATCATAAGTTAAAAGGGAATTTATTGATAGTCAATTCTTTAACTAACAAATCAAACAATACAATCATGTACATCAGTAGCTTAGGCCCTTTTAATTAAACTATTTATTACAGTCATTTCATTGATTGTTTAAAATCGATTCCACATACTTATCTCAATAAGTATATTCATAAATCTCTTATATTCGTTACTTTGAAAATGATAGCCGCCACTTATCTCTTTAGAATAAGTGTATTTACAAATCCTTTTTTATTTATTTTACTTCAAAAATACCGCTATATATACATAGCCAAATGGTATAGATCTAATCATCAAATCTTATATGGGTCAAAACAATGTCATGCAACACATTGTTTATTTTTTAACCCCAAACCATTTGGAAATAATAAGTATGTTCACAAAATCATACATTTAATTATTTCAAACTATACACTTGTTTCTTGAAATAAGTATATTCACAAAACCTTACTATTTTCATTACTTGGAAAATAGTGCTATATATTGACCAAATAATATATATCTGAGCCAAATAATGTAAGTGACACATTGTTTTATTATAAAACCCAACAGTTTTATTAAATTTCTAAACCTTGCTAAATAAACTTGTAATATTTCTTATGGAAATAATAAATTATTCCAACAGCGTTGCCATTTCAAACTAGTGCCATCCCTTGGATAACAATGAAGTAGCTCAAGTCGGGGTATTTTATTTACCTCTTGGACCTTGACTCGACAATGTTTTTATCTTAAGATAGATAAAATTTTACAAGTCAAATGTTGATATTAATTATAATATCCCACGAATCTTGTAACATCCCGTAAATTTCAACTATTTAAATTATTGAATAAATTTAATTATTGGATTTAAATTGGTTTTAAAATAAATTTTATGATGTTATTTGTGAATGATTTCAATTTTATTTCTAATAAACAACAATTTATAATTAGGTAAATGGTGATTTATAATAATTGAAATTATTATCAAATTGTATGTATATTTGTGTATCAGTCTGCATTTTACGTGTCGGAGGATCGCAAAATATTTTTATTTTGTTTCCTAAGAGTTGGATCATTCTCATTTTTTATATGTTGTTTATGGGTACGTGAGACATGTCCATAATTTTTCTAAATTTATTTGTGTCCATTTTGCCCCTATCAGTTTCGTACATAGCATAACTTTTAATTGCGATTAAATCAGGTGTTGAGAACAATTTCATTTGAAAGGAAATGGTGTTGCCAATTCGGTAGAGTGGTCACATTAAAGATTTGGTTCAGTAGTTTGGGAGGAAACGCTGTTTTAGTGTTTCACAATTTTTTGTTCAAGTTTTAGCCATTGATGGGTTGATTTAAGAAGGCCCATTAGTGGACTGATGGGAGGCAACATATAGGGGGTTAGAGATTTGGAGAATAGTTTACTTTCTTCATTCTATCATTTGGTTGAGCTCATGATCGTCTTTGCTCAATCGAATACACCTTTCCACCATTAAAATCTAGATCTAAGGAAGAAGATTGAAGACCTATGTTAATGATATTTTTCGTCAACACCCGGAATGAGTTATATAGAACATGTATTTAAGAAATCTGATGTAATCATGATCCAGGATTACTGAAATACATTCAGGGATTAGCGATCCTTCCCTAAATCTACATTTCTTTAGGTATCAAAATCTCTGTTCTGAAGATTAGTTGTTATTCTCTCAAGGGGTGAATATCACGCATGCAGTGTTATGGAGTTCTGAAGTACCCTGAAGAAGGTTTATTTAGTTTGGCACAACTGAGGTCTTATGCAACCAGTTACTCTCTAGATCATGAATAAGATGATATACATTGTGATAAGAAGAAAACAGGATAACGCTTCCCTATATTCGGAAGGTAAGGGCACCGCAATGCTTATTGACTCAAATGATCCTTCTGCATCGAGCCAGCCCGAAGGGCTTTGGTTGCGTCAGTGATCAAGCCATAAGCTTGCAGTCAACATATTTTCCGGGATTGAGTAGCATTAGGCTCATTATGAGAGGGTTGATTCACGTTGCCATCCCTTGCGGTAAAAAGGGGGAAGGCTTCGGGTTTCCATAAATCCCTTCCTCCTTTACGAAGGTGTCATGAACAACTCTTTCATACGAAAGGGTAGTCTCAACTCCCTGTTTCATCATAAATGGCACAACATGATTATCAAATCAAAGAATATTTAAGCCTCGGACTTCTCCATTTATAAATCGTATATGTATTACAAGAGTTGAAGAAATCCCAATCCGATTTGGAAATTAGGGTTTGCTTCTTAGAGAAGAAGAAACAAGATTGAGAAATGAAGAATTCGTCCCCAAAATGTGACCCCTGGGGTCTTATTTATAGAGAATTCAAGAGCCCGGGCCTGCAGGAGCCTCCGTCGGTTACTTTATCCTTAGTATCTGATGCTTTAGCTTCCGTCCACTTTGTAGTGCTGATTATAGCTTCCGGAACGAGGGTCCCGGTCAGTTGAAGCTTCTTCGAGATTGATATGGGCTTGTCGTTGTAAATGTCTTTCGGAAGTCATTTGTGCTCCCAGTAATAGCTTCTAGGTGTAGGCTTTCGGTTTTCTTATGAATACTTTGAGGAGCTTTCCTTTGAGATGTATGTAGGTAGCTACCTGTTCGGAACTCCTATCGTGGTCGGCACTAGACAGATTAGTATGGATAGCGTGTATCCCCTCTAGGGTTTCGGTTTGTCTTCCGGTAGAGCTTTCGGATGGAGCCTAACCTTTTGGAGGGAGGCTTCCGGTGTTACATTCATTGTCTAATTGAATGACCTCTTGGTGCTTGAATATTTCGGGGCCAGTTCCGGAAAACTCCTGTTCAATTTAAGCTCGGTACCTTTAATGCCTTTATCTCCTGATGTATCGGTGTTTAAACAGGTTAGTACCGATAGCCGTTCCGTCTTTCTTGGTTTCGATTAGCAGAACTCTTGACTCCCTCTTTCTTAGCCTCTAACTTGGACGACCTTTTGTTATAAAACCACCATGCCGGATAGATCCTGTCGATAGACCTTGCCGGCATTTTGTAGCTTTTTAGTTTTCTCTGGTGTTTGGCTTTTTCCTTCCGGGGGATTCTTCTATGCCTGTGCTCATCCAACACCCCTTCACTTGTCATCCCGTTTAGGGGTTAATTTTGGTAGTAACAATCTACATCAAAAGAAGAGAGATTTCATCAAATCAAAGATTTTGAATCAAATTCTTTGCTACCCGGATCTAAGTTTGAGTGTTTTCTTGTTGTTTTGAAGAATTAGTGAGTGATAAGTATCTCTCACATGGACTCAAACAAGTATATGGGTTGTTGGATCATAATTTCATCATTTTTAAGTTGTTTTCACCTAGATCTACATCATGGTAATTACATTTTCCTTTGAGTCACCACAGGATCTAATTTAGCAACTTCAAACCGGTAACTTCTATATTAATTCATAAGTTTATGTAAGTTGGATCCATTAGTCAAGTTTGTTCATTCATTTATCATGATTTTGGTGAATTTTATGTGATTATTGATGATAATTGTCATTTTGATGTTGTTAATGGTTTCATAACATGTTTGTGGTTGAATATGATGAATTGGATGAGTTGATTTCGTCGATATTGTTGTTTGGTGAAGAATTGGTCAAGTGGGAGTTGTTTTGGTCAGATCTGGGAGTTAGTCGTTTTTCATAGACCAGGTCATGTCTTGTTCTCCAATAAATGGAGATCAAGCTGTTGGAGGAGCTCTAGGGCATGGGAAGGGGTTTGGGTCATTCAGAATATCTCAGGTCATTGGGAAGCTTAAAGAGTCAGACCGTTCAACTTTGATAACTAAAGAATGGGTAACGTTAGATTGGAGAACGACCTAAGGCTAGGTCGTTGGTACTTAGACCGTGGGCTCCAGGAAGAAGCAAGGTGGGTCGGCTATGATAGATCGTTTAAATTTCTAAGGGAGTTGGGTCATGAGCTTCCAAAGTAGGTTAGGTCGCTTTCACTTAGGTTGGTTGAGGCTATAGTGTGGAATGATGGTTGGAGTTGGGTCATTAATGACCTAGTGAAGTTTTAGGTCACAGAATGACCTGAGGGGAGTATAGCATTTGTAAATGCTGTGAATGATGGCACAAACGCTGTGAATGACAACAAAATTGCTATGGATTGATGATAACCAAACTAGGTGTGTTTTAGGCTAATGTTTGTGACTTCAATGTATGTCTAGGTGGGAATGTTCAAATTTGATGTGATGTGTTCGTTGATCGTTATAATGCAATGACTGTGAAGATGACTCGAGGTGGTGAGTTTGCTGATAATGTTTGCTCGAGAAGGGGCTTGAGCTATGAATAGTCATCAGGATGGATGGATGGAGATACGAAGGCCGAGAGATTTTCGTTGTCTTTTGTTTTAGGGAACTCAAAGCAGGGGTACAATAAAAGTCCAGGTGTATGGTCGAGTACCTTGGGCAGTCGTGAATGGCCTAGTTGTCGAGATTGGAAAGACAAACATACGAGTTATGAAGGCATATGGAGTTTTTTCTAGAACCAAGGTTTAACATTAGCCCTTGACATATGGTAGGTGGCCATCATATGATTCACGATGGTTTCGAAGCAGGAAAGATAGTGATAGCTAGGGTCATGAATGTTGGATGTTTTGCTTGTACTATCTCACGTAAGTTGTCTAACATTGAAGGAGATGTTTCTTAGGTGCTTGTCTGATATTGGTTTTGGCCTTTTGGGCATTTGCTTGAGGGATACTAACCTCTATTAGGATGGCTTACGTGAGATATAACTAGTTACTATGATTGCTTTTGAATATTGGTTGTGTTGCCATTGTTTGGTTACTCCTAGTTGCCATGATTGAACAGTTGTTTCTTGATTGCTTCTTTGTAAAGGCTATTACTATTAGATGTGGGGAAGGCAGGTTTGGGTTCTTCTCTGGTGTTTACTAAATTGGTTGGTAAATCTACCTATTCTCATATGCTTTGTTGATGATGTTAGATAGTTGTTTTATCGCTCACTAAGACTATTGTCAGACTCAAGGTTTTATGTTACTTCTTATTACCTTAGGTTGTTCATCCATGGTGTTATGGATGGGCAAACTAAGAGATAGGTGAAAGGTGATTAGTGAGGCCAGTGCTTCTGTGCGGTTGCGAGCAGGAGGCTAGCGTATTATCTTTGCTATTGTATAGTATCTTTTTTCCGCTATTTGATGAGTGTTGTAGTAAGGCTCCATGTACAGATTTTGATGATTGTATCTACTGATGCATGGATAATCTTTCAAGATGTTATGAAAGATAAAAAGTCTGTTATATGATGCTCCACTAATTTGGCCTGTTGTATATGTTCTAT
This sequence comes from Allium sativum, assembly GCA_030737875.1. NCBI lineage: Eukaryota > Viridiplantae > Streptophyta > Magnoliopsida > Asparagales > Amaryllidaceae > Allium > Allium sativum. The sequence continues at coordinate 65,695,950 of CM060922.1, forward strand.
TATATTTTATCCTTGCGCTGTGAGTTATACGTCAGGTTCCCCATTGTCTTTACCTACTCTGATGATCGTCCATAGTTGCCTGGTACACCATTAAGCGCGTTATTCCTCTTGTTTAGTGTAGAGGTTATGGGCGGTCGTCACATTTGGTATCAGAGCTCTTGTTAACGATTTTAGCCAAAGTTTGAAGATGTAATAGCTTGTGAGAGACGTATTTGTAGATTTTTGATGGATGCATAATATATTAGTACATAGTAATAGCGCTTGAACTTTGTAGCAGTCTTTTTTGTAAGTGGCTAATCGTTCCATATTACAGATTTAGAGTGAGTCGTTGAAGCTCGAGATGCATGGCTAGGGGGAGACTGTTTCTGGAGGAGGGAATGGCGATATACTAGACTACACATCTGTGTTTAAGGCCATGATGGAAGCGATCATGAGGAGAGCTCCCGCTTTGGATAATGTTGCGGTAGATGTAGGAGTTCATTTACAGGTTCCTAGAGACGTGGATTCTCCGAAGCTCTGTAAGGACTTTACATCCCTAGGAGGAAAGTAGTTCAAGGGGACAGAGACGACTGAAGAAGTTCACAGATTGTTAGATGTTTGTGTAAATACTTCTGGAGATTTTTGTATAGATGATGCAATAAAGAGGAAGCTTGCATCAAGATAGTTGCAAGGCAGAGCCATGGATTGGTGGAACTCTGTTACTTTGGAAACTTCAGAAGATGAGATCACATGGGATCTGTTCCAAGTCAAGTTCGAGACGAAGTTTATCTCTACTGCTCAAAAGTCTGTTATGTTCAAGAAATTTGTGGAGCTGAAGTAGAATGGTCGACCAGTGCTTGAGTATGTTTTTGATTTTGAGGCCTTGTCCAAGTATGCTCGTTCATACATTGACTCTCCTTATCAAAAGAACAAGAAGTATGTTATGGGTAGGATACCTATATTTGGATGTCACTGGTGGATTATCTTGACGATCAATATGAGAAGATTATGGAAAAAGCCGTGAGACATGAAAGTTAGTTTCCTAAAGAAGAAACTGTTGTCGTTGCAACCAAGGAAGCTCAGTAACCACAACATGATGGTAACAATAATGAGAAGAGGAAGCAACAACAGTAGAAAGGCAAGAATGGCCAAAAGAAACCTAAGAGTGAGGTGGTTTGCTTTAACTTCCAACAGAAGGGTCATTTTGCTAATGAGTGTAAGAATCCTAAGGTTGAAAGGAAGTGTCACAACTGTTGCAAGTCTAGGCATCTCAAGAAGGACATTCCAGAACCGGCCAAGGGAAAGCAAATAGTAAAGGCTTATGCTTAGGAAGATGTGCCATCTTCTTCAGGAGCTCCTACAATAGAAGAGAAAGGAAATGGTTTCATCATTCAAGGTACTCTTTCAATTAGAGGTGTTTCAGTTCGTGTGTTGTTTGATACTGGAGCATCGCAGTCTTTCATTTATTTTGAGCTTGTGTGCCGCTTGGGTTTGGAACCCAAGATTTGTGATAAAACTTTGGTTGCCACTAATCCAGTTGGGGGTCTGTCTAGCCTTTGTATTCTTTGTCATGATCTTGTGTTGTCGATTTATGGTTGCTCCTTTGTGTGTGATTGCTTTATTTTGAACTTTGCTGGGTTTGGAATCATCTTGGGCATGGATTGGCTCAAGACGTATGTAGCAAGAGTGAAATCCGAGAAGTTTGAGGCGAGAGTCAAGGATGTGGAAGGGTGAAAGTTTTTGATTCGATGTAAGCCTGAAGATGGTATCTTCGTGAGCTTTTTATATTCGCTTGTGATTCCATAGCAATACATGTCATCTGTGCCGATCACTAATGAGTTTAAGGATGTCTTTGACGAGGTAAATGGGCTGTCTCCGCGTCGTGAGTTCGAGTTTAGAATCGATTTGGTCGAGAGTCCTAGACCTATCATAATGCCTCTTAGGAGGATGGTGCCTAAGGAACGACGATGGTTAGAGATCCAAGTTCATGACCATTTGGGAAAAGGATTCATTCGAAGAAGTGTATCCGAGTAGGGTGCACCAGTTGTGTTTGCAACCAAGGTTGACGGATCTTTGAGATTGTGTGTAGATCCTCGTGAGTTGCACAAGGTGACCAAGAGAAACAAGTGTCCGTTGCCGAGGATCAATGACTTGTTCAATCAGCTTCACGAGGCCAAAGTGTTTTCTCATATGGATTTAGCAACACCAATTGAGAGTTGTGAAGGATAGTGTGTCGAAGGCTGCCTTTTGGACACCATCCGATTTTTTTTAATGGTTGGAGATGCCTGGGATGACTAACAGCCAACATATTATGTGGATCTTATGTATAGGGTTTTCAGAGATTAGCTGAACAAATTTGTGCTTGTGTTCGTGGATGATATTCTGGTTTACTTCCAGAACGAGGAAGGACATAAGACACACTTCCGAGTTGTTTAGGAAATATTGCGAAAGCATCAGCTGAGGGCTAAGTTTTCAAAATGTCACTTCTGGAATAGCGAAGTGAGGTTCTTAGGCCATGTAGTTTCTGGAAATGGAATAGCGATCGACCCCGCTAAAGTGGTAGCAATCCAGGACTGGGATATACCCCAGAATGTGACGGATGTGAGAAGTTTCCTTGGGTTGCCAGGTTATATACCGACGGTTTATCAAGATTTCTACAAGATAGTTGCACCATTAACAGGATTGACGAAGAAGAACCAAGTGTTCACATGGGATGCAACGTGTGAGCAAGCTTTTGGAATCCTGAAGGAGAGACTGACGAATGCTCCTGTTTTGACCATTCCAAGTGGAAATGAAGAGATGGTGGTATACACCAATGCATGTTGTGCTGGGCTCGGAGGAGTGCTGATTAGAAAGATAAGGTTGTGGCCTATGCAAGTCGACAACTAAAGCCACCTGAAAGGAAATACCAACTCATGCTTTGGAGTTGGCGGCGATCGTGTTTTCTCTTACGATGTGGAGACACTAGCTATTGGGAGTTCGATTCGAGTTGTTTGTGGATCACAAGTCATTGAAGAATCTTTTCTCCTAAAATGATTTAAATCTTTGGCAGTAGCGGTGGTTAGAGTTTCTATCATCGTATGATTTTGGTATAGTTTATACTCTAGGAGAAGGTAATGCAGCTGCCGATGCGTTAAGTAGAAGACGCGCAAGTTTGGGTGCGATGTTTTCATAATGGAAAATCCTTGAGTTCTTAGCAGGATTTGATTTCAGGCTACGTTGTGAGTTGGAACCTGAAATGTTGGCAAGCATATCGATAAGACCTACTCTCATCGAAAGGATTAGTGAGAGCCAAAAGTGAGATGCAAAGCTTGTTGAGCTTATTCAAAAGTTAGAACTAGATAATAAAGAGTTTGAGGTCGATCGAGAGGGTTGGCTTCAAAAGCAAGGCGACTGGTTGTTCCTGATATCGACGGATCAAGAGATGAGGTTCTGAGGGAATGTCATCGCTCGAAGTTGAAAATTCATTCTAGTGGTAATAAGATGTATCAGGACATGAAGCGAGCCTAAAACTAGGAAGGAATGAAAAGGGATATTGGAAAGTTTGCATGAACGTTCAACTAGTGAAAGCCGAATAGAAGAAGCCCAGTGGATTTCTTCCGCCATTGGAAGTTCCTACATGGAAGTGGGAGTAGGTATCGACGGATTTTTTCGATGGACTACCTAGAATCAGGGCAAGAAATGAAGAGATTTGGGTCATCATTGATCGCTTGACCAAGAGTGCAAGGTTTATTTCTGTCAAATCGACTAGGACAACATCGAAGTTGGCTGAGCTTTATATAAAATGGATAGTTCGGTTCCATGGTACCCAAAGAGCATAGTCAGTGATCAAGATTCTTTGTTCACAAGCGGATTTTGGAAGAGTTTGCAAGAAAATTTGGGAACCGAGTTGTGAATGAGTACGACTTATCATCCCCAAACTGATGGTCAAACCGAGAGAATTAACCAAGCTCTGAAAGATCTCCTAAGAGCTTGTGTATTGGATTTTGGGGGATCATGGGAAGACCATGTACATTTAGTTTAGTTTGCATATAATAATAGCTACCAGTCGAGCATTGGGATGGCACCATATGAAGCGTTATATGGTAGACCATATAATTCTTCGGCTTGTTGGTTAGGAACTGGAGATAAGTTGATATTTGGGCTAGAGATGATAAGATAAACATCGGATTGTATCGAGATTGTTCAGCAATGTATGAAGGCAGATCGAGATCGTCATAAGAGCTACGCTGATAAGCATCGTGTAGATTTGGGATTCGACGTTTGCGATAAGGTATTCATGAAGATTTCACTGTTAAAGCATGTTGTTCGGTTCAGAAGAAAAGGAAAGTTAGCTCCAAGGTTTGTTGGACCATTTCCGATAGTCGAGCGAATTGAAAAGTTCGCATATAGGTTAGAGTAACTTGAGAAGATGTCAAGTGTGCATAATGTTTTCCATGTGTCGTTTCTACGGAAGTTGGTGCATGATTCGAATGTAGTGGTATCTCCAGAGTAGTATGAAGACCTAGAAGTAGAGACCATAGTTCCAAGATCTCATAAGCCACTTCGTGTTGTGGGGAATGATAAGAAAAAGCTTAAGAGGAAGACGGTCAAGTTGGTCAAGGTACATTGGAGTGCGGATGATGATGATTGTACGTAGGAGACAGAAAAGAGTACATAGACGACCCATCTAGAACTCTTCGTCGGTATGACCCACATGTGTCATGTCATTCTTATCTCGTTGTAACTTGTACCATTGTTGTGTCGTTGTCATTAGAATTCAACGTGCTAGGATAAGGCTATGGATGCATGGCTTGATGGATGCTAGTTTGGATGGTAAAGTTGGTTGCTCAAGGATGATAGGCATGCATAATTGTTTTGGTTGTTTATGTTTGTTTGGAATTTCGAGGGCAAAATTCCTAAGGGGTGGGAGAATGTAACAACCTGCATTTTACATATCGAAGGATTGTAAAATATTTTTGTTTTGTTCCCTGAGGGTTGGATCATTCTCATTATTTTATATGTTATTTTATGGGGATGTGAGACATGTCCATAATTTTTACATTTTTTATTTGTGACCGTTTTGCCCCTGTTAGTTTTGTACAGGGCATAACTTTTTATGGGATCGAATCAGGTGCTGAGATCGATTTCATTAGACAGGAAATGGTGTTTCCAGTTTCATAGAGTGATCACATTAAAGATTTGGTGTAGCAGTTTCGAAGGAATCACTGCTTTAGTGTTTCACAATTTTCTGTTTTGGTTTTAGCCATTGATGAGCTGATTTAAGACCATTAGTGGGCTGATGGTAGGTTATATATAGGGGGTTAGAGGTATGGAGAATAGTTTACTTTCTTCATTCTCCCATTTTAATGAGCTCATGATCCTCCTTGCACACTTTCTCACCATTAAAATCTAGATCTAAGGAAGAAGATTGAAGATCCACATCAAGAGAAGAGAGATTTCATCAAATCGAAGAGTTTGAAGCTAATTCTTCACTGTCCGGATCTAAGTTTGAGTGTTTTCTTGCTGCTTGAACAATTGGTGAGTGATAAGTATCTCTCACAAAGACTTATGTCAAGTATACGGGTTGTTTAATCATAATTACATCATTTTCAAGTTGTTTTCACCTAGATCTACATCATTGCAAGTACATTTTCCTTTGAGTCACCATAGGATCTAAGCTAGCAATTTAAAACCAGTAATTTCTATACTAATTCATATGTTTATGCAAGTTAGATCCATTAATATATTTTGTTCATTCATTTATCATAATTTTGGTGAATATTATGTGATTATTGATGATAATTGTCATTTTGATGTTGTTAATGGTTTCATAACATGTTTGTGGTTGAATTGGATAAGTTGATTTCGTCGATGTTGTCTTTTGGTGAAGAATAGGTCAAGTGGGAGCTTTTTTTGGCCATATCTGCGAGTTAGGTCGTTTTTCATAGACCTAGTCGTGTCTTGTTCTCCAAGAAATGGAGATCAGACCATTAGAGGAGCTTTAGGGCATGGGAAGGGCTTTGGGTCGTTCAGAATATCTCAAGTCATTGGTAAGCTTGAAGAGTCGGACCGTTTAGCTTGGACATCTAAAACATGGGTAAAGTTAGATCAGAGAACGACCTAGGGCTAGGTCGTTGGTACTTAGATCGTGGGCTCCAGGAAGAAGCAAGGTGGGTCGGCTATGGTAGATCGTTTAAATTTCCAAGGGAGTCGGTTCGTTGGCTTCTAAAGGAGGTTAGGTCACTCACACTTAGGTCGGTTAAGGCTATAGTGTGGAATGATGGCTGGAGTTGGGTCGTGAACGGCTTAGTGAAGTTGTAGGTAGCAGAATGACGTGAGGGAAGAACAGTGTTTGTAAACGCTGTAGAATGATAGATAAACGATGTGAATGATGGCATAAATGCTATGGATTTATGGTAACCAAACTACGTGTGTTTTAGGTCTATGTTTGTGACTTCGATGTATATCCAGGTGGGAATGTTCGAAGTATTGTGATGTGTTCATTGATCTTCGTAAGGAAACGAATGTGAAGACGACTCAAGGTTGTGATTTTGTAGATAATGGTTGCTCGAGAAGGAGCTTGAGCTATGAATAATCATCAGGATGGATGGCTGGAGATATGAAGGCCGAGAGATTATCATTGTCGTTGGTTCTAGCAGACTCAAAGAAATGGTACAATAAAAAACCAGGCGTATGGTCAGGTACCTTGGGCAGTCGTGAAGGGCGTAGTTGTCGAGACTGAAAAGAAAACCATACGAGTCGTGAAGGTGTATGGACTTTTTGCCATAACCGAGGTTTACCATTAGCCCTTGACATATGGCAGGTGGCCATCATACGATTAACGATGGTTTCGAAGCAGGAAAGGAAGTGATAGCCAAGGTCATGAATGTTGGATGTTTTTCTTATACTCTCTCACGTAAGTTGTCTGACATTAAAGGAGATGTTTCTTGGGTGCTTGTCTGATATTGGTTTAAGCCTCTGGGCTTTTGCTTGGAGGATGTTGACCTCGATTAGGATGGTTTAAATGAGATATATCTAGTTGCTATGATTGCTTTTGAATGTTGGTTGTGTTGCTATTGTTTGTTTACTCCTGGTTGCTATGATTGAACTATTTTTTCTTAATTGCTTGTTTGAAAGGCTATCACGGTGAGATGTAGGGAAGGCAGGTTTGGGTTCTTCTCTGGTGTTTGGTAGATTAGTTGGTAAATCTACCTATTCTCATATACTTTGTTGATGATGTTAGATAGTTGTTTTATCGCTCACTAAGACTATTGTCTGACTCATGGTTTTATGTTTCCTCTTATTACCTTGGGTTGTTCATCCATGGTGTTATGGATGGGCAGACTAAGTGACAGGTAACATGTGATTAGTGAGGCTGATGGTACTATGCGGTGGCGAGCAGGAGGCTGGCGTATTATCTTTGCTATTATATAGTATCTTTGTTTCCGATGTTTGATGAGTGTTGTAGTGAGGCTTCATATACAGAATTTGATGATAGTATCCTATGATGTATGGATAATCTTTCAAGATGTTATGAAAGATAAGAAGTTTGTTACATGATGCTCCACTATTTCTGGTTGTTGTATATGTTCTACTATATTTTATCCTTACGCTGTGAGTTATACGATAGGTTCCACATGGTGTTTACCTACTCTGATGATCGTCCATAGCTGCCTGTTGCACCATTCAGCGCGTTATTCCTCTTGTCTAGTGCAACGGTTATGGGCGGTCTTCACAATTTGTAATAATTAACTTCAAATTATTGATAATAAAAGAAAATAGTACTTGAATAATTGTTTCTTTAAAAAACTTTAATATAGGAATTTTATGATAATTGATAATAAATTAATTAATGTTTCCATTTTAAATTGAATAAGAGAAATTGTAATGAAATGGAGTGTTAACTGTATACAACGCACGTTTTAACTAACATAGTTAACGAAAGTTAATCTTGACATTAATTATCAAATAAATCAACACATAGTTTTTTTCTCATTCACATTTCATGCAAGTTTATTTTCTTTCTCTTTTTTTCTACTTTCCTCAAATTCACTACCTCCTTTCTCTCCACTCAATTTCTCCATTAATTATGCGTTCATTTCTTTCCTTTATGTATTAATTTATTTCCCTTCATTCTATTAATTTCTTTCCCTTCATTCTATCTTCACACATCCTGTTTTATTTACGTATTTTTATTCCTTAAATTTACATCTTATTTCTCCTCTTCTATTTTTCTTTCCCATCATCTTTTTTACCAAAATCAAAGCATCTCTATTTATATATGTTTCCCTTCTCTTCAATATCATATTATCTATATTTAGAAAAGAAAAAGGAAAAAACCTATAGAATTGTTATCATCACCTATGCATATTTCTAACCATTTTCTCAGCTTTATTCTTATTAGTCTAATTGAATATGTTGCCTAAATTATGATATTTAATATTATGAGTTTTGAGTCACACAACTTTCTAATAGTTAGCATCAGACAATAAATCATGCATTGATTTCTTTTCGTTATTCTCTTTCCCTAAGGAATTTTCTTTTGAGTTTTGAGTAAGAAACAAATGTTGATAAGAGTGACACCTCTTGCTTAGTTAGCCAATTTATTTACATCGTTGGCTACTTAATATGAAGCGACACACTAGAGAAATAAATTACATATCTTTCTTAGTTTTCTTCATCATTCTTTTTCTTTCTCTGCAATCATCTTCTACAAAATTTTAGATCTTCTTCCTCCTTTCCACATAAACTATATTTTTTTACCTAAATTACATATTCTTTTTCCCTAAAAATTCGTGGTGTCTTCTTCTTAAAATTTTCCCTCCTCCTTCTCAAAAGAAAAAAAAAGGATTTTCAATTTCAAATTCGCTGCATAGAATTGGTCGTTGTCTGTGTTTATTTCTTGTCTTCATCATACCCACGCAAGGTGATTTTACCTCATGATTAATTTAATTCAAGTTTCAACATCAATATGATATGGGATTTAATGTACTAATGGGTTGAGTGTTGGATTGTCTGCTGTTTATTCTTTGCTTTTGATGTATTGGGTTTGCGAAAGTCATGTTTATAAACTTTACAGTTGGAATTCATTCAGCACTTACACTATTTTGTCATGATTATTAATTCTTGTTTCATTGCTGTGTTGACATTTTTAGGTGGCCATATTACTAGCGCAATTGTTGATGTTAAACCATTCACCTGCTTGTTGTAATAACTTGCTAGCTTAGTCATTGTCATCTTGCTTTGGCTACCATTATCTTTGTTGTCCATAACATTTGGTGTACTATTTGTGTTAGTTTGTTATTAAAATATGTCTTAAATCATGAATTTAAATATTATGTTAGGATTAACTATTATATTTTTGTATTTTATTGAAGTTGATTTACTTGAATAAATTTAATCCTGACTCGAGTGTTATTTGGTTTTGCATAAACGCTCAGGTCAGACCCGAGTGTTGTAGATTTAAAGTTTTAGCTATCGAATTTAGAGACTCGTTGAGGCGCACCCGATTTTGATTCATTTATTTCTGTAATTTTAATTTATAAAATCTATGCATTTCCGTTATGTAAAAATATTTGTATGACTTTGATATTTTATATAAAATTATTCCACTGTGAGATATTGTAATTTTTATTTCTGTGATTTCTGTGTTCGATTCTAATTAAACCTCGTAAGCTAAATAATAATCTGCTGTTTCGAGCAGTTCGAGTTGATTTAATTACCGGCTTGAAGCTCTCAAAAAGGCAGGTCATTACAAATTTCATTTACCTTTTCATTTAAATATGCTTTTATAGCTCATTCCTTACATTTGAAAAAAAAAACCTCCTTTCAATTATATTCATTTTTACTTAATTTGTTTATTTTATAAACTTTTTCTACAACACAAACTTTTTGTCTTAAACCTCTTTAGTACAATTCATTTACAACTTGGATTTATTACAAAAATTCATTTACCAATTTTTTTATACAACTCCATTATACGTCTTATTATAATACTCAACTTGGATTTATTATAAAAGTCCATTTACCCAATCCTTTACAAGAAGCCATTAAGTCTCCTTCTCTTTGCATCTTTGAAAATCTCCTTTCAAATTACAATCATTTTTAGTTAATTCAATTATTAAGTAAACGTTTATTTAAAATTATCGCATTAGCTTTAAGTCAAACTTGGATTTATCATAAAATCCCTTAAAAAACCTTTTATAAATTTAACTAAAATCTCATAAAACTTAATAATTTCCTCACTTTAATTATTATTAATTAAAATAATAATTAAGTTCAACATTAACTAAAGTAGAAGTAGTTAACTTAGGTATTAACTAAAATAAATTAGTAATCCCTATAAAAAAGGTATTAAAATAGCAACTAACTTCACTTATAATTAAAAACTTGATAATTATCTTTATACACAGTTATTTAAATGATTAATTAACTTTTATGAATGCTCATTAAGTTTGTAAAACTATTTTTCAAAACCATTTCTATTAGATTAATTGACAACATACTATCTAACAACCAATTTCAATTTAATAGTTGACTTAGTCAATTTGGAACATAATTAACTTGTTAACTGATTTCCACTAATCCTTCCTCTTAAATTTATAAGTAACATAATTAATTAAATACAATCCCAGTTAATTGTTTAATTATCCCAAACTATTAACCCTTAGGTTAGTTTCTGACTTACTTGCTTATAAAGCTTATTTAAAACTCACGAATTTTCTATATAAATCACTTTATAACAACTCTATAAATCTCATTTATAAATGTTGATCTATTAAATTTCTATTTAATATAACTTATCTAAAATAAATTTTAGAACCTTTCTTAAGCTATAAAAATAATTTTCTAACTGCAACTTAGTCAATTTACCTAAAGACGAATCGTTGTCTTAAAAAGATGGATTTTAGGCGATCCACTGCCAATCACTTAATCAATAGCACTTATTGATTAATAACACATCAATATTGAATTTCTGTTCAAAAATCAACATCCATACAACAATTGAACATTACTTATGTTAAATAGATCATATATGAATAATATGAGAAATACTTAAGGAATCCAGTTGGATCCCTCCAATCCGTTCTCCCTACATCATAGCTCATAATATCATTTTATGTATGTATACGAAATAGAAATTCTATTCAGTTCATCTATGATGAAGGAAATATAATATCAACAAAATAAGCAATAATTATCTAAAGTATCCAAAAACACAATTTATACTAACAACTATGAATATTATTATATGAATTTAATTACATCATGGTATTCTAGAAAGCGTGAGAGTTAACTCACCATCCATTCAATCAACTATTTTGCATCGTTTTGTCTAATTTTAAATGTTTTATCTAATTTCAAACTGGCATTTAAAATTAGACAAAATTTCAGTTTTCTCCAAATCATTCCAATCTAGCTTGTACGTGTAGCATTCGTCTATACGAACCCAACGAATCCTGTCACATTCAATTCTAACCTCATATGAAGTAAATCCATGCCTTACAAGTTTAAACAAATTAAACCGTCATTAATGTAATTAATAAATCACCCACCCCCTTTTCTTCTCCTCCTTTTCAAAATACAAGCACCATCTTCTTATACACATCGCATGCACCATCACCACCGACATGGCCCTCCACTCAATGAGCCACAAATCCGATGCTGACTTCTCTCCATAAACTACATTTGCTGGTCACCTTGATTTCCACTCTTATGTCCCTCATAAAATTCTAACTAGTGGCTCCCTGCTTTGACTTCCTCGGGAATGTGTTTCACCTTAGACCAACTGAGTTCCTATAGTCGGTGCCAACCAATGTGCCTTGATGTTACAAACCCCATGATAACCTCACCTCTACCTATCCCTCTCCACATCAGCAACCATCCCCTGCCCCAGTTCGGTCGTGCCACTGTCGATTTTTGACTAAGACACCCATCATCACCAAACCTGCTCCGTTCAACTGCTCGCGCTACCCCAAGTTCGCCTCCACCCGTAAACCTACTTTTGACTCCCCCTTGGCCATCGTTAGCCTAACTCTAATGTCTTTGCCCCAAAATATCGAGCGATAGAAAAATTGATCGAACTTAAATCTGAAATCACTGAAGTAGAACTATCGAACCAAGGAATTCAATGAATCGAAGAACGTTCGATTTCATTGAGTATTCGATTTTATTTAAATCTTTGAATGAATTACAGAGAGACAGCTCATTTCTTGTTGACTAGAACAATGAGGATGATCGTGGATTACGTTTAGCAAAAGAGTATTTATAGGCTCAATTTTATTGTATTATATTCACATATTTTTATCGTTTCAAGTTTATAATTATCACCATCACATAGAATCTCCGACCGCTATTAAAATTGACATGCTGCTATAATTCAATATTCCAAACTCGACGAAACTGATTTCGTCGAATTCCGATACTATTTGAAAAAAAAACTATTTTAAGTTTTAAATTGTTTATCGCTACACGTTTATATAGAGTGTGACCAAAAAACGACTCTGATTGACTCAAAACATGAAATCTTACACTAGTTTACCATTATGGATTTTAGAAAATTAGTTTCATTGAAATTCAAGGTCATTTGAAAATTGGTTGTTTTACGTTTTAAATCAAATCGATTGAAAGCAAGTCAATTTCCAAACACTCAAATCTATTGATAATAATTTATTATTATCATATATATTCAAATAGAATTTCATTAATTATTAGAATCATTTCGATTCATTTTTAACTTAGAATTCAATTATTTCTCATTTTTGTATATGTTAATTTTAAATATTTGAAATTAAATTGTATTCCACTTATTAAATCGATAAACTCCATATAAAAACCCATTTAGATTTCCAATTCAATATTTAAAACAAATTTTAAATGACCGAAAATCTGGATTGTTACAACTTTTGAGTAAAATTACAATTTCATGTTCTCTTAAAATAATAAGACGTGTTTGTTGTCTGTAAAAGCAAATAAAACGCTACGATATAGATATTTTGTAAGTAACAGTTTGTAAGATGTTAGATTTGTGTATAAATATATAAAAGATGAAAAGGAGCTATGGAATAAATAAGAAAGCAAGGCCAACATAAAGTATTGTATTTTAGTAGCTCACTTTCCAAAGTATTTTAGCTATATTTTGATAAATAAGAAACTAATTGCTTGTTTATCTTGAAAATAAATATAAGTTATTTCTCTGTCTTTCCTTTATTACTTAATTAACATTTTATTTTCATTTATTTATAGGTTTATTATATCTTAGAAGATATTCTTAAAGGAGGGAAACATCTAGAAAATTGTTGCATGCATAGTAAATGCATAAGTAATCATTGTTAGTACACAAAATTTTATTTATATTTCTTTCTTTTTTTGTAAAATCTTATGAAAAGGAAAAATATTAGGAATCATGGATGGACTCCAGTTAAGAAAAACCAGGCTCCATAAGCAAAAAATAGCATAGGCTACTGAATGATTCAAGAATTTCATAATTTAGATCTTTATATAGTAGGGAGAGTGACCATTATGCTGATTTTCTTGTGTATCCTTAAAGGAAAGTTGCAAAAATCATCCGGTAGGCATTAGTCAGAAAGAGTGAATTATGGATTAATCGTCTAGGTGATAATTAATCGTGGATTAAATGGAAGTAGGCAATTTTGACAAACTCAAACATTTTGGATGAACTTTTAGAACTTCATAAGTTTATGATATTGGAAACAATCACAAAGGAGAAACTTCTTCAAACAAAACATTTTGGTGATTCTTACAATATAATGTAGTTAGTCTCATTTATATTCTTAGATAATGCAGTGAGTCTCATTTAGGCATGTTACACAAAACATAAGTGGTAAGACTAGCCTAGTTTCTAGATAGGAGCTTAGAAGAAGTTTACAAAAGAGTCGCAAATGATTATGTTGAAGTTAAAGCTTCACAACATATTTTATGCATAATTCTGATTATTTATCTGTACATGTCAATTCCGATGTAAATTTAGTTGATTGCTTGTTTCTTCGTTGTAAGCTGATTTCTAGGTATGATAATTAAAGCTCTAAGTTTACTAATTGTTTTTACTTATGTTTATCCGCTTATATGCGATTGAAAGTTTATAATACTTTACTTAATTGCATTACCGTGGTCGTGAAATACAGTACATTTCATTGCAAAAACCAGGTTAGATTAATATATGGCTACCAACGGATACTTTCGGATACAGATAGTGCTATATTCGAATTCGCATCCTGAATCATTTTCAAATATCGGATATCCGCATCTACGAATACGGACGAATATCGGATAACTATCCGCCACGCCAACGGTAGATAAATCAATGAACATAAATGAATTTTTTAGTTTATTATTAAGTTTTTTCAACCCAATTGATTACTAAAGTACTAAAAATAAATAAATATGATGATAATATATGATTTTGAGTAATTAGCTTGCGTTTAGTAGACTTTCACCTTTACAAAATAATAAATTAGTATATTTAATTATGTTAAAATACACATAATTTAAGCTATAACCATGAGAAAAAACGGTCGGATAATTTTTGGATGCAAATATGTCTGTAACCGCATCCTTTTTTTTGGATATAGGATATTTGTTCGCTTTTCGGATGCAGATGCAGACGAATTTTGGATTTTTAGATATCCATTGACAACCCTAGATGAATAAGAAAATGTGTTTCATGGAACTGTCTATTTTTGTAAGTTGGACTTGAAATTAGTATAAGATTTGGTTTTGATTCATATATAGACCCACCGGTCAATGCAAAACTAGAAATAGCAATGGTATATTTCTTTTTTCAATATTTCGTTGGACTTGAGACTAATAGTTAAATCAGATATAAAATTTTCCATGAATTCAGGCTGAATGTTAAATGTTAACTGGCCTTTTGGTCTGGTTCCCAAAAGTACACAAGACACACCAGACTCAACATATCGCGTGATATTACACCCCAGAGGTGTTGCCAACATCATCAGGGGGTCTAGTACCAGTAGACTCGATTTGGGCCATTAGCATAATGTCGCATCTCTCGAATGCGACATCCATCAGTATTTGTCCGCAGCCAAGCCGAAGGCGAGCCGCGCTCCGAGCCGAAGGCGAGCCGTCAACGGGTCTGGGCGCAGCGCTGGTGGGGGTCCAAGGCCCTACAGTCCCAGCGGCGATCGATCTCGAGGGGTACAAATTTCTGCTAGCGAGCACCTCCCGATTCATCTGATTTCCGCTTACAAGTGTGTTGCCCAGAATTACCAGATAGACTCAAAGTCAAGATTCATCCAACAACTTCCGTGATCTCGCATCCCTAAAAAACTAGGCCATATCCACATTGTCGTACCCCTCTTCCTGAATCCACCATGCCAAACGCCATCACAAAACTTGTACCCCCAGGGGTACGAATTTCGTACCCTCCCCCCACCCCCCTGGTACAAATTTCGTACCCTTAGAATGGGGTACGAATTTCCTGGCACAGTGGGAGGGATCCGATTTTTTTGGAGAACTCTCTTCTCGGATACGAAAATTGGCTTGTGGTCCCTTATTTCTACCTACTACTATCTAACCACTCCACTAAAAATACCCCTTGACCTCACACTTCAAAGGGGTTGGAATTTGGTGATTTGACACCTCTAGAGAGCTTCAAGTGGCCTCTTTAATGGCATCTACGCTTTGAGGAAGAAGAAGGGCAAAATTATCCTTTTCCCAATACTTTGCATATGACCATTATGACTCCATATAACTTAGAGATGAATGTAAAGAGATGTCATGAGATAGTCTCAGCCTTGTAACTCTTTGTTCTTAATAATATTCTAATGACTCTTCCAAAGTGGACGTAGGTCTCTCCCGAGGTCGAACCACTATAAATCTCTAGTGTTATTTACTACTTTTCGCACGTAATTTTCGATCGAAACTATAATTCCTAAGTATTTGGAATCTTGGGTATTTATGATATTTTTTGCTTGTCAACATTAAATTTATGTCCAACTTATCCAACTTTTAAAAATAAACCATTTAATAGTGATTTTTTTGGAAATGGATTCATTTATTAATAAATAGCGGTTTATATTACATGCATAAGTACAACACAACAATAAGACACAAGTACACTACATAAACACAATCAACTTTATCCATCAAGTCTAGCCAGTAAATCCCACTAATCCACAATCTTAAGGTTATTTTCTAAGAGTACAAGGATCAACATGTTGAAGTATAATGTCTGCTCAAACTCCAAATCCAAGCTACTTTCACGCGATCCAAAAACCACGCTCTGGCATTGGTAGCCACACTACATTTTCTGGTAGCTACAATTATGGTAACCATTTTTTTCCCTTGCTAACTTCTCCCATATAGACAACATTGTTGTTCATCTTCATCTCAATGTATCTGCATCATCACCTATTTTCCATCTATAACCCAATTAGCCTATGTACCATAGAATTAGATCACAAAGAAACTCATCCAACATCATCACAACCCTTCACACCAACCAATGATATGGAACAAACCAAACTTCCTAAACTTGGTAAGATTTTCTAACTCAACTTGCCCAACCATCGAGCAGATTTTATGTATTTTAATAGTATTCCTCGCTTTAGTATCTAAATAAGGATTCACGTAAACCCAACATTCATACCAACAGTCATCAAGATTCTCTGATGTTTAGATAGTTGAAGTCATGAGGGTTATTCCTTTTTAAGGATCACAAATCTGGCTTTCCATTTCAATGGATGAAGAATAATTGCCTGAGATTGACATATAAAATGTCCAAAATTGTAGTTGCCTTGATATAAAACTAAAGCACCATATAACTTGTACTCC
Organism: Allium sativum; assembly: GCA_030737875.1. NCBI lineage: Eukaryota > Viridiplantae > Streptophyta > Magnoliopsida > Asparagales > Amaryllidaceae > Allium > Allium sativum. Next base: position 65,712,726 of record CM060922.1, read on the forward strand.
ACATATATAATTTGATAGTGAAAATTGGTTTCTCTATTTACATTTATATTATCCTAGATCTGAAAATACTACCTAATCGCTAGATATTTCACTGAAGCAGCATATGAGTGGAGAATGATAAACACTGTTTTGCTAGCTCTAAGCAAGGAAGAATTGGAGTTTGGTTACTATTACATTTTGCAATTTTAATCCTTAAAAGTTGACATTAATACATCCTTTATATTCAAATGTTGCAAATACGAGTGTCCAAAAAATAGATTGTCAGGGGAAAAGAATAAAATAAAAAATGGAAAGAACCGAATTTCAAAGCAGAATGAATAATCTATGATAAAACAATGTCATTTACATAAAACGAAAACTATAACAAGCATGCATCAATTAGAATACAAATCTGTAAATCAGCCTAAATAATTATAATAGTTTATCATTATAGTTACTGGCCAAACAAAAAAAGCACAACTAAATATTAAAAAGAATAAGAGAATACGTCTTGGGTTCTAGCTCGCTCAAAGCAAATCCAAACCTAAACAACAAAATTTATTCAGTCCGATCTGGACATTGATGAAAATAAGGTGTAAATCGGTTCGTAATGCTAGCATGATAAAACTGACATCTTAACAAATTTGTTTAATTTTGAAAGCCTTTTGATAGAAAGATATCTATTAATACCGTGGTGCATATAAATCACAAATGATTTTCTACCTAACAATAACCAAATGCTGTTGTTCAATCATATGATATTATTTTTAATGATATATGAATCAAATGTCCTTTCCAAATAATATACTATTATTGTTAAAGTATGTGATACTATATGTTAGATTGAATAGGACGTAAATAGCTTCGAGTCGGAGAAGACCGTTTGCAAATCGGAGCTTTTATGCAAAACTTAGAGCCAAAATGGTGTTTGGGGTCTGCTGGCTTCAGCGACAGACGTCTATCGTAGGGTACAACAGATGTCTGAGACTACAGGGGTTTTTCCTGAGAGTTCTGACAGACATCTGTCATTCCCACGATAGATGTCCGAGAGAGGGACAAACGTCTATCATATTGGGGACAGACGTCTGAGCTGAGTGCTAAAGCCCAAACAATTCCTTGGAAGGGACAGACATTTGTCACCTCCTACAACAGACGTCTGACGTAAGTTTTGGGCTATTTCGGGCTGGAAACTTGAAAACTAATTTGTGAAGACTTGGGGGAAACTTGGGTAATTGGCCTATCTCTATATAAGCTATTTTCAGGTGTGTTAGTGGGAGAGCTTGGATACTTGATCAAAATCAAGGGTTTTTTCTCAAGGGTGAATTAGGGTTTATAACCTAATTCCAATTCTTCAATTCTATTCTCCTCAACCTATTTTCTATATTGAAATTAATGATCATTGGATCAATCTCTTGTATTCCTTTCATCGTGGTAATAAAATGCTCTCTTCAAAGTGGATGTACACTAACAAGATGTTAGTGGAACAACTATAAATCCTTGTATGATTTATTTTGTTATTTTTTTCATTAGTTTCTTGCTTCTGATTGAGATTTGGATTGTTCTTGATTGGTTGATCTTGGTTTGTGACTAGAGTTATTGTTTTGGTTGTTTTTGCGAGTCTAACAATGGTCTAGTCTTCCGCTAGCGCTTGTGGTTTAGATATTTGATTCGAGTGGTCTTGAATCGGATTAATCACAATGGTTACAATAGTTGGTATCAGAGCAATTGTGGTACTTGTTAGGTGTTTGTGAAAATGTCGGAAACGGTTAATAGCTCGGTTAGTTCTTCAACCGGAAGATCGAAACTGTGGTGCCTTATGTACGGGGTTCGTATGCGACGTCGGGTTCTCAATTGGTTATTGACAAGTGGAATGGTGATAATGACTTTGAGAAGTGGCAATGGAAAATGAAAGCGGTTCTCGGGCGAAATCGGATGCATCGAGTGGTATTTGATCCTCACTTATTGCCAAGTGATATCTCGGATGTTGAGAGAGAGGAGATTGAGGAATGGGCTTATACTACTCTTCAACTTGCAAATGGGGGAGAATGTGATCTTCGAAATTAGTGGTGAGACTACCACTAAAGGTATTTGGGACAAGTTGGAGGAATTGTATATGAAGAAGTCACTCGCTAATCGTTTGATCTTGTTGCAGACATTTATCACCTTCAAGATGAAGGAGGGTAATATGCTTAAGGAACATTGGAATGCCTTTGATGACTTGCTCATGAAGATGAAGGCCGTTGATATGAAGATTGAGGAAGTTCAAAAGACGATGATATTATTGTGCTCTTTGCCAGACCGTTATACGGGTTTCTCAAATAGTTTGATCTATGAATGAGAAACTTTGACACTTGATGATGTCAGGATGGGTCTTCTTATGAGGAGTTGAGAGATCAAATGAAGGAGATGAGTGAGGGTAGTAGTGGAGCTAATAGTGATCACAGGTTGTTTGTGGAGAAAGAAAAGAATGTAAAGAAAGGAAACCGGGGGCGTTCTAAATCAAGAAAGCCCGGTGGAAGAGGTAAATCGAGGGGAAGAAATGGTAAGTGCTTTATTTGCAAGAAACCTATACATTGGAAGAATGAATGTCCGGACAAAGATAAGAAGTAAGTAGCTTCTTCATCCGTAGCGGTGGAGAGTGGGAATGGTGAGATAGATGAAAATGTGTTGACGGCGGTAGCATCGGGTGTTTCGAGTAACAAATGGGTACTTGATTCGGATGCGTCGTATCATATGACGCCAAATAGAAATTGTTTTTCATCTTATGAACTTAAGGAGGGAAATACAATTGCTATGGGAAATGGTTCTATTTGCAAGTCAATGGGTATTGACTCCGTGCAAATAAGGATATTTGATGGAGTAGTTTGCACGCTCACTAATTGAAACACCCCACCTCCGTTAAGGTCACTCACAAAGGGAATGCCTTAACTTTGGTGGAGGGTTATAGGTACAAGACATAGAAAATTTTACAAGACAGATAAATTTAAGCAACAAAATACAAATATTTATTGTACGTAGTTCAACACAAAAGCATTACATCAAATCGTCTCCAAATAACTTCTAAAACATTACAGCATAATTTCTGTCTTGATTATTTAATAAAGAAGCATAATCCATAAATAAAACTGCATAAATCCCCAAGTGTAGTATCCAAAAGCCATAGCCAAGGTAAGAGAGTCCCAGTCATACATCTACTTTCTTTTAGCTTGCAAAGAGTCTAACTAAGCTGGAGTATTCCCTCCTTGTTGACCTGGGGGGGGGGGGGACAGAAGAAAAGAAGACGAGAGAAAACGTGTCAGACAATAAGTCTGGTAAGTTCAGTGATTACTAGTATTTAAAAAAGGAAAGGGATCATGACAGTGATAACAGAACATAGGACAATACCCTAATATGAGATAAGAGGAACATGTGATCGCACCCATTACTATATTCTCTGCACCTACTTAACCATTGGTTCAACCAGCCCTACGTGCTTATAATAAACGATTCCCTTAATGATCGGCTCCTACTCGCATGCATTCATATCCTGTGTCATTAGGCCCCGCTTGACTATACCTACCTGTGCTGGTCCCACCATGGGGTGTATCAGTCCCTCTGGTTGCAACCCGACACGATTGAAGATGCACAGTGTATACTACTGATGCCCAGTGCCTGTTTTTCCACTCCGGAGTACGTGCATGCCCATACTCCGTCAGAACCTACACTAGCCCACCAACTGCCGACGTTTTGACCGCTTATAATCAGCCTAGTAATTGTACCCCACCCTGCCTAGTCTCAGGGTATCATGATACATCTATGCAGGTTATTGCTGAAATGGGTCCCCGTTACTAGGGTTTTCTAATCAACATGTTTATTTGGTTAAGTGTCCAATTTTACCTAATCTCACCCATTCATTTAGTTAACATGTTGAACCTGTTAAGTGTTTCTCTAATTGACTTAATCCTACCAATCCGGACTTAGCTTTAATTTATTAAAGCACCAACCACTCACATTAGACAGGTCTTGTTGTGGTCACTAGATGTGCCAGTCGGTTCCGGGCAGATTTACACCACAACTCAGTCTAACCTCGGGTTCTTTTTGGGCTTGATGCACTAACCACCCACATTAGACAGGTCTTGTTGTGGTCACTGGATATGCCGGTCGGTTCTGGGCAGATTTACACCATAACTCAGCCTAACCACGGGTTAGGCATATTCGTCTTTTCTAAATTCACATTTTATTATATATGTCAAATTTCTTTATGTAGATTAAATTTAATTTAATCACACCATAATTATCTTTTGATTATGCTCACCATAAATGGTATATCAAATATACCATTCATGAACAAATCTATGCCATGAATTTTCATATTTTCGCATCGCTATCCCCGTGGAACGTACGCATGAATCACATAAAATGTTGGACTAGTAAATTAGCCCAACCCATAAACAAGAAAATGGGTAATAAACAAGGAACATGAAATAAACATAAGATAGCATACATTTCTACTTGTCATGTGTAACTTGGCATATAAATATCATTAACTTTAATTAAATGGGTAAAACTGAACTTGTGATTAAGTTGGGTCTAATGGTCATGTAAACTTGATAAAGGTCTAGCATGGAGGTTTAACATATAATCACAGTTTCAACCCACAACTTAGCATATTAACTTATGTATGTCAAAACATAAGAAAGCTACTATAATCATTTTTAAATTGCAACTTAGCATGATAACTTATGTGTGTTGAAAACATAAGAGGACTACAATTCCAAATTTTACAACATAGTTAGATTCAACCTAACATGAATATACATGAGTGTTGATCTAACATATAGGCATCTGTTTTAGATCTTAAACTTGCAAATAACCACCAATTTATAACATAACGTGTTTTACCATTTAATTGGCAAAATAAATCCATTACCCAATCATAATAGATTCCAATAACATACAATATGTTCATCACCACAAGCATATAGACATGATTAATATGCAACATGTTCATTGCCACAAGCATATAGACATGGTTAATTACAACAATACTTTAAGATAAATGAGAATCAAATCTTATACATAAGCATCATTCTATATCCAAATTACAACATGTCATGATTCAGTTGAAAGAATGTTTAAATCTGCGTAACAACCAACTTACAAACTAAAAAGGAATTCTTGCGTTCTGAAATCTGAATTCTGAAATTGGTAAGCTCGCCTTTGACGTAGATCATTGAATTTGATAATCTTTTAATTTGATTTTTGATTCAGGTTCTTATCTTGTCTTTGAATTGGTGACGGCTATTCCAAGTTCTCAATTGACAGCATGATAGTTCTAGGATTATTTTTTTTGTGTAATTTAGGTTAAGCATTGAGTTGTTTATATAGAATTTCAACTTAATTATAGCCATCGGATGAACCTAGGGTTAATCACAGCTACTCAGACCAGATCAGGACCATCCAGAAACCCTAGTGACTCAGCAGCAAGTCACCAGTCATTCGAAATTCAGATCTGTCCGGAGGGCAGGTCGACCCCCAGGTCGACCTATAGGGGGAGAGGTCGACACTAGGATCGACCCCATGGTCGACCTTCCTGGGCGGAAATTTTCCCGCCCAGCCTGCTTCTGACTTCTGATTTGAATTTGAATTTTATGGAAACTTCTGACAGCCATAACTTCCTCATACGAAGTCTATTTTACGCAAACTCGGACTCTATCCCAACCAGAATTCTGAGACGAACACAATAGTGTAACCCGTTTCCCTTAATTCTCAGATTTTAAATTAAGTATTCTAGGATTTGTTATTATAACGTTAATAGAAAATATGGGGTGTTACATTCTCCCCTCCTTTTAGGATTTCGTCCCCGAAATCTTCAAGTCGAGAAGAAATTATATCCTACCATCCAATCACCCATCTACTCAACCATCGAACACAGGCGTCCATTGTTCTTAAAAGATTTCTAATGCTTCATGATCATATGCATTGTGTGTGTACATGTCCTTATCTAATGCAAAATCAGGCGGTCTACTGATTCAGTTGACCTCCTTAATGCAAATTATGTCAGTGCCATGAGTCCATTATGAATGCAATTTTTTTCCTACTCAAAATTTCTTACATGAGTGCACAACCATTCATACAAATGCAACATCCATATGATAACACATCAAGTTTTAATCCATAAACCACTACATATATGAATATGCAATATGGAAGTGACTGAGCCGATCTAATACCTAATATGTGTGTATATGCATCCACTAGCAACCACTAGCAACCTTTTGCAACCACTTGCAACCATCAATCATAACATGTTTCAATTACATGTTTACATCCAAATGGGTTCCTACCTAAGGATAATGGATAGGATCAAGGAGATATTCCTAAAAAGACAGATACGAGCATAAACTTAAGGAAAAGAGATTAAAGACGTACCCTCAAAAAGAAAAAGGTAGGTTGCGCGTATTCTGTCCTCGGTTTATCAAGTCGCATCTTCCTCGGTGTCGCTCCATTGAACTTTGACGAGCTTAACTTCACGGTTGCGTAGCTTTTTGACTTGTGTTCCTAAGATACGGGTTGGAACTCTTCTCATAGTTGCTTCTCGTTCAACTTCAACTTCCTCTAGCATACTCGGTTCTACCACTTCCGCAGACTCGTGTAAGCACTTCCGCAGGTGAGAGACATGAAAGACATTATGAACCCTAGCCAATCTTTCGGGCAGTTGTACCCTATAAGCCATCTTCCCAATCTTCTCGATGATAGGAAACGACCCTACAAATCTTGGTGCTAACTTTTCTGCGGATCCAAAACGAACGATGTTCCTCAAAGGAGATACTTTAAGGAACACCTTGTCTCCAACTTCAAACTCAAGGTCAGTTCTTCTTTTGTCTGCGTAGGACTTCTGTCTATCTTGTGCAGTCTTCATTCTTCTTCGTATCAAGTCCACTTTCTATGAAGTCTCCCTAATCATGTCTGGTCCAAGTATGAGCTTGTCTATGGACTCCCACCAGCAAGTTGGTGACCTGCATGGTCTTCCATATAAAGCTTCGAAAGGTGCCATGCCTAGGTGGCTTGGTAGCTATTATTGTATGCGAATTCCACCAAAGGTAGATGATCCTCCCATATTCCTCCAAAGTCAATAATGTATAACCTCAAGAGGTCTTCTAATACTCTGTTGACTCTTTCCGTTTGACCATCGGTTTGAGGGTGATAAGCCATGCTTAAGCATAACTGTGTGTCTAAGCCTCTTGTAAACTCTTCCAAAATTCGCTCGTGAAGATAGGGTCTCGATCACTCACTATGCTGGAGGGTATCCCATGGAGTCGAACTATTTCTTTAAGATATATGGATGCTAGAGATGAGGCAGCCCTTCTACTCTTGACGGGTATAAAGTGAGCGCTTTTAGTAAGCCTGTCCACTATTACCCAAAAGCCGGTACTGCCCCTTCTTAACCTAGGCAACCCATCTATAAAGTCCATGGAGATGCTATCCCATTTCCACTATGGGACCTCTAAAGAATGGAGCAGACCACCAGGCTTCTTCTGCTCCGCCTTGACTTGTTGGCATATTAAACACTTAGAAACAAATTCAGCTACGTCTTTCTTCATGTCATTCCAAAAGAAAACTCTTCTGATGTCTTTATACATTTTGTCTCCGCCTGGGTGTATGGTCAGTTTGGAATGGTGTGCCTCTTCTAGAACCGCCTTTACCAAGCCCCTTGCTTGTGGGACACATAGTCTTCCATCTCGTCTCAACCAGCCCTTGGCATCCATGGAGTATCTATTGAGGTGACTAGAAGTCTCACCCCTAATTAACATGTCCACCACATCGGCTAGCTGAGGGTCTTCTCTTTGCACGGCTCCGATTGAGTCTAATAGTGTTGGTCACACTTCTAACGTTGCTAGAAAGCTAGGTACAAAGTCAGTGGAGGGTCTGAAGTTAAAGCTTGCTATAAACTCCAAGCTTTGCCTTCCACAAAGAGAGGGCTTAAGGTTAGTTTCTTTCTACTCAAGGCATCTGCTACTGCATTGCCCTTGCCAGGAGTGTAGGAAATCTCAAAATCATACGAGGCAAGAAACTCCATCCATCTCTGCTGCCTCAAGTAGAGATCTTTCTGCAAGAACAGGTATTTCAACGATTTATGGTCAGTATACGGTTCAAATTTCTCACCTAGGAGATAATGGCACCAAGACTTAAGTGCAAAAACAATGGCTGCCAACTCTAGGTCGTGGGTTGGGTAGTTTTTCTCATGTACTTTCAACTGACTTCTGCCATAAGCCACTACCTTCCCTTCTTGCATTAGAACAGTGCCTAATCCCGTCCTGCATGCATCTATGTATACTGTAAACATCTTGCTTCCATCAAGCAATGTCAGAACTGGGGCTGTTATTAGAGCCCTTTTCAAATGTTGGAAAGCAATATCGCAATCCAAATCCCAATTGAAAGCTAGGTTCTTCTTTGTCAATCTTGTCAGTGGAGCTGAGATTTTTGAAAAATCTTTGATAAATTTTCGATAAAAGCCTGCTAGCCCGAGAAAGCTTCAGACTTCGGTTGTGTTTCGAGGAACCTTCCAATCTTGCACAACAATCACTTTCGCTGGGGCCACAGCTATCCCCTCTTTGGACACCACGTGTCCAAGGAACCTGACTTCTTCTCTCCAGAAATGGCATTTGGAGAATTTAGCTTTCAACTGATGTGCACGGATAATATCCATGACTTCCTTTAGATGTTGAGCATGCTCTTCCTCATTCTTTGAGAAGATCAAAATATCGTCTACGAAGACCACCACAAACTTATTGAGGAACTCTCGGAACTCCCTACTCATTAAATCAACGAAGTAAGCGGGTGCATTTGTCAAGCCGAAAGGCATGACAAGCCACTCGAAGAAACCATTTGGGATTCCAAATGCGTTTTATCAATGCTGTCTTCAGCCACCCTTAGCTGATGAAACCCGGTAGCCAAATCTAATCGGGAGAAAACCGATGCACCTACAAGCTGATCGAACATATCATCTATTCTTGGGAGTAGGTGTCTATTCTTCTTGGTCAGCTTGTTTAGCTCCCTATAATCAACGCACAGGCGGAGTGAACCGTTAGCTTTGGTCGCGAACACTACCGAAGCACCCCATTCAGAAATACTCCGTCTTATGAACCCCTTTTCAATTAGCTCTTTGATTTGCTTACTGAGCTCCTTCTTTCCCTTGGGGCCATGTGCCTAACGGGTAAAGCAACGGGCTTTGCGTTGTCCACGAGGTATATGCAGAAATCTATCTCCCACTTCGGAGGTAATACCTTTACCTCTTCAAACACATCCGAGTATTCACCGACTACCCTTATAGACTGCAAGTTCTCAACAAACGCATCAAGAGATTCTAGATAACTAAGCATAACGGAGTTCATTGGATTACAAGAAATTTCGAGAGTGTTACCGAGGTGAGTCATGAGTCTAACCACTCTCTTTTTGCAATCGAGAACAGTACCATTACTGGATAGCCAGTCCATGCCTAGAATCAACCCATAGCCCGTGAAGCCCAAAATAAAGGCATTACATCTAAACCCAACGCTTAGTATAGATATTTTCAAATCCAAACAAACCATTGACAAATAAGCTGAGCACCCAATTGGATTTGAAACAACCAAGGGATCCTCTACTATACTGGTGTCTAGGTGCAGAGATTCCACTAAAGCAGTTGATATAAAAGAGTGCGATGCGCCAGAATCAAATAGTGTACGTACAGGATGGTAAAAAAGATAGACTAAACTTTCGACAGAAATATTTCTACCTCGTTCTTGCGGAGGTGCCATAGAGCATGAACTTGTCCTCCAGAAGAAGGTACAGCTCCCTGTCCTTGCTTCCTTGGGCAGGCCCTAGCCATGTGTCTTGTCTCACCACAGTGGAAACAGCCACCCATCTTCCTTTCCTTCTTCTTGCAGTCTTTGATCAGGTGCCCGGGAGTGCCACAGAAATTGCACTTTCTCTTTTCACGGGGTTTGCTGTTCTTCCCGCCATTTTTTGAATCAGCCTTCTTGTTCTGCGATCCTTCCCCCTTCTTATCTTGAGGCACTTCCGCTTTTGCCTCATTCTTGCCCTTGTCTTCCTCATGTAAGAGTGCCATGTCTACTAACCTCTCGTAAGTAGCCCCCATAGGTATATGGGTCATAGCCAAGCTGTGAAGTGGCTCATTCAATCCCTTGACAAAACTGAGAGCCTTCTTATGAGGAGTATTCACTAAGTCCAGTCCAAATTGGGCCAGCTGATTGAATTGATTGACGTACTCCTTGACCGTCATACTTCCTTGCTTAAGAGATAGGAACTTTTACAGCTGTAAACTTCGTTCAGCTTGTGAGAGGAATTTCATCTCAAGCCTTATTCTGAAATCCATCCATGTTTCAACTGGCCTTTCAGCGTTAGTGACTTCCCACCAATAGGAAGCTTCATCTTTGAGCAATCATGCCGCCAACTGTATCTTCTGCTTATCGTCCACCTCGAAGATAACGAACAGATCCTCAGTTTCTTTGAGCCAGTACCTTGCCTCTACGAATGATTCAGTTCCCTTGAAATACTTTCCACCCATGGCCCTAAAGTCTCTACAAACCTTTGAGAAAGCATTTGCATGAGGAGGAGGAAGGGGAGGAGGAACTGCTGCAGCTGAAGGAGGAATATCTCCTGGGCGTGCGTCGTTGGCCCTAGCCTCCAAGTACATCCAGAACCAGCCAGGTATCGGTACACCCTCTAGAAGGTTAAGATTCCAGACATGCTGAAACGAAAAAGAAAAGATTCAAAACGAAGGATAGAAAGATGGTGCATATGGCTTTGAGGATTATGCCTTTTTAAATTTAAAACAACACTTTTCCTTGTAAAATGCTTCTTTATATTACTTTTTGAAAAATAGTTTTCAAAAACTCTTATCTGATCTAGTAAACCTTTGCTCTGATACCAATTGAAACACCCCACCTCCGTTAAGATCACTCACAAAGGGAATGCCTTAACTTTGGTGGAGGGTTATAGGTACAAGACACATAAAAATTTACAAGATAGATTAACTTAAGCAGCGAAATACAAATATTTATTGCATACAAGTTCAACACAAAAGCATTACATCAAATTGTCTCAAAATAACTTCCAAAACATTACACCATAATTTCTTTCTTGATTATTTAATAAAGAAGCATAAACCATAAATAAAACTGCATATATCCCCAAGTGTAGTATCCAAAAGACATAGCCAAGGTAAGAGAGTCCCAGTCATACATCTACTTTCTTTTAGCTTGCAAAGAGTCTGACTAAGCTGGAGTATTCCCTCCTTGTGGACCTGGGGGGGGGAACGGAAGAAAAGAAGATGAGAGAAAACGTGTCAGACAATAAGTCTGGTAAGTTCAGTGATTACTAGTATTTAAAAAAGGAAAGGGATCATGACAGTGATAACAGAACATAGGACAATACACTAATATAAGATAAGAGGAACATGTGATCGCACCCATTACTATAGTCTGTGCACCTACTTAACCATTGGTTCAACCAGCCCACGTGCTTATAACAAACGATTCCCTTAATGATCGGCTCCTACTCGCATGCATTCATATCCTGTGTCATTAGGCCCCGCTTGACTGTATCTACCTGTGCTGGTCCCACCATGGGGTGTATTAGTCCCTCTGGTGGCAACCCGACACGATTCAAGATGCACAGTGTATACTGCTGATGCCCAGTGCCTGCTTTTTCCACTCCGGAGTATGTGCACTCCCATACTCCATCGGAATCTACACTGGCCCACCAACCGCCGATGTTTTGACCGCTTATAATCAGCCCAGTAATCGTGCCCCACACTGCCTAGTCTCAGGGTACCATGATACATCTATGTGGGTTACTACTAAAATAGGTCCCTGTTACTAGGGTTTTCTAATCAACATGTTTATTTGGTTAAGTGTCCAAGTTTACCTAACCCCACCCATTCATTTAGTTAACATGTTGAATTTGTTAAGTGTTTCCCTAATTGACTTAACCCTACCAATCCTAACTTAGCTTTAATTTATTAAAGCACCAACCACTCACATTAGACATGTCTTGTTGTGGTCACTGGATGTGCCGGTCAGTTCCGGGAAGATTTACACCACAACTCAGTCTAACCTCAGGTTCTTTTTGGGCTTGATGCACTAACCACCCACATTAGACAGGTCTTGTTGTGGTCACTGGATATGTTGGTCTGTTCCAGGCAGATTTGCACCACAACTCAGTCTAACCTCGGGTTAGGCATATCCGTCTTTTCCAAATTTACATTTTTCTATATATGTCAAATTTCTTTATGTAGATTAAATTTAATTTAATCACGCCATAATTATCTTTTGATTATGCTCACCAGAAATGGTATATCAAATATACCATTTCATGAACAAATCTATGCCATGAATTTTCATATTTTCCCATCGCTACCCCATGGAACGTACGCATGAATCACATAAAATCTTGGGCTAGTAAATTAGCCCAACCCATAAACAAGAAAAGGGGTAATAAACAAGGAACATGAAATAAACATAAAATAGCATACATTTCAACTTGTCATGTATAACTTGGCATAGAAGTATCATTAACTTTAATTAAATGGGTAAAGGTGAACTTGTAACTAAGTTGGGTATAATGGTCATGTAAACTTGACAAAGGTCTAGCATGGAGGTTTAACATATAATCACAGTTTCAACCCACAACTTAGCATATTAACTTATGTATGTCAAAACATAAGAAAGCTACTATAATCATTTTTAAATTGCAACTTAGCATGATAACTTATGTGTGTTAAAAACATAAGAGGACTGCGATTCCATATTTTACAACATAGTTAGATTCAACCTAACATGAATATACATGGGTCTTGATCTAACATATAGGCATGTGTTTTAGATCTTAAACTTGCAAATAACCACCAATTTATAACATGATGTGTTTTACCATTTAATTGGCAAAATAAATCCATTACCCAACCATAATTTGATGCCAATAACATACAGTATGTTCATCACCACAAGCATATAGACATGATTAATATACAACATGTTCATTGCCACAAGCATATAGACATGATTAATTACAACGACACTTTAAGATAAATGAGAATCAATCTTATACAAAAGCATCATTCTATATCCAAATTACAACATGTCATGATTCGATTGAAAGAATGTTTAAATCTGCGTAACAACCAACTTACAAACTAAAAAGGAATTCTTGCGTTCTGAAATCTGAATTCTGAAATTGGTAAGCTTGCCTTTGATGTAGATCGTTGAATTTGATAATCTTTTAATTTGATTTTTGATTCAGGTTCTTACTTGTCTTTGAATTGGTGACGGCTATTCCAAGTTCTCAATTGACAGCATGATAGTTCTAGGATTATTTTTTGTGTGATTTTAGGTTAAGCATTGAGTTGTTTATATAGAATTTCAACTTGTTTATAGCCGTCGGATGAACCTAGGGTTAATCACAGCCACTCAGACTAGATCAGGACCATCCAGAAACCCTAGTGACTCAGCAGCAAGTCATCAGTCGTTCAAAATTCAGATATTTTTGGGGGTCAACCTGTAAGGGGGGAGGTCGACACTAGGGTCGAACTCCTGGTCGACTTTCCTGGGCGAGAATTTTCCCGGCCAGCCCGCTTCTGACTTCTGATTTGAATTTGAATTTTCTGGAAACTTCTAACAGCCATAACTTCCTCATACGAAGTCCATTTTACGCACACTCGGACTCTATCCCAACAAGAATTCCAAGACGAACACAATGGCATAACCCATTTCCCTTAATTCTCAAATTTTAAATTAAGTATTATAGGATTTGTTATTATAACGTTAATAGAAAATATGGGGTGTTACACTAATATTCGCTATGTTTCGGGACTTAGGAAGTCGCTTATATCTTTGGGGTAATTGGTTTCTCTAGGATGGAAGATCACTATCGAGAAGGATTGCTTGAGGGTTTCAAAGGGGCACTTGTTGTTATGAAGGGTGCTAAGACTCATGATATATATTTGCTTCAAGATGTGACCATGGGAGGTGAGACTTGTGTGGGTGTTGATAGTTCTCGTGACTTGGATGCGACACGGTTGTGGCATTTTAGATTGGGTCATGTCTCGGAGAGGAGTCTGGATATTCTTCGGAAGATGGAGATGATCAAGGGTGAGATTTTCAACAAACTAGAGTTTTGCGAGGAATGTGTCATGGGGAAGCAAAGATAGGTATCATTCGGTGTAAGGAAACATGACTCAAAGGAGGTTCTTGAGTATGCTCATTCGAATGTTTGGGGACTAGCACTAGTTGCTTCTTTGGGAGAAGCAAGGTATTACATTTCTTTCATTGATGATTTGTCTCGAAAGGTATGGGTGTATGTAATTGGGGACAAATCGGAGGCTTTTGCTAAGTTCAAAGTGTGGAAGGCTCTTGTTGAGAATGAGAGTGGACGGACTTTGAAGGTGTTAAGGACCGACAATGGTTGCGAGTTTGTTTCCCAGGAAGCATCATGGAATCCTGAGACATTTTGCTACATTGGTAGATCTGCAATCTAATGGAGCAGGGGAGAGAATGAACCGAACTCTATTTGAGAAAGCTCGATGCTTAAGATTGACATCAGGTTTATCTAAGGGATTTTGGGCCGAAGCTTTGTCAACTGCAGTGCATATTGTGAATCGAATTCCATGCTCGGCCATTGAGAACAAAATTCTAGAGGAGGTGTGGAAAGGGAAGAGTGTTGACTTGAGATATCTTCATGTGTTTGGTAGTCCGGCGTATGTGCATGATAATCTTGAAGGTAGAGCATTCAAAGGGGTCTTGCTTGGTTTCACGGACATCGTGAAAGGCTATTGTATTTGGAATCTGGAAATGAAGAAGGTTGTAAATTCTCTTCATGTCACTTTTGATGAGTCAGCTTTATTTAAGGAGAATGAGAGCTCATCGGATGTTCCAGATTTAATTCATGGTGAATCAAAGGAGAAGGAAGTCATTCCCACATTCCATCCAAGTGGTAGTAGCGTTGAAGAAGCTCGTGGGGTTGAGGCGGTTGATGAAACATCACATAGTCCACATGGTTCCTCTAGTGATGTACATGATACTAGAGAAGTTTTGACTCAAGGTAGGGCCGAAAGCGGTTTGGGTGATAGTATTGCTACTCGGGTTGATCGACGTGCAATAAGGCCTCCCGAAAGATATGGTGATTGGAACTACCTTAGCTTTTGTGATCATCTGGACTATGCTCTCAATGTAGTCCAAGATGAGCCGATGGACCTTGATGACATTATGGAGCCGAGTGAGAGATCGAAGTGGATTTGCGCCATGGAGGAAGAAATGCAATCGTTAATGAAGAACCAAACTTAGGAGTTGGTTCCACTTCCTCAAGGAAACCGTGCTATAAGGTGCAAGTGGATTTACAAGGTGAAGGATGATGGAAGGTATAAAGCAAGCTTAGTGGCAAAGTCGTTTGCACAAAGAAAAGGAAAGGAGTATGATGAAATTTTTGCACCGAGGGTACATCATACTTCTATCCAGGTTGTACTAGCCATAGTTGCTATCCAAGATTTAGAGTTGGAGCAACTTGATGTGAAAACCACCTTCGTGCATGGAGACTTGGATGAAGACATCTACATGGAGCAACCGGAATGGTTTGTTGTAGATGGTAAGTCTAAAATGGTTTGCAAGTTGAAGAAATCACTATATGGGTTGAAGCAATCGCCTAGACAATGGTACAAGAGATTCGATTATTTCATGCTTGAAAGTGGCTTCCATCGAAGCATCAAGGATAATTGTGAATATTTCAAGAGGTTGGGAAATGATTGTTGGGTGTATTACTCTTGTATGTGGATGATATGCTCGTTGCTTCCAAGGATAAAACTGAAATCAACAATTGAAGATGCTTTTGAAATCATAATTCGAAATGAAAAATCTTGGAGAAGCAAGGAAAATCTTGGACATGGAGATTGGAAGGGATCGAAAGCATTTTGAGTTAAGATTGACTCAAAAGGAATACATTGAGAAAGTGCTTTGCCAGTTTAGCATGAGGAATGCAAAGGCGTTAAGTACACCTTTACCTTTGCATATGAAGCTTTCGGATAAGGGATCGCCTATCTAGGAGAAAGACAAGGCTTATATGGAAAAGGTGTCATATGCAAGTGCGGTTGGTAGTTTGACGTATGCCATAATGTGTACAAGGCCTGATAATGCAAATGTCGTCGGGGTGGTTAGTCGGTATATGGCTAATCCGGGGAAATCGCATTGGGATGTCGTGAAGGCTATATTGAGATACTTGAAAGGCACAACATCTCATGGATTTGTCTTTGGCAGTAGTGATGAGAGGAGTTGCAAGTTGGTTGGTTATTGTGACTCGGACTATGCCAGCTATAGGGACCGGAGGAAATCAACTTCCACGCATGTCTTCACACTTGGCAGGACAACCATTAGTTGGAGATTGAGATTGCAAATCGTAGTTGCTTTATCCACAACGGAGGCGGAGATGATTGTCGCAGTGGAAGCGACCAAGGAGGCACTCTACTTGAAGCGATTGTTGTGTGAATTGGGTTTCGAACATGATAGTAATGATGTTCGATGTGATAGCCAAAGTGTTATGCATTTGGCGGAGAATTTGGCGTCTATCTCACGGATGAAGCACGTTGAGGTGAGAGAGTCATTTCTTGTAGCCATGGATGAGGGTAAGCTAGTATACCTTCGGAAAGTGCACACAAAGGATAATGCGGCAGATATGTTTACTAAAGCATTGCCAGTTGGGAAGTTCGGGCATTGCTCGAACTAATTCGCTTGTTGAGTTTCTAGGTGCCACGGGGTGGCACAGTTGGAGAGAGTGATTTTGTTTGTGTTGATGGAAAGGGATAGCAGTGAGAGATTAGAAATATATCTTCATGGTAAGTACTCGTTTCACTCCCGAGTACATTGTCTCTTGGTGAGACTAGTTTAGGAGTTGAATGTTTTCAACACTTCGTTGGCGGGTGGGGGCTTTGCCTGAACTCATTGATGTTGTGCAATGGGAGGTGGCTATGCCGGAGCTCATTGGGAAAAGATTCAAGTTTGCTTTGTTAAAGGTAGAAGGAAATGCTTGGGTGCATTGGAGTTTGGAGTTGAGATGGTTATAGTATCGAGGTGGAGTGTTAAAGTATGTGATACTATATGTTAGATTGAAGAGGACAAAGATAGCTTCGAGTCGGAGAAGACCATTCGCAAATCGGAGCTCGTATGCAAAAGTTAGGGCCAAAATGGTGTTTGGTGTCTGCTGGCTTCAACGACAAACGTCTATCGTAAGGTACGACAGACGTCTGAAATTACGGGGGGATTTTCCCGAGAGTTCTGACAAACATCTATCATTCCCACGACAGGCGTCTGAGAGAGGAACAGATGCCTGTCATATATGGGACAGATGTCTGAGCTGAGTGCTCAAGCCCAAATAATTCCCTGGAAGGGACAGACGTCTGTCACCTCCCACGACAAACGTCTGACGTAACTTTTGGGCTATTTCAGGCTAGAAACTTGGCAAACTGATTTGTGAAGACTTGGGTGGCAATATGGGTAATTGGCATATCTCTATATAAGCTATTTTCGGATGTGTTAGTGGGAGAGCTTGGAAACTTGACCAAAATTAAGAGTTTGTTCTCAAGGGTGAATTAGGGTGTATAACCTAATTCCAATTCTTCAACTCTACTCTCCTCAAACTCTTTTCAATATTGAAATTAGTGATCATTGGATCAATCTCTTGTATTCCTTTCATCATGGTAATAAATTCTCTCTTCAAAGTGAATGTACAGTAACAAGATGTTAGTGGAACCACTATAAATCCTTTTGTGATTCATTTTATTACTTTTGTCATTAGTTTCTTGCTTGTGATTGAAATTTGGATTGTTCATGATTGGTTGATCTTGGTTTTTGACTAGAGTTATTGTTTTGGTTGTTTTTGCGAGCCTAATAACGGTCTAGTCTTCCGCTAGCGCTTGTGGTTTAGATATTTGATTCGAGTGGTCTTGAATCGAATTAATCACAACAGTTACAACAGTTATAGCCTAGATTATTACATTGATGAAATTATAGCATAATGGGATTACAATCAAGTCTGTAAAAGGAACGTATCGAAGGTTAGATTCAAGGGCATGGTATGAAACTACTCCCAAAAGTACACATCTAGACAAATGTACCAAACCATGACCATAACCACTTTCACTAACACGAAACTGATCTATCACTTCATCTCGGTCGTTTCGGACCTATCCAAGACGTGTCTTAGCATACATAATACACCTGATATTTTGAGGGTGATCTAGAAAGGTGATGACAATATCCTCATGGGCATGAACAACATAGCCGTATTTTTGTCATTTCCAATTTATAAGACCAAAGGTAACATATTATCTTTCACAAAGTTACAAAACCATACTCTAAATGTCATATTTCCATTTCCAACAATACACCAATTGATTTCCATAAAAGTAAAACCTCCGAGTTCATACACTTCGGGGAAGGATATTATGTGTAGGGGTGATTACCTCATACACTAGCAATACACGTACATTTGTCAAATCCAATATGCGTGATCTTATAAATGAAATGTCGAACACTCCGTACAAGTTTTCTAGGAACATGACAAACCGTAAACGCTCCTTCTACTAAATATTTTCAGGAGATCATTCCTATGATTATTAACAAGTAGCCTTGTGATAGAAAGATCGTAAAATAAAGGCATCAACTATATATATCATGACAGCTAACAAGATATTCTCAATAAGTTATATGTTCTATTTCGATCGTCTCTACCTTCAAACTCTTAGTTTTCAATATGTTTACTATGATCGGAAGCTTATGACAGTTTGAAATGATTTGTCCGAACTAACATAATAATTTAAAAACAATCAAACATTTGATACTCATTTGTTTAACTATCAATCGCACAAATTATGATTTTAATTCCTTGGGGAAATTAAATTGTTCAAGCACATAAGCAACCAATAAGCCTCTTTATAATTAATGGTTCTTAATGGAAATCAATTGATCATTTCTTGAAAAATCGTTTTCATATAACTATCTCAAACGTATAAGAATATTCACAAATCTTATATTTCAGTATTTGGAAAACATATTTGTACACGTATATCAATGTTCATAAGTGTATCACAAAAACTGATACTTTTAATATATAAAAATATAGCCATATACTTATCTTAATGGTATGAGTATATCGATAAATATTATATTTACATTACTTGGTAAATATGGCTATATACTTATATCAATGGTATAAATATATTCATGATCAAATATTTTCAATACCTAGAAAATACAGTTATATAATTATATCAACAGTATAAGTATGTTCACAATTCTTATATTTCTAGTGCATAGAAAATATCGCTATATACTTATATTAACAACATAAGTATATTTGCAAATCATATATTTTTAGTACTTAAAAAAAATAACACTATACACTTATATCAACGGTATAAATATGCTCACAAATCAAATATAGGTCAAAACAGTGTTACGTGGGGCGTTATTTATTATAAACCGAAACCAAATAGTATTGAGTAAAAATTATTCTTAGTTATTAGATTAATTGAAGTGATCCTAAAAATTTTTCAGCTAAAAAAATTATTTACTCATGTAAATATCACATAAGATTATGCGGTCACTTACTTCATAGGAATTTCCAAAACTATCACCCGAGATCCTTTTTCACCGGAATAAATATATCGACATATTCAAATATATATATATATATATATATATATATATACATACACACTCTCTCTCTCTCTCTTTCTACCGTTGAATTATTTAGGAAAAAGTTGGTTTTACAACACATTTTATTTTCATTTTATCTTGTACACAAATCATTGCTCTTTGATTTAATCGAATTTACTAATAAGCATAAACTTGCATGGTTAAGTCTTAAAAAATCTGGGTTTTATTCATGACTTTGATCACTTGTGTTTTGACATGTTTCTGTGTATCAAAGAAGATAATTTTGAAATTTTTTCCTTGGTTTTTCTTAGGTGATTTTAATTCTAGTAAGTTTGAGGGCATAAGAGGTGATAATCTGGATTTGTTTTGTTTACTAAATGGATATACATGTGCACATTTATATGTTTTTTCAACTCCTGTGTTATCATCTTATTTCAAAAGTAAGGTTTTCAGTTTCCAAAAGATTGATGAACCTATCCAGTTACATGTCTACAAATTTACTGCTTCCATACTATATTTAATGAGATAGGATCAGGGAGCCCCTCTGAGTTTCAGCCCCCCCATTTGCACCCGAACCATAGCCACTCATTTATATTAAAGAATGTGAGTGGTAAGTGAGAAAATAAGTGGAAGGAGAGAGGGTGTGAAATACTTTGTTGTGGTTGAGGGGCTTTCGGGGTGCGGCACTGTTTGGGGTGCTCTCGAACCTGCCCCATATTTAATTGCATTAAGTATATATGTAATATATTGGCTGCATATGTTCTCGTTGCATATGACATCTAAGTTTAACTAACATATATAATGCTGTGTTGGGAAGAATGCACAATCATATATCAATTATATGCCATTCCTCCCTTCAACAACACAAAATATAAATGTACACTTTACTCAACAACTAGTTCCACAAATTATTTAGTACTCATTCATTCATGCATTACTTCAGCTACAACAGGTCACTTAAAACTATTTCTCTAAAGATAATAGATTGTCACTCCTCATACAACATTACAATAAAAAACAAATCAGTTTAATTCTTGTAAAACCGCTGCTTCCTAGTACTCTTAAACACTTATATTCAGCAATCTCTCTAGCCCCAGTAAACTTGCTAAATTGATGCATCTTTTCCTACAGCCAATCCATGAGCTGCCTCATCAAAAATGAGACGCCTTGATGATTGCAAAGGAAATCAAACAAGGCCACACTATATGTCTAGTGTGAATATATATCATGTAACATATAACATATGAGACTAAAGTTCATACTTATCATGTGTTCATACTTTATTTAAAATTTCAAAATTTATTACACTGATATATGTATTTATAAAGACGTAATTCATCAAGAATTGCTTCAGCGTTAAATAAATATAAACAATAGTTCATATCCATACAAATCTACATGCATAACATCCAATCAAATATAAAGAGCAACATACATTCCATCACATCACCACTACAAGAAAACACGCTATTTCCGACGGTTGAAAACCGTCAGCGCCGTTGGAAGCCGTTGCTAAAAACAATAGCAAATCAAGGCATCGATAAACAGTCATTCTGACGGCTTTTGATAAAGCCCGTCATTGTTTTTTCCTATGGCTAGTGACAGCATGCAACAGTTTCCGACGGTTTCGGTCAACTATTGGAAACTGTCGGAAACTGTTGCATACTCTAACCAATAAATCGTACTAAGCCATCAAAATCCATTGCATACTTGAATGGTTATAAGCCATCGAAAACCGTCGGAAGATGTCGGTAAAGCTGCATATTTTTTTTATATTTCAGCTGCCATTCATCCCTCAAACTACATTTACAGCTCATATTATCATCTCAGCCACAATCTGGGCTCCCAACATATCGTATACCAAGCAATTACCAACATAAAACCAATTCTAAATCGAAAAATCAAAGAAAACAAAATAAATTAAACCACAAACCCAAATAACCAATTATACACTGCATAGATATGTACATATCACTATCTAACATCACAATATCAGAAATACATCAACTCCAACACCATGTCCAACACAAAAAATATAATGTCAAGTCAACCATAAACCGTGCCATCATAATACATTTCAAAAAATCAAACTAAAGTCATACCAGCCCAACAAAAAAACATACCAAACACTCCATCACTGAGCAGCATCTGCGGAATCAGCTGAAGAGGTAATGTGTCCATGCTGCTGGTCAAACTCATCTCAATGGTTTGACGGCGATTCTGGTCCTCAAGCTCCACCACCCTAGTTGAAAACTGCTCAAACTCTACAGTGTCTAAATTAGATCTAACCTGTCTTCCACGTGCCTACTGATTGGTATCCTATACATAATTATACAACTAAATAAATATTTGAACTCGGTTTTATTATGATATGCGTTAACTAAAATATAACTTGCAACAAACATTAACGCTTCGCCTTATAAACTATAATATAATTGAAGAATAAAAGTGCAAACAAACAACACTACGCAATACAATTTCAGTGAGTGATCTTAATTAGTTTGTTTATGTATTACTATTTTTAATATCTGACGTCAGTTAGGAAATGGAATTTTTGGTGATTAGAGAGAAGAAACGTTATTACTAAAATCGGTTGTACGTGGTTATGATTATGAATTAAATAAGTAGGTGCCATATTACTCAACTAGAGTTGTTAATGCACATTAAGTTATTATTTCGCAGCTGTTATTTGGACTTTAATTAAATAGAAGGTGGTAATCCAGGCTATTTTGATATCAACCTTAATCTTTAAAAGTGGCAATGGCGCGACTTCTTTATGAGCTTTGTGTAACACCCCGTATTTTCAGTGAACATTAAACTAACAAATTAAGGTATACTTAATTTTTAAGAGAAGAACTAGGGAAAACGGGTTATGCCATTGCGTTTGTTTCGAAATTATGCTTGAGATAGAGTCCGAGTTTGCATAAATTGAATTCCGTATGAAGAAGTTATGACCTTCAGAAGATTCGGGAATTTGAATAATAAAACTAGCCTGAATTCAAATTTAAAGTTTCGAAATTCAAATCAGTAATCACACACCCAGGCTGGGCGGAAAATTTCCCGCCTTGGACCAAGGTCGACCAAGGGGTCAACCTGGGGGTCGACCTGGGTAGATCAGGTTGACCATCGGGTCGACCTGGGGGTCGACCTCCTCCCTTTTCCAGATCCGTGGACAGATTCGTTTTTTCTGCATTTAGACGCCCGTTCTGGCCAAATTCGTTGCTCCTAAGCTATTTAAACACCCCCAAACCTCACTTTCTCTCCACACAACTTCATTTGCCTATACTCTACCCTAATTCATATCAAAATAAATCTAAGAAAGGGTTATGCTGCTCAAGTCCTTCGTAGAAATCAAGTTTAGAATTCTAGTAGAGATTCAAAGGCTAATTCAATGAATTCAACAACTATTTCTAAGAATTAAATCAAATCTAAATTAGAAGAACAATAGTCCACTTCAAGGGAGAGCTATTCAGTTTCAGAATACAGATCCCAGAATTCAAGACTCTTCTGTAATTTGTAAGTTCACGTTACTTTCAGAAATAAAAGTTAATTATGATTCTGACATTATAGTAAATCTGGATCTGAGATTATGCCTGTCTTTCTATATCCTTTGGATCTATCTCGTTCATAATATTATGTCCGTTATTTATCTCTTCATTCCTTCTTCCCATTTTTTTATAGCCAGGCTACTGCGAGCCTGAGCCAGATCTCGTAAAAGATGAACGTACATTGGAAATAAAATTGGGCATAAATTATGATTTTGGACATGACCAGCGCTAAAATTTGGGAAAAGTATTAAATTGTGTATAATTGGGCATAACTGAGTTGTAACTGATTTGAGGACATAACAAATTCAAAACATAAAGTATTGGACATATGATTTGAGATTTGAGGCATAAAGTATTGGACATATGACTTGTTATTTGAAGCATAAAGTATTGGACATATGAATTGAGATTTGAAGCATAAAGTATTGGACATATGACTTGGGATTTAGGGCGTAAATTGAAATGTAATTATAAGGCATAGTACATGTTGTGGTCTAAGATCTAAAATTGGGACATATATATATATATATATATATATATGATAGTTTATGATTTGGAAGAAGAAGATTAGGGTGTATAGTGATGTATGGTTTAGGCATGAAAACAAGATTTGCCATTATTTTGTAAGTCAGTTACTTTTTAGATTTGAACATCTAAATCTAATTGTGACATGTAATAAAATGGATATGAGAATATGCGTGATGTAAGCTATCCTTTCATTGAAATCTGCGCTTGAGTATATATCTTTAGGAATCATTTTTGACTATGAAACTGGTCCAATCATATCTGTCCTTGTTGTATATCGGAATTTTAGTCCTTTTTAAGTTCATGATAAAATTCTTATCACATCTATATGCCTGCGATGTATTCCTTGTAGAACTTGTCTTTCTAGTGCATCAAGTTTATTGGACCAATAGTTCTTATCATCATATGACTATGCCTATTCTTACGATGTTCCATCTTGCTTCTCCCCTTATATTATGAATCTTGAGTTGAATCTCGAAATACGTACGTTATGAATGGAGGGGAAATTGGGTATAACATGAAATTGACATTATTTGGCATAATTTGGAAATGTAACATGACATAACTGTTAAGATGCCATTTGACATGAATTATGGAATATGAAATTTGACATATTGAACCTAGAATTGGCATGAACGACAAAGTAGGAAGTTAGCATATAAATCAAGTTTTGGGAAAAAATTTATTGTTGCGAATTTGAGCATTAAATCTAGATTGGGTGTAAAATGTAACATGACTAGTTTTGTTGAATTTGGTAATTAGTATGTAAAATCTAGATTTGGGTATATAGGGTAAATATATAGATTAAAGATGAACATGCCTAACCCGAGGTTAGATTGAGTTGTGGTGTAAAACTGCCCGGAATCGCCCGGCACATCCAGTAACCACAACAACACCTATCTAATGTGAGAGGTTAGTGCATCATGCCCAAGAAAAACCCGAGGTTAGATTGAGTTGTGGTGTAAAACCACCCGGAACCGCCCGGCACATCCAGTAACCGCAACAACACATATCTAATGTGAGAGGTTGGTGCATTAATAAATCAATTAATGCTAATGAACAAGATGAATGAGTAGGGTTAAGTTCATAGGAACACTTAACCAATATAACATGGATGACTAGGGTTAAGTAATGAGAAACACTTGACCAATATGACAAGATGGATGACTTGGGTTAAGTTAATAGAAAACACTTAACCGGTATAGCATGATAAATGGAAAGGGTTAAGTTAACACTTAACCAATATAACTTGATTTGTGGTAGGGTTAAGTTAACACAAGAAGGCAACACTTAACCAAAGTAATATAACAAGTAGGTGGGTTAAGTTAACTTGAATTGATCGAAGATACTTAACTAATACAACATGATGAATACGTGGGGTTAAGTTAACAAGAAACACTTAACCAATATAACTTGATGAACGAACATGGTTAAGTTAATAGGAAACACTTAACCAACATGAAAATATGAATGGGTGGGTTAAGTTAACATGAATGGACAACATTTAACCAATATGACATAATGTGCGGGAGGGTTAAGTACATACCAGGTTGGTGGGTAATATTAGTACATATAGGCCCATACAAAACTTAACCGTTAAATAAATATGCTTGAATCGATGGGAGGGTTAAGTACATCTCGTGTAGGTGGGTAATATTAGTACATATAGGCCAACACAACTTAATCGTTAAATAAACATGCTAGAATCGGTGGGATGGTTAAGTACATCTCGTGTAGGTGGGTAATATTTGTATAAATAGGCCCACAAACTTAACGAGCAGGAAACCTTAGTAACGGGGACTCATTTCAGCAGTAACCCACATAGATGTATCATGGTACCCTAAAACTAGGCAGGGTGGGGCACGATTACTGGGCTGATTATAACCGGTCAAAACAGCGGCAGGTGGTACGATAGTGTAGGTTCTGACGGTTTACGGGCGTGCACGTACTCCGGAGTGGGAAAGAGCAGGCACTGGGTACCAGTAGTTATACACTGTGCATCTTGAATCATGTCGGGTTGCTATCATAAGGATTGATACACCTTATGGTGGGACCAGAACAGGGTATCTACACGTAAGAGAGGGCCGATTGACACAGACACAAGAGAAATGAATACAAGTAGGGGGCCGATCGATAGGGTAGTATGGGTACATCCAACATGTTCACGGCAATTAGGCTGATTGAGGTGGAATCCTCACGATAGATGTACACCTGAAGGCTATCACAATTACGAGGATTGGGATCACGTTATCATTTTATACAGATTACTAGTTGGGACACTAGTTAGGCAGTGCAGAGATAGATATTGAAATCAGAATAACAAAGTAGCAGCGAAGCGGAGAAAGAGTAGAAGCGCATTCAATTTATCTTGCCTTATCATACCTTATGCTTATCCTATGTTATCTTATTATCCCTGTTATCACGGTATTGTCTTACATTCAGTTTATTCATGTCATGATGCTTTTGCTTGTTTATATGATGAAAGTCACTGGACTTACCAGACTCATGTCTGACCCAATTTTGTTTCGCCTCTTTTCTTCTGTTCCCCCCAACAGGTTTACAGGGAGGAAATGTTATCACTTAGCTTAGTTTTCTTTCCAAGCTCGAAGATAGTTGATGTATTGGTTTGGACTCTCACTTCCACTACTATGGCTGGTTCACGCTTTATTTGGGGAATATCATTGTTATTTTTATGCTTCTTTTATACTTGGAAGTTTTTGAATCAAGGCAGAATTTCTATGTATTACTTTTAAGTATGATTGAGACAATAGTTGTAAAAGCTTGATTAAATTAAGTTGTTTATAAAATGACTTTATTTTCCACTGCTTTATTTGTCTGTCTTGTAATTTATCTGCATCTTTTACCTAAAATGCTCCACCAAAGTTAAGGCATTCCCTTTGTGAGTGACCTTAACGGAGGTGGGGTGTTTCACTTGGTATCAGAGCTGAAGGTTACCGGATCAGATAAAAGATTTGAAAAATTATTTTCAAAACGGTTTTAAAACAAGCATTTTCAAAAGAAAAGTTTTGTGTTAAAGGCATATTCCCCAAAGCCATATGCACTATCTTTTGACCCTCTATTTGAATCCATGTTTCCCTCTTTCCTGAGTCTCCGGGGCTCCTGGCTTTCTGGGAGGTAACCTCATCGCGGCATGGTTCCGTAGGCTCGACGAGACTACGACACTTGTCAAAGGGCAAATAAGTTCCCAACTTCCATCTATAGCCATAGTAGTTTCACCTGCAACTAATTTTCTTTCGAGCTTTGTAGGATTCTCCAGGCGATGGAGGCAGCTTTCGAGAGACTTGTCAACGTGTTACATAAGGATTGTAAAGATGAGACTGAGGGAGTTTTGCTAAGGAGCACAACCCAAGGATGAGGAACTCATGGATATAGACTTGGTTCACAAAGGAGTGGAGGAAAGAATGGTAAAACCTAAGATAAGGGGAAGTATCTTTATTATGGTATAATGGATCGTATAATTAAGGACAATGGCAAGAACATATGAATGGATTTTCAGGGGGCAAATACATGCTCTCATCGCCAACGTACCTGAGAGAGAGGTAGTAAGGTTTCTGTAGAAAGAGTTTAGTTTTTCCTCTTTGATCATCCTGTTAGTACTCTTTTTGATTTTAGCGCTTCAAATTCGTTTGTATCTGCTTCCATAGTTGAGTCTCTGCACCCTAGTACTTGTATAGTAGAAGACCCCATTATTGCCTCAAATTCAATTAGTTGTTCGGCTCATTTATCTTTGGTTTGTAAGGATTTGAGATAATTATGTTTTTGGTTTTATGGGCTATGGGTTGATTCTAGGCATGGATTGGTTAGCTAGTAATTGTGAAAGGAGGGTAGTTAAACTTTCGACTTGCCTCAGGAATACCCTCGAAATTTTGTGTGATCCTAAAGGATCAGTTTGTCTTAGCTACCTAGAATCACTTTATCTATTTATCGATGATTTACGATCCGTTGGAGTTGTCCATGAGTACGCAGATGTTTTTGATTAAGGTTAGGGGTTTGTCCACTAAAACGTGAGGTAGACTCTCACATATGTCTAGATGATAATGCAAAGCCAGTTATGCGATCAACTATAGTTTTGGAGCAAGATTGGCGTGGATAGCCAGAGTCGGTTAAGTGTTCAATTGTTTGGCTGTTTTGCTAGTACTATCTCACATAAATCTTCCAAATTCAAAGGAGTTATTCTTTGGGTGCTTGTCTGATATTGGTTTAGGCCTTTGGGGCTTGTACTTGAGGAATGTCAAGTTCGACTAGGAAGATTGGCATGAGAGATATCGACCCTCAGATTTGTGACATGATGGATAAGCTAAGTAGAAGAGAGACCTTTAATCATCTAAGTATATACACTTGGTATCATGGTTAACATCTGTTTATCTTGGAAAGATAGTTCGACAACATTGGATACCCTCTGGCATAGTAAGCGATTGAGGTCCTATCTTTACGAGTGGGTTTTGGAAATGGAGGTCAAGAAGCTCCGCAATCATGAAGTTAAATTAGTTAAGGTACAGTGGAGTGAAGCTCAAGAAGATGTGACTTAGAAGACTGAAGACTAGATATGTGCATCATACCCTTTTTGAGGGTATATCCTTGATTCCACTTTTTCTGTAATATTTATTTGTATGCTAGTCTTTATCTTTTAAGTATATCCTCTCGGTCCTATCCTCGATCCTTAGGTAGAAGCCAATGGATGAAAACATGTTTTTGAGACATGTTATGATTGATGGTTGCAAGTGGTTGCAAGTGTTTGCTAGTGGTTGCTCGTGGATGCATATACACACATTAGGCACTAGATCGGCTCAGTCACTTTCATATTGCATATGCATATGAATATATTTGTATATGGATTGAAACTTGATGTGTTATCATATGGATGTTGCATATGGATGAGTGAATATGCACACATATAGTATTTACATGATTAGGGATATTTGCATATATGTTGGATGCATGACACTCTCATGATTCGCATTAAAAAGGTCAACTGGATCAGTAGACTGCCAGATTTTGCATTAGATAAGAGACATATACACACACTCTACATATGTTCATACGGCATTAGAAACCCTTTAAGGACAATGGATGCCCGTGATTGAATGGTTGAGAAGATGGATGTTGGATGGTAGGATATACGTTCTTCCTAACTTGAAGATTTCGGGGACGAAATCCTTTAAGGAGGGGAGAATGTAACACCCCGTATTTTCAGTGAACATTAAACTAAAAAATTAAGGTATACTTAATTTTTAAGAGAAGAATTAGGGGAAACGGGTTATGCCATTACGTTCGTCTCGAAATTCTACTTGAGATAGATTCGAGTTTGCGTAAATTGGACTCCGTATGAAGAAGTTATGACCTTCAGAAGATTAAAGAATTTGAATTACAAAACCAACCCGAATTCAAATTTAAAGTTTCGAAATTAAAATCGCACACCCGGGCTGGACGGGAAATTTCCCGCCCAGGACCCAGGTCGACCATGGGGTCGACCTCCCCCCATTTTCTAGATCCGTGGACAGATTCGTTTTTCTGCGTTTAGACGCCCGTTCTGACCAGATTTGTTGCTCCTAAGCTATTTAAACACCCCTAAACCTCACTTTCTCTCCACACAACTTCATTTCGCCTATACTCTACCCTAATTCATATCAAAATAAATCTAAGATGGGGTTATGGTGCTCAAGTCCTTCGTAGAAATCAAGTTTAGAATTCTAGTAGAGATTCAAAGGCTAATTCAACGACTTCAACAACTATTTCTAAGAATCAAATCAAATCTAAATTAGAAGAACAATAGTCTACTTCAAGGGAGAGCTATTCAGTTTCAGAATACAGATCCTAGAATTCAAGACCCTTCTATAATTTGTAAGTTCATGTTACTTTCAAAAATAAAAGTTAATTATGATTCTGGCATTGTAATAAATCTGGATCTGAGATTATGTCTGTCTTTCTATATCCTTTGGATCTATCTCATTGATAATATTATGTCCGTTCTTTGTCTCTTCTTTCCTTCTTCCCTTTTTGTTTTATAGCCAGGCTACTACGAGCCTGAGCTAGATCTCATAAGAGATGAACGTACGTTGGAAATAAAATTAGGCATAAATTATGACTTTAGACATGACCAGCGCTAAAATTTGGGAAAAGTATTAAATTGTGTATTATTGGGCATAATTGAGTTGTAACTGATTTGAGGACATAACATATTCAAAACATAAAGTATTGGACATATGACTTGAGATTTGAGGCATAAAGTATTGGACATATGACTTGAGATTTGAAGCATAAAGTATTGGACATATGACTTGAGATTTAAAGCATAAAGTACTGGACATATGACTTGAGATTTGAAGCATAAAGTATTGGACATATGACTTGAGATTTAAAGCATAAAGTACTGGACATATGACTTGGGATTTGGGGCGTAAATTGAACTGTAAATATAAGGCATAGTACATGTTGTGGTCTAAGATCTAAAATTGGGATATATATATATATATATATATAAGATAGTTTATGATTTGGAAGAAGAAGATTAGGGTGTATAGTGATGTATGGCTTAGGCATGAAAACAAGATTTGCCTTTGTTTTGTAAGTTAGTTACTTTTTATATTTGAACACCTAAATCTAATTATGATATGCAATAAAATGGATATGAGAATATGCCTGATGTAAGCTATCCTTTCATTGAAATCTGCGCTTGAGTATATATCTTTGGGAATCATTTTTGACTATGAAACTGGTCCAATCATATCTGCCCTTGTCGTATATCGGAATTGTAATCCTTTTTAAGTTCATGATAAAATTCTTATCATATCTATATGCCTGCGATGTATTCCTTGCAAAGCTTGTCTTTTTAGTACATCAAGTTTATTGGACCAGCAGTTCTTATCATCATATGACTATGACTATTCTTACGATGTTCCATCTTGCTTCTCCCCTTACATTATGAATCTTGAGTTGAATCTCGAAATACGTACGTTATGAATGTAGGGGAAATTGGGTATAACATGAAATTGATATTATTTGGCATAATTTGGAACATATAACATGGCATAACTGTTAAGATGCCATTTGACATGAATTATGTAATATGAAATTTGACATAAAGAACCTAGAATTGACATGAACGACAAAGTAGGAAGTTGGCATATAAATCAAGTTTTGGGAAAAATTGTTATTTTTGCGAATTTGAGCATTAAATCTAGATTGGGTGTAAAATTAACATGGCTAGTTTTGGAGAATTATGTAATTAGCATGTAAAATATAGATTTGGGTATATAGGGTAAATATGTACATTAAAGATGAACATGCCTAACCCGATGTTAGATTGAGTTGTGGTGTAAAACTGCCCGGAACCGCCTTGCGCAACCAGTAACCACAACAACACCTATCTAATGTGAGAGGTTAGTGCATCATGCCCAAGAAAAACTCGAGGTTAGATTGAGTTGTGGTGTAAAACTGCCCGGAACCACCCGGCACATCCAGGAACCGCAACAACACATATCTAAAGTGAGAGGTTGGTGCATTAATAAATCAATTAATGCTAATGAAAAAGATGAATGAGTAGGGTTAAGTTTTAGGAACACTTAACCAATATAACATAGATGGCTAGGGTTAAGTAATGAGAAACACTTAACCTATATGATAAGATGAATACTATGGTTAAATTAATACGAAACACTTAACCGATATAGCATGATAAATGGAAGGAAACAATTAACCGATACAGCATGATAAATGGAAAGGGTTAAGTTAACACTTAACCAATATAACTTGATTTGCAGTAGGGTTAAGTTAACACAAGAAGGCAACACTTAACCAAAGTAATATGACAAGTAGGTGGGTTAAGTTAACTTGAATTGATTGAAAATACTTAACCAATACAACATGATGAACAGGTGGGGTTACGTTAACAAGAAACACTTGACCAATATAACTTGATGAACGAATGGGGTTAAGTTAATAGGAAACACTTAACCAACATGACACGATGAATGGGTGGGTTAAGTTAACATGAATGGACAACACTTAACCAATATGACATAATGTGCGGGAGGGTTAAGTACATACCGGGTTGGTCGGTAGTATTAGTACATATAGGCCCACATAAAACTTAACCGTTGAATAAATATGCTTGAATCGATGGGAGGGTTAGTACATCTCGTGTAGGTGGGTAATATTAGTACATATAGGCCCACACAACTTAACCGTTAAATAAACATGCTAGAATCGGTGGGAGGGTTAAGTACATCTCGTGTAGGTGGGTAATATTTGTATATATAGGCCCACAAACTTAACCAGCAGGAAACCCTAGTAACGGGGGTCCATTTCAGCAGTAACCAACATAGATGTATCATGGTACCCTGAAACTAGGCAGGGTGGGGCACGATTACTGGGCTGATTATAAGCGGTCAAAACAGCGGTAGGGGGTACTTCAGTGTAGGTTTCGACGATTTACCAGCGTGCATGTACTCCGGAGTGGGAAAAATCAGGCACTGGGTACCAGTAGTTATACACTGTGCATCCTGAATCGTGTCGGGTCGCTATCATAAGGATTGGTGCACCTTATGGTGGTACCAGCACAGGGTATCTACACGCAAGGGAGGGCCGATTGACACAGACACAAGAGAAATGAATACAAGTAGGGAGCCGATCGATAGGGTAGTAAGGGTACATCTAACATGTTCATTGCAATTAGGCTGATTGAGGTGGAACCCTCACGATAGATGTACACCTCAAGGCTGCCACAATTACGGGGATTGGGATCACGTTATCGTTTTATATAGATTACTACTTGGGACACTAGTTAGGTGGTACGGAGATAGATATAGAAATCAGAATAACAAAGTAGTGGTGAAGCAGAGAAAGAGTAGAAGCGCATTCAGTTTATCTTGCCTTATCATACCTTATGCTTATCCGATGTTATCTTGTTATCCCTGTTATCGCGGTATTATCTTATATTCAGTTTATTCATGTCATGATGCTTTTGCTTGTTTATATGCTGAAAGTCACTGGACTTACCAGACTCGTCCGACCCAGTTCTGTTTCTCCTCTTTTCTTCCGTCCCCCCTCCCCCCAGGTTTACAGGGAGGAAATGTTATCACTTAGCTCAGTTTTCTTTCCAAGCTCGAAGATAGTTGATGTATTGCTTTGACCTCTCTCTTCCACTGCTATGGTTGGTTGATTCTTTATTTAGGGAATATCATTGTTATTTTTATGCTTCTTTTATACTTGAAGTTTTTGAATCAAGGCAGAATTTCTATGTATTACTTTTAAGTATGATTGAGACAATTGTTTTAAAAGCTTGACTAAATTAAGTTGTTTATAAAATGACTTTATTTTCTGCTGCTTTATTTGTCTGTCTTGTAATTTATCTGCATCTTTTACCTAAAATGCTCCACCAAAGTTAAGGCATTCCCTTTGTGAGTGACCTTAACGGAGGTGGGATGTTTCACTTTGTGATGCCAGTTATCCTATATCTACTTTCATCTATGTAACATTTTGTCTTTCGTCCATTTCAAGCTGGTAATTAAACCAACTCGAACCATTCGAAATGACAGAATGTTATTAGCTTCTGAGGTAAATATAATAAATCACAGAATCACAGACACAGAAAAACAGAATATCTTGCAGCGGAATAAATAAATTACATAATAGTAGTTCATGAAGCTACTAAATAAAAATCAAAATTTATGCATATTAAATACAACGAAAGTCTAAATACAAGAATTTCTAATACAAAGTAGAAATAGCCAGAATCAACAGGTAGAGGTGATATCTTCAACGGTCTCCAGCTTCAAATGGTGAAATCTCAACACTACAATACTCGATCTGACCCGAGCAATAATTCAAAATAAAACAACTCGGATTAGGACTAACATTGTCATGAAAGTAAATCAACTCAAATGAAATATTCAATGAAATGCATCAGCAACTTAAAGGATGTTTGGGATTACCATCCTCTAAGAATCCATTAAACTAATATCATATAATATAATATGTTATTATAATAGTGTTTATATTTAAATATACCATTGAAAATAGTGTAAGCGGGATTACCGTTATTACCCTTATAACGTTTATACCGTTATCGTATAATTTGCATACAAAACACTAGTACGTCGGTGGACAGGGATGCGCCATGATACGACCACGTTAAATCAAAATCGTAGTAGGCTCGATCAGGATAAATATGACAAGGTATCGAGGCAATACTCATCAGTAGTGATTCTACCGGATTGCGGACCCAGGCTGGTGGTAACGCATAGCCATGACTACCGCCCACCTCAGACAATACTCCAAAATTAAAGGCGTGCAAATCAATCACAAAGTAATATATATGGTATCGAAGAAGCATGTCTGCTAAGAGTGGCTAACTCACATTGGCCTGGGTATGGCTCATGTTTTAGTCATTTCAATTATGACCCAAAGGTCAAGGCTATCCATCATCGTTCTCTTTCTTCAAATCCAGTAATCGCCTCTAAACCATCCTATTTCATTCTGGTACTCCACCGCATACACAGTTGTTAAAGTGATTTTCGGTATTGATAGAGAGTATGACAATATCTGATCTTGGTCTCTTTAACAACCAATCGTTTACATTTTTCACACCGTGGTCATTTTATAATCACTTTTAAAAAAGTTCATTTATATGGAACCTCAAATTCAAAATTAAATATCTACTTCTATTATATTTAATTTTCAAAACTACTCACTTAAATCGTGTTGCTAAATTGGATTAGACGATCATATCTTAAAGGTCTCAAATTTTAGTATAAATCAAAACTAAAATAATTAACTTCAATTCTATTTTATTTTGAAATAACTCAACAAAGTCCAAGTTCAAACTACTCATACAATCCTATTTTTCACCTTTAAGATATCATTTTATGTCGATTCATAAAATCCAACATTTTGGTTTGAGTTCAATATACAATTCAAATCAAAATCTTTATGTTTCAATTCAATAATCCCATCATATTTCATAATTCAAATCGCACAATTCAAAATCGTTATTGAGACGACCCGAACTTCCCCGGTAAGGAAAGCCCGGATTGCTTTGAGAACAAGCCACATCGGGACACGAACAGAAGAACATTTCATTGTTAATTACAACAATTTCATCATAATACAAGAATATACAGAGTATGAACAAATAATATACATTTGACAAACATCAAAGACTTAAATACATTACTGCAGCGGAAAAATAATACAAAACACAACTAAAAAGAATATACGGATACAGAGCTTTCTGAATATCATTCGAGCTGTAAACCAGGATCCTGTAATATAAATCTGCAAAACCAAAAAAACTAGCTGCCCGTGTCGAAAATAGGAGCACCTAGAGTTTAGGTTAAAACAATAAAATCCAGGTCAGTCATGTGACTGGTGTGAGAACTAAAACAACTATTAATCTTTATTTTAAAGTTAGGTAAATCAAGGGACCACGCCGTATAGCACGGAACGAGATTTCTCCCAAGAATACTAGTGCATAAAACAACAGCGCAATGCTAAATAAAGAAAAATGAAGCTATTATAAGACTCAGGTCCCATCACACAATGCAACTCAAGCCGGAGGATAGAGTTTTTACCTTGTAATAGCCAATAATGCTTGGTACGTAAAATTTCATGTTTTATTATTACTATAAGTGTATAGTGTCAAAACAATTTCAATAATAAGTATCAATCATAGATGGCATAAGTGCCCCATACCATTATGTTGCCATATATAGGTTTACAATCAAAATGGCAAAGTCACGTATTGGAAATTGGATTTCCATCTGTGAACCAAGGCAAGGGATCGTCCTTACCGTTTTGAGATGCTCTAGCCCGCCCCTCAGGATCAGAACGCATCGACCCTTGGATCTTCAAGGCCGGTCCACTCGATGTAGATTAAACTTAAACCCTGAGCAATATGTTTCCCCGCCCTATGGCACATAAGTAAAATGCCAGGGCTTGTAAAATGCTGACACCACTCTTAGCTAGAAGGAAACGTATGCTCTCCATGCAGTCCTCTCCTATTTCTGGTTCACACCAGGGTGTGAGGCTCACGAATTAATGCTACACAAAGCTATGCCACAAAGGTCGTGCTTTGATCATCAACCACATGACTCTGCTTTTCAATAAAAGCCTTGATCATTTGCACATCAGCATGCCACACAGGCAATTCACGCTATGCAACCGATGTATATCAATCACACAGAATGAAATCCAATGTCAGACACACATCCATTTACAAGTCCGTTCTGGGTCTAAACGAAACTGGAGGAACCTTATTCCTCGCATATCCATCGATCTCTAAGTACATTTGGACGATCACCAACTGATTCCCTCCTCTTGGATGTATAGCCCATTCAAGATCATCAGTAATTATCCAAACGATGTGAAGACCTCCGGTCTTCAACCACCGTCTTCATCGTCGACTTATCGTCGATTTAGTTATCAGAATGGGATAAACCCGGTCTTTCTGAATAACCCGCATATATAATAAACAAGTGTTATAAAAACACAACATACGCCTTATTCCAATCCAGAATATTCCTCTATTCAAATATTCTTATATTTTGGGAAAGGTTCCCATTAATTTTATCAAAGATAAATTCTTTAAATTTATTCTTTAATCTTCTTTTGAATATCAATTCAAACCACGTTATGGTTTATCCAAACTAGTCGGAATTAGCGAACCTTACCAAAGTAATCATTCGTTAAATCTCCCAACCCCAACCTATTCATCCCATGAAGTAAACTGGTAATAATTCATATCTAACACCACGGTGTAACCGGTAAATTCAATTACCATTTCATGTTCAAATCTTATTAAAGATTTAACTATCGCATGGAGCAAAACTGGTGATACTCCATTCTCGATCATTTCAATCTAATTAAAGATTCAAAACTCCACTTGGTTTTAATCTTCCCAAAAACAAATATTAATGATTGTTTAACTTGGGAAATCATATCCCGTCTTTAACTAGGTTAAAGAACCAATGTCATTTAAAACACGGTTCACTATAAACCCAAAATCACATCCCATTCCATCAGCCTTTAACCGTAAATTAGCAAGTGAACAATTCCCTAAGTATTAACCCCGAAGGCCGAAACCAACATCAGATCAATACCCAAGAAACTATTCAGCTTAACTAATCTCCAGTTAGTTTCTTATTTTCTTAACTCCGTTGGGTCTAAAAACAGTATTATTAAAGATACCATTCACGACAACCCAAAATCACATTCCATTAACGATGGAATCTTCATGGAAAACAAATCGATATATAATCGATATAAACTTCCATATCCGACTAATAATATAAATGGAATAACGGCTAAGCCTTTTAAATTCCATATATATTAGCAGTCCTCATCCACAGAAATTCACTTCAATTATTATCAAATCGAATTCCATTCCATTCCAATTTATTTTACTAAATTTGAAAACTTCCCTTTGGAAATTTTCCTTTAAATATTAATAAAAGATTTATAAATTCCAAATCACATTTCACTGTAAATTGGGTTAAAGAACGAATGTCGTTAAAAACACAGTTCATAACAACCCAATTCACATTCCATTTACAATCGGGTTAAAGAACAAGTGTTATTTAAAACACCATTCACGATAAACGAAAAAATTCAATTCCAATTCAATTCCAATTAAATATTATTTAATTGGTATACTTCATTAAATCTAAATAAAAAGACTTAATCTTTTCTCAACTAGGTTTAAGAACAGTGTTAATGAAGACACCATTCACGACAAACCCAAATCCCATTTGATATTAAATAAAAGGCTCTGAATAGAAAATATATCGGCTTATATTCAATAGCAAATACTACAACCAACAAACATCGTATTGGAAATAACGATATAAATATGTCTTTCAAATTCCCATAACAATGTCTGTATAATCACAAAATCCAACATCGAAATATTCCGAAGAAAATTTCGATTCAAATCCATTCCAATTTATATATTGGAAATTCTGGTTATTTTTAAAACCATTTCAAATCCAGTTTATTTATTTTAAAAAAATGGATTAAAATTCTAGTTCAAAACTAGTTCATTTCGATAAAATTCTATTTTTATCTTTTCAAATATGGAATTTTTCATCCCAATTCTTTCCAAAATCATTTCTTGTGATTTTACACTAATTACTGATATTTTTAATAATTTTATCAAGGCCCATACTGTTGATTTCCATAAACGGCCATCGAACTGCACTTACAGCAACCTTTTCGAAATTTGATTTGGACATAATTTCAAATCCAATTGTTAGATTTCAAATCTCCAATATTCTTTAAAAAGCTCTTTTCGATACGAACCCAATGGTTCTGGTTTTAGGAGAATCCGATGGTCAGATCTCCCGTAATGTCCGTTTGAAGTCAATGGTCGAAATTCGCGAACTGCCGTAGCGCGGCGCGTTCTATTCAGGCCATTATATTACATATATAATATATACTTCGTCGATTTTCATTTAAAACGTATTTTGAAAATCGTTTTAAATTCGTTTTCAAAACGATTTCCACTTCATATTCAATTTCAAATCAAAATTGAATATTCCATATCATCGATATATAAATGATAATATTTTCAAAACATTATATTTTGATATCATTTCCTTTTCGATATTCCTTATA
Organism: Allium sativum; assembly: GCA_030737875.1. Lineage (NCBI taxonomy): Eukaryota > Viridiplantae > Streptophyta > Magnoliopsida > Asparagales > Amaryllidaceae > Allium > Allium sativum. The sequence continues at coordinate 65,751,091 of CM060922.1, forward strand.
AAAATGAATAAAATCGATACAAATATTGTTCACGTCAAAATGGCGTATATCTAATAAACATAGCTATATAAATTTAAATATATTCGTGTCCATCCCAAATCGGACATCAAAATCATATTTTGATTCTTTTTAAGAATATTATTTGAAAATATTCGTTATTTTAAAATAATTGTTGTTTTAAAATATTCATTCTTTCTTAACTGGAATCAGATACAGTCAATTGTCATATAATTTGATTATATGGATTTCACACAGCAAATGTGTATAACAACAATGAAAACAACAATCCATCATCCAGAGTGCATTCTACGCTGTATAAGCATCAAATATAAATATTTAACGCTTACAACTGCATGTCAATCAATCGATCGAAATACAGCTAATTATTGGGATTAGTGTATGTCCAATTTCATCCCAATACCCGTATGGGGTTGCAAACAATCAAACACAGGTTTTATTTGTGCAGTCGGGCAATGTGTAAAATTTATCTTCCCAATCAATATCAGTCAAATGTGTACACATAAACAAATCGTGCGATTTGTTTATAAATATTTATTTTATATACACGTTAAAAATTATATTTTTAACTATAAAATATTTATTCATTCCACTTCACACAATCAATTTTAACTACACATCAATCAAACAAACGAGTCATCCATGGTCTGTGGACGACGGGTGTCGGGTGCTGCTAAGCACCATCTGCATCTTAGTATATATTTCAAACTAGAAAATAAAATAAAAGTGAGGAGTTATCACCTTTGGGTTCCACTCCATCAGTTTTACTTCTGAACTTCTGAACCGTTTGGACTTGTTTGAAATTCCAATGCAGTCCTTACCACGCTGTTCATAATAAAAATTATATTTTTATTGCTTCATTCCAATAAATAAAAATCATATTTTTATTTCTACTTCATATACTTTTACGATGCTTCCTTCTATATAAAAATTATATTTTTATATTTCTACTTCTCATACAAAGATTGAATTTTTACCACTACTTCATATATATAAAAGTCTAATTTTCATATTCTTCTCTTCATGATAAAAATCATAAATTTATATCTATTATATATATAAAAAATCGTATTTTTTATCATTAAAAATCATATTTTTATTTTGCTTTCAAGATGATAAAAATCGTATTTTTATATTTGCTACTTCATTATAAAAATTATATTTTAACAACTCTACTTTATATAAATAAAATTATATTTTTATAATGTTGTTCATATATTAAAAATCACATTCTCACGACACTACAACATATATAAAAAATCAAATTTTCTTCACAACGCAATACACATAAAAATAAAAAATTTATGCGATTAAAATCCAATCTTTTTTACTTGTTATATATATATATATATAATCCAATCTTTTCGTGTTTCTTATGAATAAAGATATAAGCTTATAAATAAGAAAAATTAAAAAAATCTAATCTTTATTAATCAATGTTATTTATAAAATAAAAATCCATTCTTTTTCTATGCTACATGTATATAAAGTCAGAGAATAAATCAACGCCTTTACATTATAAAAATAATAAATGAAAGAACTTACAGTCCAAGGAGGGAGGAAGGGGTGTTGTGCGACTGGAGGGGGGAAACAGCAGCGGTGGCGGCTATAGGCAGAGGGGGAGACGCGATGGTGGCCAATGAGGGGGTGGCGGCTAGGGTTTCACATCGATTTGGGGGTTCGTGGCTCCTTCGGTTCAACGAGGAGAGGGAAGGAAGATAGGAAAGAAAGGAGGATAGGCTGCTTGGAGGAGGCGGAGGCAGTGGCCTGGTGGCGCCACGGCGGCGGCATCGACGACGGGGGGGAGGGGGGGGGCTTGCGCGATAGCGCGGTTTTTTCTTTTTTTTCTTTGATTTAATTCGACTGGAAAACAGAAGAGAGAGAGAGAGGAGGGAAAGTATAGGGGGTAGGGTAATATAATATATTATTTTATTTTATTTATTCCATAAAGCAACTTTTTATTTCGAACTCTAAATCGAACCCACCGACTATCGTCCCTAGCGTATTACCCCCATTCCGAACACAATGGGATATGTTTCATTAGACAATTCTATCGATTCGATCAGTTTTGATTTAAATTAACATTTAAATCAATATATATTCAATTGGAACACACATTTTAATTTATCGGGACCATACGGACTCTAAAAATTTCAGAAAAATTATTTCTGGCTTTGTATTCATGATACAGTCCTAACAAAACTAATTTCGTCAAATTCTAAGATCGTTTCAAAAATGGCCATTTTCAGGTCGATCGAAATTGACTTAAACTGACAAAACACGTTTTCATTTGCCACGCTCACATATTGATTCGGAAAATTATGAATTTTGAAACCTCGCAATAATTTGACATCCTGGATCCAACAAAAGTGGTTTCGTCAAAAACAGCGGTCATTTGCAAAATTTCCATTTTAAGGGCCAGAATTCCATAGCGACTATTCTGAATTTTCATCTGGACATAACTATTTATTCCCGCTATGAAATTTCAATTTTTCAGATTCATTGGAAAGGTTTTCTCAAATAGATTCTAATATGTTTGGTTTCGCTAAAATCCGGTTTATTTTGAGTCCTGTACATTCATTTGAAATTTGAAATTGAATTTTCAAACTACCGCGCCATTTTCCATTCCTTTTATAATTAAAATAAAATATATATATTCTAACGTCAATTCAAATAAATATATACGTTTCAATTCTATTCAAAATAAATTTCTTGTTGTTATTATTTAAAATAAATCATTTTAAAAATTCAAAATTCATCAAAATTTCCAAAATAAAAATTTTAAATTGGCTAGGATTTCCGGGTTATTACAATCTCCCCCACTTAAAACTTTTCGTCCCCGAAAAGGAACAAAACTGAAAGTTGTTTTACAAATCAACTCAACTTTCATTATTTTCGTTACGTCTTAAGTCCTTCAACTTTTCAGTTTCTAAGAACTTTTCAAATTTTTCAAAAAATTGGCTAACACCCTAAATTTTCGAAATTTTTTGCCATAACCTCCAATGCACGGGAGCACCGAGAAAATCCCGAAATTGCCATACAGGCCTTTCCAATCCAAAAAGAAAAAGAAACAGCCAAGCGGCTAGCCAGTCGGCTCATAAAATCATCAAAAACCCCAAGAAATACAATAAACATGTACCTATTTATCGGGCATACAATTTTATTCCTCTTCTCTAGCCTCCTTGATATGACCTATTCAATGTATATACATGTACATATATGCATTTCCAAACAATTTTCAATACAGTTCAACATTTGATACAATTTGGCTAATTTTATCGTTCATTCACATAATGGTTTAATGAATAATCATGCAACACAAACATCAATCAATTAGTTGATAAATTTACAATTTCATACTTTGATATACATAGAGAAAATCATGTTTTTGTTGCCAAATCACAACAATAGACCTATCTAGTTTTGGTTCTCACACCAGTCAATTGGAAATATATAGGTATCCCACTTTCGAAACTCGAACATGAATGTTGATGACGACTAGTCAATCATCAGAATCATCTCCGGGCAACCAGAGTGTGATTCTATAACTATCCAGTATATTAAAACTTCGAATACCCGTGGATCAGACGTATATGCAAAATCTTTATATATCGGATTGTCCAAATTCAATACAAATAAATATTCAAATATGTTGAATAAGGTTTAAATTTTCAAAACAAAACTTGTTTTCATTTTATTTTAAAAACATCACTCTCCACACTCGTTCTAGGATACTACTGATCCTATCTCTAATGAGTCATTCTCATTGGATATTGCTAATCCAATTTCAGATGAATTCTTTCTTTCGGTTCTAACGTGTCTTGTTCTCTGAGCTCTGTAAACCAAAGCTCTGATACCAAACTGAGACGACTCGAACTTCCCTGGTAAGGAATGCCCCAATTGCTTTGAGAACAAGCCACATTGGGACATGAACAGAAGAACATTTCATTTTTAATTACAACAATTTCATCAGAATACGAGAATATACAGAGTACGAACAAATAATATACATTTGACAAACATCAAAGATTTAAATACATTACTGCAACGGAAAAATAATACAAACCACAACTGAAAAGAAAATATGGATACAGAGCGTTCTGAATATCATTCCAGCTGTAAACCAGGATCCTGTGAGTATAAATCTGCAAAACCAAAACTACTAGCTGCCCGTGTCGAAAATAGGAGCACCCAGAGTTTAGGTTAAAACAATAAACTCCAGGTCAGTCATGTGACTGGTGTGAGAACTAAAATAGTTATTAATCTTTATTTTAAAGTTAGGTAAATCAAGGGACCACACCGTATAGCACGGAACGGGTTTCCTCCCAAGAATACCAATGCATAAAACAACAGTGCAATGCTAAATAAAGAACAATAAAGCTATTATAAGACTCAGGTCCCATCACACAATGCAACGCAAGCCGGAGGATAGAGTTTTAACCTTATAATAGCCATGAATGCTTGGTACGTCAAATTTCATGTTTTATTATTACTATAAGTGTATAGCGTCAAAACAATTTCAATCATAAGTATCAATTATAGATGGCATAAGTGCCCCATACCACTACGTCGCCGTATATAGGTTTACAATCAAAACAGCAATGTCACGTATTGGAAATTGGATTTCCATCTGTGAACCAAGGCAAGGGATCGACCTTACCGCTTCGAGACGCTCTAGCCTGCCCCTCGGGATCAGAACGCATCGACCCTTGAATCTTCAGGGCCGGTTCACTCGATGTGGATTAAACTTAAACCCTAAGCAATACGTTTCCCCACCCTATGGGGCGTCAATGAGCCAAATGACTCCATCGGTCCCGGATCGACCGATATAACCGAGGCGCCTCACAATCCATCATCCACGTAAGTAAAATGCCAGGGCGTGTAAAACGCTGACACCACTCCTAGCTAGAAGGAAACGTATGCTCTCCCTGTAGTCCTCTCCCGTTTCTGGTTCACACCGGGGTGCGAGGCTCGCGAATTAACGCTACACAAAGCTACGCCACAGAGGCCGTGCTTTGATCATCAACCACATGACCCTGCTTTTCAACAGAAGCCTTGATCATTTGCATCTCAACATGCCACACAGGCAATTCACGCTATGCAACCAATGTATATCAATCACACAGAATGAAATCCAATGTCGGACACATATCCATTTACAAGTCCGTTCTGGGTCTGAACGAAACCGGAGGAACCTTATTACTCGCATATCCATCGATCTCCAAGTACGTCTGGACGATCACCAACTGATTCCCTCCTCTTGGGTGTACAGCACAATCAAGACCATCAGTAATTATCCAAACGATGTGAAGACCTCCGGTCTTCAACCACCGTCTTCATCTTCGACTTATCGTCGATTCAGTTATTCAGAATGGGATAAACCCGGTCTTTCCGAATAACCCGCGTATATAATAAAAAAGTGTTATAAAAACACAACATACGCCTAATTCCAATCCAGAATATTCCTTTATTCAAATATTCTTATATTTTGGAAAGGTTCCCATTAATTTTATCAAAGATAAATTCTTTAAATTTATTCTTTAATCATCTTTTGAATATCAATTCAAACCACGTTATGGTTTATCCAAACTAGTCGGGATTAGCGAACCTTACCGAATTAATCATTTGTTAAATCTCCCAACCCCAACCTATTCATCCCATGAAGTAAACTAGTAATACTTCATATCTAATACCACGGTATTATCGGTAAATTCAATTACCATTTCACGTTCAAATCTAATTAAGGATTTAATTATCGCCTGGTGCAAAACTGGTGTTACTCCGTTCTCGATCATTTCAGTCTAATTAAAGATTCATTAAAACTCCGCTTAGTTTTAATCTTCCCAAAAATCAGTATTAATGATTGTTTAACTTGGGAAATCATATCCCGTCTTTAAATAGGTTAAAGAACCAATGTCATTTAAAACACGGTTCACTATAAACCCAAAATCACATCCCATTCCATCAACCTTTAACCTTAAATTAGCAGGCCGAAACCAACATCAAATCAATACCCAAGAAACCATTCAACTTAACTAATCTCCACTTAGTTTCTGATTTTCTTAACTCCTTTGGATCTAAGAACAGTATTATTAAAGATACCATTCACAACAACCCAAAATCACATTCCATTAACGATGGAATCTTCATGGAAATCAAATCGATATATATAATCGATATAAACTTCCATATTCGACTAATAATATAAATGGAATAACGGCTATGCCTTTTAAATTCCATATATATTAGCAGTCCTCACCCACATAAATTCACTTCGATTATTATCAAATCGAATTCCATTCCATTCCAATTTATTTTATTAAATTGGAAAACTTCCCTTTGGAAAATTTCCTTAAAATCTTAACAAAAGATTTATAAATTCCAAATCACATTTCACTGTAAATCGGGTTAAAGAACGAATGTCATTAAAAACACAGTTCACAACAACCCACTTCACATTCCATTTACAATCAGGTTAAAGAACAAGTGTTATTTAAAACACCGTCCATGATAAACCCGAAGATCAATTCCAATTCAATTCCAATTATATATTATTTAATTGGTATACTTCAATAAATCTAAAAAAAGATTTAATCTTTTCTCAGCTGGGTTTAAGAACAGTGTTAATAAAGACACCATTCATGACAAACCCAAATCCCATTTGATATTAAATAAAAGGATCTGAATAGAAAATATATTGGCTTATATTCAATATCAAATACCACAACCAATAAACATCTTATTGGAAATAACGATATAAATATATCTTTCAAATTCCAATAACACTGTCTGTATAACCAAAAAATCCAACATCGAAATATTCCGAAGACAATTTCGATTCAAATCCATTCTAATTTATATATTGGAAATTCTGGTTATTTTAAAAACCATTTCAAATCCAATTTGTTTATTTTAAAAAAATAAAATGGATTATAATTCTAGTTCAAAACTAGTTCATTTCGATAAAATTCTATTTTTATCTTTTCAAATAGGGAATTTTTCATCCCAATTCTTTCAAAATCATTCCTTATGATTTTACACTAATTATTGATATTTTTAATAATTTTATCAAGGCCCGTATAGTCGATTTCCATAAACGGCCATCGAACTGCACTTACATCGACCTTTTCCAAATTTGATTTGGACATAATTCCAAATCCAACCGTTAGATTTCAAATCTCTAATATTATTTAGAAAGCTCTTTTCAATATGAAACCAACGGTTCTGGTTTTAGAAGAATCCGACAGTCGGATCTCCCATAATGTCCGTTTGAAGTCAATGGTCGAAATTCTTGTACTACCGCAGCGCGGCGCGTTCTATTCAGGCCATTATATTATATTATATATATATATATATAACACATATATTTCATCCATTTTCATTTAAAACGTATTTTAAAAATCTTTTTAAATTCGTTTTCAAAACGATTTCCACTTCATATTCAATTTCAAATCAAAATTGAATATTCCATATCATCGATATATAAATGATAATATTTTGAAATCATTTCCTTTTCGATATTCCTTATAAAAATGAGTAAAATCGACATAAATATCGTTCACGTCAAAATGGCATATATCTCATCAATACGGCTATGTATATATTTAAATATATTCGTGTCCATCCCAAATCGGACATCAAAATCATATTTTGATTATTTTTTGAATATTATTTGAAAATATTCGTTATTTTAAAATAATCATTATTTTAAAATATTCATTCTTTCTGAACTAGAATCAGATACAGTCAATTTCCATATAATTTGATTATATGGATTTCACACAGCAAATGTGTATAACAACAATAAAAACAGCAATCCATCATCCAGAGTGCATTCTACACTGTATAAGCATCAAATATAAATATTTAACGCTTACAACAGCTTTTCAATGAATCGATCGACATATAGCTAATTATTGGGATTAGGGTATGTCCAATTTCATCCCAATACCCGTGTGGGTTCTCAAACAATCAAACACAGGTTTTATTTGTGCAGTCGGGCGATGTGTAAAATTTATCATCCCAATCAGTATCAGTCAAATGTGTGTACATAAACAAATTGTCCGGTTTGTTTATAAATATTTATTTTATATACACGTTAAAATTATATTTTTAACTATAAAATATTTATTCATTCCACATCACACAATCAATTTTCACAACACATCAATCAAACAAACAAGTCATCCATGGTCTGTGGACGACGGGTGTCGGGTGCTGCTAAGCACCGTCTGCATCCTAGTATATATTTCAAACTAGAAAATGAAATAAAAATGAGGAGTTCTCACCTTTGGGTTCCACTCCGTCAGTTTTACTTCTGAACTTCTGAACTGTTTGGATTTATTTGAAATTCCAATGGAGTCCTTACCACGCTGTTCATAATAAAAAATTATATTTTTATTACTTCATTCCAATAAATAAAAATCATATTTTTATTTCTACTTCATTTATTTTTACGACGCTTCTTTCTATATAAAAATATATTTTTATATTTCTACTTCTCATACAAAGATCGAATTTTTATCACTACTTCATATATATAAAAATCTAATTTTCATATTCTTCTCTTCATGATAAAATCATATTTTTATATCTATTATATATATAAAAAAAATCGTATTTTTATATCATTAAAAATCATATTTTTATTTCGCTTTCAAGATGATAAAAATAGTATTTTTATATTTACAACTTCATTACAAAAATTATATTTTTACAACTTTACTTAATATAAATAAAATTATATTTTTATATTGTTGTTCATATATTAAAAAACACATTCTTACGATGCTACAACATATATAAAAAATCAAATTTTCTTCACAACACTATACACATAAAAATCAAATTTTTATGCGATTAAAAATCCAATCTTTTTACTCGTTATATATATATAATCCAATCTTTTCGTGTTTCTTGTGAATAAAGATATAAGCTTTTCTAAATAAATAGGAAAAATTAAAAAAAATCTATTCTTTATTAATCAATGCTATTTATAAAATAAAAATCCATTCTTTTTCTATACTACATGTATATAAAGTCAGAGAATAAATCAACGCCTTTGCATTATAAAAATAATAAATGAAAGAACTTACAGTCCAAGGAGGGAGGAAGGGATGTTGTGCGACAGGAGGGGGGGGGACAGCGGTGGTGGCGACTGTAGGAGGAGGGGGAGACGCGATGGTGGCCAATGAGGGGGTGGCGGCTAGGGTTTTCACATCGTTTTAGGGGTTCGTGGCTCCTTCGGTTCAACGAGGAGAGGGAAGGAAGATAGGAGAGAAAGGAGGAGAGGTTGCTTGGAGGAGGCGGTGGCCTGGTGGCGCCACGGCGGTGGCGTCGACAACGAGGGGGGGCGCTTGCGCGACAGCGCGGTTTTTTTCTTTGATTTAATTCGATTAGAAAACAAAAGAGAGAGAGAGAGAGAGAGGAGGGAAACTATAGGTGGGGTAGGTCATATAATATTTTAATTTATTTATTCCATAAAGCAACTTTTTATTTCGAACTCTAAATCGAACCCATCGACTGTCGTCCCTAGCGTACGACCCACATTCCGAACACAATGGGATATGTTTCGTTAGCCAATTCTATCGTTTCGATCAGTTTTGATTTAAATTAACATTTAAATCAATATATATTCAATTAGAACACACATTTTAATTTATCGGGAGCACATACGGACTCTAAAAATTCCAAAAAAATTATTTCTAGCTTCGTATTGACCGTACGGTCCTATCAAAACTAATTTCGTCAAATTCTGAGACCGTTTGAAATATGGCCATTTTTAGGTTGATCGAAATTGATTGAAACTGACAAAACACGTTTTCTTTTGCCATGCTCACATGTTGATTCGAAAAAGTATGAATTTTGAAACCTAGCAATAATTTGACATCTCGGATCCAACAAAAGTGGTTTTGTCGAAAACAGAGGTTGTTTCCAAAATTTACATTTTTAAGGGCTAGAATTCCGTAGCGACTATTCGGAATTTTCAACTGGACATAACTTTTTATTCCCGCTATGAAATTTCAATTTTTAGGATTCATTAGAAAGGTATTCTCAAATAGATTCTAATATTTTTGGTTTCGCAAAAATCCGGTTTATTTTGAGTCATGTACATTCATTTGAAATCGAATTTTCAAACTACCGCGCCATTTTCAATTCCTTTTATAATTAAAATAAAAAATATATATCTAACGTCGATTCAAATAAATATATATGTTCCAATTCTATTCAAAATAAATTTCTCATCGTTATTATTTAAAATAAATCATTTTAAATATTCAAAATTCATCAAAATTGCCAAAATAAAATTTTTAAATTGCCTCGGATTGCCCGGTTATTATAGTTATTTACAAATTCAAAACAATACTAAATCATTCTTATACATTCATTTTAACAACTTCTTTACTTCACACAAATCGATTTGTATAATCAGTTCAATACAAAATTAATTTTATATATATATATATCCAAATTTACCTTCAGTCGGTTTCGTATCCATTATAGGTTCAAAACCTTTAATTTGGAAATTCAAATTCAGAAAATCAATATCACGATTCAAGTTCATCTCTTATAAGTTTATATCGATTCCAATTCATATACTTAATATGAGTTCATTCGCTAAGTCAAGTATCGTTATATAAATTTTGTTCTTTAACCTCGAATTCAAATCACGAGTCTTAACCTATTTATCATTGAGTTTATTATTAAAGTTGGTAAAATATATAAAATAAGAATTGAAAACATATTTATAATTTATAAATTTATACAGAAAACAACTTTATAAACATATATAGATTTAAAAAGAATAATTTATTATAATATTATTTTAAAGTTGAAAATACACATATGATTAAATTATATGGTTTAAAATAAATAAATAAATTATAAGTAAAAATCTGAAATAAATATTTAAATCCATATTTACTCATAAAATCATTTTAAAACATATAATTTAAAATTTACAAAACTAAAGTTTTAAAATCTTTACAATATAAAATCATAAGTTATTATTTTAAAATGAAATTTCAAATCATTTACTTTGAAAACATGACCAGCGATGTCCGTATATAGTTTTCTACTCTATGGTCAAGTGATACAGATATTTATCATTTCAATCAGCAATTTATAATTTTACGGGTATGTATCATTTCTACCTATAATCCCAAATTCAGTAAAAATCATTCAGTTCTATCATTTCAACCTATATTGATTTTTCCCTAATCTAATGTCCATTCGGGCATGTATCATTTCAACCCTTAGTGATTTTTCCTAAACTAGGGGAATCAACAACATAGATCATTCATAACGTTAATATCATTGCATTATAAATCATATATTATTAGTGCGCCTACGTGTCACATATAAATATCGTGTCATATATAAAATGCGTATATGTATCACATAAAATAATTTCTACCAGCAAACCTATACATTTTACGGTAGTTCATTTGTGTTGAATTTAAATTCGTGAGTAATGTAGGTCATGTGTGAGATAAACTCACCTTTCGTGGCATAGATTGGAGACAGCAAATGAATTGATACTGAATAAAATGATGACTTGCAGGCACAATTCAGAATGGATTCAGCTCGATAACCACTAAATATAATTTATTTTTATAAGAGGTGGCTAGGGAAGTTCTGAATGGGTCGGAATGGCGATAAAGTTTTAGACGGTATGGTATTAGGCTTTGGAATGGTTTTGGAACTCAACCCCAAATTAAATTTGATAAAATAAATTTAAAAATAAACACAAAACTTTTTATAGAATATTATATATATAGTTCTATATACTTACACACACAATAAATTTTAAATTATATATATATTTGAAATCATACACGCCAAACTATATATATTATAAATTTAATAAACGCACCCAACTTAACCCACACACACAAAAATTACATACAATATTTATATATACATATAAATTTCTTCAACACAAATAAATATGTAAATTTAAATTTAAAACAAATACACATGAAATGCTTCAAAACCATTATACATGTACATATATATCCTTAAAATAAATATAAAATTAAAATTCACACACAAAAAACCGTATCAATTATATATATTTAAATTGTATACACACCCAAAACCGTTCTATATATTATAAAATATATAAGTATATATACAGTCCACAACACAATTCAAAACCATATATTTATATATAAACACAAATAAATAAGTAAAAATATTTTAACACACACAAACTCATACAATCAAAGCACACAAATTCACACAACACATCCTACTCATGGGAAAACAAACACACACAACAAAATGCACACATGATAAAACTCACACACACAAACACAGAAAAACACACGCATAAAAGAAAAAAGGGAAAAAAATTACACACATCATTTACAACACACGCACACAAAGAAAAAAGAGAGTAAAAACACACAGGGGTTCACGACAGTCAAAGGCAGAGGGACAGCTGTAGTAGGTGCCGTGTCAGGTGGAGTTGGGGAGCGACATGGGCAAGGCACAAGAAGAAGGCGGTTCGGGTCTTGGGTTTGGAAGCAAAGGACGGCGATAGTCAGGGAGAGTGGAGCATGGCCTTAGCAAGGCTCAGGGAGGACGGATGGGTAGCTGGGAGTGGTGAGCTCGGCATGTTGGTGGCTTGGCTGAAGGGAAGACCCGCGATTGACTGAAGAGGGAAGAAAAGAAGGCGTGGAAGAGAAATCGCGTAAGAAGAAAAGAAATGGGAAGGCTCAGAAGAAAGAAAATGGGATGCTTCACTTTTTTTATACGCAGATGATATCAGGACCAAAGGGATAGATGGGAAAACGTATAGAAATTATTAGGCTTGGGAATGGAAACAAATTTTGGGAAAACACACCGACATTTAAAGTTGAACGTGTTTATCCAAAAGAAAATGTTTGGTTTTATAGTTCAAAAATAAATGGACACGGTTAAAATGGAAACCAGAAAAATATGAGTCAAACAAAGCAATGAATGATTTCATAATGAAATTAAATATATTTTCACAAAATTTAGGGAACCGGAACAAATGATGAAGAGTTAATTTTTTTAAAATAAATGAACATGCAAGGAAAGAAATTATACTAATAAATGGACGTTAAACTTTTTTAAAAGTTAAATATTGATTGCAAATAAAAGGAAATATAAATTTTTAATCAAAAATAAATATTATTTCAATAAAATATAAACATATAAAATAAATAGAACAAAATTTAAATTAAATCATTAAATAAAATACACCTAAAATTTGAGGTTGTTACAATCTATGAGGCATAACACGCGGCTAATTTTATACGCAAAATCTATCATAAATATACCACCAATTTTCATATCGATAATGAGCATCATTTAATGCAAACTAATGTTTTAACTTTACAATGTTGAAACTCTAAAGAGTGTCGTACCATGGTATCGACCTAATGACTTATTGTTCTAGAGTCATATATTTTAAATGGGATTTTGATTTTAAGATGGTCAATACCCTATATCGACATTAATCTTTTGCTCTTTATTTATAAGCTTAGTCTTAATGTTTTTTTCTCTATTGACTAATGTTTTGATGTGTTGCTACTTCCAGTTGATATTGACTTCCATTAGTACTATTTTTAAAGTATATATCTTAGCACAAATGTTATAGATAAATAAAGGTATATAGTTTCATTCATTAAGTATGATTTCAAAGGTTAAAGTCAAATTTAATGATTGATATTTTCAAGGAAATAAGAAGGATATTTAGCCAAATATTTTACTTGAGAAATTCTTATTAGACTTTGGATAGATAGAAACTTTTAAGTTTCTTTATTAACTTGTATTATGCTATTTATTTTTTATTTTTTGATAACAGTGCACTTGCATGCAAATCCGTGAATCATGTAGCATACCACATGACACATGGGTAAAATACCGCTAATGGAATCCAAATTCGTGATATTTCTTAAAAAAATGAATTCTCCAACAAATTTTGTTGACTTTAAATCATCTTCTAAATGAAATCGATGGATATAAAATTTTCGGTTAACTTGAATACTTAAATTGACAGTTAACAGTTTTATATAATCAAAGTTATAAATGAAAAAAATGTTTTGCCCTTAATTTCCAAAGCCTTAACGTCTGTTCCGCATCATTGGATCCATCACTAAATAGAAGATAATTCCTCCCTCGTCTGTCGTCAGCTGCTCCTGTACCGTCTCAGCTAGATGCTTTTGCCGTTGCTCATAAACTTCTCTTGCATCAACATGAATATGTAATTAATTTTTTATCATTATTAACGTTTACTACAAACACTTATAGATAAAATGAAATATTACACTGCTCTTTCTGGATTTGTCGTCATGCCATGAATATGTGATGTTCCCATCTGCATCAGTATGCTCGATGGCGTGTGTGCGAGTGAATACATCCATGTATGAGACAGGTCCCAACCCCTCAGCCTCCTAAATTTGATTGTTATATATACAATTATTAAACATTCAAACGTATATAACATATTAAGATTTTTATAAGTTGCATTTATAAAATATACCAACTTCTGCCGATACCGCTGAAACGACTTAGATCCTCCTCGATGCGTGACTGGATTTTTTTATTCCTATTTACAAAATTTCTTGCTGCCTCTTCCTGTACATTTTTTATCAAAAGTTGATACATTACTTATCAAATAATTTTTTTTTAATTTATAAAAAAAAGTACACTTACCTTCGCCTCGGCACTTTCCCAATGCCTAAAAAATCTGTCACACACACTTTGTCTTAGCCAGCTAGGTTTCTTCCTCATTTTCTTCATTACTGAAATGCAATCCTTATAATTCTTTCTCAACTTCATCATCCAATAGGTCCGCGCCAACGATAAGTCATGTGTCTCTATATCAATCTAAGCCTGTATTTCACGTTAAATAAACAATATCGGTAAAATATGTCAATTTTATCAGCGAATAAAAAAAATTAATTTGTAAAAGTATAAAAAAAATACTTACAAGAACATCCTGCCAAATAACTTCATGTATGTGAGGTGGGATCATATCATACTTCGGCCAACACGCCGACAACCATGCTCTATATGCTGCTGTCGATGCACTTAAAAGAATCTTAGAAGGCAGAAAGTCAAATAGTCTGTGTTCAGTATGATATACATAAGTGTATTTATTGTTAAAAAAATGTAAATGCCAAGTAAACTGTTTTTTTTTACCCTGTACTAGTAGGGACCAAGGTGACAACACGACGCTTCGAGGATTGCGATGGAGCAGAACCATCGCCTGATGAATTTCCTCTGGACGACATACCTATCACATAATAAATTATTTTAAAAGTTAACAATAAACTATATTTATGTTGCAAAAAATAATTAACGACACAAAAATTTCTATCGTAAATGATGTAGATGCGAATAATATTTTACAACATAATGGCAAATTCTAGTCATTTACAAATAATTTTTTTATCTACACCATATTTATTTAAGTAAAATATTAGACAAAATTGCATAGTCCATTTACATGCTTTCTATACATGGTTAGTTGGATTAAACTTAAGTTCCTTTTAGGTATCAAATTTGTGACGACCCGAACTTCCCCGTAAAGGAAAGCCCAGATTGCTTTGAGGACAAGACGAACCAGAACAAAAACAGAAGAACATTTCATTGCTTATTACAAGAATTCCATCAGAATACACAAATATAATAGAGTATGAATTAATAGAATACATTTGATAAATATCAGAGATTTACAAATTTACAATGCAGGGGAAAATAATACAAAAACACAACTGAAAGAGATACACGGATACAGAGCTTTCCGAATATCATTCCAACTATGAACCAGGATCCTATGAATATAAATCTGCAAAACCAAAACTACTAGCTGCTCGTATGGAAAATAGGGGCATCCAGAGTTTAGGTTAAAACAATAAACTCCAGGTCAGTCATGTGACTGGTGTGAGAACTAAAACAGTTATTTAAAACTTTACTTTAAAAGAGAGTAAATCAAGTGACCACGCTGGATAACATGAAACGGGTTCCTCCCAAGAATACTAGTGCATATAACAAACAGCGCAATGCTTTTTGGAAAAATGAAGTTTTTATAAGACTCAGGTCCCATCACACAATGCAACGCAAGCTGGAGGATAGAGTTTTACCTTATAATAGCCAAACATGCTTGGTACATATAAAAAAAATCATTTGACACTATTATAGTGTAAAGCGTATGAAAAAACTTCAAATATAAATGTATCAGTCATAGACGGCATAGTGCCCCATCACACTATGTTGCCATACTAGGCTCTATAATCAAAATCGAATGTCACATATTGGAAATTGGATTTCCATCATGAGTCGAGGCTAGGGATGGCTCGTCACCGCTTCGAAACACTCTAGCAAATGTATCAAGACTACACACTTTGGGTGACCCTTGGATCTTCAGGGTCGGTCCTCCCTTACGTTTGAGGATTAGTTATTCCTGAACACACGTTTCTCGTTCCTATCGGACCTATCCATCGGCTCCGTAGAGACCAATATATCCAAGGCGCCTCGCATTCCAATAACCACATAGGCAAAAATAATATAAATGTCAGGGCTTGTAAAACGCTGACACCACCCATAGCTAGACAGAAACGTCGTGTACTCCCTGTAGTCACGATCCTATTTTTGAGTCATACCGAGATCCGAGGCTCGCGAATTAACGTTATACACAAAGCGGCGCTATATTAAAGCTATGCTTTGATCATCAACCACAAGACTCTACTTTTCAACAGAAGCCTTGATCATTTGCATCTCAGCATGCCACACAAGCAATTCACGTCATGCGACTGATGTCTATAGATATATAACCTCTAAGCTCGTACATCTCAGAGAAAGGCGATAAGAAAGAGAATAAATTCTCAGCCACCAAACATATATATATTTAATAGAGATCAATCAGCACAGAATAAAATCCAATGTCAGACACATAACCCATTTACAAGTTCATTCTGGGTCTGAACTAAACCGGAGGCACCTTATTCCTCGTCCCATATGTCCAATACAAGAGAGAGGTCCTCGCATATCCAGTCGGTCTCCAAGTACGTCTGGATGATCACCACTTATTACCTCGTCTTGTGTATACAGCCCAATCAAGACATCAGTAATCATCCAAACGATGTGAAGACCTCCGGTCTTCATCCAACGTCTTCATCGTTGACTTATCGTCGAGTCAGTTATTCAGGATGGGTATAAACCAAACCTTTCCGAATAACTCGCGTATACTATAAACAAGTGTTACACAAACTCAACATACGCCTCATTTCATCCAGGATATTCATTTATTCAAATATTCACATTCTTAGGGAAAGGTTCCCATTAATTTTATCAAAGATAAATTCTTTAAAATTTATCCTTTAATCTTCCTTTGGATGTCAATTCAAACCATGTTAAGGTTTTCCAAACTAGTCGGGATTAGCGAACCACACCGAAGTAATCATTTATTTTATTTCCCAATCCCAACCTATTTATCCAATGGAGCAAAACTGGTAATACTCCATATCTAACACCACGGTGTTATCAGTAAATATTGATTACCATTTCAGGTTCAAATCTAATTAAAGATTTAAACTATAGCTAGGAGCAAAACTGGCGATACTCCATTCTCGATCATTTCCCAAACTTGATAATTTACATTATCACATTCCCTTTTTCAATCTATTTAAAGATTCATTAAAACTCCACTTAGTTTTAATCTTCCCAAAAATTAATATTAATGATTACTTAACTTTGGAAACAAAAACATGCTGCATCGACAATCTACAAAGTTCTATTTATTTATGCCGATATATAACCTCTGAGCTCGTTCGTTTCAGAGAAGGGTATTAAGCAAGAGAATAAATTATCGCCACCAAATAGATATATATTTAGCAGAGATCGACCATATAGTTCGAAATACAATGAAAGACATGTAATCCTGCCTTTAACTGGGTTAAAGAACTAATGTCATTTAAAACACAGCTCACGATAAACCCAAATCACATTCCATTAATTATAAAATCTTCACGGAAAAACAAATCAATATATAATCGATATCAATTTCCGTATCTGACTAATAATATAAATGGAATAACGGCAAAGCCTTTTAAATTCCATATGTATTAACAGTCATCCTCCACAGAAGTTCACTTCGATTATTATCAATCGAATTCCATTCAATTCCAATTTAATTTATTAAATTGGAAAATGTTACTTTGGAAAATTACCGTTAAATCTTAATAAAAAGATTTATTAATTCCAAATCACATTTCATTATAAATCGGGTTAAAGAACGAACATCGTTAAAAACACATTTCACAATAAGCACAATCACATTCCATTTTAGTTCTAATTAAATGTTAATTAATTGGTAATTCTTCTTTAAATCTTAATTAAAAGATTTATTCTTTTCACACTGGGTTTAAGAATAGTGTCATTTAAAACACAGTTCACGACAAACCCAAAATCCCATCAGTCTAACCGTAAATTAGTAAGATAGAAATTCCCTAAGTATTAATCCCGAAGGCCGAAACCAACATCAGATCAATAACCAGGAAACCATTCAACTTAGCTAATCTCCAGTCAGTTTCTAATTTTCTTAACTCCATTGGGTTTAAGAACAGTATTATTAAAGATATCATTCACGACAAACCCAAAATCCAATTTGATATTAAATACAAGGCTCTTAATAGAAAATATGTCGGCTTATATTCAATATCAAATTCTGAAACCAACAAATATCGTATTGGAATAAAGATATATATATCTTCTAAATTCCTCCACAATATCCGTATAATCACGGAATCAAATATCGAAATATTCTGAAGACAATTTCGATTCATATCCATTCCAACTCATATATTGGAAATTCCGGTTATTTTTAAAACCATTTCTAATCCAATTTATTTATTTAAAAATATTGGATTATAATTCTAGTTCATAACTAGTTCGTTTTGATAAAAATATATTTTTATCTTTCATATATGGAATTTTTCATCCCAATTCTATCCAAATCATTTATTATGATTTTACACAAATTATTGATATTTTTAATAATTTTATCAAGGCCCGTACAGTCGATTTCCATAAACGGTCATCGAACTGCACTTACAATGACTTTTTCCAAATTTGGTTTGGACATAATTCCAAATCAAACTGTTAGATTTCAAATCTCTAGTATTCGTTGGAGAGCCCTTTTCGATACGAACCCAACGATTCTGACTTTAGGAGAATCTGATGGTCGGATCTCCCGTCACGTCAATTCAAAGTCAATGGTCGAAATTCGCGAACTACCGCGATGCGTTCTATTCCAGCCATTAATATAATATATATATATATATTATATATCTCGTCGATTTCAATTTAAAATGTATTTTATAAATCGTTTTAAATTCGTTTTCAAAATGATTTCCAACTTCGTATTCAATTTCAAATCAAAATTGAATATTCCATATCATCGTTATATAAATGATAGTATTTTCAAAACATTAGAATTTGAAATCACTTTCTTTTCGATATTCATTATAAAAATGAATAAAATCGATATAAATATCGTTCACGTCAAAATGGCGTTAATCTAATCAACATGGCTTTATATATTTAAATATTTTCATGTCCATCCCAAATCGGACATCAAAATCAGATTTTGATATTTTACTGAATATTATTTTAAAATATTCATGATTTTAAAATTATCATTACTTTTAAAATATTCATTCTTTCTGAACTAGTATTAGACACAGTCAATTACCATATAATGTTATTTATATTGATTTCATACAACACATGTATACAACAACAGTGATAAATAATCATCCATCTGCTAGAGTGCGTTCTACACTGTATAAGCATTAAATATAAATATTTGACGCTTACCACAACATGTCAACAAATTGATCGACATACAACTAAACAATTGAGATTAGTATACGTCAAATATCATCTCAACACCCGTGTGGGGTTTCAATCTATCAAACACGGATTTTATTTGTGCAGTTGGGTAACGTGTAAAATTTATCGTCCCAATCCGTATCAATCAAATGGGTGTACATAAACAAATCATCTGATTTGTAAATGAATATTTATTTTATTCATATTCGCGTTAAAAATTATATTTTTAATGATAAAATATTTATTCGGTTCATTTACACAATAAAAATGATATTTTTTATTGTTCTAACATATTTTAGAAAATTTTAGCGGCATAATGGCGCGATAATTGAACCGAGATAAGGTCTAGCCTTATCCCTCGCCCAATAATGGCTTGCGCCATACACAAACCAAATCATATCAATTCATTTCAATTCACATACCAAATTCAACCAAATAATCAAATCAATCAAACCAAACAATCAAACAAGTTGTCCAATGTTTGTGGACGACAGGGAGCAGTTCATATTGGCAGTTATAAAATAAATAACTGTATAAGAAAATATGGTGAGGAGTTTTCACATTGGGGTTCCACTCCGTCATTTTTATTTCTAAATTTCAGAACAGTACTGACTTGCATGAAATTCCAACGCACTCTTCTTCACGCTGTTCATTGTAAAAATCACATTTTTATGTTGCTACTACATACATAAAAATCATATTTTTATGTTGTTACTATATATGTAAAAATCATATTTTTATTTCGCTTTCATATATACAAAAATCTATACTTTGTATAAATAAAAATCTAATCTTTCTACGAATAGAAATCATACCTTTTACATTTTAAAAATGTCATCTTTTTGATAAACAAAAATGTAATCTTCTTGATAAGCAAAAATATAATCTTCTTGATAAACAAAAATGTAATCTTTTTGTCCACAAAAACCATAGCTTTCTATATTTAAAAATCATTCTTTCTTACTTTTAAAAATCATTCCTTCTTACTTTTAAAAATCATTCTTTTAAACAAAAAGAAATTGTATTTTTAAACTACAGCACATTTATATAAATTCAAATTTTTTTTAAAAAAAAATTCATAGAATACCAATGTCTAAATAAAATTAAAAATCGAACTTACTGTTCTTTTTTTCTTTCCAGAAGGGGGAGGGGTGGAGCTCGAGGTAGCGTGGGGCGGGTTGGTGGCTTCGGTTGGTTGGAGCAGGCCCGGTGATCAGCGGTGCTCGATTTGAGCAAAAAAGGGGGCTCACGGTTTGGATCCATGGCGCTTGCGACTGGGAGGGAAGGGGTAGATGAACGGAGGGGGAGAGGCTGAGGTCGATCGTCGGAGGGGGGGTCACGGCGGTCGTGCCAGTGGAGGGAAGCAGCGCGATTTTCCACGTTTGGGTTTTTTTTTGATTTCGTGTGTTGACTTCAAAGAAGAGGGGGGTTAACCGGTTAAGGAGAAAGGGAGGAGGGAAATATAAAATTATTTATTTATTTAATTTAATTCTTTCTCCAAAAAGTTACTTTAAAATTCGAACTCCAAATTGAACCCACCGACTATCGTGCCTAACTAATTACCCATATTCCGAACACAATGGGATATGTATCATAAGCCAATTCGGCTGTTTTGATCAGTTTCATTAAATTTAAAATATAAATCAATATATTTTAAATTCAAACGCACATTTTAATTTACCGGGGCCACATACGGACTCTAAAAATTCCAAAAAAAAATCTGGCTATGTTTTGACGATATGGTCCTAACAAAACTAATTTTATCAAATTTGGAGATCGCTTGAAAAATGGCCAATTTCTGGTCGATCCAAATGACTGAAACTGTCAAAACACGTTTTCTTTTGCCACACTAACATATATGTTCCAAAAATTATGAAAATTGGAATCAAGTAATAACTTGACATTCCAGATCCAACAAAAGTGGTTTCGTCAAAAATGGAGGTCGTTTGCAAAATCGCTATTTTTAAGGGTTATATCCATAGCGACTATTCTGAATTTTCAACTAGGCATAACTTTTTATTCCCGTTATGAAATTTCAATTTTTCGGATTCATTGGAAAGATATTTTCAAATAGATTCTAATATTTCTAGTTTCACTAAAATCCGGTTTATTTTGAATCCTGTACATTCATTTGAAATTTAAAATCGAATTTTCAAACTACCGTGCCATTTTCAATTGCTTATATAATTGAAATAAATATTTATTTTCCAATTTTAATTTAAATAAATTTATACGTTCTATTTCTATTCAAAATAAATTTCTCGTCATTGTTATTTAAAATAAATCATTTTAAATATTCAAAATTCATTAAAATTGCCAAAATAAATTTTTTAAATTTGTTCTGATATTTCAGGTTATTTCAATCTCCCCCACTTAAAATATTTTCGTCCTCGAAAAGGAACAGAGCTGAAAGTTGTTTAACTATCCAACTCAACTTTCAGTTTGGCTTTCATTCTTCAACTTTTCAGTTTCTAAGAGTTCCTAACTTTTCAAAAATTTGGCTAACACCCTAAATTTTCGAAAAATTTCCCCATAACCTCCTTTGTACGGGGAGCATCGGAAAAATCCCCAAACCACCACACATGCCCTCTCATCTCAAAAAGAAAAAGAAAAAGCCAAGCAGCTAGCCAATCGGCTCATAAAATCGTCCAAACCCAATAAATTATAAAACATGTACTTATTTGTCAAGCATACAATTTTATTCCTCTTCTCTAGCCTCCTTTCTATGACCTATTCATATATATATATATATATATATATATATACACATATACATGCATGCAATTTCAAACAATTTTCAATTCAGTTCAATGTTTTGCTCTATTTGGCTTAGTGGTTCAAAATTTTAATTAATCAAACAACACAATTAGCAATCCATTAATTGATTAGTTTTTCAATCATATATCTTTAATATATGTGCAGAAAATTATGTTTTTGGTGCCAAATCACAACAATATATCCTATCTGGTTTTGGTTCTCGCACCAGTCAATTGGAAGTATATAGACATCCCATTTTCGAAACTCGAACACAAGTACTAATGATGACATGCCATCATCAAAACCATCTCCGAGCGTCTAGATTGTGATTCTATATCTATCCAGTATATTAAAACTTTGGATACACATTTGCAAGGCATATATGCAAAATCTTTATATACTCGATCATCCAAATTCAATATAAAATAAATATTCAAATATGTATAAAATGGTTTAAATCTTCAAAATAAAATTTGTTTTCATTTTTATTTTAAAAACACTACTCTTCACACTCGTTCTAGGATACTACTGATCCTATCTCTAACGAGTCATTCTTATTGGATATTGTTAATCCAATCTTTGATGAATTCTTTCGTTTGGTTCTAATGTGCATTGTTCTCGAGCTCTGTAAAACCAAAGCTTTGATACCAAATGTGACGACCCGAACTTCCCCGTAAAGGAAAGCCAGATTGCTTTGAGGTCAAGACGAATCAGAACACAAACAGAAGAACATTTCATTGCTTATTACAACAATTCCATCAGAATACAGGAATATAACAGAGTATGAATTAATAAAATACATTTGATAAATATTAGAGATTTACAAATTTACAATGCAGCGGAAAATAATACAAAAACACAACTGAAAGAGATACACAGATACAGAGCTTTCCGAATATCATTCCAGCTATAAACTAGGATCCTGTGAATATAAATCTGCAAAACCAAAACTACTAGCTGTCTGTATGGAAAATAGGGGCACCTAGAGTTTAGATTAAAACAATAAACTCCAAGTCAGTCATGTGACTGGTGTGAGAACTAAAATAGTTATTTAAAACTTTACTTTAAAAGAGAGTAAATCAAGGGCCACGCTGGATAACATGGAACGGGTTTCCTCCCAAGAATACTAGTGCATATAACAAACAGCGTAATGCTTTTTGGAAAAACGAAGCTATTATATGACTCAGGTCCCATTACACAATGCAACGCAAGCCGGAGGATAGAGTTTAACCTTATAATAGCCAAACATGCTTGGTACATTTAAAACAAATCATTTTGATACTATTATAGTGTAAAGTGTATGAAAACAACTTCAAATATAAATGTATCAATCATAGACGGCATAGTGCCCCATCCCACTATGTCGCCATACTAGGCTCTACAGTCAAAACCGAATGTCACGTATTGGCAATTGGATTTCCGTCCTGAGTCGAGGCCAGGGATGGATCCTCCCAGCTTCGAGACACTCTAGCAAATGTCTCAGAACTACACACTCTGGGTAACCCTTGGATCTTCAGGGCTGGTCCTCCCTTACGTTTGAGGATTAGTCATTCATGAACACACGATTCTCGGTCCTATCGGACCTATCCATCGGCTCCGTAGAGACCGATATATCCGAGGCGCGTCGCATTCCAACAACCACATGGGTAAAAATAATATAAATGTCAGGGCTTGTAAAAAGATGACACCACCCATAGCTAGATAGAAACATCGTGCACTCCCTGCAGTCACGATCCTGTTTTCGACTCATACTGAGGTGTGAGGCTCGCGAATTATCACTATACACAAAGTGGCGCTGTATTAAAGCTATGCTTTGATCATCAACCACATGACTCTGCTTTTCAATAGAAGCCTTAATCATTTGCATCTCAGCATGCCACACAGGCAATTCACGCCACGCGACTGATGTCTATCAATATATAACCTCTGAGCTCGTACGTCTCAGAGAAGGGCATTAAGAAAGAGAATAAATTCTCCGCCGCCGAACAGATATATATTTAATAGAGATCAATCAGCACAGAATAAAATCCAGTGTCAGACACACAATCCATTTACAAGTTCGTTCTGGGTCTGGACGAAACCGGAGGCACCTTATTCCTCATCCCATATGTCCAATACAAGAGAGAGGTCCTCGCATATCCGATCGATCTCCAAGTATGTCTGGACGATCACCACTTATTACTTCGTCTTGGGTGTATAGCCCAATCAAGACATTAGTAATCATCCAAACAATGTGAAGATCTCCGTTCTTCAACCACCGTCTTCATCGTCGACTTATCGTCGAATCAGTTATTTAGAATGGGTATAATCCCGGCCTTTCCGAATAACTCGCGTATATTATAAACAAATGCTACACAAACACAACATACGCCTCATTCCAATCCAGAATATTCGTTTATTCAAATATTCACATACACAACATATGCCTCATTCCAATCCAGAATATTCGTTTATTCAAATATTCACATACATAGGGAAAGGTTCCCATTAATTTTATCAAAGATAAATTCTTTAAAATTTATTCTTTAATCTTCCTATTGATTTTAATTCAAACCATGTTAAGGTTTTCCAAACTAGTTGGGATTTGCGAACCACACCGAAGTAATCATTTATTTTATTTCCCAATCCCAACCTATTCATTCCATGGAGCAAAACTGGTAATACTCCATATCTAACACCATGGTGTTATCAGTAAATATTAATTACCAGTTTACGTTCAAATCTAATTAAAGATTTAACTATCGCTAGGAGCAAAACTGGTGATACTCCATTCTCGATCATTTCCTAAATTTGATAATTTGAATTATCACATTCCCTTTTTCAATCTATTTAAAACTCCACTTAGTGTTAATCTTCCCAAAAATAAATATTAATGATTATTTAACTTTGGAAACACAAACATGTCGCATCGATAATCTACACCGTACTATTGATTTCTGCCGATATATAACCTCTGAGCACGTACGTCTAAGAGAAGGGTGTTAAGCAAGAGAATAAATTCTCCGCTACCAAATAGATATATATTTAGCAGAGATCAACTATACAGTTTGAAATACAATGACAGACATGTAATCCTCCCTTTAACTGTGTTAAAGAACTAATGTCATTTAAAACACAGTTCACGATAAACCTAAATCACATTCCATTAATTATGGAATCTTCACGGAAAAACAAATCAATATATAATCGATATCAATTTCCGTATCCGACTAATAATATAAATGGAATAACGGCAAAGCCTTTTAAATTCCATATGTATTAACAATCTTTCTCCATAGAAGTTCACTTCGATTATTATCAATCGAATTCCATTCAATTACGGTTTAATATATTAAATTGGAAAACGTTACTTTGGAAAATTCCCGATAAATCTTAATAAAAAGATTTATATATTCCAAATCACATTTCACTGTAAATCGGGTTAAAGAACGAATGTCGTTAAAAACACAGTTCACAATAAACCCAATCATATTCCATTTTCAGTTCCAATTAAATGTTAATTAATTGGTAATTCTTCTTTAAATCTTAATTAAAAGATTTATTCTTTTCACACTGGTTTAAGAACAATGTCATTTAAAATACAGTTCATCACAAACCCAAAATCCCATCAGTCTCTAACCGTAAATTAGTAAGAGAACAATTCCCTAAGTACTAATCCCGAAGGCCGAAACCAACATCAGATCAATACCCAAGAAACCGTTCAACTTAGCTAATCTCCAGTCAGTTTCTAATTTTCTTAACTCCATTGGGTTTAAGAACAGTAATATTAAAGATACCATTCATGACAAACCCAAAATCCAATTTGATATTAAATACAAGGCTCTGAATAGAAAATATGTCGGCTTATATTCAATTTCATATTCTGAAACAAACAAATATCGTATTGGAATAATGATATATATATATATATATATATATATATATATCTTCCAAATTCCTCCACAATATCCGTATAATCACGGAATCTAATATCGAAATATTCCGAAGCTAATTTCGATTCAAATCCATTCCAATTCATATATTGGAAATTTCGATTATTTTTAAAACCATTTCTAATCCAATTTATTTATTAAAAATATTGGATTATAATTCTAATTCATAACTAGTTCATTTTGATAAAAATATATTTTTATCTTTTCATATATGGAATTTTTCGTCCCAATTCTTTCCAAATCATTTATTATGATTTTACACAAATTATTGATATTTTTAATAATTTTATCAAGGCCCGTACAGTCGAATTTCATAAACGGTCATCGAACTGCACTTACATCAACCTTTTTCAAATTTGATTTGGACATAATTCCAAATCCAACCGTTAGATTTCAAATCTCTTGTATTCGTTGGAAAGATCTTTTAGATACGAACCCAACGGCTCCGGTTTTAGTAGAATCCGACAGTCGAATCTCCTGTCAAGTCAATTCGAAGTCAATGGTCGAAATTCGCAAACTGCCGCAGTGTAGTGCGTTCTATTCCGGCCATTAATATATATATTTATATATATATATTTCATCGATTTCCATTTAAAATGTATTTTATAAATCGTTTTAAATTTGTTTTCAAAATGATTTCCAACTTCATATTCAATTTCAAATCAAACTGAATATTTCATATCAATGATATATAAATGATAGTATTTTCAAAACATTAGATTTTGAAATCACTTTCTTTTCGGTATACATTATAAAAATGAATAAAATCGATATAAATATCGTTTACGTCAAAATGGCGTTAATGTAATCAATATAGCTTTATATATTTAAATATTTTCGTGTCCATCCCAAATCGGACATCAAAATCAGATTTTGATCTTTTACTGAATATTATTTTAAAATATTCATTATTTTAAAATAATCGTTATTTTTGAAATATCATTCTTTCTAAACTGGAATTTGACACAGTCAATTACCATATAATGTTATTTATATTGATTTCATATGACACATGTATACAATAATAGTGATAAATAATCATCCATTAACCACAGTGCGTTCTACACTGTATAAGCATTAAATATAAATATTTGACGCTTACCACAGCATGTCAACCAATCGATCGACATACAACTAAACAAATGGGATTAGTGTACGTCAAATATCATCCCAACCCCCGTGTGGGGTTTCAATCTATCAAAAACGAATTTTATTTGTGCAACTTGGGCGACGTGTAAAATTTATCGTCCCAATCCATATCAGCCAAATGGGTGTACATAAACAAATCATCTGATTTGTAAATGAATAATTATTTTATTCATATCCATGTTAAAAATTATATTTTTAACGATAATATATTTATTTAGTTCATTTACACAATAAAAATGATATTTTTATTGTTCTAACATATTTTAGAAAATTTTGGCGGCATAACGGCGCGATACTAGAACCGGGATAAGGTCTAGCCGTATCCCTCGCCCAATAATGGCTCCCGCCATACACAAACCAAATCATATCAATTCATTTCAATTCACAAACCAAATTCAACCTAATAATCCTATCAACCAAAGAAAAACAATCAAACAAGTCGTCTATGGTTTGTGGACGACGGGGAGCAGTTCATAAAGGCAGTTATAAAATAAATAACTGTATAAGAAAATATGGTGAGGAGTTCTCACATTGGGGTTCCACTCTGTCATTATTATTTCTGAATTTCAGAACAGTGCTGACTTGCCTGAAATTCCAACGCACTCTTCTTCACACTGTTCATAGTAAAAATCACATTTTTATGTTGCTACTACATACATAAAAATCATATTTTTATGTTGTTACTATATACGTAAAAATCAAATTTTTATTTCGCTTTCATATATATAAAAATCTATACTTTATATTGATAAAATTTTAATTTTCTATGAATAAAAATCATATCTTTTACATTTTAAAAATCAAATATTTTCTATTTATAAAAATCTATCTTTTTATAAACAAAAATGTCATCTTTTTGATAAACAAAAATGTAATCTTCATGATAAACAAAAATATAATTTTCTTGATAAAAAAATATAATCTTTTTGTCTACAAAAACCATAGCTTTCTATATTTAATAATCATTCCTCCTTACTTTTAAAAATCATTCCTTCTTACTTTTAAAAATCATTCTTTTAAACAAATAAAAATCGTATCTTTATACTACAACACATTTATATAAATTCAAATTTTTAAAGAAAATTTCATAGAAAACGAATGACTAAATAAAATTCAAAATCAAACTTACTGTTCTTTTTTTTCTTTCCAAAAGGGGAGAGGGGTGGAGCTTGAGGTAGCGTGGGGCGGGTTGGTGGCGTCGGCTGGCCGAAGAAGGCCTGGCAATCAATGGTGCTCGATTTGAGCAAAAAAGGAGGCTCGCGGTTTGGATCTGTGGCGCTCGCGACTGGGAGGAAAGGGGGAGATGAACGGAGGGGGAGAGGC
Organism: Allium sativum; assembly: GCA_030737875.1. Lineage (NCBI taxonomy): Eukaryota > Viridiplantae > Streptophyta > Magnoliopsida > Asparagales > Amaryllidaceae > Allium > Allium sativum. The sequence continues at coordinate 65,780,139 of CM060922.1, forward strand.
TGAGGCCAATCGCCGGAGGGGGGGTCACGGTGGTCGCGCCGACGGAGGACGGCAGCGCGGTTTTCCGCGTTTGGGGTTTATTTTTCTTTTTTTTTAATTTGATTTCGTGTGTTGACTTCAAAGAAGAGGGGGGGGTCAACCGGTTTAGGAGAAAGGGAGGAGGGAAATATAAAATTAATTAATTAATTAATTTAATTCTTTATCCAAAAAGTTACTTTAAAATTCGAACTCCAAATTGAACCCACCGACTATCATCCCTAACTAATTACCCCAATTCCGAACACATTGGGATATGTATCGTAAACCAATTCGGCGGTTTGGATCAGTTTCATTAAATTTAAAATATAAATCAATATATTTTAAATTCAAACGCATATTTTAATTTATCGGGGCCACATACGGACTTCAAAAATTCAAGAAAAATAAATATGGCTATGTTACGACAATATGGTCCTAACAAAACTAATTTCGTCAAATTTGGAGACCGTTTGATAGATGGCCAATTTCTGGTCGATCCAAATTGACTTAAACTGTCAAAACACGTTTTCGTTTTCCACGCTCACATATTGATTCCAAAAATTATGAAAATTGGAATCAAGCAATAACTTGACATTTCGGATCCAACAAAAGTGGTTTCGTCGAAAACGGAGGTCGTTTGCAAAATCGCTATTTTTAATGGCTATATTTCCATAGCGACTATTCTGAATTTTCAACTGGGCATAATTTTTTATTCCCGCTATGAAATTTCATTTTTTCGTATTTGTTGGAAAGATATTTTCAAATAGATTCTAATATTTCTTGTTTCACTATAATCCAGTTTATTTTTAATCATGTACGTTCATTTGAAATTTGAAATCGAATTTTCAAACTACCGCGCCATTTTCAATTCCTTTTATAATTAAAATAAATATTTATATTCTAATTTCGATTTAAATAAATTTATACGTTATTATTCTATTCAAAATAAATTTCTCGTCATTATTATTTAAAATAAATCATTTTAAATGTTCAAAATTCATTAAAATTGCCAAAATAAAAAATTTAAATTGGTTTTGATTTTTTGGGTTGTTACAAAATTCTATTTAAAACTTTAGGTAATTCACATATTCCATTTAACATTTTTCAATTCAAATTATAATAAGTATTCAATTTCAAATTTTTACTCATATAATTCCAAGAGTACTATATTCTTCTCTACCTTTTACTTAATTTAAATACAGTTTAAATCGATTATAAAAATTGAAATTGTTTTACATTTTAATATCCAAAAATTAAATTAAATTTTCTACATACAAATCATTTTTATGTTATATTTTCGCTACATACAAGTCAAAAATTAACTTATTTGGAATTGAAAATGCATGACATTTTTATGTTTTACTTCTATCCACATTTGAAGAAAAACATACACACATATATGTACACACACAGATATATATATATATACACATACATATATATATATAAAAGAAATTCTCTTGATTTCATAACACTAATATGAGACTAGAAGCCTTTTACAGTAACTATCGCTGATTTACAACCAAATATTGGACACAAAAATTTCAATGTCAACCAATCACATGAAATACACATATAACATGATGCTATAACATACTATAACACCATTGGAATCAATTGCACTCAACAAATAATCCAAAATTTGTAATTTGAACAAATATAGATTTAGGAAAAAAATTGAATTTTTAAGCAAAACAGGAGGTTATACCTTAAGTTGATCTCGATGGAGGTTTGAACTGTAGCTAGGAATGATCGGGCGTGAGGAAATCAGTGTTTGGAGGCAAAGAGATCACAGATTTCGGGGTTCTAGGGTTTTGGAGCCAGATTTGTTAATTGGGGAAGCTGAAGTGGAAATGAGGGAGAAAGCTCTCGGGCTGTAGGAAATACGTTTACAATCGACGGTTTTCGGCGGCCGCAAACGAGCCGTCGGAAGCCATCGCCACCCTCTGTCGAAAATAGCAATGTTCCTTGTAGTGTACAAATATCTCCCTTCCACCCCTCTAAATATTTATTTCATGACTTAAACCACTTCTAAACCTATATCATCACCTAAGCTCTGAATCATCATATTCATATTGGTTCATAATACTTTACACTGATCACTATGTGCTCATTGCTTGGGACATCAACCATGTTAACCCAACACACTAAGGCCTATTGGGCATAAACATGCCATGAAAATACTTAGCATCCTACCAGATTCTTAGTAGATTAAATGCAATTACTAGTGGTGTTCCCTTCCAGTGACCCTTATTCTTAGTTTTATGTTAGATTTTCAAGACATATTACCCTATCACTTACCCCATGCACCGTAGTTAAGTGCATTAGCCCTTATTTATCTTAGCCACCCCCACATATAAATCCAAATGCTTCAAGCTTCAGAATATACTATACTTATATTGAATCAACTTAAACATCTTATTGTCAGTATTAAGCAAATCAAACATATTCACCCATTAAATCAAAAAAAAGACACAACATTCATCTATTTATATCTAGAAAAGCTATAAACATAAATACATTCAAACTGGCGTAAAACAATACTATCAATAACCATATTCATTGGCCTAAAGTTTATTTATGTCCAGAGCATACTTACTAACAAAATCCTATTATAGGTATATAAATTCATTTATTACTATGAACATATGGTTAGAGGTATTTAAGATACCTCTTAAACCTTAATTCTCTTTACTATAATTCTTCATATTAATCCATGAATCATAGTTTTAGCTCAAAGAATTTAGATAGTAATAAGTGAATCAACACATGATTCTCACATTCCATCATTACATTATTCATAAAGAAAATAGACATAAGCATAAACCTACTTGTCAATGCTACCTATTTCCATTCATTAAAACCCTGCCACATAGTAAAATTAACTTAAATATACAGTTTTAGATATTTGAATATGATAATCCATTTATTCACAAAAATCATTAATACCCATCAAACACAATCATAAGAGAATACTGAATCGGGTTATCATACAATCATATTTTATATAAATATTCGCTGCATATTCAATAATATATATATATATATATATATATTCAAAAAGGATGCCTCATATATTTCTTAATGACATATATAGAATGATAAATACTAACCAATATTCTTCATCCCTTTGATCTTATGACTCTCAAATTTTCCATTCTAATCATTGTTCATTCTCTACAATTTCCTTAGTATTTTTGCACTCAATAAAAAGGAGAATATCCTTTTTCCCCCATAGCCTTACCCAACTAGTTTATATAATAACATATTAGGATTTTATCCTACAAAAAATGTCCATTTTATCCTTAAAATTTAAGTTATTCATTCATCTCATCATTAATAATTTTTGGTGGTCCTAAGTGATTTCAATTTCCCTGGCATTTTATTCTTCCTTTCTATTTGTAGCAATTAACTCAACACCGAATAACACATGCTATTCACATGACTAGGTTACTTCACGTGGCTTTACTTTTATTTGAGAAAATGTCTACACAGCTACTATTATAACATCTATACTCAATATATAATAAGACATACAAATATTTTCTAGTTATAAAATGGTCATGTATTGTGCATATCTCATAAATACTTCCATATTAAATTATCACAGCAATTTTGTTTTCAGCCAGTACTATATTTATTTATGTTTGATCATATTTAAACTAATTTATATATTACATTTTATCCTCAATAATTATGGTCTTGACGCTAATTACATGAAATACAAATTCCTGTATTCATTTATCCTATTCCTTAACTAACGCTGAATCGCCTATTGAATTCACATCGACAGTATGAGTTTAACTAGAATGTTTTGCATCTATTTTAATTCTTTTTTAGCATTTGAAAGTTTACAAATCTTTTTTCTAATCTTATGGAATTCTTTTTAATATAAATATAATAATTTGTAATATCTCTTGTAAATCTTTTTTTTATAAAATTCTATGTAGGCTTAATAATTCATTTATAAGCTTGTTTATAAATTCATAAAGCTATTCATAAAACTTGTTTTGAATGTTTTGAAATTATTTATGTAATTTGATTCATTTATAAAGTATCTTTTTCTAACATTATAAAAACTTTTCCGTTAGAAAATTCTCTTTATATCTTTTATAGAATCTGTTTATAAAACTTGATTCATTTGCCAAATGACAATTCTTAATATTTCAAAATACTAAACAAAGGCCAAGTACTACCAAGCATGTAACTAATACTATTTATTGATTTTTGTCATGGTAGGAGTTATGTTCAATATATCAATGTCATATAACCAACGGGGTCCACAAGCATGTTTAAACTCCAATGTTTCATCTATCAGTATTATGGATATAGATAACATAATACAAGCGATGAATCCAATGGATCCCACTAACTTGTATCTTCGCATCACATATGACATATTAATATGGATTATCCACTACTAGGTGGGCACATACCAAAGGTCATCTGCTTCAAGGATGGGAATAAATCCAAACTTGGTAAATCATTCAAACAGGAAATATACTATATATACTACTATATGATATAATAGTATTCCTATGGGTGAGAGTTTTAAATCATCAAAATTTGCAGTTAATGCTTTTGCATTTTCAAATAGTTAAAAATCAAGTGTGTTTAGTTATAACCAAAATTCCATTGAGTTCCAATCTTGATGAATCTAATTCCATCACGAAGATATCGTCGATGCAAGTGAAATGTGATCGACCATGCACAAACACGACTCGTATGAAATATATATTGTATTTCTAATTTATATAATGATTAATTAAAATAATTATTTACTAAACATGTCATTAATACTAATTAAATTCGATTAACCATCGTCCCTCATATAGGTCCCAGGCAATCTTCCTTATCTTTGTTTATCTCCAAATTCAGGTACCACTTAACCATGCCGATCGCCATACCTATGACAAAACCACCAGTACTCCATGTTGACCCCAGTCCCGCAATCACGACCTCTAATGCTATCCTAAATCGCCAAAATACACAAAAATTCGAAACCCATTCAACTCAACACTAACACCAGTATAGGATATCTTTCGCTACTGCATCAATACCGTGATGCCCCTCTTTCCTTTAGACGTCGTCACTATTGATCTGTGAGATTATTGAAAAACCATACTAATTCATCGACCTTTCATTGTCTATTTCTGGTCATCTCGACTGCCTCACAATGATGTGACCGTATATGACAGTTAACTCACATAGATGAACAATTTTCTTGTTGGATTTGAAACCTAGTTTGACATCTATAAGCTTCGATCGATGTGGATTGTAAAATAAAGTTCTGAAAATGGCTACGTGAGTTAGGGTTTTTGAATTTGTAAGAAATTAGAGGAGTTGATGTCCTTTCATAGAAAATTTTAAATAATATTCACTGACATTCCAAAAATTTCCACCTAGGCATGCTCATAGGTTTTCTGTACTAATTACTTATATTCTGAACTCAAATTAGTTTTAGGATCCAGTTTGACTATATACAAAAGCTATCTTTTAGAATCACATTATATTATAATTTTCAATAGTTAAATGCTATGCATTTCTAGCTCGCATGATAACGTAAAAAGTCCAATCATCATGAAATCGGCGTTCATGCAATAATTCATTACATTGGATCCAGTGAAATTGTTTTTTTTTCATGATTTGAGAAAAAACTTACAAAAACGGTAATTTCACATGTTAACCAAATTGAGTTATCGTGAAACGGTTTAAATTAATTGAATTCTAAGGTATTACTTTATTATCATCATTCAATCTACTTCTTTCCTTGAGCCCAACAATGGCCACTCTAGCTATACCCTCTTCCCAAAAATCTCCCTTTTCCATAATTTTTTTTGCCTTCTATAAATTAGTCTTCCATCTTTATTGCAAAGCCACCAGGGCTTACTCTCCTCCTTCCTTTACACTTCAGTTTGCTGGTAAGAGGCTTGTCCCTACTCAAGAGATAGTGCAAGAAAGTGTCGAAGAACGAAAGAAGTATTTGGTTCGATTCTTCCTCGATGCGCCACTATTTTATATGGAAGTCGTAAATCATCTCAAGCGAGTCTAGAAGCCACGTGGTTTCATCAAAATCAAATCCAATGGTAGCATATTTATCTTTCTTCTTTCTAGTATTGAAGATAGAATCAAAATAGGAGAATCTGACCTAGTAATTATCAGAAAGAAGTTTTTCTTTGTTAAACAATGGGATACTTCATTAGGTAACTCTGATAGTTGTATTAAAAATGTTCATGTAATGATTAAGTTAATGAACATTCCACTATATGATTGTTCTAAATTTGGTTTAAGTTGGCTAGCAACTAACATTGGTAAATTTTTGTGTATCGAGGCATCGACAGAAATTATTAAGAGACTCGAATATGCTAATTATAGGGTGGAAATATCACATGATGCCTTCCCTATCCAGTTAGTTGATGGCTCAAAGCACATTGTTAAGTTCTTTACCTTTGGAAGCTTGACTTATGTTCACATTGCAAAGTTTTGGACATGTTTATGCTAATTGATCTAGTAGATTTAGAAATGTGGTAGCTAACACTATCGAAGTTAGCAGTGTTGCAAAGACATTTGGTAAGGACAATGAGACCATTGCTATAGAACATGTTAATATAAATGTCGAAAATTCTGTTGTAGATGCTTCTCATAATAGAAAGCAATTCTGGAAGAAAATTTAAGAAAGTTAGGCTTAATCCAGTTAAATGAAGAAGTAAAGGAAAATATTTAGAGGAGGCAATGCTTACTGAAATGCCTAATGTTGTTGGCATCATGACAACAACCACTTATCTTCTGGCAGTGTAGGAGATGTTGCAGTAGAGGTTACTAATGATGCTGGCATTGGTACATCCAATAGGTTTAATGTATTTGAATGTATACTTAAAGACATTAGTGCTTTGGATAAGAGAAATGAGTATGAAGAATGAGAAACAAACATTAGAGATAAGAAAAATGGCATGGTGATGGTAAGTAGCACCAATTCTGGTATTGATGTGACACAAATGAGCAAAGTTGTTTATCATAAACTAGCTAATCAGGTTAATGGCTTAGTCATAGAAAATACATAAGAGATAAAAAGGAAAGCAAGTGTTAGTGAAAACATTAGTTTCGAGTGTTGACAAAAATGACATAATGAAACAGTTATTAGATGTTTCAAGTGTTGACAAAAATGACATGATGAAACCGTTATTAGATGATGTTAGATGCTTTGAAAATTTTATGCCTTTAGATTTACAGGAAATGGACATATAAGGTAGCAAGTCTAATGCTTCTCCGCTTCCTTCTCATGCTATTAGTTCACCACAAGAAAGCGCTTCTCAATTTAAATCTAGTTTTCTCAATAAACCAGGTCCACCTCTCAAGTCTGCCAACTTAAATGTAATGTCAACCTCTTCAATTAAAAGTCCTGCTGTAGTTAGTTGTAATGCGCATGAAGCCTCCCCTTTCACCTATGCAAAGAAAAAAAAGCAAACCCAAGCAAGATTTTCTTTATGCACACCTGATACCTCCTCCTTCTTACAAGGCTCCACCCCTCCATCACGGCTGATGACAATGAAGCTTTTTCAAGCTCACTGCTGATAATAACTATTCCAAGTTACAAGAAGTTAAAATTCCTAGTCACAAAGAGTAGGAAGAATGAAATTTTGAACTGTCTTCACTTCAATAGTGACTAGCTTGTTGGAGCTATGCTTTGCTAAGTCTACAATTGACTTTTGGGTATCTATTATGTTATGCTTATTCAGTGAGTTATTGGTGCATGTCAAACAAATCAGTGGCTTGTTGCCTTGGTTTTTATTTAGTTGTTTCCTCTTTATGTAATGCAGAACTTGATTTTTTTCAGGTTACTTTCTCTATATGGAAGGTTTTCCTATGTTGTAGCAGATATACTTATTATATATGTAACGTCCCAAATTTTAACAATTAAATAATTAGTTTATTTAATTATTTAAAAGTCATTTTGGAGATTTAAATGACTTGAATTCAAATAGTTTTGAATATTTAATTAATATAAATAGTGGAATAATAAATTTAATTTTGAAATAGTCGGAATAAGTTAAATTGGCAATATTGTGTGAATTGGATATTGTAAGAAATTTAATTGAGTTTAGGTTCAAATTATAATAATAAATTTATTTATTAAATGAAATTTAAACGTATTAATTATAATATAATTCAAAACAAGCTTATAACGGTGCGGTGGTTCGAAATTATACATTTGGAACTTCAATTGATTCTACTGGATTTGTTATAAGTCAAAATTCTTTGAAACAAGAAACATTCGAATCTGTTGAACTATAATTTTCTAATGAAAGAGAAAATTTGAGATTTCGTATTTCAGTCTTTTAGTTACGTCCAAATCAATTTTTTAGAAAGTCTCTATGGAATTATTTAAAACCGTTACGATTTATTTAATATAATAAAAGGCTTTTTATATGAATTGAATACCGATTTGACTCAGAATTTTGAAATATCGAGTTATAAATCCAAACTTGTTTATTTTGAAGCTATATGATATACTATTTGGATATATATGATAATATTAATTTATTACTATTAAATTGAATTGTTTTTAATTTATTAATATTTTATTGGTTTTATTTAAGCCGTAAAAATAACCATTTTGCAAACCACATTCGTTTTCGACGAAACGAACTTTATTAAATCCGTAATGGTTAATTATTATTAGATTTCAAATTTTGCGATAATCAGAGTTGTTTTGTGACCGTATGAAATTAAATGTAAATTAATTGATAATTTGAATTTAAAACAACATTGTGTGAGCAAACGAACACGGAGTTCGATGAAAAAAGTTTCATTGGGTCCGTAAAATCAAACTATAATAGTCGGTCCATTTTCATCGAAATTGGATATCGTATTTGGTCATACGAATTTTGAAACGATGAATGTAAACAACGATACAATAAAAATTAATAAATTAATCATAAGGATTCTGAAGCAAGCCAACCTACCCTACATATATATATATATGTATATATATGTATATGTATATGTATATGTATATATATGTGTGTGTGTGTGTATCCTAACCCTCAAATTCTTGACTCTTTTCATTCTCCAGTTAAACGCATATCACACCGCTACCAAATTATATTCGTGAACTTTGGAAAATCACGGTAAAATTAAATAAAAATCCTTTAATCGGGAGACAAGTGTATTTGGGTTTCTAATGAGGTGCTCTTCAATCTGGTGTGTGTTTAGATGGGTTCGGCACCATCTTTGTTCACTGTCTTCGAAGAAGTGAAAACTAGGGCTGAAGAATCCGAGTGATTCAAGCATAAATTCAGGTTTTGTGTGCTGTTTTCAGGATTGGGAAGGAGTTTAGCTTCATTGAAAATTTTGTGGGGTGATGTTGTGATTAAAGAGTTTGCAAGTTTTACTATTGGGTGGCGTAGAAGGCTGTGCGACCAGTGGTGGGTGATTCCTAGCTTTGAGAGTTGACGTTGGGTGGATAGAGCAGGTGATAGGGAGTTAGAAGGTGGCTTCAGTTATTGAAATAGTGAAGTAAAGAGGGAGCGAGAGTGGAAGAATAGTGCAGCCATGGCATTTTATATTTGGAGCAAAAAATTATTAGGGAAGGAGGGAGACGATAATGTGGTTAAGGGTTTAAGCGGGCTGGTTAGATTAGAAAACGAGATTAAGGAATATAAATGGTAATTAGAGTAATGATTAATAATTAATTTAATCTAATTGAAGATAATATTGTTATGGATATAACTTTTGCATATGTTATCAGAATCGGACGAAACAAGTCGCATTGGAATCGTAACGACGAGATCTATATTGTGAACTAATGTGGCTGGGAATAGAGCTATTGGAATTTCATAGAAAAATCAGATGGTTTTTTGGTTATAAATGAAACAAAAGTAGAATCGTCAACTGCAAAACAAAGTGAGTAAACTCACTAACTCGATCCAGTTTATAATTTTATAAACGTATTTTAGAATTGATAAATGATGATTGAATTCTATGTGATGGTCCTTTGGATGAATTGCTAATACATTGGTTGAAACAATATACATAGTTATATATATAAGTCATTGGTTGAATATTGATTCTATTTACTATGATATTCCATGTTGAAATGAAACTGGTGTTATTTATATTGATTAATATCTGTGGATGCAGAGAAACAGGTTAGACGAATCCAATTGGACTCCTCAACAATTATACTGTTGTTTTTCATATATTGCATTATATGATGTGGTAGATAATCTGTGTTTGATTATTGTGTGTTCTGGTATGTTTGAATAACGCCGACCCTAGAATTTTAGTATTTTGATATCATAAAATATTTTCAAATATAGAAAAAGAATTTGAGATTTAAAAAGGAAATTTATTATTCCAAAATAGAATTGAATTTCAAATGGACTTGAAAATAGGAACTTGTTTTAAAGGATAAAACAACAACTTGATTATAAACGATGGTTATAAATTAAGTAAAATATTTATTATTGGATAAATTGAAACATAAATTCAAGTTTGAATTTATTCAGAAAAGTGGAAATTGATTTTGAAACCGATATTTGAAATTTGGTTTGAACTTAGCAGTTATAAGTAAATTATAAACGAGATTGTAAATAGCTAGAATAAAAATGAGATTTTGTATGAGTAATTATTCTAAATAGAAAGTACAAATAGAGTTTGCACTTAAGATATTATTTACAAGTACAAAATCAAACTGATTTGATTGTCTAAAAGTAATATTATTCACGTTTGAAGTGAATAATTATATAAAGCAAATATTCTAAGAACGGGTATATTTATAATGAAAATTGAGATTTGGAAATATAATTTCAAATGAGAATTTGAATGATAAAGAAATCGGGTTAAAAAGAAATAGTGGATTTTATTTTGTGGAAAAGTGGGCTAGCTATGGATTAAAACCAATTATTTGGATTTAAAATCGATATAAAGTTATATACTGCTTAGGTAAATCAACTAGAAGGTTGATGCGTAAATGAGATTTGATAATAAATTGGAATGTGAACGAGAAGTTATAAAATGACTCGATAGATGGAATTTAAAACTGTAATGGTATTTACAATTTAAAATAAGATTTAATTGATAAAACAAGTACATATTCCTCTCAAGGAATAATATTCACATTTTAAAGCGAATAATGGTTTAAAAGCAAACGTTTTTGCAGATTGAAATGATTATAAGGGAAATTGGTAAGGATTTGGAAGTGATAAATTCAAAAGTGAATTTATAATGAAAACGGAAATTGAGTCAACCTGAAATAGTGAATTATTCCGAAGTTTGGAACGTGTATCGGATAGAGATTATTTCAAAGAGAGTTATACGTTGAAATTTGACTATGTTGAATTCAGAAATGTACTATTTACTTTCCGTTTTTAACAAATATTAATTAATTGTTTGTTTATTTATTTAATTCATATTTATTCAAATTAAAGAATATAAGTTATATTTTAGAGATAAATATTTTGGAAGTGGGGATTATAATGCTATTGTTATAATCAATGTTTTCTGGAAAAGAAGTGCATTCTTAAACTGAATACGAGAATTACATAAGCAATGTTTGTTAAAGATAGAAACTGTGGGCTTTAGACCTTTCAAATTTAAGAATGTTGTTCAATTAAGGTCTAAGAGGTAATTATAACCAACCTTGATTGACTTCTTTGTTGACTAAGGATTGGTTAAGGCTCAGTAGCGAGGATTTGTTAGTGATACGATTAGTTGCTGAGTGAATAACGGGTAGATATGTCATAACGATGTTTTATACAACGTTCGTTTAAATCCAAGTAAACGAGTTTTGGAAACGGTTTCTAATACAATTAGATGTGTTTTCTGAGCATACAAAATGGAATGTTGTTGTTGATTAGAAAATAAGAAATGTGAACGTATGGAAATGTTTTCCGATGTTAATGATGTATATTTTCTAAATATAGGAAATAAAAAATGTGAAGAGATGAAATATTTTCCGATGTTAATAACGTATATTTTCCAGTTTATAGAAAATAAATAGTTTATGATATATGGAAATGTCTTCCAAAAATCATGAGAGGTCAAACAGGTTTTGAGAATATATAGGGAAAGATATGAAAAAGGAAAAAATCGAGAAACTAGGAAATGATAAATTAATAAGAAATTAATTAAAAGGGTTAGTGTCTTTTGATTCTTGACCAATAGAAAGTCCTTTTGGAAATAGGATCGTTACTTGTATGGATGTTTCCTTTGATAGTTAAATAACCGACTATTAAAGTTTTTGGCTCATTTTATATTTCAATTGTCAATACAGAGAGATCAGGTTTATTATCTGAAAACCACTTCGTATAGGCATAAATATTGCAAATCAAATACATTGAAGATAATTGAAGATGAAGTAAAATGCGAGGTTTGTTCTGTTAATCCTATGTAGAAATTTCCTAAGATGGATTGATGGGATGGTGCCTTCAGTTTGTTCAGTCCTAGGATAACTTGTATGGATGAATGTTTGACAGAGTATGCCTAACAAATCATATACATTGATCTCTTCAAACATATTTATGTTGGTGGAGAAGGAATTAGTTTCTCATAGCTTTATGCCCATGATATTTTTGGGGAAATCAATAAATGATTTGGTGGGTTTTACGATGTGGCATTCAAAGTGAATGATACTGTGGTGTTAAAAATGTAAGTATGGCCTTAAGCCTCATTAACCGGCAAATGGCAGAAATTGGGTAGGTCGCATGGCCATGTGGGTCACTCCTATTAGAGTGTACTATCACCTAATTTAGAGAAAATGCATTTTCTTCTTTATTATATCACTGATGTATGCTTTCGGTAATGGCTGTTAATCCCAACCATTGAAGACATATATTCGGTACACTCAAACGAAACGAGTGGTCGGTCATGTTTAGACGGGTTGCAAGATGTTCTTGTTGAATCCAGTGTATTCCTCTCTAGAAATACACAATTATAAGGTGGTTTCTATAGTTGGAATCCATTCTCCAATAAGAGCCTGCAGTTTTGATGTATACTATGTATGCGGAGTGTGAAACGCAAGCATTTCGCTAGATTGTTATTGATTTTTTAGACACTATTATAATATCAGAGTCGAGTTGATACAAGGAATATTTTAGGTTATCGTAATGTAAAATCCATCTGTGTTTATGTGTGGATCGGTCTTACGATTATCCTTTCTTTTAAATGGATTTTTAACATTTAAACCAAGTGATTGGAGTTTACTCACACCAGTCCCATGATTGATCCAGTTTATTTTTTTTCGTTTTGCCCTATCCTCTTGGGTGCTCAAATTTGTATGGGCAGTCAAGTAGTCAGGATTTTACATATACATTTGGAGGAGCAAAGAGTAGGAGGCTTCAACATTAGATAGCTACTATTTATTTTCCGTTGTGATGTGTTGTGTTGTACCCTGATAATGGTATGTATATATAGTTGCAAATTTTTAATTCAGAAGTTATGTTATATAATATAATTTATTCCTTCCATTGTAAGATCCATGTCTACTGTGATGTTGTGATATTGTGGTCTTCTTTTATTATATTCTAACTTTCTTTCTATTTCTCACCCTCTAACTTCTTTCTATTGATGATGTGGTAATATCCGGTGCTTGGTTAGTTGACATGGTATTTGTGTCAATGACCAGGATCGGGAATTGTTCTGTTTGTTACAGTATATCTCTTAATTTCCTTGTATTTATTATTTTAATACAATAAAAAGTGTAACAGATCACTTTAAAAACTGGTCGGCCTTACCAAAAAGTATATATTATTATCATTATTCTTATTTAATCATGATTTTGAATAAGCTTCGAAATTAATTTAATTCCACAATAAATTTTAGATTCACTTACTCGAGTAATTCTAATATTAGAATTCTAATTTTTTTTACTCAAATATATTAGATAACTCATATAATTAAAATTTAAGTCGTTAAGTTTCTAAAAAAATCATTATATATATCTAAATTAATAAAAAGTTGCATAGCAAAATCGAGATCATTTTAGTTTCCAAATCCCAACAAATCTTTCCATTGGAAATCAATTATTGTATACTAACCTAAGTTATTTAGTGCGTCATTTTCATATGTTCTCGTCGTTCCTTAGTTATGTAAATCTTAAATTGAACTTGAAAACCAGAAAATATGATTTCCTTTACACCAACTAAAGCAAAAGATGATGAATCGTCGAGGAGTTTCTCTCCTCATCGAAGAGAAAGTATAAATATTCCATGTAACTCATTTAACTCTCTCTCTCTCTCTCACTCACTCTATATATATGTAGGAGCATTCAACAACACCCAAAAAGCACTATTTTTCCACCAATCGTTTTATTTAAATATGTTTCTCTTTCCCTCTCCAAATTATCTCTCCACATACTAGCATATTTAAATGCAGATGAATGGTTTGAATCAAGGGATATTTATGTATGATATTGAATGCTCCTCGTATATATATATATATATATATATATATATATATATATATATATATATATATATATATATATATATTTGAATATTGGTACATTTTATTAATAATACCAACAATATACTTCCATTATATGCCTCATCAAAACCTTACAACCCCCATACTGGGTACTTTGTAAGGGGAAAGAGCACATAATTTTCATATATTGAATCGTTTGATATACAAATATTACAAACCATATACATAAAAACAACAAAAGAGGAAAAAAGAGCAAGGCCCAACGGTCCAGAACGACTCAAACATTCCCTCCATGAGATTCAAATCAATCATCCAACGTCATTCAGTTCTACACCCCATCGACTCAAGAAATCTTCTGAAAACTTGATCGAGCGGTGCAAGAGCCATTGGCATTCACCAAATACACCAACTCTCTTTCAATCTATCTTAATTTGAATGAAGCCTGAGCTGACTGGTTTCTGAAAATATGAGAATTCCATTCAGACTAGAGGTAATATACTGTCGTCGTTAAGACATCGCAGTCAACATCACGAAGTTGATCACGTTTTCTTAACTTATTTTGGATCAGAGCCACCTCATTTTGAATGGAACTTAAGGTGTTTGATAGAAAGCCAAGGTTGGATCGAAGCACACCCAAAATTGCAGAAGAGAAAGGACATTGGAAGAATAAGTGTTCGATGGATTCGTCAGCTTCATTGCACAAAACACAGGTAAGATCAGTAAGTAAACCAAAGTTAGCTAACCTGTCTTTAGTATTTAACCTATTTGAGAGAGCCAAATATGTTGTAAAGTCCATTTTACGGCTGTTTTTGGAGCGCCACACTACTGCAAAATATGGTTTAACTTCCTGTTTAGATCGAATGAAGTCCCATGCTTTATGAAAGGAGAAAGCTCCTCCTTGAGCATATTCATAGCAATCTGCATCATAGGATGGTTGGACATGGATAGGAGTAATGTGTTGTGCAACTTCCCTAGTAGCAGCAAGAATCATAGGTTGTAGGAATCCATTCTGAATAATATCAGCAACCCTTTCTGATGGTCTTCCAAGCAGATGAAACCTATGAAAACCAATAAGATCAATGAGACATTTATAGTTAATCCAAGGTTCAAACCATAACAAGGTAGTTGAACCATTGGCAATAACCTTTTTAAGCAGTTGAGCCCCGTGAGTTCTAAGTCGTAGTAGCGCCTTCCAAGTGCAGAAGGCATTGTTATCAATGGCCATACTCCAAAAATGTTTATTAGAGAAATACTTAGCATGCACCCAATTCCTCCATAGGTTATGATTAGAGAGGAAATTCCATAATAATTTAATAAGTGTATCTTCTTTGAGGTCAGTGAATGATTTTAGACCTATCCCCCCTTCGGACTTAGGCTTACACAAATTCTGCTAGCTTGTTATGTTGACTAGAAGCCCAAAAGAAATCAGCGCATCAAGTTTTGATTTTGTCAAGAGTAATTTATGGAATTTGGTAAACAAAAAGCTAGTACAGAACATTAGGAGTAATCACACTGTATAAGCTCCACCTGGCCAGCATAACTAAGGAACCGAGAATCCCATCCTTGCATTTTAGTCTTGATTTCTGTATCAAAGAAGCGCAGTCTGCATAATGCAAGTAATTTGTAGAAAGAGAACCCCTATATATATATATATATATATATATATATATATATATATATATATATATATATATATATGTATGTATGTATGTATGTATGTATGTATGTGTGTGTATGTGTATGTATGTATGTATGTATGTTTGTACGTATGTATGTATATGTGTGTGTGTGCGCATATGGGAGTAACTATTGGGACATAAAATTAGAAAACTGTCAAACAAATTTAGAAATAAAATTGCAAGCGTACGACGTACAATTGTAGTATTTGGCGAATACGGTTCGCACCACAGAGACGGAATTAATTTTAAATTTCTACTTGATCAAGTCAAACAAACTTCGAAATAGTTTTGAATTTATAAACTAAAACTATGTTAAACTTGAGCGTAAAACTATGGATTAACAATCAAAAATCCACATTCCCACTTTCATATAAATCATTCATAAAATCAAATCATGATCTCTCTTTAATCTAAGTAGGATTAGAAATGTATTTATCATAAGCATAGCCTATTTTCATTATTAATTAACACAACTTAGGCCATCAAACTATAATACACAACATAATCCTACTTCTCAATTTCATGAAACATGATATAGAATAAGAAACAAAAATCTATAAGTATGATCTATTTACTGTTAATTAGTAACACTAGTGCGAACCCGTGCTATGCACACGGATTTTGCCTAATGGTGATTTAGAAATAAATGACAAAATATTAAATTTGGTAATGTGAAAACCACATGGCTTGTAAATTGTTTAAAACATGAAGTGTAAATTATTTTAAGACTTGAAGCGTTGACATTGTCAATATGATAAAAGCAAACAAAGGAGCTCATCTCTGAATTCATTACATAATCTTGAATTGATAGGGCATGACCATGTAGAAGTAAACTGGCCAATATTTTTTGTGTGCAAATAAAGGAATGTAATGTCATATATTGAAAATATTCGATGATTCTTGGACACCGCGAATGTACTGAGACTCATGTAATCTCCAATTTCAAATAAACTGTACCTTGCTTGTCCTCAACTTTTTCCCCATCAAAACTAAAATGTAAATTTCAGAAACAAATTCATTTGTGTGTCTAACTCATAATTATAATCAAAGCTGCTGAAGATTTCTAAATTATATTGATACCTGAATAATTAAGCTTAGTGTTACACATGCTGTAAGAGTTTATGGTTAGTAAAGTTACAAATACAGCAAGAGCGTGATGAATTTGAATAAGGCGTACCCATACAAAGGTTAAAATTGTATTTTCCCAAGATGCAAAATATGTTAAACAAATGATCATGATCAACTGTTTTTCATGATAAAAAATTAACTAATTAAAGTCTTAGTATCAATTCCTTGTACGTTTGACAACAGAGCCAGCCAATGTCCGCTTCCTAGTCATTTTATCCAACTTATGTCTTCCCGCATTATCGGTAACTACTTAATGTAAAATATATTTCCTTCATATATCAAATATAAGATGGAAATTGATGCAAACCGTGTACATATGAGACACTTCTTGTAATAAGTATACCCTTAAGTTACAGTAATTTATAGTTTTGTATAATAAATCTTACCAATATAAGCGTCTAACATCTCAAGATTACAACCTAAAAATGAACTTATCCTACTCTAACATGGTAGAATAATAACTCTTACGACTGAACTATATTTATGTACTTGTAGCAATACAGAAATTGTGATTCAACGCATCCTGCTGCCAAATTAATAGTAACCATCCACCTGAGCTCTACCATGGCCAAATCAGCTCTTCCAGAATCATCCATTTGATTGCGTTGACCATGGATTCATAATCAAAGATTGATATCGTTTATGCTAAATGGTCAAAAATAGTTACCTGCACTTTCAAATATAAGAATGATGCTTTTGGAGAGGCAATAAATATAATTGAGAAATTCTATGCACAGTTGCGCGACTGTGCATACTCGCCAGGCCCCCTCAGAGGAATTCAGGGGGCCCACACTATTTTTTTTAATTTTTTTTTTAAAATAAAGCGTGCCCCACTACTTTACTGTAGTGGGGCCGCGAGTACTTTGCACAGTCGCTTTGCGCGACTGTGCAAAGTATTTTTGAATATAATTTTACCAATGATGCTGGTAACATTGATCATTTTAGTTGTTACACCTATGTGATTATCATGCAGTTAATCTTCTTCTCATCTTTGATTGCGATATCATGCTAATAGTACCTTTATTACGAACATAGTTCACCAAAATCACATTCAATGTGCTAGATCTCCTAAAGCAATTGACAAAACAACCCTAAAATAGAAAATTCAACGTTGGAATTAATGCTCTGCTAAAGTCAGTGCAATAAATTTATTCACACAAATCAAAGATTCAAATGTACAACATACAGGTGCAATACATCCACACTGCTAAAATAGCAAAGCCTGCAATGTTAGTCAATAAATCTTAATATGATAACTAAGTGAAAAAAAATATTTAAAAAAAAGGCTCAGTATTTCAACAATAGCAAGTTAGAGTTGTATATGCGTATGTGTGTATGCACATGTACACACACACATACACACATACATACTTATACACACATACACACACATATACATTCACACACTATAGAAGAAAAAGGATATGGCATTGAACATATTCCACGAACATTTAATAAACATCCTATAGGTATGTGGGATTGAAAAATATAACATAATTTCCTAATGATGGAAGAGCAAATGATGTTATTAAGTAATTTTTAGATTCTGGGATTTACTGTATTGAATTCCCAGCTATGGAAAATAAAATATTTAGTAATATATAATACTATCTCACAATTTAATAACATTGTAATGAAGTTTTGAAAACCTGACAACGCATTGATTTAATAATCTAGTAAAAGAATGTCATTAACCATCTTTAGTGTTTCAAAATTTCTCTCGTTAGAACTTCTAGCGTTTATTATGGTCAAAAAATTGCTAGTGCCAAAATTTTGAATTATCTTCTTAGAATCATATTGAATTTTATTAAATAAATTTTGAAACAGGCCAGTACCAAAGTTGTGTACAGTCCATAATTTTCAAATATAAGGTGTGCATTTTTTAATAATAGATTAGAAGAATATTATAATTAATATGACTAACAAAACAATTTTATTCAGTATAAAGACTGGTATTCCCGAATTTGTTACATGAATAATCATTAATCTACAAACATTTTTAAATTTTGAAACTAATTTCTTACTAAAATACAAAAACTTTTACTCATCTAACTTTTAAAAAATAATGTTAGAATATGCAAGTGTGTATGTCTTGTTCACATTGATTACTTTTTTGAAATTAATTGCATTATAACATTAGCATTAATATGATTGTGAATTTTTTGTCTCTTTTATTTTTGGAAGAGTTGTTAAACTTATTGCTACATGGATACCGCAAAATCTTCTATTGGTTGGTAAATACGATTGAACGAACTATCTTTTATCCAATGTTATTTCTATTTTTATTTTGTTGTATTCGCGTGGTTATGAATAATTAATAAATGTAGAGATAAAACCTAAATAAAAGAGTTTATCATTTCCGGTTATAAATAAATAATGATAAAAGAATTTATCATTTTCCTGTGTAACTTAAAAAGATAAATGAATATATCTTTTTTCTGTAAATTATCCTTAAAACTAATTATTCAGAATTGTTGTCCTTAACAATTATTACCTTGAAATAAAAGCACTTCAACCTAATTTCCACTATAAAAACAATAAGTCAACTCACTTTCAAAGAATCTTCAAACATTTTGCAATTTTTAATTAGTCCAACTTTTTTGTGTTACTTCTTGCTAACCATTTCCCATTTAAATATTTACCACTTTAGATTTCCATATTTAGTAAAATTACATGATATAGATACAAATATTGCGGTAACAATAGTGTAATGAGTGGTAAATATTTACATTTGGGAAAAACTTAAACTAATTAATATTTAATGTCAACCTGTAGGTTATAATGAGTGGCTGCTGTATGGGAGATGGTGACAATTCAAATAAATAAAAAGTTTTGTGTGCCTGGTTGATGTTGTAGACACAATGCCAAGTCATGTGAAACTGGTTCCGACTCGCTTGACGGACATGGGAAAAGACATCGTTACAAAGTTTAATTTGCATTGGGATATAAATGGACAAAGTGTCATTAAGAAGGCACATGAGGTAGGGGTTTATGAAGGTTAATTTAATAAGCAAAAATGAAAATGATGTGGAAATAAAATATTTACCAATATAGCTATAATCAGGCAAAAGTACACTGTTAAAGGTAGCAATCTTACCATGTCTTCAAAATGAGGAGAAGGCCCAAATGCACATTCCACTGCAGTATATTTGAAGTCTGTACATACACAAATCATCAGTGTCGGCCCTAGCTAGTTGCATGCCCTAGGCAGCATTACCGATGGGAAAAAGTGAAACGTTGCGAGGTGGAAATTTTTCACTGTCAGGAATTGAACCCTGGTCATCAGGGACTCATGCGCAAGAACAACCCCTTGTCTACAGATTTCTCCTGCAATTTGTTACCCTGCTGTAGGCATATATAGTTAATTTCAAAAGCATATAAAACATTTTGATGCCCCATCCACCACCTCCGGCGGGGTTGCCCTAGGCGGTGGCCTTCGTTGCCTACCCTTTGGGTCGGCCCTGCAAATCATGATAGGTTGAAGCATCACAAATAAATATTCAGGACAAGGTTCAGTTTGCATAATAATCTAAGGCATATGGTACAAATTCAAACAAACAGGTGTGAGCAATAACTGGGAGCAATAACATGGGGGTAATTCTTCTAACTGTAAACAGATTATTTGCTTCACTTTGAGTATTGTCCAACTATTCAAGTGTTTAGCCATAAGGACTTGTCCTTTGTGAGTTTCATACATTTGATGAGGAAGAAAATAAATGTAACACGACCATAATCAAACCATGTTAGAGACTGCAGTGCAATCGAAAAACATTGCAACGAATTTGTGAAATTCATTTGTTACACAGTCACGTGTTACGATGCGGTAAAAAAAAGCAGTGTTAATTTATAAGTAAAAGCAAAAGCAAACGGTATTGGTGTTCCGCGGTTGCCGGAAAGACAACATCGAACGATCTATTTCGGTAGATATTGAGATGGCGAGAAAACGTTAAAACTAAATAAATGTATATTGCATTATCAACAAATATGAATGTTCCACCTAGAAAGCATATAGTACAGTATGCTTAGTTTAGCTCCGAGGAATCCATCAGAATGAAAATATCCGCTCAAACAATACGGAGTTGGAATCATTCAATTTGATTTGTCGAGATTAAAAAAAAATCTCAAAAGAACAAAGAAATGCAATGGTAACATAAAAGGAAAAAAAACATAGGAAAAATATAAAAATAAGATCATAATCTCCAAGAAAATACTTAGTCAAATAATTATAAATTTAGTTCAATTAAACAACTTTTCAGTTTTTACATAAACCTTTTGACATTGCACAATATCAATTAAATTTGATACAATTACCATAGCAGCATCGAAACATCATATTTTCCCAAATTTTTAAATAAATAAGCGAATCGTAAAATCACTAACAGCCCCCAAACATCGTGTATTTGTTATGCCTACATATCCCATGTTTTTGAAGTGTTTAGCAATGTTGGCGGTATGCATAAATTATACAAAATTGCATGTTTCATGAATTATTCACCTACTTGGTGATAATTTCCAAAACATGCATACTATATATTAGATAGACATACAAAGCAAGCATTATTTTATGATTATGTGTAAAAAAAATAGGAATAACCAAACTGTAAAAGATACTAACAGTCTCGAAATCCCATGTTTATGAAAATGTAGGAAGGAGATTAAGATATAAAAAAGAACCTTCAAGTATGTAATTAACGCAAAACTGGACCACGTAAAGTAAATATTATATCATAGGCACAAATAAGAAACCTTAGAGAGGGTTAACTTAGAGAGGGTTGTTTGTCGTTTGCTGCTATAGGAAAACCATATAGATGTAGCATAACACAACATTGTTAAAAGTTGAAATAGCGGAAAACATTGGTTGTATGCCAAGAAAAGAAAACCATTTGGATTTTGAATATGCATTTTGAATGCATAATCTTCACCATTTGAGAACTTTAGTTTAAACTAACTATGAATATTTATACAGTTGGCTTTAATAAGGGAAGCCTTTTCAAAAAAAATAAGATTTCTTTTGAGAAAATTGGATTTCTTTTGGAAAAATAAAAATATAGGTTTCCATCATTTTATTTGTACATAAGCAATGAATAGCGGTTGTATAATCAATCATACGTTTCTATTTGGACAAAACAATAAAAACTTTATGAACGCATAATATAGTTACCTTGTTTTGGAAAAAAAATGTTATATATTTACCTTCTTTATAAATGCATAATACATTTCCATTTTGACCAACTAACAGAGTAGAAAAAAAATGAAAAACTAATGCAACAAAATTATTTTTTTCGAACATATAACTATATTAGAATACATTTATTTTTGGAATATTGTATAGCTCAAAGCCGAATTTTTGTAAACACATCCACTAAACAATGCTGCCATTTTCAAATTTTGACATATTTTGACTATAAATTGTATTGCTTAACAGTTTCAAATTTTAGAATCTGAATGTCATGTATAAACTACGTTATTTAATGCATGCATGGAAATAACACATGGTTATTTCAGGCAAGTAACAATAGTAATAAACCATACCCAACACGTTCATTTTTCCTTACCTTGAACATATATTTTTCAAACAAAGATAGGTCACACTTATTATTTCTGTGTTCACTGCAGTAAAGGGAAAACATTATAATATGTCACCATAACTGACAATTCCGTTAGAAACAAAGCAATATTTTGTATAAAATACAAAATTCATAGAAAACGATTTCAAACTTATGGGATGAATGATGATATCTTCCCAGAAACATAATGAGAAAATCGTTCCAACACAATTGAACAGACGCAAATAGTAATAACTTCTGTGTGATTCTTGATAGATATTGCAATGAAAAATGAATATCGTAATTAATTACTGATTTCACATTGAAGGAAGAAACTGTTTCAACAGTGGTTATGGCGATCGTAGCCTTGTAGGCAGTCTACCTTCATATAACAAAAAAGAATCAAATACACATATAATGACGCTACCACATTGGCAACGATTTGGCAATCCACCGATCAACTAACAGAGTAAAAAAAATGAAAATCTATGTACAACAACTTATATTAAAAATCACATCTGCCATTTATAACGCATGAGTAGAACCTCTCGATAAGGTAATGAATTAGAGTAAAAGCCTTCATTTTTATGCAGGCGAAAATATTATCAATCAACAATATTACAATGTAAAATTGGCATTCTATAATTTTTTTTTAACGCCTAAATAAGATACCACGCCCAACCGAAAAATAATAATATGCAAAAAATAAAATATATATATATATATATATATATATATATATATATAAACATCAAAATCAAATATTGCGATAACAGTAGCGTTAGGCACATGATATAGATACAAATAATAGAAAAGAGATAATAATTTCATATGCATTAGGCATTCGTGTTAATATTTTAGGACATCATAATCATATGAATCATATTTCAATATAAATGATCGCAACCGGGTATCTTAAAAAAATTGCAGCGCAAAGAAAATATGATTCGAACAAATAAAAATGACAAAATAAAGATCATCTTCATAACTTAAATTGGAAATCTGAGATTGATGTAGAAAATTCAAGTTTGGATTGTGTTTTTTTTTTCGTAGTAATCAAAATGTGATGCCCTGACAGTTACACTATTAAGAATCCATGCCTATCTTTCAACATAAATGTAAACATTTTAGTAAACATAAGATACTGGAATTTTATTTCAAATGACACAGTATATAATATAATTAACATTTCTTTGTGCCAATGATGTGGCAAGTTTGACAATAACAGAAATAGGGTAGACGAATTCGGGACCAACTTGCATAAACTATTCACTATACTTCCATAAGTCATATGCTACACCATGAGCAAACTACTTGCAAATAGTTTGATTAGATAATGTGTTATCGTAATAAGACTTTCACCAAAGAAAATAGGAATTGCCTGCATCAGCAAAATCCAAAAAGCTTGTCAATTGACCTTTATATGAAAAAAACACACGCGCACACTCCCTCAAAATTGACACCTAAATTCATACTCAAATTACGAACTATTAAATAACCACGATCGCACGGCCTAAACCATTATAGGAAGGAACACAAGGTTGGAATTCGGGGGTCAAAGTCATAATTCTAGCTAATTGTTAAATTTAGTTCAAGTAGGATTTTAAGTAGCAATTTGAAGTAAAAATACCATTTGCCTTTTCCTACATACATTTGCGTGTGTGCACGCATGTTTGTGTGGGTCTGTGTGCATATGAATTATTTCATAATGATGCAACCAAATAAATGCGAATAGAAATATTATATAAAATACCATATGAACCTTAATTCAGAAATTCGTGCAAATTTTGGAATACAGTAGCAGTTAACATAGACAACATGGCTATCACCAAATAAATTATTGCAACCATATAACCATTCTCCGTAAGCTGCAAATAACAACATAACGAAACTGGAAAGCAAAAGTATGCAAAAAAATTGATGAATTGCAACATGATTGCAAAACAGTAGTCGATGTAGCTTGAATGAACTGGTTGATAAAATTAATTTGTTATTTTTATGAAATTCTAACTTTCTTTAGCTTAATAAAGATACAATTAGAGCAAAAATGAAATAATTCTTAATTTCGATTTGAGTACAACCCTTAATACCATGTAAACCAATCATTGATAGGATCGATTAGGGGTTACTTCAAGATACACCCACAATATCACACACAAGACAATCAATCAACACACCATTCAAATAAAAAAGATACAATGAAAGTAAAATAGCAAGACACAAGATTTTATACGTGGAAAACCTCTTCGATGTGAAGAGTAAAAACCACGAGACCTCTTAAGGAGTCTACCCTCTTCTCTTATTGATAAACCAAAAGGGGAAAACAGCCCCAAAATGTTTACAAAAGATTCTCTTCTAATCACCGGAATCCAAAGACAATAAGAGATGAAAAAGGTGTAAGAGAACACCCTATGTGTGCACTTCAGGCCAGCGGTGTATCGAGCAAGAATAAAGCTCAATCTTGAAGACCAAAACACCTTGAAGAAGATGATAAATGACCAAAAAACTGCTACTGCCTTATGTGACCAGATCTGGTTATATTAACCCTTTTTCTTTTAATGTGCATACCAAAAATGTGAGTAATCTGCCAAATGTCTTTCCTGAAAAGAAAAGATATTGTTGCACAAAAGGCATGCTTGCACAACAAATTTGGGAAAAAGACAAAACTAATAAATCTCACCCACAAATTAAGCATGGCCTGCATAAAAAGATATGCCAAATATGCCTACATAAAATTATGCCAAATATGCCTGCATAAAATTATGCCAAATATGCCTGCATAAAATTATGCCAAATATGGGCTGGAATACCCAACAATCTCCCCCTCCAGCCCAACTTGGGGAAGATGTGCATGCTTCAATCATCATTTGAAACTCATTCCCACAAGCTTGCTACAAACATCAAGCTTGTTTCCTGGAACCACTTTAGTCAACATATCTGCACCATTCTAGTTTGTATGAATTTTCTTTAACTTGAGCATATTTTCTTCAATCACATTTCTTAACCAATGATACCGAACATCAATATGCTTAGTGTGTGCATGATACATGGAATTCTTGCTCAAATCCATAGTACTCTAACTGTCACATAATATTATATACTCTTCTTGTTGCAAACCCAACTCTTGAAGGAACCTCTTCAACCAAAGCATCTCTTTACTTGCTTCCACAGCTGCTATATACTTTGCCTCGGTTGTAGATAAAACAACACACTTTTGTAACTTGGATTGCCAAGAAATGGCTCCCCCTGAAAATGTGAACACATAACCTGAGGTAGATTTTCTACTATCAATATCACCAGCCATGTTTGCATCTGTATACCCCTCAAGAACATGTTTGCTACCTCCAAAACATAAGCAAAATCTAGAAGTACCACGCAAATATCTGAAAATCCACTTTACTGCATCCCAGTGAACTTTACCACGATTGGATAAGTATCTACTCACCAAACCAACAGAATGTGCAATATCTGGCCTAGTGCACACCATAGCATACATCAATGAACCAACTGCAGATGAATAAGGAATAGAAGACATACTTGCTTTTTCCTACTCCATTGTTGGACAATCCCTCTTACTTAGCTTAAAATGAGATGCGAGTGGTGTACAAACGGGCTTAGCATGCTTCATATTGAACCTTTCAAGCACACGTTCAATATATTTTTCTTGAGATAGCCACAACTTCCTAGCTTTTTTGTCATGAACAATCTCCATGCCTAAGATTTGCTTTGCAGGACCCATGTCCTTCATGTCAAATGACTTGGACAAATCTTTCTTCAAGTTGCTAATCAATTCTATGTTTTTTCCAACTACCAACATGTCATCCACATATAAAAGAAGAATAATGAAGATATCGCTAGGAAACTTTCCAAAATACACACAAGGATCTGCAACAGTCCTCTTGTAACCATTTCTTGTCATAAGTGAATCAAATTTTTGATACCACTGCCTTGGTGCTTGCTTAAGTCCATAAAGATTCTTCTTCAACTTGCAAACAAGTTTTTATTTTCCTTTTTCTTCAAATCCTTCAGGTTGTTCCATGTAGATTTCTTCCTGCAAATCACCATGTAAAAATGCGGTTTTTACATCAAGTTGTTCCGATTCAAGGTTACAACTTGCTGCTAAACCCAAAATGGTTCTGATAGAAGTCATCTTGACAACTGGTGAAAAAATCTCATCAAAATCAATGCCCTTTTTCTGATTGCATCCTTTGACTACCAATCTAGCTTTGCGCTTTACTATCTTCTCACCATCTTTCTTGTTCTTGAAAACCCATTTGTTTTTCAAAACTTTCTTGCCTTTTGGAAGTTTCACTAGCTCAAAAGTCTGATTCTTCATCAAAGAATCCATCTCTTCTTTCATAGCCTCAAGCCAAAGAATCTTGTCTCGACTAGACAACACTTCTTGGAAGCTCTCGGGCTCACCATTAGCTGTAACTAAAATATAATCTGTGCTTGGATATCTTGTAGATGGTTTATGTTCTCTGGTTGACCTTCTAACTTGAGCATCATCCACTTGTGGGGAAATTTGCTCCCCCTGCTCACAAGCCACTTCTCCATTTGGTTGAGCTTCATCATGAACATCATCATGAACATCATCAAAATGTGCACCATCAAGCTGTGCATCATCAAAACCTTCATGTGTTGCATCAAGATCAGCCTGTATTGGTTGTTCAACAAAATCATGAGTAGGGGACAAAGAAACATCAGTAGTATCAATAAAAAAATATGAGCTAGTATGATACCTAGCACTCAAAAGTTCTGCACCTTTTTCATGCTCAAAGGACACTACATCTCTGCTTCTTACTACCTTTCCTTTTTCTGGATCATATAGTCTGAACCCATACTCTTCATCACCATAGCCAACAAAAACACATGAATTAGTCTTGGAATCCAGCTTTGACCTTTGGTCTTTTGGCACATGCATGTATGCCTTGCATCCAAATACTCTAAGATGTGTATATACATGATCGCATCCCTTCCATGATCTCTCTGGAATGTCAAGCCCCAATGGAATAGATGAAGAACGGTTGATTAGATAAACTATTGTATTCACTGCTTCAGCCCAAAATGACTTTGGTATATCGGACATCTTCAACATGCATCGCACCTTCTCCACAATGGTTCTATTCATCCTCTCAGCTACACCATTGTTTTGGGAAGTGCCTGAAACTGTCTTCACATGTCGAATACCATATTGCGCACAATAATTCTTGAACTCATGTGAGGTATACTCTCCACCATTTTCTGTACGAAGGCACTTCAACTTGCTTTCTGTCTCCCTTTTCCACCATAACATGAAACTTCTAAAAAGTTTCAAACACTTGGCTTTTGGTCTTCAAAATGTAAAACCATGTCTTTCTAGTAGCATCGTCAATAAAAGTGACAAAATATTTGTTGCCACCATTGGATTCAACCTCAATAGGACCACATACATCTGAATGTACAAGCTCCAACTTAGCCTGCTTTCTTGTAGACTTTCTAGCAAAAGAAGCTCTATGTTGTTTTCCTACTAAGCAATGATCACAAGGGTTAAGAGAAATTGTAGTATTGACAGGAATAAGAGATTTACCTGCTAAATATTTCAAACCCTTTTCACTCATGTGTCCCAATCTTCGATGACACAAATTAGGAGAATCTTTTTCTTCCACTGCATTGAGCTCACCAAAACATACAGTCAAATATGTCTTATACAAAGAACAACACAACTCACCTCTTGCAATTGTCATGGATCCCTTGGAAAATTTCCACTTGCCACTCTCAAATGTGTGACAAAAGCCTTCTTAATCAAGAATATGAGCTGAAAGAAAATTAAGACGCAAATTCGGAATATGACGTACACTTTTCAATGTAAGCATGCATCCAACATTAGTCTTCACACGAATATCACCAATCCCAACTATGCTTGCTGAACTCTGGTTACCCATTTTGACACTGCCAAAATCACCTGCTTGATAATTCAAGAAATACTCTCTCTTAGGAACACAATGATATGAAGCACCTGTATCAACCAGCCACTCAGAATCTGTACTGCTAACATGATGACATTCACTAGTTGCGCAAATTAAAGTGACATCATCATCACTTTTAGAGGCTGCTGCTGCAACATTTTTATCATCGCCTTCTTTCTGGAAATCATTCTGCATCCCATGTTCTCTTTTCCAACGAAAGCAATACTTTTTAATATGGCCAGGCTTCTTGCAATAGTTGCATATGAAGTGATTCTTTCCATCACTAGACTTGGATCTTCCTCTTGGGTTATCACGACCTTTGGGTCCTTTGCTCTTGCTTCTTCCTCTATTCTCCACAACAGGAACTTGTGAATTGTCAACTCCAATCTCCTTTCTTCTAATTTCTTCATTAAACATGCTTTCTTTGATCACATCCAAAGATAGCACACCATCTGGAGTTGAATTACTAATGGTCACAACTAAAGTTTCCCAACTATCTGGCAAAGAACTCAATAAGAACAGAGCTTGCAATTCATCACCAAAAATGATCTTCATAGTTGTCAATTTGTTAATAATATCTTGGAAATCACTAAGATGCTCAGAAACTGACTTTCCACCTTTCAACTTTAGATTAACAAGCCTTTTAATCAATGAAGCTTTGTTATGGGCGGTTTTCCTCTCATACAAACCTTCTAATTTCTTCCACAAATCACATGGATCGGTCTCTTGTGACACATGGTTAAAAATGATAATGTCAACCCATTTTCTAATGGTTCCTAAAGTTTTCCTTTTCAACTTTATCCATACATTCTCTTCCATTTTATCGGGTTTAGAAGGTTTAGAGATAATACCACTCGAACTAGTGACGATTTCAATTGGGTCATGTAAATCCCTGCAATATAACAAGTCTTCCATCATAGGTCTCCAAATAGAATAGTTGGTTGATGTCAACTTAATCATTAAGCTATGACTGCTCGACTCCATAGTGTGATAAATAACCTATCCAACCTCGCTCTGATACCAATTTGGTAGGATCGATTAGGGGTTACTTCAAGCTACACCCTCAATATCACACACAAGACAATCAATCAACACACCATTCAAATAAAAAAGATACGATGAAAGTAAAATAGAAAGACATGAGATTTTATACGTGGAAAACCTCTTCGATGTGAAGAGTAAAAACCACGAGACCTCTTACGGAGTTTACCCTCTTCTCTTATTGATAAACCAAAAGGGGAAAACAGCCCCAAATGTTTACAAAAGATTCTCTTCTAATCACCGGAATCCAAAGACAATAAGAGATGAAAAAGGTGTAAGAGAACACCCTATGTGTGCACTTCAGGCCAGCGGTGTATCGAGGAAGAATAAAGCTCAATCTTGAAGACCAAAACACCTTGAAGAAGATGATAAATGACCAAAAAAACTGCTACTGCCTTATGTGACCAGATCTGGTTATATTAACCCTTTTTCTTTTAATGTGCATACCAAAAATGTGAGTAATCTGCCAAATGTCTTTCCTGAAAAGAAAAGATATTGTTGCACAAAAGGCATGCTTGCACAACAAATCTGGGAAAAAGACAAAACTAATAAATCTTACCCACAAATTAAGCATGGACTGCATAAAAAGATATGCCAAATATGCCTACATAAAATTATGCCAAATATGCCTGCATAAAATTATGCCAAATATGCCTGCATAAAATTATGCCAAATATGGGCTGGAATACCCAACAATCACGGTATGCTTGCTTTGACCGAGTAACCCCTATATGTTTGCTCTGCATTCAAAGTGCTACTGGTGAAATCCATCTTAGAGCAAATATATACAAAATAGAGGAAAAAAAGTAGTAAGCGAGTCAAAAAAATATAAATAACATCGGGTAAATCGGGGCAAGAAGTAGTTGTACCTGTCGCAGGGTGGAGGAGGGCAGCCAAGGCAAAGGGAGAACGTAATCATCGGCGCGGTCTAGGAAGCAGGCGTCGGTTGAAGGTAGAGAACGGTCTCGGCCAGCAACTGGGGCGCAGGCAATGAGAAGGTGAAGGGAGCGATTTTAGGTAAAAGAGGGTTGTGGCTAAAAAGAGAAGAGAAGGGCGCAGGCAAGGAGAAGGGGAGGGAGCGATTTTCGATTTCAATAGGGAATGGGAGGGGAGCGAATGGATTTCTGGGTATAAGAGGGCTCTGGGAAAGTGAGAAGAGAAGGGGAGCGGTTGATTTTGCATACGGTAGCTGGGAACGTGTAAACTGAAGAAGACGAAGGATTGTTAGGGTGCGCGGTATTCCACTCATGACGAAATTGTGGCCGCAGGATTGTATGCATTGGACAGATGGCAGCATCATGTTTTTTTGGACAAAAGTGGAATCGAAAAGACTTTGAGTAAAGATTGTGCTATCATATAATATAATAGATAGATCATCAAATTTGGATTAACTTTCACTTCATTTCCATGATCATATTTAGATGAAAAGGCAATTTTTGAGTAATGAGATAAGCATAGCCTATTTGTTTTAAACAACATAGGCTATCAAATGCAACATGAACACAAAACTACTTAGTCATCATTTTTTCCATGAAGCACAAAGAGATCATAAAACGATATTAAATTGAATCTACATGTTTTGAGAAAGCTTCTTACCCCTAAATTGAAGGGATCTAGCTACTCATTTATGTAATGATGCCAACAAATGTAATTTGCAACAAAAACATCAACAAAAGAAAAGAGAGAACTAATTAACAAACATAAAATAATTCTAATCTACTTGCATGAAATTAAAACTAAGCCACTAACATAAAGAAAAGAACATGAAATAAAAGAGCATCAATAAAAATTGCATTAAAAAAAAGGAAAGTTACATGGAAATAAAAATGGCTAAGTAGCCATGAAAAGAAAGCTTTTATCCTACCACAAAATTAACTAAAAAAGAGAGGACATATTTACATGAGCATATGGGGGTAGTACATGTTTAAAACCCTAATCCTTATTTTTGGGAACCACCCAAACTACCCCTCTTATGTAGAAGCTTCCAAGTCATTTTCGTTTATTAATCACCCATTAAGTATATTGTTGACACCAAAAATTGGCACAACACCCAAAGAAATGGTTGTGTAGAGAATAAATGAAGATGAACAAATGTAAGACTGAAAGAAGAGGAAATCACATACATGTTTATAGTGGTTCAGCGTTAAAAAGCCTACGTCCACTTTATGATCTCTTATATATTCTTAAATCTATCAAATAGAATAATTACAACACAGTACAACAAGAGACTCACAGAGATTTGAAAGCTATAGTATATAAACATCCAAAAGTCCTTTCTTCTGGGTCTAGAATAGGTATTTATAGGTGATACAGCGCTTGAGCTAGCTTGGGCACGCATTGTGCGATCCAACAGAATAGTTAAGCTTGAAGAAGTGTTTTCCTCCTATGGAATTGGTACTCCCTGAATTACTGGTAATAGGTAGTAATCGATCCGATCTATTCAGATGGCTTGGAACGGGAAAAGCTTGGCATGAGCTATTTTTCGGGTGGACATTAAGTTCGTAACGAGGTGCAATCGGGCTTAGTTGGTTTGATCACAGCAGGCTTTTATTGGACTGCGTCTGACGTCCGTGATGATATTAAGTGATGGGCCACATCGATCGTCTCACATCTTGACTTCAATTATCCATTTCGGGCATCTGAAGCATGGAATCATGGCATTGTCGAGCCTTAATGGGCTAGCCAAAAGGCCCATCAAGAATTTTCTCCCCGAAGTATGTTGCGCTGAAAACAGGGCATACTTTGTAATCATAGGTTATGAACAACTTTTTCCATATTAATAAAGAAATCCCCATAGGTCGGATCGAGCCGTCTGTTCATGAGCTTCGTATATCGAGATTGGTCCACTAAATGTCTTGGAAAGTTAAACTTGCTCAGATAATAATGATGCCTCATTCTTATATGTCTTTTCGGCTGACCTTGGCTCGATGATGGCTTACACGTCAACCGAGTCTGATCCGATGGTCATGTCAATTGAGTGTGAATAGTCACCCCATTGTATTGTAAAAGGAAACCCTTTTTATCTTTTCCTTTTTTACTTTTCCTACCACAAAAACCGATTTACTGTTTCAGAGGAAAAAGAAGAAAGATCACTTCGTCTTCAACTAAGATAATTTCTTTTAGGCAAGAATCGATTCCTCATCTTTTTCCTAATATTTCGACGTAATTCTCTTATACACTCTCTTTTTTCTCCATCTTCTTATTGCAATATGGGCTCTGCGCAATCCATAATTGGGATCATCAATGTCGGATCGCCAGAGTCAGTGGTGATGCGACTATTTGTGGTGGTTCTGAAGCCATTGCAACAAAACCTGATGGTGCTGAAGTTGTAGTCCGAAATGGCACGGAGGTGGAGAGGTTTCCCG
This sequence comes from Allium sativum, assembly GCA_030737875.1. Classification (NCBI taxonomy): domain Eukaryota; kingdom Viridiplantae; phylum Streptophyta; class Magnoliopsida; order Asparagales; family Amaryllidaceae; genus Allium; species Allium sativum. Next base: position 65,813,288 of record CM060922.1, read on the forward strand.
CCTTTTCGAAGTGCCTTGTGTATCGGGGTCTTGTTAAACCCTTGAACGCGTGGCAGTGTTTGAGAGTGCGGTGATAAAGATAGCGAACTTTGTATAGTTTGGCATATGAGAACAAAAATGATTTTGTGGTTTGTTGTTTATTGTAAAGTGGAACTAATTGCTTTTGAATCAATTCCAATTTTAGCTTGATAATATCTTCAATCAACAATAGTCAAAACGCGAGGCTCTCATAATTATTGGTCGGGTATCCATTAGAGTAGACACTGAGTGTTGTCAGAGCCCTCTTCAATTGCTGGAAAGCATCGTCACAATCTACGTCTTAAGAAAATGTTAGATTCTTCTTCGTCGGCCTGGTGAGTAGGCTGATATCTTTGTGAAGTCCTTAATGAACTTCCCATAATAGCCTGCCAATCCAAGAAAACTCCTCATCTCCGTTGCATTCTTTGGGATCTGCCAATCTTGAACTGCAACTACCTTTGCAGGATCCATTGTTATCCCGTCTTTAGAGACCACATGCCCTAGAAATCTCACTTCTTTTCTCCAAAAATGACATTTTGAGAACTTCTCCTTAAGCTAATGCACACAGAGAGTTTTCAAAACCTCCCTTAAATGTTGGGCATGCTCTTCCTCACTCCTCGAGAAAATCAAGATGTCATCAACAAAGACTACGACAAACTTATTTAGAAACTTCTGAAATACCCTACTCATTAGATCAAGAAAATAGGCGGGTGCATTCGTCAACCCAAAACGCACTCAAAGAAACCATCTAGAGTTCTAAAAGTGGTCTTTTCTATACTGTCCTCGGCCACCCTTAACTGATGAAACCCCATGGCCAAGTCTAACTGAGAGAAAATAGATGCACCAACAAGCTGGTCAAACAAATCATCTATCCTCGGAAGTGGGTTCCTGTTCTTTTTAACGAGTTTATTCAACTTTCTATAATCCACACATAAGCGGAGCGAATCATCCGCCTTAGTTGCAAATACTACCGGAGCATACCATTCAGATATGATTCGCCTGATAAACCCTTTCTCAAGTAGCTCCCCTACTTGCTTACTAAGCTCCCTTCTTTCTCTTGGAGCTATATGACGCACATGCAATGCAACTGGCTTTGCATTGTCCACCAAGTATATACGAAAATCGATCTCATGCCTCGGAGGTAAGCCCCGAACATCCTCAAAAACATCAGGATACCCACAGACTACTTGTACGGATCACAAATCATCGATAGATGCATCAAGTGACTCTAGGAAAATAAGCATGATAGACCTTTTTAAGTAACAAGAAATCCCGAGGGTCCTTCCATGGTAGGTCAAAAAAATCTAACGACCCTCTTCTCACAATCCTGAATGGCACCATACATGGCTAGCCAATCCATCCCTAGAATCAATCCACAGCCCATGAAACCAAGCACATGTGCGTCGCATTCAAATTCGACGCCTAACCTAGATATTATGAAACCCCGACAAATCATAGACAGACGAGGCCCAATGGGGTTTGAGATGACAACGGGATCCAAGACAATACTAGTACTAAGGTGTAGAGACTCAACCACAGAATCAGATATAAAAGAAAGTGAAGCGCCCGAATCAAAAAGAGTTCTAACAAGATGATTGGAAAGATAAATCAAACCTTCAATGGAAACTTTTCTACCTTTGTCTGGTGCACTGGCCACAAGAGCATGCACTGCCCTCCCGAAGATCCTGTACTTTGACCTTGTCCTTGCTTCTTCGAGCACTCCTTAGACAAGTGTCCGACCTCTCCACAATTGAAACAAGCATTCTTCCTTCATTTGTATTCCTTAATCAAGTGACTTTCGTGTCCGCAATTATGACACTTCCTCTTATCTTTAGCCTTATTGTTCTTTCCGCCTTTCTTTTTGTTGTTGATGTTGCCCTTTCTTGGGCCATACTTTCTTGTTTTGTGTTTCCTTAACCTTATCTTCTTTCTTTTCACCTTTATCTTCCTCATGCATCAATGCCATATCAACGAGCCTTTCAAAAGTTGCTCCCACCGAAATATGAGACATAGCTAACCCATGGAGGGGTTCATTCAGTCCTTTAGCAAACCGTAAAGCTTTCTTATGCGGGGTATCCATTAGCTCCAACCCGAACCTCACCAGTTAGTTGAATTTGTTGACATACTCTTTGATAGTCATGCCTCCTTGCTTGAATACCAGAAACCTTTCCAATTGCATACTTTTCTCAGCTTGAGAAAGAAACTTCATTTCAAACCTCTACTGAAAATCATCCCAAGTCTCCATTGGATGCCCTGCTTGCATCACTTCCCACCAGAATGAAGCCTCATCTTTCAACAGCCAAGCGGCTAACTGAATCTCCCTACGATCGTCAGCTTTGAAAATTCCAAACAAATCCTCTGTCTCTTTAAGCCAATTCCTTGCGTCTATGAAAGTTTTGGTTCCTCGAAATGGCTTTCCGCCCATTGCATAGAAATCTTTGCAGACCTTAGAGAAATTATTTGCTTGCAGAGGAGGAGGATGAAGAACAGCGGGTGCAGTTGGGTGAGGAACATCTATTTGGCCACCGCCAGGCGCCGTGGCCTCTAGATACCTATGGAACCAGCCAGGTATCATAATTCCCTCAGAAATATTAGGTTCCCCAGACATGCTGAAAAGAAAAGGAAAAAGGGATTCAAACAGAGAATCGAAAGATATTACATATTGCTTTGGGGAATATGTTTTTCAAAGCAGACTTTTCTTTTGAAAATGCTTTCTTTTAAAACCTTTTTGAAAATAATTTTCAAAATCTTTTATTCGATATGGTAACCTTCAACCCTGATACCAAGTGTGACATCCCACGTCCGTTAATGTCACTCGTTAAGAGAATGCATTAAGTTTCGTGAAGAGTTATAGGTAAACATAAACAGAACATTACAAGACAGATATAAAATAGCAGCGGAATTTAAAACCTTTATTAAGCAGAAAACATCGTGGTTCAAAACATAGTTACATCACAAGTCTGAAATGCATAAAACCCAGTACATCAATTTAGAATTTCTGTCTTGTACTTAAATCATTAGAGTACAATAATAAAAGAAGCATAATCCCCAAAGGGTAGCCACAGTAGAGAGATATGAAATCAAACGGTACATCTAACAGCTCCAAGCAGGATGAAAGCAGAATCCTGATCAATCTTGAGTATTCCCACCCTGAAAACTTGGGGGGAAACGGAAGGGAAAGAAGAGAAAACAAAATATGTCAGACATAAAGTCTAGCGAGTCCAGTTACTTTTAGCATATAAATAAGTAAAAGTATCATGACAGACATATAAACTGGAGAGATAGATAACAGCACAATAAGGAAGGTATGACAAGGTAAACAGGATAAAAATGATAGAATATATTGCGCTTCTCTAGTACTTTCTCTTTCTCTGCACCAATACTAGTGTCATATGAACGAGATGATCCCCAACAAGTTTAAGATAGTAGACTTAGGCATACTTCTAGTGAGAGGTTTTACCCCCATACAATAACAGGGAGCCCAACTAAACATACCAGAGTTACCCCTAAGGATATTAACAGGCTCCTAAACATATCAGAGTCTAGATGTACCTTAATTACTACCCTAACCGGTCGGCTCTCTACTCCGTAGATACTCTGTGATAGCCCCACAGTAGGATGTATCACTTCCTAAAGTGGCAACCCTTCGTTTTCAGGATGTGCACAACCATATCTACAGGTGTCATGGCATCTTAATCCTCTCCTGTCCGGACCCATGCACGCGCATGACCCCATCGGAATGTGCCGCCCACACCGCCCTTTCATTTGAATCTCTTACAATCAGCCCAGTAAGCATGCCCCGGCCCCGACCTAGTTCGGAGTACTTGTTTGCTACCTATATATAGGTTACTGACTGAAACGGGTCCCACACACAAGATGATACAAGTTTCCCCCTACGCTTGCATCCCCACTACTAGGATTTCCATATGTTATGCCCTACCAGTGTAATAAGATTGCATAACCCCACAGGTTATGCCCTATCGGTGTAAAAAGATTGCATAACCCCACAGGTTAAGTTTGTGGGCCTATATATAAATATTACCCACCACCCCAAGATATACTTAACCCTCCCATTGTTTTCAAGCAAGTTTACTTAACACCTACTCAAGTTAACATGTTCATGTAATCCCTATGGATTCAACCAGGTTAAGTATTCATTACCATTTATTCATTTATGGTTATAATGCGCTAGACCTCAAACATTAAACTTACAACTTGTGGATGCTGGATATATCGAACGGGTCTGGGCAGACTTCATCCACAAGTCAGACTTAACCTTGTGTCTTAGTCTATCACATGTTTGTGCACTTAGACCCCTCACATTAGATTCACCACTTGTGGTCACTGGATATGTTGGGCGGGTCCAGACAGACTTCTACCACAAGTGTAATCTAACCTCATATCTAAGCGCGGTTACAATTCTAATTACTGTAAATTTAGGCATTTTCACTATTTAACACTACAACAAAAAGGTCTTTTTTAGCGTTTGAAAAACGCTATTATATCCTTCCATAGCGTTTCAGAATGTCGTGTAACGACATGCTAGGTTAGACCTTCAGTTTTAAATAGCAAAGACAAAAACGCTATGTAAAATCGAGTTTCTATCGCATTTTATGTTCATGTTCTATAGTGTTTGGCAATTTACTTGTATAGCATTAGCTAACATATTTATATAGCTTTTCTGTATATTTTCATGGCGTTTACATAGTCATATTATAAAGTTTACAATGGTATGATTATGTAGCGTATCCTCGATCAACAGCGTTTTTAAAACGCAATAATATGGTATACTGATTTGTACCCACGTGTCGGCTCGTTCGCATATAGATTTACCCATTTCTTATATGCATATAGATATAACATTTTTTCAGAGACAACAAATATGTAAATTACAGCAAAATATTTCATACATATTATTCAAACAACTTTCATATATCCCAATTTAGTATCTCACACATATCATTCAAACAAATTTTCAAATGCCAACTTAGCATTTCATACACATTGTTTTTTCAAGTTTTCCATGTCATATATAGTTGCATCAACAAATTACTATGCATTTCTTCCTCCATTTCCTTCTCCCACAGCTTCTCCACTTGATTTTCATAACAGTACCAACAATTTGAATGACCACTTGATTAGTAAAAAAATTACAATAATTAAAGGATTATACTCATGATTAGTACTTCATTATTAGAAGCAGAACAACAAAAAGAAACTTTTGTCTTTTACTCGTAACAATGATGTGCATAAAAAGATTCATAGATACTACATGATAGATTCACATTATGTAAAACCTCCACCAAAATTTTGCATGAAATCTAAAAAAAATTCAATCATTAATCTATTGTTCATGGTGTCTTATTTATACCAATTTGACATGATTATGATTACTTACAAGAAATATATAACATATAGCAAATATGAAGGCCGTGATGAAGACAAAAAGAAAAACCAAGAAATCTTAGCAAATATCAGGTTACCCATAAGAATCATACAAGGGAATTAACTAAAATTAGCTAACATGATATTAGGTTACGTATGACAGAAAAAGAATATTTTACTGCACTAATTTAACAAAAGATTAATTAAATAAACATACAAAGTAATAGTAGTTTGAACAAGCGTAGATAACTCTTTAGCAAAGCCTTGAATAGTTGAAGAAAAATGGGCACCAACAGTGATCAATTAGGCTGAACAAGTGATAACTGCAATGCATCCTTCCTTTCCATTTATCAATCCCACAGGAGATATTTTGAAATGATAGTATGAACCTACTGCTCAACAATATTGTCCCAGAAATCATCTTTGTATGATCACATCATAAGTCACAATGCATATTACGTTCATGAGAATAAGAGGACATTACTTAATGCTGAGATTTCATTTGCAGAAGGAATAATAACTTGCTATCCTTAACCATAAATGGCCAAAAATTTCAAGTAATAGTTGCATTAATTCAAGTAATAACTTGTTCTTCTCCTGATTCCAATTACGCAACCACTTTCTTAGAATGGATCATGTCTTCTTTTTAGAATAAAGGATTATGGAATTAAATATCCTGTCAGCTTTTATTGTTTAGAATGAGTAATTAACTCATGCACGAATGTATAACTATGAATATCTATGGCTGTTTAATATAATATAGAAGGCCACATCAAGTAATTAAACACACTTTAATATAATATCTAACCTTTGAGGCAAAGGTTTCCTGTTGCCATTTAAGAAGTCCAGCGACCATTTGCCCGGTTTGGTTGCAGTCATCATCAATAGCCTTAATATACATAGGACAACTTTATCAGCAAATGAACCACCAAATAAGCGACCAATTAACTTGCTACATAGCAGCCCGAAGTTTAGCAAGATGGACAGTCATGTAATCAATCCTCTTCTCATCCGCAATTGCTTCTTCCTTTGATAACTCATTGTGATCAAGCTGAGCAGTTTCTGTAAGTTTCAAATATTGGTGAGATCAAATTTTCTTCTCCAATATACACAATAAACATTATTATTGTTAGTATGATGTGGTACCACTTTCATTGGGTTAAAACATTGTGATGTCTTTGCATTTGAGTATATTGACCATTTTCTATGATGTAGATCTTAGGGTCGTTATTTCATCTTTGTGTATGTTTACAACTCCCTCAATCCATCCAAACTGCATTATGTATATGTATGTATGCATGCACGCATAAGACTATTGTACACTACACATATATGCATATATATACGCACGCACATATCTGTGTGTGTGCGCGCACATACACACGCAAGGCTATTATACATACACAAGTGCGAACCAGAGCTTCGCAAACGGGTGTTAAATGTATTTTATTGTTTGATTATCAGTGTATCTTTGTATATTTTCCTGTAGTATTATGCTTATGGCGCTATTTAAATGGTACATTCCTCTCTATCTTTCTTAAAAATTGTTTAAATTTAAATTGCTTAATAAAATACAGTTTAAAGAACAACAAATACTAATTTAAGTATTTTGTTTGTGAAATAGTCACTTATCTTTTTGTGATAAAATTTCTAATTTTGATAATTTCCATAGCTAAAGATGGTGCCAAAAAATAATCCTGAATATCAAATATGCCATGTATTCAAAATGAAATATTATATCAACGTTTTGTAATGCCTCATTGTTTTATCTTGTGTCGTTGCAAGGATCAAACCAATTTCCTATGCTCAAGCTTAAACTATTTTTCTAATTATATTTGTTGGTTACAACTATAATTTCTTTCTAGTGAAGCTTGGTCATAATTTCAGCATCGGTTGTCCATAGTCCAATAATAAAGTGAATTAAATGTTATAAGTTGAGCAAATGGACAAATATAGAACCTGTCGTACTATTTTTCGGTTATACATCGTAAATATGCGAATACAGGAATTTTTCACAAATAGATCCTCGTGTCCTAGTTAGTACTAAAATAATCCTTCATTCAGGTTGGAACACGTTTCCAGTGTAAAAAAAAAGAAAATTGTGCTTTCAGTACCGAAGTGACAGACATCGAGAGCAAGTAGGTGAAAGAAGAAAATTAAATCCAAGTCCTGATATATCGCTGGAGTATAAAAAACAGTGTAGCACTAATAGTATGTACATTTAAATGTAGTCATGCATGCAACTATCATAAACTAAAGAAAAAAAAACTCATCTTAATATGATCATTTCAAGCATCAGCAAACATAAGATGGCAAGATGACTTTAAGAACTGGCCTTTTGTTCCGCGTCTATTAAATTTATGCATATAATGACAGTGACAATAAGAATAGATACACATATTTAGTCATGCATGCAACCATCATAAACCCAAAAAAAAAAAAACTCATCGTAATATGGTCATTTCAAGCATTAGCAAACATAAGGAAATGTATGACTATCATTATTAAATTTGCATAAAGGAATTCCCTTCGATTAGTAAATGTTAGGGAAATTTTTTGCATGGCATTCATTCATGTTAAACACACATAGCATATATTATTCCCTTGGTTTCAACGTCCTCTTTCACACAGTGTTTCTTTGTTCGAGCATACGAAGTTCAACTATATCACTAAATTAAGTAATAATATAATTTTGTGTAAATATTTAGTAATTATACACAAAGTCCTGTACATTTACACCAAAATCTGACAAAGGAAAAAAAATTCAAGACCCAAAGATTAAATAGGGTTACAATTAATTATATGCAAAACATATTACTGTGAAAACAAATAAAAATTTAATATATAAATATCTACTATTTTAACTGTTATTCATCTTCGCTCTTACAATAAGTACATATAAAAGTTATAAGGCAACACAAAGTTAGCACAAAATATAAAAAATTCAATCATTATCATTATTTTATATATGAAAAGGCGGCAATGAAAAAAAAAATCCAAGATTTGCGCAAACAAAGTAGCATACAAAAATTAACAAACGAAGTTTATAACTAAAATATGCATACAAAAAATAATCCAAGATTTGCGCAAACAAAATAGCATACAAAAATTAACAAATGAAGTTTACAAATAAATTCTGCGCCCTTGCAACTAAACCCAGCTATAATATTATAGTATAGATACATATTGCTATATAAATATGTATACAAGACTATTATACATGCATACATACTAAAATCATGGTTCAATAGTGAAGGGAGATGCTTACTTGTTTGCCTTGTATTCACGGCGTACTCTCCTTAGTTCAACTTTTTGTGGGAATGAACCAAAAGTTGTTGGGAGAATCAGAAAGTTCAGTTTCTTCTGTTGTGCCTCTAATCTTGCGCTTACCTTTGTCGCTCTGCGGTGCTTAGAGCCCTTCAAAGCAGCAGCCTATAGCCCAACGGAAAAAATGGTGATCCAGAATATATTTTCCATACATAGAAAAGAACATTGGAGATTAAAAAACAAGACTCTAGGAGATGACTTCCTTGAAGCATGAGCAGTAGGATTTGCTGCAAAGAAGGCCTGCACTTTATTCAAGTAAAAGGTGAGAAGGAGATGAGCAAAATGAGACTGAGAGAATCTGATAGCAAACAATCATTGGCTACCTCATCTTTTTCAGCAGATAATGCCTTGGCAAGAGCATTGACTTATACCACCTTTTGTGCAGCGAATGCTAACCATGAGTTGATTTCATCATCCAGCTGTGTTTCATTGATAAAGTCAACAACAGAGTGCATGAGCGAGCATGAGGCTGACACCACAAGTTTGTCTGTACATTACAAAACGAGTCGTATATTTTAAAAATAACAAAATATTAAGAAAATTGAATAAACTTATGAGGTAATAGATGCTGACACAACCAGTAAGCAATATGATAATTTTGTTTGGTCTTCCATGTTTACAATTGTTCCAATAAATGGTGTACACAGCTTTGAACAGCCTTAGCAAATAAAAACAATGTATTATAATTATGACCAACTAACTAATCCATCCAATACAACCATTTTTTTTTCTTTCCTAAAGAAAGCACACAACAAAGAAATAGAATTGAAAAATCATATATCAACTCTAAAAATAGAAATAAGAATCCCTTGACCTCTATGATATAAGAAATTTGTAGTACCTTTGCCTACTATGGACTCAAGTTCACTAAGTGCACCAAGGGAAGCAGCAAGATTGTTAGCTCAAATGTTCATTCCGTCGACGACTCCAGCAAACAAATACTTTGCAGATGGAAAGACTGCACTTTCGATCAAGTCAAGAGTCCTGGTTCCATGAACAAGGTCAAACCCATAACCAGATATGCCTTTCAAGCCAGTAAGTGTCCTAAGCAAACAAAGTGTGCAACAAACAATGAGAATGGTATCAAGGCATATAATTTAAAATTTAGGAAGATACGACCAAATAACTTCAATGCTTCAGCTGGAACATCAGCAAAGTAGCTCACAATCAGAGCATCAATACCACAGAGCGACGACTCCAATTCTGAGCATGCCTTGGTATATGCAACTTGTCGGATTCTAGATCTAGCACAAGAGTGGGCTCATCAAACTGAATCCATAAAGCACCCGTTGCCTTCAACTTTATGATAACTTCCCTAGACATGGCGATAATGTATGTAAATATCAACAGACAAATATATAAAAACTAACTCCAGTTTGGAATAAAGGATCAGACAGAAATATGGTAGGAATCTCACTTGTATACACGTAACACTTTATCCAAGAGGGAAAGAGTACAAAATGATTTCTCTACTCCTTTGGCAGGTTTTGAAAGCAAAAGCCATGACAGTGGTCCTACAAGAACCAGAACAGTATTGATTCCAAGCTGCAATACATTTTATTATATTATACAAGGAAATAGGATACAAGTGATAGGTTAGACACAGGAGTTAATCATTAAGCTAGATGCTTTACATAAAGATGGACAGTAGTTTATTTTACGTTGCAAAACTGAACATTAACATAGATCATAACTAAATAATACCTGCACAATCCCCTCCCCCCCCCCCCCCACCCCCCACCCCAAAAAAAAAACCTTCCCTTCCTTTTAAAAAAGAAAAGAAAATAATAAACCAACAACGAATAATGACATGCATCAAACATTCATTGACGATTAGAGAGATAAAAAAGGAAACAAATTAACAGCATGCGATGTTACATCTGAAATACACCATCTTAAATCTGGCTTAGTTAGGCATTTAATCATGAAAATAGTCCATTACCAATAAATCACATAATTTCGACTGACAAAATATGTAATATGAAAGATATGAATTCTGACAGTTAAAGAATACTATGCAATTATTAATCCAGTCAGAGATCAAACCAATGTACACGATCAACACAATGAAAAATATCATTACAAAGATGTTAACTGTTTCATACTGACACATGCACCATATCAAAAGGCTAATTTCACGCATTAATGCTACAAGCTCTGGAATATGGAATCAAAATATAGAGTTATAACAAAGCCATACCGCTTTTGCCTCCTTGTATTCAGTCATCGCCTTGAGAGAAGAGTAACTAAATGATGTATGTGGACCCAACTCAAGCATGATGTAATGGCTGCATCAAAATATAACGGTGATTCAGAAAAAACTAACAAACAAAAAGTAGATTACATGCTTCATGCCAGATGTTATCAGTTGACAACTTACTAGTTGGTGTCGAACCACTTGATCATTTTCATAGCAGGTAGGGTAGCATTTCCTCTTTCCATAGAGAAAGATGTATCAAGACCAATTTCTCCTCCACTCCCTCCATACCTCTGGGGAACAACACCAAGCATCACTGTATTATCAAGAACCCGATCATAGTATGAAAATGTGTTGCTGGGAATGAATCTAATTCTAGCAGCATATATTTATTTCCAAATGTTACTTCTTAAATCAACAGCAACTTTCTGCAAGCTCTTCTTATCCCAAAATGAATCCAAGCAAACTTGAGCTCTCTCTTCGGACCCATGCGAAGATAACCGACAATGTGTGATGCCAATTTCCTAGACAGAGCATAAATAGTTCACATAGTACAATATTTGGACTCAACAGGCTCAAAGTTTTTAGTTGAGTGACAATAAATTACTATTGTGTAATTCGCGAGTTGCACACAATATATTCTTTTAAAAAACGAAGAACAAAATTTATCGTGCAATATATGCTGAGTTTGTTACAATAAATCAGTCATAATTCAAACTTTTATATTTATAAGTCTATAATTTTATTAAGAATTTATGTATTTTATATTTGAATACATATTGAACTATTATTCTTGTGGCTAAAAACGAGTTATATATTGATTTATTATTTGAATACAATTTGAATTATTACTACCTGAATTTTTAGTTACATACTGCTTTGATGATGACAATAGCAAGATTGTTGATTCCCATCGCACATGTCCAAGTGCCCGACAACACCATACCACCAAAATTTTGTAGATAAGTTTTGTATAATATATGTATTAGTTCATCGGGAAAATACTACATCTGTAGACAAGAGCACTTCAAGGAATATAAAGTTTATATTTGAAACACGTAAGCATGGACATTAACAGTGTCATCAATTTTGAGTTTCAACAAATTTACCTAAAATGTAATACTAAAATTACTAACATTTTACAAGTTGCATGGAACAATCGGTGAACAGGATAAAGAATCAACACAGACCACTAAGATTAGCATAGTATCTTTTCATTGTCTCTGATAGGATAACTAAGTCTTTTCTCCTATAGAATCGTATATCGACTGCGAACCAAAACGACACTTTGTCAGGATGGTCGAGTGATCTAAGGCACCAGACTCAAGTTCTGGTCCTCGTGAGAAGGCATGGGATCCCACTTCTGACAACTTTTCTACCTTTTTCTCAAGCTTATAAGCTAATCCATATTATAAAACAGCTACTGATCAAGCTGTTTTTGACAATCTTATGATCCTGACATAGTGGGAAAAAATGGAGGATAAGAAGCATATCCATTATGCACCCTAATCACCCCCTTTTCCCTATTCCGAGACACCAAAAATAATACGCATGGCTGAATCCAACTATCAAAGTGAAGGCTGCATTTACTTTGGAAACTGTAAACGAATGTCTATAAACAAAACTTGTGCAAGCCTATGAAAAAATAAAAATATGCAAGCCATCACGCAACTATAAAGTAGTAAATAAACTAAAACAATTTGTCCAAGGATATATATATATATATATAGTAATTTCACTTTCCCGACCAACCTTTTACGCTTCTTATTTAGATGTGTACAAGAATATTTCAATGTGTCATATTATTTTACCTTCTTATACTATTTTAAGGGAAAATTAACCTCTTATTGTTTTTTATTTTTAGACTGATAGGCCACTCGATAAGTCTTAATTTGTATTCTTTGCTACTTAACAGAAAACGAAACCTCCATTTTTTTCTGTTTATTTCCTATTCTTCTTTTAATTCAGTTTTGTGTATGATATTAATAAACAGTGCATTAGAGTAGATCTTCTTCACGGTGCTGATTTCAAATTTTAGATTCGCACGAGTCTTTGAATTTTAGATTACAAATTGGTGCTTTCCGTGTTCATGGCTATTGAAAGAGATAATTTGCTTTAAGAATAAGTGTGAGAAGTTACAGTATGAGAAAAAGTTGGAAAGAAGAAAAGATGTGGGGATATATTGATCAACATCCATGGCCCAGTTGAAAAAGAAATTGTTGTAGTATTCTTCGATATTTTATGGTGCGTGAGAAATTGAATTTTTAGGTATAAGAATTTATTTATTTTGCAAATATTAAGTACTAAATGATATAAGTAAATTATCTCCAGAAAGCATACAAAATATAGTTGACAAATTAGATAAGAAAGGGACTCACAACAACAGCCTAGAGCATATCTTTATTCAACAAAGTTCCACCATCTAGTTAAAAGAAATTTCAATGGTGCATTTGGATCCATTTTAGTGGAATTTATTAGCATAAAATAAGGGGAAAAGAGGTGGAAACAAGGGGGAAAACAAAACCAAACAAACATGAGACACCCTTTGACTGAAGGCAAAAAATCAAGTACAACAAACTTCCAAATTCAATACAAATTAAATACAAAAGAAATAACTCATTTCAGTTGGCAACTCACAGGTTATTTATATATAAACAATCAAACAACTAAGAAAACAAAAACGCATACAAATCACTCAATGGTTTAAGTTCTATAAAATCCTAATAAAAAACAATAATCCATTAATTTTTCTCATTATAACTTTTGGTATCTATTACTATTGTTTCCATGAAGCAGTTAACTATACAAGTAGAGGCGGTGCCAACGTAAAATTTGAAGGTAAATTATCACAAGGCATGAAGTAAATTTTCGTTTACCATGAGAACAACCAGAATACACATAATAAATTCTACTAAAATCTATCACATTGCATTCTGGCTGTTAGTGCATTTCTTGTATTCAGCATAATGCGGTAGGGTTTAGCTTAACATGTACTGTGGTTTAGAGGTAGAAGTCAGCTGACTAGAGAAAAACAATACGATGTTACCCTAGTTATCAGTCTAACAAATTAAGATGTACTATGCTTTTTTCTTTTCTTTTTTGATGAAATTCATCTACAGTTGCTAGTACAGCCTTTGAAAAAGGCAAGTACCAAATGTGGCCTACATTGGCTTACGTTATTCAAAAACAAACAGTTGTTTCACTGCATATATATATATATATATATATATATATATATATATATATATACACTCCTTACTTCACAATAAACATCAACAATTTGAACGCATTTGTCTCATAGTCTCTTAATGCCAGTTCATTCAATTTGTAGACATCATCCAAATATAAAGTTGGAACGTAAGAGTGTTGACATGTGAAAAATACTTACTCCTCCTTAACCAAATTCAAGCGACTGATCAGTTCAAAGGTATTGCGTCCATTTTGGTATGTTTTACACAAGCAAGATCAAGGTTGTGTTGCCAGTAAATTATTCAGTAATGCTGAAATTACAGGCAAAAGAGTTCTTGACAACCAAACTAGTTAAAACATATTAACTCTAATTGGAGAAAATTTCAGATGAAGTTAGCGTTTTTGGTTAAACGATGCGTTAATTCGTATCAGTAACAAATAAATTAGTGAAAAATTATGGTAAATTATTGTTGAGAATATAGAAGTGGAAATGGAAACTCAAAAGATAATTTTATTAGCTAAACAAGAACGCACACACATAGACTATTATAGAACAAAAGAAAGATCCTAAACTCTAGGCATGACCCGCACAATAGTAGTACAAACTGAAAACCTGGACAACTATGACTTGGTAAACACATAAGGTAAACGTGAATACTAAAATATATTATTCTAACACCCTCCCTTAAACTGAAAGTGTTAACATTCAGTTTACAACACAATCTCTTCATCGTCTTGCACATACGAACTCGAACACAACTCTCATCTCCATCTGGTTGGACATGCTCAACTGTTTTACGTTGATTGGTACTTTAACCATCAACAAATACTTCAGGTTTTCTCTTAGGGATCCACCGACCTCTCCATTCGTCGTCCCATGTGTCATCCCCCCAACAAGCGAGAACCGCAGCTCTTCTTCCTTACTTGTTGGATGACACAAAACCAAGTCTCCTCACTTACAAACTGGCCTACTTCACTCGTAGGTACGTACCTATTCTTTAATAGGCATTTTCTCAAACAGTTCACATGCGCTCTTCGCACTGTCCAACCTTTCAACCAAGCTTATCTTCTTCCAGCAGCCACGCTTCACTCAATCTCTCAATTCTGCTCGACTTCACTCGTACACCTCAACAAACCATACAAACCACTACATCTCCTATCAACAACATTCGTTGACTAGTCATCTCACTTCCTTCCAGCTTAAACAACTCACCTAAGCTCCATTGACTTTCTCCACTTCTTCCAACCAAACACCTTGAAGCAAATCCACCCAAACTACACTTCCTTTATTACATTCTCAGTCCACGTCACCTCCAATATCATCCACAACTCAACTAGAGCACTCTGCCATTACCATCCCCATTGCTCTACTAATCCATAAACAACTATCATTTCCTGCCATCATATCTGAATCTCATAGCCTTCAGGCATTCAAAGTGACTCAAAAAAAAAACTTCTACCACAACATCATCCATGCAATTATAGATATGGTGACATAACTCTATGCACAACAAAACCAAAAAATAGATACCTAGCTGCTATGAGAACCACCAGCATCCTCCATCACCAACGGGTCGCAATAGTTAAGAGCGTCGGTGTAACATCACCATCATTCTGACTTCGACACAATCATCAAGGCACATTACCGGCAATGCAACATTCATATTTGACATTACCTCAGTTCTAGGAGAGGCAGTAGGCATATGTGTCATCTCCAGTCGCCTGCTCATCGTTAGATTCAAACACAACATTCATCATATTGTGAATTTACAACAATTTTCAGTGGCAACTTGCAGATTCAGAGGCGAGCATCCTCAGATTTGTCGATGTGACAGTAGTATTCTATAAATCATTAGCTTTATATATTCTTCAGAAGCTGTGACATTGGTAGTAGTTTTCCTCTGTGACTGTTTTGCCTTCTTGATGGGCATGATTTCATCTGCTGCACACCCTATTACATCTTTTTCTTCCTCGCCATTCTTGTCTTCAGTATTATTTTAGTTCTGGGAACTAAATAATGTGTGAAAGATTTCATGGTTCCATTTGTTTTTTTTAATGCCCTTTTCTTCGAAAATAAACACACTACCAATCTTTCCACTAGCTTTAACAGATTTGCTTAGAAACTACAACATTGGTGGTGGCTTTCCTTCAGTGAACTCTAATTCAACTCCGCCATCAACTGACATGTCACCTTACTACAGTCAGCAATAACCATCACCAACATTTCCACACCAGCCAAGCTCCTCCTACCATAGTTGCTTGCCTGCTTCATCTATGAAACCACCAGTCAAACCAGCATCGACATTCACTACTTCCCCATCACAACTACACACTTCGAACAAGCTGCAAACAACCCCAACCATCTGTACATTACTTCACCGCTAATTTTCTGACAATCACAAACCAAACTGCCTTGCACAAATTCAATCCACCTCCATCATCTGATTCACCAACGTCATCGATTCCGTCCCACATCACCGACATCTGCAACGCAGCCACTTCTGCCCTGACCGCAACCTACGAATGTTAGAATTTTCTTTCACTGTTGTGCAAGTTTCTCTTCACTTGAAAAATTCTTCCACTAACACAACATCAACTTGCATAGCACTTTCTCCGACCAACTCCACTCTACTGTCATTAGCAACCACATACTGAAATACTACCAGCGCACTCCACCATCAAAGATCAGGTTGCAACAACTCAACCACCCACACCACAAACTTAACATCTAAAGATCTCCTATCCGCTTCTTATAATCACCTCATAATGCATAGATTTTCCCATGAAATCAACCATGACAGAACAACTACCCCACCTTGCTGTCTCACCATATTGCCTTACTCCATAACTCCAAAATCATCAGCTGAGACTATGCAGAATCAAATCAACTCTAGCTCTCCAGATTAACTTTGGTCATTGCTTCAGAGTTCCAAATCAGATACGGCTCAAATCACATTAAAATTTGCAGATCTCCAGCAGCATAGGAACAACAACGCGTTCATTTGATCCATCCCAAATTCAAATTGACATTAAGATCTCTGATGATGCTATTCACAACTCACAAGCATGAGCGAGTCTCTCTCTTGGCACGGCAGCTTCGGCTGGCTCTAACAGATGGTAGATCTCGGCTGGCTCAGCAACAACATCAAACTTTAATCATGATTTAATAAACACGATATGGATGACCCTGCGGACGATAGCCTTAAACGGTGGCTATCGCCGCCGAACGAAATGAAACACCAAGAGCGGCTTTAGTATTAAATTTGATGGCTCTGATACTAATTGTTGAGAATATAGAAGTGGAAATGGAAACTCAAAAGATAATTTTATTAGCTAAACAAGAACGTACACACATAGACTATTATAGAACAAAAGAAAGATCCTAAACTCTAGGCATGACCCACACAATAGTAGTACAAACTAAAAACCTGGACAACTATGACTTGGTAAACACATAAGGTAAACGTGAATACTAAAATATATTATTCTAACAATTATGTCATACCTCTCATACCCATTTGAATAGGAAAGAGACGCATGATCGATTGTTGATGGGAAGGGTGATTCGGCGATTTGGGGATTTTCAGCATTAGAGGATTTTGTTGTCTTTTTGGAGATGACGAAGTGAGCATAATCAACTGTTATTGAGATCGGTGATTCGGCGATTTGGGGATTTTGGTCCTAAGAGGATTTTGGCAGTCTTTTCGGAGATGAATGGAAAACTGAGCGGTTGTTTTCTGAAGGGAAAGGCAACTAGCTCTAATTTTCAGTTCCCGCATAAAGCAATTGAGTTCCTGGCTTTTTCCTTGTATAGCGTTAAGCACATTGATTTATTTTTTAAAACGATAATACTTAATCAACCGGATATTTGGATGACCGAAAACGTGGCAGGATTTGTAGTCGCTTGATTTTCTTCCCTCCGTAAATTTTGTTTCTCCCCAGCCGCATGTTTTAGGATCCGGTGAATTTCACCCTAAATATTAGCATTGTCCTTAGCGTTGGAGATCCTGTCTTTTAGAGCGTTTGAGGAAGAATGGCGGACACATGCTATTAAAACCCCATTTTCTTGTAGTTTAACAAATAACCCTATTTCATTATAGGTTTTCATGCCCCTTTTCCAAGTCATATTCATCGTGTACCATTTGCCCCAAATTAAGATCTAAATCACAATTTGATTTATGCCCCAAATCCATATTCTTGTACTTAGTTTAAGTTATGTCCAAATTTACAAATACAAGTTATGCCCCAATTTTAACATTTCCTCCTCGTTTCCGATTTCACGCGTTCGCATATTTCAGCGGTATGCCTGAGCTCGAAGGTAGACTGGCTATAAAATAAAAAGGGAAAGGAAGAGAACAGAAATAATCATAATAACAAGATTGACATATGACGGCAAAAATAGGCATAGCAACTAATAAGCATACAATGATAAAATTGGGCATAGTGACAAGGTAGGCATATAGGAACATATCTAATGAACACGTGAAAATAGAACTGATTAGGCATAGTGTCATGGTCATAAAAAGGCATGATGAGATCTAATCAGTGAATTAAATATACAAATAATGGCGGATCTGACATGATAATTAGGCATAGGCTTAGATCCAATTCATAGTTACGTCAAAATAACTTAGATACACCGGTTATGGCAGATCTGATATGATTCAATTAGTCACAGGATTAGATCCAATTTATAAACATGTTAAGATTATCTTTTAAGTATTCATATCTATAAACAACGTAAACTCACAGAGAATGGATCTAAGAAAACTGAGAGAAGCGTGTTGATGTTGAATCAGCGATCTTTGAATACGTATGAATCATCATTGCTGAAGAAAAGGCTAATTTAATCTGAGTTGGAGCCGCATCTCAGCGTCGCTATTGATTTATATGAATAAAACAATGGGTATAGGGTCTAATTTATATCCATCAGCCAACGAACAAAGCCAAGAATTCAGTCCACGTTTAGAAGCAAGAATCTGCCCGGATTTGGGGGTATCGACATGGGTGTCGAACCCCCTTATGGTGTCGACCCATAGGTCGACACTTCCACGGTATGTCGACCCCAAACGGGTCCAATTCACTCCCAGACTTCCCACTTCTGCTTTTGATTTATTTTGAATGATTTTGACTTGGTTATGTATATATATTTATATATTATATGTGTAAAACTTCAAATCTTAATATCTTCTTCATACGGTGCCCGTTTTACACAAACTTGGTGTCTATATTAATCAGAATTCCGAGATGAATGCAATGGCGCAGCCCTTTTTACTTAATTCCCAATATTTAGTTAAGTATTCTTTAGTTTATCATTATAGTATGTTGTTAAAATTACAGGGTGTTACAAATATCGTAAAGTCCACCGCAAACTAGTGTCTACCAGAGGGAACTCCATATGTACGGTAAATCAAAGTCATAGGGTTGTAAGAGCTCGATTAGGATAATATGACAAGGCACACGAGGCAATACCTAGAGTAGAAATCTACCAGTTGCACTCCCGAACTAGTGGTAACGTATAGCCACGACCACCGCCCACCTCGAAACAACACTCCCAAATCAAGGGTGCGCATCAAATCAAATCAAACCGAGGAAGTATAATCAAGGAATAAGTGTTGCCAATAAGAGTAGCTAACCATATGCTCATGGTATAGCACATTTTTTAGCCATTCTAATTGTGTTTCGAAGGTCAAGGGTGTCTATCGTAATTCTCTTACTTCATTCCAATAGCGTTTGTCAAACCATCCTACTTCATTCTGGATTCTCTACAATGTAAGCAGTTGTTAAAGTGATTTTCGGTATTGGCAGAGAGTATGACAATATTTGATGCCTATCTCTTTAACAACCAAATGCTAATTCCATACCGGTTGGTTCTTTTACACATAGAAATGGTTCAAACTTCATATCAAAATATCATATTTTGCTTTAAAACTGTTTCATATCCAAAAAAATAATATACTTCCATAACAAAATCTCCATTTAAACAAAACTTATAATATTGAAACAATTTGAATAGTTATAATAGTTGAATTTGTTCATATATTAAAATAGTTTGAACTTATTTGAAATAATTTGAAAATAAACAGTTAGCATATAAAAGGTTTATACATATAAATAGTTTGAATTTAAAATAGGATTTATCAAAATAGTTGATTTCTAAACTATTTTATTAAAATAATTAATACATATAAGTTAAAATAAATAATTTATAAAGTAAAATAGTTATTTAGAAAAATAGTTTATATAATGGGTTAAAATACAATAGTTTGATTTAGAATTGTTTCCTCTAATTTTAAATAAACCTGAAGTCGTATTCCAATTTTAAGTCAATTTGATTCAGTTCCAATCTTTCTATAATGACCCTCCCTCTCGGCCTATCCAAATCGATCGTTTAACCGACTTAAATTGAACCAAAAAGGCGGATACGCTAACTTTGGGTGCACAACACATCAGAACTAACAACAGAAGACTTTTATAAACATCATAATAATGTTACATCAGAGTACAGAATATCAAAGTATTGAAAATAATATACAGCCGAAAATAAATTTATAATAAATGTAATACAATACAGCGGGAACGAATAAACTAACACAACGGAAGACTATCAATGCTCTGGACACAGCTTTAAGCTTCGATCCAGAATCATGCTAAATGAAATAATCTGCAAAACCAAAACTACTGAGTGCCCGTGTGGAAAATATGGGCATCCAAAGTTTAGGTAGAAACAATAAACTCCGAGTCAGTCATGGGACTGGTGTGAGAACTCAAAACAGTAATTAAACTTTACTTTAAAATATGGTAAATCACCGGACCATGCCGCATGTCTCGGAACGGGTTTACCGCCATGAATACCAGTACATAAACAATAACCAATAATAATCATATGGATCTATGATGCATCATACAACATGCAATTCCTCAATCTACTCGTTTAGGCTTAATCTCAAATTTAGATTTTCAAAATCCAATTCAATTTACAGAAATTATTCCTTTGGACTTTATTTTTTGATTTCTTATTTCAAATCATTTGAAATGCATATCTATCTTTATATCAAAGTAGATTTCACTTCGGGGTCTCAAAGCAAAATTTTTGAAAATATGAATTCCAAAACATAACAATGCATACAAACAAGTACGCAACCAAATATCGCGCTTCCCGTTGACACGGCAAAGGGTACGTACCTTACCAACTCAATATATAAATGTGCACCTCCCACTATGGAGCAGGCTACACTGACCACTCACCCATACTTTTAGTCCTCAGGGTTACCCGAATCTTTAGCCATATACCAAACCATTTCATATCCCCAAGTAGGGAAAATCATTTCACAACATAATGATCACAAGTACTTTCCAAAATATAGTACTTTACATTAGCAATTCACACATATGATTAGTCACTATTAATCACATAACCTTTGAGCTCATACGTCTCAAAGAAGGGTGTTAAGCAAGAGAATAAATTCTCCGCCACCAAATAGATATATCATCAATAGCAACTAATCGGTTATGTAATGAACTACAATGTCAAACAAATACATTTCAAAATCATTTCGGCAATATCGGGTTTAGCCCTCGAAATCCTTCCTGTTTTATAAAACATTTTTATAAAACATTCACTGTCCAAAATCGGGAAAACATTTCTTTTCACTAAAGAAAAATCTCATTTCAAAATCATTCATTAAATTTGAAATGAACTCAACATCGCTAAACATCTCATAGTCAAATGTGAAGTGTTTCACAAGATGTTAGCATACAAATATTTCTACCCAACCCAATGCTAAATGTAAAAGCACATCTCGCTCATAAACTAGTCGAGCACAATGCAAACAATCAATCAATCAATCATAATTAATATCAACAACCAAGTATATTTGGTTTATACCACATCTCATGTTTTGGTAAATTTAATCACCATTCATTCATTCCAAATCTAATTAAAGATTTATTAAAACTCCTTTTCGTTTTAATCTCTAAAATCATTACTTAATGATTATTCAAATTTAGGAAATAAATCCTGTCGTTACTTGGGTTAAAGAACAAATGTCATTTAAAACACAGTTCACGATAGACCCAAAATCATCTTCCATCAAAATGGAACCTTCACGGAAATCATAACAGTATATAACCGATATAATTTTCTGTATCAAACTTAAACTATAAGTGGAATACCAGCAAACCCTTTTAAATTCCATATATAGTAATGGTCTTCCTTTACATAAGCCCATCTCGATTATTACCAAATCTAATTCCATTCAATTCAAATTCAATATATTAAATTGGAAAACTTTACTTTGGAAAATTTCCATTAAATCTTACAATAAAGATTTATAAATTCCAAATCTTAACTTCACTGTTAATTGGGTTAAAGAACAAATATTATTTAAAACATAGTTCACGACAAACCCAAAATCCAATTCGATATTAAATACAAGGCTCTAAATAGAAATTATATCGACTTATATTCAATACCAAATTTTAAAACTAACGGATATCGTATTGGGAATAACGATATCTATATCTTCCAAATTCCTCAACAATATCCATATAATCACGGAATCCAATATCGAAATATTCCGAAGATTATTTCCACTCAAATCCATTACAATCTATTCAGTTGAAAATTCTGGTTATTTCTAAAACCATTTACAAGTCCAATTTATTTATTTAAAAATATTGGATTATTATTCTAATTAATAACTAGTTCATTCAGATAAAAATATCATTTATCTTTTCAAATATGGAATTTTTCATCCAAAAATCCTTCCAAATCATTTATTATGATTTTACACAATTTTTCCATATTTTTAATAATTTTACTATGGCCTTTACAGTCAGTTTCCAATATCGACCACCGAACTGCACCCATAGCGACCTTTTGTGAAATTGATTTGGATATATTTCAAGGTCTACCGTTAAAATTTAAATCTCTTATATTCATTAGAAAGATCTTTTCGATATGAACCCAAATGGTTCTAGTTTTAGGAGAATCTGACGGTCTGATCTCCCAGTACATCAATTTGAAGTCAATGGCCGAAATTTGCGAGCGGTCGCTACACGGCGCGTTCTATTCAAACCATTTAAATATATATAATATATATATCATCGATTTCCATTAAAAACATATTTTCTAAATCGTTTATAAATTCGTTTTAAAAACGCTTTCAACTTCCATATCGATTTTAAATCAAAATTGAATATTCCATTACATGGCAATTTTATATAGTGCATATATATGTTAAAATTATATTTTTAACAATCCAATAATTTTTGGATTACATGACAATTTTATTCATCACCTATGTAAGCTAAAAATAATATTTTTAGCGAACATATATTTATTCCATTTTATGACCATTTTATATATCGCATATACATGTTAAAAAGTATATTTTCAACAATCCAATAATTATCCCATTACATGACCATTTTATATATCGTATATATAAGCTAAAAATAATATTTTTAGTGAAGAAATATTTATTCTATAGCATGACGATTTTATATATTGCATGTATAATTTTATACAATGCATATGTATATTTTACTTCACAACGCATGTATATAATTTTCACAACGCATATATATATATATATATATATATAATTTTCACAATGCATATATATATTTTATTATACAACGCATATATATATATGTATATATATTTCTTTATACAACGTATATATATTTTATACAACACATATATATTTTTCACATCACAATCATATCACACAAATCATCCAAAGTTTGTACAAAAAATAGTGTCAGGAGTTACTAAGCCCCGTCTGCAACCTATGATATAATTACATAACAAAAGTAGTTGAGTGAGAAAGAGTTCTCACTTTGGGTTCCACTTCGCTATTCTTTAACTGACGATTTTGGTATTGTTTGGATTTAAATTTGCTCCAAATTCTAGTTAGCTACAGTTCAGTTCTAGCCAATTCCATTGCGTAGCTCTCTTCTACACGGTTCCAATGAAACTGAAATCACGCAATTGTCGTCGTTTGCAAAAGATATTAGCATATAAATATTAATTAATTCTACTAAATTAATTAACCATTCTTTAAAATAATTAACTCCTAATCACCTTTTTAACTATCTTCTTCCTGATCCTATCTTCAGCTAACTCACGCAAAAGCTCAGCTCCTAGGGCATCATCGCGCCACCACCCTACTACACCGGACCCAGATCTGGAGCACCGACGTCGAAGACCTTCAATTACCCTCCCGCTACTGGCAGTGACGGTCGGCTCGGTGGCCCATTAGCCTGGAAAAACATGCCCGAACGAATGGCTTTTGAGCTGCGATTTCGAGCATCTTACTTAACATTAATTCATCAAACCGGTAGAGATTAGAAGAGCTGAGATCGCTCTTGAATTTTTGTTTTGTGGGTTTGCTAAATCATTGAATGTTTCGTGGATGTTTGAAGAAGAAAACGGGATAATTTCTGTAATTGAAAACAAAGAGCGGCGGCTCCTCTTTCGGAGCTAGGGTTTGGGAATTTTAAAACTATATATATATATATATATATTATTTTAATTCCAAAAATAGGAATTTTGCATTCGAACTTCAAATTGAACCCAACGACTGTTGCCGCTAGCCAGTTACTCCCATTCCAGACACAATGGGATATGTCCCATAAGCCAATTTAACTGTTTCGATAAGTTTTCATTAAAATTAAAATATAAATTAATATAACGTTCAAAATTGATTTCAACATACATTTTAATTTGAGAATGCTTTATTTGAAAAAATGGCGTCTGGAAATTTCCTTTATTCTTGGAATAGATATCGCTCAATTCATCCGTATTCTCAATCTTTCTCAGCTAATTTAGATCGAAATGTAAAGGGGAATAGAGCGAATCATTCCTCTAGTCCAGATCTGTCCTTTGCACCCAACAATCAATTCGTTCGTTGTTATAAATGTGGAGTTCGCGGTCATTTTGCGAGGAGTTGCAAAACACAAATTAATGCAGAGATTCCTGGAAATTCTTCAGTGATTGATTCGAGGGCTAAAGGATTCAACATATGTTTGAATGAAGGTTGGTATTTTCCAGTTCTGTGAGGCGTTTGGATAACGAACGAGAGAAAAACAAGATTGGGCATCATCGAGTTTTAAGTTCTGGTTTGGTTCTTTTAAAGAATTGTATTAGCCTTCACAATCAGATTCAAATTGTAAAGAGATGTCAAGAAGCAGGTATTGGGGAAAGTGGATTCATTAGGCCTACATATGAAAATGGGGCTAAACTAAACTTGTATATAATGTGTTTTGGAAAAATCTGGAATCCGCAAACAAGAAAATACGAAGATAGTCATATGAGCGATGGGGCTTTGCTTAAGGATATTCCAGAAGAGATGTTGAAACTGGCCAGCGATGGTATTACCGAAGCACATAAAGAAATTATGATAAATGAAGGCTGTGTTGAAGAACTTCCAAGAATGAAACCCGATACATGCATTGTTAATTTCTACAATTTGGATGGGAAATTGGGGCTCCATCAGGATAAAGATGAAAGTCGTGATAGTTTGATGGTTGGGCTTCCTGTTGTCTCCTTCTCCATTGGTGATTCGGCAAAGTTCGTCTATAGGGAGGAGAGAGATGAAGGTATATTAAGAAAAATTCTGTTGGAATCAGGTGATGTTCTAATTTTTGGGGGAAAATACAAGGGTATTTTTCATGGCATTACTAGAATTTTAAAGGATACAGCTCCGATATTGCTTATTGAAGAGACTAAAATGAAGCCGGGGCGGATTAATCTTACTTTCAGGCAATGCGTTTTAGATGGAAATCAGGCAAAGGGACATGAAAGTATATCAGGTAATGCCGGTTGTCACTCATTTTCCTATGCTGAAATGGTCAGAAAACCATCCACTTTCTCGGATTGGAATTCTATTACGGGTAAAAATCTTGTTTTTATTAATAAGGTTAGAGATAGTTGTTGTTTCAAATGTGGTGAGTCTTCTCATTTTGCGAAAAATTGTCGAAATGGAATCAGATGTTTTGTCTGTGGTGGTTTAGTTCATCGTAAGTTTAATTGTTCAGTGAGATATAGAGGGAAATCCGTATTAGAATTATTGCACTACAGCTGTTTGAGAATATGTCAGAACATAATTTCACTATCGGATCTTTATATTGTGGATTTTTCTGAAAATGAGAATGAAAGGGCATATATGCTATTGTTGTTGGGATGGCATTTAGAAGGACTTGTCGATGGAATATTGTGGAGCAAGAAGGTTGATAGTATTGATATTTTCCCTCTTTTGCCAAGATCGTTAGAAAGGAAGGATCATGCTATATCATTTTGTTTGAATTTCTTAAAGTTCCGCAGATGGTACGCAGAATCGTGTTCAAAAAATAAGAGGAAAGTTGGGTTGATCTTGAATGAGATGTTGAAACATTTCGACGTCGTTAATACTGTCATAAACTGTGACAGTAGAGCTGCCACCTTCCAGAACCCTTCAAATAGGGATCGCCTTCTTTCGAGTCATGTTATACATACAGTTGATATGTCACTATTGGAAAATGCCCAAGCCAAAGAGTTGACATTGATTGAAGAGGTGGAGAAGATCAGTGAGGAAATGTTGGCAGGTACAGTAGAAAATGGATGGGATGTAAGGCGCATTGATCCTTTGCTTAATGATCCTGAGGTAATGTATTGTAAGGGACTCGCTGCAAACTGTTGGTATGCGGACTGTTTGGACAAAAAGAGAGCAAGGGTGAGGGACTGGATGTCAGGAGATGACCTAATTGACATGAGTGGTTTCGCTGATGATGTGGGAGTATCTTCTTCCAGTCCAGTTCTTGTAAAGGGGAGTAATTGGAAAGTGGCGGATGATGTTGTTCTTCAGAATAGTTTTGACTGTTTGGAGAAATTCGAGGAGGAGTTTGAGTTTTTTCAGGATGTATCAGCGAATGATGCATTAGCAGCTACAGTTTCGATTTTAAACAAAAAGACTTCTCATTCCTCCTTAAAGAATAAAGGATTCAAAGTTGGAAAAGTCAAAGTTGTGAGACACACAAACAGGAAAGTAAACCATTGTGTTAGCAATATGACCAGTTCTTATGGGAATTATGACGCGATGAGTTCTTCAATTATGGAATTGGTCAGTAATGGAGTAGATGAGGGGGATGTTCAGTCAAATGATGGTTGCAGTGAGAAAATGGATGGTGTAAACCATTGTGATAGTATTATGACCAGTTATTATGGGAATTCTTCAATTGCGGAATTGGTCAGTAATGGAATAGATGAGGGGGACGTGCAGACAAATGATGGGTTTAGTGTGCAAATGGATGGTGGTTATGGAGGGAGTGGTCGCCTGGGAGATTTTGTTGGGTGTGGTTATTCGTTTTTATGGGGCAGTAATGTTGGTTCGGTGTTGATTAGTAAGACGGATGGGAGTTTTTTCTCTTTGTTTATGAGACCGTGCTATGGTGTATCATCTTTGGTATATGTCATGCCTCGCTCCGCGACTGTTTTTAGTGTAGCGGTTGGTAGTGACTTGCGTGAGTATAGTGATGAATTTTCTCGGAGTAGTGAAGGTTTCGGGGAGGTTACTGAGAAGTTTTTTCATAGTGGTGATACCCATACTTCTTCGGTTAGGAGGGGGAGGCGTCGGAGAGTTGTACCCAGTTTTGGTTTGATTCGTCGTAGCGCTAGAATCAGATCTAGCTCCACTTCATTCCGAGGTAGGTCCCAAAATCTGAATGCTAGTAGTAGCAATTCGGATTTGGGCTCAGCTATGACTTCTTTTATGGTAGTGAGTATTCTCCTTATGCATTAGGTATCCTTTCGACTAGTCAGTTGTTTCAGCTTGCTAGTGATACTTCTTTTATTTTTACGGATATTGAGCTAGATTCTGACTTCATTAGGAGTAGAGAATTAGAGAGAGTTGCTTCCTTGAGTAGATGAGGATCGTTAGCTGGAATATTAGGGGATTAAATGAACCTATAAAATGTGATAAAGTTAGGACTGTCTTTGTTGATTATCATATTGATATTGTTTTGCTTCAAGAGACTAAAATTGAAAGTCCTGACTTTAGTTTTTACGCTAGATTAGGTGGATTCCATTTTCGTAATTGGGCCTGTCTACCGTCAATTGGCAGTGCAGGAGGGCTTATGATTGGTTGGAAAGATAACCAATATAGATTAGTGCAGGAATTTTCTATGTTACATTCATTACATATTATATTAACTTCACTTAGTGATAATACTTTATTGGGCATTACGAATGTGTATGGCCCTCACACTAAGATTGAGAGGAGACGTTTGTGGGATGAATGTTCCGAATTTAGGGATCTTGCCCCAAATCTTTGGATTGTAGGAGGGATTTTAATGTTACTAGGTTTTTAGGAGAGAGATCTCCTAGAGAAGGCGATTTCTCTGGCACGGAGGAATTTAATGATTTCATTCTTAATAATAATTTGATAGAGATTCCGCTTAGCAATAGATCACTCACTTGGTCTAGTGATAGGGATAGTCCGTCTTATGCCTTATTAGATAGATTTTTTATAAGTACTGAGGTTGATGATAGATTTCCATTTTGTAAAGTAAAGGGTTTACCATTTTTGTTTTCGGATCATTGTCCTTTAATCCTATCGTGTGATTCGAACATTTTAATTAGTAATAATTTCAAATTTGAAAAGATGTGGCTTCTGGATACCAGTTTTATTAAATTAGTCACTGTGAAATGGAATTCGTTATTCTACTTTAATAATTTGTACAAAGGAAATTCAGCAAAGATTTTTGTCGCAAAGCTTGGTAAATTAAGATTTTTTTCTTAAGAGGTGGAATAAATACATTTTTGGAAGTGTTCGCATTAAGAAAGATAAGATTTTATGTGAGATGTTAGATTTATATAAGTTGGGTGAATCCAGAACTCTTAATCTAGTTGAGAGAGATAGACTTAGTAGTCTTAGAAATGACTTCAAACTGATTTTGGAAAAGGAAGAAATAATGTGGAAGCAAAGATCACGTGTTCAATGGATTAAGGAAGGGGATAATAACACGAAATTTTTTCATAGTATGGATAATAAGAGGAGACGTGATAATTTGATTCATTCTATTTTCTTAAATAATGAGGAATTGATAGTACAATGAGATTTAAATGAAGCTTTCACAAATTATTACAAACAAAATTTTGGGACTAGGATAAAGAGAAGAATTAATGTTAATTGGAAGGACATTTACCCTAATGATGTTAGGGGAGAGTTAGTAGATTTAGATAAACCTTTTTATGAGCTGGAGATTTGGAAGGCTATCTGTGATATGCCTAGTGACAAAGCTCCGGGGCCTGACGGTTTTTCTGTTTTGTTTTACAAACAGTTTTGGGAGGTCTTGAAACCTGATGTTATTAATTTATTTAATGGTTTTTATAGTGGAGATTTGAGCCTAGGTAACTTAAATTTTGCTAATGTTATACTTATTAAGAAGAGAGAGGGTGCAAAACTTTTAAAGGATTTTAGACCTATCTCTTTGATAAATGTATCTGTTAAGATCATTTCTAAAGTTCTAGCGAATAGGTTAAGTGGGAAGATGAATGATCTTATAGATCAATCACAAACAACCTTTATTAAAGGTAGACAAATAATAGATGGAGTGGCAGCGGTACAGGAGCACATTAATGTGTGTGTTAAAAATAATTTTTCATGTGCTATTTTGAAATTAGATTTTGAGAAAGCATTTGATTCTATTGACTGGGATTACATATGTGAAGTATGCCTAGCTAGAGGCTTTAGTGTTAGATGGACTAATTGGATAATGCTTTTACTTAGGTCGGGTAGTTCTAGTATTATAGTCAATGGGGTTGTGGGAAAGAAGATCCAATCTAACAGGGGTCTTAGACAGGGGGATCCCATGTCACCTCTACTATTTAATTTAGCGGCTGACGTTTTTTCTAGAATCATTAAGCGAGCTGGGAGATTAGGTGTTTTGGGTTATGTTGGTAATGACGAATTTAACAATGAATTATCCATACTCCAATTTGCGGATGATACTTCATTATTTTCTTCTCATTTACCAAAACACATTATTGCTCTTAAGTTTATACTTTATTGTTTTGAGATGTTATCAGGTCTTAGAATTAATTTTGACAAGAGTTCTGTTATGGTCATTAATGATTTTGATAATGTTGAGGCTATGGTTGCTAACACCATAAACTGTTCTGTCATGAAATTTCCTTTCGATTATTTAGGTTTTAAGATTAGGACATCAAAATTAAAGAAGGAGGATTGGTTAGTCATAATTGATAAGATAAATAGTAGACTATCAGGTTGGAACAATAGATTCTTGTCTAGAGCAGGTAGATTAGTTTTGGTTAATTCAGTACTATCGACTATCCCTGCGTATTGGATGTCGGTACATAGATTTCCTTTATGGGTTATTGATAAGATCGATAGAATAAGATGTAATTATCTATGGGGTAGGGGTAGAGATCCTATTTGTAGGGGTTTCAAATGTTTAGTAAACTGGAGGTGTGTTGTAAACCTAAGAAAGATGGGGGATTGGGGATAATTAATTTATTTAATTTTAACTCTTCCTTATTAGCAAATGGTTGTGGAAATTTAGGTCTCCCGTTGTGTCGACAACGTGGAAAGTTAATGTATCAAAAATCTATTATTCAGAAGGAGAGTTCATTGTTGGTTCTAGTGGTAGTTGGTATAATAGATTATCTCATTTTTGGAAGTCAGTATTAAAGTGCTTTGAATTTTTTAACTTAGGTTATAAGGTGATTGTTCATTCTGGTAATACGACTTACTTTTGGCATGATAGGTGGATTTCCTGTTTACCACTTAAAATTGAATTTAGGGAACTCTTTAATAATTGTAGTTTTAAAAATGTATTGATAAAAGATATCTTCAGAAGAGATTTGGATCCCCCATGGCAGTTTTCTTTTGATAATATCTTAGAAGGGGATATGTTAAGACAATTAGCTTTACTTAATGCTAAGTTATCATTATATCACATTGATGAGTGTAAGGACTTTATTAGTTGGGGTTTGGATAAAAGTCAAGTTTATTCGGTTAATTCTATGTATAACTTTATAAATTTTTCGGGAATTTCATTTCGACCTTTTAAGTTTATTTGGAAAACTAATTCTCCTCCTAAAGCTAAATTTCTAATGTGGTTAATCACTCATAAGAAACTTAATACGGTTGAGTTTCTTAAGAGGAAGAATATCATTTTTGATGTTAAGTGTTATTTTTGTAATCTTATGAATGAGGATGTTGATCATTTATTTTTCTCATGCAATATCACAAACCTTATACTTAGTATGGTTTTACGGATATTTGTTTTTGATTGTCATTTATCTTTCAATTGTTGTGCTAAGTATTGGGATTCCTATAGATTTTTCTATAATGCTAGTAAAAGATACATTTTAGATTCTTTAGTCACTATCGTATGTTGGTTCATTTGGTCCGAGAGAAATCAGGGATCTTTCCATTCTAGATCTATTTCTATGGATATAATCATTAAAATAGTTTATTTTTGCTTGAATTGGATGTCTAATTCGAACTACAAGTTATTTGGGAAATCGGGTTTTGAGAATTTATTGATTAAGGTTAGATTCAATTTGTATCTATTTATTAGAATCAACAGTTTTTTTCGCATTAGATATCGCATTGGTTGTTACATTCTTTTATTAGTTTTTCATTATTATTATTTTCTTCTACACATATATGTATGGTAAATAAATATGTATGAATATATATATATATGCTCATATAATATATATATATATATATATATTTAGATACATATATTCCCATATATATATGCGTGTGATTAATTTCTAATAGTTTGTTTAGCTTTTCACAGATTCAGGTTGTTGATTATGAGAAGTGTTCAGATTGATGGATATTATTGTCGAGCTTAGAGGGTTGATGTTTGGATTGATGATTCACATTTCATTTGGGCTTCTTGTTAGAGAGTTTTTTGACGTCGTACTTCATTATTTTTGTTATTACATAGAGAGTATGGGTTATTGTATTGGAGTAGATATACTTCAATATCGGGTGGTGGCCATGCCGGAATTCGATATTGGAGTAGATGGGCGGTGGTTTATCCGGAGCTCATCTATCTACGATCCTTACATCCCTAGAGTCATGTTAGATTTTATCTTGTACTCTTATGTTCTATAGTCGGACTCAGTATCTTTGTCTTTATTATATATATATATATATCTGTGTGTGTGCTCTCTTCTCTTCAGAAGATCACACATTTTTGTTTCAAAAAAAACATACATTTTAATTTACCACGACCGCATACCGACTCCAAAAATTCCAGAAAAATAAATCTAGCTATGTTTTGACGATATGGTCCTAACAAAACTAATTTCATCAAATTTTGAGACCGTTTGAAAAAGGGTCATTTTCCAATCAATTAAATTCAAACTGAAATTACCAAACGTGTTTAAATTCACCACGCTCACATATCAATTCCAAAAATTATGAAAATTGGAATATAAAAATAATTTGACATTCCGGATCCAACAAAAGTGGTTTCGTCAAAAACAGAGGTCGTTTGCAAAATGGCTATTTTTAAGGACTATATATTATATTAAAATATATATAAATTTCATAGCGACTATTTTGAATTTTAAACTAGACATAACTTTCAAATTATATTATGAAATCTAAGTTTCTCTCATTCATTAGAAGTATATAATTAAACAGATTCTAACGTTTCTTGTTTCGTCCAATTCTAACTTAAAATGAATTATGTATACTCAATTGAAATTAGAAATCGAATTTTCAAACTACCGCATCATTTCAGGCTCGTTTTATAATTAAAATAAATTTATACGTTCTAACATCGATTTAAATAAATTTTTAGTCGTTATTATTTAAAAAATAAATTATTTTAAATTCTCAAAATCCATTAAAATAACCAAAATAAAAATTTTAAATTGGTTCTGAAATTCCGGGTTGTTACAATCTCCCTCACTTAAAATCTTTTCCTCCTCGAAAAGGAACGGAGCTGAAAGTTGTTTAACTAACCAACTCAACTTTCATTCTGGCTTTCATTCTTTAACTTTTCAGTTTCTAAGAATTTCTAATTTCTCAAAAATTTGGCTAACACCCTAAATTTTCGAAAAAATTCACCATAACCTCCTTTGTATGAGTTGATATTTAAAACCACAACTTGCCTCACAGGGCCGTCATCAATCCAAAATAAAAAGCCATTCGGCTCATAAAATCATCAAACCCAATGAATATAGTAAACATGTACCTATTTGTCGGGCATACAATTTTATTCCTCTTCTTAGCTTCCATGCTATGACCTGTTCATTATATACACATGTACATATATGCAATTCCAATAAATTTTCAATTCAGTTCAATATTTGATTCAATTTGGCTAAAATTTACCTTTCATTTTCATATTAGTTTGATTATTCCAATATTTTAATTAGTTGAACTAATAATCATACAACACAACCAGCAATCAATTTGTTGATTAAATTTTCAAACATATATCTTTTATATATTCAAAAATACATTTTCTAAGATCGGATTATATATAAAATCACAAATACGTTAATTATAAACTTGTCACTCTCAACTCATTCTAGGGCATTTCTAACCACATCTCTAACGAGTTTCTCATTCTAGGATACTACTGGTCCTATCTCTAATGAGTTTTCTTTCATGGGATATTACTAATACAATCTCTGATGAGTCTTTATTCTGTTCTAATGAGTTGCACCCCAAAGATTTGAGTTAACCAAAGCTCCAATACCATATGTAATGACCCTCCCTCTCGGCCTATCCAAATCGATCGTTAAACCGACTTAAATCGAACCAAAAAGGCAGATACGCTAACTTTGGGTGTACAACACATCAGACAAATAGCAGAAGACTTTTATAAACATCATTATAATGTTACATCAGAGTACAGAAATTTATAGTATCGAATATAATATACAACGGAAAATAAATGTAATACAATGCAGCGGAAACAAATAAACTAACACAACGGAAGACTATCAATGCTTTGGACAGAGCTTTAAGCTTCGATCCAGAATCATGCTAAATGAAGTAATCTGCAAAACCAAAACCACTGATTGCCCATGTGGAAAATATGGGCACCCGGAGTTTGGGTAGAAATAATAAACTCCGAGTCAGTCATGGGACTGGTGTGAGAACTCAAAATAGTTATTAAACTTTACTTTAAAATATGGTAAATCACGAGACCACGACACATGTCATGGAACGGGTTTAACCCCATGAATAGCAGTGCATAAACAATAACCAATAATAGTCATATGGATCTACGATGCATCATACAACATGTAATTCCCCGATCTACCCATTTAGGCTTAATCCCAAATTTAGATTTTCAAAATCCAATTCAATTTACAAAATTTATTCCTTTGGACTTTATTTCCCAATTTCTTATTTCAAATCATTTGAAATACATATCTAGCTTTATATCAAAGTAGATTTCACTTCGGGATCTCAAACCAAAATCTTTGAAAATATGAATTCCAGAACATAACAATGCATACAAACAGGTATGAAACCAAATATCGCACTTCCCGTCGACAAGGCAAAGGGTACGTACCTAACCAACTCGATATATAAATGTGCACCTCTCGCTATGGAGTAGGCTACACTGACCACTCACCCATTCTTTTAGTCCTCAAGGTTACCCGAATATTTAGCCACATACGAAACTATTTCATATCCCGAAGTTGGTAAAATCATTTCACAACATAATAATCACAAGTACTTTCCAAAATATAGTACTTTACATTAGCAATTCACACATATGATTAGTCACTACTAATCACATAACCTTTGAGCTCGTACATCTCAAAGAAGAGAGTTAAGCAAGAGAATAAATTCTCCACCACCAAACAGATATATCATCAATAGGAACTAATCGCTTATATAATGAACTAGAATGTCAAACACATAATACATTTTGAAATCATTTCGACAACATCGGGTTTAGCCCTCGAAATCCTTCCTATTTTATAAAACATTTTTATAATACATTCGCTGTCCAAAATCGAGAATACATTTCTTTTCACTTAAGAAATATCTCATTTCAAAATCATTCATTAAATTTGAAATGAACTCAACATCATTAAACATTTCATAGTCAAATCATGAAGTGTTTCATAAGATGTTAGCATACAAATATTTCTACCCAACCCAATGCTAAATGTAAAAGCATATCTTGCTCATAAACTGGTCGAGCACAATCCAAACAATCAATCAATCATAATCAATATCAACAACCAAGTATATTTGTTTTATACCACATGTCATGTTTTGGTAAATTTAATCACCATTCATTCATTCCAAATCTAATTAAAGATTTATTAAAACTCTTCTTCGTTTTAATCTCTAAAATCAATACTTAATGATTATTCAAATTTAGGAAATAAATCCTGCCATTACTTGGGATAAAGAACAAATGTCAATTAAAACACAGTTCACGATAGACCCAAAATCATCTTCTGTCAAAATGGAACCTTCACGGAAATCATAACAGTATATAATCGATATAATTTTCCGTATTAAACTAATACTATAAGTGGAATAATGGCAAACCCTTTTGAATTCCATATATAGTAACGATCTTCCTTTACATAAGCTCATCTCGATTATTACCAAATCGAATTCCATTCAATTCCAATTTAATAAATTAAATTGGAAAACTTTACTTTGGAAATTTTCCATTAAACCTTATAACAAAGATTTATAAATTCCAAATCTTAACTTCACTGTTAATTGGGTTGAAGAACAAATGTTATTTAAAACACAATTCACGACAAACCCAAAATCCAATTCGATATTAAATGCAAGGCTCTAAATAGAAATTATATAGACTTATATTCAATACCAAATTCTGAAACTAACGGATATCGTATTGGGAATAACGATATCTATATCTTCCAAATTCCTCAACAATATCCATATAGTCCCGGAATCCAATATCGAAATATTTCGAAGATTATTTCCACTCAAATCCATTCCGATTTATTCATTAGAAAATTCTGGTTATTTCTAAAACCATTTACAAGTCCAGTTTATTTATTTAAAAACATTGGATTATTATTCTAATTAATAACTAGCTCATTCAAATAAAAATATCATTTATCTTTTCAAATATGGAATGTTTCATCCAAAATTCCTTCCAAATCATTTACTATGATTTTAAAAAAAAATCCATATTTTTAATAATTTTATTAAGGCCTTTACAGTCGGTTTCCAATATCGATCGCCGAACTGCATCCACAGCGACCTTTTCTGAAATAGATTTGGATATATTAAAAGATCTAACCGTTCAAATTTAAATATGTTACATTCATTGGAAAGGTCCTTTCGATACGAATCCAACGGTTCCAGTTTTAGGAGAATCCGACGGTCGGATCTCCAGGTACATCAATTTGAATCAATGGTCGAAATTCGCGAACAG
The DNA here is from genome assembly GCA_030737875.1 of Allium sativum. Taxonomy (NCBI): domain Eukaryota; kingdom Viridiplantae; phylum Streptophyta; class Magnoliopsida; order Asparagales; family Amaryllidaceae; genus Allium; species Allium sativum. The sequence goes on from CM060922.1 coordinate 65,849,835, forward strand.
TCGCTGCGCGGCGCGTTCTATTCAAACCATTTAAATATATATAATATCTATATCATCGATTTCCATTAAAAACGTATTTTATAAATCGTTTATAAATTCGTTTTAAAAACGATTTCAACTTCCGTCTCGATTTTAAATCAAAACTTAATATTCCATTACATTGCAATTTTATACAGTGCATATATATGTTAAAAATTATATTTTTAACAATCCAATAATTTTTCCACTACATGACAATTTTATTCATCACCTATGTAAGCTAAAAATAATATTTATAGCGAACAAATATTTATTCCATTTTATGACCATTTTATATATCGCATATACATGTTAAAAAGTATATTTTAAACAATCCAATAGGTATCCCATTACATGATCATCTTATATATCGCATATATAAGCTAAAATAATATTTTTAGCGAACAAATATTTATTCTATAGCATGACAATTTTATATATTGTATATATAATTTTATACAATGCATATGTATGTTTTACTTCACAATGCATATATATATAATGTTCACAATGCATATATATATATAATTAATTTTAACAATGCATATATATATATATATATATATTTTTTATTATACAATGCATATATATATATATATATATATTTTATTATACAATGCATATATATATATATATATATATATATATATCTTTATACAACGTACATATATTTTATACAACACATATATATTTTTCACATCACAATCATATCACACAAATCATCCAAAGTTTGTACAAAAAGTCGTGTCAGGAGCTACTAAGCGCCGTCTGAAACCTGTGATATAATTACATAACAAAAGTAGTTGAGTGAGAAAGAGTTCTCACTTTGGGTTCCATTCCGTCATTCTTTAACTGATGATTTTGGTACCATTTGGATTTAAATTTGCTCCAAATTCTAATTAGCTCCAGTTCAGTTCTAGTTAATTCCATTGCGTGGCTCTCTTCTACACGGTTCCAACGAAACAGAAATCACGCAATTTTGTCGTCGTTTGCAAAAGATATCAGCGTTTAAATATTAACTACTTTAATTACATTAATTTACCATTATTCAAAATAATTAACTCCTAATCACCTTTTTAACTACTTTCTTCTCGATCCTATCTTCAGCTACTCACGCAAAAGCTCAGCCCCTAAGGCATCATCGCGCCACCACCCTACTACACCGGACCCAGATCTGGAGCACCCACATCGAAGACCTTCGACTACCCTCCCCCTGTTGGCAGCGACGGTCGGCTCGGTGGCCCATCGGCCTAGAAAACATGCCCAAACGGATGGCTTCTGAGCTGCGATTTCGAGCAACTTACTTAACATTAATTCATCAAACCGGTAGGGATTGGAAGAGTTGAGATCGCTCTTGAATTTTTGTTTTATGGGTTTGCTAAATCATTGAACGGTTTCGTGGATTTTTGGAAAAGAAAACGGGATAATTTCTGTCGTTGAAAACAAAGAGCGGAGGCTTCTCTTTCTTAGCTAGAGTTTGGGAATTTTAAAACTATTTATATTTTTTTTATATTATTATTTTAATTCCAAAAATAGAAATTTTGCATTCGAACTCCAAATCAAACCCAACAACCATTGCCTCTAGCCAAATACACCCATTCCGGACACAATGGGATATGTCCCATAAGCCAATTCGACTGTTTCAATCATTTTTCATTAAAATAAAAATATAAATTAATATAATGTTTAAAATTGATTTAATGTACATTTTAATTTACCGGGGCCACATACTGACTGCAAAAATTCCAGAAAAATAAAGCTAGCTATGTTTTGACGATACGGTCCTAACAAAACTCATTTCGTCGAATTTGGAGACCGTTTGAAAAAGGGTCATTTTCCAGTCAATTAAATTCAAACTGAAATTACCAAACGCGTTTGAATTCACCGCGCTCACATATCATTTTCAAAAATTATAAAAATTGGAATATAACATTAATTTGACATTCCGGATACAACAAAAGTGGTTTCGTTGAAAACGGAGGTCGTTTGCAAAATGGCTATTTTTAAGAGCTATATATTATATTATATTATATATAAATTCCAGAGCGACTATTCTAAATTTTAAACTGGACATAACTTTCAAACTATATTATGAAATCTGAGTTTCTCTCATTCATTAGAAGGATATAATTAAACAGATTCTAATGTTTCTTGTTTCGTCCAATTCTCACTTAAAATGAATTATATATGCTCAATTGAAATTAGAAATCGAATTTTCTAACTACCGTGCCATTTCAGACTCGTTTTATAATTAAAATAAATATATATGTTCTAACTTCGATTTAAATAAATTTTCAGTCATTATTATTTAAAATAAATTATTTTAAATTCTCAAAATCCATTAAAATAGCCAAAATAAAAAATTTAAATTGATATTGAAATTCCGGGTTGTTACACTTTCAGTTCGAATCAACTTCCAATTTGAATTCAATTCAATTCAAATATTGAGTTTCCAGATAGAATGCATTTTGAATGATTTTAATTTATAACAAATCTCAAATTCATAATTCAGATATCACTTCAAATCAATGTTAATTTAAAATAAATTTCAAAGGTGGATAAAAAGATTCAATTTCAATAGATTCAATTTGTATTCAATTTCATTTTTAACTTCATTTTACAACATTAAATAATTTCCTTTAGTTTTTATATTTCACAATTTAAAGTTCAAATTCAAAGGAAATCAATTTGTAAAACTACATTTATATTATCTTTAAAACAACATTTCAATATTCAAGTGTAAAACAAATTTGTTTAAATCAACCCATGTTTGCATATAATTTTCTGTCCTATAGCCAAGTGGTACTTAAAATTTAATTTTAGTATTTCAGGAATGGATATATATCATTTCAATCCAAATCAGGGGTCCTAGGTGTTTATCATTTCAACATATGTTATTGATTTGTTTTAATGATTAATTCTGGGTGTATTTGATGCCTGTAACATCTAGGGCAAATGGTTGGGATTAATTAACACAATCAAAATATCATATATAAATAAGGTTATTAACAGAGTGAATCACACAATTAAACATCAATATATCAAATTTATCAATCCTAGGCATCTTTCAAATCAATACATCCTAATAGTTCAATATCACATCAATTTACTAGTCATTAGGTGTCGGGTATAACTAGTAATTAAATTTCAAACTTTATCTAACTGTACACTTCAAGTAAATTATACTATTGGTGCAACTCAACATAAAATGCAATTTTAACAATAAAAAAGCAACCGATACAATCTTGTCATAACATTATTTTAATTTAACTAACAAACAAATATTTTAATGATCACTCACATTTGGTTTTGAACTCGTTTAAAATTCAAATATAGGCCCAAAATCTGATAGTTTAAGAATTTGTCTGAACTAGTGTCGTATCGTCCGAACTTTCGATACGAATCCAATGGAATAAACCGGGTGTCAATCTTAATTTTTATGAGAAAGTTATACACGTTACAAGTTAGACGGATTTCAATTTAAATTCAAACAAAATAATGATAAATAAGACACGAATCCCGTCCACTTCTCTCCTCCGCCTCTCCCTATTCTCTCAACGAAAACTTGAACCGATTTTACATTTGTTCCTCCCTTTGAAAGCTCCACCATTCCGTCACCACCTCGTCAAACTCGCTGCCACAAACAAAACCCATCCCTTATGCTTCTGACGGACGCATAGTACAGGTATTGACAAAAAAAATCTTCGTATAACCTCAAACTTTTCCACACCATGCTTCCCCATGCCATAAAGCCTAATAGGATCACTAATTTGCACGTGCATCGCTAAATTTACCACAAATCGAAACCCTAACATATTTCTTCCACTGTGAAAAAATGTCAAACCAAATAATGAGTCGTACCTTTTAACCATTTTATGAAATTGAAGATCTTTCCCTCATGAACTTAAAAATATATCCCTTGAAATTCATTTGTTTTTATGTGATTTTATTTTGAATTTTTTAAAAAGAAGCTTTCTTTCGTAAATAAAATGTTGGCTCCTTGTTGTGAGCAAATAGTAGGATAGAGAAATATAATGAATTAGGTTTAGAGTTTATGATTATTCATAGGAAGAGAATTAGGTTTAAGGTGAGATGTAATTAGGCTAGACTTCCAATGGTGTTCTAATAGCTTTTAAACGTGTCACTGGTGCAAAAATTTCTTCATAATATATCTCTCCTTGTCGATTATATCCTTAAGCAACTAATCTAGCTTTATTACGAACAATGTTTCCCTCTTCGTCGAGCTTATTTTCGAAAACCTGTTTTGCTCCAATAATAGATTGATCACTTTGTTGTGGTACAAGCTCCCAAATATTGTTGCATTCAAACTGATTCAATTCTTCTTGCATGGCTAAAATTCAAAAAATCATTATTTGAAGTCTCTTTATAATTCCTTGGTCCAATTAAGGAAATAAAAGCCACGTCACTCATTTGATTGGGTTGAAACTCAAGTGTTCAGATCACTAATAACATTATTTGTAGGATGATCTTTCAAAAGTCTTGATGGTGGTCTAATTTCATTATTAGCATTAATACTTTTAATTAAATTAATTGAATTACTTTCATTTATTGTCGTTAATATTCATTTGAGTATTATTACTATTATCAATCAATTCTTATTCATTGTTAATGTATTTAATAATGTTGTAATCTTCATCAAATGAAATATGAAGAACTTTTTCTATCATATTTGTTCATTTATTAAAGATCCCACAAGCTTTACTTCTATCCAAATATTGAACGAAAATTCTCATCGGCTTTAGGATTGAATTTTTAATATTATATTTTGTATTTAAGATAAACATATAAAACAAAAAAATTGAAAATATAATACTTTTGGCTTTTTACTAAAATATAGTTCGTAACATGTATTTTTGATCATAGATCTTAAGGAAACCCGATTGGAAACATAGTAATATGTGGTAGTGGCCTTAGCCCAAAACTATTTTGGTAAACCATCGCTATTTAGTAGGTTCTTGCATATTCTTGTAAAGTTTTATACGACATCATTATGGTGATCGTGAAATTGAAAATTTATATCCAGCACCTTTTTAATTACAAAAATTTCAAGAATTTCATTTTCAAATTCACCTCTATGATTACTTCTAATATTTTTTTTATTTTTTGATTCATCAAATTTTAATTCGTTTAGCAAACATTTCAAAAGTAACATATGTTTTAAGAATAGAGCCCATGTATATTTTGACTAATCATCTAGTATAACAAAGACATATTTGTTATGATTTACTGAACATACTTGAGTTAGGTCCAAATAAATCAAGATGAAGTAATTCAAGTGGTTATTTTGTAGATATTTCATTTTTCTTTTTTGGCAAGATCGACCGGTTTTTAAAGTGTTTCATAACACTTTTATTATAACGAATAATAATTACAACCAGAACAGGAGGTAAACAGAGTATCCATCTACTACATATAGTTTTTAAAGTGGACTAACCACTACAAACTAAAATAAAATTAAAAGTACACTCAATAGCTCCAAGCAGGGAGCGTTCAACCGTGCATACCACCAAAATCAGGAGCAGTAACATAGAGCAATACATAGCATCTAAAAACAAAAAGAAAATGCAGGGAACAAAATCATAACTAAACTGATAATAGACCCTCACCAACAACACTACAAAGTGTCACAAGTAACATTGGTAGACACACCATTTGTGTCGGTCCTCGGGGACATGGTACTCTGCCGACATTTTTATCTTCTTGCTTCTTGTAACTGGAGCTTTCAGTTCATTGTAGCCTGGTATAGATGCAGTCAGGGGAGAAATGGAAAAACCAGGTAGTATATACGCTGTAGGAGGTACAATATGTGCATAAGGAAATTCAGTTGTGGCTTGTTGCTTTGATTTGCTCTTCTGCATAGAAGAGGAGGCTGTAACTGCCTTGACAGGACTAATAAAAGAGGATGACTGCCCTGTGTCAATAATTTTGCTTATAGGAGAGGATTGCACTACATGTTTTGGTCTAGTCTTATTAAGGAAACCAGCCTTGAAACTGGTAGCAGTGACTTTTTGAAAGTTAGGAGACGTGTTTGGGAGGCACAGAAAGCACTTTGTTGATATGTAAATCAGCACTGGCATTAGAAGTAGAGGATAGAACTTCATTTTTCAAAGGTGAGCTAGTGTTACTTTGCTTAATAGCATCCAAGTTCGTAGAGTTAATCTGATTAGTTATCACTGGTACATCTACATTTTTCACAAGTACATGGATTTGTGGCACACTATTTCCGGCGCTAGTACTATGTCTGACACTAGGCTTTCTTGATTAACAGGAGAAATAATTTCCCCTTCTTCAAACTCATTTTCTTCGTCCACTATGTTACCTCCTTTCAGTATTTGATTAAGGGAATAAAATTAAACTTACTAGAAGTTCCTAAGCCAACTTCATCAATACCCTTTCCAACATGTTTAACATTCGACACATTATGTGTAGTGACAATATAGAGTTGCTTACACTACAACAAAAAACACTTTTCGTAACAGGCGATATCTGTTGCAGTAGATCTATTGCAACAGGCATGCGCCTGTTGGTATAGCCAAAGTTGCAAAAAGACTGCAACATTTTTTGTCTATTGCAATAAGATGTTGTGGTATACTTTTTTGCAACAGACTTTTACTGTTGCAACAGATCATTTTGAAACAGAGTATGCCTGTTGTAATAGATCCGTAAATCTTTAAGAAAAATACATTGCAGCTTATAGATATTACACCTATTAAATGTATTCGTTTTAATAGTAGTGTATATCATAAAATAAAATAAACAAATAAAAAACTTATTTTAACAAAGTTTTAACAATACAAACAATTACAACAAAAATTTCTATAATTTTCATATACCACTCATGTATAACAATTTTTTCTCTCACACAACACATTTTTTTCAAATAGAATATTTTCTAATCATATTTCTACTCTATCATATTTTGATTATATTTTCCAAAACATCTTATGTCTTGTCCTTCTAAAACTTTCCATGGTGAAACATTCCACGTTGTATAGTCTGAGGGACTCCTTCAACTCTTTCTCTACTTCACTTCTTTCAGATTCAACATGTTCCAAAATCCTAAAAGAAAGGAAGAAATTATACAACTATAATCATATTCATATATAATGAATAAAAATAAGAACTAAAATTTTAAAATATGTCTACAAATCTTACAGGGACACAACTGTGTGTCATATGTACCAACTCTTTCAGTTGGAAAACGCAAGTCATAGCTCAAACGAGGATGGCCAGGCAAATCCAGCACAACTTCAATGGCAGCTTCATCAAGCGGTGCTGTAAGATTACCAAATCTCTGAATCCCTTTCATTGGAATACCACTGCATCCTTTGACCAAAACTAAGTCACAAAATAACCCCAAATCGAAATCACCGCCATATACTGAACTACAATCTCATGCATTCTTTAGCCTGCAATCAAATCCATGACCATTAACCGCACCTACGCCTATGGCGAATTCAACTTGCGCCTACCTCAATCGACTTCCTCAAGAATCGCAAAGCCAAATTCAACGCCCAACCAATTCCCAAATATTCACAAATTTCGAGATGCCTGAAGCATAAAATCACACCATCGCACCCTCAATCAGCAATTGCGAATTCCGTTTGTGAGTTCTCGAACACAATTACGTGGATTTCGAGTTTCTTAATTTTGAATTTCAATTGTGGTAGCGAAGAGTAAGACATAAGAGCATGGTCCGAAGGAAGCTTAATGGGGTAAGATGCATAAAGGAGCAGCTCAGAAAAAATTTGATGAGAAGATGGTGGCAGAATTTTGGAAAGAGGGGAAGGGCGGTAGAACCTTTCTGAGAAGAAGGCGAAAATGGGATTTTGGTTTTCATGCGAGATTGGCAAATAGTAATTAATTCTGAGGAGATATGATATGCCACTTTGAAAATATTAAATGTCAGGAGATATGATACACAACTTTGAAAATAATAAATGCCAGCAAAAGCATCCCTTGATATGTGTGAATATTTTGGTTTAAATTTTGAATTTGGAGCCAAAATTTCAAACATTGGAGCCAATAATTAAACTTTTAACAAACTTTAGAGTTATGTAAGTGATGAATTACAAATGAAGATATTTGTAGCTATCATTCAAAAAAGTTGCCAAAGAAATCTAATAAATAAATACTAAACTTTAGTTATTAAACATTAACATTGATTAATCATTAGTTATTTCATGTTAATTATGAATTATTTAATAATACTTATTAACTATTATTTCTTGTTCACCAACTATTAATTATTACATATTACTACTTAATTATAATCGAATATTGATTATTCAATCTTAATTACTAAGAACTAATCATTAATAATTAAAATTTAATTATTAAATCGTAAAAATTAAATATTAATTTGAATTATTAATCATTAACCATTGTTGAATCATCAATAGTAGCTATTAATTATTAATTTCCAATTATTAATCATAAGCTTTAGTTATTAATAATTAATTATCTTTTATTTAATAATATCCATTAATTATAAAATATTACTTCCTATTTGTCAATTATCTATTATTATTTATTATTTCTTATTTAAGTTACTAATTTGTTTTAAAACAAACTAATTTTTTGAAACAAAAAATATTATTAATTCTTCCTCTTAAGTTCCAAATACCAAATTATTATCCATTAGTTTTTTATTATTAATTTATTATTATTTGATAATTATTTATTTATTTTGTTATTTTTTAAATGTTAATTATTATTATTTGTTAATTATTAATTATTATTCAATTATCAGTTATAAATATAACTTTATAATACTTAAAATTTGATTATTAGTTAACAATTATTAAATATTAATCTTAATTATTATATAATTACTAGTAGTTAAACATTTAACCGTAACTATTTAAAATTAATTATTAAAAGTTAATCATTAAAAGCTGATACTTATTTTTAATAATATATTTTTCGCAACTGGCTTAACTAGTTGTAAAAAAACAATTATTGCAACTAGCGAAACAGTTGCTAAAGATATTTATTCGCAACTGGCTTGGATGCACAGTTGCGAATATTATGGAAGCACAGTTTCTAAAAGTATGTTTCTGCAACAGGAAGGGATAAGCAGTTGCTAAAAAAAATGTTTTTTGCAACAGGAAAAAAGGCTTGTTGCTAAATCTTATATATTACCACTGTTATAATAGGTCTGTTGCTAAATATCATTTACTGCAACTGTCATGTGCTGCCTGTTGCAAATAACTTGTTGCAATAGAGTATTTTTCTTGTAGTGTTAACAACAATAACTGAGCTACCACCTTCATCAAAAATTTATTGATCCAAACTTTTAACTTTCTCAGTAGTTCCCTCATCTGCTCTACCACTAACAAGGATAATCTTGACACTTCTATTCTTTTTCATTACTTGTCTCCATTTTTGCTTCTTCTTAAACACCGGAGCAGCAATATCTTTAACATTGCAGTGATTATCTAGAGTATTTTTAGTATCATTTGAGGCAGACCCTTCCTCAATTTTACTAATAACTTTATCATGTTCTACCCTCTTTTCAGTATCATTTCTTAGTCTCCAAAATGGATTTAGAATGATCACTTAAATCATGACCAAACACTATACATTTGGTACTTAACTCTGGTTCAACAAATATTGTACATGGACCATGTGATCTGATCCATCAACTAACCACACAGGAAATTCAAATGGCATATCATCATTCAAAGTAACTTCAACCATACATTTAGCATATTCTAACCTACCTAGTCGTTCAATAGAAGAATCCATACTGAGAAACTTGCCAACCCTAGAGGCTAGCCAGTTAGTCCCCAGCAATGACCACACATATAACGGGATATTTAACAATTTGATCCAGACAGGCAAGCATTTGATATTGCGACTAATGTGACCCATATTCGAGTTCCACGGCTTAACGATAAATATTTTATTCCTAACAATTATTGGGTCTTCTTCTACAATTTTGTTCCTATCTTCTACACATGCTAGATGGAAGAATAACAGGTTACCATTAGATTTGATTTCGACAGCACCTCTTGGTTTCCAAACCTTCTTCAGATGAGTGATTACTTCCTGTAACAGTCAGGCTTTGGTTGACTGGGTAGAAGGAAGAAAATGGGTAGAGAAAGATGCTGGAAAGGAAAAAATAGGGGATCACAACTACAGATCATCGGAGAAGGAACAAAGTTCATCGGAGACTATGCTGCAGGGTGTAGCTGAGCTGGTGGAAGCATTGCCTTAAGGTCTTATGGCATGAGGAAGAAGAATGGGACCTGTATCAGCGTATACCAGTGTGTGCACCTTTTTCATGCACACACATGATATATTGATACACTGGTTCGTAATGCTTCAGTTTTTGGTTATGCAATAATGTTCTGAAGTGTAACATTTGTGTGTAAGATAGACAATGTAAATTTGGTCATATGGGCTTGCTAGAGTGAAATGTTTGGGCATGGTCGAGCCATTTACACTATAAATATCTGTGCATATTGTAGTTGGAGTGTGTGAATGAAAATTGATCACTTTGTGCAATTTCTGTTCTAGTTGTAGCTCGTAACTGTTTTTTCTTTTAGGAGTTATAATTTTACAGTTTTCAGTAGCATAACATAGCATTTAGCTAGTTTAATGATTAGTTAGTTTAGATAGAATTAGTGTAATCTTTTTCTGCGCTCAGAATTTAAATTGTTCATGTTTTGATCATTTTTATTACCGATTTTTGGTTAAATTGCTGTTCTTGTTCATATAATCACAATTTCTTGATACTCGATTTGATCAAATGTCCAATGTTCATTGATTCAAGAACCTTTATTCTTCAATTTATCAAATTAGGGTTTCGTTGTCAATTCCACAAACACATCTTCAAATCCCAAATTCTCCTCAAATTCCTAATAATTCTGCATCAAATCATCGCCAAATCACCAAGAATCTTCAATTGAATTCCCCAAATTAATCCCAAATCAAACCCTAGCATACACTCTGATATCCCTAAAAGTGTTTGATCAAATTCCCCTGCACAGCTTCAATCATAAATCCATGGCCAATCAACAAAACCAGAATGATCCTGCCAAATTGGTATCAGAGCGGTTGTTAGAGGTTGGATCCACTGACGGTCAGCAACTCGATAATGATCCCCAAAACCTTAACAATCCTCCCTGGCATGATGATCCTCAAATTGAAAGACGGCAGAGACAAGAAGAAATTAATCAGAATTTGGAAAGAAGAGTTGATGAAGCTGAACAAAGAATGAATCAAAGATTCGACCATATCACCACCTTGATCGAAAATAGGCATCAAGAGAGACCACTACGCAATCCTCCTCCTCAAATTTCCCTTCCACCTCCTCCAATACACAATGCTCCACCACCACAACAAGCACCACCCTCTGGACCTCTACCAAGAGTTGCACATCCACCACCACCTCCCATATCTGTACCAAGAAACTTCAATCATGTTCCGCCACTCCAAGAAAATTACTATCCACCACCCCCCCTATCCAGAGCTTTATTACCCACCACCCCATTATCAATATCCAAGAAATATTCCTCCACCAGAAAATTACCCTTATTACCCATACCCATATCCACCTCCACACCATACTCAATATCCTTATTACACTGTAAAATTGGAATTTCCAGTCTATTCAGGAGAAGAAGACATCACCAATTGGTTGAGGCAAATGGAACAATATTTTAAATTCCATAGGATAGATGAAGTATTGTGGGTAGAAATGTGTGCATTTGCTTTAAGGGGAGAGGCATTACAATGGTATTACCGGTACATTGGCACTATTGAACATGCTGGTGCATGACCAGTATTCAAAGAGGAGATTCTTGTCAGATTTAATCCAGAAGAAATGGAGAGACCATATGAAACATTGTGTAAACTCATACAAACCACTACTGTTAGGGCTTACCTTAGCAAATTTAAGTAATTAAAGGCAATTATTGAAACCCTACCCTCAAAATTCCTGTTGGATCAATTCATAGGAGGGCTAAAAGAATAAATCAGATATGATGTTATGACCTCTAGATCCCATGATCTCAGGGAAGCAGTGTCTCTAGCTAAAATGTATGAAACCAAGTACCTCTTATCCAAGAAGCATACCAAGAACCCCTCATTTCATAACCCCCTTCCAAAAATACCACTCACCCCTAATCTGCTACTAGCAATCATGCACCTCACTTTAATAAAAATAACCAATTAGGCAATACTTCCCCTGAAACAAAGGAAAATCCTTTTGAAAACCAGGCAAAAAGGAGGGGATTAACTCCAAGCCAGATAGTAGAAATGAGGAAACAAGGGTTATGCTATAGATGCAAAGAGAAATGGACTCCAGAACATAAGTGCATGGGTCCCCAGGTGTATGTTTTATATGGAATGATGCCTCTGAATGAAGAAAAGGAAGATGAAAGTACAACTGAACTGGAAATACAAGAAAACATTAACCATGAAACTCTATCCATTACCCTCCAGGCACTATGTGGTATATCTGCATTATTAACTATCAAGGTTCATGGGCACATTCAAGGCAGTGCAAGTATTAATAGATTCCGGATCTACCCATAGCTTTATCAATGAAGGGTTAGCCAGAAATTTGGGGTTGAAGATTGATGAAACCAAGGTATTTGAAGTAACTGTGGCTAATGGGGAAAAGCTAAAAAATTCAGGCATCTGCAAGGAAGTTGTACTTAAATGTCAGGGATGTGAGATGCCAGTAGACCTGTTGCTCTTTCCATTAGAAGGATGTCAAGTTGTTTTAGGTGCTCAATGGATGAAGGGACTAGGTGAAGTCACACTTAACTTAGAAAAACTTCAAGTTAAATTCAAATACAATGAGAAGGAATATACATGGCAAGGGATGAAGCAAGATGACTTCAAAATTGTAGAAAAAAGAAGTTTAATAAAGAAAGCAATGTTGGGCAATTAACAATGATGGTTTGCTTACAGGCCATCATTGTGGAGATTAATGCAGAGGTCATCACTTCAGAAATCCCTTTTGGAATACAGGAAACCTTGAATGCTTTCCCATCCATCACTGAACCCATATTAACTCTGCCACCCCCACGAACTCATGACCATAAAATACCCCTCATACCTCAATCAAAACCAGTTTATTTAAAACCCTATAGACACTCCTACCACATCAAAAATGAGCTGGAAAAAATTGTTAAAGATATGCTTGAGTCTGGGATAATTAGACCTAGTAACAGCCCTTACTCATCCCCTGTGGTAATGGTGAGGAAAAAAGATGGTACATGGAGGATGTGCATTGATTATAGAGCCTTTAATTCATAAACTATTAAAGATAAATTTCCTATTCCATTGATTGGAGATCTCTTTGATGAATTACATGGTTCCCAATATTTTTCCAAGCTGGATTTAACTTCTGGATACCACCAAATCAGGATGAATGAAACTAACATTTACAAAACAGATTTTAAATCTCATGAAGGTCATTATGAGTTTGTTGTAATGCCCTTTGGCCTTGTGAATTCCCCTTCCACTTTCCAATCTCTTCTGAGTGAAATTTTTAAGCCCCATTTAAGAAAGTATATTCTTGTTTTCTTTTATGATATTTTGATCTATAGTCAGTCGTGGATTACATTTCAAATTATAGATAGACATCAGCTAAAAATTAAACTTTCTAAATGTTATTTTGCTAAAAATTCTCTTTAGTATTTAGGGTATATCATTTCAAGAGAAGGAGTTGCAACCGACCCCAGCAAGATTGAAGCAGTACTAAACTGGCCAGTTCCCAAAGACTTGAAGGCCTTGAAAGGATTCTTAGGTCTCACTGGTGACTACAGGAGGTTAATCAAAGGTTATGGAGTAGCTGCTAAGCCACTCACTAACTTGTTGAAGAAGGATTCTTTCAAGTGGAGTGATGTAGCCACACATGCATTTAATCAGTTGAAGAGATGCCTTACTAATCCTCCAGTACTTACCTTGCCTAATTTTTCTATGCCATTTACTCTTGTTTTTTTTTTAGAAATAAAATAATATATAGACAAACTGGGAGAATCTAGCCATTCTCCAAAGGCTCACAAAAACAATTTCTGAACTGCAGAAACCGTGCGCACACAATAAACGAAAAACAACGCTACAAACTAAGGACGATATAATATGAGCAAAGCAAGCAATCCAAACAGATCCGGTGTCCCAGCAAATGTAGCCGCAGCTAACGCAGAAGTGATGAAGAGGCCAACCCTCTACGGAAAAGGACGAAGTGCTAGTGCTGAGCTCTGGCCTAGAAAGTGGAGCTCTGGCCTACAAACTAAGGACGAAGTGATGAAGAGGCCATTTACTCTTGAATGTGATGCATGTGGGAATGGAGTTGATGCAGTACTTGCTTAAAATGGAAGGCCAATAGCTTACATAAGTAAGGCATTGCATGGGAAGAATTTGGGGCTATCCACATATGACAAGGAGCTACTAGCAATCATCATTGCAACTAAAAGATGGAGTCAATATTTGATGGGTAGAAGGTTTATCATCAAGACTAATCACCAAAGCCTCACACACTTGCTTAATCAAAGATTGACCACTGGTTTACAACACAAGTGGATGGCTAAGCTACATGGCTTTGACTACAATGTTGAATACAAGAGTGGCAAGGAAAATACAGTAGCAGATTCTTTGTCAAGAATGGATAATGAGGGAATAGATTAGGTGCAAATACAAGAAATCACTTCAGTGCAGACTCCCTAGTTTGATGAACTAAGAAATGCCTTACATGATTCTGAATGGTATAAGGAGCAATTGCAGAAGGTTAAGGAGAATAAAATGCCAGAAAAATATAAAGAAGTGGAAGAACTAATATATTATAAAGGAAAGATTTTAATTGATCATCTCTCTTCACTAACTCAAATTTTTATAAGGAAGCACCACTCAACTCCCTTGGGTGGCCATGTAGGAGTTCGAGCCACTATCAAAAAGTTGAAGTAGGTAATTTACTGGAAGAGGATAAAGCATCATGTTGAGCAGTTTGTGAAAGCATGTGAGGAATGTCAAAGAAATAAGCATGAAAATGTGAAGTATCCTGGCTTGCTTCAACCTTTGCCAATACCAAAAAGAATATGGACGGATTTTTCTATGGATTTTATAACATGTCTTCCAAAGAGTCAGAAATATACGGTGATTTTTGTAGTTGTTGTACGATTGAGTAAATATGCACATTTTCCCCCTCTCTCTCACCCGTATATGGCAAAGGATGTGGCACTTGTATTTTTCTAATGTGTCTTCAAATTACAGGCTTTCCTAAAACTATAGTATATAGGGATTTTATCTTCATGAGTAGCTTTTGGCAAGAAATGTTCAGATTACAAGGGAGCACACTCAAGTATTATACATCCTATCACCCTCAAAGTGATGGCCAAACTGAAGTGATGAACAAAATACTGGAATGCTATCTTAGGTGTTTTGTTTGTCATAAGCCAAATGAATGGTCTAAGTGGTTGGCAGTAGCAGAATATTGGTACAATACCAATTGGAAAACTCCTACCAATACCACTCTATATAAAGTTGTATATGGTATTGACCCACCTACCCTACTCTCATATGTACCCAACACAACAAAGGTGGAGCAGGTTGAAGAACATTTATACACCAGAGATATCATGATACAGTTTTTAGAAGACAGTTTGAAGAAAGCACAAAAAAAAATGAAAGGATTTGCTGATCAGAGGAGAACTAAAAGGACTTTTGAAATAGGTGATTAGGTGTTCTTGAAGCTCCAGCCATAAAGACAAATCACTGCTAGAGATCAGAGAACTCACAAGCTTTCCCCCAAATTTTATGGACCTTATAAGGTAATTGAGAAAATCGGTGAAGTAGCTTATAAATTGCAGTTGCCCTTAGATGCAAAGATAGACCCATTTTTTCATGTGTCTCAATTGAAGAAAAAAGTTGGTGACAGAGTGATAGTACAACATGATGATCCAAGTTTTGTAGAGGAAATTGTTGATCAGTCTGAGAAAATACTGGATAGAAGGATTATACCCAAAAACAATGAGCCAGTGGTGCAAATCCTTATAAAATGGAAGGATAAATCAATGGAAGAAGCAACTTGGAAGGGTTATTGGCCGATGATCAGAAGATTCCCCACTCTGGATCTTAGGGCAAGATCCATCTTTGAATGGGAGAGGAGTTGTAACAATCAGACTTTGGTTGACTGGGTAGAAGGAAAAAAATGGGTAGAGAAAGATGCTGGAAAGGGGAAAATAGGTGATCACAACTACAGATCATCGGATAAGGAACAAAGTTCATCAGAGACTATGCTGCAGGATGTAGCTGAGTTAGTGGAAGCATTGCCTTAAGGTCTTATGGCATGAGGAAGAAGAATGGGACCTGTATCAGCGTGTATCAGTGTGTGCACCTTTTTCATGCACACACATGATATATTGATACAATGGTTCGTAATGCTTCAGTTTTTGGTTATGCAATAATGTTCTGAAGTGTAACATTTGTGTGTAAGATAGGCAATGTAATGTTGGTTATATGGGCTTGCTGGAGTGAATTAACCAATGCGCATAATTAGACCTTGTGAAAATTGGTGGATGTGCGGGGGACTGACCTTCTTGAAAACCACTGCCTATAGTAAAAATGTATCGACTACGTGTTTACAGCGATTGATAAAACCTTTCTCTGATACCAAATGTAAAACAAACCATGACTAACTGGAGCGTGTACGATATGTTAATGATTGAGTAAATAATAATAGTGCAGAGAAACAAATAAAGAGTTAGAATGATTATACATAGTTTTTATATTGGTTTGGACTTCTCGTCCTACTTCCTATCCCAAAACTCCCCTTCGGCCTTTCGCAAGAAAAAATAAAACTCCTCACTTCGCCTAGAGTAATAAGCTGATACAAATAGTTTTTCTTGAAAGTTTTGTTTCTATAAAAGCTGATTTTGTCTTTAAATACAATTCTTCTTGTAATCTATCTTGAGTGTAAATCATGAGTGAACAAAGAAAAGACACAAGGAAGAAAATATTGTTGTTAATAGCAAGTATATGATAGCAATGATATTTTGAGAGTGTATGAAGGTATAGAAAGCAAGATTGTTTAAGGAGAAAATTTGATACTTAATCTCATGAATTCAATATTTTTAAATAGATGCTTAACGATTTCCATCAGCAATTACAAATCTTGAGATATTCCTCTTTGATTAACGATTGCAACTAGTGGTGAAGGGATACGGAGGAGGAGGAAGAAGCGAGGTGCAGTTATAACTTGGAATGACGTTTGGATACATGGTTCGAATGTCTAACTCATTTCAGAATTATTTCTCAAACCTTGAGTTAGACATCTGAATTAGATTTCAGATGTTTGGTCCAACTCTGAAATTAATCTCAAGACCAGAGTCACACGTCTAATGCATATGTGTTCATGGGTTTTACCTATACACTAGACGTTTGGAATGATGACTCAAACGTTTAGTTACCCTTCAAAAAAAATATGATCTGAATAATTTTAAACAGGTGTATGTGTGTGTGTGTGTTTCAAGAGAGATCGGCCAAGATATCTAAGACTCTAAAACTCAGTCAATCATATCATACAATAATCTCCTTGAGTTTTCGACTTGGTGGAATGATTTTTCGCTTAATCGAAAATCTTTGGACCTTTTATACCTGCAAATGGTTAGAAAACTTGATGATATATGAATGGACCGTTGTTACCATTAAAACACGAGAGGTAAGGTACTAACAGAATATTTAATAGAGTGGACAACAAGCCGATGCAGAATAGACGCCATGTTTTTTATAATCAAAATGTATATATATCATTAATTAATTTATAAATTTTATTTAATATTACTGATAGATTATTTGTAATTAGCTATTAACTGATTTACATGTGATCATGCAATCTCTGGCTAAGTATAACATATCGCACGTGTAATAACTAGTAACCTTATGGGCATGAATTTCGATAAATATTGAAACCCAAGTCCATCGAAAAACAGATCGTTTGTTTTTGTACCTATAAGAAATAACATAAGCAATATCAGAGTCATATTAAGTTAAACTAGCATTGGAAACAATATAGGATAGCAAATATCTAATGTAGCTATTACCTTAGAACCAATAGAAACTCCTCGAAAGTTAAAAAGCCATACTGATACTGAGCAAGAGAGGATGAAAACTTCAATAGTATCTAATCATCATCCCCTTCAAAGACCCAGTCTTTTTAAATCTATCATGTAGGCTGTAATGAGGAGCCTGTGCAGTTAATGCTCTATTATTACCCCGCTATATCTCAACTATATTCTAAAGCAGATTTCTACCACTATGCTATTTCTAAATAGCCTTTGAAATAGTCTTTCCGCTTTAAACCGGTTATATTCTGATATCCCCGATATATTCCACTATTTCAGCTATATTCCGTTATTCCCACGATATCTTTCATAAAAGAAATGAATTAAAAATGAAATTTATACATTATTAATATAATAAAATTATTTTTTAATTAAAGTTTTTAACATAAATTTTCTAAATAAAAATAACTATAGTATTCTATTAAATTTAGTTAAGCTAAATAAAAGTTTACACTTATTTACGTACATTTGCACATGTTTTTGTTTTAAATTAAGAGTGTACTTATTATAATTAATTTGAATGTTTAATTTCATTTATTTATCATTTATCTATTTTCAAAAGCATTAAGTACAAGTTTATATGCTATTTTAGAGTCATCCGCTATATTTGGATATTTCCTCGCTATCCCTAATATAACTTTTTGCACCTCCGCTGCATTGAGTCCGCCAAGTGCTTTAACTGCACAGTGAGGAGGGAGTCATAACAATGCTTTGGTGAGGTGAGTGGAACATCAAAATATTGTTCAACAACATAGTTTTGCATCGATTGGCTTCCATCCAATAGTTTAGTCTATTTTTAGGTTAATTAACCTAGTGATTAACAAGTATGCTTACCCTTGATCCCTAGGTATAGTATTATGATGATGCCCAATCAATCATCCAATATTTCAAATACAATCCATTGGCCACTTAATACTTCAATAGAAACAAGATCTTTCTGTTATCCATTAGTCACTTAATACCTTTTTAAGATAAGTAGACCCAACAGTCATTTAAGACCTACCAAGGCAGGCTCTAGTCACTTGATATCCTATTGAGATAGGTGGACCACTTGGCATTTAAGACCTATAAAGGTGGACTCCAATCTTTTATCCAGGATAGGTAGACCGTCCGTCATTCAAGATATATCAAAGTTGTTTCCAAAGAACATTATCATTGGCTGGAATGTACTAGCCACGGGAACCTCTAACTGCGAGTTAAGGCTTCTTGCGTTCCCAATCCCAAAAAAGAAAATAACATGTAATGAAAGAGATAGTAAGCATCCATTTAATACCTAATGATAGGTAGACTCACCTCCATTTAAGACCTTCCCCAGAAGGCCTCTGCGTAACTATCTAACTGGCATCATATGGAAATCTCCTAGCCAATTAATACTTCACTTAGGATAGGCGGACCCTTTGAACCATCGCACAACCATTTAATACATATCACTAGGCGGACCCAAACCCAGTCGCTTATTACCTAATAAGAAGCGAAACTCTTCCAAGGTTTACATAATACATTACGTTTGGCCATTTAATACTTCAAATAGAATCAAGCAGGTCCCTTAATCACTTAATTCCAAGGTAGGTCCAATGACCACTTAACACCTCAAGACAAGTCCAATTGCTACTGAATACTCCTAGCGGAACCAACCACTAAATACCTAATTATGAATCAGACGCTCGATTATTAAACTCTTTAGGTTATCGATAGGGCAGTGGACCCTATAGCTACGTAATACCTCAACGTACGAAGTAAGCCTTTTTGCAGATATCTCTCACAACTATGCAACATCATTTGGACCATTTAATACCTTACAAAAGGTAGGTCCTACTCTCATAGTCACAGATTATTGGAAAATGAAATCTTATATTATTAGTAAGTACACTCGACTGGTAGTAGCCCCAAAGTGAAATGAAGACTTTTGTCGAACAACTCTATAGACTTCGCATCACTAAGTCTGGTTAATTTTCCTAAGTTGGATTATTACTATTCAGTTTAATACTGGACTTAGTCAAATACTAGTTTCTCGTTATTTCCCTATTAATTTAATACCAAATATGTCAACCTAAGGCATTATAAGAAAGTTACAAGTTAACAATTAGTAATGTTTATTACTCCATTTATAATCAGTCTCACTGGTATATTTGTCCCTATTCGTTCAATCTTTCCAATTCAATCATATTTATTAACTTATTTAATTATTGATTTTTTATTTGAAGTACACATTAATTCTACTAATGAATTACAACCTTTTAAATTCAAAATTCATTAGTTACCTGTTATTTTTTTACAATCTTTTCATTTCCTATTAATTATTTGGTTAGAAAAAATTATCCCTTTAATTCCCAACAGTATCATATTCACTCTTCTTATTAATTTACTACTTAAGCTTGGATTATATACGTCTTCTTTTCAATTAATTTATTTAGATATTTTATAAAATTTATTTATTTATTCATCTTTCCTTTCATTAATTTAACCTTCCAAGTATTCACTTATTCAAATATCTTTCTTTTTATTATGCAACTACTGTGCATTAATTTCTAGTTCCAGCTAAATTCACATATTCTAATTACATATAATTAGTTTAAAATGTTTCCATGTTTAATTGTTGAAACAATATTTTTAGGAAAATGTTTCATTTGATTTCCATAAACTCATCAAAGGCAAAGGGCATTTAACGCCGTTCAAAATCACAAAGAACATATATTTTTCTTTTACATCGAATGGATTTTAAAAAAACTTATACTTTACATATCTCTTTCTTTATTTCTTAATGTGTATTCCCTATCAAATAAAAATTATATTTTGAAAAGAAAATATAAACAGACCTATAAAAATCAACGGATGATCTTCCTATAAATTAAACCATGGAAAAATCTAACTATGACAATTTAGGCAATAATCTTAAATTAATCATTATTATTACTATTCACCTAATGTTACAGATCTAGGTTAAAACAACAAATTTTGCAAACTAAAAATTTGAAGAGCTAATTTTCAGATCTAGGTGAAAATAATAATTTTAACAAGTTTTGCAATTAATATATAGGATGATGATTTTATTTTATTGTAAAAATAAACCTATAACTCAGATAAATAAAAGATTTAGGCATAAAAATCAAATATACTAACCAGATAAATTTATAAATAATAAATATAATTTTCCACTCACAAAAAGTTAGAGCTTCCAAATTCCAAATCTGAATTGTTGTTCCTGATTTAACTCGAATCTGTTTCAAATTCAAGAAACATGTATAATGAATTCGTGGGAAGGTTGAGTATACATCGGGTTGGTGGGTAATATTAGTAAATATAGGCCCAGAAAACTTAACCATTATATAAACATGCTTGAATCGGTGGGAGGGTTAAGTACATATCGGGTTGGTGGGTAATACTAGTAAATATAAGCCCGCGAACTTAACCGGTAGGAAACCCTAGTAACGGGGACCCATTTCTGCAGTAACCCACATAGATGTATCACGGTACCTTGAGCTAGGCAGGATGGAGCACGATTACTGGGCTGATTATAAGCGGTCAAAACAACGGCAGGGGGTACGTCAGTGCAGGTTCCGATGGTTTACGGGCGTGTACGTACTCCGGAGTGGGAAAAAGTAGGCACTGGGTACCAGTAGATATACACTGTGCATCTTGATTCGTGTCGGGTCGTTATCATAAGGATTGATACACCTTATGGTGGGACCAACGTAGGGTATCTACACGCAAGAGGGGGCCCATTGACACAGACACATGGAAAATTTGTACAAATAGGGAGCCGATCGATAGGGTAGTAAGGGTACGTTTAACATCTTTAAGGCAATTAGGCTGAATGAGGTGGAATCCTCATAATAGATGTACACCTGAAGGCTACCACAATTGCGGGGATTGGGATCACGTTGTAATATTATCCTTTTATATAGATTACTAGTTGGGACACTAGTTAGGTGGTGCAGAGATATAGAAATCAGAATAATTGGGTAGTAGCGAAGCAAAGAAAGAGTAGAAGCGCATTCATTTTATCGTGCCTTATCATATCTTGTGCTAAACTTATGTTATCTTGTTACCCTTGTTGTCTTATTGTAGAGTATTGTCCTATGTTCAGCTTATCTCATGTCATGATTCTTTTCATGTTTAAATGCTAGTAATCACTGAACTTACCAGACTTATTGTCTGACCCACTTTCTTTCGTCTTCTTTTCTTCCGTCCCCCCCCCCTTCCTCCCCAGGTAGTCAGGGAGGAAATAGCTCAACTAAGTTTGGACCATTTCTCTTTGCAAGAATTGAAGATTAGTCGATGTATTGCTCTGGACTTTCTTTTCCACTGCTATGGCTGGCTCCTTCTCTATTGGGTAATATTATCGTTATTTATGCTTCTTTATTTTGTTAAACAAGATAGATACTTTGGTTTTGTAGACAATCTTTGTACAAGCTATTTTATAAATAAAGTAAAGTTTCATTTTCCGCTGCTTTATTTGTCTGTCTTGTAATTTATCTGCATCTTTTACCTATAATGCCCCATCAAAGTTAAGGCATTCCCTTTGTGAGTGACCTTTACAGGGGTGGGGTGTTTCACATGGTATTAGAGCTGAAAGTTACCGGATCAGATAAAATATTTGAGAAATTATTTTCAACGGTTTTAAAAGAAGCATTTTCAAAAGAAAAGTTTTTTTAAAAGGCATATTCCCCAAAGCCATATGCATTATCTTTCGATCCTCTGTTTGAATCCTTGTTTCCTTCTTTCTTGAGTCTCCGGGGCTCCTGGTTTTCTGGGAGGTAACCTCATCGCGGCATGTTTCCGTAGGCTCGACGAGACTACGACACTTGTCAAAGAGCAAATAAGTGCCCAACTTCCATCTATAGCCGCTGTAGTTTCACCTACGGCTAATTTTCTTTCGAGCTTTGTAGGATTTTCCATGCGATGGAGGCAGCTTTCGAGAGACTTGTCAATGTGTTACACAAGGATAGCAAAGATGAGAATGAGGGAGTTTGGCTAAGGAACACAACCTAAGGATGAGGAACTCATGGATATGGACTTGGTCCACAAAAGAGGTAAAAACAAAGAGGTGTAAGAGGAAAGAATGGTAAAACCAAAAACAAAAGGAAGTATCTTTTATGCGGTATAGCTGGTCATTTAATTGAAGGAAGTAAAAGACAAGTTGTTGTTTTCAACATGGTTAGGCACGGCATTTTATCAAGGATTGCCCGGAGGACAAGGACAAGGACAAAGGAAAGGATTTTCAGAAAGGCAAGTGCATGCTTTCACCGCCAGTGTACCTGAGAGACAAATAGTAAAGTTTAGTTTTCTTTTGATCATCCTGTTAGTACTCTTTTGATTTTAGCGCTTCACATTCGTTTATATCTGCTTCCATAGTTGAGTCTCTGCACCCAGCACCCTAGAGCTTGTATAGTAGAGGATCCCATTATTGTCTCAAATCCAATTGGTGGTTCGACTCATTTAACTTTGGTTTGTAAGGATTTGAGATACTTATGTTTTCGGGTTTCATGGGCTATGGGTTTATTCTAGGCATGGATAGATTAGCTAGTAATTGTGAAAGGAGGGTAGTTAGACTTTCGACTTGCCTCGGGAATACCCTCGAAATTTCGTGCGATCCTAAGGGATCAATTTGTCTTAGCTACCTAGAATCAATTTATGTATTTATCGACGATTTTCGATCCGCTGGAGTAGTCCATGAGTACGTAGATGTTTTTGATTAGGGGTTTGTCCCCTAAAACGTGAGGTAGACTCTCACATATATTTAGATGAAAATGCAAAGCCAGTTATGCGATTAACGATAGTTTTGGAGCAAGATTGGCGAGGATAGCCAGAGTCGGTTAAGTGCTCAATTGTTTGGTTGTTTTGCTAGTATCATCTCACGTAGATCGTCCAAATTCGGAGGAGGTATTCCTTGGGTGCTTGTCTGATATTGGTTTAGGCCTTTGGGGCTTGTACTTGAGGGGCGTCAAGTTCACTAGGATGGTTCGCGTGAGAGATATCGACCCTCAGATTTGTGACATGATGGATAAGCTAAGTAGAGCAGAGACCTGTAATCATCTTAGTATATACACTTGGTATCATGGTTAACATCTGTTTATCTTGGAAAGATAGTTCGACTACATTGGATACCTTCTAGCAAAGTAAGTGATCGAGGTCCTCTCTTTACTAGTGGGTTTTGGGAATGGAGGTCAAGAAGCTTCACAATCGTGAAGTTAAATTAGTTAAGGTACAGTGGAGTGAAACTCAAGAAGATGCGACTTAGAAGACTGAAGATTAGATACGCGCATCTTACCCTTTTTGAGGGTATATCCTTGATTCCTCTTTTTCTGTAAAATCTATTTGCATGCTAGTCTTTATCTTTTAAGTATATCCTCTCGGTCATATCCTCGATCCTTAGGTAGAAGCCAATGGATGTAAACATGTGTTTGAGACATGTTATGTTTAGTGGATGTAAGTGGTTGCAAGTGTTTGCTAATGGTTGCTCGTGGATGCATATACACACATTAGGCACTAGATCGGCTCAGTCACTTTCATATTGCATATGCATGAGTGAATTTTTATACATATGAATTGAAATTTGATGTGTTATCATATGGATGTTGCATTTGTATGAATGATTGTGCACCCATGTAGAAGTTATAAAGTACGATTAGGAATAATGGCATACATGATGGACTCATGGCACTGACATGATTCGCATTAAGGAGGTCAACTGAATCAGTAGACTGCCTGATTTTGCATTTGGGTAAGGACATATACACACACTATGCATATGTTCATGAAAAACATTAGAAACCTTTTTAATGACAATGGATGCCTGTGATTGAATGGTTGAGTAGATGGATGTTGGATGGTAGGATATACATTCTTCTTAACTTGAAGATTTCGGGGACGAAATCCTTTAAGTAGAGGGGAATGTACGTAATTTTAAAATGGGACATAAGAGATAATTAAAGAGTAATTAATTATTAAAAGTAGAATTAGATGAAACGGGTTACGCCATTGCGTTCGTCTCGGAATTCTGCTTGAGATAGAGTCAAGTTTGCGTAAAACGGATACCGTATGAAGAAGATATGGACGAACGAAGTTTGGCAAAAAAACCGGAAGTCAATTAGAATGCACTGGCGCACTTCACAAGTGCGCCAGTACAAAAATGCACTGGCGCACCTGCCAAGTGCGCCCATACTGATCCAACACAGAATTCTGGAGTGTTCTGTGATGATGTGTCTTCTTCTGAGTGGCCGGATGATGTGTATTTGAGCTGGGTGGTTCTGATGGACTCCTAGTTCATCTAAGGGCTCTAAATAATCCTAGACATCTATATATATGTAGCTAAATCTAAACCCTAACATCATAACCCTAAAACTATGGTTCCGTCATGATGTTCGTCTACAAGCTAGCCTAAGCCTCCATTCATTCTCTCCAAACTAGAAAATCAAATCCAAACTAGTAATCAATTAAGAAGAACATCAAATCATATCTAATTAGAACAATGATTAGTCTACATCAAACGCGAGCAATTCAGTTTCAGAAAACAGATTTCATAACTCAAGATTTCTCTTTTGTTTGTAAGTTGGTTATTACTTATATTTAAACGAATTTCTTAAATGAAATCATTACATGTTGTAACTTGAATCTTGTTCATATTTAAGACAAATGAAATCTGATTCTTGTCCATTTTGAATTACCAATAATTCTGGAACTATTGTGATTGATCATGCCTATTGTGAGTTATAAGATTATTGTGATTGACATAAAATAACCCATTATGCCTGTGAAACTGATTTGTTTGACATAATGAAATCCATCGTGTTTATGATACTGGTTGGTGTTAAAACTATCATGTTATATGCAAGCTTGGTGATACTATCTTATTATGTACATGCAAGCTTTAGGCAGAATAATGTTCACATATGCCTACATATTTAGATCTACAACCGTATATGTTTTAGAT
Organism: Allium sativum; assembly: GCA_030737875.1. Lineage (NCBI taxonomy): Eukaryota > Viridiplantae > Streptophyta > Magnoliopsida > Asparagales > Amaryllidaceae > Allium > Allium sativum. The sequence goes on from CM060922.1 coordinate 65,875,887, forward strand.
CTAGGTTAATCAGATCCAATTCATTTCAAGTTCACCTTTACATGCCAAGTTTAATTTGTGTAGTTCTATGCAAATTCATATGCTTATGTCTCATATTAAATTGGATCTAAAAATGCAAGTTCATTATTCTATGCCAAATATTATGTGACATATGTTGGACCCGTATTATGTTTGTTGAATGCTACATGTTTCTTCTTTTTCCCCTTTTGACTTTGAGGTAGGCTAAATTGTGAAGCCTAAACATTCTATGTAATTTATGTGAACGTTTAACGGGGATAACGTTGGGGGGGACTTGAAATTTCATGTAATTGACATATTTGGCTCATAACCATGCAAATGGTTTATGGCATGTAACGGTATAATTTATATACCAAAGATTATGAACATGATTTAGAAGGGAAGTGGGCCATGACAATAATTGATTTATAATTTACATATAAATATGAAGGATAAACATGAAAATTACATGGCATAGATTGGTTCATGAAATGGTATATTTAATATACCATTAATTATGAGCATAATTAAAAGGATAATTATGGCATAATTAAATTGGGAATAATTTACATATGGAATTTGTCATAAATAAGAAATATGTAAATTGTAGGAAAGATGAATATGCCTAACCCGAGATTAGATTGAGTTGTGGTGTAAAACTGCCCGGAACCGCCCAGCTGTCCAGTAACCACAACAATACATATCTAATGTGGGAGGTTAGGGCATTGAGCCCAATAAGAACCCAAGGTTAGACTGAGTTGCGGTGTAAAACTGCCCGGAACCGACTGACACATCTAGTGACCGCAACAATACCTATCTAATGTGAGTGGTTGGTGCTTTAATGAATGAATTAATGCTATTGACACATGCTAAGTATGGTAGGGTTTGGTTAATTGATACTTAACCAATATGACATATGGGTGGGTTAAGTTAAACATGAATGGACAAGGGACACCTAACCAACAAGACATGATATAGGGTAGGGTTAAGTTAACTAAGGGAATACTTAACCGTTATAACATGTTAACTAAATAGATGGTAGGGTTAAGTTAACTAAGGCAGCACTTAACCGTTATAACATGTTAATTAAGCAGATGATAGGTTTAAGTTAACTAAAGTAACACTTAACCAAAATATATAATGACTTGTGGTAGGGTTAAGTATAACAAGAGGATACACTTAACCAATATATAATGACATGTGGTGGGGTTAAGTAATACAAGAGGAAAACAATTAACCAATTATATAACATGATCTATGGGAAGGGTTAAGTTAACACGAGAGGGTAACACTTAACCAATATAACATGATTTTAGGTAGGGTCAAGTTAACACCAGAAGGAAACACTTAACCAACATGACAAGACGAGTGGGTGGGTTAAGTTAACTTGAATTGATTAATGACACTTGACCAACATAACTTGATGAACGAATGGGGTAAAGTTAAATGGGAAATACTTAACTAATATAACCTGATGAATGAACAGGGTTAAGTTAATAAATCACACTTAACCAATCCAACATGATAAGTGAGAAAGGTTAAGTTAATAAGAACCACTTAACCAACATGGCATGATGAGTAGGAGGGTTAAGTACACGTCGGGTTGGTAGGTAATATTAGTAAATATATAGGCCCACAAAACTTAACCATTATATAAACATGCTTGAATCTATGGAAAGGTTAAGTATATGTCGGGTTGGTGGGTAATATTAGTAAATATATAGGCCCACAAAACTTAACAATTATATAAACATGCTTGAATCCGTGGGAAGGTTAAGTATACATTGGGTTGGTGGGTAATATTAGTAAATATAGGCTCACAAAACTTAACCATTATATAAACATGCTTGAATCGGTGGGAGGGTTAAGTACATATCTGGTTGGTGGGTAATATTAGTAAATATAGGCCAAAACACTTAACCAGTAGGAAACCCTAGTAACGGGGACCTATTTCAGCAGTAACCCACGTAGATGTATCACGGTGCCCTGAGCTAGGCAGGGTGGGGCACAATTATTGGGCTGATTATAAGCGGTCAAAACAACGGCAAGGGGTACGTTAGTGTAGGTTCCGATGATTTATGGGCGTGCACGTATTCCGAAGTAGGAAAAAGCAGGCACTGGGTACCAGTAGATATACACTGTGCATCTTGATTCATGTCGGGTCGCTATCATAAGGATTGATACACCTTATGGTGGGACCAGGGCAGGGTATCTAAACGCAAGAGGGGGCCGATTGACACAGACACGTGGAATATTTGTACAAATTGGGAGCCGATCAATAGGGTAGTAAGGGTACATCTAACATCTTTATGGCAATTAGGCTGACTGAGGTGGAATCCTCATAATAGATGTACACATGAAGGCTACCACAATTGCGGGGATTGGGATCACGTTGTAATATTATCCTTTTATATAGATTACTAGTTGGGACACTAGTTAGGTGGTGTACGGATATAGAAATCAGAATAACTGGGTAGTAGCGAAGCAGAGAAAGAGTAGAAGCGCATTAATTTTATCTTTCCTTATCATATCTTGTGCTAAACTCATGTTATCTTGTTACCCTTGTTGTCTTACTGTAGAGTATTGTCCTATGTTCAGCTTATCTCATGTCATGATTCTTTTCCTGTTTAAATGCTAGTAATCACTGAACTTACCAGACTTATTGTCTGACCTACTTTCTTTCATCTTCTTTTCTTCCGTTCCCCCCAGGTAGTCAGGGAGGAAATAGCTCAACTTAGTTTGGACCGTTTCTCTTTGCAAGAATTGAAGATTAGTCGATGTATTGCTCTGGACTTTCTTTTCCACTGCTATGGTTGGCTCCTGCTCTATTAGGGAATATTATCGTCATTTATGATTCTTTATTTTGTTAAACAAGATAGATACTTTGGTATTGTAGACAATCTTTGTACAAGCTATTTTATAAATAAAGTAAAGTTTCATTTTCCGCTGCTTTATTTGTCTGTCTTTTAATTTATCCGCATCTTTTACCTATAATGCTCCATCAAAGTTAAGGCATTCCCTTTGTGAGTGACCTTAACAGAGGTGGGGTGTTTCAACCCCCATCAAAGGGTCAACCACCCGGTCGACCGCTCTATGAGAAGGTCACATGTTAATGTTAAATTATGTTACTTTTTGATATTTATATATATTTGTTTCATCCTTCGTTTTTAACTTCTTCATATAGATTCTATTTGTGAAATGTTGAATTAGAAAATTGCTCAAAATTTCATAATGAACCCAATGGTTCAAGTTTCATGGTCAACTTTCATCATGTGCACAAATTCCATATTTATAAACGTAAATAATTAACTAAAATAGCTAACGCCGAAATTACGGGTGTTACAATAGAAGCAAAAGGAGATCATGTAACTGAGGGATCAAGTACTAGAGCTTCAACGTCATTCAAACATCGACTTTCATCTATGTTAGATGGGAGGATAGCAGCATACATTTTTGTTTGTTTTGATGAACATTTGACACATTTTGTTTGTATGTATTTGATGAATTTGATACTCATGTTGCTTGTCGATGATTGCTGGACTTGAGGATGTTCTATATTTGTTTTTGTTTATGGACAAGTGGAGTTGACCATATGGTTACTTTGTTTGATCGGTTATTGACGTGGTTATGAACTATTTGATGTAAGTGTATATATATTTCAAAAACAATTATGTTGTTTGGCATTGAGTTTATATGTGTTTTGTATGATATGGATAGAGATATGAATGTATATGTGTGGTTGGATGGTCGATATGCAAGATGGAAAAAATTGATGTTTTGAGTTAGCAATGACTTATTTGTTACAAATTTGCGGCGACTAGCGTCATCTCAATTGTTCAAGCATGATGTCCTATAAGATAACACATATATATTGGCCAGCTATAGTTAGCCATCGCTAGCTAACACTATTAGCAATTACGATTTTGGCACTATAGCCGTCACTTAACTATTGATTGACACTTTTAAAGGTCAATTGTAATATTCGGCCGGCGACTGCTTATAACCGTCGCTATTTACAATATTCCTTGTTGTGCAATGTTTGAGGATAGCCCAAGGGTCAAGAGTCAAATATCGATATATAAACAAAAAAAACATAAAATAATAAAAATTCAAGGATTTACAATTGACGGTTCAAAGATTCCCTATTACATTTGCTTAAACCTTTATATCTCCAGTGGAAACTATTAATGATTAAAGGTGAACATTTGGTTGATTTTTTTTAGAGAATAAATATATATCAAAAATGAAGAAAAAATGTCTTTCTACGATGGCTTGCAAAAACTGATCGAGAGAGCAGAGCGAACTCTTAGTCAAACAACAAAAAAGAGCACACAAAATGCTAAAAATAAAAAGAACAGACACAAACAAGCAATCTACAAGCCATCGACAACCAAAGGCAAAAAATCCAAGCAACCATGCAAGCGGGAATAAACAAACACATAGATGAAACTCGCTAGACTGAACCAAGGAGGAAAAGAGATTAGGAAAAACACAACTCGAACCTAGGCCCTAATCCCAAAAACCAAAGCTTGCTCTAGCTCCCAAAGGTAAAAAAAGGAGGCTCTAGCACCATCAGCCACTCCAGCCTTTTCCAAGCAATTAAATCACCCTACTTCACCCAAATAATCCCAACAAGGAGGACCCATACCAAGCAAGTAACCTGGAAAAAAAACCTCATCCCACACCAGAGCGGGGGCGCGAACCTTGAGATATGGATAGGCCACAAACCAAGGAAATAAAAGAGGGGTTAAGGCTGCCTATGTAGGGCCTGTCTCGGAATGCGGAATGGACATCGCCGGAAACCCTTTGAATGATAGGACCCGACGGCATGGGCGAATCATCAAACACCGCCCAGTTATGGGCATGCCAAAGGTGTCAGAAGAGGAGACAACGAATGATTCAGAAGAGAAGAGAACAAAAATCCTTTTCTTACCCCTTGCTCACCAGGAAAATTACTATTCGAGAATGTTTAACCGACTGCATCTGTTTCCACGTCCCTCTAGGATATGATAGAGATTCAGAGTAATTAGTAGCTAACAGCCTCTTGTACTTGGCGTGGAGGGAAGAGGCCCAAAGAAAGTCATTGGTGTTGGATCTAGATAAACCCTAGAGGGGGTGAATAGGGTTTATTACAATTTTTTGCTGAGTTAAAATAGACGGGATATTTAAATAATAAACAGGTCACAGAATGCAACAGAAATAAAAGTGTAGAAAGGAAATAACACAAAGAGATATCCATCTTCGACAAAACCCTACCTACTGCTGCATTCCTAAGGTTTCTACTAGGTTATAGAACATATCGCGCTTACAAGACCATGTAAACTCGCGAACCCCTCGCTCCTATTCTAACCCTACGCTCAAAACCCTTCCCAATATAACCCTCTAGATCAGATTTCCCCTGATTACAACCCCGTAACCAGTAAACCCTAGATTTTACAGACTCTAGTAAACTGCCAGTTAACACCCTAACTAGTTTCCCTAGATTTTACAGACCTAAAAACAGATCGTTTGATTACGGAAGAAATTGAAAAACAAAACAAATAGAAATAAAACAAAGAAACCCCCTTTTTAATTTAAATATAAACTAATCTTTTGACTTATGTTGGCTGACCCATTTTGATTTGTGTCCACCCTTCTTTGTCTTGCCCATCACTTTGGTTTTGCAATAAAAAATGGTGGCTGATTCTTCCTTCTTCTGGAAAATAAAATTGGCGGCTTCAAATTTGGGGATTAGGGTTTCTCTTTTGATTTCCCAAATCAAATCGATGTTAAATGAAAAGCTATGGATTAAGATCTCTGATGCTTCAAAAACTATGTGGCTTGCTTCTTTATGATTTGGGAAATCTCTCGATTGAAACACTTGTAAGTGAAATCTGATTTGAATCTATATGCTCTTGTGTTGATTTGTGGTTTCGATAATTTGATGCCAGTGATGTATTGGTGTTATTTATAGGGTAAACAAACCCTAGAATCTCTTATTTCCTCGTGTGCGATTTGATCTGATTTGGCCCTGATTTGTGTGGTTTCCACTTTTGATTTAATCACCTCGGTTTTGAAATGAATTTGAATTTGTTGCCTTTTAAAACATATTTTTCCTTTTGAAAATAAAAACACTCGGCTTTGGTAATTCTGGAAATTTCCTTAATTAAAAAAAACTAGAAAGAAATATTTCTGTCCCCTTGCATGATAAAAGTTGATTGATAAGAACTCGAGAATTTATTGTAGATTTTGGGAAAGAATTTGAAGCATAAAGTTTCTTGTCCCTTTGAATAATTTCCTTGCGTGATATATGCTCTTCCTCAATTCCCTGATTGATTCGAAAAACTGAAAACAATTGATAAGAGATATGTTGCTCCTTAAACTCTTCCCAAGTATGGTTCACAGAATTGTTTCATTTGTCCACTGTGTGATTGCATATCATATTGTTCTATCCAAAAAAGATTTTATCTATCAAATATGCAATGATAAAACTGGAAAAACTATTTCCCCCTTGCATGATTGATGTTGCCTTGAGGTGTATTTGAGATTCCTCATTTATCACTTACCAGAAAAAAATATAGTTGTCCCATGTATATTAACATTACCATGTTGTATTCACATTCACTTGCCATGTATGATTCACTGTATTTGCTTGATTAAAAATAGTTTCCAAGTGTGCAACTGCAATTCTGGAAACTCAATAAATGTTTTCTTGCCTTGAATTTCTCTTGCTAAATTTCTGGTATGCAATAATTTAGCACTTGTGAATACTGGAAACAATCTTGGCACTTGATAACTTGTACACGCTTGACCCGTGCTTCACCATTCTTCCACCTGTGCTATCCTTTTGTTGTGCATATCATATGTTTTCCATGTGTCATTTTGTTCGTGCAGTTTCGTATCTCCATCATGCATTGAAATTGTCCATGTATATAACTGCTATTTCCAAGCTGTCTCGACCATGTTTGATCTATGTGTTCACTTGCTATATTTCTGTGTTAATATCAAGTTGTTGCTGATCATTTCATGAATCCTGCTCCTCCACCATATTGATATGCTGAACCATTTATATATGTGCATGCTATATTTGAACACTTTGCTTTGTGATTTCACCATGTTTAAATGTTTTGACCACTCATGGTTGCACTTGAACAGTCTCGACTATACCCACATGTTTCACCATAAACTGCAGCTCTATTACTTGCTGCATCGCTATAGCTTTACTCACCATGCTGTTGAGTTGTATCACTTTGCACCGACTTGTAGTTGTCCATGCTGACTTGCCAACTTGGCTCACATATTTGCTTACCACTATGTTGTTAGCTGCTGCCATGAGTTGTGATCTGCTATGTTATAAATAACTTGAATTTGCTTGATATGCCATGCAAATCATACTGATCTGGAAGTGATCTACCTTGTTATTTTTGTGAAAACTGAACTGTTTTGCACCATGTTAAATTGTACATCCATTCCTCGTGCCACTTGTATATGATGGTAGGTAATACTAGGCTAAAATCACTTGCTTTACCTTGCACCATGATATTTGAACTGCACCATTGTTGTTTCTTGATGCTGCATTGACCATTGAATAATGTAGCTGCACCATATTCACGTATTTGCCATGCTGGCCTGATCTGCATCATTGTGTATACACACTCAATATACATGCATTCTTGTATTACCACCTTGATCATGTGAATTCACCATGTTGGATTCTGCTTCATGTTGACTTGATCATCTTTGAATATGTTGGCATGTATTGACCTTGGCCATTTGTGTTGAGCTGCCTCGACCACATTTCACTTGTACCATTCTTGTAGCTGAACATTTCCACATAGATTTGTATTGTGCACTAAGTCGAGATGGTCCACGTGGCTACTCCACTGTTGCATACTAGATTAGCGAGGCAGTGCACACGTGTGTATATGTAGCCACTCAGAAAATCTTCTTGTCCCTGTACTGAAATATATTGTATATACACTAACTGCCTTGTGGTATTTACAGTGTATCACTATGAATATCACAAGCTGTCTAAACACAGTCGGATAAATAGATAAATCAGATCAAGTCAGAAAAATGATGAGAAGCACACCAAAATTCTAAGGCAAATAAATTTTTAAAATAAAATTTATATTCACATGTATTCAGTTTCATTTCTATTGCAATGTACTGTGTGTGTTTCATGTGACATGTAAGCAGATGATGACTAGACTGACAGTCAGCTGTGAAGACTGAAGACAAAAGACAGTGAATGAGTACAACTTAGTCTGTATATGAGTGAGATGTCTGTATAACTGAGTGTGAGTGTTGTAGAGAGGAACTGTGTACTGAAATTGAATGTACTGAAATGTATATCAGTGAATATATACTAATAGTGGAGTTGTAAATCAGTACTTGTGTAAATATTTGAATTTCTTTATAGATGTATTCTATTTAAATATTATATTCCTGTCTGAGATGTAGATATGAAACAGTCCGGTAACAAACACATTTATAATAATATATGTTTGATTGTTATCATCAAACAAAAATCATATAATTGTGTATACAACAATGTTATATACAACAATCTCCCCCTTTTGATGATGACAAACAAATATTAAGATTTTGAATCCAATAAATGTGTTTAAAAGTGAATAATTGAACTCCTCTTATTTGAATGCTCCCCCTACAACAGTAACTCCCCCTATAACTATGCATGAGTGAAAAGAATGAAAATTGAATGAATTTTCAATAGTAAATTATTCATAAAATATTCACTCATAAATCAAAATGTCAACCCGTTCTCCCCCTTTTCTTATCATCAAAAGGATACAGAAATTCAAATATGGATGAAAAATGACTAAAAATATAATTTCAGTTTACGAGGAAGAACAGTCATCATAAATCTCAATCAGTAAAAAAAAACATAATATGCTGAGAACTTGTGGCATATTTCACATTTTAGATAATGACGGATTTACGATGAAATTTATATAAATGGAGAGAGTTAAAAAAATGATTTCCAATTATTTTCAAAAGAATTTTAAAAATGAAGTACAAAAATAGTGATAAATTTGGACTATAATTAATAATTCAATTTAAGCGACAAAATCGAATGAACTCAAATCCCAACAGCTATCAATCAACAAATCATAATATGTCATAAAATATTAACACGTTTCACGGATTAGAAAATGGATTGATAGGCTGGTTTTTAAACACCAAAGAGAAATTCATATGAAAATTTATTTATGGCAAATTCTTTTTTTTTTTTTTTTTGATTTAAGAGCACACTAACCACGCATAACTAGATCTTGGATTTTTAAATGAGATCAGTTGCAGCTTAAATATGAGTAATCTCTTAACCATGCATGACCAAAGCTTAGATTTTTAAATGAGGTTAGAGACACATTACGTATTTATTACATTTATCATTTTCAGCTCAAAAGAAAAACTCCTCGGTATATAAAACCAATATGAATGATAGAAATGTGGTAGGTACAGAAAAGGACTTTGAAATAAATTTGTAAATTAATCATATTATGAAATATGCTCAACTGTACCGAGATCATTGAAAATTTTCAATTGTCACTAGTTCTGAAAAATAACATAGTCTCATATCCATCACAATATTTCCACTGTTTATTCAAAAAGATTTTAAAACATATTGACTCTCCACATTAATATAATCTCATGATGGACGGCAGAATGATGATAGATAAAGGAGATGGTCGTGAAATAATTGCTAATTCAAAGGTATTATAATAATTGTTCAACCATCATGAAAAATCTAAATAAAATCTCCTCTTGTTGTGAAATATATGCAGTCATAATTCATCATAATTTCAAAATCTGATAAAATTTTTGATGAATTATAAATACAATTCGGTTTGGTTATTGATTTAAATTTATGAATGAATAATCAATAAATACCTTTAAAATTGAAAATCAATTACAAGAGGGAAATGAAGATCTATACAAGACATGGGGAATAAACATAAAATATATATATACAGTAAAAAAAAACAGCACTTCTAAACTGATACCACTTGATGTCTCTACTAATGAAAATTTTAAAATGACACTGGAGACGAACAATGGTATCTCAAACAAAAATAACCATACATTGAGCCCAAGAAGATAAGATCACAAATTAGCCACATTTATCAGAGCAGCAAGCAGTTATCTAAAATAGTATCAGAGCAGCACAGAAATCAGTTCAAAGCAGACTTGTCTAGAAGATGTTTCACAGATATTCCCGATGGTCACAAAATATGATTCATGATTCAAGATCAAAAATATCGTTTATTTGAAATCGTTTGAGAAATATGAAAAACTCAAGATTCAATGAATCGATCACACCAGATTATTAATTTCAAATTCAAGATATGTGTGAGATTCAATAAATCAGTAATTTCAAATGATTTTAAACAAACAAATATTTAAATCAAATAACCATGAAATAACAGAAAGATTTAAGACCGGATTTTCAAAGAATTTTTCACAAGAATTTTTGACAAGCACAAGAGTAATTTCAGATCATTTACACCAGACTTGAGAGATATTCATGATCTAGAAATTAAACATAATTTATTCGAAATCACTTGAATCAATGTCAAGTTTGAGATATAATGAATCATTCACACAAGATTGATAATTTCATGATTAAGAGGTGTGCGATATTCACAATATCAAGAATTTCAGATGATTTCAAACAAACAAAAATCTAAACCAGATGATGATGAATAACAGTAAATTTCAAGATGTAAGCAATGATTCAAGACAATTCAAAATATCCAAGCCAATTTGAAAATCAATGAAATTATCACAACTAATAAATAGCAGTGTCGTGTAATGAGTAGAACATTTTAAGCTTTTCTAAAATGAATTAGAAGAAACTCAAAACAACAGTCGTGTGTGAAATTCCATTAAACTTTCAGATCTTCAAAAATTTAGGATTCAAATCAACAGTGATCAAGATATGACCAGAATACATCAACACTGTTATGAATTCAGTAAACAGAAAATAAACTTGAAAACAACTGCAAAAATATTACTAATTTAAATTCAAGATCTGGAAATGATTAAGACATTGGAGTTTTATTCAAATGGAGCAAATTTCTAGAAAATCATGAATTCTGCAATCTAAAGTTAAGAAAACCCAGAAAGAATATTGCTCTGCCAAATCAAATAAGCATAAAAGTAGAAGAGGTAGAAGAAGGAATAAACCAAAAATATATTTACAAAGATGAGTTCAGAGATCATACCTGAAATCGATGCAAGCCAAAATCTCTGACTCAACAAATCTTGGCTAAGGAACTATGGATAATTCAATGATATGAAGCAATCTGAATTCAGTTTCTCTTTCGCAAAGTAGTTCCTCAGCCTCCACCGGTACCTAACAATTGAGGGGATCGAGTGGTGTAACAAAATTTGTAAAACCACTCACAGTTTTGTTCACATCTTTTGGTACCTAAACCTGCCTACATAACAAACCATCTAAATTTACTTTCGTACCCTTAGGTACCCAAAACTGTTTGAATCTAACGAAGTTTGTTTTATTTCTTTTTGGGATCCAGTATTGTTTAGATGGATTGTTATAAAATGACTTCACATCACAATTTTGATTCAAAGATGCTTTGAAATTTTCATAGATCAAATTTTCAAAACCATTATTTTTCCCAAAGCCAAGACCTCTTTTATTTCCAACAGAAAATTGGTTTTTCAATAACATATTCAAAGATTTTTCTCAATCAAAAAATTTAGTCAAAGTTGACTCAAATCGTTGAATCTTAGTTTTAAGATCACGCTTTTCTTTCATTAAATATGAACAACGATTTTTAGTGATCTTACATCTTTCAAAATCAGATTTTAAAACCATATTTTCATCTTTAAGCAAATTGATTTTGGCTTAGGACTTAGAGATCTCAGATTCAAATTGTTTTCGATTTTCAGATTCAAATTTCTTGAAATTTTCAATTTCAGCTTCAAGCACTTTGAAAATCAAATCGGATTTCAACAGATTTTCTTTTTCAGTAATTTCAAATTTGGAATTTATATTAGTATTAACGTTTTCAAATTCCTTTTGTAGAAAATTGTTCGAGCTTGATAACTCAATTCTTGTTCTCTTTTAAGACCAGAATCTCATTTTCAAACTTTTGAATATTTTTATTGAGATGAACAAGCTTGGTTTCCAATTTCAAACAATTTTTGCAATCTGAATTTGAAGAGTTTTTAAAATATTCATGTTGTGATTCCAAATTATCAATTTTGCTGGTCAACTCACGATTCTTAGATTTCAAAGATTTATTTTTCAGTTTTAGTTTATTAACAGATTTAGTTAAATCAACACACATATGAACTAAATCTCCATATGTGAAATTCTCCGTTTCAGCATCTGTTGATTCTCCATCATCTGATCCATCTGAAATTTCATCTACATGACCTGTTAAGCATAGATTTGAATCTGAGTTGACATTCTGGGGTTTTTGAGCAGTTGTTAGATTTTCCATACAACGTATTGAGAGTCCTCCAAATTTCCTGTGCAGTTAAACAATGGGAGATAAGGCTATGTGGGTCATCATCCATATAAGAATATAAAATATGAGTAGCGCGAGAATTAAATTCAATATCAACCCTATTTACAATATCATACCCATTTATAACACTATTCCAACATTTAATATCAATGGATTTTAAATGGGATTCTATTTCTGATTTCTAATTTAAAAAATCTATACCACTAAAAATAGTTGGAATACGACTGGGCTGACTCTCTATGGACTGAAAACTAGGATCCATGATTCTAGGGTTAATGGAATTACCAGGCTCTGATACCACTTGCTGGATCTAGATTAACCCTAAAGGGAGTGAATAGAGTTTATTACAATTTTTCACTAAGTTAAAACAAACGGGATATTAAAATAATAAATAGGTCATAGAATGCAGCAGAAATAAAATTGCAGAAAGGAAATAACACACAGAGATACCCAGCTTCGGCAAAACCCTGCCTACTGCTGCATTCCTAAGGTTTCTACTAGGTGATAGAACAGATTCCTCTTACAAGACAATGTAAACTTGGGAACCCCTCGCTCCTATTCTAACCCTACGCTCAAAACCCTAGACTGATCTAACCCCCTAGATCAGATTTCCCCTGATTACAACCCTGTAACCAGTAAACCCTAGATTTTACAGACTCTAGTAAACTTCTAGTTAACACCCTAACTGGTTTCCCTAGATTTTACAGACCTAGAAACAGATCGTTTGATTACAGAAGAAATTGAAAAACAAAAAAAATAGAAATAAAACAAAGAAACCCCCTTTTTAATTTAAATATAAACTAATCCTTTGACTTATGTTGGCCGGCCCATTTTGATTTGTGTCCACCCTTCTTTGTCTTGCCCGATCATTTTGGATTTGCAATAAAAAAAATGGTGGCCGATTCTTCCTTCTTCTGGAAAATAAAATTGGAGGCTTCAAACTTGGGGATTAGGGTTTTTCTTTTGATTTCCCAAATCGAATTGAAGTTAAATGAAAAGCTCTAGATTAAGATCTCTGATGCTTCGAAAACTATGTGGCTTGCTTCTCTATGATTTGGGAAATCACTTGATCGAAACGCTTGTAAGTGAAATCTGATTTGAATCTATATGATCTTGTGTTGATTTGTGGTTTTGACAATTTGATGCTAGTGATGTATTGGTGTTATTTATGGGGTAAACAAAATCTAGAATCTTTGACTTCCTCGTGTGTGATTTGATCTAATTTGGCCCTGATTTGTGCGGTTTCCACTTTTGATTTATTCACCTCGGCTTTGAAACGAATTTGAATTTGTTGCCTTTTAAAATATATTTTTCCTTTTGAAAATAGAAACACTCGGCTTTGGTAATTCTGGAAATTTCGTTGATTAAAAAAACTGGAAAGATATATTTTTGGCCCCTTGCATGATAAAAGTTGATTGATAAAAACCCGAGAATTCATTGTAGACTTTGGGAAAGAATTTGAAGCATGAAATTTCTTATCCCTTTGAATAATTTCCTTGCATGATATATGCTCTTCCTCAATTCCCTGATTGATTCGAAAAACTAAAAACAATTGATAAGAGATTTGTTGCTCCTTAAACTCTTGCCGGGTATGGTTCATAGAATTGTTTCATTTGTCCACTCTGTGATTGCATATCATATTGTTCTATCCAGAAAAGATTTCATCTATCAAATATGCAATGATAAAAATGGAAAAACTATTTCCCCCTTGCATGATTGTTGTTTCCTTGAGGTATATTCGAGATTCCTAATTTATCACTTGCCAGAAAAAAATTATAGTTGTCCCATGTATATTAACATTACCATGTTGTATTCACATTCACTTGCCATGTTTGATTCGTTGTATTTGCTTGATTAAAAACAGTTGCCAAATGTGCAACTGCATTTCTGGAACCTCTGTAAATGTTTTCTTGCCTTGAATTTTACTTGATAAATTTCTGGTTTGCAATAATTTAGCACTTGTGAATACTAGAAACAATCTTGGCACTTGATAACTTGTACACACTTGACCCATGCTGCACCATCCTTGCACCTGTGCTATCCTTTTGCTGTGCATATCATATGTTTGCCATGTGTCAGCTTGTTCATGCAGTTTCGTATCTCCATCATGCATTGAAATTGTCCATGTATATAACTGCTATTTCCAAGCTGTCTTGACCATGTGTGATCTGTGCATTCAATTCCTGTGTTAATATCAAGTTGTTGCTGATCATTTCATGAATCCTGCTACTCCACCATATTGATATGCTGAACCATTTATATATGTGCATGCTATATTTGAACACTATGCTTTGTGATTTCACTATGTTTAAATGTTTTGGCCATTCATGTTTGCACTTGAACAATATCGACTATACTCACCTGTTTCACCATAAACTGCAGCTCTATTACTTACTGCATCACAAATGTTATAGCTTTACTCACCATGCTGTTGAGTTGTATCACTTTGCACTTACTTGTAGTTGTCCATGCTGACTTGCCAACTTGGCTCATATATTTGCTTACCACCATGTTATTAGCTGCTGCCATGAGTTGTGATCTGCTATGTTATAAATCACTTGAATTTGCTTGATCTGCCATGCAAATCATACTGATCTGGAAGTGATCTGCCTTGTTATTTTTATGAAAACTGAACTGTTTTGCACCATGTAAAATTGTACATCCACTCCTCATGCCACTTGTATATGCTGGCACATAATACTGGGCTGAAATCACTTGCTTCATCTTACACTGTGATATTTGAATTACACCATTGTTGTTTCTTAATGCTGCATTGACCATTGAATAATGTAGCTGCACCATATTCACGTATTTGCCATGCTCGCCTGATCTGCATCATTGTGTACACACACTCAATATACATGCATTCTTGTATTACCACCTTTATCATGTGAATTCGTCATGTTGGTTGCTGCTTCATGTTGACCTGATCATCTTTGAATTGGCATTTATTGACCTAGGCCATTTGTGTTGAGCTGCCTCGTCCACATTTTCACTTGTGCCATTCTTGTAGCTGAACATTTCCACATAGATTTGTATTGTGCACTGAGTCGAGATGGTCCACGTGGCTACTCCACTGTTGCACACTGGATTGACGAGGCAATGCATACGTGTATATATATACATGTGTGTACATGCAGCCATTCAGAAAATCTTCTTGTCCATGTACTGAAATATATTGTATATACACTGACTGCCTTGTGGTATTTACAGTGTATCACTGTGAATATCACAAGCTGTCTAAACATAATCGGGTAAATTGTTAAATCAGATCGAGTCAGAAAAATAATGAGAAACACGCCAAAATTCTGAGGCAAATAAAGTTTTAAAATAAAATTTATATTCGCATGTATTCAGTTTCATTTCTATTGCAGTGTATTGTGTGTGTGTTTCACGTGACAGGTAAGCAGATGATGACTGGATTGACAGTGAGTTGTGAAGACAGAATCTTTAAGACAGAAGACAGTGAATGAGTACAACTTAGTCTGTATATGAGTGAGATGTCTGTGTAACTGAGTGTGAGTGTTGTAGAGAGGAACAGTGTACTGAAATTGAATGTATTGAAATATATATTAGTGAATATATACAAATAGTGGAGTTGTAAATCAGTACTGGTTAAATATTGAAATAAAATATTATACTTAAACAAAATACTTTTGTGACTATTTGAATTTCTGTATAGATGTATTCTATTTAAATATAAATATAATATTCCCGTCTGAGATGTAGATATGAAACAGTCTAGTAACAAACACATTTACAATAATATATTTTTGTTTGTTATCATCAAACAAAAATCATATAAGTTTATATAAAACAACATTGTATACAGCAATTGGAATGGAAGAGGACCCAAAGCTTACATAAGTGTGTGTTACACGCATCCTGAGGATTTCTAATACCCAATCTGCTCTCTCGCTTAGGAAGGCAAATGGTATCCCAGAAAACCCAGTGATGTCTCCAAACCACCACTCTGTTACCCTAGAAGAAAGTCGAGGCTAAGGACTAATAGGATCGAAAGAAAGAAGCTGTGGACGACCTTGCTGCGAATACATGAGACCCCAGTGAATCAAGCACCGACTTGACAAGAACCAACCTACCTGCCTAGGATAGTAGCGTCGAATTCAACTTTGAAAATTTCCCCTTTCTTTGTCAGCTAGAGGGTCGAAAAGAGAGTTGAGCTTACGCCCCCGATAAAGCTCTATACCAAGACAGATAAAAGGGAGGGAGCCTAATTAAAAGATAGAAACGGAAGAGATTTATACAACCCTTTGAGGGTCCATAGATTTGGAGGGAACGAAACAGATCTTCGAGGCATTGATCTGTTATCCCAAGCACTGTTCATAGAGATGGAGGAAGGAAAGTAACGGAAAGACGATGACCATTAGAAAAATCATAATGTCATCAGCAAAGAAAAAAAAGTATGACAGGGCAGTCACGAGGAATACCAATCAGTTAAATTTATCCTGCAATAGTGAGGGAGTGCCCCCTCGAACGATAACTTCAGTCGCGATAACAAAGAGTGACAGGGAGAGAGTATCCCCTTGTCGTAGTCCTCTCTAAGATGGAAAGAAACCTTTGTTCGCTTCGTTGAGAAGAACAGAGAACCAATAGTTAGAGATTAGTCCCCTAAAAAGATCAATGAGGGTTTCAAGGAATCCAAAGACATAAAGGATAAGGATGAGAAAAAACCATGACATACGATCATAAGCCTTTATCATATCAAGCTTGATGACCATATTTGAACCACAGATCTTCCAACCGATTTGGAAGATCATCTCTTGCACGAGACGCACATACGGGCAGCTAGTAGTTTTGGTTTTGCAGATTTCTATTTAACATGATCTTAGTTTATAGCTAGAGCTATATTCGAAAAGTTATGTATCCGTGTATTTCCTGCAGTTGTGGCAGTTGATGTATTTTCGCTATGCATTGTATTTATACATTTTTATTTCTGCTGTTATTAAATTTTTAATCTCTGATATTAGTTTTCCGCTGTGTAATATTTATTCGTACTCTGATGTAAATTGTTGTAATAACAATGAAATGTTCTCGTGTTTGTGTTCTGATGTGTCGTTTTCTCAAAGCAATCCGGGCTCCTCCGTCTCTTCGGGGATCGGGGAAGTCTGGGTTGCTACAGTTGCAATAAAATGGCCTAGACTTCCCCAATCCCCAAAGAGACGGAGGAGCCCGGATTGTTTTGAGAACACGACACATCAGAACAAAAACAGGAGAACATTTCATTGCTATTACCACAATTTACATCAAGGTACAAGATATCAGAGTACGAATAAATATTACACGGCGGAAATAAAATAATATCAGAGATTAAAATACAAAGTACCTGAAATTTGAATGTACAAATATAATGCATAGCAAAAATACATTAACTAACACAACTGAAAGAAATACACGGATACAAGGCTTTCTGAATATAGCTCCAGCTGTAATCCAGGATCGTAGGAAAAGAAATATCTACGAAAAACCAAAACTACTAGCTGCCCATGTGGAAAATATGGGCACCCAGAGTTTAGGTACAAACAACAAACTCCGAGTCAGTCATGGGACTGGTGCGAGAACTAAAACAGATATTAAAACTTTACTTTAAAATATGGTAAGTCACGAGACCACGTCGCATGTCACGGAATGGGTTTACCTCCATGAATACCAGAATTTGAAATAAAACGATTTAATAAACAACGCAATGCTTTTGGAAAAATGAAGCTATTATAAGACTCAGGTCCCATCACACAATGCAACGTAAGTCGGAGGATAGAATTTTACCTTATAATAGCCAAATGCTTGATGAGTTTTACAAGAAATCATTTTGATATTACCATAAGTGCATAATGTATCAAAAAACTTCAAATATAAATGTATCAATCATAGATGGCATAGGTACCATATATTATGTCGCCATACGTAGGTTTACAACTGAAATCGAAAAGTCCTATATTGGAAATTGGATTTCCATCTATGAGTCAAGGCAAGGATCGACCTTTCCGATTTGAGACACTCTAGCCCATGCCTTAGGATTCAGCCACAACTGCACCTGGATCTTCAGGGTCGGTCCCCGCTTACTTTAGTGGATTAGTAATTCCTAAACAATACGTTTTCCTGCCCTGTGGAGCATAAAATCTAGTCAGTACGTCGACTACTGTGGCCTTGTGCGGCCAAATCCGAGGTACCTCGCTGTCCAACATTGTAACGACCCGGATTTTCAGCGACTTTGGTTATCGACATAAACACGATGTCGATAACCAAAACACCGAAAAATCCTGGTAATTAGTGAAAGAAATTAGAGGGTGAGGAAAGATAAGATAGAAACTTAGAATAGAAGAAGAAGAAGAACACAACATCAGAGTAACACGAATCTCACAGCGGAACGAATAACATATAATAGATAACATATCCTTGAAATAAATCATTTTATGTATACAATACATTATCAAAGTACAACACTTACAACACAGCGGAAATAACTATAGCTATATGATCCTGAAGCCTCCTGCTCCAAGCTCTTCATGTATATCTGTAAAATCCCGACTACTTGACTGCCCGTACAAATTTAGGCACCCAAGATTTTAGGGAAAACAACAAAGTAAACTCCGGGTCAGTCATGGGACTGGTGTGAGTAAAACAGTTTAAAACAGTTCAACCAGGTAATCGATATCTCATAAGACCACGCCGCATAACGGAACGGGTTTTTCCCTTATGAGAATCCAAAATAACTTTATATCAAAAACCTTTTGATATTATAATAATGTCTATCAACCACAGTATATATAATCATCTAGCAGAACGCTTTCATCTCACGTTCTACTTATATAGTATACAATCAAAACCGCAAGCACGTATTGGGTAATGGATTTCCAACTATGACAAGGTATGGAATCACCTTCCGATCAGTGTACTCTAGGAACGATACACTGGAGTTCAACAAGAACATCTTGTAACTCAGCCACACATGACCGACCACTCATTTCGCTTGAGTGTATCGAATGTACATCACCAACGGTTGGGATCAGCAACCGTTCCCGTATATATATGGGACAGCATTGATAGATTTAAGAAACAAATGAATATTCACTAGATAGGTGATTATACACCCTACTTCGGTGCGACCGACTTAGCCATGCTGCCTGCCCGATTTCTGTCATTTACCGGTTGATGAGGCTAGAAGCTACGCTTTATCATCACATCAGATTCACTTCGAATGCCACATTGTCAGATCCATCGAAAATCACTAATTGACGTCTACAACAATACATTACGTGTCAGCTAAAAGAAGTTTCCTTCTCCGCTTCCACTCTTGGTACGGTTGAAGAAATCAATGTACGTGACCTTTCTGGAAATACTATGTCAGACATCCATCTTCATTCACTTAGAAATGTCACATCGTCATACCCGCCAAATCACAAATTGACTTATCCAAAAATAACACGGGTATACAGCTAAGAGAAACGAATTCCTCCGCCACCAAACGTGAATACGTTTGAACAGATCAACTTACGCGATCCATTGGATATACTCTGTCAGACCTTCGTCCATACAAGTTGTCCTGGGACTGGACAAACCGAAGGCACTATTCCGTATATCCATCTTAGTCACTGTTATCTAAGACATATACAACAGCCCTTGCATTTTACTCCGTCTTCAATTATCTTTGGCATATATGATTCGCGACGCTTATGCCAATACAGAGTGGTTCTATGGATAATAATCCAACCGGTCTCTCCATATTAACAACGTTAAAATGGTCAAAACTTCGATAGTCTGTGATTTAACTATCGAATAAAAACAGGTGTGCAACCAACGATATTATTTCCAAATGGAAATTTATATCAATCAAACATCATTCAACATTTATCTCTTAATTTCATAAATTTACTTATCTCCTGTTTCCCTATATTCAATTATTTCTAATTTTCTAAATTTGGAAAATATACGTTATTAACAAATGGAAAACATTTCCATTTCTTGTTTTCTTTATTAGAAAACATTTCTGGTTTCTTATTTGGAAAAACATTTCCAAAGCTTCTTCATTGGACTTAGACAGATGTTTAAACAAACATCGCTATGCCAACTCAAACCATTTCCTTTACTGTCGAACCTTAACTATTCCTTAGTTAAAAACGAAGCCAATCAAGTTGGGGTAGAACTACCTCTCAGACCTTAACTGAACAACATTTCTATCTTTGAAATAGACAAAGTTCACTTTATATTTCTTTAACAAACTTCCTTACTTAACCCTCCATCGAATAACTATATTCGATTGACTCTTATCAATTAACTCTATTTGATTAACTAACATCGATTAACTCTATTGGACTAACACTATTTGACTAACGCTATTTATTTACTCATTTCACTTACTCTTTTCGAATAAACTATATTCGATAATTCCTTTTACCTTCTATTCGAATAACTATATTCGATTTACTCATTTGCTTCTATTCGAATAACTATATTCGATTTAACTCATTTGCTTCTATTCGAATAACTATATTCGATTTAACTCATTTGCTTCTATTCTAATCGATTAAACTAACATCGATTATCTCCTTTCAACTTTATTCTCTAATCGATTAACTAACATCAATTAACTTCTTTTTAACTTTATTCTCTAATCGATTAACTAACATCGATTAACTTCTTTTTACTTTATTCTCTAATCGATTAACTAACATCGATTAACTTCTTTTTAACTTTATTCTCTAATCGATTAACTAACATTGATTAACTTCTTTTTAACTTTATTCTCTAATCGATTAACTAACATCGATTAACTTCTTTTTAACTTTATTCTCTAATCGATTAACTAACATCGATTAACTTCTTTTGATAAACTACGTTTTCCGTTACAACTATTTCCTTTTTATAACGTTTACTTACCGTTACAAATATATCCTATTTATAACTTCTATTTACCGTTACAAATATATCCTATTTATAACTTCTATTTACCGTTACAAATATATCCTATTTATATCGTTTACTTACCGTTACAAATATTTCCTATTTGTAACTTCTATTTATTTTCTAAATAAATATTCCTTTTCTATTTCTATTTATTTTCTAAATAAATATCCCTTTTATAAAACCGTGTTCGTTTTATAAATATTTCCTTTTTTAAAATCCTGTGATTTTATAAAATTCCTTTATTTCAATATACATTGAAATACTTCCTTTTTTTACATCCCAGGGTTTCTTATGATATTTAAAATATCGAATAACAATGATCAATGAATTCCAACACCCATAATCCATAACAGATTATATAACACATCATATATCACAATATATGAAAACAGTAAAATAAATGTTGAGGAATCCAGTTGGATTCCTCCAACCTGTTTCCCTGCATCACAGATGTTAAACAATATAGATGACATCACTTTCAGTTCTATATGATATATTCTGTTAAACAAAAACAATATAGAAATTAAATCAACTGACTAGCAGTTCAATCAAACAGTCAACATACAGTAAATCAGCCAATATCTAACAGTTCTAAAAATACAACATGAAATTATAAACTGTTCAGAGTTAGTGAGATTTACTCACATTTGCGCGTTAGCCGTTAAATAACGGTTTGCGTTATTCGACTCAGTCGGACAATTTATTTCGCCATAAATTGTAACGAGCTCGGATTCACTTCCGGTCAGTCTCATTGTGTTGCTCCCGTCCATACGATCTCAACGCAACTTACGGTTTGTCAATCTGATATCGTACGAGTAAGATACTATTATTTAAAGTTAATACACTACTAAAATTTATAAATTAAACTAAATAGAATTTGTTTTTGGGATTTACCATTAGAATCAGCCCATTATCTCACTAACCCGCTACCAACAGGCTTCCACCATCTTCCATAAACACACGCTCCCGTCCCCTTCTCTGAAACTAAGCTGCTTTTTAATACTTCACAAAACCCATAATTACTTCACTTAAATTCAAAATGAAACCACCAGAACATCTTTATATTTCTTCACATAGGCCCGCACAAAAGTCACCATGCTTTTACTGTTAAAACGCAAGACTCCCTCCATTCATTTTAATGCATGCACTCAGCACTTCCAAGCTCCTACACGTGCCATTTTCACTTACTCCCCCACTCACGCCATTCCATATATACAACTCCATCGCCAACAAGTTTTTGAAACCATTACCGTGCAACACATCCCCATTTTTCCATCTCATTTCTTCCCGGTTTTCACGGTGACCCTGCCTTCCTGCTACGTTCAACGCCTTTGCTTTCATCTCGCCTTTCACTTCAAAACAACCGGCGCTCGAAGCTCTTTACCCTGGAAGATCGACGGATCTTGTTTCAGCATTTTTTTTAGAGGAGAGTTTTTAGTTTATAAACGTTTTTGCAAACCACGACTGCCATTTATTTCCTCCTGGAATGGTTTCGTTTCCTAAAAGTTGAGTACTGGTATTGATCGTGTATTTATATAAGGTGAATTCCTTAAAGCTTAAGTAAAAGTAATAGCAGCTATTTACTTTGTCACGATGCTTCAGAGGGATGAATGGTTGTGGAGAGGTGTAGTACGATATGCTTTGCTGCTGCGTTATCCTCCTATTGTATTGTTTTAATTTCTTATTGTTGTTTTAACTGAATCGTGTTGCACTTCGCTATCGTAGAAAGAAACTAATTGTTTTATGTCCTTTTTAATATAAGTTTTGCGTTTATTTTCATTCGTTGTTGGAATTACCACTTCATCTTTGTTTCTATTTATTATTTCATATGAGCCGGCAACGTGTATCCTTTATATGTTCTCGGTTTTCTTTTTTTAGTTCTTTAATCATGCATACCCTTGCTACAACAATTCCGTTCACATACGAACTGTTACGGACAAGGATAAAAATACGGTCGTGTCGGGCAATGCCCCACGATCCCAAAAATATAATAATATCGGTAGGTTAGCTTATTATGTGAAACCCCGAAATATTGATTACAGGGTGCAAAATACTCCAAATAAAAAGTTTTTTATTTAATTAATTAAAAACTACAATAAAATTCTAAAAATTAAATTATCACTACGTCTCAAAAGAACCTTGTCTAAATTCAAACCGATCTCTAGTTATATCGAATAAACTGTTACGGTCGATAAACGATTCTATAGCGACTATTTTAAAATTTGATTCGGACGTAAATCAAAATCTACCCGACGAAATCCAGATTTTTCTTTTCCACTAGAAAGATATACTCCACCAGGTCCACACTTTCTTGTTTCACAGAAATCCGGCTTAAAACGAATCCTGTACATTCAGTTGAAGTTCGGATCGCCAATTTACGAACTGCCGCGCCATTTCGAGCTCTATTTTAATTATATTATAAACTATACGTTCAACTGTCGACGATTGAATATATTCGTTATTCAAATTCAATTCCTAGCTGAATTAAATATCACCGATGATCCAGTTCACACCATATCGTCAATTCAGCCAATTCTGATTATTTCAGAATTAAATATATTTTTAATTTATTATTTTAATTAAATATTCACTATTATTTAATTCCACAACCATTAAATTCACTAACCCACCCTTTATATAATTAAATAAATTAATCATAATACCCCTGCCAATGCGGGTCATTACAATCTTCCCCACTTAAAAATAATTTCGTCCTCGAAATTGCTAAAAGGTAGAGAACGGCCCTATCGACTGGTTAGAACATATTTGTTCACTTCTTAACTTCAGTTTCAACTGAACCAATTTAATTTCAATTAAATTATTAATTAATTCTTATCAACGAAAATTTTCAAAAATCCTGAAAATTTTCTAACACCTTAACTCTTTGAAAAAATTTCGCCAGCACCTCCTTTGTACTGGTCAATAGGTCAAACCACCACTCGCCTCTCTGGGCCATCTCCATCCCAAAAGAAAATCAAACAGCCAAGCGGCTTGCCAATTCGGTTCATCAAAAAAAAAAAAAATCTCATACCCATTATATAATATAATCTGGTACCTTTTGTCGGCATATCAACTCTATCACTTCCATATGCTATCAACTCAGCATATACCAATGTTATCCCAATCAAATTCTGAAATCACATTTATCTCCAACACAACCATTCGCTTTTTACTAAGACAAATTTCCATTTCAACTCAAGTTTTCGTCTTGATTCCCAACTCTTAACTTGATTATCACCTTACACTTCAAATTTGAATCTCACAATCCAATTGGTCTTTTTATGTTATTGGGAAAACATTTCCGAATATCGCCTTCCTTTATTTTCTAAATCAATAACCGTTATAATCCTATTTATAATTGGAAAATACTCCAATTACTTATATCTTTTCCGATCTCGTTTATTTCTATACTTAGGAAATATTTATTATTCTATTTCCAAGCTTATACTTATTTGGGTTAAAACGGATGTTGTGTAAAACATCGTTACGACAACTCAAATACTATATTCAACTAACTCTTATTCAACATTGATCTTCGAGCCTGAAATCTTACTATTTATTTGTTAATAATGAAATCAATTAAGTTGGGGTATAACTACCTCTCAGACCTTGACTGAATAACATTTATAACGTCAAAACAGATATGACTACTTACTCGAATAATCAATACCATACAACCACTTATTCACTTTTAAACACGTATACGCTTCCTCTTTCTATTTTTACTACATTTTATTCTAGACTTCCTTTTTGATTATACTATTCTATTTCTAAGTTCGTCTCCTTATCGACTTCTCTCTCTCTCTATATATATATATATATATATATATATATATATATATATATATATATATATATATCGATACGTTGATTTCTAGCTATCAAATTATCTTAAAAATATTCTAACTCCTTAAATTCCCGGAAAAATTCGCCATAACCTCCTTTGTATCAGGAGCATCGGGAAAATCCCCAAACTGCCACACAGGCCTTCTCCAATCAAAAAGAAAAAGAAAAGCCAAGCGGCTAGCCGATACGGTGCATAAAATCTCATATATGAATTAAATACATACCTTTTCGTCGAGCATTCTATTTATATACCTTCATATCTATCCATACCTATCTCATGTATATTTATACATTTCTAATTCATTCCAACTTAATCCAATCATTTTAACTTAGTTCGTTAAGTAATTTTCAAATTACTGGTTAGCCCATTTTACCTTTTTATTTGAATATACATGTTCAAATATATTTTAACTTACTTATTAACTAATTTGAATCCAAATTTCAAATTTAAGTTCTATATTCGATTTCGAATATCTATTTTCAAATCCAATTCACCTTTCAAAGTTCAACTTCAAATTCAAAACTCGATTAACTAATTCATCTTTGACTTAGTTAATTCTATTCAATTTCTATTCAAATTTTACATTTGAATTTCGTTTCAATTTCCTTATTCAAATTCTATATTGATTTCATTTCAACCACTTATTCAAATCCCATATTTGAATTTCATTATTCGAATCTATTTGAATTCTCTTTATTTCATTTTAATTCCTTTTGAATCTTCTATATTCAAATTTCAAATTCAACTCTATTTGAATCTTCTACATTCAAATTTCATTATTCAAATCTTCTTTATTCAAATCTCATTTGAATTTTTATATTCAAATCTCCTTTGAATTTTCTATATTCAAATCCCCTTTGAATTTTCTTATTTACAATCTAGTTTGAACTTCCATTATTGAAATTCCCTTTCAAACTTTCTTTATTCATTCTTTTCATAAGTCTCGATTTCAATTCCTTTTGAAATCGATATTTCTACCTTTGGAAAATAGATTTCCCTTCCAATTTCACACTTGTATTTTTAATTCTGAATTATCCAATGATAATTCTTTTAACTTCATTTATAAACTTCGTTTATAAAGGAACTATTTATAAACTTCGTTTAAAAAGGAAATTCTCGTTTTATTTCTTTTAAACAAGTTAATATTTCAAATCTATTTTATAAATCCCATTTTAAAATTCAACACTACTTGTCTTTCCCAAAACAAATTCAAAACAGTATCTCTGGTAGTAATTCGTCACTTACAACTCGAAAATGAATACTGATGATGCAGCTGTCATCATCAGAATCTATTTTCCAGCGATCGAAGTGAGTTCAATACTATAAAACCATTTCTAAACATTTCCACTTTTAAATTCATTTCAAAATATAATTCACACTGCTTGTAAAACAATTTAAAATCTCCCAGGATCTTAAATTTTCCTTATTTTTAATCCCAATCCATTTACAAACACTTATCCAATTCTCCAGAGTTTTAATTCGATTCCTGGTTAAAATTTCATATTTAACTTATCTGAATTCACATATTTCACTTATATGAATTCTGATTGGTTATTTACATAACCATTTAATTTATAATCCTACTCGATTATAATAACAACCAATATATACACTATATTAAAATTTTGATATATATATCCTCTCTATGTCAAGATATACCTTGGGTAAACTTATTTTAATTTACCCTCTTTTCAAAACATATCGTGCCGATCCATCGTATTCGAGTGTTTAGTAACTCCTACCGATACAGCGGATCAAACTGAGCGACCAGAACTCATAAACGACTCAACCAATGAATCTTCACAATATAAAATTATTTTTATATCAATAACAAATACGTTCACTCGTACATATACACTCAAACTCAATCTAGGGTATTACTAACTCTATCTCTACCGAGTCACGCCACAGAGCCAAGTAATTCTTAACTTAAGCTCTGATACCAACTGTAACGACCCGGATTTTCAGCGACTTTGGTTATCGACATAAACACGATGTCGATAACCAAAACACCGAAAAATCCTGGTAATTAGTGAAAGAAATTAGAGGGTGAGGAAAGATAAGATAGAAACTTAGAATAGAAGAAGAAGAAGAATACAACATCAGAGTAACACGAATCTCACAGCGGAACGAATAACATATAATAGATGACATATCCTTGAAATAAATCATTTTATGTATACAATACATTATCAAAGTACAACACTTACAACACAACGGAAATAACTATAGCTATATGATCCTGAAGCCTCCTGCTCCAAGCTCTTCCTGTATATCTGTAAAATCCCGACTACTTGACTGCCCGTACAAATTTAGGCACCCAAGAGTTTAGGGAAAACAACAAAGTAAACTCCGGGTCAGTCATGGGACTGGTGTGAGTAAAACAGTTTAAAACAGTTCAAACAGGTAATCGATATCTCATAAGACCACGCCGCATAACGGAACGGGTTTTTCCCTTATGAGAATCCAAAATAACTTTATATCAAAAACCTTTTGATATTATAATAATGTCTATCAACCACATTATATATAATCATCTAGCAGAACGCTTTCATCTCACGTTCTACTTATATAGTATACAATCAAAACCGCAAGCACGTATTGGGTAATGGATTTCCAACTATGACAAGGTATGGAATCACCTTCCGATCAGTGTACTCTAGGAACGATACACTGGAGTTCAACAAGAACATCTTGTAACTCAGCCACACATGACCGACCACTCATTTCGCTTGAGTGTATCGAATGTACATCACCAACGGTTGGGATCAGCAACCGTTCCCGTATATATATGGGACAGCATTGATAGATTTAAGAAACAAATGAATATTCACTAGATAGGTGATTATACACCCTACTTCGGTGCGACCGACTTAGCCATGCTGCCTGCCCGATTTCTGTCATTTACCGGTTGATGAGGCTAGAAGCTACGCTTTATCATCACATCAGATTCACTTCGAATGCCACATTGTCAGATCCATCGAAAATCACTAATTGACGTCTACAACAATACATTACGTGTCATCTAAAAGAAGTTTCCTTCTCCGCTTCCACTCTTGGTACGGTTGAAGAAATCAATGTACGTGACCTTTCTGGAAATACTATGTCAGACATCCATCTTCATTCACTTAGAAATGTCACATCGTCATACCCGCCAAATCACAAATTGACTTATCCAAAAATAACACGGGTATACAGCTAAGAGAAACGAATTCCTCCGCCACCAAACGTGAATACGTTTGAACAGATCAACTTACGCGATCCATTGGATATACTCTGTCAGACCTTCGTCCATACAAGTTGTCCTGGGACTGGACAAACCGAAGGCACTATTCCGTATATCCATCTTAGTCACTGTTATCTAAGACATATACAACAGCCCTTGCATTTTACTCCGTCTTCAATTATCTTTGGCATATATGATTCGCGACGCTTATGCCAATACAGAGTGGTTCTATGGATAATAATCCAACCGGTCTCTCCATATTAACAACGTTAAAATGGTCAAAACTTCGATAGTCTGTGATTTAACTATCGAATAAAAACAGGTGTGCAACCAACGATATTATTTCCAAATGGAAATTTATATCAATCAAACATCATTCAACATTTATCTCTTAATTTCATAAATTTACTTATCTCCTGTTTCCCTATATTCAATTATTTCTAATTTTCTAAATTTGGAAAATATACGTTATTAACAAATGGAAAACATTTCCATTTCTTGTTTTCTTTATTAGAAAACATTTCTGGTTTCTTATTTGGAAAAACATTTCCAAAGCTTCTTCATTGGACTTAGACAGATGTTTAAACAAACATCGCTATGCCAACTCAAACCATTTCCTTTACTGTCGAACCTTAACTATTCCTTAGTTAAAAACGAAGCCAATCAAGTTGGGGTAGAACTACCTCTCAGACCTTAACTGAACAACATTTCTATCTTTGAAATAGACAAAGTTCACTTTATATTTCTTTAACAAACTTCCTTACTTAACCCTCCTTCGAATAACTATATTCGATTGACTCTTATCAATTAACTCTATTTGATTAACTAACATCGATTAACTCTATTGGACTAACACTATTTGACTAACGCTATTTATTTACTCATTTCACTTACTCTTTTCGAATAAACTATATTCGATAATTCCTTTTACTTTCTATTCGAATAACTATATTCGATTTACTCATTTGCTTCTATTCGAATAACTATATTCGATTTAACTCATTTGCTTCTATTCGAATAACTATATTCGATTTAACTCATTTGCTTCTATTCGAATAACTATATTCGATTTAACTCATTTGCTTCTATTCTAATCGATTAAACTAACATCGATTATCTCCTTTCAACTTTATTCTCTAATCGATTAACTAACATCGATTAACTTCTTTTTAACTTTATTCTCTAATCGATTAACTAACATCGATTAACTTCTTTTTAACTTTATTCTCTAATCGATTAACTAACATCGATTAACTTCTTTTTAACTTTATTCTCTAATCGATTAACTAACATCGATTAACTTCTTTTTAACTTTATTCTCTAATCGATTAACTAACATCGATTAACTTCTTTTGATAAACTACGTTTTCCGTTACAACTATTTCCTTTTTATAACGTTTACTTACCGTTACAAATATATCCTATTTATAACTTCTATTTACCGTTACAAATATATCCTATTTATAACTTCTATTTACCGTTACAAATATATCCTATTTATATCGTTTACTTACCGTTACAAATATTTCCTATTTGTAACTTCTATTTATTTTCTAAATAAATATTCCTTTTCTATTTCTATTTATTTTCTAAATAAATATCCCTTTTATAAAACCGTGTTCGTTTTATAAATATTTCCTTTTATAAAATCCTGTGATTTTATAAAATTCCTTTATTTCAATATACATTGAAATACTTCCTTTTTTTACATCCCAGGGTTTCTTATGATATTTAAAATATCGAATAACAATGATCAATGAATTCCAACACCCATAATCCATAACAGATTATATAACACATCATATATCACAATATATGAAAACAGTAAAATAAATGTTGAGGAATCCAGTTGGATTCCTCCAACCTGTTTCCCTGCATCACAGATGTTAAACAATATAGATGACATCACTTTCAGTTCTATATGATATATTCTGTTAAACAGAATCAATATAGAAATTAAATCAACTGACTAGCAGTTCAATCAAACAGTCAACATACAGTAAATCAGCCAATATCTAACAGTTCTAAAAATACAACATGAAATTATAAACTGTTCAGAGTTAGTGAGATTTACTCACATTTGCGCGTTAGCCGTTAAATAACGGTTTGCGTTATTCGACTCAGTCGGACAATTTATTTCGCCATAAATTGTAACGAGCTCGGATTCACTTCCGGTCAGTCTCATTGTGTTGCTCCCGTCCATACGATCTCAACGCAACTTACGGTTTGTCAATCTGATATCGTACGAGTAAGATACTATTATTTAAAGTTAATACACTACTAAAATTTATAAATTAAACTAAATAGAATTTGTTTTTGGGATTTACCATTAGAATCAGCCCATTATCTCACTAACCCGCTACCAACAGGCTTCCACCATCTTCCACAAACACACGCTCCCATCCCCTTCTCTGAAACTAAGCTGTTTTTTAATACTTCACAAAACCCATAATTACTTCACTTAAATTCAAAATGAAACCACCAGAACATCTTTATATTTCTTCACATAGGCCCGCACAAAAGTCACCATGCTTTTACTGTTAAAACGCAAGACTCCCTCCATTCATTTTAATGCATGCACTCAGCACTTCCAAGCTCCTACACGTGCCATTCTCACTTACTCCCCCACTCACGCCATTCCATATATACAACTCCATCGCCAACAAGTTTTTGAAACCATTACCGTGCAACACATCCCCATTTTTCCATCTCATTTCTTCCCGGTTTTCACGGTGACCCTGCCTTCCTGCTACGTTCAACGCCTTTGCTTTCATCTCGCCTTTCACTTCAAAACAACCGGCGCTCGAAGCTCTTTACCCTGGAAGATCTACGGATCTTGTTTCAGCATTTTTTTTAGAGGAGAGTTTTTAGTTTATAAACGTTTTTGCAAACCACGACTGCCATTTATTTCCTCCTGGAATGGTTTCGTTTCCTAAAAGTTGAGTACTGGTATTGATCGTGTATTTATATAAGGTGAATTCCTTAAAGCTTAAGTAAAAGTAATAGCAGCTATTTACTTTGTCACGATGCTTCAAAGGGATGAATGGTTGTGGAGAGGTGTAGTACGATATGCTTTGCTGCTGCGTTATCCTCCTATTGTATTGTTTTAATTTCTTATTGTTGTTTTAACTGAATCGTGTTGCACTTCGCTATCGTAGAAAGAAACTAATTGTTTTATGTCCTTTCTAATATAAGTTTTGCGTTTATTTTCATTCGTTGTTGGAATTACCACTTCATCTTTGTTTCTATTTATTATTTCATATGAGCCGGCAACGTGTATCCTTTATATGTTCTCGGTTTTCTTTTTTTAGTTCTTTAATCATGCATACCCTTGCTACAACAATTCCATTCACATACGAACTGTTACGGACAAGGATAAAAATACGGTCGTGTCGGGCAATGCCCCACGATCCCAAAAATATAATAATATCGGTAGGTTAGCTTATTATGTGAAACCCCGAAATGTTGATTACAGGGTGCAAAATACTCCAAATAAAAAGTTTCTTATTTAATTAATTAAAAATTACAATAAAATTCTAAAAATTAAATTATCACTACGTCTCAAAAGAACCTTGTCTAAATTCAAACCGATCTTTAGTTATATCGAATAAACCGTTACGGTCGATAAACGATTCTATAGCGACTATTTTAAAATTTGATTCGGACGTAAATCAAAATCTACCCGACGAAATCCAGATTTTTCTTTTCCACTAGAAAGATATACTCCACCAGGTCCACACGTTTCTTGTTTCACAGAAATCTGGCTTAAAACGAATCCTGTACATTCAGTTGAAGTTCGAATCGCCAATTTACGAACTGCCGCGCCATTTCGAGCTCTATTTTAATTATATTACAAACTATACGTTCAACTGTCGACGATTGAATATATTCGTTATTCAAATTCAATTCCTAGCTGAATTAAATATCACCGATGATCCAGTTCACACCATATCGTCATTTTAGCCAATTCTGATTATTTCAGAATTAAATATATTTTTAATTTATTATTTTAATTAAATATTCACTATTATTTAATTCCACGACCATTAAATTCACTAACCCACCCTTTATATAATTAAATAA
This sequence comes from Allium sativum, assembly GCA_030737875.1. Taxonomy (NCBI): domain Eukaryota; kingdom Viridiplantae; phylum Streptophyta; class Magnoliopsida; order Asparagales; family Amaryllidaceae; genus Allium; species Allium sativum. Next base: position 65,908,462 of record CM060922.1, read on the forward strand.
ATTAATCATAATACCCCTGCCAATGCGGGTCATTACAAACATCCACATAAGTAAAATGTCTGGGCTCCATACCATGACATCACTCCTAGCTAGAAAGAAACGCATGCACTCCCTGCCGTCACTATCCCGTTTTTGGCTCATACCAGGGTGTGAAGCTTGCGAATTAATGCTATACACAAAGCTATGCTACTTAAAGTTGTGTTTTGATCAACATCCACAAGACTCTTCCTTTCAACAAAAAGCCTTGATAATTGCATATCAGCATGTCACATTGACAATTCATACCATACCATTGATTTCTACCAATATATAACCTCTAAGCTCATACGTCTCAAAGAAGGGTGTTAAGCAAGAGAATAAATTCTCCACCACCAAACAGATATATATTTAGCAGAGATCAATGGATACAGCGCGAAATACAACGTCGGACATACAATCCACTTACAAGTTTGTTCTGGGTCTGAACGAAACCGGAGGCACCTTATTCCTCATCCCATATGTCTAATACAGGAGAGAGCCCCTTGCATATCCGAACAATCAACTAGTATGTCCGGACAACTACTACTGTAACCTTTTCCAGGTAGCAACTCCAGCCAAAGGCATCAGTAGAAATCCATTCGATGTGAAGATTTTTGGTCTTGCACCGTTTTCAATATCTTCGACTTTTAATCACCGTAATCGTTATTCAGAATGGGATAAACCTGGTCTTTCCGAATAACTTGCGCATCTTATAATCAAGTGGTATATAAACACATCGTACACCTCATTCCAATCCTAAATATTATTTTATTCAAATATTCATATCTTTGGGGAGACGTTCCCATTAATTTTATCAAAGATAAATTCTTTTAAACTTATTGTTTAATCTTCCTTTAAAAACCATTGCCAAAGATTTTATATTATCCTTTAACAATTCTAAACCATAACAAGGTTTATAAAACTAGCCGGGATTATTGAGACTTACCAAAGTAATCATTTTTTATTTTATTATCGCAATCCCAACCTATTCATCCCATGGAGCAAAACTAGTAGTACTTCATATCTAACACCCACTCAAAATTGGATTTTCAGCTAAAGTAAACGCGCGTTTAATTTAGTTTGAAAATAAAATCTTCAATTAAAGAATGACGGAGTGGAAATCAAAGTGAAAATTCTCTCCCTCAAAATTTTGTACAGTTATTTATTTTTATAACTGCATGTATATTGTTTGCATGTGACTGTAATGTCTATTTGGTGGTTGATGATTGTTTACTTTTTAATGTTATCGTTATTAAACTGTGATTATAAATATTTATAAATAATAAATGATTTCACATGGACTATGATGTAAACCCACACGAGTATTGGAACGATAATTTTACACATCGCCCAATTATTGTTGATGGTTGAAACCCCACATGGGTCTGGGGACGATAATTAATTCACATCTCCCTTGGATTTAATTATACATCAACTGATTGATTGACAGACTGTGATAAATGTTATTTAATTATTTAGTGCTTATACAGTTGTAAATTGCACTTTGGATGTGAATTGACTGTTAAATGGTGGTTTATCACTATTTTTGAATACAAGCGATGTTCCATATAAATAAAATGTTATGGTAATTGATTGAGTCTAATTCCAATTTACAAATAACGAATATTTTAAAATAATATTCAGTAAAGAATCAAAATATGATTTGATGTCCGATTTTGGATTGACATGAAAATATTGAAATATTCATAAGTGAAATGAATATGAAGTCGAGTTAAGTAGATATGCGCCATTTTAACTCGAATGGAATTTTTTGTCGATTTTATTTATTTTATAATGAATATTAAAAAGAATTGATTTCAAAATCTGATATTTTGAAAATATTATCATTTTAATATTATGATGATATGGAATATTCAATTTTGATTTAAAATTGAAAATGAAGTTGAAATCGTTTTAAAATGAATTTACAGAATATTTATAAAATACATTTTAAATGGAAATTGATGATATGTATTATATATATTTTATGGCTTGAATAGAACACGCCGCGCAGCGACCGTTCACGAATTTCAACCATTGACTTCAAATTGACATAACAGGAGATCCGATCATCGAACTCTTATAAAAACAAGAACCGTTGGGTTCGTGTTGAAAAGATCTTTCGAATGTTAATAGGAGATTTGAAATCTAACGGTTAGATTTTAAGATATGTCCAAATCAATTTTGGAAAAGGTCGCTATGGATGCAGTTCGGTGGCCGATTTTGGAAATCGACTGTAAGGGCCTTAATAAAATTATTAAAAATATGGAAAAATTATGTAAAACCATAATTAATGATTTGGAAAGATTTTGGATTAAAATTCCAAATTTTGGAAAGATAAAAGATACTTTTATCTAAATGTTTTAATTAATAACTAGAATAATAATCTAATGATTTTTGGAAATAATAAATTGGATTTGTAATGGTTTTTGAAATAACCAAAATTTTTCCATTGTATGAATTGGAAAGGATTTAAATGGAAATAATCTTCGGAATATTTCGATATTGAATTCCGTGATTATACGAATATTGTTGAGGAATTTGGAAGATATAGATATCGTTATTCCCAATCCGATATTTGTTGATTTCAGAATTTGATATTGAATATTAGCTGATATTATTTCTATTCAGAGCCTTGTATTTAATATCAAATTGGATTTTGGGTTTGTCGTGAATGGTGTCTTAAATAACACTGTTCTTAAACCTCACTGAGAAAAGAATAAATCTTTTAATTAAGATTAAGGAAGTTTCCCATTTAATACATATAATTGGAATTAAATGGTAGTTGATTATGGGTTCATTGTGAACGATGTTTTAAATGACACTAATTCTTAAACCCGATTAACAGTGAAGTTATAATCTGGAATTTATAAAAAAAAATTAAGATTTAACGGAAATTGTTTAAAGTAAAGTTTTCCATAATAATATATTAAATTGGAACTGAACGATATTCGGTTTAGTGATAATCGAGATGAGGTTCTATGAATGAAGACCGTTACTATATATGGAATTTAAAAGGCTTTGCGGTTATTCCATTTATATTATTAGTCCAATACGGAAGTTTATATCGATTAAATATTGATTTGTTTTCCCTGAACATTCCATTTCGATGGAAGATGATTTTGGGTTTATCGTGAATAATGTTTTGAATGGCATTTGTTCTTTAACACAAGTAAAGATAGGATTTATTTCCTAAAATTTGGATAATCATTAAGTAATGATTTTTGTGATTAAAACTAAACTAGAGTTTTAATGAATCTTTAAGTAGATTAAAATGAGAAAGGGATAATTAAATTTATCGAATTTATGAAATGATCGAGAATGGAGTACCATCAGTTTTACTCTAGGCGATAATTAAATCTTTAATAAGATTTGAATGTGAAATGGTAACTAAATTTACCGATAACACCTTGGGAGTTAAATATAGAGTACTACCAGTTTTGCTACATGGGATGAATTGGTTGGGATTGGGAATAAATAATAAATGATTACTTCGGTAATGCTCGATAATCCCAACTAGTTTTATAAACCTTAATTTGGTTTAGAATTGTAAAAAGATAAAATAAAATCTTTTGAAATTGATACCTAATGGAAGATTAAAGAATAAGTTTAAAAGAACTTATCTTTGATAAAATTAATGGGAAAGTTTCCCCTAAGATGTGAATATCTGAATAAAAGAATATTCTGAATTGGAATGAGACGTATGATGTGTTTTTCTAGCACTTGATTATTGATAATAAAATACACGAGTTATTTGGAAAGACCTGTTTATCCCATTCTGAATAGCTGATACAATGACTAAAAATCGATGATATGAAGACGGTGATTAAAGACCGGAGATCTTCACATCGTTTGGATGATTACTGATGTCTTGATTGGGTTGTACACCCAAGACAAGGTAATAAGTGGTGATCGTACATACATACTTGGAGATCGACTGGATATGCGAGGACCTCTCTTCTGTATTGGACATATAGGACGAGGAATAAGGTGCCTCCGTGTGACGACCGCCCATAACCCCCGCACTAAACAAGAGGAATAATGCACTGAAAGGCATGCCAGGCTGCTATGGACGATCATCATAGTAAGTGAACACATCGAAACCTGTCGTAGAACTCACAGCGCAAGGATAAAATATAATAGAACATATACAACAGGTGATAGTAATGAGGTATCATATAGCAAACTTTTGAAACTCTTTCAACGTCCAGAAAGATTATCCAACTGATATCCAAGTTTGTACATAAGGCCTCACTACAACTCTCAAGCAACTCAAACAGCAGAAACAGAAATACTAGATAGAATAAAACTGGTACGCCAGCCTCCTGCTCGTCATCGCTCAGCTTCCTCGTATCACTAAGCTCCATTACCTGTAACCTGCTACTTAGTCTGCCCATCCACAACCGGATGAACAGCCCAAGGTAATAAGAGGAGACATAAAACCTTGAGTCAGACAATAGTCTTAGTGAGCGATTATACAGCTAACAAACTTCAACAAGAAAGCATATGAGAATGGGTAAATGAACAACTTATCTACCCACATCACCAGAGAAGAACTCAACCTTATCTTCCCCACATCGGACAGTGATAGCCTTTACCAAGCATTTCAACCATTAATCCATAGAAACCAGAACAACCATTTATCCATGGAAAACAGAAACAACCAGCAATAGCAATCATGGCATCGAGATTATATATCTCATGCAAATCATCCTAGTCGAATTCAACATTCCTCGAATACAAGCACCAGAGGACGAAACCAATATCAGACAAGCACTCAAGGAACATCTACTTCGATGTTGGATAACCCACGTGAGATGGCACAAGCAAAACATCCAGCATGCATGATAGACTCTGGCTATCACCGCCAATCCTGCTTCGAAATCATCACTATCGTATGACGGCCAACCTTGCCATATGTCAAGGGCTAATGGTAACCCCAGTTCTAGCATGAACTCCATATGCCCAACCATGGCAATGTCCAACCTTGACACTAGGTCTTTCCCCAACCAGAAAGACCCAGGGTACTCGACCAACAACCGGTCTTTTGGGCCTTTCAACGATACCCATCGTACCCCTGCTTTGAGCCTGCTAGAACTTACGACAACGATGACTTCTCGGCCTTCGCATCTCTAATCGTCCAACCTTGACGATGTTTCATAGCTCAAGCAACCTTCTCGAGCAGCCATTATCCACCAACTCACGACCTTTGAGTTGTCTCCGCATTCGTTGTTCCACCTTGATCAACGAACACATTCATCACTTTGAGTCTTCCTACTTGAATCACCTCGAAGTCACGCCATCACAGAACCAAAACACATCACTGCGCTGCGGCTAGGGTTCGGGGGGTTGCCCCCGAAAAATATTTTTTTCAGACCTTTTTGGTTCGTACCCGAGTCGTACCCGAAAACGTACTTTTTCAGAAAACGACCCTGCCAAAACCGACCAGAACCTTGCTCCAGAATGACCAGCCAAAAACCGACCAGCCTTGCTCCAGAACGACCCGCCAAAAACCGACCAGCCTTGCTCCAGAACGACCCGCCTCCATGCAGCTTTGGATCGACTCGACCTCCTTGCAGCTTTAGATCGACCCGACCTCCTTGGGACCGACCAGCTTTGGATCGACCCCGTCAAGACCGACCAGATTTTGCTCCACCTGACCGACCAGCTCCTTCAGAGCGACCAGGATTTGCTTCCAGTAAAAACCAACCAGAATGCCACCAACTGAAACCGACCAGAATGCCACCATCTGAAACCGACCAGAAACACTTCTGCTCCTTCTGGACCGACCAGCTTAAACCGACCAGCTCCCTGACTTGCTTCCCAAGCCATACTATGACCGACCACCTCATTCCAGACCGACCCGACCAACTCCAGGACGACCAGAAACCTGCACATCTCCAAATCGACTCCGATTTCGACCAAAACTTCGCCAAACGACGAATCCGATGAAACCAGCTTATCTGATTCATCCAAACGCAATCACAAACATGTTATGCAACCAACAATATCATCAATCTAACAATTTCCATCAAAACACACATAAATTTCCCAAAACATGATAAGTGAACCATATGAACATAAAAACGGATCTAACTTGCATAATCTTGAGAAAAATCATAAAATTAACCATTTAAATTGTCTAGATCAGATTCTAAGGTGATTCATATATAAAATGGACTTAGCATGGTGTGGATCTAAGGAAAATAACATAGAAATGATGAAATTAACAACATAAGACCCATATACTTGCATGCATCCGAATGAGAGATGCAAATCACTCACCAATTATCCAAATCTAAGCAAAAACAATGAAAACGCAATCCGGACAGCGAACACTTCGAATCAAACTCTTCATTCCGATGAATTCGCCCTTGAGACGATGTAGATCTAGCCTCTTATGGTGTAGATCTTCGATTTCCCTCCTTGGATTTTGGAATTTTAATGGTGGAAAGATGTTAGAGGAAGAAGGAGATCAAAGCCTTCCCATAAGAGAATGGAAAATGCCAACCTTTCTCCATACCCTTACCCCCTATTTATAGTCTCCACCCACCCTCTAATGGGCCTTCTCCAAATCAGCCCATTAGCCTTCCAAAACCTGAACAGCCAACTGAAAAACCTTAAAACAGCGATTTCTCCCAAACCGCTGAACCAAATCCTTAATGTAACCACTCTACGGAAAGGGAATAATCAATTCCTTTCCAATGGCACAGGTCTCACCCTCTGATTCGACCTGAGTCAAAAGTTATGCCCGGTACAAGACTGACAGGGGCAAAATGGTCACAAACAAAATTGGTAAAAATTATGGACATGTCACACATCCCCATAAGCAACATATCAAAAGATGAGAATGATCCAACTCTCAGGGAATAAAATAAAAATATTTTACGATCTTCCGATGCGTAAAATGCGGGTTGTTACACTCCGGTTTCGTTCAGACCCAGAACGGACTTGTAAATGGATGTGTGTCTGACATTGGATTTCATTCTTTGTTGATTGATTTCTATTAAATACATATCCGTTTGGTGGCGTAAAATTTATTCTCTTGCTTAACTCCCTTCTCTGAAACGTATGAGCTTGGAGATTATATATTTATAGACATCAGTTGTATGGCATGAATTGTCAGTGTGGCATGCGTAGATGTAAATGATCAAGGCTTTTGTTGAAAAGCAGTGTTTTGTGGATGATGATCAAAGCACGGCATTAATTAGCATAGCTTTATGCTTAGCATTAATTAGCGAGTCTCACACCCCGTTATGAGTCAAAAACGGGATAGTGACTACAGGGAGTGCATGCGTTTCTTTCTAGCTAGGAGTGATGTCATGGTATGGAGCCTAGACATTTTACTTATGTGGATGTTGGAAAGCGAGGTACCTAGGATATGGCCGCACAAGGCCACAGTGGTCGACATACTGACCAGATTTTATGCCCCATAGGGTAAGGAAACCTATTGTTTAGGAATTGCTAATCCACTAAAGTAAGTGTGGGTCAGCCCTGAAGATCCAGGTGCAGTTGCGGCTGAATCCTAAGGCATTGGCTAGAGTGTCTCGAATCGAAAGGAGCAATCCCCTGCCTCGACTCATAGATGGAATCCAATTCCCAATACGCGACTTTTCGGTTTTAGTTGTAAACCTATGTATGGCGGCGTAATATATGGTACCTATGTCGTCTATAATTGATACATTTTGATTTGAAGTTGATTTTAACACTATGCTCTTATAGTAATATCAAAATGATTTGTTTTAAACGTACCAAGCATGTTTGGCTATTATAAGGGAAAACTCTATCCTCCGGGATGCGTTGCAATGTGTGATGGGACCTGAGTCTTATACTAGCTTCATTTTCTAGAAAGCATTGCGTTGTTTTATTTTGAACTGAGATTCATAAGGAGTAAACCCGTTCCATGTTATATAGCGTGGTCCCATAATTTCCCAACTTTAAAAGTAAAGATTTAATTACTGTTTTAGTTCTCACACTAGTCCAATGACTGACTCAGACTTTATTGTTTCTACCTAAACTCTGGGTGCCCATATTTTCCACATGGGCAGCTAGTAGTTTTGGTTTTCGCAGATATTTCTTTTCATAGGATCCTGGATTACAATTGGAGCTATATTCGGAAAGCTTTGTATTCGTGTATTTCATTCAGTTGTGGTAGTTGATGTTTTCCGCTGCACATTATGTTTATGTATTTAAATGTAATTTAAATCTCTGATATTTTCCGTCGTAAATTATTTATTTGTACTCTAATATCTTGTATTCTGATGTAAATTGTTGTAGTAGCAATGAATATTCTGTTGTTTGTGTTCCGATGCGTCATGTTCTCAAAGCAATCCGAGTTCCTTCGTCTCCTCGGGGACCCGGGGATTTCGGGTCATTTCATTTTTTGAGAGCTTTGGTTTACAAAGCTACAGAACAAGGCACATTAGAATCGAATGAGAGAATTCATCAAAGATAGGATTAGTAATATCCTATAAGAATGACTCGTTAGAGATAGGATCAGTAGTATCCTAGAATGAGTTTGAAGAGTATTATTTATGAAAATGAATTTAGTTTTGAAATTATATCTTATTATATGTATTTGAGTATTTTTTTTATATTGATTTTGGACTATCGGGTCTAAGAAGATTTTGAATATACATCTGATCCACATGTATTCAAAGTCTCAAACATACTGGGTAGACATCGAATCACAGTCTAGTCGCCCAAAGATGATTCTGATGATTGCTAGCATCATCAGCATTTATGTTCGAGTTTCGAAAGTGGGATATCTGTATATATTTCCAATTGACTGGTGTGAGAACCAAAACTTAGCTAGAATTTATTGTTTTTGATTTGGTCTTGAAATCTGATTTTTGAGTATATATAAAAGTTATATATTTGAAAAGTTAACCAATTTATTGCTGGTTGTGTTGTGTGATAATTAATTTAACTAATAAAAATATTGGAATGATAAAACCAATATGAGAAAGAATGATAAATAAAACCAAATAAAAATATAATAGAGTTGAATAGTGAATTTAGTTTGAATTGGATTTATATATTAGACAGATATGCATATATATATATACATGCTGAGAAGGTTATGGATTTACTGTTGAGTAGAGAAATATATTGTTTGCCCGAAAAACATGTGCACCTTAATGAGTTGGTTGCGCAATTTTATTATTATATAAACTACTGTGAGTGTTTTTTGGATGTGTGGTGATGGTTGTTCCGTGTGAGATTAAAATCATACGCCATAGGATAGCAACAAATAAATTATGAACTACACCGCATGACATACTACATGAAGACAACATATCATATCATATTCCATATAAGCATCTGGCGCTTATATGACAAGCTCTGGATTCCCATACGGGCAAGATGCTTATATGGCGATGACTGAATTACAGGTTGAACAGAAGACTGATTATGGACTTAATAAACATATAAAGGTGCTCGAGGAAGGATTTAGTAAAAACCCTACACAGGTCTGGAGATGACAAAAATTCACGTCTCTCTTGTTTTTAATTAAGGCACATGGATTATTTTATTTCCAACACTGGGGCAATGTATGAGACTTCGACTTTTTACACGTCTCCCTTTGGCACAGATAAGTCACAATAATTGTTTATGCTTTTATTGATTTATTGGGTTCCTAATACGACCCAATAAATTTTTACAACCCTCCTCATACAAAGCAGGTTATGGCGAAATTTTTCGAAAATTTAGGGTGTTAGCCAAATTTTTGGAAATTAGAAAGTTCTTAGAAACTGAAAAGTTGAAGAACTCTAGCCAGAATGAAGTTTCTAAGAACTTTAGCCAGAATGAAAGTTGAGTTGGTTAGTTAAATAACTTTTCGCTCCGTTCCTTTTAGAGGATGAAAAGATTTTAAGTGGGGGATATTGTAACAACCCGGAATTTCTAAACCAATTTAAAAAATTTATTTTAGCTATTTTAATGGGTTTTGAGTATTTAAAATGATTTATTTTAAATAATAACGACTAAAAATTTATTTAAATTGTAGTTAGAACATATAAATTTGTTTTAATTATAAAACAAGCCTGGAATGGCGTGGTAGTTTGAAAATTCAATTTTAAACTAATATTCAATACACATAATTCAGTATAAATCGGATTTCGGTAAAACAAAAAACGTTGGAATATTTAGAACTGTAATTTTCTAACGAATGAAAGAAACTGAGATTTCACTTTATAAATTTTAAGTTATGTCCAGCTTAAAATTTAAAATAGTCGCTTTAGAATTTATATATATTTTTAATATATATAGCCCTTAAAAATAGCCATTTTGCAAACAACCTTCGTTTTCGATGAAACCACTTTTGTTGGATCCGGAATGTCAAAGTATAGTGAGGTTTAAAATTTTCATAATGTTTGGAATTAGTATGTGGGCGTAGTTAATTTAAACGTGTTTGCAATTTCAGTTTGAATTTAACTGACCAGTTAAAAAGGCCATTTTTCAAACGATCTCCAAATTCAACAAAATTAATTTTGTTAGGACCGTATAGTCAAAATGTAATGGGCTGAATTTCTGTACCCTTTGAGTTGACTAATTACGTTGCACGCCCAACCCAAATTGCACAGTAATACGAATCATTAATAGAAAGAAGTTAGAGGATAAGAAATAGAAAGAAAGAATAGTTAGAATAGAATAAATCGAAGAGCACAAATCTCACAGCAGAATGGATAAATTATATTATATAACATAACTTTTGAAAATATAAATCAATAACTGTATAAACATACCATCATCAAAGCACAACAGTTATTCCCGGAATAGTTATACACACCTGTTTCCAGATACAACATAGTATACAACGGAAAATATGATCATCTATAGCTAACTGATGAAGCCTCCTGCTTCAAGCTCCTCTAAGTAAATCTGTGAAATCTCGACTACTTGACTGCCCATACAAATTCGGGCACCCAAGAGTTTACAGAAAACAAAAAAAAAAAAAAAAAAAAAAAAACTCTTGGTCAGTCAAGGGACTGGCGTAAGTAAACTCCAACCATTGGTCTAACTTTTAAAATCCTTTTGAAAGAAATGATAATCGTAAGACCGATCCGCACATAAACACCAATGGTTTTTACCTTACGATAACCAAAAATATTTTTGATATCAAATCCGGTGATATTATAATAGTGTCTGCATCAAATAAATAGAATCTAGCAGAACGCTTGCATCTCACGCTTCATACATAATATAAAATCAAAAACCGCAGGGTTCTTTTTGGAAATTGGATTCTGACTATGACAAGGTATGGAACCACCTTCCGATTAGTGTACTTTAGAGGGGATACACTGGGGTTCAACAAAAAAATCTTGCAACCCTGCCACACAAGCTTCGCCACTCATTTAACTTGAGTGTGCCGAGCATATTATCACCAACGGTTGTGATCAGCAACCGCTACCAAAAGCATACAGCAGCGAATATAACAAGAAGCAAAAATGAAATTTCTCTAGATCAGATGATAATACCCCTGATGGGAATGACCCACTTGGCCATGTTGCCTGCCCAATATATGTTGAATGTCAAGTCGTTAGACATTTGTTCATATACTTTGAATGTCACGATTATCCTTTTAGAACATCTTGCCACCATTTACTTTGAATGTCACGTCGTCAGACATTTGTTCATATACGTTGTCCTTGGACTGGACAAACCGAAGGCCCTATTCTATTAATCCATCTTGGGCAATTTCTACCTAGGATTAACGGAACAGCCCTTGCACTTTACTCCGTCTTCAATTATCTTCACCATAAGTTGATTCGTAACACTTATGCCAATACGGAGTGGTTTTCAAATAATAAATATGATCCCATTCTCTCCGTATTGACACCGGAGGTATAAAATAAATTAAGACTTTGATAGCCAGTGATCCAACTATACAAGGAAACATCCATTCAAACAACGATCCTATTTCCAAATGGAATTCCCTACTGATCAACCATCAAACAACACTGGCCCCTTTCATTTAATTTCATATTAAATTACCATTCCCATTTCCTTTCAATATCTTTACCTTGATATTTTTCAAATCCAGCTTTTCCCTTTCACAATTTCTTGGATACATTTCCAAATATTATACATTCTGTTTTTCCATGTTTCAAAAATATCCCTTATCCTAATTGGAAACCATTCCCAAATGTACCCATAAATTCTTATTTCTATATTCAAAAATATACGTTATTAATATGGAAAAACATTTCCATTTCTTATTTTCTGTCTTTTAGAAATTATACATTATTAGCATTGGAAAACATCCAATTTCCGTTTCTTAACTTCTCCTCAACCATATCATTTCATTTTCTATACTTAAAAAATGTCTTTGATTTTATTCGGAAAACATTTCCAGAAGTCCTTTTTATTCGGTTAAACCGATGTTATATAGAACATCGTTTTTATAACTCAAGACAATAATCATTAATTTACTAAACGTATCACTAACCAGTCCTTGCTATTTAATCTTAACTCTTCCTCAGTCAATCAAGTTGTTGTATGATTACCTCTCAGACCTTAACTGAACAACATTCTCAACTTCGAAATAGTCAAAGCTCACAACTTCAAACAAACATCGCTTACACGACTCTCAGATTCAATCTAAGAATCAGCTTATTTTACGGAAAAACATTGATTATAACGGTAGCATTATAATCACTGCTGCCAAATATTTGATTTATAAAACATTAATTATAATGGTAGCATTAAAATCGCTGTTTAAATGTACAAAACATTTATTATAATAGTCGTGTTATAATCGCTGTTCAGATTTACAAACATTTATTATATTGGTAGTGTTATAATCGTTGTTTCCAAATATTTGGTTCATAAAAATATAAATTATACTTATTAATTTCAATAAATAAATTAACAAGTAAATAAATAAATAAATTTGATGCAAATGGAAAGTAAAAATAACTAATTTCCTAAATTCGATATAATCGAATTCCAATAAACAACTTTCTCTTGAATAATCTATGTTCGATTTATATTCCGAACTTCGGAATTTATCTACCATTTCAGGTTAATTCAAATTCCAAATTCACCTTTGAATTTCTCCTTTCCAAATCATTACCAAATTCCTTAATTACCATTCCAATCTACAAAACATTATCACACTTAATTTTATATTCCAAATTTTTAACTAATACTCATCGTTTTCTTTTAAAACGATTACCCATTTCCTTTTTCATTCAGTTTCCAATTTGGATTCGTTTTCAAAACTAAATTTCCTTTAGAGATATTTCATTTGCAAAATATTTCCTTTAAACCATTATTCACTTTGATCGCGGATATATTTCTTTTATATACAATCAAATCAGTTTGCTTTCGTACTTATAAATAATATCTTAAACCCAAATTCTATATATAACTTCTATTCAGATTTTTCCATAGCAATCTCATTTGTATTGCAATCATTCAAAATCTCGTTTATAATTTCCTTTATAATTCGCTAAGTTCAAATCTCATTTCAAATATTGGTTCCAAAATTGATTCCTAGTTTTTCATATAAATTCAAATTTGAATTTATATTTCAGTTTATCCACTTATAAATAATTCACTTAATTTATACTCTCGTTTATAAACAACTTCTTGTTTTCTCCATTAACTTGTTTTTAATTTCAACTCTATTCGAAATTACATTTCTATTTTGGGAAGTAAATTTCCTTTTTGAAACTCAAAATTCATTTTCTAGATTCGAAAATATTTCATGGTATTTAAATACCAAAATTCTAGGGCCAGGGTAATTCAACACAGCATAATCAATCATGGTATACATCACAGTAAATAACAAACAATAATATAAATGTTGAGGGATCCAGTTGGATCCCTCGAACCTGTTTCCCTGCATCCACAGATGTTAATCAATATTAATTTCACATAAATATGAAATATCGTAGTAAACAGAACTAATAATCAATCAACGGTATAACAATATCAACCATTTCAACCAATTTTATCAACCATTCATCCAAACAACTATCACACAATATAAAATTACTATAAATAAATTTAAAACTCATTTATATAAAAATATAACGAACCAAAGTTAGTGAGTTTACTGACCTTGTTCACAGTTGACGATTCTGCTTTTGTTTCATTTTAAAAATCAAATAGTTGTTTGATTTTATCATGAAATTCCAATTGCTTTATTCTCAACTGCATCAGTTCCGTAGTGTAAATTTTCTCGTTACGATTCCAACTTGACCATTTTCGTTTGATTCTGTTAACATACTACCAAGCTATAACCATTATAATTATATGATTTAAATAAGTTTAATTATTTTCCATAATTAAAATGGTTAGCGTTAATTACGTTTGTTTTCAGGCCGACCTTTATTTCTTTATTATGCTGCTTCTTCTGTACGGATATCTCGAAGTAGTATGCCAATGTCAACATAGCCCTATGCCACATCAATTGATGCAGTATGCAATGATGTTGACTTCCAATGTTTACCAGTGCTCGCAGATTATTTAAGTTCAGACGACTCTTCTAACATAACAAGGAGATGGAAATTAATACAGGCTCCATATAGCAAACATAGTAAATTTGAACCAATGGTAGCAACTTTCTGAAAACAAGCATCATTATCTCCCCATAGTATTCCGGTTTCAGCTTTCTTCCCCGACAAACATTTTCATATTTCACAGGTCTGGAACCCATCACGCAACCATTGTTAATCCCTTAAGTTATCTAAAAATAAAAACTTTAAATCACCATTACTGATAATACATGGTAACACCTTCTTCCAGTCATTGCTCAATATTCTGAAACCACTGTGCTCCTCTCTTCCCTCCCCTATTTTTCTTCTATTGCAGACATCTATTAATACTCGACATCTTCTTACTTAATTGCACTGCTTCCGTATTCGAAGCAACTCCACATTTATAGTAACTTCATGCTCTTTTTTTTCTTTTCACTAGAAACCCAAGTAGTAACGATTTTTCCTTACATCGTTTTCAACGCAGCTCTTACCTCTTTTCCGGTTTCAGATTATCAAAGATTGCTTCTCTGTAAAGATACCCACACCGACTTTGACCTCACTTTCCTGCCTCCTCAGTCACCCAACACCGATGTCGACACCACCATCACACTCAGCATCGAATCCTCCTCCTCCCTATACCTTCCTCGTCCAACTCATATAACCCTCCACGATTCCGATTTCAGACCTCAAACCGCCTGCTACTGACACCATCGACACACTTTCTGCCATTGATACGCCTCCACAAAATCATAAACAAACCTCCTTCAAACCCTGACCCTAAATGTAATCACCAATTCAAGTATTGGTGCCTCAATTCTTCCAGGCTTCAAAAGAACTCCTGAACCCACACCCTGTTTCGAGCCTAATTACAGTCACAGCCTCATCCTAGAGAACTCCCGACTCTGGCCATCGACGGCCCTTGCGATAATGAATAGAATTTCTTCAGGTGTCATTGCCAAATATGGCCTGAGTATGGGGATTGAGGCAGGTTCTTTTTATCCGGTTTTAGAAGAATGGAATTTTAGCTGAAAAGGGGAAAGAGGATTTGCGAATGGAATTTGGGAATTTTAGGGTTTGCTATTTTGCTGAAAATGAAAGGAGAAAATTAGACTGAGAGGATACGATTATATAGATGGAAAAGGCAGCTTCTATGGGAAGCTTTAGGGTGGATTCTCAGAGAAGGAATATACTGGCATCCCATGTAAGGAACACGATGGCATTCAATGAAAGGAACATTATTTTATTTGTATACACATTGATGAGGCAGACGTATGCATTTATTCATCTCATGCTTTCCACTATTAAGACATATGCATTGGCATTTGATTTACGGCTTCAGTGTCCTTGAATGGAACAAGAGACAACACATGATTTGGTTGAATTTACCCATCGTAAATTGTCAAAGAACGGTAATATTTTATTTTCCCTTATTGTTGAGGGGCCGAAAACAATGACCACGTACAAAACAAATCTTATCAAGATTATTTGTTTAAATTTATTCTACCTGACGTTTTGGTCTCAATTGGAACGTGACAAAACAAAATATCGGCTTGAATATTTAAATAGTAAGATACGGTATTTACCGTGGATTTCAAAGATTTTGATTTGATGTTCATGAAAATGACCCTATTATTTAATGTATGATAACCATTCGATGTTTGCAGCTCATTAGTTATTCGTTGGATTTCTTCGAGACATTTTTCGTACAAGCACATACAACGTCTGATCAAAACGAAATTCGAAAACCATGCACTAACTAAATATTCTAGAACCTTAACTCAATTTCAAATTAAAAATGACGTTCGGATTTCGAAATTGATTTCTTTATACAATAAACATTATAATTTAAAAATGATTTCATAACGACTATTTGAAATTTTGATTTCGACATAAAACAAAATCTACAGTACGAAATCTTAATTTTTCTCTTCCATTAGAAAATTATTATCTAATAGATTTGAAAGTTTCTTGTTTTTGAAGAATTCTGACTTATATTGGACTCTTTATTTCCAATTGAAGTTCAAAACGTAATATTGCAAACTACGGCAACATTTCAAGCTCGTTTTAAATTAAATTATAAATTATACGTTTAAACATCATTTTAATCAAATAAATTCCATATAAAAATCCATTTATATTTCTAATACAACATTTAAAATAAATTTAAATGTTCAAAATTAACGGCTAAAATATCTAGGTCGTTATACAAAACATAGAAAGATTTTAATATTCCTAATTTTTGGCGTTAGTATGTGGCCTCGGTAAGTTAAAATGTATGTTCAAATTTAATATTGACCAGTATATTAATTTATATTTTAATTTTGATAAAAACTGATCAAAACGTTCGAGTTGGCTTATGAAATGTATCCCATTGTGTCCGGAATGGGGGTATTTAGCTAGAGGTGACAGTTGTTGGATTTGATTTGAAGTTGGGATTGATAAACATGTATTTTTGGAATTAAAATAATTATATATATATCCCCAAAAACCTAGCAAACCCTAATTCTAACTTCAAGCCGTCGCTATTTTCATTTCGATGGCCCTAAATACTTGATTCTTTCTCCCTCAAATTCCCTCAAAATACAACGAATAAATTAAGGTTCCAGAACGAAAATTGGGAAGATTTTCTCCAGCTTTCAATTGATATGAGTATGATGAATTATCGTTGGGTGTTTGGCTCAATTTTTGCACATTAAGTGTCGATGATTGGAGCGGGTTTCGAGGCTCCAGGGGGCGTCGCGCCTGACATGGTGGTGGCCAATGGTGCGGTGGATGAAGGGCTTCATCGTGCTGATGTTGGATCATCGTCAAGTGGAGCGGATTGAGGTGCAGTGGCGATTTTTCTTTGGCAAGCATGGGTTTCACGGGTCTGAAGGAGGACGATGTGATTAGACGAAAGGTAGAAGTAATTAGGAATTAATTAAATTAATTATGTTTTAATTATCTCGAATTGTAATTAATGTAAAAGTTATCATATCTTCTTCATACGCGATCGAAATCCAATGATTTCAATTGTGTTGCGCTCGTATCAGCGAGCGCTGCAATGGGGAACTGACCAGAAAGGAAATAGAGCAAATTGGATTTTCAGCTAATTAAAATTGCGTTTAATCTAGTTCGAAAATAAAATATTCAATTAAAGAATGACGGAGTGGAAACCAAAGTGAGAATTCTCTCACTCAAAATTTTGTACAGTTATTTATTTTTATAATTGCATGTACATTGTTTGCCTGTGACTGTAATGTTTGTTTGGTGGTTGATGATTGTTTATAGTTTAATGTTATCATGGTTAAACTATGATTATAAATATTTATGAATAATAAATGAATTCACATGGATTGTGAGGTAAAACCCCACATGGGTATTGGAACGAGAATTTTACACATCGCCCAATTATTGTTGATGGTCGAAACCCCACACGGGTCTGGGGACGATAATTAATTCGCATCTCCCTTGGATTTAATTATATGTCAACCGATTGATTGACAGACTGTGATAAACGTTATTTAATTATTTAACGCTCATACAGTTGTAAATTGCACTTTGGGTGTGAACTGACTGTTAAATGGTTGTTTATCACTATTTTTGAATACATGTGATGTATGGAATATACAATGATTTAAAATTGAAAATGAAGTTGAAATCGTTTTAAAATGAATTTATAAATGATTTATAAAATACATTTTAAATTAAAATCAATGATATATTATATATATATCTTTAATGGCTTGAATAGAACGCGCCGTGCAGCGACCATTCGCGAATTTCGACCATTGACTTCAAATTGATGTAACAGGAGATCCGACCGTCGGATTCTCCTAAAACTGGAACCATTGGGTTCGTAGAGAAAAGAGCTTTCAAATGATAATAGGAAATTTGAAATCTAATGGTTAGATTTTAAGATATGTCCAAATCAGTTTTGGAAAAGGTCGTTGTGGATGTAGTTCGGTGGCCGATATTGGAAACCAACTGTAAGGGCCTTAATAAATTTATTAAAAATATGGAAAAATTATGTAAAATCATAATTAATGATTTGGAAAGAGTTTGGATTAAAAATTCCAAGTTTTGGAAAGATAAAAGGTATTTTTATTTAAATGTATTAGTTAATAACTAGAATAACAATCCAATGATTTTTGGAAATAACAAATTGGATTTGTAAACGGTTTTTGAAATAACCAGAATTTTTCCAACTATGAATTGGAAAGAATTTAAATGGAAATAATCTACGTAATATTTCGATATTGAATTCCGTGATTATGCAGATATTTTTGAGGAATTAGAAGATATAGATATCATTATTCCCAATACGATATTTGTTGGCTTCAGAATTTGATATTGAATATAAGCCGATATTATTTCTATTCAGAGCCTTGTAATTAATATCAAATTGGATTTTTGGTTTGTCGTGAATGGTGTCTTGAACAACACTGTTCTTAAGCCCTGTTGAAAACAGAATAAATCTTTTAATTAAGATTAAGGAAGTTTCCCATTTAATACATATAATTGGAATGAAATAGAAGTTTATTACGGGTTCACTGTGAACGATGTTTTAAATGACACTAGTTCTTAAACCCGATTAATAGCGAAGTTATAATCTGGAGTTTATAAATATTTTAATTAAGATTTAATGGAAATTGCCTAAAGTAAAGTATTCCAATTCAATATATTAAATTGGAACTGAATGGAATTCAGTTTACTAATAATCGAGATGAGGTTCTGTGAATGAAGACCGTTACTATATATGGAATTTAAAAGGCTTTGTCATTATTCCATTTATTTTATTAGTCTGATATGGAAGTTTATATCGATTATATATTGATTTGTTTTCCATGAAGGTTCCACTTTGATAGAAGATGATTTTGGGTTTATCGTGAATAATGTTTTAAACGACATTTGTTCTTTAACCCAAGTAAAGACAGGATTTATTTCCTAAAATTTGGGTAATCATTAAGTAATGATATTTGAGATTAAAACTGAACTAGAGTTTTATTAAATCTTTAAGTAGATTAAAATGAGAATGGGATAATTAAATTTATCAAATTCATGAAATGATCGAGAATGGAGCACCACCGGTTTTACTCTAGGCGATAATTAAATCTTTAATTAGATTTGAACGTGAAATGGTAACTAAATTTACCAATAACACCATGGGTGTTAGATATGGAGTACTTCTATTTTTTTCTTCATGGGATGAATAGGTTGGGATTGGGATTAAATAATAAATGATTACTTCGGTAAGGCTCGATAATCCTGACTAGTTTTATAAACCTGAATTTGGTTTAGAGTTGTTAAAAGATAAAATAAAATATTTTGAAATTGATATCCATTGGAATATTAAAGAATAAGTTTAAAAGAACTTATCTTTGATAAAATTAACGGGAACCTTTCCCCTAAGATGTGAATATCTGAATAAAAGAATATTCTGAATTGGAATGAGACGTCTGTTGTGTTTTTCTAGCACTTGATTATTGATAAAAAAATACGCGAGTTATTTGGAAAGACCGGGTTTATCCCATTTTGAATAGTTGATAAGACGACTAACAGTCAAAGATATGAAGACGATGGTTGAAGGCCGGAGGTCTTCACATCGTTTGGATGATTATTGATGTCTTGATTGGGATGTACACCCAAGAAAAGGTAATAAGTGGTGATCGTCCAAACGTACTTGGAGATCGACCAAATATGCGAGGACCTCTCTTCTGTATTGGACATATGGGACAAGGAATAAGGTGCCTCATGTTTCGTTCAGACCCAGAATGGACATGTAAATGAATGTGTGTCTGACATTGGATTTCATTCTGTGTTGATTGATTTCTATTAAATATATATCTATTTGGTGGCGGAGAATTTATTCTCTTACTTAACACCATTCTCTGAGACTTACGAGCTTATAGGTTATATATAAATAGATATCAGTTGTATGGCATGAATTGTTAGTGTGGCATGCTAAGATGTAAATGATGAGGGCTTTTGTTGAAAAGCAGAGTCTTGTGGATGATGAAGAAAGCACAGATTCAATTAGCATATCTTTGTGTATATTGTTAATTCGCGAGCCTCACACCCCGGTATGAGTCAAAAACGGGATAGTGACTACAGGGAGTGCATGCGTTTCTTTCTAGCTAGGAGTGATGTCATGGTATGGAGCCCAGACATTTTACTTATGTGGATGTTGGAAAGCGAGGTACCTTGGATATGGCCACACAAGGCCACAGTGGTCTACATACTGGCCAGATTTTAAGCTCCATAGGGCAGGGAAACGTATTGTTTAGGAATTACTAATTTGCTAAAGTAAGTGGGGACCGGCCCTGAAGATCCAGGTGCAGTTGCGGCTGGATCCTAAGGCACGGGCTAGAGTGTCTCAAATCGGAAGGAGCCATCCCTTGCCTCGACTCATAGATGGAATCCAATTTCCAATACGCGACTTTTTGGTTTTAGTTGTAAACCTATGTATGGCGGCATAATATATGGTACCTATGTCGTCTACGATTAATACATTTATATTTGAAGTTGATTTTGACATATGCACTTATAGTAATGTCAAAATGATTTGTTTTGAACATACCAAGCATGTTTGGCTACTATAAGGGAAAACTCTGTCCTCCGACTTGCGTTGCATTGTGTGATGGGACCTGAGTCTTATAATAGCTTCATTTTCGAAAAAGCATTGCGTTGTTTTATTTTGAACTGAGGTTCATGAGGAGTAAACCCATTCCGTGTTATATGGCGTGGTCCCATGAATTCCTAACTTTTAAGGTAAAGATTTAATTACTGTTTTAGTTCTCACACCAGTCCAATGACTGACTTGAAGTTTATTGTTTCTACCTAAACTCTGGGTTCCCATATTTTCCACATGGGCAGCTAGTAGTTTTGGTTTTCGCAAATATTTCTTTTCATGGGATCTTGGACTACAACTGGAGCTATATTCGGAAAGCTTTGTATCCGTGTATTTCATTCAGTTGTGATAGTTGATGTTTTCCGCTACACATTATGTTAATGTATTTAAATGTAATTTAAATCTCTGTTATTTTTTATCGTAAATTGTTTATTTTTACTCTGATATCTTGTACTCTGGTGTAAATTGTTGTAATAGCAATGAAATGCATTGTTGTTTGTGTTCCGATGCGTCGTGTTCTCAAAGCAATCCGAGTTCCTCCAACTCCCCGGGTACCGGGGGATTTCGGGTCGTTTGAGTATCATTATTAGCCGACCTTTGATAAAGCCGATATGAGAAGAGGAGATAATGTGATCCAGGATTGGCGCAAGCCTGGATGCCAAAGTCATATAGATGGATTTATTCAAAAGTTGCAGAGACTAATCGGACGAAGATAAAAGCAGGATTGAGTGCACCCCAATTTTGGGATGACCACAAGGTTAATAGAAGTCCAGCTCTTAGGGGGGACTTCCAGAGAAGAAATAGAGGGTAGCAAGAGAGAAATCCTGACGGATGATCCCCCAAGAACAGCGGAAGAAAGCGCCATTGAAATAATCGATCCCGCTCGTGCTATCCTAACTTAAAGAAACAACCAAAGAGCGGATTTCCTCCAAAGATGAAGGATGGATCAGCCCTAGAGCCACAAAAGGCGAAACAAGGCCGGGGATATGAGAAAGAATAACCGGATTAGAGAAGTCGGCTGAAGGACACTACAAAAGAGGCCGAAAGGAAATGACTGTGTCTTCCACCTCCGAAGGGGACGAATCCTGGGGTAGATCCAAATAGTGGACCTGATTAATAGAAAGGATTTTAAAATTCTTCATTCTAATATAAGAATTTTGAGTTTGAGTCACCGTCGATGACCCATCTTGTTAACTATCTTTTTTGCAAAAAGCTAATACGGATCAGAACGAAGCCCAATGTCCAGAAACGCGCCCTTCAGCAATGCGCATACTACAAAAACTCGGCCCAAATAAGCCTCCTTTAGGCGACGGCCTGAGGCAGCGCCTACAACAGATAACTCGCTCTCCTAGTCGACCGAGAAAATCGCTCCCATAAAGGCGAATCGACCAAATATCTGGAATCTGCATGAAAATATCTGGCTGAGCCATTCAAATGCTCAGCCCGACTTTCAAGGCAATAAAGGTGGTCAACCATATCCGGACGAAGCTCTACTTTTGATACACCTCATCTCAAGTGTTACGTAGGCCGCTATTCCGAAGAAACTATTGATGAGCAGTAGAATGGGTCCTACCACCGTAATTGCAACCAATGATCAAGCTCTACGTGTCCGAGTTTTGAAAAAGAGGAAGGCCACATGGCGGACTTCTCAGCCCATTATTTTCCCTACAAATACCTCAAAGCTCATAAAGGAAACGGACTTCTTTTTGGATACCTCTCCGTAATTCCAAATTCTAAAGCACTCTCAGCTTTCTCCTCTAAGTTTCTCTCACGGCTAACTCAAGAATAGCCATCTAGAAACACCACACCTCCGTTAAGGTCACTCACGAAGGGAATGCCTTAACTTCGGTGGAGCATTTTAGGTAAAAGATATAGATAATTTACAAGACAGACATATGAACAACAGAAAACTAAATTTATTTCATAAGTTCATGGCTCAATTTAAAACATTACAGCAATTGTCTCAAGCCAACTTCCAAATCATTACAACAAAACCTCTGTCTTGAATTAAAACATAAAGAAGCATTAAAACAACAGTAAGGCAACATAAATCCCCAATAAGAGAGTATCCAAAGCCATAGCCCAAGGAAAGAGAATCCAAGCAATACATCTACTCTCTTCAAGTTGGAAATGGTCCAAACTAAGCTGAAGTATTCCCTCCCTATGGACCTAGGAGGGGAAACGGAAGAAAAGAAGACGAAAGAAAATGGGTCAGACATGAGTCTGGTAAGTTCAGTGACTATTTAGCATGTAAACAAGAAAAAGGATTATGACATGAATAAACTGAATCTAGGACAGCACCCTAGAAATAAGACAATAAGACTGAATATGCTATCGCACTCATTTCAACTTCTCTGCACCCCCTTACAAGTGTTTCAACTAGCACCATGTGTTCAAGACCCTTTTTATCGATCGGCTCCTACTCGTATACGCTTACCACTTGTGTCATTCGGCCCCGCATGATTGTAGATACCTGTGCTGGTCCCACCATGGGGTGTATCAAGTCCCATGGTGGCAACCCGACACAATTCAAGATGCACAGAGTATAACTATTGACGCCCAGTGCCTACTTTTTCCACTCTGGAGTACGTGCACGACCGCACTCCGTCGGAACCTACACTGATGCACCACCCGCCATTGTTTTGACCGCTTATAATCAGCCCAGTAATCGTGCCCCACCCTGCCTAGTTCAGGGTACCATGATACATCTATGTGGGTTACTGCTGAAATGGGTCCCTGTTACTAGGGTGTCCTAATCAACATGTTAAAATGGTTAAGTGTTCTCAAATTAACCTAACCCCACCCATCAGTTTGGTTAACATGTTGCATTGGTTAAGTGTTGCCTTAATTAACTTAACCCTACCATTCCTGTCTTAGCTTTTATTCATTCATTAAAGCACCAACCACTCACATTAGATATGTATTGTTGCGGTTGCTGGATGTGCCGGTCAGTTCCGGGCAGTCTTACAACACAACTCAATCTAACCTCGGGTTCTTTTGGGCTTGATGCACTAACCTCTCACATTAGATATATATTGTTACGGTTGCTGGATGTGCCAGGAGGTTCCGGGCAGTCTTACACCGTAACTCAATCTAACCTCGGGTTAGGCATATTCGTCTTTTTCTTAATTTACATATTTACCTTTCGTATTTATATGTAAATTATCCACAATTATTGTCATTCAAACCATGCCGCATTTACCCTTTAAATCATATCCAAAAAATTTGGTATATAAATTATACCATTTTTTTATGCCACTAATCATTCATATATTTATGGGCCAAATTATGTCAATAATAATTTTAAGCTTTTCCCAACGTTACCGCCATTATACGTTCGCAAAATTCACATAGAATGTTAGGCTCATAACTTAGCCTAACTTTACTACAAAAGGGGAAAAAAGGGAGCATGTACCATTTCTACAACATAAAGTAATAAGGATCAAACTAAACATAAGTCATGTAAATTTGGCATAAACAATGAACTTGCATTTTTGGATCCAATTAACATGAGTCTTAAGCATATGAAATTACCCAAATCTAACTAGTCATGTAAATGTAAACTTGCAATTTGGATCCAATAAATATGAATGTTAAGCATATAGAATTACACAAGTTCAACTAGGCATGTGAATGTGAACTTTTATTTTGGATCCAATAAACATGAATCTTAAGCATATGGAATTATACAAGTTCAACTCGACATGTGAGTGTGACCTTTTATTTTGGATCCAATAAACATGAATCTTAGGCATATGGAATTACACAAGTTCAACTAGGCATGTGAGTGTGAACTTTTATTTTGGATCCAATAAACATAAATCTTAAACATATGGAATTACACAAATCCAACTAGGCCTGTAAATATAAACTTTTATCTTGGATCCAATTTTCATAGATCTAAATGTAGATCTAAACATAATACATGTCTTAGCCTAACAACTTGCATGTAACATAACATGAAAAAGTCACCAAATTTACAAAATACATGATTGGTTTAACATCAACGTAATAACCACAATAGTCTCATAAGCATATATGATAGAATCGTTACAAGAATAGACATGAATCGGCATCACCATTACCTTACAACAAGGAATAACTCTAGTTTTCACTTTATCACAAATCATAGCTTTTTATCGTTCACATCTAAATAATATCAGGACTTACAAAAAAAAGAAAGTCTTGTTTTATGGGATCTGTTTTCTGAAACTAAAAAGCAATTCTTTGACGAAGACTATCAATTCTCTAAGTTAGTTTTGATTCACAGCTTTTTAACTTGCTTTCTAGTTGAAGAAGAAATGGTGGCTAGATTAGCACGATCATGGACAGCATGGTGGCTCCTTAGAATGAATTTGTGTGATTTAAGGTTGAGGAATAGGGTTGCTTTTACAGAGGTTTAAACTTATGTGAGTCGTTAGATCATCCTAGGAGCAATCACAACTGTCCAGACAAGATAGAGTTATCCAGAATTGCCACCTAAGTCCTAGTGACTATGCAACAGGTCAGAAAAGACTCAGCAACAAGTCAGAATCGTCACTGTTTTGGATCTGGGCGAGGGGGTAGGTCGACCCCCAGGTCGACCTTGAACCCCTGGTCGACATGTATAGGGGAGGTCGACCCCCAAGTCGACCTGTCCTAGGGCGGGAAAATTCCCACCCAGTCCGCTTCTTTGTTTTTCGTTTGAATTTTGAATTTTAATCTGAACTGTTTTTAATTTATTTAAATTTCTGAAACTTCTGAGGGCCATAACTTCCTCATACGAAGTCTGATTTATGAAAACTTGGACTCTATTCCAAGCAGAATTTAGAGACGAACGCAATGGCGTATCCCGTTTCCCATAATTCTCACTTTAAAAATTAACTATTCTTTCATTCGTTCTTTTAATAGACACAAAAAATTCAGGGTGTTACATTCTCCTCTCCTTAAAGGATTTCGTCCTCGAAATCTTCAAGTCAAGAAGAATGTATATCCTACCATCCAATCGTCCATCTACTCAACCATCAAACACAGGCGTCCATTGTCCTTAAAAGACTTCTAATGCTTTCATGATCATATACATAGTGTGTGTACATGTCCTTATCTAATTCAATTGACCTCCTTAATGCGAATTATGTCAATGCCATGAATCCATTATGCATGCAATTATTCCTAATCATACTTTTCTACATGAGTGCAAAATCATCCATACAAATGCAACGTCCATATGATAACATTTCAAGTTTCAATCCATAAACCAATACATATATATATGCATATGCAATATGATAGTGATTGAGCCGATCTAGTACCTAATGTGTGTGTATATGCATCCACTAGCAACCACTCGCAACCATCAATCATAACATGTTTCAAATACATGTTTACATCCATTGGTTTCTACCTAAGGATAAAGAATAGGGCCGAGGAGATATACTTAAAAGATAGATATAAGCATAAATAAACTTATAGAAAAAGAGATCAAGGAGGTACCCTCAAAAAGAAAAGGGTAGACTGCGCGTATTTTTCTCTCAATTTCCCAAGTTACGTCTTCCTCCACGTCACTCCATTGAACTTTAACAAGCTTGATTTCATGGTTGCGTAGCTTTTTGACTTCCGTACCCAAGATACGAGTTAGAACTCTTTTCACAGTCACTTCTCGTTCCACTTCTACTTCCTCTAGTATACTTGGATCCACAACTTCCTCAGACTCATGTAAGCACTTTCGTAGTTGAGAAACATGAAAAACATTATGAACTCCAGTCAGTCTTTCGGGTAGCTCTACTCTGTAAGCCATCATCCCAATCCTTTCAATGATAGGAAATGGTCCTACAAATCTTGGTGCTAGCTTTCCTACGGACCTAAAGCGAATGACATTCCTCAAAGGAGATACTTTAAGGAACACCTTTTATCCAACCTCAAACTCAACGTCGATCCTTCTTTTGTCTGCGTAGGACTTATGTCTATCTTGTGCAGCCTTCATCCGTCTTCTAATCAATTCCACCTTTTCTGAGGTTTCTCTAATCATGTCTGGCCCAAGTACGAGCTTGTCAGTAGACTCCCACCAACAAGTTGGTGATTGGCATGGTCTTCCATATAAAGTTTCGAAGGGTGCCATGCCTATGGTGGCTTGGTAGCTATTGTTGTAAGCGAATTCTACCAAAGGAAGATGATCCTCCCATGTTCCTCCAAAGTCAAGAATGCACAATCTCAAGAGGTCTTCTAATACTTTGTTCACCCTTTCCGTCTGACCATCGGTTTGGGGATGATAGGTCGTGCTTAAGCATAATTGTGTGCCTACAGCCTCCTGCAAACTCTTCCAAAACTCGCTCATAAAGATAGGATCTCGATCACTCACTATGCTAGAGGGTATCCTATGGAGTCGAACTATCTCTTTAAGATAAATGGATGCTAGGGACGAGGCAGTCCTTCTACTCTTCATAGGTATAAAGTGAGAAATGAGCCTGTCCACTATTACCCAAATACTAGTATTGCCCTTTCTTGACCTAGGCAACCCATCAACAAAGTCCATCGAAATGCTATCCCATTTCCACTGTGGGACCTCTAGAGGATGAAGTAGACCACCAGTCTTCTTCTGCTTCGCTTTGGCTTGCTGGCATATCAAACACTTAGCGACGAACTCAGCTACATCCCTCTTCATGCCATTCCAAAAGAAAACCCTTTTTATGTCTTTATACAACTTGTCTCCGCCTGGGTGTATGGTCATCTTAGAATGGTGTGCTTCTTCGAAAACCATCTTCACCAAATCCCTTGCTTGTGGGACGCATAGTCTTCCACCCCGTCTCAACCAACCCTTATCATCAATGGAGTATCTATTGAGGTGACTAGAAGTCTCACCCCTAATTAGCTTATCCATCATATCAACTAGCTGAGGGTCTTCTTGTTGCGCGGTTCCTGTTGAATCCAAAAGAGTAAGCCGCACCTCTAGCAATGCTAACAGACCAGGTACAATTTCAGAGGACGGTCTAAAGTTAAAGTTTGCTATGTACTCCAACCTTTGCCTTTCTATGAAGAGAGGACTCAAAATCAGCTTCTTTCTACTCAAGGCGTCTGCTACCACATTGCCCTTGCCAGGGGTATAGGAAATCTCAAAATCATATGAGGCCAGAAATTCCATCCACCTTTGTTGTCTTATGTTAAGATTTTTCTGTGAGAAAAGGTACTTTAATGATTTATGTTCAGTAAACAATTCAAACATTTCTCCTAGTAGGTAATGACACCATGAATTTAGAGGGAAAACAATGGCAGCCAGCTCCAAAGTATGAGTTGAGTAGTTCTTCTCATGTACCTTCAATTGCCTTCCCCCATAACAAACTACCTTGCCTTCTTGCATCAAGACAGTGCCTAATCTTGTACCGCATGCGTCTGTGTATAGGTAAACATTTTGCTCCCATCAAGCAATATCAGAACTGGGGTTGTTGTTAGAGCACTTTTCAAATGTTGGAAAGCAATATCGCAATCCAAATCCCAAACGAAAGTCAGGTTCTTCTTTGTCAATCTTGTGAGTGGGGCTGAGAATTTTGCAAAGTCTTTAATGAACTTTCGGTAAAAGCCTGCTAGCCCGAGAAAGCTTCGGACTTTGGTTGCATTCCGTGGAACCTTCTAATCTTGCACCGCAACTACTTTTGTGGGGTCCACAGCTATCCCCTCTTTGGACACCACATGTCCAAGAAACCTCACTTCTTCTCTCCAGAAATGACATTTGGAGAATTTAGCTTTCAGCTAATGTGCACAAAGAGTATCCATGACTTCCCTTAAATGCAAAGCATGCTCTTCTTCATTCTTCGAGAAAATCAAAATCTCGTCTGCGAAGACCAACACAAACTTATTAAGGAACTCCCTGAACGCCCTGCTCATAAAGTCAACGAAATAAGAGGGTGCGTTTGTCAGGCCGAAAGGCATGATGAGCCATTCGAAGAAACCATCCGGGGTTCTGAACGCGGTCTTATCAATGTTGTCTTCAGCCACTCTTAGCTGATGAAACCCAGTAGCCAGATCTAGTTGGGAGAAAACCGACGCACCTACAAGCTGATCAAACAAGTCGTCTATTCTTGGAAGTGGGTGCCTATTCTTCTTAATCAGCTTGTTTAGCACCCTACAATCAATGCACAGGCGAAGTGAACCATCCGCTTTGGTTGCGAATACTACTGGAGCACCCCATTCAGAAATACTCCGCCTTATAAACCCTTTTTCGAGCAGCTCTTTGACTTGCTTGCTAAGCTCTTTTCTCTCTCTTGGAGCCATGTGTCTAATGGGTAGAGCTACAGGTTTTGCATTATCAACAAGGTATATGTGGAAGTCTATCTTCCGCTTCGGAGGTAAGCCCTTCACCTCTTCAAATACATTTGGGTATTCATGGACTACTCTTAATAGAATGCAAGTTTTCAACAGACGCATCAAGAGATTCTAGGTAGCTAAGCATGATAGAATGTATGGGATTACAAGAGATTTCGTGAGTGTTACCAGGCGAGTCATAAGTCTAACCACTCTCTTTTCACAATCAAGGATGGCGCAATTACTGGATAACCAATCCATGCCTAGAATCAACCTATAGCCTGTGAAGCCCAAAATATAAGCATTACATCTAAACCCAACGCTTAGTATAGTAATTTCCAAATCCAAACAAATCATTGACAAATAGGCCGAGATTTTAATTGGATCTGAAACAACCAAGGGATCCTCTACTATACTAGTATCTAGGTGTAGAGATTCAACTAAAGTAGTGGATATAAAAGAGTGCGATGCGCCAGAATCAAAGAGTGTACAAACAGGATGATCAAAAAGATAAACTAAACTCTCAACAGAAATATTTCTACCTCGTTCTTACGGAGATGCCATGAGAGCGTCAACCTGCCCTCCAGAAGTAGATCCAGTCCTCTGCCCTTGCCCTTGCTTTCTTGGGCAGTCCTTAGCCATGTTTCCTATCTCGCCGTAGTTAGAACAACCACTCATCTTCCTCCTTTTCTTTCTGCAGTCCTTAATTAGATGTTCAGGAATGCCACAAAAATTACACTTCCTCTTATCACGGGGTTTATTGTTCTTCCCGCCCTTCTTTGAGTCTGTCTTCTTATTCTGCGATCCCTCCACTTTCTTATTTTGAGGTACTTCCACCTTTGCCTCTTTTTTGCCATCCTTGACTTCCTCTTGTAACGTTGCCATGTCCACCAATCTCTCATAAGTTGCATCCATAGGTATATGGGACATAGTTAGGCTGTGCAGTGGCTCATTCAACCCTTTAACAAAACGGAGAGCCTTCTTATGGGGAGTGTTCACTAACTTCATTCCGAATCTAGCCATCTGGTTGAATTGGTTGACATATTCCTTGACCGACATACTTCCCTGTTTGAGAGCTAAGAATTTCTCCATCTGTAGGCTACATTCAGCTTGCGAGAGGAGTTTCATTTCAAACCTCATTCTGAAATCCTCCTAAGTTTTAATTGGTCTCTCAACATTAGCAACTTCCCACCAATAAGAGGCTTCGTCTTTAAGCAACCACACGGCCAACTGTATCTTCTTCCTATCGTCCACTTCGAAGATAACAAACAAGTCCTAGGTATCTTTGAGCCAGTTTCTTGCTTCTACAAATGACTCAGTCCCATTAAAGTTATTTCCACCCATGGCTCGAAAATACCTACATATCTTTGAGAAAGCATTTGCACGAGGAGGAGGAGGAACAGCTGCAACTAAGGGGAGGAGTAACGTCTGCTGGTCCTGCATCATTAGGCTTAGCCTCTAGGTACCTTCTGAACCAGCCATGTACGGTACGCCCTCTGGAAGGTTAAGATCCCCAGACATGCTGAAATGGAAAAGAAAAGATTCAAAACAAAGGATAGAAAAGATAGTGCATATGGCTTTGGGGGGATTATGCCTTTTGAAAACAACACTTTTTCTTGAAAACGCTTCTTTAAACTTCTTTTTGAAAATTAGTTTCCAAAATTTTTTATCTGATCTGGTAACCATCAGCTCTGATACCAAGTGAAACACCCCACCTTCATTAAGGTCACTCACAAAGATAATGCCTTAACTTCGGTTGAGCATTTTAGGTAAAAGATATAGATAATTTACAAGACAGACATATGAACAACGGAAAAACTAAATTTATTTCATAATTACGTGGCTCAGTTTAAAACATTACAACAACTGTCTCAAATCAACTTCCAAATCATTACAAAAAAATCTCTGTCTTGAACTAAAACATAAAGAACCATTAAAATAACAGTAAGGCAACATAAATCCCCAATAAGAGAGTATCCAAAGCCATAGCCCAAGGAAAGAGAATCCAAGCAATACATCTACTCTCTTTAACCTGAAAATGGTCCAAACTAAGCTGAAGAATTCCCTTCCTACGGACCTGGGGGGACGGAAGAAAAGAAGACGAAAGAAAATGGGTCAGCCATGAGTCTGGTAAGTCCAATGACTATGTAGCATGTAAACAAGAAAAAGGATTATGACATGAATAAAGTGAATCTAGGACAGCACCCTAGAAATAAGATAATAAGACTGAATATGCTATCGCACTCATTTCAACTTCTCTGCACCCCCTTACAAGTAGGGCTGTCAATTTCCTACACGACCCGTGACCCGACCCAAAACCCGCATGGAAGTTAGCAGGTTAACCCGACCCGTTTAGTTAGCGGGTTATTTTCGGGTCAACCCGAATTTGACCCGTTTATAAAAGGGTGGGTTTAGGGTTGACCCGCTAACCCGATTTTAACCCGCCAAACCCGATTATATGTTGTATTTCTTTCATACTGTTAGTCTTTTATGTATACAGCTAGTGTTAATCTTTTATGTATGCAGTAATCAGTATGCTCGTATATGTAACCTGTTATATTTTACTAATTTATTCTAGTATTTGGTAGTTTTATTTTACTTATAACAATTGTATCTCTTCCATTCTGGTAGTCTTTAATTTGTGCAGCATGGGAATATATACTTATGTATAAAAAATAATTTTTGGATATGGTGATTTCATGCTTTATATGTGTTGTATGTTGGTGACTTTGCAACTTGTTGCATGTTGGTGATTATATAACAGTGTGCATGTTGGTGATTATATAACAGTGTGCATGTTGGTGGCTCTTTTGTTGCTTATATTAGTAGGCAATAACTATCAATGGGTCAAACGGGTAAACCCGACCCGACACGACCCGACATGACCCATTTAGTTAAACGGGTTACACGGGTCGGGTCAACCCATTTATAAACAGGTCGGGTTAGGGTTGAAAAAATATGACTCGTTTAATAAACGGGTTGACCCGACCCATTTATAAATCAACCCGAACCTGACTTGACCCGACCCGAACCCGACCCGATGCGACCCATTGATAGCCCTACTTACAAGTGTTTCAACTAGCACCATGTGTTCAAGATAAATGATACCCTTTTTATCGATCGGCTCCAACTCGTATACGTTTACCACTTGTGTCATTCGGCTCTGCATGATTGTAGATACCTATGCCGGTCCCACCATGGGGTGTATCAAGTCCCATGGTGGCAACCCGACACAATTCAAGATGCATAGAATAGAACTACAGATGCCCAGTGCCTGCTTTTTCCACTCCGGAGTACGTGCACGATCGCACTCCATCGGAACCTACACTGACGCACCACCCGCCGTTGTTTTGACCGCTTATAATCAGCCCAGTAATCGTGCCCCAACCTGCCTAGTTCAGGGTGCCATGATACATCTATGTGGGTTACTGCTGAAATGGGTCCCCGTTACTAGGGTTTCCTAATCAACATGTTAAAATGGTTAAGTGTTCTCAAATTAACCTAACCCCACCCATCAGTTTAGTTAACATGTTGTATTGGTTAAGTGTTGCCTTAATTAACTTAACCCTACCATTCCCGTCTTAGCTTTTATTCATTCATTAAAGCACCAACCACTCACATTAGATATGCATTGTTGCGGTTACTGGATGTGCCGGTCGGTTCTGGAAAGTCTTACACCACAACTCAATCTAACCTCGGGTTCCTTTGGGCTTGATGCACTAACCTCTCACATTAGATATATATATTGTGTTACGGTTGCTGGATGTACCGGGCGGCTCTGGGCAGTCTTACACCGTAACTCAATCTAACCTAGGGTTAGGCATATTCGTCTTTTACTTAATTTACATATTAACCTTTCATATTTATATGTAAATTATCCACAATTATTGCCATTCAAACCATGCCCCATTTACCCTTTAAATCATATTCAAAAATTTTGGTATGTAAATTATACCATTTTTATGCCACTAATCATTCATATATTTATGGGCCAAATTATGCTAATAATAATTATAAGGTTTTCCCAATGTTACCCCCGTCATACATTCGCAAAATTCACATAGAATGTTAGGCTCGTAATTTAGCCTAAATTATATACAAAAGGGGAAAAAGGGAGCATGTACCATTTCTATAACATAAAGTAATAAGGATCTAACTAAACATGTGTCATGTAAATTGGCATAAACAATGAACTTGCATTTTTGGATCCAATTAACATAAGTCTTAAGCATATGAAATTACCCAAATCCAACTAGTCATATAAATGTAAACTTGCAATTTGGATCCAATAAATATGAATCTTAAGCATATAGAATTACACAAGTTCAACTAGGCATGTGAATGTGAATTTTTATTTTGGATCCAATAAACATGAATCTTAAGCATATGGAATTACACAAGTTCAACTAGGCATATGAGTGTGAGCTTTTATTTGGATCCAATAAACATGAATCTTAAGCATATGGAATTACACAAGTTCAACTAGGCATGTGAGTGTGAACTTTTATTTTGGATCCAATAAACATAAATCTTAAACATATGGAATTACACAAATCCAACTAGGCCTGTAAATGTAAAATTTTATCTTGGATCCAATTTTCATAGATCTAAATGTAGATCTAAACATAATACATGTCTTAGCCTAACAACTTGCATGTAACATAACATGAAAAGTCACCAAATTTTCATAATACACGATTGGTTTAACATCAACATAATAACCACAATAGTCTCATAAGCATATACGATAGAATCGTTACAAGAATAGACATGAATCAACATCACCATTATCTTACAACAAGGAATAACTCTAGTTTTTACTTTATCACAAATCATAAATTTTTATCGTTCACATCTAAATAATAACAGGACTTACAAACAAAAGGAAGTCTTGTTTTCTGGGATCTATTTGCTGAAACTGAAAAGCAATCCCTTGACGAAGACTATCAATTCTCTAAGTTAGTTTTGATTCGTAGCTTTTTAACTTGCTATCAAGCTGAAGAAGAAATGGTGGCTAGACTAGGACGATCATGGACAACATGGTGGCTCCTTGGAATGAATTTGTGTGATTTAGGGTTGAGGAATAGGGTTGGTTTTATAGAGGTTTAAACTTATGTGAGCCGTTAGATCATCCTAGGAGCAATCACAACCGTCCAGACTAAACAGAGTTATCCAGAATTGCCACCTAATCCCTTCTGACTCAACAACTGGTTAGAAAAGACTCAGCAACAAGTCAGAATCGTCACTATTTTGGATCTGGGCGAGGGGGTAGGTCGACCCACAAGTCAACCTGTATAGGGGAGGTCGACCCCCTGGTCGACCTGGCCTGGGGCGGGAAAAATCCCACCTAGCCCGCTTCTTTTTTTTTCGTTTGAATTTTGAATTTTAATCTGAACTGTTTTTAATTTATTTAAATTTCTGAAACTTCTAAGGACCATAACTTCCTCATACGAAGTCCGATTTACGAAGACTTGGACTCTACTCCAAGCAGAATTTTGAGACGAACGCAATGGCATATCCCGTTTCCCTTAATTCTCACTTTAAAAATTAAGTATTCTTTAATTTGTACTTTTAATAAACACAGAAAATTCAGGGTGTTACATTCTCCCCTCCTTAAAGGATTTCGTCCCCAAAATCTTCAAGTCAAGAAGAAACAATGCCATTCCCATATGCCAATCGAGCGATTACCGAACCCATCAGAAACAATGTCATTCCCATTACAACCCGGAATCTTACCGCAGACCAATCTAACTACTCTCCCCCTTCAACGAAGAGCTCGCGCGGCCTTCCCTTCAAACTAGGGAGACCGCTCCACCATACTGGTCATCACCGTGGCTGAAGAAAACGCTACCGTAAAACCTTCTAATCTTGCCCCGATCGAAGGCAACCACGAGCTCCGAGCATGCCATGCTTATCAATCTGGACCAACTGTCATGGGTACAGCTCGATCCAATACTCATCAGGTTCAAGAGGGGCCATTCTTCCCAGAACCACCAGCCGGAGTTCGTCCTCACTCTCATCTTCACTTAACTCTCGTAGGCCGAGCCCAGTCAACGGCCGCCCTTCCGAGCATGCTTTTTCCAGATCCTTGTACAGAAGTTTTTCTGAATACAGAGCTAAATTCATGGGAACGACTCCTCGGAGATGGAAGCCAGCTTGCAAGCATCGTCCGACATTTCACTCGGGGCACCTCTTCTCAGCAAGATATAGATAATGTCCATCGCAGCCCCTTCACCAGAGAAATCAGAAACTCCCAAACCCTCCGGACTTCAAGTTTCCAACTATTGAACCATACAAAGGATGGACTAACCCAACTATCCATCTCCTGCGATACATGAGATATATGGAAGTACTCGGGGCATCGACCAACGTCATGGTCAAGTGCTTCCCACTCTTACTCACAGATATAGCCAGCATGTGGTTTCGGCGGCTAATAACGGAGTCGATCGGCAGTTGGAACACGCTGGTCACCCGTTTCATTGAACAGTTCAAAGTACATATCTCCCGACCAAAGAGTGTTATGTTCCTGTCCACCATCAAGCAACGATTAGGGGAAACACTTCGATCCTTCCTCGAAAGGTTCAATGCGGCTATAGCGTCAGTTGATCGACCTGAGCCATCGATGGTTCTTATGGCCGCCATTGCAGGGGTTCAGAATCGATCAGAATTCTCCATCTCTTTAACCAGAGATCCCCCCAAAGATATTGAAGAGTTCTACTCCAAGGCCGAGCATTTCCTTCGACAAGAAGATGACTGTACTGAGATAGAGAACCTCGTGGTCCTCGAGACCAACCAAACAGGTCCACCCAACGCCAGTGGCCAAAATAAAGGAAGAGGAAAGGCCCCAGAAATAAACGAATGCAATGTACGACCTCGGAGAGAAAGTAGGTATGGCCAATACATCGAGCTCAACCCTTCTCTGCTGGATATCTACCTTGACATACGAGGGTCCCTGCCTCTTCCAAGACCACCTCGACAAGAACCAACCCAGATGGAACTCGATTCCGGTAAACATTACGTATTCCACACTGTAGCTGGACATAGCACCAATGAATGCCGGCATCTGCGTGATCTCATCGAGGATTGAGTCAGGCGAGGAGAGCTCCCCGAATATGTCAAGAAAAGCGTCCCGGCCTTACCACCGCGACCTTCTGCCCAAGCTCCTTAGGTCGTTCCTTAAGTTCCAAGAGATGGAAAGGACCCTGAGTGTAACGACCACGAGGTTTTCGACTCCGAAAATCGACACAAAACCCAGCGTCGACTGTTCAGACATCGAAAATACCGGATCATTAATAGAAAGAAATAAGAGGATGAGAAAGATAAGATAGAACTAATAGAATAGAAGAAGAAGAAGAAGAAGAAGTAGGAGAACACAACTGAGCAGAATCAGAGTAAACACGAATCTCACAGCGGAACGAATAAAATATGTTATATAACATAACTTTGAAATACAAAACTGTACATACCATTTATCAGAGTACAATACATCATACCACAGCAAAAATAATCTCTAAATACTAACGGTGAAGCCTTCTGCTTTTAGCTCCTTCAAGCGTATCTGTAAAAGCCTGAAACACTTGACTGCCCGTACAAATTTGGGCACCCAAGAGTTTAGGGAAAAACAAACAAAATAAACTCTGGGTCAGTCATGGGACTGGTGTGAGTAAATTCCAACAATATGGCTTAACTTTGAAAATCCCTTTGAAACCAAAAAGATAATAGTAAGACCAGCCCATACATAAACACGGACGGTTTTTACCTTACTATAACCCAAAACACTTTGATATCAAAATCCAGTGATATTATAATAATGTCTACACAAGTAAATAACCCAATAGTAGAACGCTTGCATCTCACGCTCTACATACATAGTATAAAATCAAAAACCGCAAGGCGCTTATTGGATATTGGATTCCAACTTGACAAGGTATGGGACCACCTTCCGATAGTGTATCTCTAGAGGCGAATACACCTGGGTTCAACAAGAACGTCTTGCAACCCGGCCCACACATGACCGACCACTCATTTCGCTTGAGTGTATCGAATGTATATCACCAACGGTTGAGCTCAAACCACCGTTCCCGAATGGGCAGAATCGATAGATTTAGAAACAAAAGGAATTTCTCTAGATAGGTGATTATACACCCTAATGGGAGCGACCCACATAGCCATGCTGCTTGCCCGATTTTTGTCATTTCCCGATTGATGAGGCTTGAAGTCAGAGCACATCTGATCATCATACACTTTGAATGCCACATCGTCAGATCCGCCAGATCACACTTGATTGACGTCCACAAACATACTCTAGCTATCTGGCTAGAGAATAACCATTTCTCCGCCATCAACTATGGTACGTTTGGAGAAATCAACGCATGTAAATCCTTTTGGAAATACTCTGTCAGACATCCGTCCATACAAGTCATCCAGGAACAGGATGAACCGAAGGTACTCTCCTACCGCATCCAAAATAGGAATCACCCCATGGATCAGTAGCGATAACCCTTGCAATCCACAGATCCCAACCACGACAGAACCCCAGTATATCTCTGGCGCGAATCAGAGATTGTAAGTTGTCCTTCCGCTTAATGAAGATCTATGGTCTTCAATGCTCCATCTCGATCATCTTTCGATCTCTTCACGTATCTGTTGGCCGGAATGGTTTTCGAATATTAATTCGATCCCGGTCTTTCCATACCAACAATCGTATTGGTCAAACTTCGATAGTCGGTGATTTAACTATCGAATAACAATAGTGTGAACACAACACTTGGCACAACTCGACCACTTTTAAAATATACTTAATGATATAAAACAATTTTTCTCTGATTAACTCTGCTTGAATTACTTTGATTGGTTAACTTTACTTAACTAACTCAACTTAACTTAACTCGATTACTCTAATTGATTATTTAAGATTCGACTTAACTCCATTTGTTTGACCCTAGATCGCAGCGATCACAATGGTTACGCCTGACTCCCTCAGGAAACATCCGACCGCCGTAGGCTGTCTACAGCCCTGCGAATTACGCTAGCAGTCGTACGCAATGGAAACTTGATTTGTTCATCTCTAACTATTTCGATAAATTCTAATTGACTAACAAATGGTTGTTGTAGTTTGAAAACAACATTTTCATCTCTTCTGAACTCATATCGTAATATTATTTAATTTCCCAAAACCTTGCATCAGAGTTTGATATTCTCGTATAGGATAAGACCAATCTCAATACTTCACTCGATCTAAACTAATAATATACCTTGATAATAGTGAAGCCCATCAAGTTGGGGTATTTTAGTTACCTCTCAGACCTTGATTGACCCGTTCTTACCTCAGAATAGTATTAGTTCGTCCACTAACCTCAAAAAGCCCTTTTTCCCTTTGGGTTTCAATTTGGTTTTTTTTTAAACCCATTTTTAAACATTTCTCTCCACTTCGTCTTTCTTAGACAAATCCCTTATTAAAAATTCCTCTTCGCTTTGTCTTCTTTAGACAAATCCCTTATACTTTAAAATCTTATGTAAACTAAATCCACTATTCGTTAATTTATTACATTAGATAAATCAACCCAATCTAATTTAATTAAATAACCAATTATTGATCAAAACAGTTTGCTTGGTAAATATTTAGCCATTATTAACCCACTAATCAATTCTAACAAATCTTTTCATTTTGAATAAATTAATCCAAATAATTTCACTTGTATCGATTACTATAAAAATAATAATTTATTTCTAAATAATCTCATTTACTATTAAATAAACAATAATCGATTCTAACTAATCTTACTTAATATAAAATCAACCATAATTTATTTGTAAATATCTCATTTAATTGTTCTTAAAACAATAAATTCTTGTTATTAATCATCTAGTTAATCTCCGCCTTTTACTTATTAATCTTATTAATATAAGAATCCACTTTACCAAATCATTTAGTAAGTATGGTGAAACACGTGCTTCGCACACGGTGGGATTTGGTAAAACAATAGCGGTTAAAACAAATGATACATTTATGGTTGGTTGTTGCCACTTTCTTAATCGATATTATCTATTGATTAAATCAAAATAACGTTTGAATTTCCATTCAACGCTAACATCAACACAAGGTTTCAAAAGTCATTTGGGTTCAAACAGTGCATCTATATAAAATGAACAGTACATATAAATATTGAGGAATCCGGTTGGATTCCTCCAACCGGTTTCCTGCATCCACCGATGTTAGTCAACAATTAACACTGATTCCATACCAGGAAATATTATAATCGATGGAATCAGTCCAACCAATGATGTGTATATATGCAACGATATATAATTCAACCAATTTAATTGTAATCTACCGAAGCGACCATCACACAACGTTCAACCAATATTTAAAATATAATTATAATATTTTAAAATAGAACAGAGTTAGTGAATTTACTCACCTTTGCGCGTTAACCGTTAAATAACGATTTGCGTCAGTCGTTTTTTTTTTTTTTTTTTGAATCTCCTCTTCCTTGAAACGGTTTCTTCCCAATTTCCTTTTCTTTGTCAAACCAGTTCTCTTAGGTGCTTCGTCACTTCTCACGTCCATTTCTAGTTTCGATGTTGGTCACGTCTAAAGCAGCTGTGTACTCAGCATTAAACACTCGAATTGAATCTTCTTGAGAGACTTCACATTGAAAACGCTCCTACAATTCAATCCATTCCTTGGAACGTAACCACCGTGCTGTAATGTATGGCTTGCGTTGTTGTGTTGAGTACATTTGAACAAGTTACATCACTAAAATGAATTATCCCCCATACACGCTCCAGCTTTTCTGACTTTAACCCATCACCACTAACCCCCTTTCTTACTCAAAGCCACAACTTCCAACGAGCTCGCACAAACACCCTGTTGTTACTCACGTTCAACTCACGCTTCAACTTCAGCTCGTACCAACGTGGCCACCATGCTGCTTTGTTAAATGACGGTGCACCACTTCGGTGGTAAAAACTTTCAACTCATCCCTTCATTTCACCATGCAAAAGTAGTTTTTTTTTATAAAAGAAAGAAGAATTAAAACGAAGAAAGGCGTTATGATTTGTTGAAGCCGAAGAAAAATAAAACAGGCATCGTGTATTTATAGTATCACAAAGCTTGGAGGCCAAGGATTAGCGTATAGATTAGGCTGTATACTTCTTCTTAGCTTGGTACAATTGTAGCATGTGGTGTTGCTGTATGAACAGACAGGAAAGAAGACGTCGCATTAAGGCCCCAGCATAGGACTGCCGTGATTTGAATATACATACCGTATACAATATCTAAGGTCTGTTCAAAATCCTTAGGTCTGCGGCATATATTTAGATTATGTTGTCATGTTTGAGCATCACTTAGGTAGGCAGAAACTAGGGGACTGCTCGACAATTTGGTTCATAAAGTAGCTGGTGATTTAATTGCTTGGGTATGTAGTGTACTAGATTAGGCCTGCGGACTTTCATTTCTCTTTTCTTATATGTTACGTAATAGGGTAATATGTAGGTCTGCCCTTTTATTTAGCCTACGTGATGTATTGATTGTGATACCAGGAGGACAGGTGCATTTGTTTTAATATTCATGTGAGATTTGAGGTCTAAACAAGAACAAAATGTATAGGGTGTACTCAAGGAAGGCTTGGTCGCATTCAAATGGAAAGAGGGCACTGCGGAAAAATGTGAAATGAAACATAGTGGATGGTACCTCGTTCACACACTGTCTTGTTCACGTACAAGTCGCGATAGACAGAATTAAAAATACGGTCATGTCCAGTGAGGTGCCACGATCCCAAATATATAATAATATCGGTAGGTTAACTCATATTTTGAAACCCCGAAATGTTGATACAAGGTGCAAAATACTCCAAATAAAAAGTTGCATATTTAATTAATTAAAAATTATAGTAAAATTCTAAAAATTAATCTATCACCACGCCTCAGAAGAACCTCGTCTAAATTCGAAACCGATATCTAGTTATATCAAATGAATCGTTACGGTTGATAAACGATTCTATAGTGACTTTCTGAATATTTGATTTGGACATATCTTGCAATCTATAATGCGAAATCTTGGTTTTTCACTTCCATTGAAAGATATAGTTCAACAGATTTCAACGTTTCTTGTTTCGAAGAAATCCGACTAATAACGCGTCCTGCATACTCAGTTGAAGTTCAGAACGTTAAATTATGAACTGCAATGTCGTTATGAACTCGATTATATTTAATATATATTTTTATACGTTTAACTTCGTTTTAACTAATATATAAATCCACTTATATTACGAATTCAATATTTAAACTGATTTAAATATTCAAATATAAACCGATAAAACTGCGGGACATTACACTGAGACTAGCACTCACAACATTATTATTAATTAAGTTAAAATTTCTTTTCTTATGTATTCAATAAGATGGACACTTTGATGTACACATGCACGAGGTTAGGATTTAGCTCCTAGGCTTGCTCTGGAATCGATTGCTATCCTCCTATAATTTGTTTTCATTTGTCTTTGTAATAGTTCTTTAATGACTATGAACTTTCTTTTGCAAACATGGATTATGCTTAAATAATCTAAGCCGAGTATGGTGAATACTCGCCACTTCTCTAAGCCGGGTATGGATTATACTCGCCCCCCTTTTTTTGAACCAAGAGCACCTGTAGCTCGCTAAACATAACAATCTTACATGGGTCGGGCACAAAAAATACTTGCCCTAAGCCGTGTATGGTTAATGCTCGCCACCACTATAAGCCAAGCATGGTTAATGCTCGCCACCTCTGTAAGCCGGGTATGGTTAATACTCGCCATCCCTGTAAGTCAAGTATGGTTAATACTCACTGCCTCCATAAGCCGAGTATGGTTAATACTCTCTATCTCTCAAAGCCAAGTGTAATAAATGCTCGCATATGACTCTAGGTTGGCATATTCAATGCTCGACCTATTAAGACTAAAGCCTTCTCTAGACCAAGGATGACATATTTTATCTTTGCAGGTACTAAATCTCACGACTAAAGTCAGCGTTCATCATCTCGGCCTTAATACAGTACCCGATAGTTGTCGGTTTTCTGACCTTAATATGACCTTCTTCGGTCGTCGGTTTTCTGGTCTTAATATAATCATCGAGCCCGTCGGACTTCTGGCCTTAATATGGTCCGACGTGACCATGGCTACTTAGATAATTGTGCTTTAGATCACATTTCAGAACACACCTCCCTCTTTCGAAGAAGATGTATACTGAGGGGTAAAGTGTTAACTATCTTTTCGGCAAAAGCTAATACAGATCAGATCGAAGACCAATGTCCAGAAACGCGCCCTTCAGTAACGCACGTACTACCAAAACTCGGCCCAAATAAGCCTCCTTCAGGCGACGACCCGAGCCAGTGCCTACAACAGATAACTCACTCCAGAAGATTCGCTCTCCCAGTCGACCGAGAAA
The DNA here is from genome assembly GCA_030737875.1 of Allium sativum. Classification (NCBI taxonomy): domain Eukaryota; kingdom Viridiplantae; phylum Streptophyta; class Magnoliopsida; order Asparagales; family Amaryllidaceae; genus Allium; species Allium sativum. The sequence goes on from CM060922.1 coordinate 65,951,281, forward strand.
ATCACTCCCATAAAAGGCGCATCGACCAAATATATCAGATCTGCATGGAAATGTCTAGCTGAGCCATTCAAATGCTCAGCCTGGCTTTCAAGGCAATAAAGGTGGTCAACCATATCCGGACAAAGCTCTACTTTTTGATGCACCTCATCTCGAGTGCCACGTAGGCTGCTATTTCCGAAGATACTATTGATGAGCAGTGGAATGGATCCTATCGCCGCAATTGCTACCAATGATCAAGCTCCACGTGTCCGAGCTCCAACAAAAGAGGAAGGCCATGTGATGACCCGCTCAGCCCATTATTTTCCCTATAAATACCTCAAAGCTCATAGAGGAAAGGGACCTCTTTTTGGATACTTCTCCAGATTTCCAAATTCTAAACCACTCTCAACTTTCTCTTCTAAATTTTTCTCACGGCTAACTCAAGAATAGCCATCTTCTTTTCTTCCTTGAAACAGAAAAAGCTTTATACTTGTAACCAAAGAAAAATCAATACATATAAAGTGGACGTAGTCGCTGCCTTTTGCCGAACCACTAGAAAAGTCTTGTGTGCTCTCTGTTTTCTTTATATTTTCTACACTCTATAATCATTATTCGTGTGTCCTACGCACGATTAGGGGTTTCCTGTCACTAGTGTCCAACTTTTGACTTCAACACATTTGATCCTTGCTTTCCGACGAAGGAAGTCATCCTCAATGTGCAACTCAAAGTTGAAAGCTGACTGAGCTTGGGCCTCCTCAGCTTTGTTAGAGGCGTAGGATCAGCGTCGAAGGATGCTTCCTCCAGGATAAGGGATTCTTCCGCTCAATGAGCATGGTCAAAAACATTCTTAAAAGCATTAGAGTTCAAGAATGTAAGATAAACTTTGAGGCATTTGAGCATAAAGTTGAAAACTACAATAGGATTACCTAAGGATGAGAGATCTCAGGATTCCTTTACTGTATCAATAAGGGAGTGATGTGAGATCTACATCGACTAAAAAAGGAATGAGGTAAGCCCAAAAGAAGGGAAGGGTGAACACTTATGGATCATCAGTGCAGGATCCGAGTTAGTGCGATGAAAATATTCGATTGAGAACGAGAACGGAAGCTCGAACCAACCTTCGAAACCAAAAACCCTATCAAGGTGAGACAGGATCCTATTAGGTCCTTCTTGATTGTTTCACCAAGTAAAAGCAGACCCAACAAAAGATACTTCGGACAGACTAGAACTAACTATAAAGACAATGAAATCCTCAACCGATGCACGATTAATCGAAGAACCTCCAAGTTTCTCTACCTAGCAGGTGACGATATTGAAATCTCCCTTGGTAACGGAAGCATCAAAGAGGAGATCAGATAGGGAAAGAAGATCTTAGCACAACCACTGACGTTCTATACGGTCGCACATAGCGTAGACTGCGGAGAAAATGAAAGGCAACGGAACAGACCAAGAAGAACACGGGACAGATAGAAGTTGAGATGAAAACAGGATGCACATATGCCTCCTTGTCCAATAGAATTCAAATCTTGTTAGTGGCACTTTGCCTTCCCCTGCCAAAATCTAGTATGAGGACAGCAAAAGACAACGAACCAGCGATGGCGACCCAAATAGAAAGTCTAAGGCTGAAATCAGCACATCCACAATCAAATCAACAACCGTGCAAACTTCCGTGAAACATCCCACGACAAAAAAAACCAGGCTCCATCAGAGACACCAGAGCCTTCATAAAGGCAAACACCAAAGCACAGATGAGGCAGGAAAACAGCCTAACGAGGCAAGCAGATGGCAAAAATTGTAGGAGAAATGAAAACGAGAGAACATAAGATATCATTTATCGAAGGAAAGAAGGAGACGCCATGAATGAGAAAGCAACTATCAGATACAATATGTAAATTGAACGTTTAATTGATTTGGTTCGTCCAATGATGAAAATTGTTAAACCTAAGTAAGCTAATAAAAGTAAAAAATCAAACTGAACCAATCAAATTAAATTTGATTGATACAGATGATTGCCCGATTCAACATTAAAAATGTTACATTTTCTATCTGAAATATTCATTGTACTTTAAAATAAAACATAATTGTTTTGTTAAATATTCCTATTTGTTAGTAATTTTGACATATATATGATAAGTTTTATTTATGTAAACAACTAAACTAATCTAGAATAGATTTTTCATTCATTCACTATTTTTTAATTTTTTTTCATGGCATCACCCACTGTTCCCAATATCCTGCCCAATCCAATCCTTCCCATCAACCTATCCTTTGCCACCTCAAGCCAAACGCCCTTTGTTCCACCCTCTGACAGTCCGCCTCCCTTGCCACTAGAACCATCCCATGTCAGTCCAAACCCCTCTGGTACTTGTAATCGCTCACAAACCCTTCCCAGATCTCAGGAATGTCAACAACCCTGGACTTCTTTCTTGTTTATGCGTAAACTGATGAACGCTGGGAAGTACAAGCCTGTTGACATTATCCCAATGATTGTTGATGATGCTCTAGAGATGGTAGAGGGAGTCACAGAAGTCTAGCAAGAATTTTTAGTGGGTTTCTTTTTGGAAAAACCACTCTCCTACACTATTGTGATTAATAAACTACTGCGATCTGGAGACTCAAAGGAACCGTGAAAGTTAGATTCGTTGGTGTCCTTTTTCTTTTCGAGTTCTCCAATGAAGAAGACAAATTCAGGATTCAACAAGCAGATCCTATAATTCTGAATAATAAGCTCTTCATCAATAGACCTTATGACCCGTCTATAAGCAATGTTCGAAATAAGATTAAATCAGTTCCGGTTTGGGTTAGATTGTATAACATTCCGCTCTTTGCTTGTCGAATTCAACACACAAAATGTTTGATAGAAATACGTCCAGACAAGGAGCTAGTGAATGACTTTCTAGTCAAAACACCAGAAGGAGGAGTGCAAAGAATTTATGTCGAGTACCTGTGGAAACCTGATATATGTACTAATTGTAAGGCGTTGGTCATCAATCTAACAAATGTGATAGCAATGAAGCTGTCGAAATGAACATGAATGAGGTGAACCAGAGTATAAGGAAAGAAACTATGAAAGGTCATCAAACTATCCATGCACCTTTGCGAGAGCAAGTTAATTATAAACCCCCAATCGCAGTTAATAACAATACACAGAAGTGGCAGGTGGTTGCGAACAAAAAGAACAAATCTCTGGATACAACTGTAAACAAAGAAAATGCTAAAGTGGTGAATATTGAGAAGTGTAACACTGAAAAGAACAAGGAAAAGGTCATAGAAATGAGAAATAGTTTTGTAGCCCTTGAAGAGGGTGAAATAGAGAATGAACTGAATGCAAACGACGAAGAACTAAATTTTATTCAAGAATTAGAACAACAGAACATGGTGGATATCAATGCATATGTTATACCACTAGTGGACTAACTTTTACGACAAACAAATGGAATGCACTGCTCGGTTCCCCATGTTGCAAGACAAAGCGGTGTGCTCTGTATGGAGGACATAGAGGAAATGAATGAGGCTGAGAGACTATATGAAATGATTAAGGACACAGTCATGGAAGCAATGCAAAATGAAAGTACAAAAGAGTTTGGAAGAAATGAGACAGAAGTAACTGATGTGCTAATAAATAATGAAGGAGTTAATGAGAATATAGACAAACCCATTGTGCATGTGTGTGATGACAATATAAATGCTTTGATAGCTTTAAATGCACATGCAAATATCATCGACCTTTATGATCCACTTGAAACATAATCCATGCAAAATCCAACGTCCCCTTCCTTACCACTACAACCAAATATTCCAGCAATCCCACTTCCTAATTTAACTGCCTCTGAGATCACACCAGACAAGAATAAGTACTCAATTTTTTTACCACCATTAGCTTTCAAATCCCCTCCCTCAGATTCCTTTACACCCATTACTTACAACATGAACAAAACCAAAAAGAAGTGCACTTCTGCTACAATACCATGCGGGTATGGGCTAAGAAGTAGGAAAGGAAATGCATTTATTTCCTTATTAGTTTGATCCATGTTGAAAACCATAGGCGTATGGAATATTAGAGGCTGTCATAAACAAACCAAACTTGATCAATGTAAGCTCCTCATAGCTGAAAACAAACTTTGTTTCCTAACCTTAATTGAAACCAAGCTCAACCTTCCTTTAACATTGAAAGCTTCAAAATATGTCTACCCTTCGCAGCAAATATTTCACAACCTCTCTGAAGCTCCTTACGGCAGAATTGCTATGCTTTTCAACCCCTTAATTATCCAAACTACCAACATCTCAATTGATCCATTGTTGTGCCAAATTCTTAAACGACCAAATCCCATTTAACTTGACTATTGTTTATGCTGCTAATTCTGTTAATGTCAGGAAAACTCTCCTTAATCAAATCCTTATTCTCTATCAATCGTCTCTTCCTTGGATTATCATAGGAGATTTCAACTGCTGCTATGATGTAACATAAAGAACTAGTGGAAACTCTTTGTCTCCTTCTGAAATCCTCCCTCTTAGGAATGCCATTGACTTTAGTAATTCGGTTAGCATCAGGAGAACTGGTCTCCCATTTTCCTAGAACAATAAAAATCGAAATGGACCCAGGACGTTTTCGCTTATCGACTGTGCATTTTGTTGCCCACCTACCTTCATCCTTTGGCCTGCTAGATCTTATAACCAACCTCCACCACTGCTCTCTGACCACACTCCCATTATCCTTCACCTCAGTGGGAATGTCATGAAAAACTCCTCTAGTTTTAAATTTTTTAATCCTTGGGTTTGTGAACCTGACTTTCTAGACATTTTTCTGGAAGCTTGGGGAAGACCAACTTTTGGAAATCCTATGTTTATTTTGCAGCAAAAACTGAAGGTGGTGAAGATTACACTACGTGACTAGGCTAAAGAAAGATTTGGAAACGACAATAAACTAACAACTTTCTAGAGGAAAAAACTTGAAGATATTCAAACAGCGATGATGAATGACCCTGCAGATCCTATACAGTCTAACATGGAGATACAATACAATACAATACATTACCACGAAGCTCTTGAGTCCGGAGTTGCTATGACAAGTTAAAAAGCTAGGCTAAAATGGAAACTTGAAGGCGATAACAACAGTGCATTTTTCCACGCATCACTTAAAGACAAGCAAACTAGGGAGAATCTTGTTGCTGTTGTTGACATGAACGGTAATTTTGTCAATACTCAGAATGAAGTTGAAAATGCATTTATAAATCATTTCTCTGACCTGCTTGGGAACAAATAAGGTTTTAATCCAAAAATAGAAGCAATTGACCCATATATATTACCAAAGCTATCTCATCATGTTTCTCAGTCATTGTGTGATGAAGTAACTCTTGAAGAAGTTAAAGCTGCAATGTTCTTGCTCAACAGTAACTCTTCTTGTGGCCCTGACGGTTTCAATGCATACTTTTATCAAAAATGTTGGAATCAGACTAAGCAGGAAGTATGTAATGCAATTCTGCACTTTTTCAAAACTGTTAAGATGAACTATTCTTTTAACAGTACTAATATTGCTTTTATCCTCAAGATTAAAAATGCAACAAGTGTATCAGACTACAGGCTGATCTCCTGCTGCAACACCATATATAAATGCCTTTCCAAAATCTTAGTTGCTCGTCTCAAAGCTGTTCTACCCTCAACAATATCATCAAATCAAGCAGCATTTCTCTTTGGTAGGAGCATACTTGACAATGTGCTCTTGTCACATGAGCTCCTTAATGGATATACAAGCATGAACATCTCTTCTCGCGCCATGTTTAAACTGGACATCATAAAGGCGTTTGATACGCTGCAGTGGGATTCAGTCGTCAGAATTATGAGTTTCATGAACTTCCCAACTCCCTTTATTTGTTGGATATACTCTTGTATTTCCACTCCTACGTACTCCATTATGCTTAACGGAGCTCCTGTGGGGTACTTTTCTAGCAAACAGGGGATAAGGCAGGGAGACCCACTTTCTGCATCTTCATTCTGATTATGGAAATGCTAACACAAATGTTGAATAACAAAATTAACAATGGGTTAATAAAACTACATCCTAATTGTGCTGAGCCAAGAATTTTCTCTTTAATGTTCGCTGACGATCTTGTGATTTTATGCACTCCTGAAGTTGGCACCATTGGAAACATCTCTGAATCTCTCTCGAGTTTCTACGACATGGCCAACCTACGCGTCAACCTTGCCAAATCTGAATTGATAGCAGCGGGGCTTTCTAATTCACAAGTGTATGAACTGAGTGTTAAGACTGGTTTATATTGTAGTAATGACACAATTAACTATGTTGGACTTCCTTTGTCTACTGCTAAAATTACTACTGATCAATGCATGTCGTTGTTCAGTTGAATAACTACAATAATGGAATATTGGACGAGCAGGCTTCTGAGTCAAGCGGGAAGGCTCGCGTTGACTAAATCAGTTGTTTTCTCCATGCAAGTATATTGGGCAAGGACATTCATTCTCCCTTCCAAACTTATTTTTTTTTAGAGCAAACGGATATGTAGCACGAGACTACACAGCCGATTATATAATAGATAGTAGTAGTTTTCCAACTGACATACCCAGTTGGTGGTCCAAAAATTACATCCAGTCTAACCCCTTGGGCAATACAACATCATACAGCATCAAACATATACGACTTAGTTACTTGGATTGTTTAATTATACATAGATACTATCCAATACTAAAGAAACACCATAAACCATCACACAAGTTCTCTGCTGGAAGCTGGGTCATTGCTATCAACCGAGTCAGATGAAGAGGAGGCCTGAGGCAAAGCAAATCTGAAAGTTGCAACATGACTGCCACCAGAACCTGTCCATGTAGTAAAAATATGGATAATGCGATGACATATATTTGTAGTCGAGCTAACTTTATTTCTAAAAATCCTTGCATTTCTTTCTTTCCACACACACCAACTATAAACAACAAGGAAAGCATCTACAAGCGTGTTAGGAGGTGAGAATTCCCAGTGATCGAAAAAGGAGGAGATGTCATGGATGAAACCAAGTAGGAAAGAACTTGAAGCAGCCCAAATAGGATAGGTACATTCGCAGGCAAAAAAAAGGTGGTGGATGGATTCTGCATGCATATTACAGTAAGCACAGTTGGGATCAGATGCAATGTTACATCTGAACAGCTTCTCTCTAGTATTGATCTTCTCGTGAATCAAACACCATTGAAAGAAGAGAATTCTTGGAGCCAGTTTGCATTTCCACAATCTTTTAAACTTGAACCTTCTTCCAGAGAAATTCAGAAAATTGTAGCAAGAGGAAACAGAGAAACCTCTAGATGGGGATAATGACCAAACAAAGTGATCAATCCTCTCATTGAGCCGAGTTTTGCGCAGGATTACAAAGATATTCAGCAATTGTGAGAGAGTATTCCAATCAAATAGTGAACCTGGAACTAAACTTGCATGACCATTGTTATATGCATCAACTACAGTAAGCGTAGAATGAGTTTGAAGAGAAAAGAGGGAAGAAAAAGAAGAAGATAGAGGTACCTGACCATGCCAAATGTCGTGCCAAAAAAGACAGGATGAACCACCCCCCAAGGAGACATGAAATAAAGATGTGATACGAGGGAGACAAGAAAGAACACCATGCAGAAAGGGAGAAATTCTCATGGAAGGATGATGATGAAGGACAAGGTGAGCGTTTGAGGAAAAATGATATGCTAAAATCCAGTTTTTCCAAATGAAATCGCCTGGACAAAGAAGCCTCCAGATCCATTTAGCAAGTAAAGCAGTATTAAAATGATGTAGGTCTAGAACACCAAGACCCCCCTGGTCAGTTTGTAGGCAAACAGTCTTCCAATTGATCAACTTCTTTACTTTATGGCCATTCCAGAGAAAGGAGCTTCTAATTGAATCAATCTTGTTAATTACCCATTTAGGGAGTTTGTGGAAAGACATCCAGTAAGTGGGGATAGAAGAAAGTACAGATTTGACTAAGATTACACGCCCCATGGATGATAAAGAGTTTGCCTTCCATGCTGCTAGCCTTGATTCAAGCTTGTTAATGAGAGGAAACCAATCATGTTTGCGGAGTTTAGAGGGTCTAAGAGGTAAACCAAGGTAGGTCATTGGGAAATTAGCAACTTTGCAGTTAAGAGTAGAAGAAATCATGACTCCAAGGTGATCAGAGTTGCCAAGCATATAGATGACACTTTTGTTGAAATTAATGGAGAGGCCGGAAACAAGTTCAAAGACATACAACAAGATTTTGAGGCATTGAATATGGAGAGGATCAGGAGAAGAGAAGATTATAGTGTCATCAGCAAATTGTAAGTTGTTAATGCATATGGAAGTGTTTGGGAGAGAAATGCCAGCAATAAAGCCATTATCAGAAGCTTTTTTAACCATTTGGTTAAAAACATCAGCAACAAGTACAAAGATCAAGGGGGAGAGAGGATCCCCTTGTCTTAGGCCTCGTTTGGATTTGAAGAGATTACCCGAGACACCATTTACAGAAACAGATGAACAACTTGAGCCAAGAATATTTTCAATCCATGAGCACCATCTTTCAGAAAATCCTCTATGTTTTAAAACCTCCATAATGAATGACCAATTAACCGAATCAAATGCTTTAGAAAAATCCAATTTGAGTAAGACACCAGGAGTAGAAGTGTAATGACAAAAAGAGATTACTTCCTGAGTAGCAGCGATGCAGTCTTGGATGTTTCTCCCCAGTATGAAAGCAGATTGTTCAGATCCAACAAGAGAGGCGATGACAGATTGAAGACGATTAGCCAGAACCTTTGTGATAATTTTAAAAGTGGTGTTGAGAAGACTAATGGGTCTGAAGGATGACAGCGTGTTAGCTCCCGAAGTTTTTGGAATGAGGATGATATTAGCATAATTGATTCTGGCGATAGAATGGGGATCATTGTAAAATTCGTTACACATATCAATAATGTCAGAGTTAACCAGGGCCCAAAAGTGTTTAAAGAAAACTGGGCCAAAGCCATCAGGCCTAGGGGCTTTGTCATCCGCCATGTCTTTCAGCGCAGCCCAAATATCAGATTCAGAGAATGGATGATCAATGTGAATAGGCGAAGGATTGGGATATAAGTGATTCCAATTGATATCAGGAAGTGCAGTGTGGGATTGACCAAGAATGGATCGAAAATAGTTAGAAAAAAGGATAAGAATATCCTTTTGATCAGTGTATGAGTGATCACCATCCACAATTTCAGATATGAAAGTAGATCTACGTCTTCCGTTAGCCATCCTATGAAAATAAGAAGTGTTTCTGTCACCTTCCTCCAACCATTTAGCTTTGGATCTTTGTTTCCACCCAATTTCTTCTTGTTTCATCAATCTATCCAGCTCAGTTTCCAATGAACGCAAGTTATTATATTCCGACTCAAGGAGGGGGCGTTGTTCTTCTAAAATATTGATGTCGATGATATCATTTTGAATAGAAGAAATACGAGAACGAATAGAACCCCATATATTTCTAGCCCATGGTTTGATGATCTTCCTAAGAGCTCTTAGTTTCAGTACAATCCTATGAGTAGCCGAATCCGCCACAAAGGTTTGATTCCAAATGGAATGAACAAATTCATCAAAAGAAGGCTCGAGTAACCACAGTCTTTCAAATCTAAAAGGGCTCTTATTACAAATAGAGATGTTAGAATTGAGCAATATAGGGCAGTGGTCTGATATAATAGAAGCTAAACCATACACAACAGACATGGGGAAAAGTTCATCCCATGCCCCATTATATAGAAAGCGATCTAGTTTAGCTAACGATGGATTCGGTCTTCGATTTGACCAAGTGAAGGAGCGGTTACTTATTGGTGGTTCAATAAGAGAGCAGTCAAAAATGAAGGAATTGAAGTCTTCACTATCATGAGATAGGTTGCCTGAATTTCTATCATAGCTGAATCTAGTAGTGTTGAAATCCCCTCCAATAACCCATGGACCATTAAATTGTGATGCGAGTGTACAACAGTCAGACCAGAGAAGTGAACGATCATGAGCGTTTTGGGGTCCATAAATGTTGGAGAAGAAGTAGGTGAGGTTAGAGGGGATGTGACGAAGAGCTACGTGAAGTGCAGAACAACTTTGTGTGGTCCAACATAATGACCAGAATGATTCATTCCAGGCAGTGATTAGGCCTCCGCATGTGTCATTAGCTTTAACATAAGTCCAACCCGATAAAAAAGAGCCACCCACAATTTTGAAGTGATTTGGAGTTGGGTTATCAAGTTTAGTTTCTTGAAGAAAAAGAATATCCACTTTTAGAGGAAGTAAAACCAAACTAATAGCATGGCAGTTTGATGGGTTGCCCAAACCCCTGACATTCCATGAGACTAACTTCATTGGGCAGCGTTGATGCGCTCCAGTTCTAATTCGTGCATGGAAACATAGTGTGAATCGCTTAAATTAATACCCATGCAACGTGACAGTTTTTTGCTTAAACATTTATTTGTAGAAGAAAAAACAATAGGGGTAAAAAAACTACCCGAGCCTTCAGGTTGATCATCTCGCTTCCTTATCCTTGCACTACGTCTGACAAAGACTGGTGAGAGAAACTGAGTCCAGTTTTCTTCTTCCACTCTATGAGAATCTGTGAATGGGACAGGTAAAATTTGCTGAAGAGGTAAAGCAGGTTGAGGGGACATCGGATTGACAGGTGGAGACTCGGCTGGAGGAGCAACAGATTGGGTGCCATCAACATGGTAGGGGATAACAGGAAGGGGCATAGAAAAGGGAAAAGATCGAGGAATGTTGTGTAAGGCCAAATCACTATGGATGAATTGGTTAATGTTTTGTTGTGTAAACCGATCCACATCTTGTTCAATATCAGTCATAGGCATAGCTATCATCTCATTTGGAATTTCCACGTCAAAATCCTCCATATTTTCATGCATGCAAGGTACAGTCAACTCATCAGCATTACCAATAAGTAAGGATTCAGGTTTCAAACCGGGGTGTTCATGTATGCAACGTTGCACTTTCAAGAGATGTTTCTTTTTGTTAATATTAGCAACAAGGAAAGTAATCAAATCGATTCCTTCAAAAAACTGAATTTTGATAAACAAGCTTCTATAATCAAAATGAGCCCACTCACAATCATCAAGTGCCACCACATTACCCAAAGGACTTAGAATATTTTTGACAGCAAAGGAATTATACCTAAGAAATTCTGGAAAACCCATCACCTTTGCCCATGATTCGCACTCTAGCTCCGCAGCTGGCTCCCATTCAGCTTCAGACCAGCATTCAAAGTACATAGCACCTTCTGGCCTTGTTAAGATTTTCCAGAACAAGACATGGTCTCTGATCCCTTCATTTGGGCAAGCAATGATGAAAGCGTTGTTTCTGTATATCCACATGGGCCATTCATGGTGATCAAATGCCTTCGACAGAGTGTCGTGAAGAGTTGTAATGCTCCAGCCACCAGAAATTGCTGTTCCGACCACGTAATTTGATGAGTCTTCCATTATAAATTGATACATGTCTTCGGAGCTCAGAGAAGTGTTGGAAGATAAGGGTTTAAGTGAAGGAGAAGGCGTGGATTGCTGACAGCTGGGATAATGTGAATCCCTTTGATTATGAACTGCGCGAGTTGATGTGCGAGGGACCCACACTTTTTTAGATTTAACAGCGCGAGTTGATGTGCGAGGGACCCGCGCGACAGGAGTTGCATTATTCCAATGAGTGCCTTTCCGCACATGTTTCGAAGTGTCTTTAGGTATTCTTTTTTTAGGGCAACTTGCACACGAATGGCCGTAACCAGTGCAAAAGAAGCATATTTTCGAGTTTCTGCATTCTCTTGCCACGTGTCCCCTACTAGCACACTGTAGACAACGTCGTTCCTTCTTCAAAAAATTGACTGTATTCTGAATAGAAGAGAAAACAGGCAAAGCATTTGATTTCCTCACTTGAGTTATCTTCGGTGGAACCAACGGAGGGGATGCGGCCACTTCAGCATATGTTTTTTCCAATTGATCTGCTGGAAAATCATTCAATACATCAAAACGATTATGACAATTCAAGTCTTTTGCAGAAGGTAATTGAGAGTTATGCATATAAAAAGAAGAAGGATGACGTTGAAAAAATCGGTTGAAGAAATTAGATTGATGGGTATGGTTAGAGATTGAACGATTGATTGGATAAGATGAATTGAAAGATCAGTGGTAGGCAGAAGGACGGTGGGAGGAGATGGGTGCTGGATGATTACGAAAAACTGGGCGGGGAGACGGAGGATGCTTTGAGTTAGGAAGAGAAGAGGAGGACGAAGGAAACGAGGAAGGAGGAGGAAGGGTTGGCGAGCGGGGGTGGAATGCGGCACGGTATTTGGCTGGTATAGGGTAGGAGAAGACTGTAGGATTCGCCATTAACGAACTCTTTTCCCCCATGAATTTTTCTGATTCAAATTTTAATTTCTCCCCTTCCAAACTTATTAATATGATTAGATCTGCCTTCATGTGTTTCTTCTGGAAAGGCAGGCTGGAAGGCAAGTATCATTCTCCTATTGGCTATAGCATTCAAAATGGTCGAAAAAACTATATGCAAAGGCTGTCTTAAAATAGTGAACATGAATAAATGGAATAAAGCAGAGCTTTTATCAATCATATTGACAATTTCTTAGCTCAAATAACAGTGTTTGGGTGGAATGGTCGAAAGAACATGTCATTAAGGATAGAAATTTCCGGTCTATTGTACAACCACAAAAATTGTCGTGGACATGGAGGTATATCTTCAAGCTGCGATATACGATCCTCCCTTTCTTCTGGTATGAAGTGAACAGCCATGGTGACGTCAGTTTGTGGAACGATCCATGGTTGTCAAATGGCTTTATTTTGAATAGAGAGCTTTCGAACACTAAAATAAAAGTGTCGGGTTTGAGTAGAAATGCAAAAGTTAGGCAATAGTTGCATAATAATGTCATTACACTCCGACTGCTGTTCCTAGGATAAACCAGTTCTGGAGTGAAGCACTTAAACTAAAGGTGGGTGATGAAAATGACAAAATTACCCAGTGGGGTATAGAGAAAAAACCATCATATAAAGAATATGTACCAAATTTTGATGGGTCATGAAGCTTTGTTGAGATGTAGGTAAAACAAGAAAGTTTGGCACAAAGATAATGGAGCAAAAGAGAATTTGCATCTTTGGAAAGTAATAAACAGAACGTTATTAACCAAAGATAAACTTCACAGTCGTGATATGCAAACTGACTTGCTATGTGTCATGTGTGGTGAGAATGAAGAAAGCGTTAACCATCTTTACTTTGAATGCATTACCACCTTTAATATTTGGTTTGATCTCATGCAAAAGTAGGGAGATGTGGTGCCAGTCGAACTAGTGGGATTGAGTGGAGAAACATGGCTAATCAAACGAGCAGAAAAAGCAGTAAAGGGAGAATTCTATGTTACACTCTTAAAAAGATTGAGTTCTATCTGGAGGGAGAGAAACAATAGGATTTTCTGTCCTGAAGAGGCAAAAGGCAATGAACAGCTTAGCAAATATGTTAGAATCGAAGTGAGGAATGGACCGAAGCTTCTGAACTTTGTTTACGACCCCAGCACTTTGCATAGGTTACTTTAATCTTTCGATGTAGATATGTGTTTTGCTTGTATTTCCAGTGTTAATGTACTGTGTTTCTACGTATTCTTGTGTGTGCTGTAAATTTCTCTTTTCCCCCGGTGTATTAATAAAAGTAGTAAGGGTCCATTCAATCCCGTCGGCCTTACAAAAAAAAAGACTAATCTAGAAAATCATTATAACATTAGTAATTTTAAAGAAAAAAAATTAAAAGTTCGATTAATTGATTAAATCAATAACTTAACTAATTTTTTTATGGATGGTCTAAAATTAATGTACTTTCAATAGAAATCCAAACCGATCAAAATTAACTTATTAGGCTGGTTTATTTGGTTCAAACAAAAGTAGCTGTCCATATTAATGATATCTTCACGAAAAACTTAAGACGGTTACAATTGGCCAAATTAAAATAGAAATTCCTGAAGAGCTTTCATTTTGCATATCATAACATGATTTATTTTATCATTTCTCTTCCCTTGATGAGCGAGCCCTATGACCAGCTAAGAATATCTAGGATTATTGACTTGGCTATTTATATTGCTACATCAAAAGCTTGTATCAAAGTGGACATTGGTTTAACCTTGCACGGTATCAGCATCTAGGGTAGCATATATATAAAATAAACATTCAACTTCTCATTCTCATACTTCAAAATTGGCAACAATCTATTCGTATGAAGAAGAAAAAATAACACGCTTCCCTTAAAATAATAATAATAATAATAAATATTTAAAAAAAAAAAAAAACATGTATCTCATTTATGTCCAATGAGAATTCGCCATTATCCTCTTGTTGCAAAGGAACTTGGGACTAATTATGCTTTACACATAAATATAAAAATGAAAGAATCATCCATACATCTTTCTCTGCGCAGTTAAAAACTCTGTTCCCTGCAGTCTTGAAAATTGTTTTAATGGTCAAAGCTATCGTTTGTCTTTGGGATCCAGGCTTTCAGTTGGATGGCTTTGGGCTAGAAGTTGCTTCGTTTTCTCTAGAACACCAAAAAATATTGAACCGCCTATGCCTATCCATACCACTCTTGGCCCAATGCCCTACACACATCAATAGACTTTAACTTCACAAAACAAATAACACGTAAAGGCTGGTTTCAGTTTGTAAATAGACTTGAATCGCTTTCTACCATGAGAATCGAGCTATTCTGCCTTTGTCTCTGTGTGTGCGCGCCCGCGCGTGTACCAATTTACACTAACACTATTTTAAACCACTGAAGCGTGTGTGTACGCGATGTTTAAACCACTCCAGTGTAGTTTGTTATACATAGTGACAGCTTAATTATAGCAAAAAATGTCCCAAGTTCGTAATATGTTTACAGAGTGGTCTATATTTGTTATTATTTGTATAAAGAGAACCGATTTGATAGAAGAAAACCGTAATCCTTTTACTTTTAGAGTAAAAAAACAACAACGATTGAATGTTCAGTTCAAATATGAGGCAGAATCAAAGTAAATGTAGAGGTAGACCTGAATGAACACTTAATATACGAGCAACGCAGAGCTCTGACACTACAGACTATAATTGACTCCGTTAATTTCACATTTGTACACTATGACTTTGATGCGTGAACATATAGAGTAGATGAAGATCAAACCTTCAGAAGCGCAGCAGGGCCTTCTTCTCTAACTATGGTTTGAGCACAGCTAATTAGTCCATTATATTGACTCGCTGCACCCTGTAAAAATGTTGTTACATATAAATTTATCAAGTATAAATTGGTATCACGGAACGGAAAGCATTAGCAAGACTGTACAGATTTATATCTACCTGAACCATTAGTCTTGTCTTCAGAACATCCAGAGGCGTAGTTACAGCTCCAGTTATTGCACCTGCAAAGCAGCAGCACAAACTTATTCTTTTAGTAGGATACAATCATATAAGTCATTAGTTTTTACCAGTTCTGTTTAATGTTTAATTTAATTTTGTTTTTTTAGTCTCAGTAATCTAAATAAGAGCAGATGTGTGAACTTATATTACCAGAAAAGGCACCAATAAGAGCAGTTTCTGCACCATTTAGATCTCTATGCGCCTGCAGATGAAAAACAAAAAGAATATTAATAAAGCCAGATTACGCATGTAAATATAGTTGTTATTAATGATGGTATTGAAATGGTTAAGCATGCAAAATTTATCACATAAAATTATGGAAACGTTAAAAGAAAGTGCTAGTCCATGAGGAATTTTTTTATTTCAATGAATATGACTCTCATGAAAATCGTTGTGCATCATTTAGCAAAACAAATTTCTCAACGTGTGCTGTAAATTTACTGCCATAACAGGACAGTAGCTACATGTTATATCAATACGCTATAGCAATTACTAAACATTTTATATGTATTTACGTACGCGCGCGTGTGTGTGTGTGTGTGTGTGTGTGTGTGCGCGCGCGCGCGCGTGTGTGTGTGTGCGCGCATATATGTATGTATGTAACAAACTGTTGACAAGCTTACTGCAATCTTGTATCCTATTCTAAGCTGCTCATAAATACAAAATTGGATTGCATCAAATGGCAGATCTCTCAGCAGAAAAGAACTGTATCCCTGCCAAATCAAGAAGACTAAGTTTAGCCATCAAAATCAGATTAATAAAACACACACAGAGGAGCTAATATTTAAAAGTCGGAATTCAAATGAATTAATGTACTTACGGCATAAAGACCTTTGAAACCTTCCTTTGCAACTATAAGGCGAACAGCGTTGGATGCTGAAGCGAACTGACCAGTCTGCATTCTTTGCTTGACCACCTGAAGATGAAATATCGTGTATGGAGCAAGGTTTAAAATTCCAGTGTTCGATTCCGCCTTGGTCACTAGCAAATTTTAAAATTCCGGTTCTGTTTCGGAAATTCCGACCCAATCCCATATTTAAATTTTGGTACTATTAAATGGTACAAACATAAAACATAGTATATTTATATAAATTTGAGCATGTATTTTCTAATAAAAGTTGAATTTGAGTTGATAGAACTGAGAAAAGATTCAATTTTGCAGTTGCTTCCCATATCCAAATGATGATATATTCAGTTATCGTGTAATGATGAAATATTCAGTTATTGTAAGGTTGGAAGTCGTCGACATCTTTGCTAATTTCTCAATCTGATTTTTATTTCCTTAGTAGTCAGACTGGAATTTGCATTCGAATTTCGTTTCGGTCTCCGCTAAATCAGAATGAAATCTTGGAATTCCAATGTTCCACATGGACTTTTAAACCATGGTCTGAAAGTATATAACGTAGAGAAGAATAAAATTGGGAAAATTGAATTAAATTAGCTTCATTTACCTCTGTTGGGACACGTACTAGTGAAGATGCAGCCCCCGCTATAGCGCCGGCAGTCTGAATTTTGGATTAGGATAATTTCAGCAAGCAAGATCTATATCAAACATATTTTGATTGCATTAAGTGTGCGTGTGAGAGAGAAAGAAGGAAAAAAGAATTATTTATCTCACACTAACATTTTGCTGGCATTTCAGTGATGGGGGCTCTTTACGTCAGCCAACCTTTTAAACCCCCATCCATTTCTTTCCTTACAGATTGTGGGATTAGACAGCTTTTTCAATGATATGGTTTTTTTGGGGATCATTCCCACAAATTTTATGCCAACTAAAAACAATCAGTAACTAAAAACCGCAAGTCAGCATAAGCCATTGGAAACTTCTAAACCTTTGTTTACAACACAAGTTTCGAAGAGGGACAGAACTCAGAAGTTTCGAAATGACTCAAAATTTTAGAAAGACATCTATATGATGAAGAAATATATCGGTCTAAAGTATCTAATCCGAAAAATGAAAAAGGAGATAGGATTAAAGAAATGGAGGATATGTGAAAACACGTTCATGTTCAATTTGCATCCATGTTGAAGGATAAAACAACATTGAGTAATAGTTAGCATATGTTGACATATATATTGCATGTAAACTTGACCTGCAATGGTTACAAATTCAAGATTCAAACACACACATGAGTCACACATTTCTGTGATGTACCACAGGAAAATCTCCATGGTATATACCACCCGAAAAAAGTTTACCTAATGAAAAAATATATATTAAATGAGACGAGTTAGTTGCATCGCAAATGGTTTCACATTGAAGAGTAATATGGGAAAACAAATTACAAGGTTCTTCAACAAGATATCTTTCAGAATGCACACCCAATTGGCATACCAATCACACAGATTTACGCTGAAATGCGGTTATGCTTGCATCTCTTTTTGAGTGTTAAAATATGTTCGCAGCTGGTTGATTACGCCTATGTTTTACCACTCAAATACACATCGACAGAGTCAAAAAATATTATTTGCATAATTGTCGACATATATGCCTATCTAATTTCGATTAGTCGATTTCTAAACTCCTAAATATTGTTGCCGAATGTGACTGATAAAACATACTGCAGTTTTTAAAGATTACTACAGGTTTCCAAAATCTAAATAAAACTATTCTACAAGCACCTTCTATAAACATAGATAAAAAACAGTGCATTCAAAAATAAAAGGGTAACTAACTACTGGCATAATGAACTGGCGGTAAGTCCCACAAAACTCTCAGAATTAAACATAAACAAATCAGAGTAGAGAATATCATTCTATCAACTTACCAAATGAGCAACTGCACTAAGATTCTCCGGCAAAGCCTTCAGCAGTTTTTGTTTTGTTGGCTCGTAAACACCCACAAAAATAGCTGATGCCCTATATATCAAAACAATAAAAATAGAACTATGAAGTACAAGGCTTCCTCAACTTAACTTACTACAACAAACACAAACTATGAAGAAGAAAAAAGGGTTTTGCCCCATTGCAACTAGCGTGATATCTGATAGTACTATAGTTCTCACATGCATATGCACCTCTTGAAAGTTAATAACAATTTATAACCAATGGCCAAAGTGTTTTAAATTTATTTAGGTCAACTACTGTATACTAATGGCACAATTAAACAAAGATTATAGAGCTTATATGGAAAACAATGCCCTGATAAAGCTTATATAGTAGATGCAGTGTTGAATATGTATGCACAAACTTCCAAGAAAATGCATACTGGCCCCCACACAACACAAATTTTAGGTCAATCAAATGAATTTGTTGCCGCTATTCAGAGTTACCTATGCATCACTATCTAGTTTCGAGATTAAAAAAATGGAATTAGTTTTCTTATTTTACTGTGATATAGCAGATTTTTTGTCTATATATAATGGGCAGTTGATGCACAATTTCTCATGTTTTTCCCCCATTATAATAAACCTTTTCAGTGTCAAACAATTCATTTACAATGACTCCAGGATAAAGGAAGATATAGGTAGAGATATGTGA
This sequence comes from Allium sativum, assembly GCA_030737875.1. Classification (NCBI taxonomy): domain Eukaryota; kingdom Viridiplantae; phylum Streptophyta; class Magnoliopsida; order Asparagales; family Amaryllidaceae; genus Allium; species Allium sativum. The sequence goes on from CM060922.1 coordinate 65,970,160, forward strand.
AGAAACCCGTATGTTACCGTCAAAGAAGACGAAAATAGTTTGCAGCGGCATTGACAGATGATTAAATTCAAATCAATATAACGAACCCGGCTGAGGGCATCAATGGAGCAACAGCCAAAGCTGGAAGAGATGAAGGAGTAGTAAAAAGAAAAAAGTAAGATGAAATGCCACTTACACTGCCTATATATTGCTACAAATTTTAACTGTTTTAAATACAAGTCATAAAAAATGCACAATAAACTAAATATTTCAGTGTAATTTTAGAAATACTACCATAAAAATTTGCAAGTGCGAAACAATTACTTTACTCTTTCGAAACTAATAAACTCCTCCAAGTATGATATGAAAGATAATCGCATAATAAATAATTATCAAACAATCATTACCGATATTAGATCAGAGATTCGACAAAAAGAACATCAGTGAAAATTTCAAATAATTTAAAAAGGGCCCTATAGCCTTTATTGCTTAAAACAAGAACCCTTATATTTTTCCAACAGCTTTTTCAAATTAATATTTACATTGTAAACAATTTACTCCACTGTTATCACAATGCTAGACCAGTCGGCAGCTAGTCAACTAATCGAGATCAAACCATCGACAAGAAGTTTCGACTTGCTTTTTGTATGAATTTAGGGGGCCTGGGTAGAAATTAGTCGACTAATCGACTAGTCGAGTCAACTAGGTTGTTATTGGTGTCGACTGGTGTGGTATTGGCCCATTTTAGAAAAGAAAAAAAAAATTGAACCCCTTACAGTTATCAATGCATCAAACAGAGAAAAACTAAAAGTTATTGATACTTGTATCGAATAATAAAAAAACAGTAGAAAAGGATGGATACCTACTATCGATCAAAAAAAAAATTAATCGAAAGTCGATTTAAAATTTTTGAATTGAAAAGGATCGATTATCGAACAAATTTTTTTTCGAACCCAAGCTTCGATCGGAAGTCCATCGATACACTGAAC